>OY997268.1:525590536-526931786 GCA_963921465.1 Triticum timopheevii
AGCCCGGCTCGAACCGGAACCATAAAGGCCGGAGGAAGATATCCCTCCGCTTGGAGCGTCACTAGCTCACTGTGAGGGACAGAACATCTCCTCCAATCTCCTAGCAGAGGGCTGGGAGCGCGAGAGGAGGATCCGCATCGACGGTCCATGGTGGAATGGATTTTTTGTCAGAGGCACTCCAATGAGTACTCGCGGAAGGAAGATGGTGTGATTTGGATCTGGATTCTTGCCTCTCTTATAGGCAGATTATTTGCGCAGCTAGGCGGTAAAACATAAAAGACACCCTGGCTTTTCGCGTTCGTGCGACGTGTGGAAGAAGGCCATTATTGGGCGTGGAAGCCAAGGAGCGCAACGTCTACAAAAGAGCCGGACACTGTTCGGCAGGTACACGGAACTTAAAGGAGAACCCGCCTTGCAACACCGAAGACTATATATGCGCTGGACTTATCGTCATTGAAGCCTGGTTCAGGGGCTATTGAGGGAGTCCTGGACTAGGGGGTGTCCGGACAGCCGGACTATCATCGTCAGCCGGACTCCAAGACTATGAAGATACAAGATTGAAGACTTCGTCCCGTGTCCGGATGGGACTTTCCTTGGCGTGGAAGGAAAGCTTGGCAATACGGATATGTAGATCTCCTACCATTGTAACCGACTCTGTGTAACCCTAGCCCTCCCCGGTGTCTATATAAACCGGAGGGTTTTAGTCCGTAGGACAACAACCATTACAACAATCATACCATAGGCTAGCTTCTAGGGTTTAGCCTCCTTGATCTCATGGTAGATCCACTCTTGTACTACCCATATCATCAATATCAATCAAGCAGGAGTAGGGTTTTACCTCCATCGAGAGGGCCCGAACCTGGGTAAAAACATCGTGTCCCTTGTCTCCTGTTACCATCTGCCTAGACGCACAGTTCGGGACCCCCTACCCAAGATCCGCCGGTTTTGACAATGACAAGGAGGCCTTAATATCCCTTAGTTTCCAATAGGACCCCGCTGCCACGGGAGGGTAGGACAAAAGATGTCATGCAAGTTCTTTTCCATAAGCACATATGACTATATATGGAATACATGCCTACATTACATTGATGAACTGGAGCTAGTTCTGTGTCACCCTATGTTATGACTGCTAAATGATGAACCACATCCGGCATAATTATCCATCGCTAATCCGGTGCCTATGAGTTTTCCATATACTGGTTTACACTTATTTACTTTTCCGTTGCTACTGTTACAATCACTACAAAATACCAAAAACATTACTTTTACTGTCTTTACTTTTGTTACCGTTACCACCACTATCATATTACTTTGCTACTAAAAACTTTGCTGCAGATACTAAGTTTCCAGGTGTGGTTGAATTGACAACTCAGCTGCTAATACTTGAGAATATTCTTTGGATCCCCTTGTGTCGAATCAATAAATTTGGGTTGAATACTCTACCCTTGAAAACTGTTGCGATCCCCTATACTTGTGGGTTATCAAGACTATTTTCTAGCGCCGTTGCCGGGGAGCATAGCTCTATTCTTTGAGTCACTTGGGATTTATATCTGCTGGACACTATGAAGAACTTGAAAGATGATCGAACTACTATTTTGCCCTCAACTACGAGGGGAGGTAAGGGATTGCCATCTAGCCTTGCACTAGATTCTCCTTCTGTTATGAGTAAGTTTGCGACACCTAAACCTACTACTGCTATTGATTCTGAAATGTCGCATGTTATTGATGACGCCACTTCTGCTATGCATGATACTTATGATGAAACTACTTCTATGCTTGATACTACTGTGCCACTTGGTGAATATCTTAATGAGCAAATTGCTAGGTCTAGAGAAAGAGAGATTATTGAACCTGAACACAATGATGTTAGTGATGATTAGCCTATGCCTGCTATTCCTGAGGGTTATCTTTTTGATGCTGAATCTTCTGCAACTATGTTTGTTTGCCAGGATAGACGTGAACTTAAGAGGTTGCTAGTTAAATGGAGTAAAGAATCTTTTAGAGATAGAATGAGACCCGACCCTGCTTTTGCTACTTCACCTATCTGTGTTCCTGATCAGGACTATTATGATTTTTCTGTTGATCCAGATATAATTACTTTGGTTGAATGTGATCCTTTTTATGGCTATGAATGCGAAACTGTTGTGGCACATCTTACTAAGTTAAATGATATAGCTGCCCTGTTTACTAATAATGAGAAATCGCGCTACCTTTATTTACTTAAGATATTTCCGTTCTCATTAAAGGGTGATGCTAAGATATGGTATAATTCTCTTGATCCTGGTTGTGTGCAAAGCCCCCAGGATATGATTTATTACTTCTCTGCTAAATATTTCCCCGCTCATAAGAAACAAGCTGCTTTGAGGGAAATATACAATTTTGTGCAAATTGAAGAAGAGAGTCTCCCACAAGCTTGGGGGAGGCTTCTCAAGTTACTTAATGCTTTGCCTGATCATCCTCTTAAGAAACCTGAAATATTTGATATCTTTTATAATGGACTAACTGATGCTTCCAGAGATTACATGGATAGTTGTACTGGTTCTCTTTTCAGGGAAAGAACACCGGATGACGCTGAAATTCTATTGAATAATATGTTGGCTAATGAAAATAATTGGGCACCTCCCGAGCTACCTCCTGAGCCAGTTCCAGAACCAATTACTGAGCCTATTCCTAAACCAACTCCGAAGAAGAGAGGTGTTCTAATTCTCAGTCCCGAAGATATGCAAGAGGCAAAGAAATCTATGAAAGAAAAAGGTATTAAAGTTGAAGATGTTAAGAATTTACCTCCTATTGAAGAAATACATGGTCTTAATTTACCGCCTGTTGAAGAAGTATATGATCTCAATTACTTATTTAATGAAGAACCTCCCAATATCCCGACACAGGTAGTAAAGGTAAATTCTCTCTATAGATATGATAAAGCTAAAGTCCCTCCTACTAAAATTGTTAGTCAGTGCTTGGATGAGTTTGATGACTTTATGTTTAAGCAAGATGACTTTAATGCTTATTTTGGTAGACAATTAAAACAAAATACTTTTATGATTAAACGCTTGGGTGATTATATGGCTAATATTAGAGGTGAACTTAAACTTGTTAGCAAACATGCTTCTATGGTTACCACTCAAGTAGAACAAGTACTTAAAGCTCAGAAAGAAGTGCTTGATGAAATGAATAGTAAGAAAAATGATTATGCTGTTAGAGTGGCTACTAGAACTGGTAGAATGACTCGGGAAACTTTGTATCCTGAAGGCCACCCTAAGAGAATTGAGCAAGATTCTCAGAGAAACAATATTGATATACCTAGTTCTTCTAAAAGGAAGAAAAAGAAAAATGATAGGACTTTGCAAACTTCTAGTGAACCTATTGCTGAGTCACCTGAGAATCCAAATGATATCTCTATTTTTGATGCCGAAACACAATCAGGTGATGAACATGAACCTAGTGATAATGTTAATGATAATGTTCATGTTGATGCTCAACCTATTAATGATAATGATGTAGAAGTTGAACCTGCTATTGATCTTGATAACCCACAATCAAAGAATCAATGTTATGATAAAAGAGATTTTGTTGCTAGAAAACATGGTAAAGAAAGGGAACCATGGGTTCAGAAACCCATGCCTTTTCCTCCTAAACCATCCAAGAAAAAGGATGATGAGGATTTTGAGCGCTTTGCTGAAATGATTAGACCCACCTTTTTGCGTATGCGATTAACTGATGTGTTCAAAACAAATCCTTATGCTAAGTATATGAAGGATATTATTACTAATAAAAGAAAGATACCTGAAGCTGAAATTTCCACCATGCTTGCTAATTATACTTTTAAGGGTGGAATACCAAAGAAACTTGGAGATCCCGGAGTGCCTACTATACCATGCTCCATTAAAAGAAGTTATGTTAAAACTGCTTTATGTGATCTTGGAGCCGGTGTTAGTGTCATGCCTCTCTCTTTATATCGTAGACTTGACTTGAATAAGTTGACACCTACTGAAATATCTTTGCAAATGGCTAATAAATCAACTGCTATACCTATCGGTATTTGTGAGGATGTGCCTGTTGTGGTTGCAAACGTTACTATTTTAACAGACTTTGTTATTCTTGATATTCCCGAGGATGATAGTATGTCTATTATTCTTGGAAGACCTTTCCTTAATACTGCAGGGGCCATTATTTATTGCACCAAAGGCAATGTCACTTTTCATGTTAATGGCAATGAGCACACGGTACATTTTCCGAGGAAACAACCTCAAGTTTATAGTATCAACTCTATTGGAAAAGTTCCATCGATTATATTTGGAGGTTTCGAATTTCCTCTCCCTACTGTCAAGAAAAAGTATGATATTCTTATTGTTGGGGATTTTCATACCCCCATGAGGTAACTTAGTGTCATTAAAATTTCTCCGGTTCCGGGATTATTTGGAATGAGTTTGTTAACAAGACTTGATCAACCTTGTTAGTGGGTTCATTTTGATGATCACGAGATGGATGAAACTAGAAGAACAACTTTCTGTACCCTCTTTATATTTTCTGTTATTTAGTAGAAATAAAGTAAAATAATATTTTTCTGTCTGTTTCCTGACTTATCCGTGCAATATAAAAATATCCCGAAAATAAAAGTCCTCAGAATGCCATGCCAATTTAATATGATTTTTTCGGGAATATTTGAGAATTTACGGTGCAAAAATTACCACAGGGGGAGCTGCCACCTGGCCACGAGGGTGGAGGGCGCGCCCTACCCCCTGGGCACGCCCCCCTGCCTCATGGGCCCACGGTGGCAGTCGTTGTCACAAGCAGCGGATCTCGGGTAGGGGGTCCCGAACTGTGCGTCTAGGCGGAGGGTAACAGGAGACAAGGGACACAATGTTTTTACCCAGGTTCGGGCCCTCTCGATGGAGGTAAAACCCTACTCCTGCTTGATTGATATTGATGATATGGGTAGTACAAGAGTAGATCTACCACGAGATCAAGGAGGCTAAACCCTAGAAGCTAGCCTATGGTATGATTGTTGTAATGGTTGTTTGTCCTACGGACTAAAACCTTCCGTTTTATATAGACACCGAAGAGGGCTAGGGTTACACAGAGTCGGTTACAATGGTAGGAGATCTACATATCCGTATTGCCAAGCTTGCCTTCCACGCCAAGGAAAGTCCCATCCGAACACGGGACGAAGTCTTCAATCTTGTATCTTCATAGTCTTGGAGTCCGGCCGATGATGATAGTCCGGCTATCCGGACACCCCCTAGTCCAGGACTCCCTCAGTAGCCCCCGAACCAGGCTTCAATGACGATGAGTGCGGCGCGTATATTGTCTTCGGCGTTGCAAGGCGGGTTCTCCTCCAAATTCCATGTGCTTGCCGAATAGTGTCTGGCTTCCTCACAAATGTTGCGCTCCTTGGCTTCCGCGCCCAATAATGGCCCGCTTTCACGTGTCGCATGAATGCGAAAGGCAAGGGTATTTTTATGTTTTACCCCCTAGCTGCACAAATAATCTGCCTATAAGAGAGGCAAGAATCCAGATCCAAATCACACCACCTTCCTTCCGCGAGTACTCATCGGAGCGCTTCTGACCAAAAATCCACTCCATCATGGACCGTCGACGCGGCTCCTCCTCTCGCGCTCCTAGTCCTCAGCCAGGAGATTGGAGGAGATGTTCAGTTCCACACAACGAGCTGGTGATGCTCCAAGCGGAGGGATACCTTCCTCCGGCCTTTATGGTCCCGGTTCGAGCCGGGCTAGCCACCTACAAAAGTGGAAAGCAAGCGGAGGCCACCACTAGTCCCTCCAAAGGAGAGAGGGTGTGCTTCGTCCCTTATCTGATAAGGGGGCTCGGGTTTCCGATACATCCATTTCTCCGGGGGCTTCTGGAGTTCTACGGACTCCAGCTTCATCACCTCACGCCCGCCTCTATTCTGCACATCGCGGGTTTCGTAGCTCTTTGCGAGCTGTTCCTAGGCATCGAGCCCCATTTTGTGCTGTGGAAGAGGTTGTTTTGCCTCGTACCCCGTTCTCACGAGGGGTCGATATATCAAGTGGGCGGAGCCGAAATATGGCGCATCGCCGGGACCAGATATCTATCCGGAACCCCAAAGAAGGCGTCCGAAGACTGGCCTTAGGAATGGTTTTATGTAGAAGATGCTCCACTGCCGGACCCAGTTCGGATCGGCCTCCCGGAGTTCAGCAAGGCTTCTCTGAAGAAACGCCTAAGTTGGCGCCCGCGGAGCCCTCAACAAGAGGAAGACAGGAGCGTCCATTATTTGATGGGCCGGATAAGGTTGCTGGCCTATTCCAGATTGACCATGATTGGAGTCATGGCCACGTGCATTATGCGAGGGTTGCAGCCGCTCCAATATAGGGGCCACCCCATGTGGGATTTCAACGGGGAGAATGATGCCACCCGTCATGGCCGTAAGGGCCGGGATCGGCCGCAGATCTGGTGAAGATTCTGTCCGGCCTATACAAGGGGGAAAAGGAGGACTTCCTCCAGACGAGCCCATTGAATGGGTTCTCCATGAATAACCCTCGGAGCTGGGTAAGCGGACGTGGATTTATCCGACCCGTGCTTTCAAATTTAAGTATCTTACTTTATGATTATGACGCAGGAACTGCGTGGGGATGTGGAGGGCATACATAGTCCGGCTCCACAACCCGAGGATTCGGGAAGATCCCTTGATCCGGCCTCCGAAGAGGATCCAGACATAAAGGTGGAGCTAATTGACGGGGTGTTCCACCAACTCAGCATGGACAATGCTCTAGACGCCATTGCGGCTGACTACCCCGGCTTATCTCCGGCTTCCCAGGTAATTGTGACCGGAGTCCTGACACCATTACTTCGTCCTTGCGTATTTCTGACCACCGTATACAACGGTGTCTTGCAGGAGGTGCCTTCAAGGCGGGAAGCCGAACCCGCGGCGGCTGACCAACAAGGGTTAGTCCGGCCCCGCAGGCGGAAGAGGCGTGCGGTGCGAATCGAAACGTCACCGCAATGGTATAGCTCGCGACCGTTGTTTAGAAAAAAGATTCCTAGGAGGTGTATTAATGCTCGTGACCTTTCCAGGAGAAAGAGTGCTCGCTGGACTGTGCCCGAAGAGGTTGCCATGCAAGCCTCCGCCAGCCAGGCTCCAACACCTAGTCCGGAGGGGGAGGCGAGCGCAAGGCGCGAGCCGGATACTCCTCCAATGGAGGATGCCGACAGGCTGTCCGCCACCAGGTCTGAGGTGGAGAGCGCCATGAATCATAGGCGCCGCCGGACAGTTCTTCGTGACGCGTGTTTCTCCCCAGAGGCGTTGAATGCCTTTAACGCGGGAGACGCGCACCTTCGTGCCGCTCAAGATGGTTTAACCAGAGCCACGGAGCAGTATGTAAAAGACATACGTGTAAGATATTTTAATAGTTGTATATGCCAGTTGTCCGCGAGACTTAAAGTAGTTAACATAACTGATTTAAGGCTCATTTAATATGCAGGATCTTACGGAGAAGAATACCCAATTGTCCCAGGAGCTACAAGAGTGCAAAGCCCAATTTGAGGCCGCACTAGCTGCCGCAGGAGGAGACACAGAGACCCCCCCTGGTAACACATTATTTCAAAGAGATAAGCGGTGTGCGGCGTGCGTATAAGTCCGACAATAATATTGCAGATGTTGCCGGACTTGGTCCGGACAAGCAACAGCAACTGCGCCAGCTAAAGGCCGGCGAGAGGGTGCTTATGAAGGTGCAGCAGGAGAGGAACGAACTCCAGGATGCCCACACCCAGCTTGGAGAAGAGCTAAAAGGTGTTCAGGCCGAGCTGTCTAGCTCCGTGAAGGAGAATTAGTGGCTTCGTCGCGGCATCTATAGTAAGTGCTTGAGCAAACTCTTTTGAAAAGAAGAGTTCGGCGAGGAAGTCAATTGACAGAAATATGTCTGTAGGTGTGCTCACAGGTCGCCCTGCGGAGGAAATGCCCGGTTCAACGGGTGACCAGCTTCCCGAGCTGGTGCAACTTCTCGAACGTGTTCGGCAGGCGATGAGTGGCGTCGTCCAGGCCTTATGGCCGTCGATCTACCTACCCGAGGGCCTTGGAGAGCTTGCAGAGAAGCTTCAGGGAGCACGGCAGCGCTTCCGTTTATGGAAGATATCGGCCTGCCATCAAGGTGCCAGGGAGGCCTGGGCCATGGTGAAGACGCGGTACAAGAAGGCGGATCCAAACCACATGGCCGAGGTCGGACCTGTGGGGCCCGATGGGAAGGATATCCCTATGAGCTTAGTGTACGGCCAAGTAGAGTTGGCCGCTAAGTATTCCCAACGGGACTGTAAATTAGACATCCTGTTAGACGGGATTGAGGAGGAGTACAGTCAGTCGATTTGATGATGTATTTAAAATGACATGTAAAATGCCTTCTAGCCGGATTGTTGATCGTTTGTCTTTGCCGACCTTTTCGCTTCAACCTCGGGACCCTAGAGTCCGGAGTGTGTCCGAATACCTTCTCGGTTATGAAAAAACCGGGGCATGCATGGAGACCAGGCGTAGGGGTCGTTAGTGCTTTATCAGACAAGTGCCCAACTAGTTATGTTATATTACATGGTTAGTAAGAAACATCTTCAGGGAGAATAGTTCCGTTAAGGGTTCCTTTCCCTGGGAGGCATGCCCTAAAGTGCATGTCCGGACTGCGAAAAGAGCAGGGAAACATCTGGGGGCAGATAAATAAATAGGTAAAAAATCATATTTCAAGTCACCGACCGAATATTCCCTTAAGAACGCTAGCTTTCGGCTTCACCCAGTCTAAGGTACACATCCGGCTGACCCGGCAGTAACAATCGCAGAGGTGCTCCCTTTACCTCCTAGCCGAACAATCGGGAACGTAGGGGTAAGCACAGGAGCCAGGCAACCCAGCTTGGCCAAAACTTAAGTTATATCGATGCATATAATGGTGAATAAAAGGTACATGCGGAAGTGTGACACATGTGTTGGGCATAAAGCCCATATAAGTAAGCTTCTTTTAAGGAAGCCCCCATGTATAATGAGTGCGGGTAGCACATCAAGTGTGTGTGAATAAGGCGCAAATCTGCCCTCAAGGGCTTTATGGAAAAGGTGGGAGAAAAGAGATAAACAAAGGACAGCTGAAGTGTAAAAATGTGTACGGAGGAAGGAGACGAACTCTGAGTCCGGCGCTAGGCGTAGAATCTTCGGAGGCGGGCTGCGTTCCATGGGTTCGGCTCGAGTCGGTTGTCCGATGCGTTTCGCAGACGGTATGCTCCGCCGGTCAGAACTTGGTAGATGATGAAGGGACCTTCCCATTTGGGCTTGAGTTTGTCCTTTTTCTTGTCCGACAGGCGTAGAACTAGTTCGCTGACATTGTAAGTCTTGGCTCGTACCTCTCTGCATTGATATCTTCGAGCCTGCTATTGATAGAATGCGGAACGAGCCTTGGCCATGTCGCGCTCCTCCTCAAATGCGTCCAAGCTGTCCTGCCGGTTCAACTCGGCTTCTCTTTCTTCGTACATGCGCACTCGAGGGGAGTCATGAATTATGTCGCAGGGCAAAACTGCTTCTGCGCCGTATACCATAAAGAATGGTGTGAACCCGGTAGTACGGTTTGGCGTGGTTCGCAGCCCCCAGAGTACGGAGTCGAACTCCTCTACCCAGTGCGTGTTAGATTCCGTAAGGGACCGCACTAATCTGGGTTTAATGCCGCTCATGATTAGACCATTTGCTCGTTCAACTTGACCGTTGGTTTGAGGATGATAGACTGAAGCGTAGTCGAGATTAATGCCCATATTTTTGCACCAGAGTTTAACCTCGTCGGCCGTGAAGTTCGTGCCGTTATCGGTGATGATGATGTGGGGGACACCGTGACGGTGTACTACCCCGGATATGAAGTCTATCACAGGTCCGGATTCGGCCGTTTTAACTGGCTTGGCCTCTATCCATTTGGTGAATTTGTCCACCATGACCAATAGGTATTTTTGCTTGTGGGTTCCCCCTTTAATGGGTCCAACCATGTCAAGCCCCCAGACCGCGAACGGCCAAGTGATGGGTATATTTTTGAGGGCTGTGGGTGGCATGTGGCTCTGATTAGCAAAGAGCTGACAACCGACGCATCGTTGGACTAAGTCCTGAGCATCTGCCAGGGCTGTTGGCCAATAAAATCCTATACGGAAGGCCTTACCTACGAGGGCCCGAGCTGCAGCGTGGTGTCCGCCTAGTCTGGCGTGAATTTCAGCCAGAAGATTTCGCCCTTCCTCTTCGGAGATACACCTTTGAAGGACTCCGGTTGTACTTTTCTTATAAAGTTCCCCCTCATGGACCTTGTAGGCTTTAGATCGCCGAACTATGCAGCAGGCCTCATTTTGGTCTTCGGGAAGTTGCTGCCTAATTAAGTAGGCTAGGAATGGTTCTGTCCATGGGGCAATGACTGCCATTATTTCGTGGGCGGAAGGTGTTATGTCATTGGCTGAGCCATCGGTTGTGTCAGAATGTTCGGTGTTGGGCTGTGCGGTTGGTTCCGGGTTGTTGTTTCCGGACTCCTCTTCCCATACTACAGATGGCTTAAAGAGCCGTTCCAGGAATATGTTTGGAGGGACGGCGTCGCGTTTTGCGCCGATGCGTGCCAACACGTCGGCTGCCTGGTTGTTATCCCGGGCTACATGGTGGAATTTGAGTCCTTTGAACCGAGCTGACATTTTTAAGACGGCATTACGGTAGGCTGCCATTTTCGGATCTTTGGCATCGAAGTCTCCGTTTACTTGTGATATTGCGAGGTTTGAATCCCCGCGTACCTCGAGGCGTTGAATGCCCATGGAGATTGCCATCCGGAGACCGTGCGGAAGGGCCTCGTATTCGGCTGCGTTGTTGGAGTCTGTGTACATTATTTGAAGTATGTATTTGACTGTGTCTTCGTTTGGGGACGTCAAAACGATGCCAGCCCCCAAGCCGGCCAACATTTTAGAGCCGTCGAAATGCATGATCCAATTGGAGTATGTGCCGTACTCTTTAGGGAGTTCGGCTTCAGTCCATTCAGCGACGAAGTCAGCCAAGACTTGCGACTTTATAGCTCGCCATGGTTTGTAGGTTATGTCAAATGGTAAGGGCTCAATGGCCCATTTTGCAATTCTGCCCGTCGTGTCGCGGTTGTTTATGATGTCGTTGAGGGGTACTTCGGAGACCACTATTATTGAACACTCTTGAAAGTAGTGTCGCAGCTTCCGGGATGCCATGAACACCGCGTATGCTATCTTTTGATAATGCGGGTACCGGGACTTGCAGGGAGTTAAAACGGTGGATACGTAGTACACTGGTTTTTGAAGAGGGAATTTATGCCCTTCTGTTTCTCGTTTGACGACGAGCACCGCGCTTACAACTTGATGTGTTGCCGCGATATATAACAACATTGGTTCACCCAGGTTAGGCGCGGCCAGGACCGGATTTGTTGCCAATATGGCCTTTATTTCTTCGAGTCCGGCGGTGGCAGCATCCGACCACTCGAAGTGTTCGGTGCGCCTGAGGAGGCGATAGAGGGGCAGTGCCTTTTCTCCCAAACGGGAGATGAAGTGGCTTAGAGCCGCCACGCATCCCATCAATTTTTGTATTTGTTTGAGGTCTTTTGGAATATCCAGTTGTGACATTGCTCGGATCTTGGCTGGGTTTGCTTCAATTCCTCTACCGGATACAATGAAGCCCAAGAGCTTTCCGGCTGGTACGCCGAAAACGCATTTTTCCGGGTTGAACTTGATGTCGTATGCTCGGAGGTTGTCAAATGTGAGCCTCAAGTCGTCTACTAGAATTTCGACATGTTTGGTCTTGATGACCACGTCGTCTACGTATGCTTCCACTGTTTTGCCGATCTGGGTAGCCAGACATGTCTAAATCATGCGCTGATATGTTGCGCCGGCGTTTTTGAGTCTGAAGGGCATTGTGTTGAAGCAGAATGGTCCGTATGGAGTAATGAATGCCGTTGCGGCCTGGTCTGTTTCTGCCATCTTGATTTGATGGTATCCGGAATATGCGTCGAGGAAGCACAGTGAATCGTGCCCTGCGGTAGCATCGATGATTTGGTCGATGCGGGGAAGTGGGAAAGGATCCTTTGGGCAAGCCTTGTTAAGGTCTTTAAAATCGACACAAAGGCGCCAAGATTTGTCCTTTTTTGGTACGATTACAAGGTTTGCTAGCCAGTCCGGATGTTTGATGTCTCTGATGAATCCGGCTTCTAATAGTTTGGCAAGCTCCTCTCCCATTGCCCGTCTTTTGGGTTCAGAAAATCGCCGAAGAGCCTGTTTGACTGGCTTGAATCCTTTTAGGATATTTAGGCTGTGTTCTGCCAGCCTGCGTGGCATTCCTGGCATATCTAAAGGGTGCCAGGCAAATATATCCCAATTTTCCCGGAGGAATTCTCGTAGTGCGGCATCTACGTCAGGGTTTAATTATGCCCCGATGGAGGCCGTCTTTGTGGGGTCTGTTGGATGGACCTGGAATTCGACTATTTCGTCCGCTGGTTTAAAAGAGGTGGACTTGGATCTCTTATCGAGTATCACATCGTCCCTGTTCATCGTGGAGTGCAATGCAGTGAGTTCTTCTGCCGCTAGGGCTTCAGATAGTGCCTCTAGGGCTAGTGCAGCTGTCTTGTTTTCGACGCGGAGTGCTATGTCCGGATCATTGACAAGAGTGATTATTCCACTGGGCCCGGGCATCTTAAGCTTCATGTACCCGTAATGTGTATGGCTTGAAAAATTGTGAATGCCTCTCGCCCCGATAAAGCGTGATATCCACTGCTGAAGGGGGCCACTTGGAACGTGACCTCCTCGGACCTGTAGTTGTCCGGCGAGCCAAACACAACATCGAGTGTAATTTTTCCTGTGCAGCGTGCTTCCCGACTAGGGATTATTCCTCTAAAGGTTGTGCTGCTTCGCTCAATGCGGCTCTAGTCTATTTCCATTTTTCGAAGGGTTTCCTCGTAGATGAGGTTTAATCCGCTGCCGCCATCCATGAGCACCTTGGTAAGGCGAGAGCCGTCCACTATTGGGCTGAGGACCAATGCGGCTGGCGCTCGGGCAGTTCGGAATTTAGGTTCGTCGCTGGCGTTGAAGGTGATAGCCGTGTCGCTCCATGGATTTGTTGTTGCTACTAGGTAGACTTCGGCGAGGCTGCGGATTGTTCGTTTCCGCATATTATTTGACGCGAAAGTCTCGAAGACTGTTGACACCGTACTGGTACTGTTGGAGTGGTTCTCTGGGGCTAGAAGATCTTCGCCTCTTTTGGCCACCTGCCGCAGTATCCAACATGCTCGAAGGCTATGTGTTGGAGTGGCGCCCTCTGTACTGTGAATTTTACAGAGTCTGCTGAGCCATCCCTCCAGTACGGTTCCGTGCCCTTTATGGGGTTTTTGCTTTTTGGTTTTTGTACCGTGTGCCTGAGCATGATGCACCCTTTTGTTTCGGACTAGAGTTGTATTCGGAGCCATATTGTCCCAAAACTTAGTTTCGGTTTTCCAGAAACTCTCCATCGCACAGTACTTTCGTACTATGGACGCCAGGTCGGCGAAGCGTGTAACTTCACGACGACTTACGGCGTTCAAGATTCCCTTGTCCGTGCAATTATTGCGGAAAACTGAAATTGCGTTTTCCTCACGGCAGTCTTTTATCCTGTCCATAACCAGGAGGAATCTGGCCCAGTAATGAAGTACTGTTTCAGCGGGCTCTTGCCGGATTTGAGATAGATCGCATATGTTTGGGTGGGTGGGTGGAATTGAGTCCGGAACCCTGCCCATCTTGATGCTCAAAGGCCGAAAAGTTTCCAAATTTGGAAGCTTGGATTGCTGGACGTTGTCCAACGAGTCTGGTCTGCTGCCTGACTTTAGGTTCAGTACTTGATCGATGTCCGTCCCTCCGCGGGAATCCGGCATGGAGGGTTCGGGAGTCCGGACATAACTGGTTTTTAATACAGAAGAAGAGTCGCCACGTTGTTCTTCTACCACCACAACGTGGTGGGTAACCTGGGGAGAGTTAATCTCTCTCAGATCGGTTTTAAGCCCAATCTGATTGTAGTCTGTGACGACTACCAGGGCGGCGATGTGATCCAAGAGCTCGTTTACGGAAGAGAGCTCCATTGGATCCAGCTGCTCAGCGAATTCCAAGTTGACGTGAAGATTGCTTTTGATGACCCGAGAGGTCATCGTCGAAGCGGTGGCCGAACAGGCGGTCGTGAGAAAACCACCTAGCCGGATAGTTTGGCCAGCGGCCAAAGCTCCTTTGGTGATGGTACCGTCTTTAAAGACGGGAAGAGGCATCCTTCCTGGTCGTGACGGCACAGAGGAACTCTCAATGAAAGCACCAATTTCGGTATCAAAACCGGCGAACCTCGGGTAGGGGGTCCCGAACTGTGCGTCTAGGCGGAGGGTAACAGGAGACAAGGGACACGATGTTTTTACCCAGGTTCGGGCCATCTCGATGGAGGTAAAACCCTACTCCTGCTTCCTTGATATTGATGATATGGGTAGTACAAGAGTAGATCTACCACGAGATCAAGGAGGCTAAACCCTAGAAGCTAGCCTATGGTATGATTGTTGTAATGGTTGTTTGTCCTACGGACTAAAACCCTTCGGTTTATATAGACATCGGAGAGGGCTAGGGTTACACAGAGTCGGTTACAATGGTAGGAGATCTACATATCCGTATTGCCAAGCTTGCCTTCCACGCCAAGGAAAGTCCCATCCGGACACGGGACGAAGTCTTCAATCTTGTATCTTCATAGTCTTGGAGTCCGGCCGATGATGATAGTCCGGCTATCCGGACACCCCCTAGTCTAGGACTCCCTCAGTGTCCCTCCTCCACTTATTCCTGCACCCATCTTCTTCCTCTGCCTCACTCAAACACGAAAAACCAACTCAAGCACGAGTTCCTGCACCCGTTGCTGTGATTTTCAATCTCCTTGCTCAAAGCACCTCTCGCAAAACTGCTTGGGGAGATTGTTCCTTGGTATGTGACTCCTCCATTGGTCCAATTAGTTTTTGTTCTAGTGCTCTATTCTTTGCAAATTTGTGCTGCATAGGTGACCATGTTCTTGAGCTTGCATGTCAAATTTATATGGTTCCAAGTAGTTCCAATGCTTTATATAGGCTATAGGCACTTGTGGGAGTTTTTACTTTCAATCTTATTGAAGTTGGTTCACATTTATTTGAAGTTACTAAAAATTTCAGAATTTTTTTAGAGGAAACAATATGCTTAGGAGGATGTTCCAAGGTGGTCCTTCAAGAAAGCAAGGTCCCAGGCTTGCAATACGTGATGCTGACGAAGAACCACCAAGAGACGCTCCTATGAGGCCCTGTGAATGGCCGTCGGAAAATTTTATGAATCAAGTGGGACTCAAAGAAGAATTTAGCGCATATTTGAGTAACGCCGGTCTTGAGGACTTTGAAGCTGACAAATGCCCCCAGTATCATGATCTCACACGTTCATTTGTGAGGAGGTTTGAGTTTTCAACTTCACAAAATTCTCCTTCAGTCATGTTTGACCTTTATGACAAATCTTATACCATGGACTTAGAGGATTTTACTTCTGCTTGCAAACTTCCATCTTGGGGTAATGTCAGGGATCCCCCTAAATCTGAATATAGAGACTTTCTTGCTAGAATAACTGTGGGGGAATCTAGAGATATAACACAAGCTACTATAGGGAGCATTCACTTTCCTGCTATACATTATTTTGCTCTCTTCATAGGTAGATGCATAAATGCTAAGGATGAAGCATGTCATATGTGTGTCCCTGATCTCACTATTCTCAGGAGTGCTGTGTTAGGAGACCAATCTTATCATTTGGGAGCCATTGTAGCTCGCAGGTTGCATCAAAATAGACATAGCAGAGATTTCTTTGGAGGGATTTATGAAACCCGCTTAGCTAATTTTCTTGAGATAGGCATTCGTGAGGGTGACATGGAATTACCCCCTTCTTATTTAGATTTTGATTCTATGGTTTCCCATCGGTTTGTTGAGAGGACTGAACAACCTCTCCAGTATCGACTAATCTTTGACAGACGTCGTGTAGTCCATATTGCTCTTCCTGCTCCTGCTTTCTTTGATTCACAGGCAAAAAGAAGATATATTATTACCAGAGAGGAGGCAGATGAGTATGAAAGGAGAGTGGAGGCTGCTCGACTCCATGCTACAGCTCAGGCGGCGATAGCCGCTGCGTCACAATACGACCCCAGCTTCACCTACGGATATCCGCCAGGCCATCCCTGGCAATAGACCAACTTAGGCCAAAAGCCTAAGCTTGGGGGAGTACGTATTTCCCACCGACATTACATTTACGTTCACACACACTCATTGCTAGATGTCGGTGCTCATACTCTTTTATTGTATTATCCATGCTAGTTTAAATTTCCTCTTCTAGCTTTCTTCTTGTGTGTTTGATAAACTTTAAGAAAAACAAAAAAAATTACTTAGTCTACTTTTCATGCTTGTAGTAGAATTAAAAAGGAAAACCCAAAAATATTTCCCGTTCTTCTTTTACTTGTTGGGATCTTTCCCGTGTAAATAGTTTTTATTTCTTTTCCTTTCTTTGGGGGTCGAGAAGACCATATTGAAAATGCTTAATGACTCTTATATGCATGATTGATTATTTAAACTTAGAGCCCATATTACTTGTCTTCTCTCTTGAGTTGAATGCTTGCAGATTCTAGCTTAGTCCAATGCACATGCACTCTTATTATTATACACACCATTCGGTCGTGCAACTGAAAGGCAATGATGATGATATATGATGGACTTATTGGGAAAAGAAAAGCTGGTATGAACTCGACCTATCTTGTTTTTGTAAATACGATGATTCATCGTTCTTGATTCAACTATTATGAAGTAAACGTATTTGCAATGACATTTAGAGATTATAGTCGCTTGTGCCATGCTTGATTAGCTATGAGTTATAATAGTTTACCTTGCGTGCCAACATGCTATTAGAATGATTATGATGTGGTATGATGGGATGGTATCCTCCTTTAAATGAATTGAGTGACTCGACTTGGCACATGTTCACGCATGTAGTTGAATCCAATCAACATAGCCTTCATGATATTTATGTTCAGGGTGGATTATATCCTACTCATGCTTGTACTCGGTGTGAATTAATTTTAATGCATGTTTACGACTGTTGTCGCTCTCTCAGTTGGTCGCTTCCCAGTCTTTTGCTAGCCTTCACCTGTACTAAGTGGGAATACTGCTTGTGCATCCAAACTCCTTAAACCCCAAAGTTATTCCATATGGGTCCACTATACCTACCTATATGCGGTATTTACCTGCCGTTCCAAGTAAATTTGTATGTGCCAAACTCTAAACCTTCAATTAAACATTCTGTTTTGCATGCTCGAATAGCTCATATGTCAACTAGAGCTGCCCTTATCTTCCATGTTAGGCGGGTTATTCTCAAGAGGAGTGGACTCTGCTCCTCATTCACGAGAAAATGGCTGGTATCCGGGATGCCCAGTCACATGCCTTGTGCAAACTAATTCAAAATAACTGCAAACAAAACTCCCTTGGGACCCGTTGAATGTTGGAGGCACTCGTTGTTTCGAGCAAGCCATGGATTGATGCTTGTGGAGGAAGGGGAGTATAAACTTTACCATTCTGTTTGGGAACCGCATATAATCTGTTTAGCATGGAAGATGTCATCGTCTTTTAGTTGTTATGTTGACAATGAGAGTATGCCGCTCAAAATATAATTTATCTCTATTTCAAAACCGAGATCTGGCACCTCTACAAATCCCTGCTTCCCTCTGCGAAGGGCTTATCCATTTACTTTTATGTCGAGTCGTCACCCTTCTTATTAAAAAGCACCCGCTGGAGAGCACACTCTCGTTTGCATTCATTATTATTGGTTTATATTGGGTATGACTTGACTGGATCTCTTTTACCATGAATTACAATATTTAGTCAGTCCTTGATCTTTAAAGGTGCTCTGCATTTATGTTTTGCGGTCTCAGAAAGGCTAGCGAGATACCATTTTGTTATATCATGTTATGATTATTTTGAGAAAGTGTTGTCACCCGAGTTTTGCTATTATGGCTCGCTAGATGATTATGCTATTGATATGAGTGATTATGAGACCTACGTGTCATTGTGAGTATGGTTAGTTCATAATAATTGCTGAAACTTGAATGCTGGCTTTTCATGTTTACAACAACAAGAGCAAACAGAGTTTGTAAAAGTTTTTCTTTTTCTCTTTCAGTTTGTCAACTGAATTGCTTGAGGACAAGCAAGGGTTTAAGCTTGGGGGAGTTGATACGTCTCCGTCGTATCTACTTTTCCAAACACTTTTGCCCTTGTTTTGGACTCTAACTTGTATGATTTGAATGGAACTAACCCGGACTGACGCTGTTTTCAGTAGAACTACCATGGTGTTGTTTTTCTGTGCAGAAAATAAAGATTCTCGGAATGTCCTGAAACTCCACGGAACACCTTAGAAAAAATAAAGAAAAATCCTCGCAAAAGATGAAGACCAGGGGGCCCACACCCTGCTCACGAGGGTGGGGGGCACCCCCCTGGGCGCGCCCCCCTACCTCGTGGGCCCCCTGGTGGCCCTCCGATGCCAACTCCAACTCCATATATTGGCTTTCGGGGAGAAAAAATCAGAGAGAAGAAATCATCACGTTTTACGATACGAAGCCGCCGCCAAGCCCTAATCTCTCTCGAGAGGGCTGATCTTAAGTCCGTTCAGGGCTCCGGAGAGGGGGATTTGTCGCCATCGTCATCATCAACCATCCTCCATCACCAATTTCATGATGCTCACCGCCGTGCGTGAGTAATTGCATCGTAGGCTTGCTGGACGGTGATGGGTTGGATGAGATTTATCATGTAATCGAGTTAGTTTTGTTAGGGTTTGATCCCTAGTATCCATTATGTTCTGAGATTGATGTTGCTATGACTTTGCTATGCTTAATGCTTGTCACTAGTGCACGAGTGCCATGATTTCAGATCTGAACCTATTATGTTTCCATGAATATATGTGTGTTCTAGATCCTATCTTGCAAGTCTATAGTCAGCTACTATGTGTTATGATCCGGCAACCCCGAAGTGACAATAATCGGGACCACTCCCGGTGATGACCATAGTTGGAGGAGTTCATGTATTCACTATGTGCTAATGCATTGTTCCGGTTCTCTATTAAAAGGAGGCCTTAATATCCCTTAGTTTCCAATAGGACCCCGCTGCCACGGGAGGGTAGGACAAAAGATGTCATGCAAGTTCTTTTCCATAAGCACGTATGACTATATATGGAATACATGCCTACATTACATTGATGAACTGGAGCTAGTTCTGTGTCACCCTATGTTATGACTGCTACATGATGAACCACATCCGGCATAATTATCCATCGCTAATCCGGTGCCTACGAGTTTTCCATATACTGGTTTACACTTATTTACTTTTCCGTTGCTACTGTTACAATCACTACAAAATACCAAAAACATTACTTTTACTGTCTTTACTTTTGTTACCGTTACCACCACTATCATATTACTTTGCTACTAAACACTTTGCTGCAGATACTAAGTTTCCAGGTGTGGTTGAATTGACAACTCAGCTGCTAATACTTGATAATATTCTTTGGCTCCCCTTGTGTCGAATCAATAAATTTGGGTTGAATACTCTACCCTTGAAAACTATTGCGATCCCCTATACTTGTGGGTTATCAACGAGCTGAAGTAAAACCTCATTACACCAACACATCTTGATGGAGATGTGGTAGAGACCTTCCCCAAGCTTAAGCTTTTGCAAGCCCAAACCGTTGAGTTCTTTATGGCGGCAACTGATCCGGAGCCCATCCTTGTTTCCAGTTGGAGAAGCAGGTGTTTGATGTCTACTACACAACTTCATTCTCATAGACTTGTGTTGGGCCTCCAGGCGCAAAGTTTTGTAGGACAGCAGCAAATTTCCCTCAAGTGGATGACCTAAGGTGTATCAATCCGTGGGAGGAGTAGCATGAATATGGTCTCCCTTGAACAACCCTGCAATCAAATACAAGAAATCTCTTTTGTCCCCAACACACCCAACACAATGGTAAATTGTATAGGTGCACTAGTTCCATGAAGAGATGGTGATACAAGTGTAGTGTGGATATTAGATATAGGTTTTTGTAATCTGAAATATAAAAATAGCAAGGCAACAAGTGATAAAAGTGAGCACAAAAGGTATTGCAATGCTTGGAAACAAGGCCTAGGGATCATACTTTAACTATTGCAATCTATTAATAGTGCTAACGTGATTGAATCACATCACAATCCCTCAACATGCACAAAGAATCACTCCAAAGTTCTTATCTAGCGGAGCACATAAGATGAAATTGTTGTAGTGTATGAAGCCACCTCAATGTCATCTTTTCATCAATCTATTGAGCCATCCCTATAAGTGTCACAAATAGCCCTAGAGTTCGTACTAGAATAGCACCATATGATACGCATCAACCAACTCTAATATCATCTAGATACTCCAATGTCACCGCAAGTATCTGTGAATTGATTGTTCGATATGCATCAAACAACTTCATATTCATAATATTCAAGCCAACACAAACATCTTCAAAGAGTGCCCCAAGATTTCTACCGGAGAAGTAGGACAAAAACATGTATCAACCCCTATGCATAAATTACCCCAAGGTCATGATAATTCGCAAGTGAATCAATAGAACACCCCATTGTCACCATGGGTATCCACATGCAATACATACATCAAGTGTTCTCAAATCCAAAAAAAGTATTCAATCCGATAATAGTGAAACCTCAAAGGTAAGAACTCAACTCATCACAAAAAGATAGAGAGGGAGAAATACCATATGATCCAACTATATTAACAAAGCTCGCAGTACATCAAGTGAAGGAAATATGCCCTAGAGGCAAAAATAAAGTTGTTTTTTTATATTTCCTTATTTCATGATAAATGTTTATTATTCATGCTAGAATTGTATTAACCGGAAACTTGATACATTCATGGATACATAGACAAAATACCGTGTCCCTAGTAAGCCTCTACTAGACTAGCTCGTTGATCAAAGATGGTTAAGTTTCCTAACCATATACCTGTCACATCATTTGGAGAATGATGTGATGGACAAGACCCATTCATTAGCTTAGCATTATGATTGTTCTGTTTTATTGCTATTGCTTTCTTCATGTCAAATACATATTCCTCCGACTATGAGTTATGCAACTCCCGGATACAGGAGGAATGCCTTGTGTGCTATCAAACGTCACAACATAATTGGGGGATTATAAATATGCTCAACAGGTATCTCCGAAGGTGTTTGTTGGGTTGGCATAGATCGATATTAGGATTTTTCACTCCAAGTATCAGAGAGGTATCTCTGGGCCCTCTTGGTAATACACATCATAAGAAGCCTTGAAGCAAAGTGACTAACGAGTTAGTTGCAGGATGATGTATTACGGAACGAGTAAAGAGACTTGTGAGTAACGAGATTGAACTAGGTATGAAGATACCGACGATCGAATCTCGGGCAAGTAACATACCAATGACAAAGGGAATAACGTATGTTATCATAACGGTTCGACCGATAAAGATCTTCTTAGAATATGTGGGAGCCAATATGAGTATCCAGGTTCTGCTATTGGTTATTGACTGGATAGGTGTCTCGATCATGTCTAGAGAATTCTCAAACCCGTAGGTTCCGCACGCTTAACGTTCGATGACGATATTGTATTATATGAGTTATGTGATTTGGTGACCCAATGTTGTTCGGAGTCCTGGATGAGATCACGGACATGATGAGGAGTCTCAAAATGATCGAGAGGTAAAGATTGATAGACAGGACGATAGTATTCGGACACCGGAAGTGCTCTGGAAGGTACCGGGTACATATCGAAGTACCGGAGGGGTTACCGGAACCCCCGGGTAGAAGATATGGGCCATATGGGCCATAAGAGGGGAACACACCAGCCCACAAGGGTTGGAGCGCGCCCCCCCCCCCCTTAGGCAGGAGGCTGAATTGGATAAGGAACAAGGGGGGTTCGGCCCACCTTCCTTTCTCTCTTCTCCCTTCCCTTTCTTTTACGGCAAAATAAGGAAGGGAGGAGGCCGAATTGGGGACGACCCCAAGTAGGATTCGGCCTACTTGGGGCGCCCCCTTGGCTGCCTCTCCTCCCCTCCAACCTATATATATGTGGGGAGGGGGCGCCTACAATGCACAACATCAACTGTTAGCCATGTGCAGCGCCCCCCTCCAAGTTTACACCCGCGGTCATATTATCGCGGTGCTTAGGCAAAGCCCTGCAAGGATCACTTCACCATCACTGCCACAACGCCGTTGTGCTGACAGAACTCATCTACTTCCTCGACACCTTGCTATATCAAGAGGGCAATGAATGTCATCTAGATGAACGTGTGTAGAACTCAGAGGTGCCGTACGTTCGGTACTTGATCGGTCAGAGCTAGAAGAAGTTCGGCTACATCAACCGCGTTGTCAAATGCTTCCACTTTTGGTCTACGAGGGTACGTAGACACACTCTCCCCCTCCGTTGCTATGCATCTCCTAGATAGATCTTGCATGAGCGTAGGAATTGTTTTTGAAATTGCATGCTACATTCCACAGCAGTGGCATCCGAGCCAGGTCTATGCGTAGATGATATGCACGAGTAGAACACAAAGAGTTGTGGGTGGCGGTCGTCATACTGCTTACCACCAATGTCTTATTTTGATACGGCGGTATTGTTGGATGACGCGGACCGGACCAACCTTACCTCACTACATTTATGAGACCGGTTCTACTGACAGACATGCAACTAGTTTTGCATAAAGGTGGCTGGCGGGTATCTGTTTCTCCTACTTTAGTTGAATCGAATTTGACTGCGGCTGGTCCTTGTTGAAGGTTAAAACAACAAACTTGATAAATCACCGTTGTGGATTTTTCTGCCGTAGATAAGGACGGTTCTTGCTAGAAGCCCGTAGCAGCCACGTAAAACTTGCAACAACAAAGTAGAGGACCTCTAACTTGTTTTTGTAGGGCATGCTTGTGATGTGATATGGTTAAGATATGATGTGATATACGTGATTGTATGAGATGATCATGTTTTGTAAAAGTTATCGACAACCGGTAGGATCATCCTTATGGTTGTCTCTTTATTGTATGAAATGCAAACGCCATGTAATTGCTTTACTTTATCACTAAGCGGTAGCTATAGTTGTAGAAGCAATAGTTGGCGAGACGACCACGACGCAACAATTGAGATCAAGGTGTCGAGCCGGTGTCAAAGGAGATCATGGCGATGCTTTGGAGATGGAGATCAAAAGCACAAGATGATGATGGCCATATCATGTCACATATTTTGATTGCATGTGATGTTTATCTTTATGCATCTTATTTTGCTTAGTACAATGGTAGCATTATAAGATGATCCCTTAACTAAATTTCAAGGTATAAGTGTTCTCCCTGAGTATGCACCATTGCGACTGTTCGTCGTGCTGAGACACCACGTGATGATCGGGTGTGATAGGATCTATGTTCACATACAACGGGTGCAAGACAGTTTTGCACATGCGGAATACTCGGGTTAAACTTGACGAGCCTAGCATGTGCAGACATGGCCTCGGAACACTGGAGACCGAAATGTCGAACGTGAATCATATAGTAGATATGATCAACATAGAGATGTTCACCATTGATGACTACTCCATCTCACGTGATGATCGGACATGGTTTAGTTGATTTGGATCATGTGTCATTTAGATGGCTTAAGTGATGTCTATCTAAGTGGGAGTTCTTAAGAAATTTGATTAATTGAACTTAATTTATCATGAACTTAGTCCTGATAGTATTTGCATTTCTATGTTGTAGATCAATGGCCCATGCTACCTTTCCCTTGAATTTTAATGCGTTCCTAGAGAAAGCTAAGTTGAAAGATGATGGTAGCAATTACACGGACTGGGTCCATAACTTGTGGATTATCCTCATTGCTGCACAGAAGAATTATGTCCTTGATGCAGTGCTAGGTGTGCCACCCCTTCCAGCAACTGCGGACGTTGTGAACGCCTGGCAGTCACATGTTGATGACTACTCGATAGTTCAGTGTGCCATGTGCTACCTCTTGAGCACTGCGTTGGATTTCCCCGAAGAGGAGAGGATGATGCAGCAAACTAGCGTAAGTATTTCCCTCAGTTTTTGAGAACCAAGGTATCAATCCAGTAGAGACCACACACAAGTCCCTCGTAACTACACAAAGCGATAGCAACTCGCAACCAACGCTTAGGGGTTGTCAATCCCTTCAGGGTCACTTACGAGAGTGAGATCTGATAGAGATAATATTTTGGTATTTTTGATAGATAGATGCAAAGTAAAAAGTAAAGGCAAAGTAAAAACAAAGCAAGTAAATAAAATGATAGAGATTGATATGATGAGAATAGACCCGGGGGCCATAGGTTTCACTAGTGGCTTCTCTCAAGAGCATAAGTATTCTACGGTGGGTGAACAAATTACTGTTGAGCAATTGACAGAATTGAGCATAGTTATGAGTATATCTAAGCAATGATCATGTATATAGGCATTACGTCCAAAACAAGTAGATCGAAACAATTCTACATCTACTACTATTACTCCACTCATCGACCGCTATCCAACATGCATCTAGAGTATTAAGTTAAAAATAGAGTAACGCCGTAAGCAAGATGACATGATGTAGAGGGATAAATTCATGCAATATGATAAAAAAACCATCTTGTTATCCTCGATGGCAACAATACAATACGTGCCTTGCAACTCTTTCTGTCACTGAGTAAGGACACCGCAAGATTGAACCCAAAGCTAAGCACTTCTCCCATTGCAAGAACTACCAATCTAGTTGGCCAAACCAAAAAGGATAATTCGAAGAGACATGCAAAGATAACTCAATCATACATAAAAGAATTCAGAGAAGAATCAAATATTTTCCATAGATAATACTGGATCATAAACCCACAATCAATCGGTCTCAACAAACACACCGCAAAAAGAAGATTACATCGAATAGATCTCCACGAGAGAGGGGGAGAACATTGTATTGAGATCCAGAAAGAGAGAAGAAGCCATCTAGCTACTAGCTATGGACCCGAAGGTCTGAAGTAAACTACTCACACTTCATCGGAGGGGCTATGGTGATGATGTAGAAGCCCTCCGTGGTGGATGCCACCTCCGGCGGAGCTCCGGAATGGGCCCCAAGATGGGATCTCGTGGATACAGAAGATTGCGGCGGTGGAATTAGGTTTTTGGCTCCTGTTCTGATCGTTCGGGGATACGTAGGTATATATAGGAGGAAGGAGTACGTCGGTGGAGCGTCGAGGGGCCCACGAGGTAGGGGGCACGCCCAGGGGGCGCCCTCCACCCTCGTGACCTCCTCGGGCACTGCTTGGAGTAGGGTCCAAGTCTCTTGGATCACGTTCGGTTGGAAAATCACGATCCCGAAGGTTTCATTCCGTTTGGACTCTGTTTGATATTCCGTTTCTTCAAAACACTGAAATAGGCAAAAAACACCAATTCTAGGCTGGGCCTCCGGTTAATAGGTTAGTCCCAAAAATAATATAAAAGTGGAAAATAAAGCCCAATATAGTCCAAAACAGTAGATAAAGTAGCATGGAGCAATCAAAAATTATAGATACGTTGGAGACGTATCCGGCATCCCCAAGCTTAACTCCTGCTCGTCCTCGAGTAGGTAAATGATAAAAAAGAATTTTTGATGCGAAGTGATACTTTGGCATAATTTCAATATAAATCTTCTTAATTGTGATAGGAATATTCAGATCCGAAAGATTCAAGACAAAAGTTCATATTGACACAAAAATAATAATACTTCAAGCATACTAATCAAAGCAATCATGTCTTCTCAAAATAACATGGCCAAACAAAGTTCATCCCTACAAAATCATATGGTTAGGCTATGCTTCCTTTTCGTCACACAAAGATGTTCCCAACTTCTATACCCCCGATGACAAGCCAAGCAATTGTTTCATACTTAAATAATCTCAAACTTTTTCAACTTTCAAGCAATACATGAGCGCAAGCCATGGATATAGCACTATGGGTGGAATAGAATATGATGATGGGGATTGTGTCGAGAAGACAAAAAAGGAGAAGGTCTCACATTGACGAGGCTAATCAACGGGCTATGGAGATGCCCATCAGTTGATGTCATCATGAGGAGTAGGGATTGCCATGCAATGGATGCACTAGAGCTATGAATGCTCAACAAAAAGAAAACTAGTGGGTGTGCATCCAACTCGCTTGCTCACGAAGACCTAGGGCATTTTGAGGAAGCCCATCATTGTAATATACAAGCCAAGTTCTATAATGAAAAATTCCCACTAGTATAAAAAGATAACTTATGAGACTCACTATCATGAAGATCTTGGTGCTATTTTGAAGCACAATATATGAGACTCACTACATGAAGAACAAGGTGCTACTTTGAAGCACAAGTGTGGAAAAAGGATAGTAGCATTGTCCCTTCTCTCTTTTTCTCTCCTTTTTATTTGTTTGGGCCTTTCTCTTCTTCTTTTTTATGGCCTGTTTTTTTTCGTCCGGAGTCTCATCCCAACTTATGGGGGGGGGCATAGTCTCCATCATCCTTTCCTCACTTGGGACAATGCTCTAATAATGATGATCATCACACTTTTATTTTTCTGAGAACTCAACAATTACAACTCGATACTTAGAACAAAGGATGACTCTATATGAATGCCTCCGGCTGTGTACCGGGATGGTGCAATGAATCAAGAGTGACACGTATGGAAAATAATGCATGGTGGCTTTGCCACAAATACGATGTCAACTACATGATCATGCAATGGCAATACGACAAAAGTAATGTATGTCATGATGATGATGGTGGAAGTTGCATGGCAATATATCTCGGAATGGCTATGGAAATGCCATGATAGGTAGGTATGGTGGCTGTTTTGAGGAAGATATAAGGAGGTTTGTGTGTGAT
The DNA here is from genome assembly GCA_963921465.1 of Triticum timopheevii. Taxonomy (NCBI): domain Eukaryota; kingdom Viridiplantae; phylum Streptophyta; class Magnoliopsida; order Poales; family Poaceae; genus Triticum; species Triticum timopheevii. Next base: position 525,617,460 of record OY997268.1, read on the forward strand.
AGAGTGAATCGTATCACGGGGTTTGGATGCACCGGCGAAGTTTGCACCAACTCTCAAGGTGAGAAAGGGCAATGCACGGTACCGAAGAGGCTAGCAAAGGCGGAAAGGTGAGAGTGCGTAAAATCCATGGACTCAACATTAGTCAAAAGAACTCATATACTTATTGCAAAAATTTAGAAGCCATCAAAAAAGTAAAGTACTACGTGCATGCTCCTAGGGGGATAGATTGGTAGGAAAAGACCATCGCTCATCCCCGACCGCCACTCATAAGGATGCACAAGCCAGGTACACTTCATGTTTCAAATTTGTTACACAACTTTACCCATACGTGCATGCTACGGGACTTGCAACTTCAACACAAGTATTTATCAAATTCACAATTATCAACTAGCACGACTTTGATACTATTACCTCCATATCTCAAAACAATTATCAAGCATCAAACTTATCTTAGTATTCAATTTACTCAAAAGAAAGTTTCACATGTCTTGAACACTAAGTATATTAACATTAAGCAAATTACCATGCTATTAATGACTCCCAAAATAATCTAAGTGAAGCATGAGAGATCAATGGTTTATTTAAAACAAATCCACCACCGTGCTCTAAAAGATATAAGTGAAGCACTAGAGCAAAAATTATCACGCTCAAAAGATATAAGTGAAGCACTATGAGCAAAACTATCAAGCTCAAAAGATATAAGTGAAGCACATAGAGTATTCTAACAAATACCAATTCATGTATGGCTCTCTCAAAAAGATGTGTACAGCAAGGATGATTGTGGTAGACTAACAAGAAAAGACACAAATAATACAGGACGCTCCAAGCAAAATACATATCATGTTGGTGAATAAAAATATAGCTCCAAGTAAATTACCGATGGAAGTGGATGAAAGAGGGGATGCCTTCCGGGGCATCCCCAAGCTTTGAATTTTTGGTGTCCTTTGATTATCTTGGGGGTGCCATGGGCATCCCCAAGCTTAGGCTCTTTCCACTCCTTGTTCCATAATCCATCAAAAGAATTCACCCAAAACTTGAAAACTTCACAACACAAAACTCAACAGAAATCTCGTGAGCTCCGTTAGAGAAAGAAAACAAAAGACTACTTCAAGGTACTGTAATGAACTCATTCTTTATTTATATTGGTGTTAAACCTACTTTATTCCAACTTCTCTATGGTTTATAAACTATTTTACTAGCCATAGATTCATCAAAATAAGCAAACGACACACGAAAAACAGAATCTGTAAAAAATAGAACAGTCTGTAGCAATCTGTAACTAATGCAAACTTCTGTAACTCTAAAAATTCTACGAAAATAGGTAGCTCTGGAAAACTTGTTTATTGAACATCAGCAAAAAGAATCAACGCAAAAGCACGTTCCTGTGATTTATCATAACTAAATTCGTGCGCGTAAAGTTTTTGTTTTTCAGCAAAATCAAATCAACTATCATCATAGGTTATCCTATAGGTTCTACTTGGCACAAACACTAATTAAAACATAAAACCACATCCAAACAGAAGGTAGATGGATTACTTATTCCTAAATAGAAGGAAAAACAACAAACACAAAATAAAATTGTGTTGCCTCCCAACAAGCACTATCGTTTAACGCCCCTAGCTAGGCACAAAAGCAAGGATAGATCTAGGTATTGCCATCTTTAATTTTCAGTTTTTTAGCGGAGTCATTATCGGATCCGGGGGATTCTTCCTACTTCCAGTCATACTCGGAAATTTTCAGATCTAAAGAGTCCAACCGCTTATTACGAAGGGTAATCAACATATTCATACGGTTAATATTTCCGCTAATATTTTTAAGAGGCTCAAGAGACTTTTGTAAAATCTTTGATACTTCGCAAATCTTCTCAAACACTTGGGTCTCTTCCTGGGTAGGATGAGATCCTCCCTTTTGGGGAGGTGTTCCCACTATTCCCTCTATAATTTCATGCGCAATATTGGGATCAATCTCAATAAAATTTCCCTTGGCCATGCAATCCAAGAGTTGTCTATACGTCATATTTAACCCAACATAAAAATTCCGAAGAAGAATTCTATAGTTCACCTCTAGGGTGCACTTATGGTAAGATTCCATCATCCTATACCAAGCATCTTTTAAGTTTTCTCCTTGCCTTTGTTTGAAGTGAAGAACTTCAAACTCGGGAGACATAGGAGTGGATAAGGAACTAGTCATGATGACAAGCAAACTAAAACACGAGAAAACAGAAAGGCAAGGAGAAAAAGGCAAACGGGAAAGAGAGGGCAAATAAAACGGCAAGGGTGAAGTGGGGGAGAGGAAAACGAGAGGCAAATGGCAAATAATGTAATGCGAGAGATAGGGATTGCGATGGGTACTTGGTATGGTTGCCTTGCTTGCGTGAGCCTCCCCGGCAACGACGCCAGAAATTCTTCTTGCTACCTCTTGAGCACTGCGTTGGATTTCCCTCAGTTTTTGAGAACCAAGGTATCAATCCAGTAGGAGACCACGCACAAGTCCCTCGTACCTACACAAAACGATAGCAACTCGCAACCAACGCTTAGGTGTTGTCAATCACTTCACGGACACTTATGAGAGTGAGATCTGATAGAGATAATATTTTTGGTATTTTTGATAGATAGATGCAAAGTAAAAAGTAAAGGCAAAGTAAAAACAGAGCAAGTAAATAAAATGATAGAGATTGATATCATGAGAATAGACCCGGGGGCCATAGGTTTCACTAGTGGCTTCTCTCAAGAGCATAAGTATTCTATGGTGGGTGAACAAATTACTGTTGAGCAATTGACAGAATTGAGCATAGTTATGAGTATATCTAGGCAATGATCATGTATATAGGCATCACGTCCAAAACAAGTAGATCGAAACGATTCTGTATCTACTACTATTACTCCACTCATCAACCGCTATCCAGCATGCATCTAGAGTATTAAGTTCAAAACAGAGTAACGCCGTAAGCAAGATGACATGATGTAGAGGGATAAATTCATGCAATATGATAAAAACCCCATCTTGATATCCTCGATGGCAACAATACAATACGTGCCTTGCAACTCTTTCTGTCACTGAGTAAGGACACTGCAAGATTGAACCCAAAGCTAAGCACTTCTCCCATTGCAAGAACTACCAATCTAGTTGGCCAAACCAAAAAGGATAATTCGAAGAGACTTGCAAAGATAACTCAATCATACATAAAAGAATTCAGAGAAGAATCAAATATTTTCCATAGATAATACTGGATCATAAACCCACAATTCATCGGTCTCAACAAACACACCACAAAAAGAAGATTACATCAAATAGATCTCCATGAGAGAGGGGGAGAACATTGTATTGAGATCCAAAAAGAGAGAAGAAGCCATCTAGCTACTAGCTATGGACCCGAAGGTCTGAAGTAAACTACTCACACTTCATCGGAGGGGCTATGGTGATGATGTAGAAGCCCTCCGTGGTGGATGCCCCCTCTGGCGGAGCTCCGGAACAGGCCCCAAGATGGGATCTCGTGGATACAGAAGACTGCGGCGGTGGAATTAGGTTTTTGGCTCCTGTTCTGATCGTTCGGGGATACGTAGGTATATGTAGGAGGAAGGAGTACGTCGGTGGAGTGTCGAGGGGCCCACGAGGTAGGGGGCGCGTCCGGGGGGCGCCCTCCACCCTCGTGACCTCTTCGGGCACTGCTTGGAGTAGGGTCCAAGTCTCCTGGATCATGTTCGGTTGGAAAATCACGATCCCGAAGGTTTCATTCCGTTTGGACTCCGTTTGATATTCCGTTTCTTCGAAACACTGAAATAGGCAAAAAACACCAATTCTGGGCTGGGCCTCCGGTTAATAGGTTAGTCCCAAAAATAATATAAAAGTGGAAAATAAAGCCCAATATAGTCCAAAACAATAGATAAAGTAGCATGGAGCAATCAAAAATTATAGATACGTTGGAGACGTATCACCATGCTTTACGGCTTAGAATCGGGATTTCAAAGACGTTTTGAACGTCATGGAGCATATGAGATGTTCCAAGAGTTGAAGTTTATATTTCAAGAAAATTCCCAAGTTGAGAGATATGAAGTCTCCAACAAGTTCTATAGCTGCAAGATGGAGGAGAACAGTTCTGTCCGTGAACACATACTCAGAATGTCTGGATATCATAATCACTTGACTCAGCTGGGAGTTAATCTTCCAGTTGATAGTGTTATTGAAGGAGTTCTCCAATCACTGCCACCCAGCTATAAAGGCTTCATGATGAACTATAATGTGCAAGGGATGGAAAAGACAATTCCCGAGCTCTTCGCATGCTCAAAGCTGTGGAGGTATAAATCAAGAAGGAGCATCAAGTGTTGATGGTTAACAAGACCACTAGTTTCAAGAAAAAGGGCAAGGGAAAGAAGGAGAACTTCAAGAAGAATGGCAAGCAAGTTACCACTCCCAGGAAGAAGCCCAAAGCTGGACCCAAGCCTGAAACTGAGTGTTTCTACTACAAAGGGACTGGTCATTAGAAGTGGAACTGCCCCAAGTATTCAGCGGATAAGAAGGATGGCAAAGTGAACAAAGGTATATTTGATATTCATATTATTGACGTGTACCTTACTAATGCTTGTAGTAGCGCCTGGTTATTTGATACTGGTTCGGTTGCTCATATTTGTAACTCGAAATAGGAGCTATGGATTAGACAAAGATTAGCTAAGGAAGAGGTGATGATGCGCGTCGGGAATGGTTCCAAGGTCATTGTGATCGTCGTCAACACACTACCTCTACATCTACCTTCGGGATCAGTTTTAGATCAGAATAAATGTTATTTGGTGCCAGCGTTGAGCATGAACATTATATCTGGATCTTGTTTAGTGCTAGGCAGTTATTCATTTAAATCAGAGAATAATGGTTGTTCTATTTATATGAATAATATCTTTCATGCTCATGCACCCTTGAAGAGTGGTCCATTTCTGTTGAATCTTGATTGTGGTGATACACATATCCATAATATTGATGCCAAAAGATGCAAAGATGGTGATGATAGTGGAACATATTTTTGGCACTGCCGTTTAGGTCATATTTGTGTAAAGAGCATGAAGAAACTCCATGCAGATGGACTTTTGGAATCACTTGACTATGAATCATTTGATACTTGTGAACCATGCCTCATGGACAAGATGACTAAAACTCTGTTCTCAGGGCCAATTGAGCGAGCTACTGACTTATTGGAAATAAAATATACCGATGTGTGCGGTCCAATGAGTGTTGAGGCACACGGCGGGTATCGTTATTTTCTAACCTTCACGTGATGATTTGAGCAGATATGGGTATATCTTCTTAATTAAACACAAGTATGAAACATTTGAATAGTTCAAAGAATTTCAGGGTGAAGTGGAGAATCATCATAACAAAAAAAATAAAGTTTCTATGATCTGATCGCGGAGGCAAACATTTGAGTTATGAGTTTGGCCTTCATTTAAAACAATGTGGAATAGTTTCACAACTCACGCCACCTTGAACACCACACTCTATTAGATATGGTGCGATGTATGATGTCTCTTACCAATTTACCACTATCGTTTTGGGGTTATGTATTAGAGACAACTGCATTCATGTTAAACAGGTCACCGTCTAAATCTGTTGAGACGACACCATATGAACTATGGTTTGGCAATAAACCTAAGCAGTTGTTTCTTAAAGTTTGGGGTTGTGATACTTATGTCAAAAGGCTTTAGCCTGATAAGATCGAACCCAAATAGGAGAAGTGTGTCTTCATAGGATACCCTAAGGAAACAATTGGGTACACCTTCTACCACAAATCTGAAGGCAAGATCTTTGTTGCCAAGAATGGAACCTTTCTAGAGAAGGAGTTTCTCTCAAAAGAAGTGAGTGGGAGGAAAGTAGAACTTGATGAGGTAATTGTACTTTCTGTCAATTTGGAAAGTAGCTCATTATACAAATCCATTCCCGTGATGCCTACACCAACTAGGGGGGAAGATAATGATGATGATCATGAAACTTTAGATCAAGTTACTACCGGACCTCGTAGGTCAACCAGAACACGATCGACACCAGAGTGGTACAGTAATCCTATTCTAGAAGTCATGTTACTAGAGCATGGCGAACCTATGAACTATTAAGAAGCTATGATGAGCCCAGATTCCGATAAATGGCTTGAGGTCATGAAATCTGAGATAGGATCCATGTATGCGAACAAAGTGTGGACTTTGGTGGTTTTGCCTGATGATCGGCGACCCATAGAGAATAAATGGATCTTCAAGAAGAAGACTGACGCAAATGGTAATGTTACTATCTATAAAGCTCGATTTGTTGCAAAAGGTTTTTGACAAGTTCAAGGAGTTGACTACGATGAGACTTTCTCACCCGTAGCAATGCTTAAGTCTGTCCAAATCATATTAGCAATTGCCGCATTTTATGATTATGAAATCTGGCAAATGGACATCAAAAATGCATTCCTTAATGGATTTCTTAAAGAAGGGTTGTATATGATGCAACCAAAAGGTTTTGTCGATCCTAAAGGTGCTAACAAAGTGTGCAAGCTCCAGTGATCCATCTATGGATTGGTGCAAGCATCTCGGAGTTGGAATATACGCTTTGATGAGGTGATCAAAGCATATGGTTTTATACAAACTTTCGGAGAAGCCTGTATTTATAAGAAAGTGAGTGGGAGCTCTGTAGAATTTCTAATATTATATGTGGATGACATATGTTGATTGGAAATGATGTAGAATTTCTGGATAGCATAAAAGGATACTTGAATAAATTCTTTTCAATGAAAGACCTGGGTGAAGCTGCTTATATATTGGGCATCAGGATCTATAGAGATAGATCAGGATGCTTAATAGGACATTCACAAAGCACATACCTTGATAAAGTTTTGAAGAAGTTCAAAATGGATCAGTCAAAGAAATGGTTCTTTCCTATGTTACAAGGTGTGAAATTGAGTCATACTCAATGCCCGACCATTGCAGAAGATAGAGTGAAAATGAAAGTCATTCCCTATGCTTCAGCCATAGGTTCTATCATTTATGCTATGTTGTGTACCAGACCTGATGTGTGCCTTGCCATAAGTCTGGCAGGGAGGTACCAAAGTAATCCAGGAGTGGATCATTGGACAACGGTCAAGAATATCCTGAAGTACCTAAAAGGCCCAAGGATATGTTTCTCATTTATGGAGGTGACAAAGAGCTTGTCGTAAATGGTTTCGTTGATGCTAGTTTTGACACTGATCCAGATGACTCTAAGTCACAAACCGGATACATATTTATTTTGAATGGTGGAGCTGTCAGTTGGTGTAGTTCCAAGCAAAGCGTCGTGGCGGGATCTACGTGTGAAGCGGAGTACATAGATGCTTCGGAAGCAGCAAATGAAGGAGTCTGGATGAAGGAGTTGATATCCAATCTAGGTGTAATACCTAGTGCATTGGGTCCATTGAAAATCATTTGTGACAATACTGGAGCAATTGCCTTAGTGAAGGAATGCAGATTTCACAAAAGAACCAAACCCATCAAGAGATGCTTCAACTCCATCCGTGATCAAGTCAAGGAGGGAGACATAGCGATTTGCAAAATACACACGGATCTGAATATAGCAGACCCGTTGACTAAGCCTCTTCCATGAGCAAAACATGATCAGCACCAAGACACCATGGGTGTTAGAATCATTACAATGTAATCTAGATTATTTACTCTAGCAAGTGGGAGAGTGAAGGCAATATGCCGTAGAGGCAATAACAAAGTTGTTATTTTATATTTCCTTATTTCATGATAAATGTTTATTATTCATACTAGAATTGTATTAACCGGAAACTTGATACATGTGTGGATACATAGACAAAATACCGTGTTCCTAGTAAGCCTCTACTAGACTAGCTCGTTGATCAAAGATGGTTAAGTTTCGTAACCATATACATGTGTTGTCATTTGATAAACGGGATCACATCATTAGGAGAATGATGTGATGGACAAGACCCATTCGTTACCTTAGCATTATGAGCGTTTTGTTTTATTGCTATTGCTTTCTTCATGTCAAATACATATTCCTCCGACTATGAGATTATGCAACTCCCGGATACTAGAGGAATGCCTTATGTGCTATCAAACGTCACAATGTAACTGGGTGATTATAAAGATGCTCTACAGGTATCTCCGAAGGTGTTTTTTTGGGTTGGCATAGATCGATATTAGGATTTGTCATTCCGAGTATCGGAGAGGTATCTCTGGGCCGTCTCGGTAATACACATCATAAGAAGCCTTGCAAGCAAAGTGACTAATGAGTTAGTTGCAGGATGATGTATTACTGAACGAGTAAAGAGACTTGCCGGTAATGAGATCGAACTAGGTTTGAAGATACCGATGATCGAATCTTGGGCAAGTAACATACCAATGACAAAAGGAATAATGTATGTTGTCATAACGGTTCGACCGATAAAGGTCTTCTAGAGTATGTGGGAGCCAATATGAGTATCCAAGTTCCGCTATTGGTTATCGGGTGGAGAGGTGTCTCGGTCATGTCTACATAGTTCTCGAGCCCATAGGGTCCGCACGCTTAACGTTTGATGACGATATTGTATTATATGAGTTATGTGATTGTGTGGCCGAATGTTGTTCCGAGTCCCGGATGAGATCACGGACATGACGAGGAGTCTTGAAATGATCGAGAGGTAAAGATTGATATATAGGACAATAGTATTCGGACACTGGAAGTGTTCCGGAAGGTACCGGGTACATATCGGAGCACCGGAGGGGTTACTGGAACCCCCGGGTAGAAGATATGGGCCATATGGGCCATAAGAGGGGAGAACACCAGCCCACAAGGGGTGGTGCCCCCCCTTATGTAGGAGGTCGAATTGGAGAAGGAACAAGGGGGTTTCGGCCCCCTTCCTTTCTCTCTTCTCCCTTCCCTTTCTTCTTGGGCAAAATAAGGAAGGGGGAGGCCAAATTGGGGCGGACCCCAAGTAGGATTCGGCCTACTTGGGGCACCCCCTTGGCTGCCTCTCCTCACCTCCAACCTATATATAGGCGGGGAGGGGGCGCCTACAACAGACAAGATCAACTATTAGCCGTGTGTGGCACCCCCTCCACAGTTTACACCCCCGGTCATATTGTCGCGGTGCTTAGGTGAAGCCCTGCGCGGATCACTTCACCATCACCGTCACCTTGCTCTCGTGCTGACGGAACTCATCTAATTCGTCGACACCTTGCTGGATCAATAGGGCAAGGAACGTCATCAAGCTGAACATGTGTACAACTCACAGGTGCCATACGTTCGATACTTGATCGGTCGGAGCTAGAAGAATTTCGACTACATCAACCGCGTTGTCAAAGGCTTCCGCTTTAGGTCTACAAGGGTACATAGACACACTCTCCCCTCTTGTTGCTATGCATCTCCTATATAGATCTTGCATGAGCGTAGTTTTTTTTTTAAATTGCATGCTACGTTCCCCAACATCAAGATCGTGTCAAATTAACAACATGGGAGAGAGAGATCAAACACATAGTTACTAGTACATACCTTCAGCCCTGAGGGTGAACTAATCCCTCCTCATCATGGAGCCAGCCGGGATGATGAAGATGGCCTCCGAAGATGATTTCCCCCTCTGGCAAGGCGCCGAAACAGGGCTTTGATGGACATTGCTTTGGTATAGAGGCTTACGGCGGTGAACAAGTCATCTAGGTCAAAATTTGGGTTTTTTGGAATTTACAATATTTTTTTGGTGTTAGTTTCACTTTAGGGGGCCTACAAGGGAATAACAAGCTCGGTAGGCGCGCCCTGGGGGTGATTTCCCACCAGGCTTGCCGTTTCCTCTTGAGGCTTCTGGTCCTTCCTCGAAGGTTTGGGGGTATCTTTTTGTCCATAAAAATCACATAAATTTTCAGGCCATTCGAAGAACTTCTATTTCTGCACAAAAAACAACACCATGGTAGTTCTCCTTAAAACAACGCTAGTCCGGGTTAGTTCCATTCAAATCATACTAAAACCATATATAATTTTTGTAAACATGGCATGAATACTTCATAAATTGCAGATACATTGGAGACGTATCAGCATCCCCAAGCTTAATTCATGCTCGTCCTCGAGTAGGTAAATGGTAAAAGAACCAATTTATGAAGTGTGAATGCTAGCATAATGCATAATTTGACCAATAGTAATTTTAATCACATTTTCTAGCATCATGATATATATATATATATATATATATATATATATATATATATATATATATATATATATATATCATAAACAATAGCTCATTTCTCATAAACTTGTCATGATCAAGTAGCAAGCAATTCACATGTTATGGTTCAAACAATGCATTCTTTTGAAACTTAACAACCTATATTCTTAGTCACCAAGAATTTGCAATGCATCTCATTTTCAACAAAGTCTAAGTAAGAGCTCCACATACTCAATTATCATATATTCTTCTATATTCGTTAATACTCAAAGAATACTTTTAGAACAAATAGCATCCATCAAACACAGAGAATGATAGGGGCTCAATGTTTCACCTCCCAACTAATTTATCATAAAGATAATTTTCAACTATAATAATTCATGATCAAATATAGTTAAATGGACATATGTGTCTAGATCCTTCCCCACCACATGATGCTTGCCAACTAAAGAATAATTGAGTTTGAAATGAGAAGGAATACTATTGACTCTTGCATTAAAGTAAAAACTGAAAAGTAAAAGATAGGCCCTTCGCAGAGGGAAGTAGAGGTTGTCACACACTTTTTATTTTTGGATGTGCAAGCTCTCAATGGAAAGGAACGCCACTTTATATTGCCCCTTATGATAGCAACCTTTATTATGTAGTCTGTCGCTTTTATTTCTTTGCCATCACAAGTTCGTACAAAGCTTATTTTCCCTTACAATAAAAGATCATACATATTTAGGAGCTATTTTTATTGCCTTTTGCACCGATGGGAACTTACTTGAAGGATCTTATTCAATCCTTAGGTAGATATGGTGGACACTTATGGAAAGAAACTGCGTTTATGAGTTTATAGATGCACGAGTAGTATTTCTACTTATTATGAAATTTTGGCTAGCAAAGGTCCTAAACAAGCACCACATGTTGGAAGATCCATAACAATATAAATTCTATGCAAATATACTGAAACATAACTCATTACATTGTCTTCCTTATCCAACTTCAACTAAATGATCAAGTTTGAAAATAATTAATGGGTATTCACAATCATAAAAGATGTCCAACATAATATATTTTTATGTGAAAGTACTTTTCCTTACACTAATCGTTCATGAATTGCTTGTATGACCAATATTGTGATTGTCAAACTTCAATAGATTTTACTATCTAAACCCAATGTGAAACTACTACTAGGCCTGAGATAAGTATATGTAGCACATATAATTTCAAATTTTTGATATTCAATTCATTCAACAATTCACTCTTAGGATATAAGGGAAGAACGAGAGTAAATGATAAACTACTCCAAAAAGATATAAATGAAGATCAAATGAGTAGTTAAATAGTTAAGTAGCTATGTGAGGAATCTCTCTCATTTAAAAAATTTCTGATCTAAGTATTTTGTTCAAACAACAAACAAATATAAGTAGACGCGCCAAGCAAAACACATATCAAGTCATGAATAAAAATATAGCTCCAAGTGAGGTTACCAGTAATGTTGAAGACGAAAGAGGGGGTGCCTTCCGGGGCATCCACAAGCTTAGAAGCTTGAGTCTTCCTTGAATGTTACCTTGCAGTGCCATGGGCATCCCCAATCTTAGGGTCTTTCCACTCCTTATTCTCCTCATATTGACATCTCACCCAAAACTTGAAAACTTCAATCACACAAAACTTAATAGAACTTCATGAGATGCTTTAGTATAATAAAACAAATCATTCACTTGGATACTGTCAAGACAAGGTTCATAATTATTTCCACATAATAAGTACTGTACTCTAACATTTCCACAATTTATATTGAGCAATATGAGCCATAGAAACTATAAAACAAGCAAACTATGCATTGAAAATGAATCTGTCAAAAACAGAACCGTCTGTAATGATCTAAATAAGCACCATACTTATGCGACTCCAAAACTTCGGAAAATTTAGAAAAGCATAGACAATGTGTATTTCAACCATGTGTGAAAAATTGAGATCAAAATCATCTTCTAGTAAAATATAGGAATTTCCGCACTCGACGCAAAAGTTTCTAATTTTTCACAAAATCGAGTCAACTAGCATCCACACTATCCCAAGGGCTTTACTTGGTACTTTATTGAAACAAAAGCTATAAAACACGGTTACTACAATATATTAATCATGTGAACACATAAAAACTATCAGTATAAGTATTGGGTTGTCTCCCAATAAGAGCTTTTCTTTAACGCATTTTTAGCTAGGCATGATGATTCCAATGATGCTCGTATAAGAATAATAATTGCAACATGCAAGAGATCATCATGAATCACATGGCAAACACATTAAGCCTAACCCACTTCCTATGCATAGGGATTTCGTTAGCAAACAAGTTACGCGAGGAAGAATCAACTAGCATAGGAAGGCAAAATAAGCATGACTTCAAAACTTTCAACACGCAGAGAGGAAACTTGATATTAAAAAGATATGTAAAAGCATATGATCCTCTCTCATAATAATTTTCAGGAGCATCATGAATGAATTGAACAATATAACTATCACATAAAGCATTCTTTTCATGATCCACAAACATAGAAATTTTATTACTCTCCACACAAGCAAATTTCTTCTCATTCATAGGAGTGGGAGTATTATATGAAACTCGAATACTATAAATTATTTCCACATTAAAAGAGTAATGTTCAGTAAAAGGATATTCATAATTATGACAGTAATTATCACTACTTTTCATAACATAAGTATCATCACAATAATGATCATTGGTAGCAACTTTGTTCTCATCGTAATCAATTGAAACCTCTTCCAATATAGTGGAACCAATACTAAATAAAGTTATGACCTCTCCAAATCCATTTTTATCATTATAATAAGATTCAACACCATCCAAAATAGTGGTACAATTATTATCTGAAGTTGACACTCTACCGAACCCATTTTCATAAATATTGCAATCATCATTAATAAGAGGCATGCGATCATCATAACAAATTTGATCATTAAAAGTAGGGGGTCTAAAAAGATCATCTTTATTAAGCATAGCATCCCCAAGCTTGGGAAAACATTAATTGAAGCAAATAAATTCTCAAACATGTCATTCTCATCAAACATAGCACCCCAAAATTGTGGTTTTGCATATCATTAGCATAATCACTCTTTTCATTAATAGTATGAATAGCACCAATAGTATAGCAATTACTATCATCATAATCTCCAAGTTGGTGCCAAAAACATTCTCACGATTATAAGAAGTTTCACTATCTTCCCAATCATAATTATCACAACAAATAATAGGCATAACAAAATCATCCTCTATAGTTCCTTCGGACATTGTGCCATAGGACAAAGAAGCAATATCATAATCAAGTGTATCATCTTCCACAATTATATTCGATTCATCCTCATGAGGTGCAACAATAATAGGAGAAACTTTATTTGGGAGAGATGCCTTTTTACCTCTACTTTTTCATGTTTTCTTCTTATTCACCACATCATGTGAGGGTTTAATCAAATTTTTCGAGCTTCTTATTGATGAGATTGGTTGGGTAGGAAGCTCCTTCTCGTCACCTATTTATCATGAGAGACAATAGGAGGGAAAGTGGACATCTTTACCCTTTCATTAGCATTCCTTTTGTATTATATTGGTTTTCCCGTCTTTCTATAGTTGGCAATATAAGCATTCTCATTGTAATTTACCACGCAAAACATATAGATTTCCTATAGACTAGTTCCAGTATAGTCTTGAAAATGAATGCTTCAAGCCAACTATTCTTATGTGTCAATTCTTCACACCCCAAGAATAGACAAAGTTAAGTTGTGATCAAGTTATTCCAATATTTGGCCACAATTCGATCATGAAAAAGTTCGCATTGGAAATTAAGATGACCAATCCTATTGCAAAGTTCACAAGTAATGGGATGAAGAGAGCATAATTTTGTAGAAAATTCATCTATCACTTTAAGACACCAATTGATTTTATCATGTTTATGCTTCTTACAAAATCTATCATCCTTATAAGGCATGTCTTCACAAACTATATGCACTCCACACATAGTGACATGCTTATAACATTTTTATAATGACTAGTGCAATCATCACTAGTATTATGGACATTCATAGCAAGCATAATAACAACACTGCAATCATGCTCATCATTCAAAGTTTTTATTCCAAACATTTTATTGAATTCTTTTTCTAACGCTTTGGCACAATTTTCCAATCCATCATTTTCAAGAAACACATCATAAAGATAAAGAATTTGATGCAACTTCAATTCCCTTTTTTGTAGTTTTCTTTTATAAAACCAAACTAGAAAATAAACAAGAAACTAAAAGATTCAATTCCAAGATCTAAATATATACCTTCAAGCACTCACCTCCCCGGCAACGGCGCCAGAAAAGAGCTTGATGTCTACAATGCAACCTTTTTCTTGTACACTCTATTGGACCTCCAAGCGCGGAGTTTTATAGGACAGTAGCAAATTTCCCTCAAGTGGATGACCTAAGGTTTATCAATCTGTGGGAGGTGTAGGATGAATATGGTCTCTCTCAAACAACCCTGCAATCAAATACAAGAAAACTCTTGTGTCCCCAACACACCCAATACGATTGTGAATTGTATAAGTGCACTAGTTCGACAAAGAGATGGTGATACAAGTGTAGTATGGATAGTAGATATAGGTTTTCTCATCTGAAAATATGAAATAGCAAGTTAACAAGTGATAAAAGTGAGCACAAATGGTTTTTCAATGCTTGGAAACAAAGTCTAGGGTTCATACTTTCACTAGTGCAATCTCTCAACAGTGCTAACATAAATGAATCACATAACGATCCCTCAACGTGCGACAAAATATCACTCCAAAGCAAGGTTGTCAAAATTGCTATTCTATTATACGATTCTATGACTTTAGGATCCAAACTAACCCCTCTGATTCTATGATTTTACTTCATAGAATCTACGTTTCTAGGATCTTGATAGTGAATATTCTATGATTTACGATCCTACCATTGGATCTCTGATCCGATTCAAAATCGCGATTCTGACAACCTTGCTCCAAAGTTCTTTTCTAGAGAACATAAGATGAAATTGTTGTAGGGTACAAAATCACCTCAAAGTTATATTTTCCGATCAATCTATCGGGCCATCCCTATAAGTGTCACAAACATCCCTAGAGTTCGTACTAAAATAACAACATATGATATGCATCAACCAACTCTAATGTCACCGAAATACTCAATGTCACCACAAGTATCCATGAGTTGATTATTCGATATGAATCAAACAACTTCAAATCCATAATATTCAATCCAACACAAACAACTTCAAACAGTGCCCCAAGGTTTCTACCGGAGAAAGTAGGACAAAAATGTGTATCAATCCCTATGCATAGATTACCCCAATGTCACGATAATCCGCAAGTTGAATACCAAAACATATATCAAGTGAATCAATAGAACACCCTGTTGTTACCATGGATATCCACATGCAAGACATACGTCAAGTGTTCTCAAATCCAAAAAATTATTCAATCCGATAATAGTGAAACCTCAAAGGTAAAAACTCAATTCATCACAACAAGATAGAGAGGGAGAAAATGGCCTCCTGTGATGATTTCCCCCTCTAGCAAGGTGTCGATGGAGATCGCTTTGGTTAAGAGGCTTACGGTAGCGGAACAACTCATCTAGGTCAAATTTTGGGGGTTTTGGAATTTATAGGAATTTTTGCATCAGTTTCACGTCAAGGAGGCACGAGGGAGTGACAAGCTTAATAGGCGTGCTCTAGGGTTGGGCGCACCCATCAGACTTAACACTTCCTCGTGAGGCTTCTGGTCCTTCCTCGAAGCTTCAGGGGTCTCTTTTTGTCCATAAGTAATCACCGCAAATTTTCAGCCCATTCTGAGAACTTTTATTTCTGCACAAAAAACAACACCACGGTAGTTCTTCTGAAAAAATCGTCAATCTAGGTTAGTTCCATTCAAATCAAACCAAAACCATATAAAATTGTTGTGAACATTGCATGAATACTTCATAAATTATAGATACGTTGGATATATATCAGTGTTCATGTAGATAGACGTGCTTTGAAGGGACTTGGCGAGGTTGCTTATGTCATTAATGGATCTTTGAAGACTATAGATGTCTGAGTAGTGGTGTTGGCTTCCTCTTGTCGTGCTTCCTCTTGAGGTTGCTCTTCTTCTTCATCGATGGAGAGTTATGCTTCATCAACTTGTTCTAGTTTAGCGGCCTCTTGGTCATGCATAATCATTGAACGATTGTTGTAAATGTTGTCTATGAATTGCTAGGCTTGTGAGTTTGATTGCAATGTACAACCACGCTAAAAAGCTGCTCAAACTTTTTGTACGTGTGAAACTGCAGCAAATGAGGTTAACACTAGGCATCTTGAGAATAATGCTAGGATGTATTGTTTTGCATGTTCATCTAATGCAATTGATACAAGAATTCAAACTAACCGGGCTAAATTCATTCAAACATGATCGGATTTCATATAAACATGCCAGATTTCATTACATTTTAGACATTCTTCAACTAAAAAGTGGTGCCCGTCCAACTCTGTAGGTATAATTAATTTACCTAATCTATGATCTCTGGCGCCCGTTCCCCATGTCCGATTGAGACCCGAAAACTAAAGCTTCTTCTCCAACTCCACCTTGCCGCTCTCTAGCTCCGCCTCCGGAGCCAGGGGAAGTGAAGCCGTCTGACTCCACATTGCTGCCAATAAGCTAATCGACCGTTGATGTTCAACCCACCAGGCTTGGCTTCAACTGGAGGGGAGGAGCGGCTGCCTTACTTGGACCTGAGCGGTGGCGACCTACCGTGTTCTACTCCTCCTCGTTTTGTGTGTGCAGCAACCTCATTGCTGGTGTGGTGGGACCTCGGCGGAGCCGGTCATGTCCTCTACCTCGTTGCCAACGAGGCATGGCATCGGTGGAGCTGGTAATGTCCTCTGCCTCGTTGCCGGTGGGGTGGGGCCTTGGTGGAGCTGGCGATATCCTCCGCTTCGTCATAGGTCTCGCCAAATAGCACCTCGCATGTCTTGTCGCCTTCCTTGTAGGCGGCCACGGCGTCAGCCACCTGTTGGCGGTACCGCTAACGTGCGAGTCGGCTCTCACGGGCTGAGCGGTACGACTCCAGCAGCGCATCCTACTCTGCGGCGATCTGCTCCACCGCTTGTAGGTGCTCGTGGAGGAGCTGGTGGTTCTAGGCGGCGTCGGCCTGCGCGTCTCAGAACTGCTCCTCTCACTTCTCCCTCACCATGTCCATGTATTGGCCACGGGCCGCGTGTCATTAATGTGGATGGCAGACGAACAACAATTGTGTCGTTTGAACACGGAGCGGTCGCCTGCACCGGGAAGCGGCGCGAGCAGCGCTGACCGTTTCGGGTGGGAAGTGCACGCGGACGAGGGGGGGTTGGGTGGGCAAGGGCGATCAGACTTGGGCTTGGCAGCAGTCCGGTCTAGCAGTCAGACATGCTGGCTCTGTAGTGAGCTCGCCGAGCTCAGTGACGATTACCAGATGATGGACGAGGCTGCCAACCAGGAGCCGGCGCCACCGCCCGCGTTGGTTCCTGACATGTTCCCATAGAGCAGGTGCAGCCACACTTTGACGCCCTAATGGCAGAAGAGCTACCAGTGCCGTTGGAATTGGCATTCCAGCAACCGCAGGAGGACGAGTGCTACAACCTCTGTCTCTTAAATGAGCAATGGCTCACGAAGGGACAAATCGCCGGTGAACAGGCGAACAACAATATCGTCACGGACAAGGGGGCGATGATCCTGACTTCCTGAATGAGCAGCGGGTGTTGTACCAGAACATCCATAGGGCACACGAGGTCCTCTCCTTCATCCTTCACCTTGTTGCGCTCAACATGGTGCCACCGTCTCACATTGTCAACATGGTCAACTAATGAAGGAATCAGGAGATGACTGTACATGGAAAGGATGACAGTAGGGACCCACCACGGCCATGACCATACGCAAGCAAGTGCCTCCATTACTACAAGAAAAAGTAAAACCTCCTCCTAATGGTTTCATGACATCTGGGTCCCAACCCGTTGTCAACGTAGTCAATAAAGGAGAGAATTGTACAAGGAGCGGCTCACAGTAGGGACCCAGCAGCTCATGCAGTTTTGTTAGCGATATTTTTCATTGTTGAGATGGAGCAGGGTATCACCTGAGTTGGGTGGTGGTTGTGGCCCGTGTAGCCCAGGCTATTATTTTATTTTGACCCAATATCCAGCCCAGGGGTTTTTTTCCTTTTTGAAAAAGGCTAGCCCAACTTTATTTTTTTGACCGAATACCCAACACAGGCCAACTTGTTTTTCGCCACCCGGGTGGTTTGCAATGGTAAGGAGGGATGCCTTCGGCTTGCCCAGAAGATGGACTTTAAGTAATAATAAATGGGATGTAAATATATAAAAAAAACACAGTGAACTGGTAATTAGTTTTGAAATTAGTTTTTTTACATATTTTGAGATTTTTAAATTCATTGCATTTTTTGTTGCACGCGCAAAATTTCATTGGATTTTAACCTAATATAAATTTATTTTGAAATTATATTGAATCTGACTCGAAATTCTGGGATAAAAATAGCTTGGATCGCACCAAAATGTGGGAAATTTGGTTGATTTTTTTAACCCTGGTCTTGGCTAGAAAATGGGTTGTAATGTTAACAAACAGTAAATGGGCTGCAGTAAATTCCATAAGAATTAAAAATGGGATGTAAATTATTAAAAAAAAAGCAAATGGGTTGTATGTTGTCCGCCACAGATGTGATGCTGACTTGTTGGCCTACTAAGTTGATGCATATGCAAGGCTTTGTCAACTTATAGTCAACATACGATTCTAGCAGCAGTGGCCGGATGTCCATCCAATGGCTGTTGTAGTTCGTCAATCTCGGATCTTCTTGCTTCAGTCGCCCAAACCACCAAAGGTGGGACCGCCTGCTCCTGCCTCCCATGGCTAGCTGTGCTACCGTGCAGACCTCACTGGCCCACCCGACTCCCATCGTTGTCCAGGCCATCCCTCTACTAACCCACACCTCATGTTATTCTCCAGCGACGGCAGCCTCACAATGCAGCCAAACCAGTCAACCCTTGCACTCCCCTCCACATGGGCATCCACTACTCTGTCTTCACCGGCTCCTGGTTGTTCCCTTCCTAGGCCTCACCAGCGTCCACCGCGTTGGTTCTCTAGGCGCAGCTGGTCAATGTGGTCAACAAATGACAGCCATCAGAAGAGGGATGTACATTGAGAGGCTGACAGTAGCGAGCCACATGGTCCATGGCCGCACTTTCAGCCTTATTACGCGAAATAAAATGATTCCTGACTCCGACAGCTGGGACCCACGAGCTACATCTTTGCACGCAAGCAAGTGCTTCATTATTATGTGGGAAAAAAAGCTTCCACCGCCTGACAGCTGGGACTCACCAAACACATCTTCGCACGCAAGGAAGTACCTCCTTATTATGGGCAAACAATGATTCCTCCACCTAACAGTTGGGACCTACCAGCTATATATTTGCACAGAAGGAACTGCCTCCTTATTACGCGAGACAAAAAAGCTTACTCCCCCTGACACTGGGACCCACCAGCTACATCTTCAGATGCAAGGAAGTGCCTCCATATTACGTGCACAAAAAGAGATTCCTCCCCTAATAGCTGGGACCGACCAGCGATATATTTGAATGCAAGAAAGTGTCTGCTTATCCCCCTGGCAGTTAGGACTACCAGGTTGAAGAGTACGTACCATTATTTGCCTGGTCGCAAATGTGTATGTACATACTGGTTGATCGGTTTCTCTGCAACCATGAACCATGGGCATGTAAGGAGCGACAAGTGTTGTAGTAGAGCCCCCGACATAGTAGTTCAGGCAGCCTCGTCTAAATCGTGTACACGTACATGCAGCCACGCTACAAAAAATACGACCACATACATACGCACGTGCGGGGTCTGGAACGTGTAGTCACGCATACGTACGGCTAGGGCTTGTGTACTTGGAGAGGTAACGAATGGCAGCCATGGTGTCCTATTTATCGGCAGCCAACCGGCTAGGTCGGAGCGGAGAAACAGCATCGTGTTCATCGGGAGGCAACCGACTAGGTCGGAATAAGTTCTCTTCATCCGGAGCCAGACAGCTTAGATGGAATAGCCGAAACAGGGTCCTGTCCGTTGCTCAGGATCCGGCATACTGCAAATCGGAGGAAATGGAGTTATCTTCGACCGCCGACGGTCGAAACAGGGTCCTGTTCATCGGGAGGGATCCGGCGTACCGCAAAACGAAGGAAACGGACTTTTGTTCAATCGCCTATGGTCGAAACGGGGTCCTATTAATCAAGAGGGGTGTGACGTGCCGCAAAACAGAGGTCACAGACTTCTCTTTGAGGTCCTATGGTTGAAATGGAGTCTTGTTCATCGGGACGGGTGTGGCGTACCACAAAACGGGACTCCACGGGCTACTGTTCATCCATAGTCGACTTCCACCAGCCTCCACCACGTACTGTTCATCCACCATCGACTTCCTCCAGGCTCCACCGGCTACTATTCATCCATCCTCCATGTGGTCATGTTCATCCACCACCAACCGGCTGGGGTGTGGCGGCCTCCTAGGGGTCATGTTCATCCAGCGCCAACCGCCTACACGGCTGGGGTCCTGTTCATCCACAGCCAACCAACCAGCTAGACTCACCACACGTCTCAACTGGTTCTAGTACGTATCTCGCGCACGACAGCAACATGCACTGCTCATTCAAAGGCAACACAACCGGCTAGCTACGTCTCGCACGGGGGCTCGATCAGCTTCAGTAAGAAGTGAGAAGGTGTTGGGGAACATTGCATGGAAAACAAAAAAAAATTCTACGCACACGCAAGATCTATCCATTGATATGTATAGCTACGAGAGGGGATACTATGTCTACATACCCTCGTAGACCGTTAAGCGGATGCATTTATCAACGCAGTTGATGTAGTTGTACACCTGCATGATCTGCCCGGTCAAGTACCGAACGTATGGCACCTTCGCGTTCAGCACACATTCAGCTTGATGACGTCCTCCCCCTTCTTGATTCAGCAAGACGAGCGAAGTAGTAGATGAGTTTCGGCAGCACGACGACGTGGTGACGATGGTGATGCAACTATCTCTGCAGGGCTTCACCGAGCACTACAAAAATATGACCGAGGATGAACTAGAGGGAGAGGGGTGCCTCACACAGCTTGGGAATCGTGGTGTGTGTTGACCCTCTCCCTCCACACATATATATAGGTGCAGGGAGGGGAGGCATCCTAGGGCGCCCCAAGGAAGGAGGCGGCCGCCCAAGGGTGCCTGCCTTAGCCCCCCTTCCTTCCTTGTGAGTGGAGGAGAAGGCAGGAGGGGGGCCGACGACTCCTTGCCTTAGCCCCCTCTTTCCTTCCCTATAGGGCCGGCGGCAATTGAGAAGGTGCGCCAGCCCCTTGTGGGATAGTGTGTGACTCCCCTTGGCCCATTAGGCCCATATACTCCACGTAGGCCTCCCAAAACCCCTTCCGGTGATCCGATGTATACCCGGTGCATTCCGAAACCTTTCCGGTGACCAAATAGCATCGTCCTACATATAAATATTTGCCTCCATACCATTCCGGAGCTCCTCACCATGTCTGTGATCTCATTCGGGACTCTGAACAAAATTCGGTCACCGATTCACATAGCTCATATAATACTTTTGTTAACGGATGTTAAGCATGCGGACCCTATAGGTTCGAGAATGATGTAGACATGACAGAGACACCTCTCTGATTAATAACCAATAACGGAACCTGGATGCCCATATTGGTTCCTACATATTCTCTGAAGATCTTTGTCGGTCAAACCTTTACGACAACATACTAATTCCCTTTGTCTGTCGGTATGTTACTTGCCCGAGATTCGATCGTCGGTATCTCCATACCTAGTTCAATGTCGTTACCGACAAGTCTCTTTACGCGTTCCATAATACATCATCTCATAACTAACTCCTTAGTCACATTGCTTGCAAGCTTCTTGTGATGTGTATTACCGAGAGGGCCCAGAGATAACTCTCCGATACACAGAGTGACAATCCCCAATCTCGATTCATGCCAACTTAACAAACACCTTCAGAGATACCTGTAGAGAATCTTTATGATCACCTAGTTACGTTGTGACGTTTGATAGCACACAAGCTATTCCTCCGGTATCCGGGAGTTACATGATCTCATGGTCGAAGGAATATGTATTTGACATTAAGAAAGCAGTAGCAATAAATTGAATGATCATATGCTAAGCTAATAGATGGGTCTTGTCCATCACATCAGTCTCCTAATGATGTGATTCTGTTATCAAATGACAACTCATGTCTATGGTTAGGAAACCTTAACCATCTTTTGATCAACGAGCTAGTCTAGTAGAGGCTTACTAGGGACATGGTATTTGTTTATGTATCCACATATGTATTTAAGTTTCCGTACAATACAATTCTAGCATGAATAATAAACATTTATCCAAAATGAGGAAATATAATAATAACAACTTTATTATTGCCTCTAGGGCATATTTCAATCAGTCTCCCACTTGCACTAGAGTCAATAATCTAGTTCCCATCGCCATGTGATTAACACCCAAAGAGTTTGAAGGTGTGATCATGTTTTTTCTTGTGAGAGAGATTTTTAGTCAATCTGTCTGCAACATTCAGATTTGTATGTATATTGCAAATTTCTATGTCTACAATGCTCCGCATAGAGCTACTCTAGTTGATTGCTCTCATGTTCAATATGTATCCAGATTGAGACTCGGAGTCATCTGGATCGGTGTCAAATCTTGCATCGACATAACAGTTTACGATGAACTCTTTATCACCTCCATAACCAAGAAACATTTCCTTAAGCCTATTTAAGTCACCTAAGGATAATTTTGACTGCTGTCCAGTGATCCACTCCTGGATCACTCTTGTACCCCCTTTGCAAGACAAGTGGCAAGGCACACATCAGGTGTGGTACACAGCATGGCATATCGTATAGAACCTATGGCTGAGGCATAGGAATGACTTTCATTCTCTCTCTCTATCTTCTGCCGTGGTCGGGCTTTGAGTCTTACTCAACTTCACACCTTGGAATATAGGAAAGAACCATTTCTTTGACTAACCCATCTTGAACTTAATCAAAACTCTGTTAAGGTATGTGCTTTGTGAAAGTCCTATTAAGCGTCTCGATCTATCCCTATAGATCTTGATGCCCAATATATAAGTAGCTTCACCGGGGTCTTTCATTGAAAAACTTTTATTCAAGTATACTTTTATGCTATCCAGAAATTATATATCATTTCCAATCATCAATATGTCATCCACATATAATATCAGAAATGTTACAGAGCTCCCACTCACTTCCTTGTAAATAGAGGCTTCACCGTAAGTCCGTATGAAACCATATGCTTTGATCACCTCATCAAAGCGTATATTCCAACTCCGAGATGCTTGCACCAGTCCATAGATGGATCCCTGCAGCTTGCACACTTTTTCAGCACCTTTAGGATCAACAAAACCTTCTAGTTGCATCATATACAACTCTTCTTTAAGAAATCCATTAAGGAATGTAGTTTTGACGTCCATTTGCTAGATTTCATAATCATAAAATGCGGTAATTACTAACATGATTCGGATAGACTTAAGCATCTCTACGGGGGAGAAAGTCTAATCATAGTCAACCCCTTGAACTTGTCGAAAAACTTCCGCGACAAGTCGAGCTTTATAGACAGAGATATTACCATCAGCGTATGTCTTCCTCTTGAAGATCCATTTATTTTCAATGGCATGCCGATCATCAGGCAAGTCCACCAAATTCCACACTTTGTTATCATATATGGATCCTATATTAGATTTCATGGCTTCAAGCCATTCATCGAAATGTGGGCTCATCATAGCTTCTTCATAGTTCGTAGGTTCGCTGTTGTCCAACAACATGATTTCCAGGACAGGATTACCGTACCACTCTGGTGTGGAATGTGTTCTGGTCGACCTACGAGGTCCAGTAGTAACTTGATCTAAAGTTTCATGATCATCATCATTAGCTTCCTCTCTAGTTGGTGTAGGCATCATAGGAACGGTTTTCTCTGATGTGCAACTTTCCAATTCGAGAGAAGGTACAACTACCTCATCAAGTTCTACTTTCCTACCACTCACTTCTTTCAAGAGAAACTCATTCTCTAGAAAGGACCCATTCAAAGATTTTGCCTTTGGATCTGTGGTAGAAGGTATACCCAGTAGTTTCTTTTAGGTATCCTATGAAGATGCACTTCTCCGCTTTGGGTTCGAGCTTATCAGGCTGAAGCCTTTTGACATAAGCGTCGCATCCCCAAACTTTAAGAAATGACAACTTAGGTTTCTTGCCAAAACATAGTTCATACGGTGTTGTCTCAATGGATTTAAATGGTGCCCTATTTAACGTGAATGCGGCTGTCTCTAATGCATAACCCCAAAATGATAAGGGCAAATCAGTAAGAGACATCCTAGAACGCACCATATTGAATAAAGTACAGTTACGACTTTCGGACACACCATTACGCTGTGGTGTTCCAGGTGGCATGATTTGTGAAACAATTCCACATTGTTTTAAATGAAGGCCAAACTCGTAACTCAAATATTCACCTCCATGACCAGATCATAGAAACTTTATTTTCTTGTTACGATGATTCTCTACTTCACTCTGATATTCTCTGAACTTTTCAAATGTTTCGGACTTGTGTTTCATTAAGTAGATATACCCATACCTACTCAAATCATTTGTAGGTTAGAAAATAATGATACCCACTGAAAGGATCGAGAAGAGGTGTCTAGAGGCGGGGGTGATTAGACACTAAGTACCAAAAGTTGTAGTTTTTAACTTCTTTAAGTTCAAGTGGAGTTTAGGCACAAGTTTAACACTTACAATACATAACAAGCAAGCATGCAAAGAGTATATGAGCAGTGGAAAGTAAAGGATGCAACTTGCAAGAATGTTTAAGGAAGGGATTGGAGGATTCAAACACAATTTGAGACACGGATGTTTTTGTCGTTGTTCCGATAGGTGGTGCTATCGTACATCCATGTTGATGGAGACTTCAACCCACGAAGGGTAACGGTTGCGCGAGTCCACGGAGGGCTCCACCCACGAAGGGTCCACGAAGAAGCAACCTTGTCTATCCCACCATGGCCGTCGCCCACGAAGGACTTGCCTCACTAGCGGTAGATCTTCATGAAGTAGGCGATCTCCTTGCCCTTACAAACTTCTTGGTTCAACTCCACAATCTTGTCGGAGGCTGATACGTCTCCAACGTATCTATAATTTTTGATTGCTCCATGCTATATTATCTACTGTTTCGGGCAATACTGGGCTTTATTTTCCACTGTTATATTATTTTTGGGACTAACCTATTAACCGGAGGCCCAGCCCAAAATTGCTGTTTTTAGCCTATTTTAGTGTTTCGAAGAAAAGGAATATCAAACGGAGTCCAAAAGACCTGAAACTCCACGGAACCTAATTTTGGACCAGAAGAAGCCCATGGAGTACCGGAAGCTCACCAGGGGAGTCCCGGGCTGCCCACGAGGGTGCGGGGCACGCCCCCCTACCTCGTGGCCATCCCAGAAGTCCACCGATGTACCTCTTGCACACGTATATACTCTCGTACCCTAAAACTTCCAAGACAGACATTAGATCAGAAGTTCCGCCGCCGCAAGCCTCTGTAGCCACGAGAAATCAATCTAGGCCCTCTCCGGTGCCCTGCCGGAGGGGGCCATCATCACCGGTGGCCATAGAGGAGTATCCCGGAGGGGTCTTCATCATCATGAAGGCCAAGGACCAGAGGGTGGAGGCCATGGAGGAGGAAGCACAAGGGGTAGAACCTCTCCTCTCTTCCGGTGGCGCCGGAGTGCCATCAGGAGGGGAATCATCACCACAGTGATCGTCTTCATCAACATCAGCATCCTCATCTCTTTTACGCGGTCCACTCTCCCACAAACCGCTATAATCCCCTACTTGAACATGGTGCTTTATGCCACATATTATGATCAAATGATGTGTTGCCATCCTATGATGTTTTGAGTAGATATCTTTTGTCTTTGGGTTGATTGATTATCTAGATTGGTATGAGTTGTATGTTTTACTTTGGTGCTGCCCTATGGTGCCCTCCGTGTCGCGCAAGCGTGAGGGATTACCGCTGTAGGGTGTTGCAATACGTTCATGATTCATTTATAGTGGGTTGGTGAGTGAACAGAAGCACAAACCCGAGTAAGAGGGATTTTTGCGTATGGGAATAAAGAGGACTTGATACTTTAATGCTATGGTTGGGTTTTACCTTAATGATCTTTAGTAGTTGCGGATGCTTGCTAAAGTTCCAATCATAAGTGCATATGATCCAAGTAGAGAAAGTATGTTAGCTTATGCCTCTCCCTCATATGAAACTGCAATAGTGATTACTGGTCTTGTTAACAATTGCCTAGGACAATTCCGCACACCGATCCACCATTATTCCACACTCGCTATTTATAATATTTAGTATTATATTCTAAGTTTATGATAACAACACCTACTTTTATGTTTTAGCTCTCCGATATCATACAAAGTTATCCTCTTCATACCCACAACGAAGTTTTATTTCTTGTTGCTAGTTGGAAGCAAACATCCGGTGCACGTAGATTCGTATCAGTGGCATATAGGGCTTGAGAGAATATTGATCTTACCTTTAGCTTCTTGTGGGTTCGACACTCCATACTTATCACTTCCATCTTTGGAAAGTTCTACGATGATTCCTTGCACTTGGGGATTATCAAGCTCTTTTCTGGCGCCGTTGCCGGGGAGCAATTGCGTGTGGTTGATATTCTTGTGTGTGCTTGTTTGCTTCCTTCACTAAGTAGATTTTGTTTTTCCTTTTTGTTTCTTTTTAGTTGTGGGTGAAACATACAAAAAAAATTAAAAATGAAAATACAAAAAAAATTATTACTTGCCTCTCATGCCTAAAAAGATTTTCAAAAAGAGAAGTGATTGGAAGGCTTTGCATTGATGAAGTGAGGGTCGACCTTGAGCACTTGTGCTCATGCTCACGGAAACAATGTCGAATTTTTCATGGAAGTTTCTCTGTAAATAATTATCGCCTTGTATATAATCATTGTATTATAAAAATAATGTGCCAAGCCTTGGTTTTAGGATGATTAGATTGCTTGTTTACTATCTGCCAAACAAAAAAAGAAACTTTGGCTGTAGTGCGTGAATTTAAATTTTTTACTGGAAAGTCAAATGGGTCTGAAACTTTTTGCACATTACTTATGTACAAATTGTTCAAATTTTCAAATTTAGTTTATAATTTTAGGAGTTACAGAAGTTTGGCAAACTTCCATATTACTACAGACTGTTCTGTTTTTAACAGATTCTGTTTTGCGTGTGTTGTTTGCTTATTTCGATGAATCTATGAGTAGTATCAGAGGGTATGAACCATAGAGAAGTTGGAATACAGTAGATTTAACATCAATACAAATAAAGAATGAGTTCATTACAGTACCTAAAGGTAGTGATTTTCTTTATTACACTAACGGATCTCACAAGTTTTTGTTAAAGTTTTGTGTGGATGAAGTTTCCGAAGGTCGAGGAGCTATCAATATGACAAGAATAAAGAGAGGCAAGAGTTCAAGCTTGGGGATGACCAAGGCACCCCAAGTAAATATTTCAAAGTATACTCAAGCATCTAAGCTTGGGGATGCCCTGGTTGGCATCCCATCTTTCTTCTTCAACAAATATCGGTATACCTCGGTTTTAGTTTTGTTCACATGATTTGTGTCCTTTGTGTTTTTCCTTTTCTTCAAGAACCATGCTAGCATGAGATAGCCCTTCATTGATTTATAAAATGCTTCATGTGCTTCACTTATACATTTTGAGCTTGGATATTGGTCAGTTGTAGAATGCTCCATGAACTTCACTTATACCTTTTGGAGTATGAATAATACTATCATTTAAGGTGGGTTTGGAAGATTGTAAACTTTATGAATTAGTGATATCCCACTATTTTGGAAGATGTTGAACCTTAGTGTGATATTTATGAAAGTGGATTCGGAAGAGTGTCAACTTTAGCTAGTAATGATTCCACTATTTCGAAAGAGGTTCCAATTGAGTATGAGAACAAAGTTGCTATCCATGATACTACTGAAAATTATTATGAGGGAAGAATACATGCTTGTAGGAGTTGCAATAATATTAAGTTTCCTCTCTATGTGCTTAAAGTTTTGAAGTTATACTTGTTTTGCCTTCCTATGCTAGTTGATTCTTGTTCCCATAAGTTGGTTGCTCACAAAATCCCTAGGCATAGGAAGTGTGTTAGATTTAAATATGCTAATCATATTCTTCAAGATTCTCTCTTTGTGTTTCAATTCCTATCTTTAAAGTGAGCATCATTGAAATCATCATGCCTAGCTAAAAGGCATTAAAGAAAAGCGCTTGTTGGGAGACAACCTAATATTTACCCTTACTGTTTTTGTGTGTTTACATGATTAAGCTACTGTAGTAATCATGTTTTATATCTTTTGTTTCAATAAAGTGCCAAGTAAGACCTTTGGGAAGACTCGGGTGAAAGTTAATGTGATCTTGCTGTAAAAAACAGAAACTTTGCACTCACGAGAATAGATATCATTTTTTACAGAAGAGTGCTTTTGAGTTGATTCTTTTTGAAGAAGATTAATAGACAAATTCCTCACGTCCACCAATTTATTTCATAATTTTTGGAGTAGCATAAGTATGGTTATTATTCAGATCATTACAGACTGTTCTGTTTCTGACAGATTCTGTTTTCATAGCATAGTTTGCTTGTTTTCTAGTTTCTATGGCTTATATTTCTCAATATAAATTGTAGAAATGATATGGTACAGTAGGCATTATGTGAAAACAATTATGAACCTTGTGTTTTACAGTACCAAAGTGCATGGTTTACTCTTTATCATACTAACCTATCTCACGAAGTTCCATTAAGTTTTGTGTGATTGAAGTTTTCATGTTTTGGGTGAGATATTGATATGAGAAGAATAAGGAGTGGAAAGACCCTAAGCTTGCGGATGCCCAAGGCACCCCAAGGTAATATTCAAGGAAGACTCAAGCGCCTAAGCTTGGGGATGCCCCGGAAGGCATCCCCTCTTTCGTCTTCAAAATTATCGGTATACCTTACTTGGAGCTATATTTTTATTCATCAGATGATATGTGTTTTGCTTGGAGCGAATTTTCAATTTTACTTGCTTTTTGAATAAAATCATTGGATCTGAATTATTGAATAAAAAAGGGAACCCTCCCATGGCTAGTTAATTAGTTGGCTACTCAGTGTCCTTCACTCATATCTTTTGGAGTAGTTTGTCATTTACTCTTGTGCTTCATGTTTATCCTATGAGTAAATGGGGAATGAATTGAATTTCATGAATCTGAACTTTTATATGTTTCATATGCTTATAACATGGTTAGTGATGACTTCACACATAGAAATTATGAGGCATAAAAGTTGTTGAGAGTTGGCAAACGTAGTTTTGGTCATCGTTGCAATTAATAGGAAGTAATAAGGAAAGAGAGGTTCACATACAAATATATTATCTTGGACACCTTTTATGATTGTGAAGCACTCATTAAGAATGACATGCTAAAAGAGTCGAGTTGGACAAGGAAGACAACGTAATGGTTTATGTTTTCCGACATCTCAGTTAAACTATATTGTCATTAACCTTCCAAACATGTTGAGCTTTCCTTTCTCCCTCATGCTAGCCAAATTCCTTGCACTAAGTAGAGATACTACTTGTGCTTACAAACACCCATAAACCCAGTTTTGCCATGAGAGTCCACCATACCTACCTATGGATTGAGTAAGATCCTTCAAGTAAGTTGTCATCGGTGCAAGCAATAAAAATTGCTCTCTAAATACGTATGACTTATTAGTGCAGAGAAAATAAGCTTTGTACGATCTTTTTGTGGAAGTAATAAAAGCGACGGACTGCATAATAAAGGTCCACATACAAGGGGCAATATAAAGTGATGTTCTTTTGCATTAAGATTTTGTGCATCAACCCTAAACGCGCATGACAACCTCTGCTTCCCTCTGCGAAGGGCCTATCTTTTGCTTTATGTTTTTACTTTATGCTTGAGTCAAGGTGATCCTCACCTTTCCCTTTTCAATTTTATCCTTTGGCAAGCTCCTCGTGTTTGAAAGATCATGATATATATATCCAATTTGATGTAAGTTAGCATGGGCTATTATTGTTGACATCACCTAAAGGTGAATACGTTGGGAGGCAACACAATAAGCCCCTATCTTTCTCAGTGTCCGGCTGAAACTCCATAACCACAAGTGTTGCGTGAGTGTTAGCAATTGTAGAAGACTATCTGATAGTTGAGTATGTGGACCTGCTGAAAAGCTCTATTCTTGACTCTTTCTGATGTTATGATAAATTGCAATTGCTTCAGTGACTGAGATTATAGTTTGTTAGTTCTCAATGAAGTTTCTGAACCATGCTTGACATTGTGAATAGATTGTTACTTGATCATGAAAAGTTTTATGAGATGAGCTATAGTTATGATATGCAATGATGCTAGAAAAAGTGATTGGAATTATCATTGATCAAACTTAAGCACTTACTAGCATTCCGCATCAAAAATTATCTTTTTATCATTTACCTACTCGAGGACGAGTAGGAATTAAGCTTGGGGATGCCTGATACGTCTCCAACATATCTATAATTTTTGATTGCTCCATGCTATATTATCTACTATTTCGGGCAATATTGTGCTTTATTTTCCACTTTTATATTATTTTTGGGATAACCTATTAACCGGAGGCCCAGCCCAGAATTGCTGTTTTTAGCCTATTTCAGTGTTTCGAAGAAAAGGAATATCAAACGGAGTCCAAAAGACCTGAAACTCCACGGAACCTATTTTTGGACCAGAAGAAGCCCATGGAGTACCGAAAGCTCACCAGGGGAGTCCCGGGCTGCCCACGAGGGTGGGGGGCGCGCCGCCCTACCTCGTGGCCAGCCCGGAAGTCCACCGACGTACCTCCTGCACCCATATATACTCTCGTACCCTAAAACTTCCAAGACGGAGATTAGATCAGAAGTTCCGCCGCCACAAGCCTCTGTAGCCATGAGAAATCAATCTAGGCCCTCTCCGGCGCCTTGCCGGAGGGGGCCATCATCACCGGTGGCCAAAGAGGAGTATCCCGGAGGGGTCTTCATCATCATGAAGGCCAAGGACCAGAGGGCGGAGGCCATGGAGGAGGAAGCACAAGGGAGAGAACCTCTCCTCCTCTCTTCCGGTGGCGCCGGAGTGCCATCGGGAGGGGAATCATCGCCACGGTGATCGTCTTCATCAACATCACCATCGTCATCTCTTTTATGCGGTCCACTCTCCTGCAAACCGCTGTAATCCCTTACTTGAACATGGTGCTTTATGCCACAAATTATGATCCAATGATGTGTTGCCATCCTATGATGTTTTGAGTAGATATCTTTTGTCTTTGGGTTGATTGATGATCTAGATTGGTATACGTTGTATGTTTTACTTTGGTGCTGCCCTATGGTGCCCTCCGTGTCGCGCAAGCGTGAGGGATTCCCGCTGTAGGGTTTTGCAATACGTTCATGATTCGCTTATAGTGGGTTGGTGAGTGCACAGAAGCACAAACCCGAGTAAGAGGGATTGTTGCGTATGGGAATAAAGAGGACTTGATGCTTTAATGCTATGGTTGGGTTTTACCTTAATGATCTTTAGTAGTTGCGGATGCTTGCTAAAGTTCCAATCATAAGTGCATATGATCCAAGTATAGAAAGTATGTTAGCTTATGCCTCTCCCTCATATGAAACTGCAATAGTGATTACTAGTCTTGTTAACAATTGCCTAGGACAATTCCGCACACCCATCCACCATTATTCCACACTCGCTATTAATAATATTTAGTATTATATTCTAGCTTTATGATAACAGCACCTACTTTTATGTTTTAGCTCTCCGATATAATACAAAGTTATCCTCTTCATACCCACAACGAATTTTTATTTCTTGTTGCTAGTTGGAAGCAAACGTCCGGTGCACGTAGAGTCGTATCAGTGGCAGATAGGGCTTGAGAGAATATTCATCTTAGCTTTAGATCCTTGTGGGTTCGACACTCCATACTTATCACTTCCATCTTTGGAAAGGGCTATGATGATTCCTTGCACTTGGGGATTATCAGAGGCTCCCAAGTGACACCTAGCCAATCTAGGAGACACCACTCTCCAAGAAGTAATAAATGGTGTGTTGATGATGAACTCCTTGCTCTTGTGCTTCAAATGATAGTCTCCCCAACACTCAACTCTCTCTCACAAGAATTGAATTTGGTGGAAAGAAGATTTGAGTGGAAAGCAACTTGGGGAAGGCTAGAGATCAAGATTAATATGGTAGGAATGGAATATCTTGGCCTCAACACATGAGTAGGTGGTTCTCTCTCAGAAAATGTATGCTGGAAGTGTAGGTTTGTTCTGATGGCTCTCTCCATGAATGAAGAGTGGGTGGGTGGAGGGGTATATATAACCTCCCCACAAAATCTAACCATTACACACAACTTGCCAAACTCGGTGGGACCGAATTGGTAAACTCGGTCAGACCGATTTAGCAAATCTAGTGACCGTTACGATTTTCGGTGGGACCGACATGCAACTTGGTAGGACCGATATGGTTAGGGTTAGGGCATAACATAATCTCGGTGAGACCGATTATTCAAACTCGGTGAGACCGATTTTGGTAATAAGCTAACTAGAGAGTTGGTCTGGCAAACTCGGTGAGACCGATTACACAAACTCGGTGGGACCGATTTTGGTAATAAGCTAACCAGAGAGTTTGCATTGTAATCTCGGTAGTACCGATTACTCAAACTCGGTGAGACTGATTTTGGTAATGGACATACACAGAGAGATTACAATCCCATCTCGGTGAGACCGAGATCCCAACCGGTGAGACCGATTTGCCTAGGGTTTGTGGCAGTGGCTAAGATATCTGAACTCGGTGGCGCCGGATAGAAAGAATCGGTAGGGCCGAGTTAGACTTTAGGTTTAGGACATATGTGGATGTGAGAAAGTAGTTGAGGGCTTTGGAGCATATCAGTAAGCACTTTGAGCAAGCAAGCCATTAAACAACACCTCATCTCCTCTTGATAGTATTGGTTTTTCCTATAGACTCAATGTGATCTTGGATCACTAAACTAGAAAATGTAGAGTCTTGATCTTGGAGCTTGAGCCAATCCTTTGTCCTTAGCATCTTGAAGGGGTTCCACATCCTTTAGTCCATGCCACTCCATTGTTGAACTTGTCTGAAACATACTAGGTAAAAGTGTTAGTCCAACAAGAGATATGTTGACATTAATTACCAAAATCACCCAGGGAGCACTTGTGCTTTCAATCTCCCCCTTTTTGGTAATTGATGACAACATACATCAAAGCTTTAGATAAAGATATAGAGAATAGCAAGTAAAGCTTTGGAAAGACATGTAACAGGCATAGGCTTCCCCTGCATGTATGCAATCATGTGAATATGGAATATAGAAGCATGTGAGAGCATAACCATGACAGAGTAGGCAATGTGTTACATGTATCTTGGCTATATGCATTAGAGCAAAAGATGTGAATATGGGTAATGTACTTTCATGCTTATGAGTCCTTCTTGCAAACAATATGTACATCAGCAAGAACTCCTCATATGCATGATTCTGATGCATATACTTATCTTGTGGTCTTGAGTTGGCTTAGGATGAAATGAACCTGTGAAAATAAGGTTAGATAACACAGATGCACCTACTAGCCAGGGCAAACGAAAGAGACCACAAGAATACCAAGACTAGGATGACATGTAGAGTGAGTACTAAGTACCACATTGAATATAGACATGTCCCCAAAGGTAAAGATGTGCAATGAATTTAAAGAGTTTCTTTCCCTTTGATGTCTTGCTCCCCCTGAATCTAGCTTGGGATACTGGGAGAAGATAGGGAACAGAAAATCAGATCAAAATGCAAACTTTAAGCTCAAAGAAACAAATGAACAGAGCTAATGCAAAAAAGCACATATGAACATGTCTTTCCCCTCAAGAATACATGTGGCATTTCTCCTCTTGAACACCAAGCATCTGGGATCCTTGAGAAATACTCTCTTCTTGAGTATTCTCTCCCCCTGGGGATATCTCTCCCCCTGTTGAAGTGATTAAGCTTTGATGTGATCTCTCTCTCCCCTTTTGACATCAATTTCCAAGAAGGGCCTTCTGGAATTTGTCGTGAATGGGTTTGGTCGTTGAGTCATAGCACAAAGCACTCATAAAAATGTGATTCTTGTAGAGGGCAGGATTCATTAAGTGGAGCTGGATCAAAAGTAATGCAGGAATAAATGGCAAAATGTTTTTCCTGTTGTGAAATCGGTGGCACCGAGTGGGGTGCTTCGGTTATACCGAATGATTTCGGCTAGACCGAAGAAAAGAAACCGGTGTGACCGAGTTCATCACAGAGAGAACATTTTTTCACCTCAGCTCACTAGACAAGTAAGATCTCACAAGGATTTGCAAGGAATTGACTGAAAGATTTGCAATGAATTATGTAGGGAATGCATAACAAAATAGAAAAGAAAAGAAATCTAGATGAAGTTTTTTTGAAAGGGGAAACAAATATGCATGAGACAAATGCAAGAGCACAGAAAAAGAACACGCGAGAACTTCATCTAGAAATGGTCGGCGAGAAAGTCACCTATGTTAGAGTATATTGACTTAGGAGTCAAGTGAGATCACTTGATCATAGGTCATACTCATCGTTTAAGCTCAAAATGGGGTTACCATTTTTCGTTTAAGCATCTTGATGTATTCACATCTTGTCGAGTTGCTTTGACTCATGACTTGGAGTAAAGCTTCTCTAAGATGGAATAACATACCTTGGGTGATGGTGTTGATCGTGATCATGTAGTTGAACTTGTGTGGGTTGCTCAAGGTTGTTGTAGCTCATCAAGAGTTGGGAGCACCACTTGGAATTTGAGTTCATCTACCTACATGGGTTAGTTTTTGCAAGGAAGAGAACTTGTGCATCCAAAGTGACAGTCATGAAGCTCAATATTAGAGTTGTCAAAGGATATGTTTGAATGGTTCCGTGCTTCCTTGTCTTCAACCATCATGGTGTAGAGACTTGGTGATGTAGAGATTGCTCAAGATGTGAGTGAGTTGCAATCTCATAGAATTAGATTCATCCACGTACCTACATGGGTTAGAATACATGCAAGGTGCAAATATATCCAAGACATAAGATATTCATCATAAGAGAAATATCAAGGATTAGCATAAGCTCATGTCTTGCATGTATCCAATGGAGTTCCTACTCCAAGTTTGAAGCATCAATGATGTTCAATTCACCTCTTAACCTGCAAAACACTCTCTCATCAAGTGGTTTAGTGAATATATCCGCTAATTGCTTTTCGGTGCGAACATGCTTAAGATTAATGTCACCCTTAGCAACATGATCTCGAATGAAATGATGACGAACTTCAATATGCTTAGTTCGAGAGTGTTGCACGGGATTGTGAGCAATCTTGATAGCACTCTCATTGTCACAAAGTAATGGAACATGTTTCACATATATCCCATAATCCTTAAGAGTTTGAGTCATCCAAAGTAATTGAGCACAACATGAACTAGCGGCAATGTATTCCGCTTCGGCGGTGGACAAGGATACCGAGTTTTGTTTCTTGGAAGACCAAGACACAAGAGATCTACCAAGAAATTGACAAGTACCTGAAGTGGACTTTCTATCGATCTTGTCACCGGCATAGTCCGAGTCGGAGTAGCCAACAAGATCGAAAGAGGCCCTCTTAGGATACCAAATGCAAAAATTTGGTGTATGGATTAAGTATCTCACTATCCTTTTCATGGCCTTAAGATGACATTCTTTAGGAGCAGCTTGATATCGTGCACACATGCACACACTTAGCATGATATCGGGACGTGAAGCACATAGATATAACAATGAACCAATCATAGAGCGATAAACCTTTTGATCGACCGGTTCACCATCTTTGGTCAAGTCAAGATGTCCACTAGTAGGCATGGGTGTAGTCATACCTTTGCATTCTTGCATATTGAACTTCTTGAATAAGTTCTTGGTGTACTTTGTTTGATAGACAAAGGTACCTTCCTTAGTTTGCTTGATTTGCAAACCAAGAAAGAATTTGATTTCGCTCATCATAGACATCTCAAACTTCTCCAACATTAGCTTTCCAAACTTTTCACTAAAATGAGGGTTAGTAGAACCAAATATAATATCATCAGCATAGATTTGGCACACAAATAGTTCTCCATTAACCCTTTTAGTAAAAAGAGTAGAATCTAATTTTCCAATTTCAAAGCCTTTTTCAATAAGGAACTTAGTCAAGCATTTATACCACGCTCTAGGAGCTTGTTTAAGACCATAAAGAGCTTTGTGAAGTTTGTAAACATGATCGGGTTTCTTAGGATTAACAAAGACGGGAGGTTGTTTAACATAAACTTCCTCCTCTATTTCACCATTTAGAAAAGCACTTTTAATGTCCATTTGGTACAAGGTGATATCATGGTGATTAGCATAGGGAAGTAAGATGCAAATGGACTCAAGTCTAGCAATGGGAGCATAAGTCTCACCATAGTCCATACCTTCAACTTGTGTGTAGCCTTGGGCGACGAGACGTGCTTTGTTGTGAACTACTAGTCCATCTTCATCTTGCTTGTTGCAAAACACCCATTTGGTACCGATGATGTTGTGGTTCTTGTCGGGCTTCTCAACCAATGTCCAAACTTGATTTCTCTCAAAGTTGTGTAGCTCTTCGTGCATGGAATTTATCCAATCTGGATCTTCCAATGCTTCTTCAACCTTCATAGGTTCAATGCTAGAGATGAATGAATAGTGTTCACAAAAGTTAGCTAGACGAGTTTTAGAGCGAGTGATTCTCCCGGTTTGGATATAATTGTAGATTTTCTCGACGGGATGGTCTTTAGCAATTCTTGCTCGAACTCGTGAAAGCTTTTGCTTGGGTCTTGGTTGAACATCTTCTTCATCTTGTTCTTCTTCTTGGCCTTCTTCATTGTTGGCGTTGTTGTTCTCTTGTTGTGGTGGAGAAGGAGGTTGTTGACGTTCATCTTGATGCACTTCCTCGTTTTCTTCATCTTGGTGTGTCCCACTTGTGGATGCTTCCATATCAACTCTTGGTTCACCTTGTCGTGAGGTAGAAGCTTCCACTTGGATGGACGAGGTACTCTCCTTCACCTCCGTTGGACGAATCTTGCCAATAGACAAGTCTTGGATTGCTTTAGAGGGGTCTTTGTCTCCTATATCAATTGACAATTGCTCTACTTGCGAGCCGTTAGATTCATCAAACTTCACGTCTACCATTTCTTCAACCTTTTGGGTGAAATTGTTGTAGACATGGATGTGTGAGAGTTTGAGCCATAACCAAGTAGGAAACCCTCATGAGACTTAGGAGCAAATTTAGAGCGACGATGCTTATCAAGAATGTAGCACTTTGAGCCAAATACTCAAAAGTATCCAACTTGGGGTTTGTTACCGGTGAGGAGCTCATATGTCGTCTTGCCGAGTAGCTTGTGAAGATACAAGCGATTTGTTGCATGACAAGCTGTCTCAACCGCTTCCGGCCAAAAGTGCTTCGGCGTCTTGAACTCATCAAGCATCGTTCTCGCCATTTCGATGAGCGTCCAGTTCTTTCTCTCAACAACTCCATTTTGTTGAGGTGTGTACGTAGCCGAGAACTCGTGTGAAATACCTTCTTCGTCAAGAAAGGTATCCACATTTGCGTTCTTGAACTCCGTTCCATTGTCGCTGCGAACCTTCTTGATCTTCACTTTAAATTGATTTTGGGCCTTCCTAGCGAAGTTTTTGAAGATCTTCTGAACCTGCAATTTATCAGCGAGAAAGAACACCCACGTAAATCTTGAAAAATCATCAACTATAACTAGACCAAAAGAATTTCCACCGAGACTCTTGTAAGCGTTGGGACCAAAAAGATCCATGTGAAGTAGCTCGAGTGGCCTCCTTGTGGTCATGATGTTCTCCACGGGATGCCTTCCTCCAACCTGTTTACCTGCTTGACAAGCGCTGCAAGGTCTATCCTTATCGAATATGAAATCGTTAACTCCAAGGATATGATTTCCTTTAATAAGCTTGTCAAGGTTTCTCATGCCAATATGACCTAATCGTCTATGCCATAACCAACCTTTAGAGGATTTAGCAATAAAGCAAGTTCGAGGTTGAGCCTTTTTAGTGAAATCAACAATGTATAGATCACCTCTACGTACACCGGTAAAGACCATTTTATGATTATCTCTATGAAACACTTGGCAATTTACTTCAGTAAATAGGACATTGAAACCGAAATCAACAAGTCTAGATACTGAAAGTAAGTTGTAGCCAAGAGATTCAACGAGCATGACATTTTGTATGGAGGTAGCATGTGATATGGCCACCTTACCGAGGCCAACCACCTTACCCTTTGAGTTGTCACCGAAAGTGACATACTTTCGATGACCGTCGTTTTGAGCAAGCTCGCGAAACATGTCTTTATCTCCGGCCATGTGATCCCTTTGAGTTGTCACCGAAAGTGACATACTTTCGATGACCGTCGTTTTGAGCAAGCTCGCGAAACATGTCTTTATCTCCGGCCATGTGATCGGTACATCCACTATCAAGAACCCATTCCTTTCCTCCTGCCATATATCCCCGAATATTTGCCATAAGACCAAAGTATCTCATTGCATCATCAAGATCAAAGTCACTATCATCATCCACATCATAGTATCCATGTTCAACATCGTCATGTGGTGGATCAAATCCTAGAGAGGGTGATTCTTTAGAGTGAGTTTGATAATGATCTTGCTTATGAATTTTTATAGCTTCGGAAATAATATCACTAATAATTTTTATAGCTCAAATAGACGATCACCAAACATAGGATCACTAGAATTCATCTCACTCATGGCAATAGGCTTATGAAGAATTTCATCAAGATTTTTCAAGGAATAATTTGGAAAGCGTTCCTCAAGAAATTTCCATATGGTGTAGGCACACTTAAGAGTAGGCAAACATCCTATCAAGTTTCTAGGCAAGCCTCTAATGATAAGTTCGGCAGCTCTAAGATTGCGGACCATGTCAATGGACTCATCAAGGTAGGATGCATAGGATCAATATGAGGTGCACAAGGGCTAGCAATGTACTTGTTCAAATGATATTGACTGGAAATCAGAAGCATCACATTTTTCCACTCATGAAAGTACTCTCCATCAAGTATATGCACTCTATGTCTAAGACTACCAATTGTAGACTCATCCATCTTCCTCCAATGGTGTTTAAACCAAAGCAATGGAGACCAAAGCTCTGATACAAATTGAAAGGATCGAGAAGGGGTGTCTAGAGGGGCGGTGATTAGACACTAAGTACCAAAAGTTGCAGTTTTTAACTTCTTTAAGTTCAAGTGGAGTTTAGGCACAAGTTTAACACTCACAATACATAACAAGCAAGCATGCAAAGAGTATATGAGCAGCGGAAAGTAAAGCATGCAACTTGCATGAATGTAAAGGGAAGGGATTGGAGGATTCAAACGCAATTGGAGACACGGATGTTTTTGTTGTGGTTCCGATAGGTGGTGCTATCGTACATCCACATTGATGGAGACTTCAACCCACGATGGGTAACGGTTGCGCGAGTCCACGGAGGGCTCCACCCACGAAGGGTCCACGAAGAAGCAACCTTGTCTATCCCACCATGGCCGTCGCCCACGAAGGACTTGCCTCACTAGCGGTAGATCTTCATGAAGTAGGCGATCTCCTTGCCCTTACAAACTTCTTGGTTCAACTCCACAATCTTGTCGGAGGCTCCCAAGTGACACCTAGCCAATCTAGGAGACACCACTCTCCAAGAAATAACAAATGGTGTGTTGATGATGAACTCCTTGCTCTTGTGCTTCAAATGATAGTCTCCCCAACACTCAACTCTCTCTCACAAGATTTGAATTTGGTGGAAAGTAGATTTGAGTGGAAAGCAACTTGGGGAAGGCTAGAGATCAAGATTCATATGGTAGGAATGGAATATCTTGGCCTCAACACATGAGTAGGTGGTTCTCTCTCAGAAAATGTATGCTAGAAGTGTAGGTTCGTTCTGATGGCTCTCTCCACGAATGAAGAGTGGGTGGAGGGGTATATATAACCTCCACACAAAATCTAACCGTTACAAACAACTTGCCAAACTCGGTGGGACCGAATTGGTAAACTGGGTCAGAACGATTTAGCAAATCTAGTGACTGTTACGATTTTCGATGGGACCGACATGCAACTCGGTAGGACCGATATGGTTAGGGTTAGGGCATAACGTAATCTCGGTGAGACCGATTACTCAAACTCGGTGAGACCGATTTTGGTAATAAGCTAACTAGAGAGTTGGTCAGGCAAACTTGGTGAGACCGATTACACAAACTCGGTGGGACCGATTTTGGTAATAAGCTAACCAGAGAGTTTGCATTGTAATCTCGGTAGTGCCGATTACTCAAACTCGGTGAGACCGATTTTGGTAATGGACATACACATAGAGATTACAATCCCATCTCGGTGAGACCGAGATCCCTATCGGTGTGACCGATTTGCCTAGGGTTTGTGGCAGTGGCTAAGATATCTGAACTCGGTGGCGCCGGATAGAAAGAATCGGTAGGGCCGAGTTAGACTTTAGGTTTAGGACATATGTGGATGTGAGAAAGTAGTTGAGGGCTTTGGAGCATATCACTAAGCACTTTGAGCAAGCAAGCCATTAAACAACACCTCATCCCCTCTTGATAGTATTGGCTTTTCCTATAGACTCAATGTGATCTTGGATCACTAAAATAGAAAATGTAGAGTCTTGATCTTGGAGCTTGAGCCAATCCTTTGTCCTTAGCATCTTGAAGGGGTTCCACATCCTTTAGTCCATGCCACTCCATTGTTGAACTTG
Organism: Triticum timopheevii; assembly: GCA_963921465.1. Classification (NCBI taxonomy): domain Eukaryota; kingdom Viridiplantae; phylum Streptophyta; class Magnoliopsida; order Poales; family Poaceae; genus Triticum; species Triticum timopheevii. Next base: position 525,658,575 of record OY997268.1, read on the forward strand.
TCTGAAACATACTAGGTAAAAGTGTTAGTCCAACAAGAGATATGTTGACATTAATTACCAAAATCACCCAGGGAGCACTTGTGCTTTCACCCACCGTGTGCCTCAACACTCATCGGACCACATACATCAGTATGTATTATTTCCAATAAGTCATTAGCTCGCTCCATTGTTCCAGAGAACGGAGTTTTAGTCATCTTGCCCATGAGGCATGGTTGGCAAGTATCAAATAATTCATAATCAAGTGATTCCAAAAGTCCATCTGCATGGAGTTTCATGCGCTTTATACCAATACGACTTAAATGGCAGTGCCACAAGTATGTTGTACTATCATTATCAACTTTGCATCTTTTGGCATCAATATTATGAATATGTGTGTCACTATGATTGAGATTCAACAAGAACAGACCATTCATCAAAGGTGCATGACCATAAAAGATATTATTCATAAAAATAGAACAACCATTATTCTCGGACTTAAATGAATAATTGTCATGCAATAAACAAGATCCAGATATAATGTTCATGCTCAACGCTGGCACCAAATAACAACTATTGAGGTCTAAAACTAATCCAGAAGGTAGATGTAGAGGTAACGTGCCGACGGCGATCACATTTTAACCATAAAACCATTCCCGACGCGCATCATCGCCTCGTCCTTAGCCAATCTTTATTTATTCCACAGCTCCTGTTTCGAGTTACAAATATTAGCAACCGAATCAGTATCAAATACCTAGGCGCTACTACGATCATTAGTAAGGAACACATCAATAACATGTATATAAAATATACCTTTGTTCACTTTGCCATCCTTCTTACACGCCAAATATTTGGGGCAGTTCTGGTTCCAGTGACCATTTCCCTTGCAGTAGTGATGTCTACTATGCAACTTTATTCTTGTAGAGTCGTTTTGGGCCTCCAAGCACAGAGTTTTGTAGGACAGTAGCAATTTTCCCTCAAGTGGATGACCTAAGGTTTATCAATCCTTGGGAGGCGTAGGATGAAGATAGTCTCTCTCAAGCAACCCAGCAATCAAATACAAGAAATCTCTTGTGTCCCCAACACACCCAATACAATGGTAAATTGTATAGGTGCAATAGTTCGGCGAAGAGATGGTGATAAAAGTGTAGTATGCATAGTAGATATGAGTTTTTGTAGTGCGAACAATAAAAAACAGCAAGGTAGTAAATAGTAAAACGAAGCACAAATGGTATTGATGGAAAATGAGGCCTAGGGTGCATACTTACACTAGTGCAATCACTCAACAATGCTAACATAGTTGGATCATATAAGTATCCCTCAAAGTGCAATAAAGAATCACTATTGAGTTCCTGTTAGCGGAGAACAAAAGATAGAAATTATTTGTAGGGTACAAAACCACCTCAAAGGTATTCTTTCTGATCAATTTATCCTAGAGTTTGTTATAAAATAACACAAAGCTATTCTTTCCGATCAATCTAACCAAGAGTTTGTACTAAAATAACACCATATGACACACATCAACCAACTCTAATGTCACCTAGATACTCCAATGCCACCACAAGTATCCGTGAGTTAATTCTATGATATGCATCAAACAACTTCATGATCATAGTATTCAATCCACACAGAGAACTACAAGGAGACCCCAAAGTTTCTATCAGAGAAAAGATAATAAAAACGTGCATCAACCCCTATGCATATATTACCCCAATGTCACCTTGGTAATCCGCAAGTAGAGTGCCATAACATACATCAAGTGAATAAATATGATACCCCATTGTCACCTCAAGTATTCATACCGCAATACATACATCATGTGTTCTCAGATCTGAACATTCAATCCAAGAAGACAAAACTTCAAAGGGTAAGGATTTAATTCATCATAATAAGAGTAGAGAGGGGACAAACATCATATGATCCATCTATGTTAACACAGCCCATGTTATATCAAGATCGTGACATCTCAAGATCACGAGAGAGAGAGAGATTAAACACATAGCTACTGGTACAAACCCTCAACCCCGAGGGTGGACTACTCCCTCCTCATCATGGTGGCCACCGGGATGATGAGTATGGCCACCGGTGACGATCTCCCCCTCTGCAGGGTGCCGGAACGAGCTCCCGATTGGTTTTCTGTGGCTACAGAGGCTTGCGGCGGCGGAACTTCTGATCTAGGTTCTCCACGAGGGTTTCTGGAATATTTGACGATTTATAGGGCGAAGAGGGGGTGCGGGAGGCTACCGATGTGGGCACAACCCACCGGGGCGCGTCTGGGGGCCCAAGCGTGCCCTGGTGGGTTGTGCCCCCCTCGGGGCACCCCCAGGTACTGCTCTGGCCCATTGGATGTCTTCTGGTCCATAAAAAATCCACAAAAAGTTTCGCAGTGTTTGGACTCCGTTTGACATTGATTTCGTGGGATGTAAAAAACAAGCAAAAAACAGCAACTGGCACTGGCCACCGGGTCAATAGGTTAGTCCCAAAAATGATATAAAGTTTCTATAAAATGATTGTAAAACATCCAAGAATGATAATATAACAACATGAATACTTCATAAATTATTCAACAGAGTCCCAAGTGTTTGGAATTAAGCTTGGAGTTCAACTTATTCAATTGCAATTCAGCAACCTATATTCTTAGTCACCAAACAATTGCAATTCAACTTATTCAACAGAGTCTAAGTAAGAGCTCCACATACTCAACCATCATATAGTCTTCTATGATTGCTAACACTCACCGCATACACATGCGCAAAATGTTTCAACCGGACACATAGAAAGATAGGGGCTTATAGTTTCGACTCCCAACATATTCACCTCAAGGGTGATGTCAACAATAATAACTGAGGACCCTTATCCAACTGAATATATGTGCCTAGATCTTTCCTCACCACATGATGCTTGACAAAAGAGAGAAATAAAAAGGAGTAGGGAGAAAAACTTTGACTCTTGCATGAAAGTAAATACATGAAAGTAAAAGGTAGGCCCTTCGCAGAGGGAAGCAGAGGTTGCCATGCGCTTTTTGTTTGTATGCTCAATCCCTTAGTGCAAGAGAACGTCATGTTATATTGCCCCTTATGATGGAAACCTTAATTATGCAGTTTGTCGCTTTTATTCTTCACCATCACAAGTTCATACAACGCTCAATTATCTCTTACACTAAATGATCTAACACTTTTAGAAGCAATTTTTATTGCCTTATTGCACAGATGACAACTTACTTGAAAGATCTTACTCAATCCTGAGGTAGGTATGGTGGACTCTTGAAAATAAGATTTGGGTTTAAGGGTTTGTGGATGCACAAGTAGTATCTCTACTTGGTGCAGAATTTTTGGCTAGCAAAGATGATGGGAAAGCACCACATGTTGATGGATCTATGACAATATAACTTCTATGTGAATATGTACAAACATAAATCCTTACATTGTCTTCCTTGTCCAATGTCAACAATTTTGGCATATAATATTTTGATGGGGGCTCACAATCACAAAAGATTTCCAAGATAGTGTATTTCCATGTGAAAGTTCTCTTCTGCTAATCATTCATGAATTGCTTGTATGACCAATATTGTGATTGTCAAGCTTCAAAAGATTTCACTTTATAAACCCAATGTGAAGCTACCACTAGGCATGATATGAACATACAATTTCAACTTCATGATATTCAATTCATTCAACAATTTACTCATAGGATATAAGTGAAGCACAAGAGTAAATGACAAGCTACTCCAAAAAAGATATAAGTGAAGATCAAGCGAGTAGTTAAGTAAATAAGAAGCTAAATGTGGACTCTCTTTTATTTAAACACTTACATAATTAAGTATTTTATTAAAACAGCAAGTGAAACAAAATAAAATGACATTCCAAGAATAACACAACTCATGTGAAGAAGCAAAATCTTAGGCTCAACTGATACTAACCGATAATTGTTGAAGAAGAAAGGTGGGATGCCTACCGGGGCATCCCCAAGCATAGATGCTTGAGACTTCTTGGAATATTATCTTGGGATGCCTTGGGCATCCCCAATATTGAGATTTTATGTCTCCTTAATTCCTCTTATAGCACGGTTTCCCTAAATCTCAAAAAATTCATCCACACAAAACTCAACAAGAACTCGTGAGATAAGTTAGTATAAATCAATGCAAAACCTTATGATTCTCTACTGTAGAAAATCACTAAAATTATTATTTGACATTGCATACTAAATGTGTTTGCATAACTAATACTCCTATCCTCAAATAGAATCATTAAACAAGCAAACAATGCAACCATAACAGCAATCTGCAAGATTCATCATACTTCCTTAACTCCAATAATTCTGAAAAATTACCAAAGTGTAGAAAAAAATTATAGCTTACTATGCAAAAAGTTTCAACATTTTATCACATTCTGACTTTTCTCGGGAATTTGTGCAACAGCGATAAACTTTCTATTTTGAAACAGCAACTCATATACTTGCAAAATGAGCATGGTAAAGGCTATCCTTGACATTTTTATTGAAGTAAAAGATGAAAAACTTTATTCTAAATAACAGCAAGAATGTCATAGTAAAATAAAATGATGCTTCAAGCAAAATTCATATCATGTGACGAATGAAAATATAACTCGAAGTGACATTACCGATAATGTTGGAGACGAAAGAGGGGATGCCTTCTGGGGCATCCCCAAGCTTAGTTGCTTGGACCTTCCTTGAATATTGCCTTGGGTTGCCTTGGGCATCCCAAATATTAGGGTCTTGTCACTCCTTATCCTCCTCATACCGACATCTCATCCAAAACTTGAAAACTTCAATCACACAAAACTTAACGGAACTTCGTGAGATAGGTTAGTATGATAAAGAGCAAACCATTTCACTTTGGTACTGTCAAAGACAAGATTCATAATTGTTTCCACACAATGCATACTGTATCATATCATTTCCACAATTTATATTGAGAAATATAAGCCAAAGAAACTAGAAAACAAGCAAACTATGCATTGAAAACAAAATATGTCAAAAACAGAACAGTCTGAAGTAATATGTACTCCAACCATACTTCTATAACTCCAAAAATTCTGAGGAATTAGAAAATGTATAGAATTTGTATATCTATCACCTATAAAAAAATCAGATCAAAATCACATTCCAGTGAATTTTCAAATTTCCTAGACTGAGCGCAAAAGTTCCTATTTTTGCACAGAATCAAGTCAACTATCATCCACACTATTCCAAACGCTTTACTTGGTACTTTATTGAAACAAAAGCAATAAAACATGATTACTACAGTAGAATAATCATGTGAACACACAAAAACAATAGGTAAAAGTATTGGGTTGTCTCTCAACAAGTGCTTTTCTTTAATGCCTTTTAGCTAGGCATGATCAGTTCAATGATGCTCGCATAAAAGATAAGGATTGAAACATAAAAAGAGCATAATAAATCATAAGTTCCTCTCTCATAATAATTTTCAGTAGCATCATGAATAGATTCATCCATATAACCATCACATAAAGCATTCGTTTCATGATGCACAAGCATAGAAGATTTATTACTCTTTATGGCATACATGTCATCATACTAATCATCATAAGTAGCAACTTTGTTCTCATCATAGTCAATGGAAACCTCTTCCAAAATAGTGGATGTATCACTAAATAAAGTCATGACCTATCCAAATCCACTTTCATCAATTTTGTAATAAGATTCAACACCCTCCAAAATAGTGGGATCACTACTACCTAGAGTTGACACTCTTCCAAATCCACTTTCATCATTGTAATCATCATAAATAGGAGGCACACTATCATCATAATAAATTTTCTTATCGAAAGTTGAAGGAATCAAAGGATCATATTCATTATGAAAATCATCCCCAAGATAAGGACAAGCATTATTTTCAGCAAATAAATCTTCAAACATTTCATATTCATCAAACATAGGATCCCCAAGCTTGTGGTTTTGCATATCATCATAATCATTATTATCAATAGCATGAATGGCACCAATAGTATAGTAAACATTATTATCATATTCTTCCAAGAAAGTGCCAAAAATATTTTCAAGATCATAAGAGACATCATTGTCTTCCCAATCATAATCATCACAACAAGAAGTAGACATCACAAAATCATACTCAATATCATCATCCTCCATCAACATATTTGATTCACTTTCATGAGGCACAATGGTGATAGGAGCAACATTACTTGGGAGAGTTACCTTTTTACCTCTACGTTTTCTTCTTCACCACATCACGTGTGGGTTTAACCAATTTTTTTGAGCATCTAGTTGAAGAGATTGATTGGATAGGAAGCTCCTCCTCGTTACCTGATTCATCATAAGGAACACTAGGAGGGTATTGGGAAATATTTTCCCTTTCAGTAGTACTCTCTTTATATTATATTTGCTTTCTTGTCTTCAGCTAGTTGGCAATATAAGGATTCTCAATGCAATTTACCGCACAAAACATATAAATTTCCTCTAGATCAAAATCAAGAAATCTCTTGAGATTAAATTTTGGAATACCCTCAGTTATACGTTTCATTTCTTCATACCCCAAAAGAATACTAAGCTCTTTATGATGCTCAACGGCGCCAGAAAAGAGCTTGATGTCTACTACGCAACTTTATTCTTGTAGACTCCTGTTGGGCCTCCAAGCATAGAGTTTTGTAGGACAGTAGCAATTTTCCCTCAAGTGGATGACCTAAGGTTTATCAATCCGTGGGAGGCGTAGGATAAAGATAGTCTCTCTCAAGCAACCCTGCAATCAAATACAAGAAATCTCTTGTGTCCCCAACACACCCAATACAATGGCAAATTGTATAGGTGCACTAGTTCGGCGAAGAGATGGTGATAAAAGTGTAGTATGGATAGTAGATAGGAGTTTTTGTAGTGCGAACAATAAAAACAACAACGTAGTAAATAGTAAAAGTAGCACAAACGGTATTGCAATGATGGAAAATGAGGCCTAGGTGTCGGCAAAACCGATCACCTATGGGGTCACACTTCTACGTTCGGTGGGGGGTTAGTTGCACGAAGAGCAGGTCGAGCCGCTAGCACATACGGGATTTTTATCCAGGTTCGGGCCGCAGAGATGCGTAATACCCTAGTCCAGCTTTGTGTTGTTATATGTGTGTTCTTGAGCTCTTGAACTAGCTATGATGTGTGCTTTGTCCAAAAGTCTGAATCCTCTCTCTCTTCACCTTGGGCCTCCTTTTATGCACAAAGGGGTTGCCACGGTGGCACATAGGAGGTGGCAAGCTACAGTCGTACGAGCTTATCATTTGATCAACGTAGGACAATCGCATTTAATGTGTTGCCTACATGTCTTCTCGCTTTATTGGGGACGGCAACAGAGGCCATATGCCATCCTCCTCTGCTCGCCTCCTGCTGCTTGTTACCTTGAGCGTCTGTTTTGATATTCCTCGTACCCGTCCTGCCTCCTACTGTCCTCCTCTGCTTCGCCAAGCCCTGTTGTGGCATGGTTGCGACCGCCCATGCACAAGTAAGGGGTACACAAGTACCCACACTTTTGTACACCGACAGGAGCCCCCGGGCCTAGGCCACACATAAGCGCAAGCCGTAGTTGGGTCGGGCCCAAAGCAGTGTGTGGGTGGGCGTGGCAGAGGCGAACCGCCATGATCTTTCTGTCAGTTGCACTTCCCCATGTCGCGCGCAGAGTGTGTGACGTGGGGATCATGCATGGGATGGCCTTAGCATGCTTGCATCATCCCGCAGTAAATGGTAAAGATCTGGCCTGCGCATTACCCATAAAAAGGGAAAAACCGCAGAGGCACTACTCATTTACTAGGTGGACTTGGGTCGCAGCCTGCATGGCGCCATCCCCCACGGTCACGGGGTGGGAATTGGTCGTCCTACCTGTCCTCACGCCCCCTTCTGCTTCGCCACGTACCCTCCATGCATTGGGAAGGACAGGCGGCGGGCGTGGAGGATGTGGGCATTAATGCTGAGGCGGGAGACCAGATGTTTGTTAATTGGGGGAGCAGGCCGGTTCTGATTCCCCGTGCTTCAAGAAGCCGCATTGGCCGTGTGGGGCGGCCGCCCCTTGGGCTGGGTGGCCAGGCCCCGGCCTTGCTCTTCTATAAAAGGGGAGAGGGACGACGCTTCTCTACACTCGCCCTCCTTTCCCCCTCTTGCTTGCCATGTTCCTCTGACTCACCATGGTGAAAGGGCGTGATGGTGCTTCGGCGGCGGCGACGAGGGCTTCTGCTCGACAGCGGGTCCATCCTCCTCCGGAGCCTCCGGTGGCGGAACCCGACGTGAGGGGAAGAGCAAGGGGACGAGGCCGAGGTCGTCACGGTGCCCGAGGAGGAGGTGGACGGGGCGGTGTGCCAGTCACGCCTCCGCCGGCGGCCCCACCTCCGATGGGCAGCCACATCGGGGACCAGCATTATGAGTTCTTCATCAGGCTGTATAGGCCTGTGCGCATTCGCCTCCGACTTCCGACACCGTTCGCCCGGGTGCTGGAGCAGGAGGCCCCGCGGTCCTTGAGGCTTCACATGAGGGGATGCAGGAACGGCAGCATATGGGCTGACGTTGACTTTCCTCACCCTCACGTCATGTATCTTCGTCAGGGGTGGAAGACTTTTGCACGTGCCCACAGCTTGACGGAGGGGCACGTTCTCCATTTTAAGTTAATGGAGAGTGGCCTGCTCTCCGTCAAGGTCTTCGGGAACTCCGGAATTCGCCTAGGGAGTTGTGTGGAGAGCTCCACTGACGATGAAAGCTCCTCCTCGAGCGACAGCGGCGAGGAGGATAGCGCCAACAATGACGATGGCAGCGGGCGGGAGGATGATGACTCCGACTTCGGCTGACCGCCAGTGGCCACACCATCATCTAGCCCGCTCCCTCCCCCGGAAACACGCGTTGCCGGGGGCTTCGTCTTGATGTCCCTGGCGACGGTGGATGGCATGCTTCCTCGTCAAGCTCTCCATCACCCAGTTCCCCATGCCCGTCACCTTGCCACTACTGGAATCAGCAGATTTTCCGTCTACCGACTCTTTGCCGTCAGCTAGCGGATGACAAAGAAAGGTTTTTCCATCATCCACCAGAAAACGGACGGCAAAGAGGCAGTGGACGGCAATGGAGGAATTTGCCATCAGCATATCTTTGTCGTCCGCTAGCGGACGGCAAAGAAGCTTTGCTGTCTGCTAGCTGACAACAAATAGGGTGGTTGGCGGGCTAACGAGGACGACCTAATGGCCATTTTCTTTGCCGTCTGCTGGCTGACGGCAAAAGTTTGTTGCCGTCCGCCAGCAGACAGCAAACAAAATGCCCATTAGGTCGTCTATTTCCCCCCGGCCCCACCCACTAGGTACGCTCTTTGCCATCTGCTAGCAGACGACAAAGAACTGTGACCTACTAGTAGAAAAGGGGTCGCGCCCGCGCCCCCACCCTCTCTCTCTCTCGATCTCCTCCTTCACCACCTGCGCCACAGCCCTCGACCGCCGCTCCGTCCTGCCACCTCGCCCCGCCGCCCAGTCCCATCGCCCCACCGCCCCGCCGCCATGCCGCCCTGCCCCATCACCCCACCCCCCTGCCGCCCCATCGCCACACCGCCCCGGGCCGGCGCCCCGCACCATCGCCCCACCGCCCCGCACCATCACCCCATCGCCCCGCCCCGGCTCGCCGCCCCACCCCCGCCGCCCCATCCCGGCTTGCCGCACCACCGCCGCCACGGCGCCTGGCCCGCCCCGGCTCGCCGCGCCGCCCCGCACCACCCCCTGGCTCGCCGCCTTGGCGCCCGTCGCCTCCTCCACCACCTTCGAGCCAAGGTGATTTTTTTCTACTATTTTTTGTCTTTAGGTTTAAGTTATAGTGGTAGGATTACGTTATTGCCAGATTTAGGTTTAGATAATTAGAAGAAGAAAAAGTTGAAAAAAGAAGAAGAAGTAGAAGAAGAGGAAAAAGGGAAAAAGGAAGAGGGTTGCCGAGGGGATAGATGGTGGAGCCAATGGGTCCCACCGGTCCCGACGCCCATGCCGAGAACCCCCAGTCTGAGTGCTGACCCGTCGATCGTGCGTCGCCATACCTGAGGAAAAAAGAGAAAGAAGAAGAAGAAAAAGACACCCCGACCCACACCCCGACCCACATCCCAACACTACATCCACGTCCCACAAGTGACACCAACGTCCGGCGTCCCAAAGCAACAGTTCTTGGTGTCGATGGCGGTCGAACACCATTGCAAATTAGGGGGTTAATTAGGGGGTTCCTCGGTGTCGATGGTAACCTAAATAGCAAGTATCGTCAGTGCGAGGTACATGTGGCCGTCAGTGTCGAATACTACATCCACGTCCCACAAGTAACATAGGGGTCCTGCGTCCAGCAGCAATAGTTCTCGGCGTCGATGGCGGTCGAACACCATTGCAAATTTGTCTGGCAGCCTCAGAGATGACGATTGAAAGCTAAGTGTTGAAACTTGAAACACCCAAACTAACTCAAGTCAGTTTGGTTGTTTGAAATTTCAAGACTTGGCTTTAATCCTCATTGCAGAGGCTGCCAGACAAATTCGCCAAGGTGTTCGACCATCATCGGCCACCAAAACTATTGTTTCGGGACACCGGGCACCGGCTTCACTTGTGGGATGTGGATCTAGTGTTCAACGCCGACCGCCTCATGTAACTTGCACCGATGGTAGTTGCTATTTAGTTTACCCGGGGACGAGCGGGTTAGGGGGTTCCTCGGTGTCGATGGTACCGTAAATAGCAAGTATCATCAGTGCGAGGTACATGTGGCCGTCAGTGTCGAATACTTGCTATGTTACTCATCTTTCGATTTAAATGTGCAGTTATTTCGTCGCTGCGAGGGTCTAGTGTTTGACGAGCTCCGCCCATCCGTTCATTGGTGAGCACAAATGACATCTCCTCCTCCCCCTTCATTTGCTATGTTCCGGTCTTCATGCCGATGAAACTTGCTAGCTATAGGTGTCAATCATCAGTATGCGTAACCACTATGCGTCTCCTGTTCGAAAGGGTTATATCTATAAATATGCATGCATTTGCATATTTCTAATCGTGATTCTTTCGAATTGTCCAATGTTATCCATGGATAGCCTGAGTATGTGTAGATTGGGTTCATTTTCCCATATGCTCTGTTCCGGATCCGATGCAGAATTTCGTCAGTGCATCCCTATTGGTCTCCGGGTACACATCCTCTCTGCTTATTGCCGAGACGTGTATCAGGAGAACAACGGGGAGGTGCTGCCAAAATTTTGCGTCGGATCCGGAGCTGAGCATGGGAAAACGAACCCAATCTACACATACTCGAGTGGGATTAGGACCTATTTTTACCTATTAGTGTGTAGGTTGCATGGACGTAATAAAACTAACAAACTCCATTAACAGATGGAAATGGTTTGCTTAATTATGTATATATTTTGTGTGCGTCCAGTAGCAAAGTCAATATGAGTGATCGTCCGTGGATGTACACCAGTTACACTAGTCAGAAAGTTTGGACCGAGGAATGGTTAACAAAAACCAAGGGGTTTGTTAGAGCCGCATTTGCAAATGGCCAGGAATTAAGATGGTGCCCCTGTGCCCGGTGCGACAACTATAAAAAGAGGGACGATCTTGAAATGAGTAAAGACCTGCAGAAGTTTGGTTTTACGCCTGATTACACGGTCTGGACATTACATGGTGAGTCTGCCCAACATGCCAGAGCCGAGGTGGTTCATCGTCGCACCGACGAGCATGGTATCGGGACCGCAGACATGGTGCAAGACTTTGATGATGCTCGGGACTCGGACGAGGAGATGGAGGAATCTGCAAAGGCCTTCACTGAAATGTTGGAGTCCTCAAAACGTCCTCTCCACGAGCACACCGAGCTTTGTCAGCTGGATGCCATCTCACAAATAATGGCTTTGAAGGCTCAATTCAACTTGGGCAGAGAATGCTACGACACGATGATGACAGTATTCGGACGATTTCTACCCAAAGGCCATGTGCTACCTCCAAACCTATACCAGCCAGACAAAATCCTCCGTGCTCTTAAGATGCCCTATGAGAAGATACATGGCCTGTGAGAAAGGATGTGTCTTATCTAGGCTTCAGTATGAGGACTTGAACTATTGTCCCATTTGCAATTCTTCTAGGTATGTTGTGGTAGACAACGGTATGGGTGAGAAGACGCAGACCAAAATACCCGTTAATGTTCTTCGGCATATGCCAATCGTACCAAGACTTCAACGTCTTTTCATTGTCGAAGCAGATGACATCGCACAAAACGGGCAAAAGAACCGAACTAGATGTAGATGGGAATGTGATGATGGTGCACACATCGGATGGTGAAGCGTGGAAGCGCTTCGATGCATTACATAAGGAAAAAACGGCAGATCCAAGGCATCCTCGAGTCGCCATCAGCACAGATGTGTTCATTGTGTTTGGTCAGATGGCAGCCCCATACAGTTGTTGGCTCGTGTTTGTCATTCCACTCAATCTCCCCCAGGCATATTATGCAAAGAAAGAACATTTTCCTGACATTGATAATTCCAGGACACAATTATCCGGGGAAGAATATGAATGTGTACATGTAGCCCTTAAGGACGAATTGCAAGAAGCTTAGGATAATGGGTTCAAGACATACGACGCCTTTAGGAAAGAGAACTTCATAATGTGTGCCTAGTACATGTACTCGACGCATGACTTGCCAGCGTATGCGCTATTCGTTGGCTGGTGTGTGCATGGAAGGTTCCCATGCCACGCATGCAAGGGAGCTCTTGAGTTTCGTTGGCTGACGGAAGGGCACAAGTATAGTTGCTTCGACTTGCATAGACCATTTTGACATCCTCGCCATAAGTTCAGGAAAGACAAGAAGAACTTCATCAAAGGTAGAGTTGTCAAACACTCTACACCACCTGCGTTGACAGGCCAACAGACCCTAGATCAGTTAAACGCTCTCGAGCTAGATCCAGAGCGTCCAGGGTATTTCAAGGGGTATAATAAGGAACACGCCTGGACTCACAAGACATGCTTCTGGGATCTGCCTTACTTCAAAGATCTCCTTTGCCCACACAACATCGACGTGATGCACACTAAAAAGAATATTACCGAAGCCATTTTTGGTACATTGTTCATCATAGAGGGGAAATCAAAGGATAATACTAAGGCTAGAGACGATCAAGAGGAGCTATGTGATAGACTGTTACAAAACATGCAAGAACCGAAAGGAAAGCGGAACTGAACGAAGCCAAAGGCATGGTTCAATCTTGGAAGGCCAGCTATGAAGGAAATTATTTTGTGGGTGAAAATGCAGTTGATGTTCCCTGATGGGTATGCAGCAAATCTAAAGAGGGGAGCGAGTCTTGAAAAATTAAAAATATTTGGTCTAAAAAGTCATGATTGGCACATATAGATTGAGCGGATAATGCCGGTGATGTTGCGTGGCTTCATCCCTGAGGATGGATGGCTAGTACTGGCAGAGCTGAGCTATTTCTTCCGTGTTCTTTGTCGAAAGAACTATCGCCCGGCCTCCTAGAAGAAATGGAACAATTGGCGCCGAAGTTGATCTGCAAGTTAGAGATGATCTTTCCTCCAAGCTTCTTTAATCCAATGCAACACTTGATTTTGCATCTCCCGACCGAGGCACAATTGGGGAGGCGTGCAAAATCATTGGTGCTACTAAACTAAGAGGATGCAGAAGATGCTTCGATCAAAATGTAAAAATAAACGTAGAATAGAAGCATCGATGGCCGAGGCATTCATCACTAAGGAGGCGGCAAACTTCGTCACAGCACACTATGAAGCCAAAAATCGTCATTTGCATAATCTAAAGCCTCGGTACAATGCTGACGACCCTAAAAGGGTCAATCCAACCTCGGCCTATTCAAAGGGAATCTCGCACCAGCCAGTGCTTGGAAACCAGTATCGTTGGATGTTGAAGAATGGCAGACCATTTCGTTGTATCTCTTTAACAACCTAACAGAAGTGTGGCCGTACATCGAGTATGATCTCGGTACATTGTTTCGCAACTTCTAATTTCTTTGAACTTCTCTTATTCCTGGACATTTGATGCAGTCGATACATCACCATATTCTCGTATGGAGGGGTGATCCAAAAGGATTCCGTTGAAGAGTATGAGCTTATGGCAAAGCAAGGAGGCGAATATCCCGGTTTCATCTATTGGTTCAAAAATAGGTAATTTCCATTAGACCCTTCCATTTCTTTGGCTAATTTGTGACTAATGCAACAATCCTTTTGTATATTAAACTTGTAGGCTAATTCAGAGATTATGGATGCCGAATTGAGACAAGTAGCTAATGGTTTTGACTATAAGGTCCGTTCATTTGACAATTACAACATCAACGGGTATCTCTTTCGTACCTATGGCAAAGAGCTATCTATGGCCGACCGAAAATCTACAAATTGTTGTGTCTCTGCTATTGGCGAAGGAGGTATCGAATATTATGGAAGAGTTGAAGCAATTTAGGACCTTCAATTCTACGGTGAAAATCCACCAAATGTCGTAGTCTTCAGATGTTATTGGTTCCAGCCCAGGGAGACTAGAAGGACTCATGAACATATAGGGCTAGTCGAAATCAAACAAAGCACCCATTTGGATGTTCCCGATGTCTATATTACGGCTCAACAGGCAACCCAAGTTTTCTATCTACCGTGGGCCCGTTAAAGTGATCCAAATCTCAGTGGTTGGGATGTCGTTTATGAAGTGCCGCCACGTGTTAGACCACCTCCCCCCAATGAAGAGGATTATGAACCTCACATTGACCAAGACACATATGACGAAGGAGAATTCTTCCAAGAAAGACGTCTTGCCAAAAAAATGTTTCAAGAACCGCTCTACTCCATGCCAGAACATTGAAGTAGAGAACGATAGTGAATCCGACTTCACCCCTGAGCCAGAACAAGAAGAGCCGGAAGAAGAAGAATTTACTGCTGCAGATGACCTGTCAATGCTTGAACGATTATGTAAAGGTGGCCTTCCACATGATGATGCATTTATTAATGATGACGATGAGCACGTCATTACCGATAGTGATGATGATGATGCATTTATTAATGATGATGATGAGCACGTCATTACCGATAGTGATTATTAGGTATTCAAATTTTTATGTTGTACCTGATGTGTATAGTTATTTGTATGATTTTATGGTTGTATGATTTATATAGTTGGTATGTATAATTTTCTTACTTTGTATGATTGTTTCTTATACATAGTGCCATGGTCTTGATGTCCATCCCCGTCGGCCCTCGCCCGCTTTATGATTCGGATGTGGTAAATTCTCTTTCATAACTATTTGTTGCATTTCGCACTTATGACAATTATGGCCATCAAGTTGACATAGAGATATTTTAATCTAGGAGGTTTGTGAACCGGAATTTGAAACCGACACTCTTGTCGAGAAGTTAAATTTTGTTGAAAAAGAAAATGAGTATTTGAAAGAACAAATTAAAAGAATTGAAGAAGAGAAGATGACATTGGAGTTGTATGTTGCCGATGTCATTAATGATCACAAGATGAAGATGAATGCAATGCGCTTGAAGATGGATGCAATGCGCCTGAAGCTTAAGAAGATTAGAAAATATGCCATTGATAATGAGGCTTGGTATCATTATACGGTTGGATCAATTGTTACCTTAGTTGCGATCTTCATCATATTTTTTGTGATGAGGGTAAGTTTTCACTAATGTTTTGCTTTACAAATGGATACTTAGCTTATTTTCCTCCTAAATGGCATAATTACCTAAGTTAGATAAAAAATGAGCTATACTTAGCTTATTCAGTTCATTTATGACATACTTAGCATACTTAGGTCAAAAATAGCATGATAATCTTTGTTACCTCCAAAATGATATAGACTTAGCTTATTTTCCTCGAAAATGACATAATAACCTTACTAAGCTCCAAAATGACCTATTTACCTAGCTTAGCTCTAAAACGACCTACACTTAGCATTTTTACCTAGCTTAGCAATAAAATGGCATTTTTACTTACCTTACTTGAAGAAGAAGAAGATAAAGAAGAGGAGAGGAGAAAAAGAAAGAGAAGAAAAAAATTCTTCTTCTTCTTCTTCTTCTAACTTTCATCTTTCCCAATTTGCAGATTTGCTTTCACTACTAGGAAAAGGGCTATAGATAATATGGACATTAATGGCGCACCACACATGTGGTGCGCCACTACTATATACTAATGGCACACCATGTGTTGGTGCGCCATTAGTGTCCAAATACTAATGGCGCACCACATCCACGGTGCGCCACTAGTAACAATTTTTTTATTTTTTTTGCAAAACTAGTAATGGCGCACCAGGGGATAGTGCGGCATTACTAGTTAAACTAGTAATGGCGCACCAGGGGATTGTGCGCCATTACTAGTTAGTAATGGCGCACAACATCCACGGTGCGCCACTAGTAATTTTTTCATTCTTTTTCAAAACTAGTAATGGCGCACCAGGGGATAGTGCGCCATTACTAGTTAAACTAGTAATGGCGCAGCACATCCATGGTGCGCCACTAGTAATTTTTTTTCAAATTTCTTTTTTTTTTCAAAACTAGTAATGGCGCACCGCGTGTGTGGTGCACCATTACTAGTTGAACTAGTAATGGCGCACCACTCCCACAGTGCGCCATTACTAACTTGGCCCAAAAATTCCACCGAATGCACCCCCCCCCCTGGTGGACCGCCTTTTCAGTTTTAAAAAAATAAAAGAAAATGATGGAAATGTCAAAAAAATAAAAGAAAATAAGTTCCTCATGTGATATGTGGTCTACTTGTTGGGAAAATTTACAAATATGAATTTCGACTTTATTTGCAAAATCTCCCTAGAATTTGTAAAATGGGCATAACATTTGCATACGAACTCGGATTAAAAAGGATTTTATATGAAAAATCATCTGCTCGAAAAGTTACATCCAAATTTAACAGGGAAACCCCGTTAAACATTTTCAAAATCCTCAAAAACCTAACAAAAAAAGTTACAGGGCTGTTAAGATCTAGAGGGGAAAAAATAGGTAACCTGCTTTTATGACTTGTTAAATATTACTTGGGGGCTCCCTGTTAATGAACAAAGCTTTGTTGTCCTTGTAATAGGCTTGGATGCCAGGTGTATTCACCAAAAATCTGGGTTATCCTGCTTGTATGCCTGCCACTCCGACCAGGTAATCCTTGGATGACTCGTTGTACTCTTGACAGTCAATCTTATAAAGACCCTGAACTTGTGAAAGTTAAAATAGTGATTGGTCATGTGAGGCCCGGCTTACAGGTTTGAATTAAGTATTAACTCGGTGGATGTGCGGCCCTTGAATAGCACTTGATATTGAGGCTTGGCAGCCTGTGAAGGCCTTGTATTTTCTGATTTGTATTTCCTTTGAACATTTTTTGCGGTTCATGTTTTGTACCATGTTGATATATGGTTTAAAATTGATTAGGGCCATGTCGCCTTGATCTTTATGATTCATATTGGAATATATCCGGAGTTTTGATAACCCGGCCTGGCTTTGGACGATAAGTCACCAGTGTGTATTGATTACGTGCTTGGAGCTCAGCACTCTTATGTTTTTCGGATGATCCCATTGCTGCATTAGGTGATGTAAACCGGCAGTATGAACAATTATCACGGGTATGATATTCACTTGTTATGAATATATGAGTGAAAGTGCAACTATTCCTTGGTGGTTTTGGTAATGGTTAACAACATATAGCTCATTGAACTAATGTCATTTCAAGATAAATATTTCAGGAAAGTTCAATAATTGGCATGGCATGGATTAGGAATGTGGACCCCTCAAAATGCTAAGGACAAAAGATTGGCTCAAGCTCAAAAGTTCAAGACTCTACATTATCTATTTTAGTGATCCAAGATCACATTGAGTCTATAGGAAAGCCAATCCTATTAAAAGGGGATGAGGTGTTGCTTAATGGCTTGCTTGCTCAAAATGCTTAGTGATATGCTCCAAAGCCCTCAACCACTTTCTCATATCCAAATATGTCCCAAACCAAAAGTCAAACTCGGCCCAATCGATTTGATCCATATGGCGCCACCGAGTTCTTTTTACATAGCCATTGCCAGAAACCCTAATCACTTCGGTCTCACCGATAGGGATCTCGGTCTCACCGAGATGGGATTGCAAACTCTCTGTTTCCCTTCGTAACGTTTTGTTCAAACCGAGATGAGCGATCGGTACCACCGAGTCTGCAATGCAAACTCCTTGTTTCCATTTTGTAACACTTCGGTCCCACCGAGACGAGCGAATCGGTCCCACCGAGTTTGCCTACCAACTCCATGGTTTGCTTATTACCAAAGTCGGTCCAACCGAGTTTGTGTAATCGGTCAAACCGAGATTACGTTATGCCCTAACCCTAATGATATCGGTCCCACCGAGTTGATATGTCGGTCCCACTGAAATGCCTAACAGTCACATTATGAACTAAATCGGTTCGACCGAGTTTTCTGATTCGGTCCCATCGAGTTTGGTGAATTGTGTGTAAGTTTTTGTGTGGAGGCTATATATACCCCTCCACCCACTCCTCATTCGTGAGGGAAGCAATCAGAACATGCCTACACTTCTAGCATTCATTTTCTGAGAGAGAACCACCTACTCATGTGTTGAGGCCAAGATATTACAATCCAACCATATGAATCTTGATCTCTAGCCTTCCCCAAGTTGCTTTCCACTCAAATCATCTTTCCGCAAAATCCAATCCTATGAGAGAGAGTTGAGTGTTGGGGAGACTATCATTTGAAGCACAAGAGCAATGAGTTCATCATCAACACACCATATATTACCTTTTGGAGAGTGATGTCTCCTAGATTGGTTAGGTGTCACTTGGGAGCCTCCGACAAGATTGTGGAGTTGAACCAAGGAGTTTGTAAGGGCAAGCAGATCGCCTACTTCATGAAGATCTACCCTAGTGAGGCAAGTCCTTCGTGGGCGATGGCCATGGTGGGATAGACAAGGTTGCTTCTGCATGGACCCTTTGTGGGTGGAGCCCTCCATGGACTCGTGCAACCGTTACCCTTCGCGGGTTGAAGTCTCCACCAATGTGGATGTACGATAGCACCACCTATCGGAACCACGACAAAAACATCCGTGTCTCCGATTGCGTTTGCATACTCCAATCCCATCCCTTTACTTTCTCGCAAGTTACATGCTTTACTTTTCGCTGCTCATATACTCTTTGCATGCTTGCTTGAACCATATCTTGATTGCTTGACTTGTGCTATATTGCTAAAATCTGCCAAGAACTAAAATTGTGAAAAGGTTATGTTTTTATTTGGTCAAGTAGTCTAATCACCCCCCCCCCCTCTAGACATACTTTCGATCCTAAAATTGGTATAAAAGCTTTGGTCTCCATTTTCCTTGATTTCCATAGCTTTTGGGTGATCATAGCCTTGGTTTCACAACCTAGGAGAGTATGGTGTCTAGTAAGGGAAACTACCACCGTGGAGGTCCTTACTTTGATGGTACTAATTTTGCTAGTTGGAAGCATAAGATGAAAATGCATATTCTTGGACATAACCTCTCTGTTTGGGCTATTTTGTGTATTGGCTTGCAAGATGAATTTTTCGATGGGAGAGAACCGAACAGTGAAGCTACTGCGGAAGAGTTGAAGATGCTGCAATACAACGCTCAAGCTTGTGATATCCTCTTCAACGGATTGTGCCCCAAAGAATTCAACAAAATCAGCTGTCTTGAGAATGCAAAGGAAATTTGGGATACTTTGATTGATATGCACAAAGGTACCGACTCCGTCAAGGAATCCAAATTGGATGTGCTTCAAAGTCAACTTGACAAGTTCAAAATGAAGGATGGTTAAGGTGTCGCTGAAATGTACTCTAGGCTTGCTCTCATCACAAATGAGATTGCCGGCTTAGGATGTGCAGAGATGACCGGCAATTTCATCATCAAGAAGATCCTAAGAGCCTTGGATGGAAAATATGATACCGTGTGCACATTGATCCAAATTATGCCCAATTACAAAGATCTCAAGCCAACAGAAGTCATTGGAAGAATTGTTTCTCATGAGATGTCACTCAATGATAAGGAAGAGCTTCACAACAAGTCAAGTGGTGCTTGCAAAGCCTCATGTGATGTTCCTACATCATCAAGTGAGAAACAAACCTTCAATGAAGAATTGAGCCTAATGGTGAAAAACTTCAACAAGTTCTACAAGAGTAGAAGCAAGGAAAGAAGTTCCAAGTCAAGGTCTTACAATGACAAAAGATCTTCGAGTCATGAACATAATTGCTACAATTGTGGAAGACCCAGACACTACTCCAATGAGTGTATGGCTCCTTACAAAAGGAGAGAAGATTCACCTAAAAGAATAATTAGAAGAGAAGAATCACCACCAAGAGAGATAAGGAGTAGAGATGATCGCTATGAACGAAGAACCTCCCAGAGAAGCAAGGATTCAAAAAGGAAGAAGAAATCATCCAAGAGCTACACAAAGCGAAGACATCAAGCTCATGCCGGTGAATGGGTATCCACCTCCGACTCCGACCATCACTCCGAGAGAAGTTATCACTCCGACTCAGAATATACTCAAGATGAAGGTGTTGCCGGTCTAGAACTTGTGTCAACCAACTCCTACAACATATTTGACTCACCAAATGAAGGAATTGGAAGATGCTTCATGGCTAAAGGCCCAAAGGTATCACACCCCGACTATGTTGATTTCAATAGTGATGAAGATGACTTGTTAGGTGATGATGATTTACTTGTTGACAACTCTATGGATACTATGATGAAACGTCAATTAATCATGCTAATCAAGATAAAATGAATGACAATGATAAGGAGAAGATTGAGAGTCTAACTAAAGAACTAAACACTCTTAAGTTAGCTCATGAAACTATCTTGGAAGATCATAGTGAACTTTTAAAGACTCATGAGAAGTTACGCTTTCAAAAGCTCAACCTTGAGCAAGAGCATGAGTTTTTAAAGGCAACCAATGATGATCTTCGCAAGAAAAGTTCTTCTTACATTGCCAAGTGTTTACTCTTATCTACTTACATGCCTCAAGTAAAATCTAGCAACAAGAGTAAGAAAGACTACTCTTCTAGTAGTAACAATAATCATGCTAAATCCAATATTGTTGCTTCTAGTATTTCTCTTGATTCCACTAATGATTCTCTTAGCCAAGTTACACTCGAGCAAGAAAATAGCTTATTGAAGGGAATTATAGAGAAAGGTGTCTACAAGAGCCTTGCCGGAAGTAAGCAATTTGAGGAAATTGTACGCAAGCAAGGAAGGCACCGGAAGAATCAAGGTGTTGGTTTTGAACGAAAGTTCAATGCCAATGGAGTTGAGTAGGAAGAAGATCAATACCCCAAGACGAAGTTTGTTCCTCAACAAGAGAAGTATGATCGTACTTCTTTCCAAGGGACACAAGCTCAAGATGATCTTCGACCACAAGAACACAAGCAAAAAGGCAAGGGCAAGCTTCAAGAAGAGATTGATACATTTGAAGAAGCTCCCAAGGCCTTGGTCAAGTGGGTTCCCAAGAGTACATCACGTTCTACTTCATCAAGTTCCACTACAACCCGAAGGATTCCCATCAAGATGATGTGGATCCCAAAGAAGAAGAACTAGAGAGTTCATGAGGGTGACTCCGCCAATATACTTCACTCATATCATTTTGGCAAGGACAAGTGCAATCAACTTCCACATCTTGCACTAGTTCAAGCAGTCACAAGCCCTCTTGTTGGTAAGACAAGGGACAAGGTAACCTAATGCTTTCATAGACGTCATCGTGTGTGTGCATCACTCTATGTCTATGGATATCCTTGTTTGTTCCTTGTGGGACTAACCTATGTAGGTATTGAAAGTGCAACTCACTCCAATGGATAGCTACAAAAGATCTACATCAACATTGAGCATCCACATCTTCAACACCTACATGAAGTCATCATCGACAAAACCCAAGGTTAGTTCATCCCTCTAGGGGGGATATCACATCTAGGGGGAGCTTTACTCTAAGGATTGAGCTAAAGCAACTCTAATGGTGTGAACACAACAATGCTTATGTAAAAGTGGTAACCCCACTTGTGCTTAAACGATGAGTATGACCTATGATCAAATGTTCTCATTTGACTCCTAAGTTAATATACTCATATATAGATGACCTAGTCATCGCCAATTGCTTGATAGATGCTAGAATGATTGTGCATGCTTTGCCACATATTTCATTTGCCATTTTATTGTATGAGCATGTTGGTTGCATATTTTACTCATTCGAGGACATCCACTTGTTGTTTTGATTGTTTGGCTCTTTTTCTTTTACCAAGTGGATAGACAAGAATGCCTAAGAACCTTCTCTAGATATCTATGCTTTTCTTGTCTCAAACTCTATTCATGCTACATCACAAAGTTTGATCAAGTCAGATTCGAACCACTCTGTGTGAGGAGCACTCGGAGTCCCCGATTCCTCATAGACTTAAACTTCCAAAACCTCTTTGTGCATTTTGGTCTGACCGAGACATCCATTTCGGTCACACCGAGCTCACTAATTTGATCTAGGTTTTCATCTCAATGCAGATGATTAGAACACTTCGGTCACACCGAGTTGCAGCAACTGCTTGCGATTCTGCAATCTCGGTGCCACCGAGTTGTTACACTCGGTCACACCGATAGGGGTCGGGATATAAATACCCACGAGTGAGATTTTGGAAAATACTTCAAAATCCCTCAGTCTGCGCATGTCCTGCTCTGCCTCCTCGGGTCTCTGGATCGCCTCCTTGCCGCCAGTAACCTCCCACCGCTGGTTTCTGCCACCGGCGACGGAATCTGCTCCGCCGTTGCCGTCGTAGCAAATGCCCGCCGAACTATGGTACATGTTTGACCCCTTGTGATATCCTTTCAACTCCGATTCCTAGCACGAGGACAATGCCATGATTCTTGCCATGAATGAGACAGATCTATCCAGCTAAATCTTCCTTAAGCCTAGTTTGATTTGAAAATTTTTGGGTTAGCTCTCCGCAGAACTCATCTTGGACCGACCAAATCATAGAAATCGGTCTCACCGATTTGGCTTAGGCCATTGCACATGCGCTTTTCGGTCTGACCGAAATTGCAAATCGGTGTGACCGAGTTCAAGATTCTGTGAAACCCTAGCAAGCTTGGTGCCACCAAACTGTGACTCGGTCTGACCGAGTACACTAGTTTAGGCTCCCAGTGTTGCTTCGGTATCACCGAGTTTGTCAATTCGGTAGCTCCGAGATCATTTCTGTAGAGAACTATGTCGGTGTCAAAACCGGCGGATCTCGGGTAGGGGGTCCCGAACTGTGCGTCTAGGCGGATGGTAATAGGAGACAAGGGACACGATGTTTTTACCCAGGTTCGGGCCCTCTCGATGGAGGTAAAACCCTACTCCTGCTTGATTGATATTGATGATATGGGTAGTACAAGAGTGGATCTACCACGAGATCAAGGAGGCTAAACCCTAGAAGCTAGCCTATGGTATGATTGTTGTTCGTCCTATGGACCAAAACCCTCCGGTTTATATAGACACCGGAGAGGGCTAGGTTACACAGAGTTGGTTACAATGGTAGGAGATCTACATATCCGTATTGCCAAGCTTGCCTTCCACGCCAAGGAAAGTCCCATCCGGACACAGGACGAAGTCTTCAATCTTGTATCTTCATAGTCTTGGAGTCCGGCCGATGATGATAGTTCGGCTATCCGGACACCCCCTAGTCCAGGGCTCCCTCAGTAGCCCCTGAACCAGGCTTCAATGACGACGACTCCGGCACGCATATTGTCTTCGGCATTGCAAGGCGGGTTCCTCCTCCAAATAATTCATAGAAGATCGTGAACACCAGGATAGTGTCCGGCTCTGTAAAATAAATTCCACATACCACTGTAGAGAGAATAATATTTACACAAGTTTCAATCTGCTGACGTATTTTGTGACGTGACGTCACACCACTACCAAGCCTTTACTTGAATCGTTTTTATTATACCACCTCAACGTGTTTAGTGAAGCGGTTTCCTTGGCACGTCTTGTCGAAGCAGAGATCGTGTTCCCCTTATTCCGGGATTCCCATCAATACGGACGTGGGTAACCCAACCGCGCCATTGATTGCGGCGCTTGGGAGATAAGCGAGTTTTACCAGGCCGGTAGGGACGCATAGTTTCATCCGCCCATATATAAGGGGATAAGGATCCACCTTTTTTACCTACGCCTTCTTCCTCCTTTGCTTATCCATCTCCGTGCACCTGAGCTCCAGCGCCCAAGTCCGCACATCTCACCTCGACCTTCTCCAGCCATGTCCGGAGCGGGAGGCAAGTGGATGGCCTCCTCCGTTACGGAGGGGCACATCGAGAAGCTGTGCAGCGCCGGATATCTATCCAGCGACATCTCGCATCGGCTGCCCGACAAGGGGCAGCTCATCCCCACCCCCAGGCCCCACGAGAGGGTAGTATTCCTTCCCCACTTCCTCCGCGGACTGGGCTTCCCACTCCACCCCTTTGTCCGGGGGCTCATGTACTACTACGGCCTAGATTTCCACGATCTGGCCCCGAATTTCATCCTCAATATCTCGGCATTTATTGTCGTATGCGAGGCCTTCCTCTGCATCCAACCCCACTTCGGCTTGTGGCTAAAGACCTTCAATGTCAAGACGAAGGTTGTGAAGGGCAGCCAAGCGGAGTGCAGAGGTGCCATGGTGGGCAAAATGCCCAACGTCACTTGGCTCGAGGGTGCCTTCGTGGAATCCGTCAAAGGGTGGCAATCAGGGTGGTTCTACATCACCGAGCCGCGTGACCCTAAATGGGCAGCGGCCCCCGAATTTAGATCTGGCATCCCCATGCAGCTCACCTCCTGGAAAGAGAAGGGCTTGCTTTGGGGTAGTTCGGAGGAGCTGACTGGACTCCAGTCCTGTCTCCAGACCCTGGTGAACAAGAAGCTCAAGCTTGTCAACGTGATCCAGGTCATGCTCGTCCGCCGGATTCTCCCCTGCTAGCAACGGGACTTCAATTTGTGGGTGTTTGATCCGGCACAGCACCGGACCTTGAGCGGGCTCTTCGACACTACGTACGAAGCTGCCTAGAGGGTGCTGTTCAAGGGCGCCGAAGCTCCCGCATCCGCAACCGATGATCGCGGATTCAGCACGCAGTGCCCGGCTGGCGAGGTAAGCTATGTTATCCTTTATGGGACACTCGCTTTTCATAGTTTGACTCTATGCAGGATCTAAGCTCCCAATACCTTTAACAGGACTGGCAGAAGACGTCCGGACAGGTTAACTGTCCGGCTCCCCTTCCAGAAGACCCAGCGGACACCCGTTTGACGGGGCTGCTGGTCCCAGCACTTTATGTGGTGCCGGAGAAGAAGGCCACGGGAACCCGAAGGAGTTCCCGGCGTCAGGTGGTATCGGAGTCATCGTCTGATGACTCCGAGGCGGATTCTTGCCACGAGGAAGAGGAGGAGAAGAAAGAGGCCTCTCCCCCAGCGGGGGGAGAGAAGAAGAGGAAGGCCTCCCCAACGAGGGAGGCCGAAGGGTCCAAGAAGGGAAGGACCCTTCCTCCGGACTGCTCCGCCAGCGTCGGCGACGATGACGAGGAGTGGCCCTCAAGGGCCAAGCCCCTGGCAAGATCGTAAGTATCCGGACTCCTGGATGAATTATAATTTTTCTTTTTGCCACGCGTTGTCTTTCTAATGCCGCATACAACCTGTAGTCCGGCCAAGGACGATCTTCCCGCTTCGTCGAGCGGGTCCTTGGGCACGTCGGATATGGATTATCTTTCGACCGCCTCCACCCCTCGTGACGCTAATGACGTCGAGGTGGGATCTCAGGAAGGGACCCGCCAGGAGGAGGAGGCCCCGGAGGTGCCACAGGGCAACCTCCCAGACTTTGCACCGGAACCTGCAGTGGTTCCGGAGTCCGGCGAGCGGCCCCTTCGTAAGAAGGGCAAGACTGTGACACCGGCGGCCTCCGTCCAACCGGAGGCACCGGATAACTTGCTGGAGGCGCTCAACGGCGCTTCCATCAAAGAAGAACACCACACTGTCATGAGTGCGGTGATTCAGAAGGTTCAGCTTGCCAAGAGCGGGCTGACCGAAGCCTGCAGCAGCCTTCGTACAGGCTTTGAGGTAAGATTTTTAAGATGTGTAATATAATACCGCATAGACAGTAGCCCCTGATGCTCGGTTCGGTGTTCGGAAAGAAAATCCGGACTGAGGATCTAAAAAGGTATATGCAGGAGTCTAAAAAATATGTCAATATGGGATTGCAGGCTGCGCTGCTGACCTCTGCCGCACTGACTGCGGAGGTTAATGCTTTGAAGCAGAGCCTCGAGTGGTCCGAGAGCGAGCTCGGCCGTGCCAAGAAGCAACTCGAGGACAAGGAAGGTGAGTAACACCGTATTAAAGTTGTACCTTACAAAAAAGGATTTGTTTGCAAGAGAAATAGCAAGGATAACGGTGGTACTCTAGGGGCCACAAACGAGGTGGCGACCCTGAAGGAGGCGGTGTCCGCGGCCGAACGGAATGCAGCCGCGGAGCGGGCCGAGCGAGAGAAGCAGGAGGCGCGGGTGAAGGAGGTGCAGCAAGAGCTCCAGGCTCTCGTGGAGAAACATGAGAGTTTGGAGCGCGACTCAAAGACTCGAGAGTCCAAGCTTGCATCGGCTCTTGAGAGTGCCAAAGCCGCTAAGGCCAAAGCCCACAAGGCCCTCCAGGAAATCGAGGCGTTGAAGAAGATAGCGATGGGTAAGGCATTTTTCATGCAAAGCAAGCATTTGAATGTGAATTACCTATTACTTACCCGAATTCGGAGCTCTCCAGGAGCGTTCGCAGATCTGCCCTGCAGCGTGTCCAATGCTGCCGCATTCTACCGGGCCGAGGAGGGGAGCTCGACGGAGAAGGTCTTCTGGTCACAGTATGCTGAGGCCGAACATCCGGTGCCCCTTAGCGACCAGCTGAAGCAGCTGGTCGGGCTCCACAAGGTGGCCGAACAGGCCATGAAGGGCCTCATAGTTCGGCTGTGGCCCAAGGAGGCCATGCCTGGGAGCTACTTCGGCCTGGTGCGGCAGCTGGTGGATGCGTGTCCCTGGGTTGAAGTCGTCAAGCACTCCGCCTGCTTTGAAGGTGCCCGTTGGGCCCTTGTCCATGCAAAGGTGCACTGGGGGAAGATGGACGCTGAGAAGCTTGTGACGGACGCGCCACCGCCGGGCAAGGAGTATCGCACACCCGAGATGTATTATAAGGGTGTCCTGAAGGGTGCCCGCATGATTGCGGGTGAGTGCTCAAAAGATGTAATATTTGAGTAGACTCGCATTGTGTTATCATGTGCGCTGAAAACTTTGTTCATATGCGCTAAGCAACATTTGTTAATTTAAAATATTACCTTCTCTGCGGTCGTTTATCAAATCTGAGAGATGGCAAGTCGTCGGCTTTAGCCCCCATGCCGCGAGTGCTGGGGTGTTCGGGATAAACTTGAGCGCTCTTGTTCCCATTTTTGGGTTCATCTAGGGAGGCGCCCAACACAACGAACGAGGCAACCGGACTTATAATGCTTGAACACTCTCACTTAGCCATAGAATTCTATAATTTTAAATTTCGGCGAAGCCCCTAGTGTTCGAAAGACCGAGTTCGGGGCGCTATCCACGCCTGGGCCGGACAAAGCCGGTTCCTCGCTCTAAGCGTCATAAGTCTTTAGGGACTCGAAAAAACCTCTCGAACAGCGACCAGCTCTCGCCTTATCATGACGGTCAGTTTTAGCTTTCTCCACTGAGGCGCTCGCCCAGCTCAACTGGGGCGCAATCGCAGTGGTTCTCCCAGTGCTACCTTAGCCGATACAATGGAACGTAAGGTACCAAAACATGGGAGCTGGGCAAACCCAACTATTGACCCAAGACATGATTCGGAGCCGATGCATATAAAGCTATAAGTTTGGGGTGCCGCACTTGTGAAAGTGTTCGGACTTATCACACCATAATGTGGGGAACTTAAGCCCCTGGTGTATTTAGACGTACCAAAGTGTATGGATGCAACATGTCATAAATGAACATATGTATAAGAAGGAAATGCAATTATAAGAAAAATCGATGTATTGTTTATTCAAAAAGTGCTGCCTTGAATGCAGAACGATACAAATAGTGCGATAAGCAAGGGGTGAAACTATTAGCATGTCCCCCTCCAGGGGTAGGCTGTGGAATGGTGTATAAAACAGGTATAATGCTCATAATGGAGACCACCTGAGTATTCGTCGTAGCCTTTCTCCTTCCCTGGCTGTTGCATCGTGAGTTCGGCAGGTCTACTGCCGGACAGGGCCTCTAGTGAACGGAGTCCTGTGGAAAAAAGAAAAAGGAAAAAAGAATGACACACTTGGGAGCCCCTGGTGTGGTTAAGCCACGCTCTGGGCCTGTCGTGGTCGTGCCCCTCCCCCTACGCCCATGGTATCTCCAGAGCGTAGTGATGTACATGAAGGACCAGTCTTGCAATTTTGCAAGGGCTGGGGTTGGGGTCACATTGCTACGCGTGCTCGGAATGTGCCAGGTGGTCTTGTTGTAGGTTACTTCGGGCGCGTTTGGCCGTGTCCGGTCGTTTAACGGCCGGACTCGAAAATTGCCTTAAGAGGCTGCTCTATACTTCTGCCACGAGAGCCGCTGTGTGTTCCTCCGTTCAGAGGGAGCGTTCGGTGTTTCCGTTGACTGTGATGACTCCTCGAGGGCCTAGCATCTTGATCTTGAGGTATGCGTAATGCGGCACCGCATTGAACTTTGCAAACGCGGTCTGTCCGAGCAGAGCATGATAGCCGCTGCGGAACGGGACTATGTCGAAGATTAACTCCTCGCTTCAGAAGTTATCCGGGGATCCGAAGACCACTTCTAGTGTGACTGAGCCTGTACAATTGGCCTCTACACCTGGTATGACGCCTTTGAAGGTCGTCTTTGTGGGTTTAATCCTTGAGGGGTCTATGCCCATCTTGCGCACTGTATCCTGATAAAGCAGGTTCAGGCTGCTGCCGCCGTCCATCAGGACTCTGGTGAGGTGAAATCCATCGACGATCGGGTCTAAAACCAATGCGGCGAATCCGCCGTGGCGGATACTGGTGGGGTGGTCCCTTCGATCAAAAGTGATCGGGCAGGAGGACCATGGGTTGAACTTTGGGGCGACTGGCTCCATTGCATATACGTCCCTGAGTGCATGCTTCCGCTCCCTTTTGGGTATGTGGGTTGCGTATATCATGTTCACCGTCCGCACTTGTGGGGGGGAACCTTTCTGTCCTCTATTGTTCGGCGGTCGGGTCTCCTCCTCGTCATCGCTATGCAGCCCCTTGTCATTGTTTTCGGCAATTAACTTGCCTGCCTACTTGAATACCCAACAATCCCTGTTGGTGTGATTAGCTGGCTTTTCGGGGGTGCCGTGTATCTGGCACGAGCGGTCGAGTATTCGGTCCAAATTGGATGGACCCAAAGTAGTTCTTTTGAATGGCTTTTTCCGCTGACCGGGTTTGGAGCCTCTGAATCCGGCGTTGACTGTCGTATCCTCAGTGTTATCGCCGTTAACGCAACGTTTGTTCTTGTTGCGATGCGACCTGCCATTGTGGTCCTTGGTATCTGGACTGCCAGAATTTTTGCTGAGGTTGTTACTGCGGGCTAGCCAGGTGTCCTCTCCCGCGCAGAAGCGGGTCATGAGTGATGTGAGGGCTGCCATGGATTTCGACTTTTCCTGTCCTAGGTGTCGGGCAAGCCACTCATCGCGGATGTTATGTTTGAAGGCTGCGAGGGCCTCTGCATCTGGACAGTCGACGATTTGATTTTTCTTTGTTAAGAACCGTGTCCAGAATTGTCTGGCCGATTCGTGTGGCTGCTGAATTATGTGGCTTAGGTCATCGGCGTCTGGTGGTCGCACATATGTGCCCTGGAAGTTGTCAAGGAATGCAGCTTCCAGGTCCTCCCAACACCCAATTGATTCTGCTGGCAAGCTGTTAAGCCAATGCCGAGCTGGTCCTTTAAGCTTGAGTGGGAGATATTTGATGGCGTGAAGATCATCGCCGCGAGCCATGTGGATATGAAGGAGATAGTCTTCGATCCAAACCGTGGGGTTTGTTGTGCCATCGTAGGATTCAATATTCACGAGTTTAAACCCTTCGGGGATTTGATGATCCATTACTTCATCTATGAAGCATAGTGGGTGTGCGGCGCCTCTATATTGGGCTACATCACGTCGTAGCTCAATCAAGCTTTGTCTACTGTGTTCGGCCCGGCCGGAGTTGCTGTATCCGGCATGACGGTCGTCGTCGCGCATCGTGGGGCACCCACGCGATCCGTAGATCGATCTTGATTGTCTTGCCTTATCCTCCAATATGTCTCACAAGTCCGGTGCATTCCCCCGTGGCGTCGTGCTTTTCGAGCGGTGCCGGGTTACGGTTCTGGTGGAGGGCCTGGAGGCCTCTCTGTCGCGGCCACGAGGTGGTCGGTCAGCCGTATTGTGTAACACCCCGGTTTCGATGCGCCAGGTGTCTGCCAGTTATTCATCGTCTTTGCCATGTCATTTGTTTGCGTGTTGCATTTTGCCATGTCATCATCTGCATTTTATCATGTCATCATGTGCATTTCATTTTGCATACATGTTCATCTCATGCATCCGAGCATTTTCCCCGTTGTCCGTTTTGCAATCCGGCGCTCCTATGTCATCCGGCGTCCCCCTCTTCTCTCTTTTCGTGTGCGGGTGTTAAACTTTCTCGCAATGGCCCGAGGTTTGTCAAGCGGCCTTGGTATAGCACCGGTAGACCGCTTGTCAAGTTTCGTGCCATTTGGAGGTCGTTTAATACTCCAACGGTTAACCGGGTAACCGTAAAGCCCTCTTTGAGTTGCAGCCGAACATCCCTTCCAAAGTGGCCCAAAACCCAGCAAACTCCCCTCCATGCTCTCGTTCGTTCGATCACGATCGCGTGGCCGAAAACCGCTCCTCATTTGGACTCTCCTAGCTCCCTCTACCTATATATATGTGCCCCTCCCGGATTTTTCACGCAGTCAAAACCCTAGCCCCGCTCCCCTCCCGCCGCCGGACAAAAACACCCCGCCGGACATGTCCGCCGGCCACCTCGCTCCGGCCAATGGCGTCGCGCCACGTCACCCCGCCGCCGCCCTCGTCCAACCGCGCGCCGCCACCTCACCCTCTCTCTCCTCCCACCGCCGCAGCCGGCCCGCCGGACCCGGATCGGGCCCGCGGGGCCCATCCCGCGCCGCTGCCCGGCCCGCGCGTCACGCCGCCAGCGCCGCCGCGCGCCCCCGCCACCGTCCGCCTCCCGGGCCTCGTCGGACCGCCGCCGCCGCCCGGGATCTCCTCCGCCGCCCGCCGCCGAAGCCCTCGCGGCCCCTCCCGCCGCCACCGCCCGCGGGTGCTGCCCCGCGCGGCCGCGCCTGCCTCTCCGTTGCGCCGGCCGTCTCCCGCCGCCGACCGCGCCGGCCGCCGCCGCCGCCCGGCCGCACCGGTGCGCTCCGCCTCGGCTCCGCCAGGACCGGCGCCGCCCCGGCCCCGCCGCCTCTCCCTCCGGCCAGATCCGGGCCGGCGCTGCCCGGATCCGGTCGCCCCGCGCCTCCCCGGCCCTCTTCCTCGTCCTCTCCCGCGAAACTCCGGCGAGCTCTCCGCCTCGCTCGCAATCCGTGCAGCGCAGAGGTTGACCCGGAAATATCCTAAGTCCCCAGATTTTTACCTTTTCATGCCATGTTCATCACATTGTATCTCTGCATCCGTAGCTCCGTTTCATGCGCGTAATATGTCAAATTGTTCGCCTCGACGAGTACTTCATTTCATTCCATTGCATCATTTTCATTTGAGCTCATCTTGGTGCCCTAAATGCTGTTGGAAGAGTGCATGTTGATGTTAATCTGCTGAAACTGTTATAACTTGCTCATTTGTCAATTTTGCCATGTTTGATATGTGCATCCTATGAGGTTGATGTCTACATGTGTTTCGATCTATGCCATGCCATCTTTCCAGGGGTGTATGCCATGTATTTTTGTGATCAATGTGGTGACTAGCACAAGCATGCAAACTAGGCTTCGTGATATTGCTGATGTTAGTCCCTGTTCTGCTGTTATTTTGATGCCATGTATACTTGATGCTACAGAGAGATCCATGCATATTTAGAGATACTTCAGTAGGGGTGTTTTAAACATATGGTTATTGTCTATCCATTCATGCCCTTGTTTGCAATTATGGAGTAGTCTAACATGTCATTTGTGTGCTCTACTTTTGCTTCAAAATGTTTCCTGGCAGATTGTTTACATGTTATTCAATTTGGCCAAGGTTGCTATATTTGATCCTTGCATGCTATGGACTTGTTCTTGCCTTGGTTTGTTTCACAAACATGTCTTCCTGATGATGCTATGTTTATCTTGTCATGCAATGACTTGTGGTGAGTGAATCGAGCTTGTTAAGTAGTGTACTTGCTGTTACTGTTTTGCTAGGCTGAATCTGTTATTTCGTGATGCTATATAAACATGTTGCTACTAATCATTCTATGCATAATCTGGAGATGTTCTATAAACATGTTTTGATCTACATGTCATGCTCTATCCATTCATGCCCTTGGTTGCAATTATATCCTACTGTAGCTTGTTGTAATCTTGCTCCAAAGTTGCTTGAAAATGTTGCTGTCAGCCTGTTAACATTAAGTTCCATGTTTCCATGATTGTTTGCTAGTGATCCATGCACCCTATGACCTTGCTCTTGCCATGTATAGCTTCACAAACTTGTATTATTACTATTGGTTGCCTTGCCATGCCATGTATTGCTCTGTGGTGAGTGGTTCAAGCTCACCAACATGCCTACTTATTGTTGTTCCTGCCATGTATGAATCTGTAATATAACTTGCTATGTTTACATGGGTGCCATCATATTTTCCGTGCCCTTTTGGCTCATGGTCAGTAAGGGACTTTTGATCTATGCAATTAGTAGATTCATGCCATGCCTTTGTTTGCCATGATATGTTCCTGTAAAATGTTGTTTGATAGCTCTAAACATTGCAACCTGATGTTATTTCTGCTATAGTCTGAAACTGTTATTATTTGCAATCTCACCATGTGTTTTGGAGCATGTTCTAGTGATTTCTGGAGATAGCTCAGTGTTCATGTTTTGTTATGCTTTACCAGTACTTAATGCCCATGCCTTTTGTTATTATGTTGGGGTGCTGTAGCATGTTGTTTTGATGCTTGCAAGATGCCTAGTTGCTGTTATGGACAGATTGTTGCTATGACTTGTATAGAGTATGTGTTGCACCGTTGCTCCGTTTTGAGTGTGCTCTATATGAAACTTGCTTGATTTTGCATGTAGTTACATATTATCATGTTGCATCCTTGTTTTGGTGTGTTTGCTTGATGTTTGTATGCATTTTGCATCAATGCCATGCTTAACTTGTTTTGCTCATATCTTCTAGGCCGTAGCTCCCAATCTAATGAACTTTATATGTAACTTGACTAGAATTTCGTGTAGATCCTCTTGGTGCTTCTTAACTTGCTGTTTAACAATTTTAACATAAGGTTCATTCAGTTCTGGACCAATTTCGAAATTTGCATATGAGGACTTACCGAAATTGTTATATGTTGTTCCCGGCCTCATTTAAACTTGCCTTGATGTGTTGTTCTTGTTTGCATCATCTCTTGCCATGAGTAGCCTCGTGTAGCTTTGTCATGCATCATGCTTGTTGTGCGTCATTCCTTGTTCATGTGTGGTGTGTTTACATATGTTGTGTGCTTCTTCTTGTTAGTTCCTGTTTCGTTGCGATCGTGAGGATTCGTTCGTCTACGATTGGTTCGGCTTCATCCGTTCGTCTTCTTCATGGACTCGTTCTTCTTCCTTGCGGGATTTCAGGCAAGATGACCGCTACCCTGGATCTCACTACTATCATTGCTATGCTAGTTGCTTCGTTCTATCGCTATGCTGCGTTACCTATCATTTGCTCTTCAAGCCTCCCCAAATTGCCATGAACCTCTAACCTTTGACACCATTCCTAGCAAACCGTTGTTTGGCTATGTTACCGCTTTGCTCAGCCCCTCTTATAGCGTTGCTAGTTGCAGGTGAAGTTGAAAATTTCTCCATGGTGGACAGGGTTTATGTTGGGATATCACAATATCTCTTATATTATTAATGCATCTATATACTTGGTAAAGGGTGGAAGGCTCGGCCTTATGCCTGGTGTTTTGTTCCACTCTTGCCGCCCTAGTTTCCGTCATACCGGTGTTATGTTCCCGGGTTTTGCGTTCCTAACGCGGTCGGGTGATTTATGGGACCCCCCTGACAGTTCGCTTTGAATAAAACTTGTCCAGCAAGCCCAACCTTGGTTTTACCATTTGCCTCACCACCACCTACTTTTCCCTTGGGAGTCGCTCTCTCGAGGGTCATCTTTATTTTAGCCCCCCTGGGCCAGTGCTTGTCTAAGTGCTGGTTCGAACTGAGTAGACTGCGGGGCACCCTCGGGGCAACTCGAGGTCTGGTTTTACTCGTAGGATGTCTCATCCGGTGTTGCCCTGAGAACGAGATATGTGCAGCTCCTATCGGGATTGTCGGCGCATCGGGCGGCTTTGCTGGTCTTGTTTTACCATTGTCGAAATGTCTTGTAAACTGGGATTCCGAGACTGATCGGGTCTTCCTGGGAGAAGGTCTATTCCTTCGTTGATCGCGAGAGCTTGTCATGGGCTAAGTTGGGACACCCCTGCAGGGTATAAACTTTCGAGAGCCGTGCCCGCGGTTATGCGGCAGATGGGAATTTGTTAATGTCCGGTTGTAGATAACTTGACACCAGATCCGAATTAAAACGCATCAACCGTGTGTGTAGCCGTGATGGTCTCTTCTCGGCGGAGTCCAGGAAGTGAACACGGTTTCTGTGTTATGTTTGACGTAAGTAGGAGTTCAGGATCACCTCTTGATCATTTCTAGTTCACGACCATTCCGCTTGTTTCTCTTCTCGCTCTCATTTGCGTATGTTAGCCACCATATCATGCTTAGTCGCTGCTGCAACCTCACCACTTTACCCTTCCTTTCCCATTAAGCTTTGCTAGTCTTGATACCCATGGTAATGGGATTGCTGAGTCCTCGTGGCTCACAGATTACTACAACAACAGTTGCAGGTACAGGTGATGCGATGATCATGACGCGAGAGCGATGCTTGCTTGCGTTGAGTTTCTTCTTCTGCCTCTTCAATCAGGGGATAGGTTCCAGGTCGGCAGCCTGGGCTAGCAGGGTGGATATTGTTTGTGTTTCTGTTTATGATTCATCCGTAGTCGGATGTTGATCTTATGCATGATGTTGTATTCATGTGGCATTGTATGCCTTTTGTATGTATCCCCACTATTATGTAATGTTGATGTAATGATATCCACCTTGCAAAAGCATTTCAATATGCGGGTCTATACTTGGTGGGACCTTCGAGTTCCTTTTGGATAGGGTCGCATATTGGGCGTGACATATTGTGCGCTGGTGATGCAGGTTTATATGCCTCCTCCTCTAATCGAGGGAGCAACTTGCGTTTGGGGTAGCTTTTGGAGGGGCGTTCGAGTTCATGCTCTTCGGCCCCAAGGACTTCAGTCCATCTGTCGGCTAGCAGATCTTGATCAGCTTTAAGCTGTTGCTGCTTTTTCTTGAGGCTGTTTGCCGTGGCCATAAGCCTGCGTTTAAAACGCTCTTGTTCGACGGGATCCTCAGGCACGACGAATTCGTCATCGTCGAGGCTTGCCTCGTCTCCGGAGGGAGGCATGTAATTATCATCCTCTACCTCATCGTCTGCCGCTCTCTCATGAGGGCCGGCTTCTCCGTCCTCCTGTGCTGAATCTTGCTGGAGGTGGTTGTCTTCGGCACTCTCTGGGGTGTTATTATCTCCGGTGCCGGAATCTCCATTGTTGTTGTGGTGGGATTTAGAGCGGCGCCACTGACGCCGGCACTTAGGCTGCTTCTTGGAGGAGTCTTCCTCCACTGCTTCCTCGCCATTCCCATCCTTTGGGATGTCCACCATATATATGTCATATGACGAGGTGGTCTTCCAGTGCCCCGTAGGCGCTGGTTCTTGGTCGTCTCCGGCATCGTCGTCCATACCGTCGATGTCTTCGGAGTCGTAGTCTAGCATGTCGGTTAGATCGTCGATAGTGGCTACAAAGTGGGTGGTGGGTGGGGCTTGAATTTCTTCGTCGTCCGCATCCCAACCGTCCTGACTGTAGTCCGGTCAGGGCTCTCCTGATAACGAGAGATATTTTAGCGAATTCAGGATGTCGCCAAAAGGTGAGTGTTGAAAGATGTCCGCAGTGGTGAACTCCATGATCGGTGCCCAATCGGATTCGATTGGAGGGGACACGGGAGGTTCGGAGTCCGGCGAGGAGTCCGGCACCTCGGAGTCACGAGCCTCACAAGGGACAAGGTCGGTATTCGGCTCCATCGCCGTAGATGTAGCAGCCCCCGAGGCGGTGTCTAGCCACCCATCCTTGATCTGCGCAGTCGGCTCCGAATTGAGGATCGGAGCGGACTCGTGTGCGGCCTCCAGGGCACTGTCCGGCAGCAGAGCTAAGTCATGCCCATCGTGACAGTGTGGCATGCTCGGCTGTGGCTCGAATCCATCGAAGATCAAGTCTCCGCGGATGTCAGCCGTGAAGTTCAGACTTCCAAATCTGACCTGATGGCCAGGGGCGTAGCTTTCAATCTGCTCCAGATGGCCAAGCGAATTGGCCC
Source organism: Triticum timopheevii (assembly GCA_963921465.1). Classification (NCBI taxonomy): domain Eukaryota; kingdom Viridiplantae; phylum Streptophyta; class Magnoliopsida; order Poales; family Poaceae; genus Triticum; species Triticum timopheevii. Next base: position 525,695,169 of record OY997268.1, read on the forward strand.
GCAGTGCAAAGCCGCCGAATACGAAGATCTGTCCGGGGAGAAAAGTCTCACCCTGGACCGCGTCGTTGTTGATGATCGAAGGAGCCATCAAGCCTATCGGTGACGACACAGAGGAACTCTCAATGAAAGCACCAATGTCAGTGTCAAAACTGGCGGATCTCGGGTAGGGGTCCCGAACTGTGCGTCTAGGCGGATGGTAACAGGAGACAAGGGACACGATGTTTTTACCCAGGTTCGGGCCCTCTCGATGGAGGTAAAACCTTACTCTTGCTTGATTGATATTGATGATATGGGTAGTACAAGAGTGGATCTACCACGAGATCAAGGAGGCTAAACCCTAGAAGCTAGCCTATGGTATGATTGTTGTTCATCCTATGGACTAAAACCCTCCGGTTTATATAGACACCGGAGAGGGCTAGGGTTACACAGAGTCGGTTACAATGGTAGGAGATCTACATATCCGTATTGCCAAGCTTGCCTTCCACGCCAAGGAAAGTCCCATCCGGAAACGGGACGAAGTCTTCAATCTTGTATCTTCATAGTCTTGAAGTCCGGCCGATGATGATAGTTCGGCTATCCGGACACCCCCTAGTACAGGACTCCCTCAAACTAAAACTAAGTTTTTGACTCATTTGTTTTGCAAAACCTCTGTACTTTGTAATGCTCATCTACTCTACTGCTACCTCTTGAGCACTGCGTTGGATTTCCCCGAAGAGGAGAGGATGATGCAGCAAAGTAGCGTATGTATTTCCCTCAGTTTTTGAGAACCAAGGTATCAATCCAGTAGGAGACCACGCACAAGTCCCTCGTACCTACACAAAATGATAGCTACTCGCAACCAACGTGATTAGGGGTTGTCAATCCCTTCACGGTCACTTACGAGAGTGAGATCTGATAGAGATGATAAATAATATTTTTGGTATTTTTGATAGATAGATGCAAAGTGAAAAGTAAAAGGCAAAGTAAAAACAAAGCAAGTAAATAAAGCGATAGAGATTGATATGACGAGAATAGACCCGGGGGGCATAGATTTCACTAGTGGCTTCTCTCAAGAGCATAGATATTCTACGGTGGATGAACAAATTATTGTTGAGCAATTGACAGAATTGAGCATAGTTATGAGCATATCTAGGTAATGATCATGTATAGAGGCATCACGTCCGAGACAAGTAGATCGAAACGATTCTGCATCTACTACTATTACTCCACTCATCGACCACTATCCAGAATGCATCTAGAGTATTAAGTTAAAAATAGAGTAACGCCTTAAGCAAGATGACATGATGTAGAGGGATAAATTTTGCAATATGATAAAAAAAACCATCTTGTTATCCTCGATGGCAACAATACAATACGTGCCTTGCAACCCTTTCTGTCACTGGGTAAGGACACTGCAAGATTGAACCCAAAGCTAGGCACTTCTCCCATTGCAAGAACTACAAATCTAGTTGGCCAAACCAAAAAGGATAATTCGAAAAGACTTGCAAAGATAACTCAATCATACGTAAAAGAATTCAGAGAAGAATCAAATATTTCCATAGATACTACTGGATCATAAACCCACAATTCATCGGTCTCAACAAACACACCGCAAAAAGAAGATTACATCGAATAGATCTCCACAAGAGAGGGGGAGAACATAGTTTTGAGATCCAAAAAGAGAGAAGAATCCATCTAGCTACTAGCTATGGACTCGAAGGTCTGAAGTAAACTACTCACACTTCATCGGAGGGGCTATGGTGTTGATGTAGAAGCCCTCCATGGTGGATGCCCTCTCCGGCGGAGCTCCGGAACAGGCCCCAAGATGGGATCTCGTGGATACAGAAGGTTACGGCGGTGGAATTAGGTTTTTGGCTCCCTTTCTAATCGTTTGGGGATACATAGGTATATATAGGAGGAAGGAGTACGTCGGTGGAGCAGCAGGGGGCCCACGAAGTAAGGGGCGCGCCCAGGGGGCGCCCTCAACCCTCGTGACCGCCTCTGGCACTTCTTGGAGTAGGGTCCAAGTCTCCTGGATCACGTTCGGTGAGAAAATCACGTTCCCGAAGGTTTGATTCCGTTTGGACTCCGTTCGATATTCCATTTCTTCGAAACACTAAAATAGGCAAAAAAAAACAGCAATTCTGGGATGGGCCTCCGGTTAATAGGTTAGTCCAAAAATAATAAAAAAGTGGAAAATAAAGCCGAATATAGTCCAAAACAGTAGATAAAGTAGCATGGAGCAATCAAAAATTATAGATACGTTGGAGACGTATCAGGCATCCCCAAGCTTAATTCATGCTCGTCCTCGAGTAGGTAAATGATAAAAAGAGAATTTTTGATGCGGAGTGATACTTTGGCATAATTTCAATGTAAATCTTCTTAATTGTGATATGAATATTCAGATCCGAAAGATTCAAGACAAAAGTTCATATTGACACAAAAATAATAATACTTCAAGCATACTAATCAAAGCAATCATGTCTTCTCAAAATAGCATGGCAAAAGAAAGTTCATCCCTACAAAATCATATAGTTAGGCTATGCTTCATTTTCGTCACACAAAGATGTTCCCAACTTCTATACCCCCGATGACAAGCCAAGCAATTGTTTCATACTTAAATAATCTCAAACTTTTTCAACCTTCACGCAATACATGAGCGTGAGCCATGGATATAGCACTATGGGTGGAATAGAATATGATGATGGGGATTGTGTGGAGAAGATAAAAAAGGAGAAAGTCTCACATTGACGAGGCTAATCAACGGGCTATGGAGATGCCCCATCAATTGATGTCAACATGAGGAGTAGGGATTGCCATGCAACGGATGCACTAGAGCTATGAATGCTCGATAAAAGAAAACTAGTGGGTGTACATCCAACTTGCTTGCTCGTGAAGACCTAGGGCATTTGAGGAAGCCCATCGTAGGAATATACAAGCCAAGTTCTATAATGAAAAATTCCTACTAGTATAAAAAGACAACTTATGAGACTCACTACATGAAGAACAAGGTGCTACTTTGAAGCACAATATATGAGACTCACTACATGAAGGACAAGGTGCTACTTTGAAGCACAAGTGTGGAAAAAGAGATAGTAGCATTGCCCTTTTTTCTTTTCTTTTTTTTATTTTTTTCTTTTCTTTTTTTTGGCCTTTATTTTTTTTGGCCTTTCTTCTTTTTTCTTTTCTTTTTGGGCAATGCTCTAATAATGATGATCATCACACTTCTATTGATTACAACATAAGGATTACAACTCGAAACTTAGAACAAGATATGACTCTATATGAATGCCTCCGGCGGTGTACCGGGATGGTGCAATTAATCAAGAGTGACATGTATGAAAAATAATGCATGGTGGCCTTGCCACAAATACAATGTCAACTACATGATCATGTAATGGCAATATGACAAAAGTAATGTATGTCATGATGTTGATGGTGGAAGTTGCATGGCAATATATCTCGGAATGGCTATGGAAATGCCATGATAGGTAGGTATGGTGGCTGTTTTGAGGAAGATATAAGGAGGTTTATGTGTGATAGAGCGTATCGTATCACGGGGTTTGGATGCACCGGCGAAGTTTGCACCAACTCTCTAGGTGAGAAAGGGCAATGCACGGTACCGAAGAGGCTAGCAAAGGCGGAAAGGTGAGAGTGCGTATAATCCATGGACTCAACATTAGTCAAAAGAACTCATATACTTCTTGCAAAAATTTAGAAGCCATCAAAAATCAAGTACTGCGCGCATGCTCCTAGGGGGATAAATTGGTAGGAAAAGACCATCGCTCGTCCCCGACCGCCACTCATAAGGATGCACAAGCCAGGTACACTTCATGTTTCAAATTTGTCACACAACTTTAACCATACGTCCATGCTATGGGACTTGCAAACTTCAACACAAGTATTTCTCAAATTCATAATCACCCAACTAGCACGACTTTGATATTATCACCTTCATATCTCAAAACAATTATCAAGCATCAAACTTATCTTAGTATTCAATTCACTCAAAATAAAGTTTCACATATCTTGAATACCAAGTATATTAACATTAAGCAAATTACCATGGTATTAATGACTCTCAAAATAATCTAAGTGAAGCATGAGAGATCAATAGTTTCTTTAAAATAAATCCACCACCATGCTCTAAAAGATATAAGTGAAGCACTAGAGCAAAAATTATCATGCTCAAAAGATATAAGTGAAGTACTATGAGCAAAGACTATCAAGCTCAAAAGATATAAGTGAAGCACATAGATTATTCTAACAAATTCCAATTCATGTATGGCTCTCTCAAAAGGTGTGTACAGCAAGGACGATTGTGGTAGACTAACAGGCAAAGACACAAATAATACAAGACGCTCCAAGCAAAACACATATCATGTGGTGAATAAAAATATAGCTCCAAGTAAATTACCGATGAAAGTGGACGAAAGAGGGGATGCCTTCCGGGGCATCCCCAAGCTTTGACTTTTTGGTGTCCTTGGATTATCTTGGGGGTGCCATGGGCATCCCCAAGCTTAGGCTCTTGCCACTCCTTGTTCCATAATCCATCAAAAGAATTCACCCAAAACTTGAAAACTTCACAACACAAAACTCAACAGAAATCTCGTGAGCTCCGTTAGAGAAAGAAAACAAAGAACTACTTAAGGTACTGTAATAAACTCATTATTTATTTGTATTGGTGTTAAACCTACTGTATTCCAACTTCTCTATGGATTATAAACTATTTTACTAGCCATAGATTCATCAAAATAAGAAAACAACACACGTAAAACAGAATCTGTCAAAAACAGGACAGTCTGTAGCAATCTGTAACTAACGCAAACTTCTGGAACTCTAAAAATTCTACAAAAATAGGAAGTCCTGGAAAATTTGTTTACTGAACAGCAGAAAAAGATATCAACGCAAAAGCACGTTTCTGTGATTTAAAAAAACTATATTCGTGCGTGAAAAGTTTTTGTTTTTCAGCAGAATCAAATCAACTATCATCATAGGTTATCCTATAGGTTCTACTTGGCACAAACACTAATTAAAAGACAAAACCACATCAAAACAGAGGCTAGATGGATTATTTATTCCTAAACATAAGCAAAAACAAAAAACACAAAATAAAATTGGGTTGCCTCCCAACAAGCACTATCGTTTAACGCCCCTAGCTAGGCATAAAAGCAAGGATAAATCTAGGTAGTGCCGTAGTAATAGGATAGATTGGTGAAACTCATTTCATATTCTCTACGTTCGGTAGCAAGTTTTCTTTGAGGTAAGCAAAAGTAATCAAAAGGGCTAAATTTAATAGGGCAAAAATCCCCAAGATCAATTTTAGGAGGTATAGGTTCGTCTTTTGGCCCTTCATAATGCACAACCAATTCATCATTATAAGCGTTCTTTTGACAAAACCTTGTGAGTCCACACTCAAGAGAGTATCCTAACTCATTATTTCGAATAGCCAAATCATCATTAAGTTCAGAGATTCTATCAATTAAAATATTGGTTGGCACTTTTTTTAAGGTTTTCATTGAAAGCAACATAGTCAAGAGATTGAAAACGCATAATTTCTTCTTGATCAAAGAGGATAGATTCTATGGGAGGACAGCCGGCGTCCACCCTATAATGCGCAAAGATTTCTTTGGCCTCTTTTATTATAAATCTGAATTCATGAGCCAAAAAGATAGTAGCGGAACGCTTAACAGAGGAGTGTTTGATATTAGAAAATTCTAGGAAAATCCTTTGTATAGAAGGGTGCATATGCATAAATTGCCTTTCAAGTTCAACGATAAGCATGGCAATGGCATCAGCAAGACTACTGGTTCTATGAAGAATAGAGCTGCCCATAGAGGGTAAAGCACCGGCACAAGTAAAGAAATCTTTTTTTATGATAGGTAGGGGATTCTTCAGCAGGAGCTTCAGAATTTTCCATGATATTATTATCGCTCATGTCGGCAATAATTTCCCCAACTTCAGACATAACGACAAGCAAGCAAACTAACACACGAGCAAACAGAAAGGCAACGGGAAAAAGGAAAACGGGAAAGAGAGGAGGAGATTGGGAAAGAGAGGGCGAATAAAACGGCAAGGGTGAAGTGGGGGAGAGGAAAACGAGAGGCAAATGGCAAATAATGTAATGCGAGAGATAGGGATTGTGATGGGTACTTGGTATGGTTGACTTGCTTGCGTGAGCCTCCCCAGCAACGGCGCCAGAAATTCTTCTTCCTACCTCTTGAGCGCTGCATTGGATTTCCCCGAAGAGGAGAGGATGATGCAGCAAAGTAGCGTAAGTATTTCCCTTAGTTTTTGAGAACCAAGGTATCAATCCAGTAGGAGACCACGCACAAGTCCCTCGTACCTACACAAAACGATAGCTACTCGCAACCAACTCGATTAGGGGTTGTCAATCCCTTCGCGATCACTTACGAGAGTGAGATATGATAGAGATGATAAATAATATTTTTGGTATTTTTGATAGATAGATGCAAAGTGAAAAGTAAAAGGCAAAGTAAAAACAAAGCAAGTAAATAAAGCGATAGAGACTGATATGATGAGAATAGACCCGGGGGCCATAGGTTTCACTAGTGGCTTCTCTCAAGAGCATAGATATTCTACGGTGGGTGAACAAATTACTGTTGAGCAACTGACAGAATTGAGCATAGTTATGAGCATATCTAGGTAATGATCATGTATATAGGCATCATGTCCAAGACAAGTAGATCAGAACGATTCTGCATCTACTACTATTACTCCACTCATCCACCGCTATCCAGCATGCATCTAGAGTATTAAGTTAAAAACAGAGTAACGCCTTAAGCAAGATGACATGATGTAGAGGCATAAGTTCATGCAATATGATTAAAAACATCTTGTTATCCTTGATGGCAACAATACAATACGTGCCTTGCAACCCTTTCTTTCACTGGTTAAGGACACCGCAAGATTGAACCCAAATCTAAGCACTTCTCCCATTGCAAGAACTACTAATCTAGTTAGCGAAACCAAAAAGGATAATTCGCAGAGACTTGTAAAGATAACTCAATCATACATAAAAGAATTCAGAGAAGAATCAAATATTTCCATAGATAATACTGGATCATAAACCCACAATTCATCGGTCTCAACAAACACACCGCAAAAAGAAGATTACATCGAATAGATCTCCACAAGAGAGGGGGAGAACATTGTATTGAGATCCAAAAAGAGAGAAGAAGCCATCTAGCTACTAGCTATGGATTCGAAGGTCTGAAGTAAACTACTCACACTTCATCGGAGGGGCTACGGTGTTGATGTAGAAGCCCTCCATGGTGGATGCCCTCTCCGGCGGAGCTCCGGAACAGGCCCCAAGATGGGATCTCGTGGATACAGAAGGTTACGGCGGTGGAATTAGGTTTTTGGCTCCCTTTATGATCGTTTGGGGATACGTAGGTATATATAGGAGGAAGGAGTACGTCGGTGGAGCAGCAGGGGTCCCACGAGGTAGGGGGCGCACCCAGGGGGCGCGCTCTCCACCCTCGTGACCGCCTCTGGCACTTCTTGGAGTAGGGTCCAAGTCTCCTGGATCACGTTCGGTGAGAAAATCACGTTCCCGAAGGTTTCATTCCGTTTGGACTCCATTTGATATTCCGTTTCTTCGAAACACTGAAATAGGCAAAAAACAACAATTCTGGGTTGGGCCTCCGGTTAATAGGTCAGTCCCAAAAATAATATAAAAGTGGAAAATAAAGCTCAATATAGTCCAAAACAGTAGATAAAGTAGCATGGAGCAATAAAAAATTATAGATACGTTGGAGACGTATCGTCTACCTCATCTATAATCTATTCATAGGGCTTGATGTCAGCTGTTCCCAAAATGTCTGACCAAAGTGACAGCCAGAATAGATCTGAACAGCAAGAGCAGTTGAGTGAGGGCACTAGTCCCTCAAGCAGCTATGATGAGGGCAGCAGGAGCACACATAGTAACTTGCCCAAGGCAGCTACTAGAGCAAGGAAGAAGAGTACCTCAGATTCTGAAGATGAAGATTATGTTGCAGCTGAGGATGAGGCCTTCTCAAAGACGAAAGTTGTGAGAAGGAGTTTGGCAATGTTGCATCCACAAAGCCAGGCATGAACAGGAAGGCGCCCGCTAGGAGGATCCCAACCTCCAAGACGAGAAAGGTTGCCACAGGACAAACTATGAAGTTCACAATTGAATCTGATGAAGAGGCAGCTAGAGATGACAAGAAGAAGAGGGAAAGAACCACTACAACTAAAGTTCTTGGAAAATCTACTATGGTGAGAGACACATCTGATGATGAAGAGGAAGAGGAAGAGGATGCTGCTCCAGCACCTAAGGCACAAGAGCTAATGGGAGATGCAATTAAGTCAGGGGTTGCTCCTAAGCCCAAACCTGCTCCCAAAGCTGTTGCTCCAACCACCAAGTCTGCACCCAAGAGGAGTACAAGGAACATCCCTGCTGAGGAGAAGAACAACGCCCCGGTGCCTGAAGCTGAAGAAGAAGAAGTTGAAGCCCAAGTGCTAAGGAAGCTCAAACCAAAGATTCCAGACCACAATGACACACTTCATGTGGCAGAGGACATGAGCATCAGGAAGGATGCAGGTCTAATACTTTGGAGGAAAAGTGACCCATATGCTATAAGGAGGAGAACTGCTGTGGATTACAGGTTCCACACCAAGGAACAACAAGACTTTTATGAGACCATTCTGCTTGACAAGAAGCCAATAGTCTGTGATATGAGATGGGTTGACTGGACATACATCAGAGAGAATGAATATCATTTCCCAGGTGTCTATGATAGATTCAAGGCTTGTGGAGTGGACAAGTTTGTTGTCCAAAAGCTCACTAAGTGGAATGATGTGCTAATCATGAAATTCTACTCCACTGCTCACTTTTATCCTGATGGAAGGATTGTCTGGATGTTAGAGGGTACTAGGTACCAATCCACAGTTGATGAATGGGCCAGATTGATAAATGCCCCAGCATCTCATGAGGATGACTTGGATGTGTATGCAAAGAAGAAGAAAGACCACAACTCTATGGCAAGTTGTACAAGGAGATTCCTGATGATGCCCTAGAAATTCATAAGTTGGTCTCAGTGAAGTTTCTGTTGTCTGGTTTGCCTACTACCAATACCATCCTGAGGCATACTCTTTTGCCCAAGTCTGGAGATCACAGAATGATAAGAGGACATTCCATCAACTTGCTGCACATTCTTGATGTTCCTCAGAAGTTCAAGGTGATGAGTCTGATTGTGGAAACAATCAAGAGGACAGTTGTAGATCATAAGAGGTCTTGTGGGTATGCTCCACATATTGAGGTGCTCATCAACTCAAATATGGGCACAGGGACTTATTTGTTCGACAAGGAGCATTTACCTATCAAGCCAGATTTTGAGGATAACACTGTGGTCATGGATGAGAAAGATCCTTCCTTAGTGCAAGCACAAGAGAAGAGAGAAAAAGAAAAGGCAGAGAAAGCTGCAAAGATGCCAAGTGTTGAAGAGGCATCTCAGGAGTTCCTAAAGAGCAAACAAGATCAGCTTGGGTATCTGATCCAGTCCACCTTGAGGACTGAGAAGATCTTGGCCACCTTGACTCAAAATCAGGAAAGTTTGGAGACGATCATTGAGCAGAAGTTCTATGATCTTGATGTCAAAGTAACTGAGATTCAGTCAGCAGTAGAGCAGCTCTAGGAGGAAGCAGAGGAGAAGAAGGGAAAGACAACTACAGATGTTTTTCAGCGAGTGCACGTGCCAAGAGGTCAGAGGTCTGATGCAGTGCATGTTCCTGATACTAGAGCCACTGCATCTACACCAGTAACCACATCTTCAGTGCCACCTCGAGCAGCCACTCCACTAGCTCCAGCTACATCTACAGAAGCCTTTGTCCTGGGAGTCATCACTACACTACCTCATGGAGACCAAGCCTGAGAGACGCATAGCACTATGCATATTTGAACTTTTTGGTAACTTCTTGCCAAAGGGGGAGAAATATGTATAAATCATAGTCTTCGAGAGAGAGAGTGTGTTGCCTTTTTTGTCTCTCTTTGCACTTTATTTGGTTGAACTTTATTGTGTGTTTTCTTGAAACATTATGTCCTTTTGTGAGATACTTGGATGATCATGTGATTGATCATATGCTACCTTAATGTGTGCTCGAATGATATTATCCCTTATATCCATTTATGATCATTCACTTTTCTTGGTGATGAGTGCATGTTTTCAATTGTTATCATTTTGAGCGCTCCACCAAGATGTATGTGACATGGAAAAGTGACCCATGATCCTAACACATTTTTCATTTGCAGTCCAAAGCAAATTTTAAATAGTGCACAAATTTAGGGGGGGGGGGCTCTTGCTTTTCACATACTTCTCAAAGCGACAATGTATTTCAATCTTATTATCATTTGTCGAAGCTTTGATCTATATGTTGTCATCAATTACCAAAAAGGGGGAGATTGAAAGTACAACTATCCCTGGGTGGTTTTGGTAATGATTAACAACATATAGCTCATTGAACTAATGTCATTTCAAGATAAATATTACAGGAAAGTTCATTGATTGGCATGGCATGGATTAGGAATGTGGACCCCTCAAAATGCTAAGGACAAAAGATTGGCTCAAGATCAAAAGTTCAAGACTCTACATTTTCTATTTTAGTGATCCAAGATCACATTGAGTCTATAGGAAAGCCAATACTATTAAAAGGGGATGAGGTGTTCCTTAATGGCTTGCTTGCTCAAAATGCTTAGTGATATGCTCCAAAGCCCTCAACCACTTTCTCATATCCACATATGTCCCAAACCAAAAGTCAAACTCGGCCCCACTGATTTGATCCATCCGGCGCCACCAAGTTCTTTTGACATAGCCACTGCCAGAAACCCTAGTCACTTCGGTCTCACCGATAGGGATCTCGGTCTCACCGAGATGGGATTGCAAACTCTCTGTTTCCCTTCGTAACGTTTCGGTCAAACCGAGATGAGGATTTGATAATCCCACCCTGGTTATATACTATGCAGTCACCAATGGATTTTTGTGGGGTATTATGACCCGCCCTAGGGTAAACCGCCAGGGCACTTGTTATCTGCTTGTATGAAGGAAATATGATAAACATGGTTTGCATAATGGATGATATTATAAGCATAAGCGGCAGATCATCAAAACATCAGATCCATGGCTCAAAACTGTTATGCAAATAAACATGAACAATGGCATGGCAGATCAATGTTTTAAGCTAACCAATTACAAGGTTATCGTTAAGCCCAAATGATTCAAAGTTTTTTTCAACACAATATGGCACCATGAGAGCTGCCCTTCAGATTAGTTGTGCTTTTGCTGGGTGGATGAGTCCGGGTTAGCCTGCGCCGGTTCTTCACCTCCATCTGTTGTTTGGAAATTAGGTGTTTTTTAGTTGATGCCCGTTAAAGCTTGGAATTCAGCTTCATCGTCAATGAGTTCAGACAGGTCAACTTCAGGGGCAAAAGTATGCTTACGTGCTGGTGGGACAAGATCGACAGCTTCATAAACCGGAGCCTTTTGTCTGGAGATCTCTGGTGTGTAAGCCGCCTGCTATTGTGAAAGGTTGGTCTCTTTGGCCAATTTGGTGGCTAGTGGGCGCACCTCTCTAGCGCATACAACAAAGTCATTCGCGGTGAAGGGAGTCTCATCCTCCTTATAACTCCAGCAGCCACTGGCCAGCTCTGCCGGGTCTAGCTCCGGTCGCCACGCCTTTGCTCGGCTCAAAGCCGTAATGGCACTGGCTCTTGTAGATGATCGCTTGATTTATGCAAACCTTTGCGGCAAGACAGATAATTGATTCAGCACATCTTTTATAAGTGAAGGTGGCTCTTTGCTATGAGTAATGGCAGCTATAGTGCGCTGAGTGTTGGCGTATAGCTGTTCCACTAAGGTGTAAGCCGCCTTGAGCTTTACAAGTGTATTTTTCCCAAGGTTGGATCTTCTGGGACCTATAAAGCAAAGCATATATGGTTAAGTCGCAAGGCAAGTTACAATTGTGCATTGGAGTTAATTGAGACGTTCAGAATTGCTTACCAAAGATGGCACTGGTCATCTGTGACATTTGGTGCTTTAAGCTGGATAGCTCTACGGTGACCTCTTTCAGAGAAGATTCAGCAGATTCTGCTCTTTACACAAAGGACGTTTTTTCCTCGTCCCAGGCAGATCTTTCTGTTGCAAACCTTATTTTGAGCTTTTCTGATTCATCCAAGCTAAACTTGAATTTGGCTTCAACCTTCTGGGTTCCAGCTTCTTGATGTTTGAACTGCTTTTTCAAGTGAGCTAATTGAGACTGGGCTTTGGTGGCGGCTTCCTGAATAAGCAAGGTTGAAACAATCATAAGTAGCAATATATATAAGTCCCAAGCCCTTTGCAAGCAAGAGCACTTGGCACTTGGGGGCTAATGTGTGCGGAAGCTCTTTTTATGCATATTACGAACCGGATCAACTTTGTCAAAACTAAGCCGGCCCTTGAGGGATAGGAACTAGAGTTCTTTCATATATTGAGAATGAACTGGTTCAACTTTGTCAAGTTAAGCCGGCACATGAGGGCTAGGTTATGGGACTTTTTACATATTGAGAATGAATCGGCTTAGCTTTGACAAGCTAAGTCGGCCCATGAGGGCTAGGACTTTGAAGATTTCTGTTCTACTAATAAGAATGAGTCAGCTCAAATTGCCAAGATAAGCCAGCTCATGGGGGCTACAATTTGAAGCTTTCTTACTCTCTGCTAATTGAAGTCGTCGCCATACTCTGCTAAATCTATCCTATGGCTAAGACTTGGGGGCTGGAAGATATATATATTAATAAAGGAAGTAGAGTTTTGTACCTCATATTTTTGGTGCATCTACTTGATGATGCCCATCTCAAGATCGCGGCCGGCATGAACTTGGCTAAGATATCCAGAGAGGAGTTCACTGACGCCCAGCTGAGAATAATTGGACAGATCAAACCTGACCTTCCACTTCTGGACAAGTTCCTCCTTGTCAGTGTGCTTGGCTAGGATTGTGGGATTCCCCGGCTCTGTGTAGCTGGTGCCAGTGACAAGAACATCCTCAGTTTCTTCAGCCGGCTTGGTAGGGCTCAGCAGTTTAGCTCCTGAAGAGTCAATAGTCATAGGGTCCACAGGGATCTCTGGTATCTCTGGTGGCACCTTATCATCAATGTTATCAATATTTTGGATTGAAGCTTCAGATTATGCGGTTTATTCTCCGGTTCATGAACCTGGGGGTCTTCGGTTGGCTTGACTGTCTTGGCTTTCTTGCTTGGTTTAGACTTGCCACTGAAAGAAATAAAAAGGTCAATATGAAGTGTTTGCAAAGTTGAAACGAAGAAGTTAAAAATCATTACCTAGGGGCAGTCTTGAAAGCCGGTAGCTGAGTTACGTTTGAGTCGCTAGAAGAGGAATTCAAGGTTCCCTGGTAGTTTGAGTCAGAAGGATTAAGTGGACGGCAAATAAGACCTGCCTTGGGATAAGAAGAGTTTGAAATTTGAGGCACATCTTTCGGGCGATTGTGAGCTGGGGTGTTGGGTAAGCCGGAGGATAACTCTCCGCCCCAACTGTTCCGAGTCTAGCGCCGGGTCTCATGTTACTATTGCTTCAAAAGGAAGTTTGAATCCAAGTAAGCTAAAGGGTGTGAAAATCTTACTTTCTGGGTCACATGTCGAATTTTCTGTCTCGGCAAAGGCTCTGGGCCGGAGGAAATGATAGTTACCTCATCATCATCCGCCTGGCTGGCCTTCGTATCATGCTGAGAGAGGTCAGCGTCAATAAGATGTATAAAGAATGAGCCAAGGGAGTCAAGTTATACCTCTGAGTCATCATCATCATCATCAAGATGAAATAGTTCTAAGACATCAGTTTTCTCTATGCGCTTTTAGGGGCCTTGGTCTTGGTCCTGGGATTTTTAGCCGCCTTCTCCTTTTCTTGGTATTTCTTCTTCCAGAAGGCAGAGTCGGCCTGTGAAAGTCAAAGTGAAAATAAGGGATATGCAGTTTCTGTAAAAAAAATAGGAAGGTGTGAATTGATCACTTACAGAAGGAGCCGGGTTAAGAACGCAGAAAGGGTTCAGCCCTATTTTACTGCAACTCTCTAAGGATTCCCCAAGTAGGCTCTTGGTCATGTCGTTGAGGCCTTTGTTATCCAAACGCACTAAATCGGGCCGGCGGCTTAAGGGTATAATCCTCCATGCGACCCAACAACAGACTAAGTCGACGCCGGTCAAACCATTGGCGAGCAAGGCCCTTATCTTGGAGAAAGTGGCTCTGCACTTGGCTCATTCAGATGTCGTGAGCCGGCCTGGAAGGGGATGCACTGGGCTAAGCCAGTCCTCGTGGAAACCCGGCAAAGGGTTCTCATCAGACGGAGAAGTGTCTTGGTAGTAAAACAAAGTTTGATTCCAGTCTTTTGGATGACTGGGAAGTTTGGTTGTAGGGAAAACTGTATCTCTTTGGCGTTGAATAGAAATTCCGCCAAGTTCTAGGCTGGGGCCATCTGTGAACTCATTTTGGTGGTTCAAATAAAAATATTCTCTGAAGAGGTCAACGTTGGGTTCTTCTTGAAGGTGTACTTCGCAGAAAACTTGGAAAATGCAGATGTTAGACACGGAATTGGGTCTGATGTCTTGAGGATGGATCTGAATGAAATGTAGCACATCACAGAAGAATTTTGACCCAGGCGGGGATAAGCCCTGGTTTATATGACCAGCAAATACTATGACCTCATTATCCTTGGGTTGAGGTTTGGCTATACACGGTTCTGGGGCACGCTAGTGGATGATCTCTTTGGCAGCTATAATACCAATATCAACATACTCTGTAAGTGTTTGCTCTGTTATAATGGAGGGAACCCAGTTGTAGGAGGTGAAAGTATTGGTCATTTTTGGCCTAAAAAGGAAATAACGGTGAATGATAAGCCGCCCAATTCAGATGAAGAATTGTTATGAAAAGTTAAAAGCATTTTAAGCCAGCAAGGTGTGCCCGGGTCTTGATAGCAATGATGGACATTGGCAGTTTAAAAAAGATTCAGATTTAAGCCAGCGCACATCTGGCAGGTTACAGATTGCTTCTTAAACCTCCATGGAGGGCTAATGGTTATGAGCCAATGAGTAAAATTTTTGCTAAGTGTTGAACAGACAGGTTTTACAGATCAGTTCTATTGCTTTGGATCTACAGCAGTTTAGAAAAGGAAAATAAATGGTAAACCTAAAGTTACAGCAGTGGAAGAATTCATGTGCTCACATGGGATCTTATACAGAGAAGGTGCTTCCTATGATTGAAAAGGGGTGCTAAAACTACTACCGCATGATTTCAATACCATACTCAGATCAAACTACACGGTTTGGGAGAGGACGGTGAAAAACAGTGAACAACACCGGCGAACAAAGAAAACCCTGATGCAGATCTAATAAGCAAGGGATGAGCACTTACTGATGCCGCTGGACAGCAGAGATGCGCTGCAGTTTCTCTTGTCTAATTAGGTTGATGCAGCGGGCGGATTTAATGCAGATGGTGAAGGTTGACGGTGGTGGAGCTCGAGCTGCAGAGGCGATGCAAGGAGGAAGATGAAGATGCGAGGGCAGCGGTAAAAAGTGAAAGTGAGGACCCCTACCCCTATTTATAAGGAAGAGGATAATGGCGAGTGCGGGAACTGAGGAGGCCAACAAAATGATTATGTAGCTATGTGGACTCCTCGATTTTCGGAAGGTCCATTAAGATAAAAAATCCGTTGAGATATCATGGCCTTTGTGCAGAATTAATGTGCAATGACGTCATGGAAGGTTAACACAATTCTGAAATGTGACATCATGGCGGGTTACAGTGAAGTGGCAAGGAATTGAGAAGTGAAGATTCTTCTAAGACAAGTGATGAAGATTGATATGAACAAGTTCAAATCAACCCGGGGCCTAATGTTGGGAATATGACTACTGGGTATGACCCGCCCAGGAGGGGTCGGGTCACACCACTGGCGGTTCATCATGAAAAGGCCCAATAGGATGATGAAGATGGCAGTCCATAGAGCAAGTTTGCTGAAGGCCCAAGACCCGGAGGTGACTTGAGGCCCATGGGTATGAACCGCCATATGTTTAACTTGTATGTTAAGGCAAGCTTAGTTGGTCACCAAGCCGGACACGTTGTGTATGAGCCGGCCGGGACTCTGTAAGCCGTCGGGCATCAACCTGTGTATAGAAAGGGGTGACCAAGCGATGGGTTAACTCAAGAAAGAACGGATCGAGAACTAGGTCAAGTGTATTCGCTCCCTGGTAATCGAAACCCAAGCAATACAACCTAAAGCAGGAGTAGGCTTTTACCTCGTTGAGAGGGGCCAAACCTGGGTAAACCCTCTATGTCCTTTGTGCCATTTTTAACCCCTTCAAGCTAACTTAACAACGATGGCTCGACACCTAAGTCCTCTTGCTAGGGCATCTGCCGTGTTAAATCGACAACAGTTTTTGGAATATTTGATGATTTATAGGGCGAAGAGGGGGTGCGGGAGGCCACCAAGGTGGGCACAACCCACCGGGGCGCGCCTGGGGGACCAGGCATGCCCTGGTGGGTTGTGCCCCCCTCGGAGCACAGCCCAATTGTTGCTCTGGCCCATTGGATGTCTTCTAGTCCATAAAAAATCCACAAAAAGTTTCACGGTGTTTGGACTCCGTTCGATATTGAATTCCTGCGATGTAAAAAACAAGCAAAAAACAACAACTGGCACTGGGCACTGGGTCAATAGGTTAGTCCCAAAAATGATATAAAGTTGCTATAAAATGATTGTAAAACATCCAAGAATGATAATATAACAGCATGAATACTTCATAAATTATAGATATGTTGGATACGTATCAAGTAGAAGAACTCACTTTCAGGCTTGAGTCTAGCATTGGGCTTCTTCACGGGAGTAGCAACTTGCTTGCCATTCTTCCTGAAGTTCCATTTCTTTCCCTTGCCATTTTTCTTGAAACTAGTGGTCTTTTTAACCATCAACACTTGATGCTCCTTATTGATTTCTACCTCCGCCATTTTCAGCATCGTGAAGAGCTCGGGAATCGTTTTCGTCATCCCTTGCATATTATAGTTCATCGCGAAGACTTTGTTGCTTGGTGACAGTGATTGAAGAACTCTATCAATAACACACTCATCTGGGGGCTCAATTCCCAGCTGAGTCCAGTGGTTATGATACCCAAACATTTTGAGTGTGTGTTCACTGACAGAACTGTTCTCCTCCATCTTGCAGCTATAGAACTTGTTAGAGACTTCATATCTCTCAACCCAGGCATTAGCTTGAAATATCAACTTCAGCTCTTGGAACACCTCATATGCTCCGTGGTGTTCAAAATATTTTGAAGTCCCGGTTCTAATTTGTAAAGCATGGCACACTGAACTATTGAGTAGTCATCAGATCGAGCCTACCGGATGTTCATAACATCTACAGTAGATCCTACAGCAGGTTTGTCACCTAGCGGTGCATCAAGGACATAACTCTTCTGTGCGGCAATGAGGATAATCCTCAAGTTATGGACCCAGTCTGTGTCGTTGCTACCATCATCTTTCAACTTAGCTTTCTCTAAGAACGTATTAAAATTCAGGGGAACGGTAGCACGGGCCATTGATCTACAACATAGATATGCAAAAACTATTAAGACTAAGTTCATTATAAATTAAGTTCAATTAATAAAATTACTAATGAACTCCCACTTAAATTAACATCCCTCAAGTTATCTAAGTGATACATGATCCAAATCTAATAACCCTTGTCCAATCATCACGTGAGATGGGGCAGTTGCTACCTCTTGAGCTTGCGTTGGTTTTCCTCGAAGAGGAGAGGGTGATGCAGCAAGTTTAGCGTAAGTATTTCCCTCAGTTTTGAGAACCAAGGTATCAATCCAGTAGGAGGCTCCTTAAAAGTCCCACACACCTACACAAACAAACTGAAAACTCGCAACCAACGCAATAAAGGGGTTGTCAATCCCTTCACGGCCACTTGCGAAAGTGAGATCTAATAAAGATAGTATGATAAGACAAATATATTTTTGGTATTTTATGATATAGATGCAAAAAGTAAGGATGCAAATAAAAGTAGACTGAAAGCAGATATGATAAGAGATAGACCCGGGGGCCATAGGTTTCACTAGAGGCTTCTCTCAAGATAGCATAAGTATTACGGTGGGTGAACAAATTACTGTCGAGCAATTGATAGAAAAGCACATAGTTATGAGATTATCTAGGCATGATCATGTACATAGGCATCACGTCCATAACAAGTAGACCGACTCCTGCCTGCATCTACTACTATTACTCCACACATCGACCGACTCCTGCATGCATCTAGAGTATTAAGTTCATAAGAACAGAGTAACGCATTAAGCAAGATGACATGATGTAGAGGGATAAACTCATGCAATATGATATAAACCCCATCTTGTTATCCTCGATGGCAACAATACAATACGTGCCTTGCAACCCTTTCTGTCACTGGGTAAGGACACCGCAAGATTGAACCCAAAGCTAAGCACTTCTCCCATGGCAAGAAAGACCAATCTAGTAGGCCAAACAAAACTGATAATTCGAGGAGACTTGCAAAGGTAACTCAATCATACATAAAAGAATTCAAAGAAGATTCAAATATTTATTCATAGATAAACTTGATCATAAACCCACAATACATCGGATCTCGACAAACACACTGCAAAAAGAGTTTACATCGAATAGATCTCCACAAGAGAGGGGAGAACATTGTATTGAGATCCAAAAAGAGAGAAGAAGCCATCTAGCTAATAACTATGGACTCGTAGGTCTGTGGTAAACTACTCACAACTCATCGGAGGGGCAAGGATGTTGATGTAGAAGCCCTCCATGGTCGATTCCCCCTCCGGCAGAGTGCCGGCGAAGGCTCCAAGATGAGATCTCGCGGATACAGAAGGTTACGGCGGTGGAAATTGTGTTTCGTGGTGCTCCTAGATGTTTTCGGGGTACGTAGGTATATATAGGAGGAAGAAGTACGTCGGTGGCTGCCCGACGGGCCCACGAGACAGGGGGCGCACCCTACAGGGGGGGTGCGGCCTCCTATCTCGTGGGGGCCTCGGGTACTTCTTGACTTGCACTCCAAGCTCTCTGGATCACGTTCATTCCAAAAATCACGCTCCCGGAGGTTTCATTCCGTTTGGACTCCGTTTGATATTCCTTTTCTTCGAAATACTCAAATAGGCAAAAAAACAGCAATATGGGTCGGGCCTCCGGTTAGTAGGTTAGTCCCAAAAATGATATAAATGTGTAAAATAAAGCCCATAAACATCCAAAAGGGGTAATATAATAGCATGGAACAATCAAAAATTATAGATACGTCGGAGATGTATCAAGCATCCCAAAGCTTAATTCCTGCTCGTCCTCGAGTAGGTAAATGATAAAAAAGAAATTTTTTGATGTGGAATGCTACCTAGCATAATTCTCAATGTAATTTTCATTATTGTGGCATGAATGTTCAGATCCAAATGATACAAAATAAAAGTTCATATTAACATGAAAATGGTGATACTTCAAGCATACTAATCAAAGTAATCATGTCTTCTCAAAATAACATGGCCAAAGAAAGTTATCCCTACAAAATCATATAGTCTGGTTGTTGCTCTATCTTCATCACACAAAGTATTTAATCATGCACAAGCCCGATGACAAGCCAAGCAATTGTTTCATACTTTAATAATCTCAAACTTTTTCAACTTTCACACAATACATGAGCATGAGCCATGGACATAGCACTATATGTGGAATCGAATGGTGGTTGTGGAGAAGACAAAAAAGGAGAAGATATTCTCACATCAACTAGGCGTATCAATGGGCTATGGAGATGCCCATTAATAGATATCAATGTGAGTGAGTAGGGACTTCCATGCAACGGATGCACTAGAGCTATAAATTTATGAAAGATCAATAAAAGAAACTAAGTGGGTCTGCATCCAACTCGCTTGCTCACGAAGACCTAGGGAACTTTGAGGAAGCCCATCATTGGAATACACAAGCCAAGTTCTATAATGAAAAATTCCCACTAGTATATGAAAAGTGACAACATATGAGACTCTCTGTCATGAAGATCATGGTGCTATTTTGAAGCACAAGTGTGGAAAAAGAGATAGTAGCATTGTCCTTTCTCTCTTTTTTCTCTCATTTATTTATTTATTTATTTATTTATTTTTTTCTTTTTTTCTTTGGCCTTCTTTTTTTCTTTTTAAAGTCCGAAGTCTCATCCCGACTTGTGGGGGAATCATAGTCTTCATCATACTTTCCTCACTAGGACAATGCTCTAATAATGAAGATCATCACACTTTTATGGATTTACAACTCAAAGCTAGAACAAGATATGACTCTATATGAATGCCTCCGGCGGTGTACTGGGATATGCAATGAATCAAGAGTGACATGTATGAAAATTATGAAGGTGGCCTTGCCACAAATACAATGTGAACTACATGATCATGCCAAGAGCAATATGACAAAAGTAATGTGTGTCATATGAACGGAACGGTGGAAATTTGCATGGCAATATATCTTGGAATGGCTATGGAAATGCCATAATAGGTAGGTATGGTGGCTGTTTTGAGGAAGGAGTATGGTGGGTGTATGATACCGGCGAAAGTTGCACGGTACAAGAGAGGCTAGCAATAGTGGAAGGGTGAAAGGGTGCGTATAATCCATGGACTCAACATTAATCAAAAGAACTCATATACTTGTTGCAAAAATTTAGAAGTCACCAAAAACCAAAGCACTACGCGCATGCTCCTAGGGGGATAGATTGGTAGGAAAAGACCATCGCTCATCCCCGACCGCCACTCATAAGGAAGACACTCAATAAAAAAAATTATGCTCCAACTTCATCACAAAGCGGTTCACCATACGTGCATGCTACAGGAATCACAACCCTCAACACAAGTACTTTTCATAATCACCTCAACTAGCATGACTTTAATATCACTACCTCCATATCTCAAAACAATTATCAAGCATCATATTGATCATAGCATCCAATTCTTTTTCTATGATAGTTTTTATTATACCCAACTTGGATGCTCATCATTCTAGGACCAACTTTATGATAATAGAAAATACCATGCTGTTCTAAGAGACTCTCAAAATAATATAAGTGAAGCATGAGATACTAGCAATTACTTCAAAATTAAGACACCACTGTGCTCTAAAAAGATATAAGTGAAGCACTAGAGCAAAACTATCAAGCTCAAAAGATATAAGTGAAGCACATAGAGTATTCTAGCAAATTCTAATCAAATAGGCTTCTCCCAAAAGGTGTGTACAGCAAGGATTATTGTGGTAAACTAAAAAGCAAAGACTAATATAATACACGACGCTCCAAGCAAAACACATATCATGTAGCGAATAAAAATATAGCTCCAAGTAAAGTTACCAATGAACGAAGACGAAAGAGGGGATGCCTTCCCGATGCATCCCCAAGCTTAGGCTTTTGGCTATTCTTGAATATCTTGGGGTGCCTTGGGCATCCCCAAGCTTAGGCTCTTGCCAACCTTTATTACATAGTCCATAAAGGCTTTACCCAAAACTTGAAAACTTCACAACACAAAACTCAACAGGAAATCTTATAAGCTCCGTTAGTGAAAGAAAACAAAACCACCACATAAGGTACTGCAATGAACTCATTATTTATTTAATTTGGTGTTAAACCTACTGTATTCCAACTTCCTTATGGTTTATAAACTAATTTACTAGCCATATATGTATTGAAATAAGCAAACAACACACGAAAAACAGAATCTGTCAAAACAGAACAGTCTGTAGAAATCTGTAACTAACGCAAACTTCTGGAACTCTAAAAATCCTACCAAAATAGAAGTCCTGGAAAATTTGTCTATTGACATAAGAAAAAATAATCAACGCAAAATCACGTTCCTGTGATTTAACAAAATTATATTTGTGCGCGCAAAGTTTCTGTTTTTCAGCAGAGTCAAATCAACTATCATCGTAGGTTATCCTATAGGTTCTACTTGGCACAAACAGTAATTAAAAGATAAAAACACATCTAAACAGAAGGTAGATGCAAGATTTATTACTAAACAGGAGCAAAAACAAAAAACATAAAGAAAATTGGGTTGCCTCCCAACTAGCGCTATCGTTTAACGCCCCTAGCTAGGCATAAAAAGCAAAGATAGATCTAACGAGTGCCATCTTTGGCACTAAATTCATAAGTAGAACGCATGATAGATTCATAAGGTAATTTGACTTTCTTTCTTGGAAAGTGCTCCATGCCTTTCTTTAAGGGAAATTGGAATCTAATGTTCCCTTCCTTCATATCAATAGTCGCACCAATCGTTCTAAGGAAAGGTCTACCAAGAATAATAGGGCAAGAAAGATTGCAATCTATATCAAGAACGATAAAATCTACGGGCACCAAATTTCTATTTGCAACAATAAGAACATCATTGATCCTTCCCATAGGCTTTTTAATGGTGGAATCCGCAAGGTGCAAATTTAAAGAGAAATCATCAAGATCATGGAAACCTAGAATATCACATAAAGTTTTCGGAATCGTGGAAACACTAGCACCCAAATAACACAAAGCAAAACACTCATAATATTTAATTCTAATATTTATAGTAGGTTCCCACTCATCATTAAGTTTTCTAGGTATAGAAACTTCCAAATTAAGTTTTTCATCATAAGATTGCATCAAGGCATCAACAATATGTTTGGTGAAAGCTTTATTTTGACTATAAGTATGAGGAGAATTAACAACGGATTGCAACAAGGAAATACAACCTTTTAAAGAGCAATTATCATAATCAAATTCCTTGAAATCCGAGGTAGTAGGTTCAATGTTATTAGAAGTTGAGGATTCTCCAATCTCACTTTTACCAAATTTAGCATCAAGATCTAAAGATTCCGAATTCTTGGGACACCTTCTAGGCAAAGTTGATTCATCATCAGTCCCATAATCATAAAAATTCATATTGCAAAACATAGATCTAATAGGAGACGCATCAATAACTTTAAGATCCTCATCATTATTTTCACGGAAACTAGAAGAACACGCTTTTATAAAGCTATCTTTCTTAGCACGCAATCTAGCGGTTCTTTTCTTACACTCATCAATGGAAATTCTCATTACTTTGAGGGACTCATTGATATCATGCTTAGGAGGAGAAGGTATAAGTTTAAGAGAATCAACATCAAGCGAAAGTTTATCAACGTTCCTAGCCAATCATCAACTTTGAGCAATTTTTCTTCAAGCAGAGCACTAAAATTCTTTTGAAAAATCATAAATTCTTTCACACAATTCTCAAAATCAGAGGGCATATTATTAAAATTTCCATAAGAATTATTGTAGGAATTTCCACAATTATTAGAGGAATTACTAGGGAACGGTCTAGCATTAAAGTTTCCTCTATAAGCATTGTTTCCAAAACTATTCCTACCAAAAAAAATTCACATCCATAGATTCATTATTATTCTCAATCAAAGAAGACAAAGGCATATCATTGGGATCAAGAGGAGTATTTTTAGTAGAAAACATCTTCATAAGTTCATCCATCTTTCCACTCAAAACATTGATTTCTTCTATAGCATGCACTTTTTTACTAGAAGATCTTTCGGTGTGCCATTGAGAATAATTAGCCATAATATTATCAACTAGTTTTGTAGCATCTCCTAACGTAATTTCCATAAACGTGCCTCCCGCGGCCGAATCTAAGAGATTTCTAGAAGCAAAGTTCAAACCGGCATAAAATTTTTGTATGATCATCCATAAATTCAAACCATGAGTAGGGCAATTGCGAAGCATAAATTTCATTCTTTCCCAAGATTGGGCAACATGCTCATGATCAAGTTGTTTAAAATTCATAATATCGTTCCTAAGAGTGATGATCTTAGCAGGAGGAAAATACTTAGAGATAAAAGCATCTTTGCACTTGTTCCAAGAATCAATACTATTTTTAGGCAAAGACGAAAACCAAACTTTAGCATGATCTCTAAGTGAAAATGGAAATAACTTCAATTTGACAATATCGTTATCCGTATCTTTCTTCTTTTGCATATCGCACAAATCAACAAAATTATTTAGATGAGTAGCGGCATCTTCACTAGGAAGGCCAGCGAATTGATCTTTCATAACAAAATTCAGCAAAGCGGTATTGATTTCACAAGACTCAACATCATTAAGAGGAGAAATCAGAGTACTAAGGAAATCATTATTATTGGTATTCGAGAAATCGCACAATTTGGTATTATCTTGTGCCATGGCAACAAGTAATCCAATACACAAGCAAGCAGGAAAATGGCAAGCAAGAGAGAGAGGAGGAGATTGGGAAAGAGAGGGCGAATAAAACGGCAAGGGTGAAGTGGGGGAGAGGAAAACGAGAGGCAAATGGCAAATAATGTAAACGCGAGGGAGATGGGTTTGTGCTGGGTACTTGGTATGTCTTGACTTGAGCGAAGACCTCCCCGGCAACGGCGCCAGCAATCCTTCTTGCTACGTCTTGAGCTTGCGTTGGTTTTCCTCGAAGAGGAGAGGGTGATGCAGCAAGTGTAGCATAAGTATTTCCCTCAGTTTTGAGAACCAAGGTATCAATCCAACAGGAGGCTCCTCAAAAGTCCCACGCACCTACAATAACAACCTGAGAACTCGCAACCAACGCAATAAAGGGGTTGTCAATCCCTTCATGGCCACTTGCGAAAGTGAGATCTAATAAAGATAGTATGATAAGATAAATATATTTTTGGTATTTTATGATATAGATGCAAAAAGTAAAGATGCAAATAAAAGTAGATTGAAAGAAAATATGATAAGAGATAGACCCGGGGGGCATAGGTTTCACTAGAGGCTTCTCTCAAGATAGCATAAGTATTACGGTGGGTGAAAAAATTACTGTCGAGCAATTGATAGAAAAGCGCATAGTTATGAGATTATCTAGGCATGATCATGTATATAGGCATCACGTCCATAACAAGTAGACCGACTCCAGCCTGCATCTACTACTATTACTCCACACATCGACAGACTCCTGCTTGCATGTAGAGTATTAAGTTCATAAGAACAGAGTAACGCATTAAGCAAGATGACATGATGTAGAGGGATAAACTCATGCAATATGATATAAACCCCATCTTGTTATCCTCGATGGCAACAATACAATACGTGCCTTGCAACCCTTTTTGTCACTGGGTAAGGACACCGCAAGATTGAACCCAAAGCTAAGCACTTCTCCCATGGCAAGAAAGACCAATCTAGTAGGCCAACCCAAACTGATAATTCGAGAAGAAGCAATTCATCGGATCTCGACAAACACACCGCAAAAAGAGTTTACATCGAATAGATCTCCACAAGAGAGGGGGAGAACATTGTATTGAGATCCAAAAAGAGAGAAGAAGCAATCTAGCTAATAACTATGGACCCGTTGGTCTGTGGTAAACTACTCACAACTCATCGAAGGGGTAAGGATGTTGATGTAGAAGCCCTCCGTGGTCGATTCCCCCTCCGGCAGAGTGCCGGCGAAGGCTCCAAGATGAGATATCGCAGATACAGAAGGTTACGGTGGTGGAAATTGTGTTTCATGGTGCTCCTGGATGTTTTCAGGGTACGTAGGTATATATAGGAGGAAGAAGTACGTCGGTGGCTGCCCGAGGGGCCCACGAGACAGGGGGCGCGACCTACAGGGGGGGCGCGGCCTCCTATCTCGTGGGGGCCTCGGGTACTTCTTGACTTGCACTCCAAGCTCTCCGGATCACGTTCGTTCGAAAAATCACGCTCCCGAAGGTTTCATTCCGTTTGGACTCCGTTTGATATTCCTTTTCTTCGAAATACTGAAATAGGCAAAAAACAGCAATATGGGCTGGGCCTCCGGTTAGTAGGTTAGTCCCAAAAATGATATAAATGTGTAAAATAAAGCCCACAAACATCCAAAAGGGGTAATATAATAGCATGGAACAATCAAAAATTATAGATACGTTGGAGACGTATCAGTAGTCATCAATCATGAACATCTCTATGTTGATCATATCTACTATATGACTCATGTTCGACCTTTTGGTCTCCGGTGTTCCGAGACCATGTCTGTACATGCTAGGCTCATCAAGTTTAACCCAAGTACTCTGCTTGTGTAAAACTGGCTTACACCCATTGTATGTGAACATAGAGTCTATCACACCCGATCATCACGAGGTGCTTCGAAACGACGAACTTTAGCAACGATGCATATATAGGGAGAACATTTTTATCTTGAAATTAAGTGAAGGGATCATCTTATAATGCTACTGTCATTCTAAGAAAAATAAGATGCATAAAGGATAAACATCACATGCAATCAAACTATGTGACATGATATGGCCTTGATCATCTTGAGCATTTGATCTCCATCTCCAACGCATCTGCATGATCTCCATCGTCACCAGCTCGACTGATCTCCATCTTACGTCGTGGTCATCACACCAACAATTGCTTCACAACTATTGCTAACATATAGCGATAAAGTAAAGCAATTACATGGCACTTGCATTTCATACAATAATTAAGATACAACCCTAAGGCTCCTGCCGGCTATTGATATTGCAAAACATGATCATCTCATACAACAACGTATATAACATCACGTCTTGACCATATCACATCACAACATGCCCTGCAAAAACAAGTTAGATGCCCGCTACTTTGTTGTTGCAAGTTTTACGTGGCTACTATGGGCTTCTAGCAAGAACCGTTCTTACCTACGAAAGAACACAACGGTGATTTATCAAGTTTGCTATTTTAACCTTCTTCAAGGACTGGCCGTAGTCAAATTTGATTCAACTAAAGTAGGAGAAACAGACACCCACCAGCCACCTTTATGCAAGACAAGTAGCATGTCAGTCAGTGGAACCAGTCTCATGTACGTGGACATGTAAGGTTGGTCCGGGCCACTTCATCCCACAATGCCGCCGAATCAAAATAAGATGTTGGTGGTAAGCAGTATGAACATCACCGCCCACAACTTCTTTGTGTTCTACTCATGCATATCATCTATGCACAGACCTGGCTCATTATGCCACTGTTGGGGAACGTTGTATGGAAAAAAAATGGTACGCACACGCAAGATCTATCCATGGAGGTGTATAGCTACAAGAGGGGAGAGTGTGTCTACGTACCCTTGTAGACCGTTAAGCGGAAGCGTTTATCGACGTAGTTGATGTAGTCGTACACCTTCATGATTCGCCTGATCAAGTACCGAACGTATGGCACCTCCGGGTTCAGCACACGTTCAACTCGATGACGTCCTCGCCTTCTTGATCCAGCAAGACGGGCGAAGTAGTAGATGAGTTTCGGCAGCACGATGGCGTGGTGATAGTGCTGATTCAACTATCTCCGCAAGGCTTCACCAAGCACTACGAAAATATGACCGAGGATGAACTAGTGGGAGAGGGGCGCCGCACACGTCTTGCGAATCATGGTGTGTGTTGCCCCTCTCCCTCCACACATATATATAGATGGGAGGAGGAGGGGAGGAAGCCTAGGGCGCCCCAAGTGGGCTGGCGGCATCCCAAGGGCGTCTGCCCTAGGTGCCCCACTTCCTTCCTAGGGGGTGGAGGAGAAGGCAGGAGGGGGGACCGGCGGCTCCTTGCATTAGCTCCCCCCCCCCTTTCCTTCCCAATAGGGTTGGCGGCTAGGGAGAGGGTGCGCCAGCCCCTTGTAGCCTGGTGCGTGCCTCCCATTGGCCAATTAGGCCCATATACTCCCCGTAGGTCTCCTGGAACCCCTTCTATTGATCTGCCGTATACCCGGGGCATTCCGAAACCTTTCCGGTGACCAAATAGAATCATCCTATATATCAATATTTACCTCCCGACTATTCCGGAGCTCCTCGTCATGTCTGTGATCCCATCTGGGATTTCGAACAACATTCGGTCACCAATTCACATAACTCATATAATACTATATCGTCAACGAACGTTAACATGTGGACCCTACGGGTTCGAGAATGATGTAGACATGACTGAGACACCTCTTCGGTCAATAACCAATAGCGGAACCTGGATGCCCATATTGGTTCCTACATATTCTATGAAGATCTTTATCGGTCAAACCTTTATGACAACATACGTAATTCCCTTTGTCTGTTGGTATGTTACTTGCCTGAGATTCGATCGTCGGTATCTCCATACCTAGTTCAATCTCATTGCCGGAAAGTCTCTTTACTTGTTCCATAATACTCATATCGTAACTAACTCCTTAGTCACTTTTCTTGCAAGCTTCTTGTGATATGTATCACCGAGAGGGCCCAGAGATACCTCTCCAATACACGGAGTGACAAATCCCAATCTCGACCCATGACAACTCAACAGACACCTTCGGAGATACCTGTAGAGCGTCTTTATGATCACCCAGTTACGTTGCGACGTTTGATAGCACAGAACAATATTTGTCCGGAATCTGGAAGTTGCAGGATCTCATGCTCAAAGGAATATGTATTTGACATTAAGAAAGCAGTAGCAATAAACTGGACGATCATATGCTAAGCTAACGGATGGGTCTTGTCCATCACATCATTCTACTAATGATGTGATCCCGCTATCAAATGACAACTCATGTCTATGGTTAGGAAACCTTAACCTTATTTTGATCAACGACCTAGTCTAGTAGAGTCTTACTAGGGACACGGTATTTGTTTATGTATCCACACATGTATTTAAGTTTCTGGTCAATACAATTCTAGCATGAATATTAAAACTTTGTCATGAATAAGCAAATATAATAATAACAACTTTCTTATTGCAGCGAAGGAGTCAGTCGGGTTAAGTTAGCAGTGAAGGAATCGCTCGGGTTCAGTTAGCAGCGAAGGGATCGATCGATCAGCTTCAGTACATAGCAGTGTGATCGCTTGGGTTTAGTAAGCAAACGCCTTGCTCAGGTTCAGTTAGCGAATGCCTAGCAGACACGCATGTACGAGATAAACGCGCAAACCACACTGCATCGCTCGGCCCCGACCACCCACCATAACCAGGTATTCACCAAAAATTTCCTCTCCCTCACTTGTACCATGATTTTTTACGTCATGGACGGCCCAAAGAATGTCATGCGGGTCCGTCTCTGACTCGCACAGGACAAAAAAAACTATTTTCTGTCATAATTTTTTGGCATAGAAGTAGGATCCCACCACATCTATGATGATACGTGTTTTTGTCACAATTATCGTCATAGAAGTGTCATAACCATGACAGAAAAAGTTTTTGTTCGGGCCATAATGTCACTATTGTGTATTTTTTTGTAGTGCTAGGAGGCCATGTGCAGTCGTATGGAGCGTTGTCTTTTGCGCTGGCTCTTCCTCTGTGTCTCCCACTTGATCTCCTCTATATCCTCTTTACTCCTTTCCATGTATTGATTTGATTTCATCCAGAAAAATCAATTTCATGTGGAAATTAAAAAATAGGATATTTGGAATCCTTTGCATTCATTAGTCATTAGTAGCAATATCGGAGTGAATATCTTGGTTTTTATGAAATATACCTGTGTAAACTCAGGTTTGATGAGCTTAAACATAACAGTCATCAGATATATAGGTAAAATATTTCTGAGGGAGTAAATAATAGAGGGATCTGATAATGATTAAGAGGCCCATAGAATTTATTTAGGGGATTTGGGCTAAAGAAAATAATAAAGGCCTAATAGGAAAATTAATTGGGCCCAATAGTGGGAGGGGAGTTGGAGGAGGACTCATCCGCCCTGTGCAGTTCTCTTCCTCCCTCCTCTAATTCTCTGGTGACGCTGAGCTCTGGGCAATGAAGCTCTGCTAGATCACGAAGCCCTTAAGCATGCAATCCGTAGAAAGGTCGTACTTTCGGTCTTCGGTTCGAGGGATCATCATGGATGGATCAAGGGACTTAAAGAATGGTCTACACCAACTCTTCTTCCACTGAACTCAAAGTTAGTAACGATATGATATAACCTTTGTATACATCTTCATAGTGATCCGGGAGTATGATCTGTATGGACAAAAAATATATCTTCTACTATGTTTCCCAAAAAGCTACATGTAGATCCCGTGGGCATGTGAGCACTTGCCCATGCAGTTCATATCAGCCACCACGTGCTCCATGCCGTCTGTCTATTAAAGAAACATGGGATGCCTGCTACAACACCCACGCTTCGATCGTCTACCTTGGCAAAATCTTAAGACATGCCTACATCGAAAAGGCATTGTGGGAAGAGAGCGGTCATGCCATCTGCCTCCACTACAAGGATAAACAAGCAAAACTGATGGCAAAGAGGGGTGCATTAGTGAAGGAAATATGCCCTAGAGGCAATAATAAAGTTATTATTTATTTCCTTAATTCATGATAAATTTTTATTATTCATGCTAGAATTGTATTAACCGGAAACTTAGTACATGTGTGAATACATAGACAAAACATATAGTCCCTAGTATGCCTCTACTTGACTAGCTCATTAATCAAAGATCATTATGTTTCCTAACCATAAACATGTGTTGTCATTTGATGAATGGGATTACATCATTAGGAGAATGATGTGATGGACATGACCCATCCATTATCTTAGCATTATGATCGTGTCAGTTTCATTGCTACTACTTTCTTCATGACTTATACAAGTTCCTCAGACTATGAGATTATGCAACTACCGAATACCGGAGGAACACTTTGTGTGCTACAAAACGTCACAACGTAAATGGGTGATTATAAAGGTGCTCTACATGTGTCTCCGAAGGTGTTTTTTGGGTTGGCATAGATTGAGATTAGGATTTGTCACTCCGTGTTTTGGAGTATCTCTGGGCCCTCTCGATAATGCACATCACTATAAGCCTTGCAAGCAATGTGACTAATGAGTTAGTCACGGGATGATGTACTACGGAACGAGTAAAGGGACTTGCCGGTAACAAGATTGAACTAGGTATGATGATACCGACGATCGAATCTCGGGCAAGTAACATACCGATGACAAAGGGAACAATGTATGTTGTTATGCAGTTTGACTGATGAAGATCTTTGTAGAATATGTAGGAACCAATATGAGCATCCAGTTTCCGCTATTGGTTATTGACTGGAGACGTGTCTCGGTCATGTCTACATAGTTCTCGAATCCATAGGGTCCACACGCTTAACGTTCGATGACAATTGGTATTATGAGTTTATGTGATATGATGTACCGAAGATTGTTTTGAGTCTCGGATGTGATCATGGACATGACGAAGAGTCTCGAAATGGTCGAGCCATAAAGATTGATACATTGGACGACTATATTCGGACATCAGAAGTGTTCCGGAGAAGTTTCGGATAAATCCGGAGTGCCGGATGGTTATCGGAACCCCCGGGGGAACTAATGGGCCTCGATGGGCCTTAGTGGAGAGAGAGGGGGCGTCCAGGGCAGACCGTGCCCCCCTCCCCCTTGAGTCCAAATAGGACAAGGAAGGGGGGCCAGCGCCCCCTTTCCTTTCCCCTCTCCCTCTCCTTCCTTCCCCCTCTTCCCCTCTTGGTGGAATCCTACTAGGACTAGTCCTAGTAGTCCTAGTAGGACTCCCCTCTAGGGGCGCGTCTACAGGGGCCGGCCGGCCTCCCCCCTTGATGCTTTATATACGGGGGCAGGGGGCACCCTAGAATACACAAGTTGATTGTTTAGCCGTGTGCGGTGCCCCCTCCACAGATTTCCACCTCGGTCATATCGTCGTAGTGCTTAGGCGAAGCCCTGTGCCGGTAACTTCATCATCACCGTCACCATGCCGTCGTGCTGATGAAACTCTCCCTCGAACTGGATCTAAATTTCGTGGGATGTCACCGAGCTGAACGTGTGCAGATCGCGGAGGTGCCGTACCTTTGGTGCTAGGATCGGTCGGATCGTGAAGACGTACGACTACATCAACCACATTGTCATAACGCTTCCGCTTTCGGTCTGCGAGGGTATGTGGAGACACTCTCCCCTCTCATTGCTATGCATCTCCTAGATAGATCTTGTGTGATCGTAGGAAATTTTTTGAAATTACTATGTTCCCCAACAGTGGTATCAGAGTCAGGTCTATGCGTAGATGTTATATGCACGAGAAGAACACAAAGAGTTGTGGGCGATAATAGTCATACTTCTTACTAGCATGTCATACTTTGATTCGGCGGTATTGTTGGATGAAGCGGCTCAGACTGACATTACGCGTACGCTTACGCGAGACTGGTTGTACCGACGTGCTTTGCACATAGGTGGCTGGTGAGTGTCTATTTCTCCAACTTTAGTTGAATCGAGTGTGACTACGCCTGGTCCTTGTTGAAGGTTAAAATAGCACACTTGGCGAAAAATTGTTGTGGTTTTGATGCGTAGGTAAGAACGGTTCTTGCTAGAAGCCCATAGCAGCCACGTAAAACTTGCAACAACAAAGTAGAGGACGTCTAACTTGTTTTTGCAGGGCTTGCTGTGATGTGATATTGTCAAGGCATGATGGGATATAAATTGTTGTATGAGATGATCATGTTTTGTAACAAATTTATCGGCAATTGGAAGGAGCCATATGGTTGTCGCTTTATTGTATGCAATGCAATCGCCATGTAATTAATTTACTTTATCACTAAGCAGTAGCGATAGTCGTAGTAACAATAGTTGGCGAGACAACAACGATGCTACGATGGAGATCAAGGTGTCGCGCCGGTGACGATGGAGATCATGACGATGCTTCGGTGATGGAGATCATGAGCACAAGATGATGATGGCCATATCATGTCACATATTTTCATTGCATGTGATGTTTATCCTTTATGCATCTTATTTTTCTTAGTACGGCGATAGCATTATAAGATGATCCCTTACTAAATATCAAGGTATAAGTGTTCTCCCTGAGTATGCACCATTGCTACAGTTCATCATGCCGAGACATCACGTGATGATCGGGTGTGATAAGCTCTACGTTCACATACAACAGGTGCAAGCCAGTTTTGCACACGTAGAATACTCGAGTTAAACATGACGAGCCTAGCATATGCAGATATGGCCTCAGAACACTGAGACCGAAAGGTCGAGCGTGAATCATATAGTAGATATGATCAACATAGTGATGTTCACCATTGAAACTACTCCATCTCACGTGATGATCGAACATGGTTTAGTTGATTTGGATCACGTGATCACTTAGATGATTAGAGGGATGTCTATCTAAGTGGGAGTTCTTTAGTAATATGATTAATTGAACTTTAATTTATCATGAACTTAGTACCTGATAGTATTTTGCATGTCTATGTTGTTGTAGATCAATGGCCCGTGCTACCGTTCCTTTGAATTTTAATGCATTCCTAGAGAAAGCTAAGTTGAAAGATGATGGCAGCAACTACATGGATTGGGTCCGTAACTTGAGGATTATCCTCATTGCAGCCTAGAAGAATTACGTCCTAGAAGCACCACTGGGTGCCAGGCCTGCTGCAGATGCTACTGATGATGTTAAGAACGTCTGGCAGAGCAAAGCTAATGACTACTCGATAGTTCAGTGTGCCATGCTTTACGGCTTAGAATCAGGACTTCAAAGACGTTTTGAACATCATGGATCATATGATATCTTCCAAGAGTTGAAGTTAATATTTCAAGCAAATGCCCGAGTTGAGAGATATGAGTCTCCAACAAGTTCTACAGCTGTAAAATGGAGGAGAATAGTTCTGTCAGTGAACACATACTCAGAATGTTTGGGTACCACAACCACTTGACTCAACTGGGAGTTAATCTCCCTGATGATAGTGTCATTGACAGAGTTCTTCAATCACTGCCACCAAGCTACAAAAGCTTCGTGATGAACTATAATATGCAAGGGATGAACAAGACTATTCCCGAGCTCTTTGCGATGCTAAAGGCTGCGGAGGTAGAAATCAAAAAGGAGCATCAAATGTTGATGGTCAATAAGACCACTAGTTTCAAGAAAAAGGGCAAAGGGAAGAAGGGGAATTTCAAGAAGAACGGCAAAAAGGTTGCTGCTCAAGAGAAGAAACCCAAGTCTGGACCTAAGCCTGAAACTGAGTGCTTCTACTGCAAAGGGACTGATCACTGGAAGCGGAACTGCCCCAAGTATTTGGCGGATAAGAACGATGGCAAAGTGAAAGGTATATTTGATATACATGTTATTGATGTGTACTTAACTAATGCTTGTAGTAGCGCATCAGTATTTGATACTAGTTCTGTTGCTCATATTTGCAACTCGAAACAGGGGCCACGGATTAAGTGAAGATTGGCTAAGGATGAGGTGACGATGCGCGTGGGAAATGGTTCCAAAGTCGATGTGATCGCGGTCGGCACGCTACCTCTACATCTACCTTCAGGATTAGTTTTAGACCTGAATAATTGTTATTTGGTGCCAGCATTGAGCATGAACATTATATATGGATCTTGTTTAATGCGAGACAGTTATTCATTTAAATCAGAGAATAATGGTTGTTCTATTTATATGAGTAATATCTTTTATGGTCATGCACCCTTGATGAGAGGTCTATTTTTGTTGAATCTCGATAGTGATGATACACATATTCATAATATTGAAGCCAAAAGATGCAAAGTTAATAATGATAGTGAAACTTATTTGTGGCACTGACGTTTGGGTCATATCGGTGTAAAGCGCATGAAGAAACTCCATGCTGATGGACTTTTGGAATCACTTGATTATGAATCACTTGGTGCTTGTGAACCATGCCTTATGGGCAAGATGACTAAAACTCCGATCTTCGGAACAATGTTTCAGGCTTATTGGAAATAATACATAATGATGTATGCGGTCCAATGAGTATTGAGGCTCGTGGTGGGTATAGTTATTTTCTTACCTTCACAGATGATTTGAGCAGATATGGCTATATCTAGTTAATGAAGCATAAGTCTGAAACATTTGAAAAGTTCAAAGAATTTCAGAGTGAAGTAGAAAATCATCGTAACAAGAAAATAAAGTTTCTACGATCTGATCGTGGAGGAGAATCTTCGAGTTATGAGTTTGGTCTTCATTTGAAACAACATGGGATAGTTTCACAACTAACACCACCTGGAACACCATAGCGAAATGGTGTGTCTGAACGTTGTAACCGTACTTTATTGGATATGGTGCGATCTATGATGTCTCTTACTGATTTACCACTATCATTTTGGGGTTATGCTTTACAGACGGCTGCATTCACTTTAAATAGGGCACCATCAAAATCCGTTGAGATGACGCCTTATGAACTGTGGTTTGGCAAGAAACCAAAGTTGTCGTTTCTTAAAGTTGGGGCTGCGATGCTTATGTGAAAAAGTTTCAACCTGATAAGCTCGAACCCAAATCAGAGAAGTGTGTCTTCATAGGATACCCAAAGGAAACTGTTGGGTACACCTTCTATCATAGATCCAAAGGCAAAATCTTTGTAGCTAAGAATGGATCCTTTCTAGAGAAGGAGTTTCTCTCAAAAGAAGTGAGTGGGAGGAAAGTAGAACTTGATGAGGTAGTTGTGCCTTCTCACTTATTGGAAAGTAGTTCATCACAGAAATCAGTTCCCGTGATTCCTACACCAATTAGTGAGAAAGCTAATGATGATGATCATGAAGCTTCAGATCAAGTTACTACCAAACCTTGTAGGTCTTCCAGAGTAAGATCCGCACCAGAGTGGTATGGTAATCCTGTTCTGGAAGTCATGTTACTAGACCATGGTGAACCTACGAACTATGAGGAAGCAATGATGAGCCCAGATTCCAAAAAATGGCTTGAAGCCATGAAATCTTAGATGGGATCCATATATGAGAACAAAGTGTGGACTTTGGTGGACTTGCCCGATGATTGGCAAGCCATAGAAACTAAATGGATCTTTAAGAAGAAGACCAACGCAGAAGGTAATGTTACTGTTTACAAAGCTCGACTTGTTGCGAAAGGTTTTCGACAAGTTCAAGGAGTTGACCACGATGAGACTTTCTCACCCGTAGAGATGCTTATGTTTGTATGAATCATGTTAGCAATTGGTGCATTTTATGATTATGAAATTTTCCAAATGGATGTCAAAACTGCATTCCTGAATGGGTTTCTGGAAGAAGAGTTGTATATGATGTAACAGGAAGGGTTTTTCGATCCAAAGGGTGCTAACAAAGTGTGCAAGCTCCAGCGATCCATTTATGGACTGGTGCAAGCCTCTCCCGGTTGGAATAAACGCTTTGATAGTGTGATCAAAGCATATGGTTTTATACAAACTTTTGGAGAAGCCTGTATTTACAAGAAAGTGAGTGGGAGCTCCGTAGCATTTCTAATCTTATATGTAGATGGCATATTGTTGATTCAAAATGATATAGAATTTTTGGATAGCATAAAGCTATACCTGAATATGATTTTTTCCATGAAAGACCTCGGTGAAGCTACTTACATATTGGGCATCAAGATCTATAGAGATAGATCAATACGCTTAATTGGACTTTCATAAAGCACATACCTTGATAAAGTTTTGAAGAAGTTCAAAATGGATCAATCAAAGAAAGGGTTCTTGCCTGTGTTACAAGGTGTGAAGTTGAGTCAGACTCAATGCCCAAGCACTTCAGAAGATAGAGAGAAAATGAAAGTCATTCCCTATGCTTCAGCCATAGGTTCTATCATGTATGCAATGTTGTGTACCACACCTAATGTATGTCTTGCTATAAGCATCGCAGGGAGGTACCAAAGTAATCCGGGAGTGGAGCACTGGGCAGCGGTCAAGAACATCCTGAAATACCTGAAAAGGATTAAGGATATGTTTCTCATTTATGGAGGTGAAAAGAGGTCTTCGTAAATGGTTACGTCGATGCAAGCTTTGACAATGATCCGGGTAACTCTAAGTCTCAAATCGGATACGTATTTTTATTGAATGGAGGAGCTGTCAGTTGGTGCAATTCCAAGCAAAGCATTGTGGCGGGATCTATGTGTGAAGCAGAGTACATTTCTGCTTCGGAAGCAACAAATGAAGGAGTTTTGATGAAGGAGTTCATATCCGTTCTAGGTGTCATACCTAGTGCATCGGGTCCAATGAAAATATTTTGTGACAATACTGGTGCAATTGCCCTGGCAAAGGAATCCTGATTTCACAAGAGAACCAAGCACATCAAGAGACACTTCAATTCCATCTGTCATCAAGTGTTGGATGGGGACATAGAGATTTGCAAGATACACACGGATCTGAATGTTGCATAGTCGTTGACTAAGCCTCTTCCATGAGCAAAATATGATCAGCACCAAAGCTCCATGGGTGTTAGAATCATTACTTTGTAATCTAGATTATTGACTCTAGTGCAAGTGGGAGACTGAAGGAAATATGCCCTAGAGGCAATAATAAAGTTATTATTTATTTCCTTAATTCATGATAAATGTTTATTATTCATGCTAGAACTGTATTAACCGGAAACTTAGTACATGTGTGAATACATAGACAAAACATATAGTCCCTAGTATGCCTCTACTTGACTAGCTCGTTAATCAAAGATGGTTATGTTTCCTAACCGTAGACATGTGTTGTCATTTGATGAATGGGATCACATCATTAGGAGAATGATGTGATGGACATGACCCATCCATTAGCTTAGCATTATGATCGTGTCAGTTTCATTGCTACTATTTTCTTCATGACTTATACAAGTTCCTGATACTACGAGATTATGCAACTCCCGAATACCGGAGGAACACTTTGTGTGCTACAAAACGTTACAACATAAATGGGTGATTATATAGGTGCTCTATAGGTGTCTCCGAAGGTGTTTGTAGGGTTGGCATATATCGAGATTAGGATTTGTCACTCCGTGTTTTGGAGAGGTATCTCTGGGCCCTCTCGGTAATGCACATCACTATAAGCCTTGCAAGCAGTGTGACTAATGAGTTAGTCACGGGATGATGCACTACGAAACGAGTAAAGTGACTTGCCGGTAACGAGATTGAACTAGGTATGATGATACCGATGATCGAATCTCGGGCAAGTAACATACCGATGACAAAGGGAACTACGTATGTTGTTATGCGGTTTGACCGATAAAGATCTTCGTAGAATATGTAGGAACCAATATGAGCATCTAGGTTCCACTATTGGTTATTGACTGGAGATGTGTCTCGGTCATGTCTACATAGTTCTCGAACCCGTAGGGTCCGCATGCTTAACGTACGATGACGATTGGTATTATGAGTTTATGTGATATGATGTACCGAAGATTGTTCTGAGTCTCGGATGTGATCACGGACATGACGAGGAGTCTCGAAATGGTTAAGACATAAAGATTGATATTTTGGATGACTATATTCGGACACCGAAAATGCTCCGGAGAAGTTTCGGATAAAACCGGAGTGCCGGAGGATTATCGGAACCCCCGGGGGAAGTAATGGGCCTCGATGGGCCTTAGTGGAGAGAGAGAGAGGGGCGGCCAGGGCAGGCCGTGCCCCCCTCCCCCTTAAGTCCGAATAGGACAAGGAAGGGGGCAGTTCCCCCCTTTCCTTTCCCCTCTCCCTCTCATTCCTTCCCCCTCTTCCCCTCTTGGTGGAATCCTAGTCGGACTAGTAGTCCTAGTAGGACTCCCTTCTTGGGGCGCGCCTACAGGGGCCGGCCGGCCTCCCCCCTTGATCCTTTATATACGGGGGTAGGGGAACCATAGAATAAACAAGATGATTGTTTAGCCGTGTGCGGTGCCCCCCTCCACAGATTTCAACCTCGGTCATATCGTCGTAGTGCTTAGGTGCAGATCGTGGAGGTGCCGTACCTTTGGTGCTAGGATCGGTCGGATCGTGAATACATATGATTACATCAACCGCGTTGTCATAACGCTTTTGCTTTCGGTCTACAAGGGTACGTGGACACACTCTCCCCTCTGTTGCCATGCATCTCCTAGATAGAACATGGTGACATTCACCGTGATGAATCACGCCCAATTGGGCCTTGCCCCTTTTGAAAAAGCCATCCTCGGTCACGACAATGACGGGTTGGAATGGGATGAAAACCATATCACCATACCATAACCGTCGCTCGCAAAGGATGAGCCGACTCGTCACATATGCATCTACAATGTCATCGTGGTGGGAAGCAACTAGTGTTTCTCCCTCATACATCTCAAACGTATCTACAATTTTATCGTGTTTCATGCTACATCAATTATTATTATTATTATTATTATTATTATTATTATTATTATTATTATTATTATTATTATTATTATTTGGATTAACCTATTATTTCAATGGCCAGTGCCAGTTGTTGTTTTTAGACATTTCATGGAAACCGATTTTATGGAGCTTAAAGAAATTGGATAAAATATACAAAAACATTCCACGGTAAAAGAGCCAATGTGCCAAAAACCCACTAGGAGGGGCCCACCAGTTGTCATGCATCGAAACCGTGTGGCCAGGGGGATGGGTGCGTGGGCAGGCTGTGTGATGTCCCTAGACCGACTCTCGGCCCCCCCCTATTACTATGAATACCGAAAATACCTCCCACATTTTACCCTATTTTTCCTGTCGCGTGAGTTCCCATTTGAGGTGATCTTCATTTTAGCCCTTTCCAGGCCCTGCCAAGAGGGGAATTAATCTTCATCGACCTTTCCATCATCCCTTGTTGATCATATGATGATTGGTATTAGTCCACCGTCGGGGTTGAGATTTTTTACCATTAGATATGATCTCTCACTCTATCTCCCTTTATTATGTTCGTTTCCAATGACGATTGTTGTGGGCTTTGTTAATGGAGTTTTTATCCCCCCCCCCATATTATTTTTTCTGAATTAAATCTTGCTCATCTATGAATTTCTTTATGTTGGATTGAATCTTTTGGGAATCATTGAGAATAGATGATGCATTTCTAGTATAACTTCTGAAGATGCCCGTAGACATTGAAATGACTCTATGGATAATATGTTAGAATGATAAAAATTATATGGTGTTGTAGTACTATAATTTCTAGGACTGCCTGATGTGACATTGGGTGGCTCAATATATTAAGATATGAAATACGACTATGCATGAGGTGGTTGGCTATTTGCACACCTACGAGATCGCATCCTACATTGATCCGAATAAAAAAAGAAACTTTGGGGTGATTCTTTATTGTTCTTATGAGGTCATATCATGTTGTTTTAACTATGTTAATCATGTTGAGAGTTGAAATTATAAACCGTAGGCATTGTTTCCAAGAACTAAGGCACCATTATACCCACTTTTACTACTGTTTACCTTGTCATCCTATTTTATTCCAAAAATAAAGACACTAATACCATCCATATTACACATTTATTATAACCTCTTCACCAAACTAGTGTACGTATACAATGGACAACTATATTAGGTGTGTTGGGGACACGAGATACTTCTTGTGTCCTGATACGTCCATTTTGCATCATGTTTTACTACTATTATTTATAATTTTTTATCCATAATAACACTTTAGGGAGCAAATGCCTTTTCTCTCATAATATGCAAGGTTTACACACAGAGGGAGAATACCGGCAGCTGGATTTCTGGACCTGAAAAAGCTATGTCAGAGATACCTATTATGCACATCTCCAAATGAGCTGAAATTTTACGGAGAATTATTTTCGAATATATAATAAATATTGGAGGAAATAACTACCAGAGGGGGCTACCTGGTGCCCACAAGACACCAGGGCGCGCCAGGGCCCCTAGGCACGCCCCGGTGGGTGGTGGGCAGCACAGCCCACCTCCGGTGCCCATCTTCTGGTATATAAGGTCTTTTGACCTGGAAAAAATAAGGAGATGACTTTCAGGATGGAATGCTGCTGTCTCGAGGTGGAACTTGGGTAGGAGCACCTTTTCCCTCTGGCGGAGCAATTCTGTCGGGGGAACTTCCCTCCCAGAGGGGGGAATCGAAGCCATCATCATCACCAACAACCCTCTCATCTTTGGGAGGCCAATCTTCATCAACAACTTCAACAACACCATCTCATCTCAAAACCCTAGTTCATCTCTTGTGTTCAATCTTTGTACCGGAACCTCAGATTGGTACCTGTGGGTGACTAGTAGTGTTGATTACATCTTGTAGTTGATGCTTATGGTTTATTTGGTGGAAGATTATATGTTCAGATCCATTGTGCTATTTAACACCCCTCTGATCTTGAGCATTAATATTATTTGTGAGTAGTTACTTTTGTTCTTGAGGTCACGGTGAGAAGTCATGTTGCAAGTAATCATGTGAAGTTGATATGTGTTCGATATTTTGATGATACGTATGTTGTGATTCCCTTAGTGATGTTATGTGAACGTCGACTACATGACACTTCACCATATTTGGGACTACGGGAATGCATTGTGGAGTAGTTATTAGATGATAGGTTGCTAGAGAGACAGAATCTTAAACCCTAATTTATGCGCTATTCCGTAAGGGACTGATTTGGATCCATATGTTTAATGTTATGGTTAGATTTTATCTTAATACTTTTCTCATAGTCGCGGATGCTTGCGAGGGGGTTAATCATAAATGGGAGGTTTGTTCAAGTAAGAACAGCACCCAAGCACCGGTCCACCCACATATCAAATTATCAAAGTAGCGAACGCGAATCAAACAACATGACGAAAGTGGCTACACGAAATTCCCGTGTGCCCTATAGACGCTTTGCTTGTTATAAGAGACCGTTTTGGCCTGTCCTTTGCCACAAAAGGATTGGGCTACCTTGCTGCACTTTATTTACCATTACGGTTACTTGCTCGTTACAAATTATCCTACTATCAAACTACTTGTTACCGACAATTTTAGTGCTTGCAGAAATTACCTTGCTGAAAACTGCTTGTCATTTCCTTCTGCTCCTTGTTGAGTTCGACACTCTTACTTATCGATGGGACTACGATTAATCCCCTATACTTGTGGGTCATCAAGACTCTTTTCTGGTGCCGTTGCCAAGGAGTGAAGCGCTCTTGGTAAGTGGAAAACGGTAAGGAAAATTTATATTACGTGCTGAAATTTATTGTCACTTGTTACAATGGAAAACAATCCTTAGAGGGGTTTGTTCGGGATATTTTAACCTCGACCGGAAACACAAAGAGTTGCCCCTTAACCTACTACACCTATTGAAAATATTAGCTATGAAATTCTTCCAGGTATGATAGAACAACTGCTAGCTAATCCTTGGGCAGGAGATGGAACTAAACATCCCAATATGCATTTGATACATGTCGGTGAAATTATTGGATTATTTAAGCTTGCAGGTTTACCCAGAGATGAAGTTAAGAAGAAGGTTTTCCCTTTATCTTTGAAGGGAAATGCATTCATATGGTATAGGCTATCCAATGATATTGGATCCTGGAACTGGAATCGATTGAAATTGGAATTTCACCAAAAGTTTTATCCTATGCATCTAGTTCATCATGATCGGAATTATATATATAATTTTTGGTCTCGTGAAGGAGAAAGTATCACTATAGCTTGGGGGAGTCTTAAGTCAATGTTATATTCATGCCCCAATCATGAGCTCTCGAGAGAAATTATTATTCAGAATTTTATGCTCAGCTTTCTCGTGATGATCAATCCATGCTCGATAGTTCTTGTACTAGTTCTTTTATGAAGAAGAATATTGAATTCAAGTGGGATCTTTTGGAAACAATTAAATGCAACTCTAAAGATTGGGAACTCGACGAAGGTAAAGAGTTGGGTATTAAGCTTGAGCTTGATTGCATTAAATCCTTTATGAATACCGATGCTTTTCACAAGTTTAGCACTAAATATGGACTTGACTCTGAGATAGTAGCCTCTTTTTGTGAATCATTTGCTACTCATATTGATCTCCCTAAGGAGAAGTGGTTTAAATATCATCCCCCTATTAAAGAGAAAATCAAAGAACCGATTATAGCTAAAGATGAAACAATCATTTACAGTGTTGATCTAGTAGTTCCTACTGCTTATATTGAAAAACCTATTTTCCCTGTTAGGATAAAGGAACATGCTAAGGTATGAATAGTGGTTCGCAAAAGTAATATTAAAGCACAAAAACCCTCTGAAAAAATTAAAGTAGAACCTAGTGCTGCTATGGTCAAAGATATCTTGGTCGAACATATTGATGGGCATGTTATTTACTTCTGTGATGAAGCAGCTAGAATTGCCAAACCCGATGAAAAAGATAAACATAGACCTGTAGTTGGCATGCCTGTTGTCTCAGTTAAAATAGGATATCATTTCTATCATGGTTTATGTGACTTAGGTGCTAGTGTGAGTGTTATTCCTTTTACCTTATATCAAGAAATTATGAATGACATACCACCCACTGAAATATAAGACATAGATGTTAATACTAAACTTGCAAATCGAAACACCATCACACCACTTGGGATAGTTAGAGATGTTGAAGTCTTGTGTGGGGAAATGAAATACCCTACTGATTTTCTAGTTCTTGGTTCACCACAATATGACTTTTGACCGGTGGACCTTTCTTGAACACTGTCAATGCCAAGATAGATTCTGAAAAAGAAAATGTCGGTGTTAGTTTTGGTGAGGTGTATCATGATTTTAATTTCTCTAAGTTTTGTAGACAACCTCATGATAAAGAATCACCTAGTAAAGATGAAATAATTGGTCTTGCTTATATTGTCATGCCTCCTACTAACCCGCTAGAACAATATTTGCTAGACCATGAAAAAGATATGCACTTGCATGAAAGAAATGAAATAGATAAAATATTCTTTGAACAAAACCTCTCCTTAAACACAATTTGCCTATTGAAACTCTAGGAGGTCCTCCTCCTGTTGGGGAACGTAGTAATTTCAAAAAAATCCTACGCACATGCAAGATCATGGTGATACATAGCAACGAGCAGGGAGAGTGAGTCCACGTACCCTCGTAGACCGAAAGCGGAAGCGTTAACACAACGCGGTTGATGTAGTTGTACGTCTTCATGATCTGACCGATCCAAGTACCGAACGTACGGCACCTTCGAGTTCAGCACACGTTCAGCTTGATGACGTCCCACGAACTCCGATACAGCAGAGCTTTGCGGGAGAGTTCCATCAGCACGACGGCGTGATGACGGTGTCGATGATGCTACCAACGCAGCGCTTCGCCTAAGCACCGCTACGATATTACCGAGGTGGAATATGGTGGAGGGGTGCACCGCACACGGCTGGGAGAGATCAACAGATCAACTTGTGTCTATGGGGTTCCCCTTGCCTCAGTATATAAAGGAGGAGAGGAGGGGAGGGGCCAGCCCTCTTTATGGCGTGCCCTGGGGAGTCCTACTCCCACCGGGAGTAGGATTCCCCCACCCCCCTTCATGTAGTAGTAGGAGTGAAGGAAAGGGAAGAGAGAAGAGAAGGAAGGAGGGGGCGCCGCCCCTCCCCCTTGTCCAATTCGGACTAGGCCTTGGGGGGGGGGGCGCGGCCTGCCTCTCTATCTCTCTCCCTTAAAGCCCAATAAGGCCCATATACTCCCCATTGAATTCCCGTAACTCTCCGGTACTCTGATAAATACCCGAATCACTCGGAACCTTTCCGATGTCCGAATATAGTCGTCCAATATATCGATCATTACGTCCCGACCATTTCGAGACTCCTCGTCATGTCCCCGTTCTCATCCGGGACTCCGAACTACCTTCGGTAGATCAAAACACATAACTCATAATGTAAATCATCACCGACTTTAAGCGTGCGGACCCTACGGGTTCGAGAACTATGTAGACATGACCGAGACACATCTCCGGTCAATAACCAATAGCGGGACCTGGATGCTCATATTGGCTCCTACATATTGTATGAAGATCTTTATCGGTCAAACCGCATAACAACATACATTGATCCCTTTGTCATCGGTATCTTACTTGCCCGAGATTTGATCGTCGGTATCTCAATACCTAGTTCAATCTCGTTATCGGCAAGTCTCCTTACTCATTCCATAATGCATCATCCCGCAATAATTCATTAGTCACAATGCT
Source organism: Triticum timopheevii (assembly GCA_963921465.1). NCBI lineage: Eukaryota > Viridiplantae > Streptophyta > Magnoliopsida > Poales > Poaceae > Triticum > Triticum timopheevii. The sequence goes on from OY997268.1 coordinate 525,739,973, forward strand.
TGCAAGGCTTATAGTGATGTGCATTACCGAGAGGGCCCAGAGATACCTCTCCGACAATCAGAGTGACAAATCCTAATCTCGAAATATGCCAACTCAACAAGTACCTTCGGAGACACCTGTAGAGCACCTTTATAATCACCCAGTTATGTTGTGATGTTTGGTAGCACACAAAGTGTTCCTCCAGTAAACGGGAGTTGCATAATCTCATAGTCATAGGAACATGTATAAGTCATGAAGAAAGCAATAGCAACATACTAAATGATCAAGTCCTAAGCTAACGGAATGAGTCAAGTCAATCACATCATTCTCCAATGATGTGATCCCGTTAATCAAATGACAACTCATGTCTATGGTAGGAAACTTAACCATCTTTGATTCAACGAGCTAGTCAAGTAGAGGCATACTAGTGACACTTTGTTTGTCTATGTATCCACACATGTACTAAGTTTCCAGTTAATACAATTCTAGCATGAATAATAAACATTTATCATGAAATAAGGAAATAAATAATAACTTTATTATTGTCTCTAGGGCATATTTCCTTCAGTCTTCCACTTGCACTAGAGTCAATAATCTAGTTCACATCATCATGTGATTTAACACTAATATTCACATCTGCATGTGATTAATACTCATAGTTCACATCGTCATGTGACCAACACTCAAAGGGTTTACTAGAGTCAATAATCTAGTTCACATCGCTATGTGATTAACACCCAAAGAGCACTAAGGTATGATCATGTTTTGCTCATGAGAGAAGTTTAGTCAACGGGTCTGTCACATTCAGAGCTGTGTGTATTTTGCAAAATATTCTCTGTCTACAATGCTCTGCATGGAGCAACTCTAGCTAATTGCTCCCACTTTCACTATGTATCCAGATTGAGACTTAGAGTCATCTGGATCGTTGTAAAAGCTTGCAGTGATGTAATTCTTTACGACGGGCTCTTTTATCACCTCCATAATCGAGAAATATTTCCTTAGTCCTTACTAAGGATAATCTTGACAGTTGTCCAGTGACCTACTCCTAGATCAAAATTGTACTCCCTTGCCAAACTCAGAGCAAGGTATACAATCGATATGGTACACAACATAGCATACTTTATAGAACCTATGGCTGAGGCATTGGGAATGACTTTTCATTCTCTTTCTATTTTCTGCCTTGGTCGGGTTTTGAGTCTTACTCAATTTCACACCTTTGCAACACAGGCAAGAACTCTTTCTTTGACTGTTCCATTTTGAACTACTTCAAAATCTTGTCAAGGTATGTACTCATTGAAAATCTTATCAAGCGTCTTGATCTACCTCAATAGATATTGATACTCAATACGTAAGTAGCTTTACTGAGGTCTTTCTTTTGAAGAACTCCTTTCAAACACTCATTTATGCTTTCCAGAAAATTCTACATCATTTCTAATCAACAATATGTCACTCACATATACTTATCAGAAAGTCTGTAGTGCTCCCACTCGCTTTCTTGTAAATACAGGCTTCACCGCAAGTCTGCATAAAACTATAAGCTTTGATCAACTCATCAAAGCGTATATTCCAACTCCGAGATGCTTGCACTAGTCCATAGATGGATCATTGGAGCTTGCTCACTTTGTTAGCCCCTTTAGGATTGACAAAACCTTCTAGTTGCATCATATACAACTCTTCTTTAATAAATCCATTAAGGAATGCAGTTTTGACATCCATTTGCCAGATTACATAAAATGTGGCAATTGCTAATATGATTTGGACAGACTTAAGCATCGATACGAGTGAGAAAATCTCATCATATTCAACACCTTGAACTTCTCGAAAAACCTTTTGCGACAAGTCAAGCTTTGTAAATAGTAACACTACTATCAGCGTTTGTCTTCCTCTTGAAGATCCATTTATACAATATGGCTTGCCGATCATCGGGCAACTCCACCAAAGTCCACACTTTGTTCTCATACATGGATCCCATCTCAGATTTCATGGCCTCAAGCCATTTCATGGAATCTGGGCTCATCATTGCTTCCTCATAGTTCGTAGGTTTATCATGGTCTAGTAACATGACTTACAGAATAGGATTACCGTACCACACTGGTGCGGACCGTACTCTAGAAGACCTACGAGGTTCTGTAGTAACTTGATTTGAAGTTTCATGATCATCATCATTAGCTTCCCCACTAATTGGTGAAGCAATCACTGGAACTGATTTTTGTGATGAACTACTTTCCAATTCGGGGGAAGGTACAAAAACCTTATCAAGCTCTACTTTCCTCCCACTCACTTCTTTCGAGAGAAACTCCTTCTTTAGAAAGGATCCATCTTAGCAACGAATATTTTGCCTTCGGATCTGTGATAGAAGGTGTACCCAATAGTTTCCTTTGGGTATTCTATGAAGAAGCACTTCTCCGATTTGGATTCGATCTTATCGGGTTGAAACTTTTTCACATAAGCATCGCAGCCCCAAACTTTAAGAAATGACAACTTTGGTTTCTTGCCAAACCACAATTCATAAAGTGTCGTCTCAACGGATTTTGATGGTGCCCTATTTAAAGTGAATGTAGCTATCTCTAATGCATAACCCCAAAACGATATTAGTAAATCAGTAAGAGACATCATTGATCGTACCATATCAAATAAAGTGCGGTTATGATGTTCGGACACACCGTTACGTTGTGGTGTTCCAGGTGGCATGAGTTTGTGAAACTATTCCACATTGTTTCAACTGAAGGCCAAACTCGTAACTCAAATATTCATCTCCACGATCAGATCGCAGAAACTTTATTTTCTTGTTACGATGATTTTCCACTTCACTCTGAAATTCTTTGAACCTTTCAACGGTTTCAGACTTATGTTTCATCAAGTAGATATACCCATATCTACTCAAATCATCTGTGAAGGTCAGAAAATAACGATACCTGGCACGAGCCTTAATACTCGTTGGTCTGCATACATCAGTATATATTATTTCCAACAAGTTTCTTGCTCGTTCCATTGTTCCGAAGAACGGAGTTTTAGTCATCTTTCCCAAAAGGCACGATTCGCAAGCATCAAATGATTCATAACCAAGTGATTCCAAAAGTCCATCTTTATGGAGTTTCTTCATGCGACTTTACACCGATATGACCCAAACGGCAGTGCCACAAATAATTTGCACTATCATTATCAACTTTGCATATTTTGGCATCAATATTATGAATATGTGTATCACTACGGTCAAGATTCAATAAACCATCAACATTGGGTGTATGACCATAGAAGGTTTTATTCATATAACCAGAATAACAATTTATTCTCTGTCTTATATGAATAATCGTATCGCAATAAGCATGATCTAATCATATTTGTGCTCAACGCAAACACCAAATAACATTTATTTAGGTTCAACACTGATCTCGAAAGTATAGGGAGTGTGCAATGGTGATCATATCAATCTTGGAATCACTACCAACACACATCGTCACTTCACTCTCAACTAGTCTCTGTTTATTCTGTAACTCCTGTTTCGAGTTACTAATCTTAGCAACCAAACAAGTATCAAATACCCAGGGGCTACAGTAAACACTAGTAAGGTACACATCAATAACTTGTATATCAAATATACTCTTGTTCACTTTGCCATCCTTCTTATCCACCAAATACTCAGGGCATTTCCGCTTCCAGTGACCATTTCCTTTGCAGTAGAAGCACTCAGTTTCAGGCTTTGGTCTAGCTTTGGGCTTCTTCACGGGAGTGACAACTTTCTTGCCATTCTGCTTGAAGTTCCCTTTCTTTCCCTTTGCCCTTTTCTTGAAACTAGTGGTCCTATCAATCATCAACACTTTATGCTCTTTCTTGATTTCTACCTTCATCGATTTCAACATCACGAAGAGCTCGGGAATCGTTTTCGTCACCCCTTTCATACTATAGTTCATCACGAAGTTCTAGTAACTTGGTGATGGTGACTAGAAAACTCTGTCACTCACTATCTTATCTGGAAGATTAACTCCCACTTGATTCAAGCCATTGTAGTACCCAGACAATCTGAGCAAATGCTCACTAGTTGAGCAATTCACCTCCATCTTTTAGCTATAGAACTTGTTGGAGACTTCATATCTCTCAACTCGGGTATTTGCTTGAAATATTAACTTCAACTCCTGGAACATCTCATATGGTCCATGACTTTCAAAACGTCTTTGAAGTCCCGATTCTAAGCCGTTAAGCATGGTGCACTAAACTATAAAGTAGTCATCATATTGAGCTAGCCAAACGTTCATAATGTCTGCATCTGTTCCTGCAATAGGTCTGTCACCTAGCGGTGCATCAAGGATATAATTCTTTTGTGCAGCAATGAGGATAAACCTCGGGTCATGCACCCAGTCCGCATCATTTCTACTATCATCTTTAAACTTAGTTTTCTCTAGGAACACATATAAAACATAGGGAAGCAACAATGCGAACTATTGATCTACAACATAATTTGCAAAATACTATCAAGACTAAGTTCATGATAAATTTAAGTTCATTTAATCATATTACTTAAGAACTCCCACTTAGATAGACATCTCTCTAATCATCTAAGTGATCACGTGATCCAAATCAACTAAACCATAACCGATCATCACGTGAAATGGAGTAGTTTTCAATGGTGAACATCACTATGTTTATCATATCTACTATATGATTCACGCTCGACCTTTCGGTCTTAGTGTTCCGAGGCCATATCTGCATATGCTAGACTCGTCAAGTTTAACCCGAGTATTCTGCGTGTGCAAAACTGGCTTGCACCCGTTGTAGATGAACGTAGAGCTTATCACACCCGATCATCACGTAATGTCTCGGCACGACGAACTTTGGCAACGGTACATACTCAGGGAGAACACTTTTACCTTGAAATTTAGTGAGAGGTCATCTTATAATGCTACCATCAATCAAAGCAAAATAAGATGCATAAAGGATAAACATCACATGCAATCAATATAAGTGATATGATATGCCCATCATCATCTTGTGCTTGTGATCTCCATCTCCAAAGCACCGTCGTGATCACTATCGTCACCGGCGTGACACCTTGATCTCCATCATAGCATCGTTGTCGTCTCGCCAACTATTGCTTCTACGACTATCGCTACCGCTTAGTGGTAAAGTAAAGCAATTACAGGGTGATTGCATTACATACAATAAAGCGACAACCATATGGCTCCTGCCAGTTGCCGATAACTTTGTTACAAAACATGATCATCTCATACAATAAAATTTAGCATCATGTCTTGACCATATCACATCACAACATGCCCTGCAAAAACAAGTTAGATGTCCTCTACTTTGTTGTTGCAAGTTTTACGTGGCTGCTACGGGCTGAGCAAGAACCGTTCTTACCTGCACATCAAAACCACAACGATATTTCGTCAAGTTAGTGTTGTTTTAACCTTCGCAAGGACTGGGCGTAGCCATACTCGGTTCAACTAAAGTTGGTGAAACTAACACCCACCTGTCACCTGTGTGCAAAGCACGTCGGTAGAACCAATCTCGCGTAAGCGTAAGCGTAATGTCGGTCCAGGCCGCTTCATCCAACAATACCGCCGAACCAAAGTATGACATGCTGGTAAGCAGTATGACTTGTATCGCCCACAACTCACTTGTGTTCTACTCGTGCATATAACATCTACGCATAAACCTGGCTTGGATGCCACTGTTGGGGAACGTAGTAATTTCAAAAAAAATCCTACGCACACGCAAGATCATGGTGATGCATAGCAACGAGCAGGGAGAGTGAGTCCACGTACCCTCGTAGACCAAAAGTGGAAGCGTTAGCACAACGCGGTTGATGTAGTCGTACGTCTTCATGATCTGACCGATCCAAGTACCGAACGTACGGCACCTCCGAGTTCAGCACACATTCAGCTCGATGACGCCCCATGAACTCCGATTCACATGAGCTTTGCGGGAGAGTTCCATCAGCACGACAGCGTGATGACGGTGTCGATGATGCTACCGACGCAGGGCTTTGCCTAAGCACCGCTACGATATTACCGAGGTGGAATATGGTGGAGGGGGGCACCGCACACGGCTGGGAGAGATCAATAGATCAACTTGTGTCTATGGGGTGCCCCTTGCCTTAGTATATAAAGGAGGAGAGGAGGGGAGGGGCCGGCTGAGGGAGTCCTGGACTAGGGGGTGTCCGGATAGCCGGACTATCATCGTCACCGGACTCCAAGACTATGAAGGTACAAGATTGAAGACTTCGTCCCGTGTCCGGATGGGACTTTCCTTGGCGTGGAAGGCAAGCTTGGCGATACGGATATGTAGATCTCCTACCATTGTAACCGACTCTGTGTAACCCTAGCCCTCTCCAGTGTCTATATAAACTGGAGAGGGTTTTAGTCCGTAGGACGAACAATCATTACAACAATCATACCATAGGCTAGCTTCTAGGGCTTAGCCTCCTTGATCTCGTGGTAGATCCACTCTTGTACTACCCATATCATCAATATCAATCAAGCAGGAGTAGGGTTTTACCTCCGTCGAGAGGGCCCGAACCTGGGTAAAAACATCGTGTCCCTTGTCTCCTGTTACCATCCGCCTAGACGCACAGTTCGGGACCCCCTACCCGAGATCCGCCGGTTTTGACACCGACATTGGTGCTTTCATTGAGAGTTCCTCTGTGTCATCACCGATAGGCTTGATGGCTTCTTCAATCAACAACAACGCTGTCCAGGGTGAGACTTTTCTCCCCGGACAGATCTTCGTATTCGGCGGCTTCGCACTGCGGGCCAATTCACTTGGCCATCTGGAGCAGATCGAAAGATACGCCCCTGGCCATCGGGTTAGATTTGGAAGCCTAAACTTCACGGCGGATATCCGCGGAGACTTGATCTTCGATGGATCCGAGCCGCAGCCGAGCGTGCCGCACTGTCATGATGGGCATGATCTAACTCTACTGCCGGACAGTACCTTGGAGGCCGCACACGAATCCGCTCCGACCCATAGTCCAGAGCCGATCGCGCAGATCGAGGACGGGTGGCTGGACACCGCCTCGGGAGCTGCAACTTCCATGGCGATGGAGCTGAACACTGACCTTGTCCCTTATAAAGCTCGTGACTCCGAGGTGCCGGACTCCCTGCCGGACTCCGAACCTCCTGCGCCCCTGCCAATCGAATCTGATTGGGCGCCGATCATGGAGTTCACCGCCGCGGACATCTTTCAGCACTCACCCTTTGGCGACATCCTAAATTTGCTAAAGCATCTCCCGCTATCCGGAGAGCCCTGGCCGGACTATGGCCAGGATGGTTGGGATGCGGACGACGAAGAAATTCAAAGCCCACCCACCACCCACTTTATAGCCACTGTCGATGATCTAACCGACATACTAGACTAGGACTCCGAAGACATCGACGGCATGGACGACGATGCCGGAGACGATCAAGAACCAGCGCCTACAGGGCACTGGAAGACCACCTCGTCATATGACATATACATGGTGGACACCCCAAAAGATGGGGACGGCGAAGAAGCAGCGGAGGCAGATTCCTTAAAGAAACAGCCCAAGCGCCGACGTCAGCGGCGCCGCTCTAAATCCCGCCAAAGCAAGAATGCAGATTCCAGCACAGGAGATAATAACACCCCAGAAAGTGCCGAAGACAATCCCCTCCTACAAGATTCAGCGCAGGAGGATGCAAAAGCAAGCCCTCACGAGAGAGCGGCAGACGAAGAGGTCGAGGATGATAATTACATACCTCCCTCCGGAGACGAGGCAAGCCTCGACGACGACAAATTCGTCGTGCCTGAGGATCCCGTCGAACAAGAGCGTTTCAAACGCATGCTAATGACCACAGCAAATAGCCTAAAGAAAAAGCAGCAGCAACTTCAAGCTGATCAAGACCTGCTGGCCGACAGATGGACCGAGGTCCTCGCGGCCGAAGAGTATGAACTCGAACGCACCTCCAAGAGCTACCCAAAACGCAAGTTGCTCCCCCGACTAGATGAGGAAGTATATATACCTTCATCACCAGCGCATAATACGGCAGACCGACCACCCCGTGGTCGGGACAGAGAGGCACCTAGGCCCCCCACCAAGACCGTACCCCGCCATCGCTCAAAAAGTACGAATCCACGAGGGAACGCGCCGGACTTGCAGGATATATTGGAGGACAAAGCAAGGCAATCCAGATCTATTTATGGATCACGTGGGCACCCCACGACCCACGACGAATACCGTCGCGCTGGATACAGCAACTCCGGCCGGGCCGAACACAGCAGACAACGCTCTCTTGAGCTACGATGTGACATTGCTCAATAAAGAGGCGCCTCACACCCACTATGCTTCACAGACGAAGTAATGGATCATCAAATCCCTGAAGGGTTTAAACCCGTCAACATCGAATCCTACGATGGCACAACAGACCCCGCGGTTTGGATCGAGGATTATCTCCTTCATATCCATATGGCCCGCAGCGACGATCTCCATGCTATCAAATATCTCCCGCTCAAGCTTAAAGGACCAGCTCGGCATTGGCTTAACAGCCTGCCCGCAGAGTCAATTGGGTGTTGGGAGGACCTGGAAGCCACATTCCTCGACAACTTCCAGGGCACATATGTGCGACCACCAGACGCCGATGACCTAAGCCACATAATTCAGCAGCCAGACGAATCGGCCAGACAATTCTGGACACGGTTCTTAACAAAGAAAAATCAAATCATTGACTGTCCGGATGCAGAGGCCCTCGCAGCCTTCAAACATAACATCCGCGACAAGTGGCTCACCCGGCACCTAGGACAGGAAAATCCGAAATCCATGGCAGCCCTCACATCATTAATGACCCGCTTCTGTGCGGGAGAGGATAGCTGGCTAGCTCGCAGCAACAACCTCAGTAAAAATGCTGGCAGTCCGGATACTAAGGACCACAACGGCAGGTCGCGCCGATGCAAAAACAAACACCGCGTTAACAGCGACAACAATGAGGATACGGCAGTCAACGCCGGATTCTGAGGCTCTAAACCCGGTCAGCGGAAGAAGCCATTTAAAAGAACCACTCCGGGTCCGTCCAATTTGGACCGAATGCTCGACCGCTCATGCCAGATGCATGGCACCCCCAAAAAACCAGCTAACCACACCAACAGAGATTGTTGGGTATTCAAGCAGGCAGGGAAGTTAATTGCCGAAAGCAATGACAAGGGGCTGCACAGCGATGATGAGGAAGAGACCCGGACGCCGAACAGTAGAGGACAGAAGGGTTTCCCCCCACAAGTGCGGACGGTAAACATGATATACGCAACCCATATACCCAAGAGGGAGCGGAAGCGTGCACTAAGGGACGTATATGCGATGGAGCCAGTCGCCCCGAAGTTCAATCCATGGTCCTCTTGCCCGATCACTTTCGATCGACGAGACCATCCGACCAGTATCCGCCATGGCGGATTCGCCGCATTGGTTTTAGACCCAATCGTCGATGGATTTCACCGCACGAGAGTCCTGATGGACGGCGGCAGTAGCCTGAACCTGCTTTATCAGGATACAGTGTGCAAGATGGGCATAGACCCCTCAAGGATTAAACCTACAAAGATGACCTTCAAAGGCGTCATACCAGGTGTTGAGGCCAATTGTACAGGCTCAGTCACATTGGAAGTGGTCTTAGGATCCCCGGATAATTTCCGGAGCGAGGAGTTAATCTTCGACATAGTCCTGTTCCGCAGCGGCTATCACGCTCTGCTCGGACGAACCGCGTTCGCAAAGTTCAACGCGGTGCCGCATTACGCATACCTCAAGCTCAAGATGCCAGGCCCTCATGGAGTCATCACGGTCAACGGAAATACGGAACGCTCCCTCCGAATGGAGGAACATACAGCGGCTCTCGCGGCAGAAGTACAGAGCAGCCTTCTAAGGCAATTTTCGAGTCCGGCCGTTAAACGACCGGACATGGCCAAACGCGCCCGGAGCAACATCAATCAAGACCACCTGGCACGTTCCGAGCACACGTAGCAATGCGGCCCCAACCCCAGCCCTCGCATGATTGCAAGACCAGCCCTCCGCGTACATCATTACGCTCTGGAGATACCATGGGCATAGGGGGAGGGGCACGACCACAACAGACCCAGAGTGCGGTTCGACCACACCAGGGGCTCCTAAGTCTGTTGCTCTTTTTATTTTTATTTTCCTTCTTTTTTATACACAGGACTCCGTTCACCAGAGGCCCTGTCCGGCGGCGAACCCGCCGAACTCACGATGCAACAGCCAGGGAGGGAAAAAAGCTGCGACGAACACTCAGGTGGTCTCCATTACGAGCATTAAATTTGATTATATACACCAGTCCGCAGCCCACCCCTGGAGGGGGACATGTTTAATTAGTCCAATCCCTTGCTTACCACACTATTTGTATCATTCCGCACTCATAGCAGAATTCCTTGAATAAATAAGGCAGCACTTTTTGCCTATAATTGCATTACTTTACATATATGTTCATTAATGACATCTAGCACCCGTATATTTTGGTACGGCCGAATACACCAGGGGCTTATGTTCCCCGCATTATGGTGTGATAAGTCCGAACACTTTCACAAGTGCGGCACCCCGAACTTATAGCATTATATGAATCGGCTCCGAATCATGTCTTGGGTCAATAGTTGGGTTTGCCCGGCTCCCATGTTTTGGTACCTTACGTTCCATTCTGTCGGCTAAGGTAGCACTGGGAGAACCACTGCGATTGCGCCCCGGTTGAGTTGGGCGAGCGCCTCAGTGGAGAAAGCTAAAACTGACTGGCATGATAAGGCGAGAGACTGGTCGCTGTTCGAGAGGTCTTTTCGAGTCCCTAAAGACTTATGCCGCTTCGAGCAAAGAACCGGATAATGTCCGGCCAAGGCGTGGATAGTGCCCTGAACTCGGTCTTCCGAATACTAGGGGCTTCGCCGAAATTTAAAATTATAGAATTCTATGGCTAAGTGAGAGTGTTCAAGCATTATAAGTCCGGTTGCCTTGTTCGTTGTGTTGAGCGCCTCCCTAGATGGACCCAAAAATGGGAACAAGAGTGCTCAAGTTTATCCCGAACACCCCAGCACTCGTGGCATGGGGGCTGAAGCCGACGACTTGCCATCTCTCAGATTTTATAAACGGCCGCACAGAAGGTAATATTTTAAATCAATAAGCGTTGCTTAGCGCATATGAACAAAGTTTTCAGCGCACAGGATAACACATTGCGAGTTTACTCAATAATTACATCTCTGGGGCACTCATCCGCAATCTTGCGGGCACCCTTCAGGACAGTCTTATAGTACATCTCGGGCGTACGATACTCCTTGCCCGCTGGCGGCGCGTCAGTGATAAGCCTCTCCGCATCCAGCCTGCCCCAGTGCACCTTTGCGCGGGCAAGGGCCCGACGAGCACCTTCAATACAGGCGGAGCGCTTGATGACCTCCACCCAGGGGCACGCATCAACTAGCCGCCGCACGAGGCCGAAGTAGCTCCCAGGCATGGCCTCTCCAGGCCACAGCCGAACTATGAGGCCCTTCATGGCCTGCTCGGCTACCTTGTGGAGCTCGACCAGCTGCTTCAGCTGGTCGCTAGGGGGCACCTGATGGCCGGCCTCAGTGTACTGAGACCAGAAGACCTTCTCCATTGAGCTCCCCTCCTCGGCTCGGTAGAATGCGGCGGCATCAGACGCACTGCGAGGCAGATCTGCAAACGCCCCTGGAGAGCTCCGAATTCGGATAAGTATCAGGAAGTTTACATTAACATGCTTTCTTTGCATGAAAAATGCCTTACCCGCCACTATTTTCTTCACATCCTCAACCTCCTGAAGGGCCTTACGGGCCTCGGCCTTGGCGGCTTTGGCACTTTCGAGAGCCGAGGCAATCTCGGACTCTCGAGTCTTTGAGTCACGCTCCAAACTCTCATGCTTTTCCATGAGAGACTGGAGCTCTTGCCGCACCTCCGCCACCCTCGCCTCCTGCTTCTCTCGCTCTGCCCGTTCCGCGGCCGCATTGCGTTCGGCCGCGGACACAGCCTCCTTCAGGGTTGCCACCTCGTTCGTGGCCCCTGCAGTACCCACGTTATCCTTGTTATTTTTATTGCAACCTAAATCCTTTTCTATAAGGTAACTATTCAAAGTGGTGTTATTCACCTTCTTTGTCCTCGAGCTGCTTCTTGGCACGGCCGAGCTCTTGCTCGGACCTCTCGAGGTCCTGCTTCAAAGCACCGACCTCCGCAGTTAGTGCGGCAGAGGTCAGCAGCGCAGCCTGCAAACCCATATTGACATAATTTTTAGCAACCCTGGGTATATCTTTTTATATCCTCAGTCCGGCTTTTCTTTTCGAACACCGAACCGAGCATCAGGGGCTACTGTCTATGCGGTACTACATTGCATATTTTTAACTTCTTACCTCAAAGCCTATTAGAAGGCTACTGCAGGCTTCGGTCAGCCTGCTCTTGGCGAGCTGAACCTTCCGAATCACCGCACTCATGATAGTGCGGTGTTCTTCCTTGATGGAAGCGCCTTTGAGCGCCTCCAACAAGTTGTCCGGCGCCTCCAGTTGGACGAGGGCCGCCAGCGTCGCGGTCTTCCCCTTCTTGCGAGGGGGCCGCCTGCCAGACTCCGGAACCACTGCGGGTTCTGGCGTGGAGTCCGGCGCAAAGTCCGGGAGGCCGCCTTGCGGCGCCTCCGGAGCCTCCTCCTGATGGGTCCCTTCCTGGGATCCCACCTCGGCGTCCTCAACGTCGCGAGGGGTGGAGGCAGTCGAGATGGAATCCACATCCGACGGAGCCAACGACCCGCTCGATGAAGCGGGGAGATCATCATCGGCCGGACTGTAGGCAGTGTGCGGCATTAGAAGGACATTATGTGACACAAAAGAAATTATAAATCATTCAGGAATCCGGATACTTACGATCTTGCTGGAGGCTTGGCCCTTGAGGGCCACTCTTCGTCGCCAACGTTGGCGTTGGGGAGCTGTCCGGGGGAATAGTCCTTCCCCTCTTGGACCCTTCGGCCTCCCCTGTCGGGAAAGCCTTCCTCTTCCTCTCTCCTTCCTCTGGGAGAGAGTCTTCTTCCTCCTCCTCGCCTTCGGGGGAGGAGTCCGCCCCGGAGTCGTCAGACACCTGAAAATGGGAACTCTTTCGAGTACCCGTGGCCTCCTTCTTGGCCTTCTTCTCCGGCACCACATGCGGTGCCGGAACCAGCAGCCCCGCTAGACGGGCGTCTACTGGGTTTTCTGGCATGGGAGCCGGGCAGATGATCTGCTCGGCCTTCTTCATCCAGTCCTGTCAAAGGAAAAGGGAGATTGAAACCCGCGTAAGGTCAAACTATTAAAAACAAGTGTACCGTAAAGGGGTAGAATCACTTACCTCGTCAGCTGGACGCTGCGAGCGAAATCCGCGATCTTCAGTGGCGGATGCGGGAGCTTCGGCGCCCTTGAACAACACCCGTCAGGCGCCTTTGTACATCGTGTCGAAGAGCCCGCTCAATGCCTGGTGCTATGCCAGATTGAACACCCACAATTTAAATGCCCATTGTTGGCAAGGGAGAATCCGGCGGATGAGCATGACTTGGACCACATTGACAAGCCTGAGCTTCTTGTTCACCAGCTTCTGGATACAGGCTTGGAGTCCTGTCAGCTCCTCCGAACTACCCCATAGCAAGCCCTTCTCTTTCCAGGAGGTGAGCTGCGTAGGGATACCAGATCTGAACTCAGGGGCCGCCGCCCACTTAGGGTCGCGCGGCTCGGTGATGTAGAACCACCTCGATTGCCACCCCTTGACGGACTCCACAAAGGCCCCTTCGAACTAGATGATGTTGGGCATCTTGCCCAACATGGCGCCTCCGCACTCCGCTTGAGTGCCCTTCACTACCTTCAGCTTGACATTGAAGGTCTTGAGCCACAAGCCGAAGTGGGGCTGGATGCAGAGGAAGGCCTCGCACACGACGATAAATGCCGAGATGTTGAGGATGAAGTTCGGCGCCAGATCATGGAAATCCAGGCCGTAGTAGAACATGAGCCCCCGGACAAAGGGGTGAAGTGGAAAGCCCAGTCCGCGGAGGAAGTGGGGAGGGAACACGACCCTCTCATGGGGCCTGGGGGTGGGTATGAGCTGCCCCTTGTCGGGCAGCCGGTGCGCGATGTCGCCGGAAAGATATCCGGCGCTGCGCAGTTTTGCGATGTGCTCCTCCGTAACGGAGGAGGCCAGCCATTTGCCTCCCGCTCCGGACATGGTCGGAGAAGGTCGAGGCGAGATGCACGGACTTGGGCGCTGGAGCTCGAGAGTGCGCGGAGATGGATAAGCAAAGGAGGAAGAAGGCGTAGGTAAAAAGGGCGGATCTTTATCCCCTTATATATGGGCGGATGAAACTATGCGTCCCCACCGGCCTGGTAAAACTCGCTTATCTCCCAAGCGCCACCATCAATGGCGCGGTTGGGTTACCCACGTTCGTATTGATGAGAATCCCGGGATAAGGGGAACATGATCTCTGCTTCGACAAGACGTGCCAAGGAAACCGCTTTGCTAAACGCGCGGAGGTGGTATAATAAAAAACGATTCAAGTAAAGACTTGGTAGTGGCGTGACGTCACGCTACAAGATACGTCAGCAGATTGAACCTGTGTACATAATATTCTCTCTACGAGGAAATGTGGAAATTATTTTGCAGAGCTGGACACTATCCTGGTGTTCGCAATCTTCTATGAATTATTCGGAGGAGGAACCTGCCTTGCAATGCCGAACAATATGCGCGCCGGACTCATCATCATTGAAGCCTGGTTCAGGGGCTACTGAGGGAGTCCTGGACTAGGGGGTGTCCGGATAGCCGGACTATCATCGTCAGCCGGACTCCAAGACTATGAAGATACAAGATTGAAGACTTCGTCCCATGTCCGGATGGGACTTTCCTTGGCGTGGAAGGCAAGCTTGGCGATACGGATATGTAGATCTCCTACCATTGTAACCGACTATGTGTAACCCTAGCCCTCTCCGTGTCTATATAAACTGGAGAGGGTTTTAGTCCGTAGGACGAACAACCATTACAACAATCATACCATAGGCTAGCTTCTAGGGCTTAGCCTCCTTGATCTCGTGGTAGATCCACTCTTGTACTACCCATATCATCAATATCAATCAAGTAGGAGTAGGGTTTTACCTCCGTCGAGAGGGCCCGAACCTGGGTAAAAACATCGTGTCCCTTGTCTCCTGTTACCATCCGCCTAGACGCACAGTTCGGGACCCCCTACCCGAGATCCGCCGGTTTTGACACCGACACCGGCCATCTCTATGGCGCGCCCTGGGGAGTCCTACTCCCACGGGGAGTAGGATTCCCCCCCCCCCCTTCCATGTAGTAGGAGTAGGAGTCAAGGAAAGGGAAGAGAGAAGAGAAGGAAGGAGGGGGCGCCGCTCCTCCCCCTAGTCCAATTCAGACTAGGCCTTGGGGGGCGCACGGCCTACCTCTCTCTCACCCTTAAAGCCCAATAAGGCTCATATACTCCCCGGCAAATTCCCGTAACTCTCCGGTACTCTGATAAATACCTAAATCACTCGGAACCTTTCCGATGTCCGAATATAGTCGTCCAATATATCGATCTTTATGTGTCGACCATTTCGGGACTCCTCGTCATGTCCCCGATCTCATCTGGGACTCCGAACTACCTTCGGTAAATCAAAACACATATCTCATAATATAAATCATCACCGAACTTTAAGCATGCGGACCCTACGGGTTCGAGAACTATGTAGACATGACTGAGACACATCTCCGGTCAATAACCAATAGTGGAACCTGGATGCTCATATTGGCTTCTACATATTCTACGAAGATCTTTATCGGTCAAACCGCATAACAACATACGTTGTTCCCTTTGTCATCGGTATGTTACTTGCCCGAGATTTGATCGTCGGTATCTCAATACCTAGTTCAATCTCGTTACCGGCAAGTCTCTTTACTCGTTCCGTAATGCATCATCCTACAACTAACTCATTAGTCATAATGCTTGCAAGGCTTATAGTGATGTGCATTACCGAGAGGGCCCAGAGATACCTCTCCGACAATCGAAGTGACAAATCCTAATCTCGAAATACGCCAACTCAACAAGTACCTTCGGAGACACCTATAGAGCACATTTATAATCACCCAGTTACGTTGTGACATTTGGTAGCACACAAAGTGTTCCTCTGGTAAACGGGAGTTGCATAATCTCATAGTCATAGGAACATGTATAAGTCATGAAGAAAGCAATAGCAACATACTAAACGATGAAGTGCTAAGCTAACGGAATGGGTCAAGTCAATCGCATCATTCTCCAATGATGTGATCCCGTTAATCAAATGACAACTCATGTATATGGCTGGGAAACTTAACCATCTTTGATTCAACGAGCTAGTCAAGTAGAGGCATACTAGTGACACTTTGTTTGTCTATGTATTCACACATGTACTAAGTTTCCAGTTAATACAATTCTAGCATGAATAATAAAAATTTATCATCAAATAAGGAAATAAATAATAACTTTATTATTGCCTTTAGGACATATTTCCTTCACCTCCACCTAAAGGTGATCCTATGTTTGAATTAAAGCAACTGCCTGGCACTCTAAAGTATGCTTATCTTGATGAGAAAAAGATATATCATGTTATTATTAGTGCTCTCCTTTCAGAACTTGAAGAAGGGAGATTATTAAAAATTCTGAGGAAGCACCGTGCTTCTATTGGATATACTCTTGATGATCTTAAGGGCATTAGTCCCCCTCTCTGTCGGCACAAGATTAATATGGAACCTGATGCTAAACCCATTGTTGATCACCAACGACAATTGAATCCTAAGATGAAAGAAGTGGTAAGAACTGAAATACTGAAGCTTTTGGAAGCAGGTATAATCTATCACATAGATGATAGTAGATGGGTAAGTCTTGTTCATTGTGTCCCTAAGAAAGGAGGTATTTCTATCGGTCTGAATGATAAAAATGAACTTATCCCACAAAGAATTGTTAGTGGCTATAGAATGGTAATTGACTTCAGGAAATTAAATAAAGCTACTAGAAAACATCATTACCCTATGCCTTTCATTGATCAATGCTAGAAAGATTATCTAAGCACACACACTTTTGTTTTCTTGATGGATATTCTGGTTTCTCCCAATACATGTGTCACAACTTGATCTAGAGAAAACCACCTTTACTTGTCCTTTTGGAACTTATGCATATAGATGTATGCCTTTTGGTTTATGCAATGCACCTGCTACCTTTCAAAGATGTATGCCTGCTATATTCTCTGATTTTTGTGAAAAGATTGTTGAGGTTTTCATGGATGATTTTCTGTTTACGAAACTTCTTTTGATCATTGCATAAAATGAAGTGTCACTTTATGGTTAATGAAGGCATTTTCTTGGGGCATAAAATTTCTGAACGAGGCATTGAGGTGGATAAAGCTAAAGTTGATGCAATTGAGAAAATGTCGTGTCCCAAAGATATTAAAGGTATTCGTAGTTTCCTTGGTCATGTTGGTTTTATATGTGGTTTATTAAAGACTTCTCTAAAATTTCTTGGCCTCTTACTAATCTTTTACAAAAGGATATTCCATTTGTTTTTGATGATGATTGTGTAGAAGCCTTTGAAACACTTAAGAAAGCCTTAACTTCTGCACCTATTGTTCAACCACCTGACTGGAACTTGCCTTTTGAAATTATGTGTGATGCTAGTGATTATATTGTTGGTGTTGTTTTAGGACAAAGACTTGATAAGAAATTAAATGTTATACATTATGACTCTAGATAGTGCCCAAAGAAACTATGCTACTACTGAAAAGGAATTTTTAGCAGTTGTGTTTGATTGTGATAAATTCAGATCTTACATTGTTGATTCTAAAGTAATTGTTCACACCAATCATGCTCTATAAAATATCTTATGGAAAAGAAAGATGCTAAACCTAGACTCATTATGTGGGTTCTCTTGCTACAAGAACTTGGCTTAGATATCACTGATAGGAAAGGAGCTGAGAATCCCGTAGTAGATAACTTGTCTAGGTTAGAAAATATTCTTGATGACCCACTACCTAGCTATTGATGGTAGCTTCCCTGATGAACAATTAGTTGTAATAAATGCTTCACATAATAATCCTTGGTATGCTGACTATGCTAATTACATTGTTGCTAAATTTATACCACCTAGTTTCACATACCAACAAAAGAAAAATGTTCTATAACTTAAGACATTACTTTTGGATGACCCACATCTTTATAAAGAGGGATTAGATGGTATTATTAGATGTTGTATACATGAGCATGAACAGGAACAAATCCTACAGAAGTGTCACTTCGGAGCCTATGGAGGACATCATGCAGGAGATAGAACTGCGCACAAGGTATTACAATCTGCTTTTTATTGGCCTACTCTTTTCAAGGATGCCCGTAAGTTGGTCTTGTCTTGTGATGAATGTCAAAGAATTGGTAACATCGGTAAGCGTCAAGAAATGCCTATGAATTATTCACTTGTTGTTCAACCATTTGATGTTCGGGGATTTGATTTCATGGGACCTTTTCCTTCCTCTAATGGGTATACACATATTTTGGTTGTTGTTGATTATGTTACTAAGTGGGTAGAAGCTATTCCAACCAGTAGTGCTGATCACGACACCTCTATTAAAATGCTTAAGGAAGTTATTTTCCCAAGGTTTGGAGTCCCTATATATTTAATGACTGATGGTGGTTCACACTTTATTCATGGTGCTTTCCATAAAATGCTTGCTAAATATGATGTTAACCATAGAATTGCATCACTCTATCATCCTCAATCTAGTGTTCAAGTTGAACTTAGCAAGAAATAAAATTAATATTACAAAAAACTGTCAATAGGTCCCGAAAGAATTCGTCTAAGAAACTAGATGATGCACTTTGGGCCTATAGAACAACTTATAAAAATCCTATGGGTATGTCTCCATATAAAATGGTTTATGGAAAAGCTTGTCATTTGCCTCTTGAGTTATAACAAAAGCATATTGGGCAATTAAAGAACTCAATGATGACTTCAAACTTGCCAGTGAAAAGAGGTTATTTGATATTAGCTCACTAAATGAATGGAGAACTCAAGCTTATGAAAATGCCAACTATCTGGAATTGTCATGGCAGATGTCCTAGTGTGAGGACTTAGTCGTGAGGCCAACGCATCTAAGTAGTAGCTTGAGAGGGGTTGAGCGGAACTGAGAAAACGCAACACGCAAGACAAAGGATTTAGACAACTTAGGGCCCCGGGAAACATCATCCGGTAACAACCCTACATGCTGTTTGTGGCTAGGTCTCATTATCATCATGAGGGAGTCGCCATAAACTGGATCTCCCAGTTATGTCTGGATCTCCCAATGATGTCTAACCCTAAGGTTTCTCCTCCCCCCTCTTGGGGTGCCCAGCCCATCCTTATATAAGTTGAAGGGGCGGGTTACATGTAGAGTCCATCTCGGACTAAGACTTAAACTATTTTTACTTCCCTTCATGGGCTTCTTAACGTCTTGGGCTTCATAACATCTCAGGCTTCATAACTCCTGGCATCCAAGTTATCACTATCTGTCGGGTTATGACTGGTGCCTGTTTATTATGGTCTGCCGGTTTATGATTGTCTGTCGGGTTATGACTCCTGCCGGTTTATGATTGTCTACTGACTTAACTCCTGCCGGGTTATCATCTGACTTAACTCCTACCGGGTTATCATCTGACTTAACTCCTGCCGGGTTATCATCTGACTTAACTCCTGTCGGGTTATCATCTGACTTAACTCCTGCCGGGTTATCATCTGACTTAACTCCTACCGGGTTATCATCTGGCTTAATTCCTTCTTGTTTACCAGGTCCCAGCCGGGTTATAACTCCAGTTGGGTCATACCGTGGGATATATCCCCAACATTAGCCCCCAGTTTAATTTGGATTTATACATGTTAAAGTGATCCTGATCATCCTTAAGTCCTTGTCATTTCCTTCTTCTATAAAATTCGGGTCAATAGGCCAGTTTCATAATCAATTTGCTGACATTGGTTTGTCACAGAAAAAATATTATGAAGAATAACTCATTTGACTCAGCTCCCAATGCTTAACAACAATATTGGTCCTTGAAATACTCATCTGATCTTCAGCCGGTTTAAGGATGTAGAACTTATCGGTTTATCATTGCTAAGATTGTCGGTTTATAAATATTGATAGCACCGGGTCATAACTGTAGTTAACATCAAGCTTGAAAATATACCTCTTATATGCCTATCACTTGTATCCCCCAAGTCTTAAGAAGGTAACGTAGCTTAAGATTTGCTTCAATATGAATGTCACAAGCTTGAAGAAATCCAGGTTATTCATCTCAATCACCAGTCAGAACTGAGTATTCCACATGTATAGCCCCCAAGTACTGGGTTGTCATTCTTGCAGCAACCTGGGACTTGTAATTGCCTGATGCTCATCAAACCTTTAACTAGTGTAGCCTCCAATGACCAGGTCATTATGTAGTAATGAGCAAGGACTTTGTGTATATAATCATGTAAACTTTGAACAGCAACATGTAGCCCCCAAGGGTCGGCTCAGTAAGATAATATTGAGCTGGGACTTGATATATACTTCAATGAAAATAACATCATATGATGTAACCCCATCATGGGGCTTGAATCCACGTCCACAAGGTTAAGAGCCTTGCGCTTTACCAACTGAGCAGTGGACCCTTCAATATAATGGATAAAAAGCTTTGTACCTTGAATTGTTGACAGGAGCAATTGGTAGCCCCCAAGGGCCGGCTCATTATAATGTGATGAGTCGGGTCTTCAATAAGATGGTTAAACAATGATTTTGCATTAGCCCCCAAGTGTCATGGTGCATGCTTGCAGCAACATGGGACTTGCATATTTGATGTAATCTCAACTTGAATAATGTAGCCCCCAAGTGCCGGGTCATAAGCCTGCAGCAACTCAGGACTATTCCTTCAATTGTAGAATAAATCATATCCATTGGTAATATGATAGCCATTGCGCTAAAGCGACTTTGAAAACCTTAATCATAATACTGGTTATTGATAACCATAATAAAAATCCAGCCATGTTGGCTATTAAAGATTTGAATAATATACCCAATGATTTATAAGCGCATGATTCCAATGGCGCAATCCAAATATATACTGGTGACTTATAGTCCAAATCCAGGTCGGCTTAATAAACGCCGGTGATTTATAATTATGCTTTATTCAACCTGTTTCTGCATACAACAAGTTTAAAGTGTCCTGGCGGTTTATCGCCGGACGGGTCATAATGCCCAACATATAACCCGGGTTTATAACCAAGGCTGCAAGGATAATAAAATATGAAATATATCATACCTGTGATATTGAATCACATCGTTGGTTTACCAATTTTCTTGTAGTAAGGGTGATAACCCAAATCTAGAGTACTGATAACTCCCACCATGCTTTGCTGGTAATTCCCACCATGCTTTGCTGGTTTATAATGAAGCCATGCCGGGTTATAATAAACACCGGATGATCATACTGGCGACTTATAGTCAAAGCCAGGCCGGGTTAACAAACACCGGTTTATAATTGGTTGTGTACTAACAACTTTTAGTTGAAAGTCAAGCCGGGTTAATAAACACCGGATTATGTTGATGACTTATAGTTAGGCCGGGTCAATAGACGCCGGTTTATCATAAAACCTTATCAAAGGAGAAGAGACTTTGACAAATAAAAGCAAATGAAAACTTGTAGTTGAGGCTTTTCAAGGGCTGCCAGGCCCAAATTCAAGGCTTTCCATGGGCTGCCAGGCCACTGAGTTAAACCATTTTACAAAGTCTTTTAAGATGGACCTCACATTAACAAATCATCGTTTTAACTTTAACAAGTTCAAGGTCTGTATAAGATTGACTTGTCAAACATTCGGCGGGTCATACCAGGATTACCTGGGCGGAATGACTTACTTGATGAAGGTAGGTTAACCCGGGGTTTTAGGTGAATACACCTGGCTTCCAAGCCTGGCTTGATAGCCTATTACAAGGGTCCTTTCAAACTCTTTGTTGTTGTGCACAAAGAGCCCCCAAGTAACATTTTTGAGTTGTGCTCAGTGGGTGCCTATGTTTGAGTTGTGCTTTTTGCAACACTCTCTTTGGCCCCTAAGTGATTTCCTGTTGGCCTTACGCCGATCAAGAGGTGTAGCTATGGTTCGAATACGACCAAGCCCCCAAGTGATTTCCCTGGCGGCCTTACGCCGATCAAGAGGTGTAGCTATGGTTCGAATACGACCAAGCCCCCAAATGATTTTTCTTGAAAACTTGAACTTTGCGAGAGATATTTCTTCTTGAACCGGATGTTAAACCGGATTTTGAGAACTTCCAAGCTTTGTGGGAGACATCTTTCCCTTGAACCGGATTTTAAACCGGAATCTTCATTTTAAGCCGGAACTTTTGTGATGGCCTTTAAATTTGCACCAATATGGCGGTTTAAGGTCCTGCATTTAGATAACTTTGCAAGCCGGAGTGATTGCTCTTTTAAAGGAAACAATATAATATAAAAATATACTGGATGGATTTCACCTGATATGTCAGGCCAGTAAATTATCCACCGCAGAGTTGATCATCACCACGGTGAAGGTATGTATCCATCGAGCATCACGGCACGGACAAGTGCTAGTGCAAAAGATGTTGGTATGTGCTCTGTATCCATGGTATAACATTACTTTCGTCACAAATAATTGTCCTGCATAAAACATTGCAAGACAGAATAACTGTTCGCAGACATATTATTGTACACAGATGAAATAGATAGGACAGGATCATCTGATATATTTTTCAAAGGTAGTAACTGTTGACCGAGTGAAAGCCTTCACGTCCAATCAACTAACCACTTATCCATCAAATTTTGAAATGGTTCGTTCCCATCAATCAGTAGCACACTTAATTCAGACTGTGAATCCTTTAGCTTGTTTCTCTGTGTGGAGTAAATTGCACAGAAGTACCACAATTGGGGCATTGGAAGCAGCTTGGTACCAAGATTGGTAATTTTTACGTGTCAGTACCAAGATTGGGGCGAGCCGTTGCAAAAAAGACTAAAAGTGTGTTTTATACATATTGACAGAAAAGCTGACCGGTTGAGCCCGCCCGTCAGGCGACACGCTGGCCAGTGCGTGCGTGCCCGCGCGCTGACTGGGCGCTGACTGGGACGAGGTTGGCTCGCACCGTTTAGGTCTCGCTGGTGCGATCGAGCCAGACCCCGACCCCGCTCTGCCCTCTTCCTTCTCCTCCTCGCCGGCGGCTGCCTCCCCGCCCGCCCCGCCGCCCGCCACACCACGCCACCGTAGTCATGGATCGAACTGCTTAGGCGTTGTCACCTCACCCGCGGCTGCTCTTCCCTCGCGCCCTCCTCTCCCCCGCGGCTGTTGTGCCCTAGGCGACGATGGCCTCGGCTACTCCGGCAGGCGACGGTGGCCAGGGCGATGCGAGCGGCGGCGACCTCCCCCGCTTAGGCCTCGATGGGAGTGGCGGCTACTCCAGCTCGGAGTACAGTAGCGAGGACGAAGATTTTGCGGAGCCGGCGTTGTCGATGGAGCAGAGGCTAAAGATGGCGCGAATTTGGGTGGCCAACCCTAGCACCGCCCATCAGTGGACTCATGGCTTCGGTGGTGTTCTGTAAGTGTTCCACTGTTCTATCTTTGCAAACTGAAATTGGGGATTAGGGTTAGGGTTTACTGCCTGGTTTACTGTCTGCATGTTTAGCACTCTAATTGCTAGTTCCTAAGTAGAGCAGAGAAGTATAGTGGATTACATGAGTCCTAACTAGAGCAGAGCAGAGCAGCATTAGTGGATTACATTGTTATTTCTTAGTCCAAATTGTCAGAGCAGCATTAGGTGTTACCTAGTTAGAGCAGAGCAGAGCAGAGAAGCATAGTGGATTAAATCATTCCTAACTAGAGCAGAGCACCATTAGTGGATAATTCTGTTAACTACTTATCTGAAAATACAAACCATCAGTTTGCTGTCAGTTAAGTACCCACTCTGTAATAATTGTTTACATTGTTTGATTTTTTAGTAATTGTTTAGTTTATATGTTAACTTAAACCAAGCTATGTTTATATGTTAACTTGTTTATATGTTAACTTAAAAAAAGCTTTGTTTATATGTTAGCCTATCTGTTAAGTAAAATTGTTTATTAACCATTTTTTATGTTATTTCATTTTGCAGTTTGTATGATGACATTTTGGATGTTAGGTTCTATTTTGATGCTTCAGAAATGTCTGAGCTGAAGCTCTGCAGTTCAGATGTAACATACCTGAATATGATTGCAGTGATGGAAACCCAAGGATTTGGTGAATATGATCTGCTGTTTCACATTGAGAATCCACAATTAGGGGAGAAAGGATTGGAGATGGTAGAGTGTAATGCTGAGTTGCAATTAGTAAAGAAGCAGGTTAAGGAGTCTAAGGTCTTAAATTTGCTAGTGAGGGCATGTCCACCTCCTTGCAGCCAGTTTGAGAGGCAAGAATTATCCACTGTTGTGTATGAAGAGCCTGTGTTATATGATCTCAGTGAGCCACCCATCTATGCTGTTAATGAAGAAGGAGTTGCATTTGAAAGTCAGAGTAGCAGCTGCAGTGTAGCTCATGGTACTGGTGTTTGCGCACAAGAGAGCAAGAATGTAAAAGGAAAACTGAAAGTTGTTATGGAAATAGAAGAAGAAGAAGAGGGATATGTTGGAAGTGGTGGTTCTGATTGTGAAGGTGAAGAGGACATTGATGTACCACCTTTTTATATGGGTGATGCTGATGACATAGAGATGGCTGAGGGAAAGAAACAGAAAGAGTATGATGAAATGGAAGAGGAAGAAACAGATGATGAAGAATCTGAGGAGGAAGAAGTGGTGCATTATGAGGGTGACACAGAGGTTGAGGAACCTTTTCAAATGGATGAAGATGACAAAGTTGTTTCACAGGATGAAGAAACTGTAATTGTACATGAAGAGAAGAAGAAGAAGAAACAGAAGCTTCCAGTTAGGAGAGGGCCTACAACAAGGTCACATTCAAGTGTAGTACCAGAGGAGGAACCTGATTTCAAACCTTCATCTGATGAAGAAGAGAAGGATTGTTGAAGGAGGCTGATGATGATGGTTTTGATCCATTGTCATTTGTGCTGCCAAACAAAAGGAAGACCAGGGCAAAGCAGAGGCCTCCTATAAAATGGTACAATGAGAAAATGGAGGTACCACATGAGCAATTATGTCTACACATGTGTTTCTTGGATCAACATCAATTCAGAGAGGCTTTGTTGAACCTACACATCACTCAAGAAAGAAACTTCAGATATCATAGGAACTCAGATCAAAGAATAATTTTAGAATGCAACCAAAAACATTGCAACTTCTTTATGGTGGCAGCAGTTATAAAAGGTGAAACTACTTTTGTAATTAAGAAGATGAGAATTAAGCACACTTGCCCTACTAGTACAAAGACAACAAGGGTAAGTGCCAAGTGGCTTGCACAGAAGTATGAGTCACTGTTCAGATCTGATCTAACAACTGGCATTCAGACTTTGATTGATGCTTGCATGGAGAAGTATGGTGTGGATGTGCCCAAGTCAATGGCATACAGAGCAAAGAACATAGCTATTGATGATGTGCTAGGAGACCACAAGAAGCAATACCCTAGGTTGAAAGACTATGCTCAGACAGTGATGGATACAAACCCTGGGAGTAGAGTAGTAGTCACTACTGTAACTCCATCACCCACTGAAAAAATCCCCCATCCAGGTCCAAGATTCCATGCTATGTTCTATTGCATCAATGGAGCAAGGGAGGGGTTTCTCAAGGGGTGCATACCATTCATTGGTTAGTTTGTTCACCTTGTGCATTAGTTACATATTGTTTCATCTTGAAATGCATTTGAATGTTTTAAATACTGAATTTGCTTGCTCATTCAGGTGTTGATGGGTGCTTCATTAAGTTAACTACTGGTGCTCAACTACTTGCTGCCACCGGTAGAGATGGCAACAACAATATATACCCACTAGCATTTGGTATTGTTGGGCAAGCGGACACACCTAACTGGTGTTGGTTTCTACACCAACTTAAAATCTGCCTAGGAGGAGAAGAGGGACAGTTTGGTCCATATACAATAATGTCAGATAGACAAAAGGTATGTGCTTGCATCTTATTTCCTTGTTCCTATATGGTTGTTTTGTGCTAGATAGTAGCTTAGCTAGTTTAATTGTGTGTCCCAGGGCCTACTAAATGCAGTGAATGATGTCTTTCCTAAGTGCAACCAAAGGTTCTGCCTTAGGCATATCTATGCAAACTTCCAAAATGCTGGGTTTAGGTTGGAAGATCTGAAGAAGTGTATGGTTAATGCTGCCTATGCATATAGTGAACACAAATTTAACATTGCAATGAATGACCTTAGAGCTGAATGTCAGGAAGCTTGGAAGTGGCTTTGTCAAATACCCAAGAAAACATGGGCAAGGCATGCATTTGACACAAACTGCAAGACTGACCTTGTAGTTAACAATTTGTCTGAGGTGTTCAACAAGTATGTCCTAGATGTTAGGAAGAAACCAATTAGGACAATGTGTGATGGAATAAAGGATAAACAGATGATGAGGTGGCATAGGAATAGGGAGAGTGCAAAGATAGCTAGATGGGACATAACACCCCATTATAGTGAGAAGCTAGAGGTTGAGAAGGAGAGGGCCAAATATTGCAAACCAATTCAAGCTGGTGTGAACTTGTGGCAGGTTACAAGTGGGCAGCAAACCCATGCTGTTAACTTGCAAGTGCACACATGTGGGTGCAGAAAATGGGACCTCAGTGGCATCCCATGTAACCATGCCATCTCAGCAATCAACAAGGGCAAAAGAAAACCAGAGGATTATGTCAGCAAGTTCTTCAAGAAAGAATTTTATGTGGCAGCTTATGAACCAATGATCTATCCAGTTCCTGGTGAGCATGACTGGACAAAGACCCCTGGTCCAGACATTGACCCACCTGCATTTAAAGTGAAGAGAGGAAGAAAGAAAGAGAAGAGGATCAAGGGGAAATTTGAAGTTCCAAAGCCTAAGGACACATCAAGAATGGGGACTATAACATGTGGAAATTGTGGACTGCAAGGACATAGGTACACAAGCTGCCTCAAGCAGTTGAAGCCTGAGCTGGCTTTGAGGAAGAACAAACATGTGGTAATCCTCTTATAAGTGGTTTTCCTTCTTGTACATTCCATTTTTTTAAGTACTAACTCATTTTCCTTCTTGTTTATGCAAGCCTCTTGCAAGGAATTCCAATGGTGGTGGTGCTACTACTACACCAACAGCAACAACCTCTCATGCAGCTCCTACAACAACACCAACAGCTGGGAGAGGAGATGGGAGAGGGGCTGGGAGAGGAGCTGGGAGAGGAGCTGGCAGAGGTGCTGCAGGTGCTGGGAGAGGTGCTGGGAGAGGTGCTGCAGCTGCAGCTGCTGGGAGAGGTGCTGCAGCAGCTCAAGCTGCTGGAAGAGGTGCTGCACCAGGTGCTGCAAGAGGTGTTGGGAGAGGGAGAGGTGCATTCTCTGCCCCAACACAATCTGGTCCCTCCACATCTACTGCTCCCTCCACATCTGCTGCTGGGAGAGGTGCTGGTGGTAGACATACTTGATGGGGGAGGTACTTCTATGCAAGTGGTAACTAGATACTTCATGTGGTGGTGTACAATGTCATCTTTGCTTTGGTGGTCTACTTTAAGAATCAATGCCATATATGGCTTTTGTTGATGTGGATGCAACTTATGAGTGAATGCCTGGAATGGACTATCTTGATATGCTAGAGTTATTGATTATGCAAGCTTGGATGGTTCTTTTTATGATTGATATGTTGTCTATGATAAAAAAGGTTCTTTGTATTATTGATATGTTGTCTATGCTCAAAATGGTCCTTTTTATGTTGTCTACGTTTTGGTGGCTCGGGGTTGACGGAACCACCTAAAGCCATCAACTAGGGTCTAGGGTGTCTCGGGGTCGACGGAACCACCTAAGGCCATCAACTAGGGTCTAGGGTGGCTCGGGATCGATGGAACCACCTAAAGCCATCAACTAGGGTCTAGGGTGTCTCGGGGTCGACGGAACCACCTAAAGCCATCATTTTGGGTTTTGGGGCTCGGGGTCGATGGAACCACCTAAAGCCATCAACTAGGGTCTAGGGTGTCTCGGGGTCGAGGAACCACCTAAAGCCATCATTTTGGGTTTTGGTGGCTCGGGGTCGACGGAACCACCTAAAGCCATCAACTAGGGTCTAGGGTGTCTCGGGGTCGACGGAACCACCTAAAGCCATCAACTAGGGTCTAGGGTGGCTTGGGGTCGATAGAACCACCTAAAGCCATCAACTAGGGTCTAGGGTGTCTCGGGGTCGACGGAACCACCTAAAGCCATCATTTTGGGTTTTGGTGGCTCGGGGTCGACGGAACCACCTAAAGCCATCAACTAGGGTCTAGGGTGTCTCGGGGTCAACGGAACCACCTAAAGCCATCATTTTGGGTTTTGGTGGCTCGGGGTCGACGGAACCACCTAAAGCCATCAACTACGGTCTAGGGTGGCTCGGGGTCGACGGAACCACCTAAAGCCATCAACTAGGGTCTAGGGTGTCTCGGGGTCGACGGAACCACCTAAAGCCATCATTTTGGGTTTTGGTGGCTCGGGGTCGACGGAACCACCTAAAGCCATCAACTAGGGTCTAGGATGTCTCGGGGTCGACGGAACCACCTAAAGCATCACTGTACCATAACAAACTATTCCTTTTGCAAATGCATTTAAGCATTTAAGCATCACTCTAACATATGTAACTATTCCTCAAATGCATTTAACCATCATTTTCAGTCTAACATAAGCATCATTATGTCATCATTTTTAGTCTAACATTGAAAGCAAATGATACTAACTAGAGTTCAACACATTATAGGAATACACAACCATTGTTCACATTACATAGTGGAGTTCAAATGCACAATCCATCCTTTTCTCACAAAAGGATGAATAGCATATTACTAGGTACATAAACAGCCAGAGTTCACAATTAGTTCTAGAACCATACATTACACTACCATAATTCTAAGTTACCAGGCCATTGCACAGCCATCCTTCCCAAAAGGTCTGCAATGCCCACTAATCTTAATTCATCTTGTTCAGTTCTCCAAGATGGCCTGGATCCCCTTGATCTTCTCCTTCAGCTTCTCCTCTGCCTACATGAGCTCAGTAATCTTAAACTCTTGCATCTGCTTCTCTTCATTATGGTTTTCCTTGAGCTTCAGCAGATCAGCAACCTGGAACTTCAACTGTAGCTTCTCTTGGATGAGCTTCTCCTCAAACTTTGTGAACTCTGCATTCTTCAGCTCCAAATTCTCTTGAGCCTCACTCCTCAATTGCGTCTCTTTCATATTCTTCAACTTGAGGTTTTGGATGGCAGTTGCTTGAGCACTTGTCAGGTTGCACAGGATTTCAAACTTCTGTTGAAGCTTCTCTAGAGCTGCATCTTTCTTTGCCATTTCTGCATTCATACCAGCCACCAATTCAGCTCTGCATTGGTGCTGATATGTGACAGCTGACTGCAGATAACTGAAATCCACAACCCTATCCTGCTGAAAGTCCACAAGTTGATGCACATCTTTCACTAACTTGTCATATTCTGCATCCAGCTTCTTCTTTTCTTCTGTCAAATGGTGAATAGTTAAAGAACTTTGAAGATTATCATCCACCCTAGCAGACTTGCTCTCTTCAACCATTGACCAAAGCTTCAACAATGCATTCTCCATTGTTGGGGGCCACTGCTCATCAACCCACTGAACAAACCCACAATTCTGACCTTCCTGGAAAAATAACAAGGCAAAATTTAGTACGATACAACTACTAATAGTAGTAAGCAACAGTTAGTTCATGCCAGTAGCTAATGTTGGTACTGGCCAACACTGAATTTGCACATCCATGTGCTAAGCAAGAGGGTGATCAGTATATAATTAGCAGAGTAACACTACATTCAACTTTGCATAATAACCAACTTACAATTGGCCATTAATATAATGGAATCCTACATTAGCCTAGCTAAATACACTACATTAGCCTGCAGGAACAAACTAGCTAATGACAGTACCTACTGTCAACAGTAAGCAACAGTTACTTATTAAGAGTCACACATCAGCTAATGGGCTAATGTGAGTACTAAGCAACATTGCATACAACAGAGCATTCATGTGCACACAATAGAGCGTGCTTGAGCCTATATTTAGCCTAAATGCACTCCACTGACCATAATATTCACCATTCCTACAATGAGCACTACAGTATGGCATATATGACTAACAAAATTACCAATCACATAACTGAATCACAATTGGCAAACAAGACTATGTGACTTCCAATGAACATATCCTGTGCATAATCAATAAGGCAAGAAAAATACCGGCTCTGCACATGCTAAGAACCTTCTCCCAGTCATTGTTCCTTCGAATGCAACAAGCCTCTCTGATGGCTTCCCATGCTTCTCGCACAGCACTATCAGATCTAGCTCAAGACCATTGTAATCCGGGTCCTGAAGAGAGAAAGGCACCTGCCCAAGAAAAATCCAAGTTAGCATCATGTGTGGAGGACGAGGACAAAGCAAATCAAACGAAATCCTCACAGCAAAGACCACCTAGACAGAAAAATCCCCAAATTTTCCTAAACCTAGCCCTAACCCTAGCTCCAATGGAGTAACTGACCTGGTTGAGCCCATCGGTGGAGGTTTCGGAGTGCATGTACGGGGGGCTTGAGTTCTCGTCGCTGCTCTCATCTTCAAAAACCATGGCTGCAGCAGCGTCGTGTGGCGGCCGGCGGGGGCAGGCGCAGCCGGCGGCGAGGCAGAGAGAAGGAAGAAGAACGCAGAGCAGAGCGGGGGGAGTGAGCGGGGTGTGGCTCGACCGCACCAGCCGCGCCCTAAAAGGGAGCCGGCCTCGTCCCAGTCAGCGCCCAGTCAGCGCGCGGGCAAGCACGCACTGGCCAGCGTGTCGCCTGACGGGCGGGCCCAACCGGTCAGCTTTTCTGTCAATGCGTATAAAACCCACTTTTAGTCTTTTTTGCAACGGCTCGCCCCATTTTTGGTACTGACACGTAAAAATTACCAATCGTGGTACCAATCTGTTTCCAATGCCTCAATTATGGTACTTCTGTGCAATTTACTCCTCTGTGTGAGAACTTGCTCCCTCTCCCTTTTGGCATGATTTGCTTTTTGATATGGCACGCATACACACAAAGCTTATTATTGGCATCCCCACCTCCAAGCTTGTATTTTAATCACCAGGTCCTGCCACTTGAACCCGTTACCTCCACGGAATAAATACCATAGCTCAACACAGATCGGTGGGGCAACAACCAGGAGACGGGTCACATCGGCCGATTCCATAGCAGCAAAGGTGAACCGGCGGAAGTCAGAGCAGTTCACGGGAGACTCGCGGCAGCTCAAGACGGTTCACGAAGCGGAGACGGGCCGGCGTCCAACACAGTGACTCAGGGCGTCATGAGGAAAACTGCGACGGCGGTTCAAGGCCGCGGTAATGCATGACCGCCACCAAAGTGAAGATAGAGCATCGGCTTGTCACAAGGTGGTAAGGCGACGGCGACAACAGCATCCGGCGGTTCAAAATGAGGCCAAAACAAAAGATCTCCATGCAAACCGAGGCGAAATCCAGTGGAGCATGGTCGGGTCGTGGAACGAAGGCTGCGGCGGTTCTACGCGGAAACTTGGTTGGTGGTAAGCGAGGCCAAGTCCTTCCGTGACCCGGAGGCGGTGCGGGAGCGGAGGCGCATCTGCGACTTCATTGCAGAGGCGACAACAAGGACCGGCGGCCGTCGGTCTGGTGACGGCGACTTAGTTCAAAGCCGCGGGGGCAAAGCGGAACGGGGGGTGACTCGGATCAAAGGCCCACGGGCGTGCAGACGGCAGTTTTGCAAGTTTGCGAGTGCGATGACCCACAGCGGCGGCTCGGAGAGAGGTTGGTGCAGTGCTTTAACCCGTGGCGGTTTAACCAGAGGCGACGGGCGCGGACGCGGAGAAGCGTCGCGGGCGCGGACGATGCAACAACATGGCCGGGACGCAGGACGCTGGATGGGCAGAGCCGTCGAGCGGGCACTGCCGGGTCACTAGAGGCCGGACAGGGCAGGGACGAGCCGGCGGGAGGCCGGAGCCAGCCAAGCAGGTGTGGCGAGCGGAGCTGACAGGCAGCCCGAACGCGCGGAGTGGACACCGGCGTACGGGCGGAGGCGGCCCGGCGCGACGAGGAGGGGAGCGCGAGCGATGCGGCGCGGTTGGTGGAAGGCAGTAACGAGTAGGGAGCCACGGGTGGCTCCATCACAGGACGTCGGAGGAGGGCCGTGCGCCCAAGAGTAGCACCAGAGGGGTAAGCCGCCGACAGGCGGGCGTTGGACGACCGGGGAGCCGACGCCACGGAGAAGCGCGGTAGGCAAGGCACGGTTGCAGCCGGTGGTCGAGATGGAGGCGCACGAGCCATGCAGAGGAGGTGCTTGGCGGCGGGCCTGCCAGCGGAGGAGACGCACGGCCATGGCGAGGCTCGGGGCAGTGCTGAGGGCAGTGCGTGGCCATGGCGTGGCTTGGGGCTGGGGATGTCAGCCCGGAAAGGCGGATGGCTCGAAGGTGGACGCTAGCAGGAGCGAGCTGGCACCCGCCGGAATGGTGCGGGCTGTGGCCACGGCAATCCAGAGGTGCAGGGCGGGCCTCGACAGCTTTGCGACACGGGGCGACTCTCCGGCCGAGGTGGACAGCAGAGGCGAGATCGAACAGGGGCAGCCTTGGGCGAGGCGCAACGGCAACTTAGCGCGGAGACCACTTTAACCTCCGGGGCGACTCATGCAGCGGGTTGGAGGGCGCGGCCGTGGCCGGTTCAAAACGGCCGTGGAAGTGGGTCACCGCAGAGGTGAGGCTGCAGCTACAGCTTGCTTGGGCGGTTTGACGAGGCGACGGTGGCATCTGAAGTGAGCCACGGCGAGTTACAGCAGCAGCAGGCCGGCGACGACATGTCAGTTGTGGTGGAGTTTGGGCGCCGGCGTCTTTGACACACCCACGAGCCGTCTCATCGTAAAAGGGGACGCCGGGCCACACCATGGGCAGAAGGAGCGACAGTGAGCCGGCAAAGCGCGAAACAACGGTGCTTGGCGTGGCGGGTTGGAAGCAGGAGGCGACTCTAGCTGAAAGCGTCAAAACGGGTTGCGGTAGCAGCACAGGACCGCCTAGCAGCACAGGACCGCCGAAGTAGCAAAGGTGGATGTCGAGGCCGTGGCTGGCTTCAGATTACGGTCCGTGCGGCGCTCCGAGGTGGACGGCGTTTCTCTGGTGAAGGTGTAGGTGTTGACTCGGACTCCGCGAGTTATGGTTGTTTGAAGACCAAAATCTCCTCCAGATTGTAATGAATTTAGACCATCCACGTCCGGGTCGTGATGGTCTCCTATCTAAACATTGTACCCCTTTAAAGAATTCCTTTTTGACACTTCGGGTGTTCCGGAGATTTACCAGAATAAACATTTGTCTTAGCCTTTGTTCCTGGCGTTTTAGCACGGTGGCAGGGCACCCCAAGATCGATCCGGCGCATAGCCCGACTGGTTAATGCCTGTTGGTCTTGGCGATGTGTGGCAGCAGCAGTAGATTTTTAATCTCTTCTCGGATCCAATTCACAAAGGCGGCGGTTTGTGGCATAGCCCTAATTCTTCCTTAACCTTTAAACCTCACCGATCATAAACCGGGTCCGATAAACTTGCAGTTGACGTAGATTCTTTCAAACTGGCTCTTCTTCATCCAGAGAATTGCAATCTCCTTGATCCCTAAGAAAGATCCCTCCAGGAACTCAACACCACCCGTGCGAGAGCCCCACGGTGGGCGCCAACTGTCATGAAATTGTCATGGCAGATGTCCTAGTGTGAGGACTTAGTCGTGAGGCCAACGCATCTATGTAGTAGCTTGAGAGGGGATGAGCGGAATCAAGAAAATGCAACATGCAAGACAAAGGATTTAGACAGCTTCGGGCCCCGGGAAACATCATCCGGTAACAACCCTACATGCTGTTTGTGGCTAGGTCTCATTATCATCACGAGGGAGTCGCCTTAAACCGGATCTCCCAGTTATGTCTGGATCTCGCAGTTATGTCTAACCCTAAGGTTTCTCCTTCCCCCTCTTGGGGTGCCCTGCCCCTCCTTATATAAGTTGAAGGGGCGGGTTACATGTAGAGTCCATCTCGGACTAAGACTTAAACTATTTTGACTTTCCTTCATGGGCTTCTTAACGTCTTGGGCTTCATAACATCTCGGGCTTCATAACCCCTGGCAACCCAGTTATCACTGTCTACCGGGTTATGACTGGTGCCGGTTTATGATGGTCTACCAGTTTATGACTGGTGCCGGTTTATGACGATCTGCCGGTTTATGATTGTCTGCCGGGTTATGACTCCTACCGGTTTATGATTGTCTGCTGACTTAACTCCTGCCGGGTTATCATCTGACTTAACTCCTGCCGGGTTATCATCTGACTTAACTCCTTCCGGTTTACCAGGTCCCAGCCGGGTTATAACTCCGGCCGGGTCATACCGTGGGGTATATCCCTGACACCAACCTATTCAAAGAAAAAGTTAAAAGATGGCATGACAAAAGAATCCAAAAGCGGGAATTCAAAGTTGGTGAACATGTTCTATTGTACAACTCTCCTTTTAGATTTTTTGCAGGAAAACTTCTTTCCAAATGGGAAGGACCATATATTATCGAAGAAGTTTATCGCTCTGGAGCCATTAAGATCAATAATGCCGAAGGTACTAACCTGAAGGTGGTCAATGGGCAAAGAATTAAGCACTATATCTCATGTACGCCTATTAATGTTGAAACTAATATTATCCAAACCATCACAGCAGAGGAACACATAAAAGAAACCTTCTACAACACTCTATAACCTTGAAAAGGAAGAGGTACGTGATACGGTAAGTAAACGGACTTAGAAAAATTCACAAAAATATTTTTTGTCAGTTTTGGAATATTAGAAAAATAGGAAAATAAGAAACAACCGGGAAGGCAACCCAGGTGCCCACAAGACACCAGGGTGCACCTGCCCCACTTGGCGCGTTGGTGGGTGGTGGGCCCCTCGGGCACCTTCCCGACTTCGTTTTCCTTCCATATTCTTGTTTCCCAAGATAAAAAATCTTTATATATATATCCCGGATGATTTGACCTCCGTATCATGGAGAAATCCTCTATCCTTATTTCGTGTTGTTTTCCTGGCAGATCTGAAAATATGTTGTCTCAAGATTCAGAGGGAGAGAGCTATGTCGCTAACTATATTGCAAATCCCAAGGTTTATGGGGAGGATGATCCTTACGGTTGGACCATGGATGAGGAGGAAGACGTTGACATGAAGGAAGCAAGGGATGATAGCTCAGATGAAGATGAAGATCCACTACCTCAACATGGAGATATTAACGTGGAATGCAAGAAGTCAAGCCTTCCTAACAAAGGAAACAAGCCCAAGGTTCAATTTATCCCATCCCATTTTCTGCAGGCTAGTAAGGCAGCATTATGCAGGAGGGTGTTGAAGCTTGAGCTGGAGAATGATGACCTAATTAAGGGAGGAAAATTTTAGCCTCAGACGCAAGTTGGAGAAAAAGACCACCTCACCACCACCACCATCTTCCCCACCAAAGGAGAATTGAGTACACTGGTATGGGCACTCCCCTTGGCTTGTGCCAAGCTTGGGGGAGATGCCACGGTATCGTATCACCATCACTTTTATTATCTTTACCTATTTTAGTTCAATCCTTAGCTATTTCATGATTTAGTTGAATAAAAGTTTAGTATGATCTATTTTCGAGTGTTAGTTTCGTGACCTATCTATCTATGTAATTGAGTGAGAGTTAATAATAATGTTTAGTTTGAGTTTTTGCTTCTTTACTTTCTTATTTCAATCAAAATAAAGGAAATAATGAAAAATATCATATACTAATCTTATGGTAAGTAATGACTGATATGTCTCCAACGTATATATAATTTATGAAGTATTCATGCCATGTTCACAACAATTCTATATGGTTTTGGTATGATTTGAATGGAACTAACCCATACTAACACTGTTTTCAACAGAACTACCGTGTTGTTGGTTTTTGTGCAGAAATAAAAGTTGCAACGAAACTTTTTCACAATGTTTTTGGAACAAAAGAGGCACTACAAGCTTCATGGGCACACCAGAAGGTGAAGGAGGTGAGCACAACCCACCAGGTCACATCAGGTGCCTTGCCCGTGCCCCGGTGTCTTGTGGGCCCCTCAAAGCCCATCTTCGCATGAAACTAACGCCAAAAAATCCTATAAATACAACAAGCATGGCTCCTCCTCTGCTCTCCTCTCCTCCCACCTGCTCCACCTCTCCCCATGGATCTAGCCAGTGATCCACGCCATGGAAGGGCTCCTACACTGGGATTTCAACCCTGGCCTTGTAGTGGCCGATCAGGTACGTCGTCGGTTTGGAGAGACGGTGCACTTCTCTCCTTCGCACAAGACCAAGGAATTTTTCTTGGTTGTCTCCTTTTCTTCAGCTTCATTCCCCCTCAATGAGGAATCTGTGGGTGTGGCTTACAGTGCTGCATTGGTGGTCATCATCTTGGTTTTAAGGTCTCTAAGATTTTTGAGCGGTCCTTTCGCTTTTCTGTGGCCGGGAACAAGGTTGGACGTTTTATTCATGGCCTCAAGGACCGTATTTGGCCGGATTTCATCTGTCATTTTCATCTGTTCAATGGTCGTTTCAATGGTTTCAAGCACTTGGATTATCGTTGGCATGCTGATGAAAGACTAGAATCTATTGCTCATCGAAGTCCTGTGGCTGTGCGCATTGCTCCTACTGTTTTTACACAGCCCTCAGGAAATGATCCTTCAACCTCAAATGAGTTGTGAAAATTTGGACTTGTGCCTATTGTTTCAATGGATTTCACTGATAAGAACAGTCATGAAGCTTCATGTTCTTACGAAGCACCGCAAGCCCCTGAGCACGACGTACGTTCCATGGTGCTTTCGAAATCAGCAGACACGGGCATTCAATGCCCCGAAGAATCTTCGGCGCCTTTACTTCAGATTGGCTCTTTCCAGTTTCCATGCAATATCATTTACCCGAAATTACCGCAAAGCTTCCTTGCGTCGGCGTTCAAATATGCTCCTCCATTTACTTCCTGGCCGCCTTTGCTCTCCAAGGCACATATCGCGAATTTATCGCGGGCAGGATATAACTCCATGGAAGTGAATGATTTGGTTCATGCGTGGGGCGTCCTATGTGCTAAATGTTTACAATGGGGCCACGACAAATTCAACTATCACGCCCGGATTTGTCTGCATTGTTCGGCCCCAGGTCACAAAGGGATTAATTGTCCGTCTCGGCCTCGGGCTTCTTTAAATGGCAAGGCTTTTATGGGTTCAGATTCGGATCTTTCCGTCAAATCATCTCACTCTGGGCAGCCAATCAATTATCCATCTGCGGAGCAACCTTGCTCGTTTACGGCACCCAGGAGCCAACCCCCCTCCACCGTGCGATGTACTGCATCCGGGCACTATGAACACCTGGTGAAATCTTGCTGGCGGCGTTGATGGGCCCAACACTGGCAATGGAGACCAAACCCCCCCCCCCCGGTCCACCTTTGACGCCCCGCCTTCTCTCCCTTTGTCTGCCCCGCTTCCCAATGCAACAGAGCACTCTGCTCTAGCACCAACTCCACCCCTGCAAACCACCGCCGCCGTTGACGCCCCCGCCCCGCCCACCACCATGGCCAACTACCCTGTTAACCCCCTTCCTTTCCTTCCGCCTGGCTGGTCCATTGAGCCAGGGCCAGCAGATCGCAAGGTGAGGGCGGACATGGCTGTCAATCCCATCCCGCCCCTCAACAACAACTTACTCGCCATTGCCGAGGCCAGCCGGTTCGTGCCACTGCATCTCCGGGAAGATCTTCGCAATACAATTGAAGGCATGCTGCACGAGGCCGGACTGCACACCACCGAGATCTCTGACCATCCGCTGGGAGTGGGTATGTTTGCCTTTGCCAATTCTTTCATCCGCGACACTGCAGTAAACACCACTTTCCAGCTTGATGATGAGGATCTAGTGATTTCTTTTGTGCGTCACAATGCTTCTCTTAATATGCGCAACACCACCTATGGTCCTGAACTTTGGCTTATGTACATCGGCTTTCCGAATGACTATCAGACTAATTTCTTTCTTCAGCGTTCGGTTGATGATTACGGCAAGCTAGTTTCTTGGAATAGCCCTAATACTGATCGCTCTGTGGTGCTTATAAGGTCAGAGTCATTCACATGCGCCTCATACCCAAGAGTATTGTCATCCGTCAGTTAGGTGGTGATAGAGCTTGCTGGACCGCTGTTGTTTTCATTCTCCGTGGAACTGATTGGAATGCCCATGATCCTGAGGTTCCAACTGCTGATGAAGAACCACCTCCAGCTAATGGTGTTCCGCATCCCATGTTCGGGGAGGGCCTCACGGCGGAGCAGCTCCACCAATAGTAGCTTCAGAATTGGCTGCTGTAGAATGGGATTGGTAATGATCAGGCGCCTCACATGGCTCCTCAGCAGGATGGGCCACAAGATGCCCAATGGGACCCATGGCCGCAGCTTCCTGTTCCTCAAATGCCAGCTGCTCTGGTTAACTTCCAGTCATGGCTTGCTGCTCAGGGTCTCCATGTTCAAGATGGAATTTTTTTACCTGAAGATAATGTAACTGATAGTCTGAATTCGGTTTGGTATGAAACTGCTTCTTCGACAAGCACTCAGGGCTCTACTCTTGGTTCCAACAGTCAAATCAGCACTATTTTTGCGGCTCCTCTTGAGATTCAAAATGTCATCAACGTGGATGTTGTAATTTCTGCTGCAACTATGAATATCAATATCACTGTTGAGGGAATGGAGCTGGCTACAGTGCTAACTTTAGATTTGATCCCGAGGAATGTTTTCACTGCTTATCTCTCTAGGTCCATCTTGTCTGTGACTGCTGCTTTTGGGCCCTGGAGCTCTGGATATGGGCTGCCTCCACTGGAATTTCAGACAGCTCCCTCTCGCTCTATCCTCCAGGTGACAGATCAGTCGACCACTCACATGCTGTGCTTCTCTCCGCGCATCCTGCAGGCCACACCAACCTCGGTGCAGATTAGTGAAATGACACCAGATGAAGAGCATCCTGCAGATCTGCCCTCTGAACAGCTTGATGTTCTCCCAATTGACACTGCAGATAGGACTGATACGATCCCGCTATCCTCAAATGATACTACTGCCCTGGATGCAGATCACACTGCTCTGAACTTTCTGCCGTCTGACACTGCTCCTTTGGGTGCTTTTCCTAGCTTGGCGCCACCTGCTGACTCCAAGGATGGGCCTCCTATGGTCTCTCACAGCCCACTGGAGAATAACTCTGACTTGGGCCTTGCTCAAGTCCTGTCTGATGCGCCGGGACCTTCTGCAGCCCGTCCTCGCCACTCAAAGCTCAAGGCTCCTGTGGTCACTACTGAAGTTAGACGCAGCACAAGATCGACGCACTTTGATGGCTTTAGAGTGCCACAAATATCTGATGTGAGCCCTACTGTATCCAAAGTGAAGCCTAGGGTGATACCTTCTGCTGCTCCGAGCTCCAGCTCTGTGGTCATGGATCAGGCCCCGCCACCAACACCTCTCCGCACCATGCAGGACATCGGCATTATTCGCTGCGCTATCCCGCCTCAAGAGCTCACTGAAGCTGCTCTGCTTGCTACTGAAGATGTGGCTACCATCCACAATAGCCCGCCAGAAGGCTCCTCTTCATCTTCACCTTAACTTCGCGGTCTCTTATGCCACTTTTGCGTAGCTGGAACGTGCTATGTTGGAATGTGCGTGGGTTAAATTCGGACAAAAAGTTATTAGCGCTGTCGAACGCGATCTCTGTTAGTGGCTCGTTTGTTTGCAGGAGACTAAAAAACCTGTTATCGATCTAGCGTTTATTAAAACCTGCTGCCCTAAGCATTTTGATAAATTTGCTTATATTCCTTCTCACGGGGCTTCGGGTGGTTTACTCACAGTTTGGAACAGCTCCATGTTTTCTGGCTCGGTAGTTGTCCGGGAAGATTTTGTTTGGGAATTCAATTCACTAGGACCATTTCTGCCCAAGCGTGGACACTCTTTAACATCTATGGTCCTTGTAATGGGCCTGCTCAGGACAATTTTACTCAATGGATCTATGACAGGGATATTCACGCAAATGAGGATTGCTTATTTCTTGGGGATTTTAATTATATCAAAGGGCCAGAAAATCGTAACAAGCCAGGGGGTGATGTCAACGATATTTCCACTTTCAATGATATTATTCGCAAACTTAACCTAGTTGAATTACCCATTAAGGGTAGGCTATACACCTGGAGTAACATGCAACATGATCCACTCCTCGAGCAACTCGACTGGTTCTTTACATCCATGCACTGGACAAGTATTTACCCCAATACCATGGTCAAACCTCTCTGTAAGCCCACATCAGTCACACACCATGTTTGTTGGGGAACATAGCAGAAATTCAAAATTTTCCTACGTGTCACCAAGATCTATCTATGGAGAAACCAGCAACGAGGGGAAGGAGAGTGCGTCTACATACCCTTGTAGATCGCTAAGCGGAAGCGTTCAAGTGAACGGGGTTGATGGAGTCGTACTCGTCGTGATTCAAATCACCGATGATCAAGTGCCGAACGGACGGCACCTCCGCGTTCAACACACGTACAGCCCGGTGACGTCTCTCACGCCTTGATCCAGCAAGGAGAGAGGGAAAGGTTGAGGAAGACTCCATCCAGCAGCAGCACAACGGCGTGGTGGTGATGGAGGAGCGTGGCTAGAAGAGGAGGAAGAAGAGACACAGGGCTGCACCAACGAGAGGAGGAAACTCATGTGTTGGACAGCCCCAATGCCTCAAGTATTTATAGGGGAGAGGGAGGGGGCGGCGGCCAGCCCCAATCCCATCTGTGGGTGGCGGCCACAAGGGGGAGGACAGGGAGGCGCAGGGAGCATGGGCCTTAGGGCCCATCTGCCCTAGGGTTTGCCCCCTCCCACTCTCCCATGCGCCTTGGGCCCCTTGTGGGGGGCGCACCAGCCCACCTGGGGCTGGTTCCCTCCCACACATGGCCCATGCAGCCTTCCGGGGTTGGTGGCCCCACTTGGTGGACGCCCGGGACCCTCCCGGTGGTCCCGGTACGTTACCGATAAACCCCGAAACTTTTCCGGTGACCAAAACAGGACTTCCCATATATAAATCTTTACCTCCGGACCATTCCGGAACTCCTTGTGACATCCAGGATCTCATCCGGGACTCCGAACAACATTCGGTAACCACATACAAGTTTCCTATATAACCCTAGCATCATCGAACCTTAAGTGTGTAGACCCTACGGGTTCGAGAGACATGCAGACATGATCGAGACATTCTCCGGTCAATAACCAACAGCGGGATCTGGATACCCATGATGGCTCCCACATGTTCCACGATGATCTCATCGGATGAACCACGATGTCAAGGACTTAATCAATCCCGTATGCAATTCCCTTTGTCTATCGGTACGATACTTGCCCGAGATTCGATCGTCGGTATCCCGATACCTTGTTCAATCTCGTTACCGGCAAGTCTCTTTACTCGTTCCGTAACACATCATCCCGTGATCAACTCCTTGATCACATTGTGCACATTATGATGATGTCCTACTGAGTGGGCCCAGAGATACCTCTCCGTTTACACGGAGTGACAAATCCCAGTCTCGATTCGTGCAACCCAACAGACACTTTCGGAGATACCTGTAATGCACCTTTATAGCCACCCAGTTACGTTGTGACGTTTGGTACACCCAAAGCATTCCTACGGTATCCGGGAGTTGCACAATATCATGGTCTAAGGAAAAGATACTTGACATTAGAAAAGCTTTAGCATACGAACTACATGATCTTTGTGCTAGGCTTAGGATTGGGTCTTGTCCATCACATCATTCTCCTAATGATGTGATCCCGTTATCAACGACATCCAATGTCCATAGCCAGGAAATCATGACTATCTGTTGATCACAACGAGCTAGTCAACTAGAGGCTCACTAGGGACATATTGTGGTCTATGTATTCACATGTGTATTACGATTTCCGGATAATACAGTTATAGCATGAATAAAAGACAATTATCATGAACAAGGAAATATAATAATAATCAATTTATTATTGCCTCTAGGGCATATTTCCAACAGTTTCCCACTTGCACTAGAGTCAATAATCCAGTTCACATCAATATGTGATTAACACTCAAGGAGTTCTGGGTTTGATCATGTTATGCTTGTGAGAGATGTTATAGTCAACGGGTCTGAACCTTTCAGATCCGTGTGTGCTTTACAAATCTCTATGTCATCTCCTAGATGCAGCTACCACGCACTATTTGGAGCTATTCCAAATAACTGTTCTACTTGGAGCTATTCTAAATAGTTGCTCCATTATACATATCCGGTATCTCTACTCAGAGCTATCCGGATAGGTGTTAAGCTTGCATCGACGTAACCCTTTACGACGAACTCTTCTACCACCTCCATAATCGAGAAAATTCCTTAGTCCACTAGTTACTAAGGATAACTTTGACCGCTGTCATGTGATCCATTCTTGGATCACTCTTGTACCCCTTGACTAACTCATGGCAAGGCATACTTCAGGTGCGGTACACAGCACAACATACTGTAGAGCCTATGTCTTAAGCATAGGGGACGACCTTCGTCCTTTCTCTCTATTCTGCCGTGGTCAAGCTTTAAGTCTTAACTTCGTACCTTACAACTCAGGCAAGAACTTCTTCTTTGACTGATCCATCTTGAACACCTTCAAGATCATGTCAAGGTATGTGCTCATTTGAAAGTACCATTAAGCGTTTTGATCTATCCTTATAGATCTTGATGCTCAATGCTCAAGTAGCTTAATCCAGGCTTTCCATTGAAAAACACTTTCCAAATAACCCTATATGCTTTCCAGAAATTCTACGTCATTTCTGATCAACAATATGTCAACAACATATACTAATCAGAAATTCTATAGTGCTCCCACTCACTTCTTTGGAAATACAAGTTTCTCATAAACTTTGTATACACCCAAAATCTTTGATCATCTCATCAAAGCATACATTCCAACTCCGAGATGCTTACTCCAGTCCTCAGAAGGATAGCTGGAGCTTTGCATACTTATTAGCATCTTTCAGGATTGACAAAACCTTCCGGTTGTATCACATACAACCTTTCCTCAAGAAAATCGTCGAGGAAACAATGTTTTGACATCCTATCTGCAAGATTTCATAAATG
This sequence comes from Triticum timopheevii, assembly GCA_963921465.1. Classification (NCBI taxonomy): domain Eukaryota; kingdom Viridiplantae; phylum Streptophyta; class Magnoliopsida; order Poales; family Poaceae; genus Triticum; species Triticum timopheevii. The sequence continues at coordinate 525,783,237 of OY997268.1, forward strand.
CAGCTTATGCTAACATGATTCCGACGGACTTAAGCATCGCTACGGATGAGAAAATCTCATCATAGTCAACTCCTTGAACTTGTGAAAAACTCTTCGCCACAAGTCGAGCTTCATAGACGGTGACATTACCGTCCACGTCCGTCTTCTTCTTAAAGATCCATTTATCTTAATGGCTTGCCGATCATTGGGCAAGTCCACCAAAATCCATGCTTTGTCCTGATACATGGATCCTATCTCGGATTTCATGGCTTCTAACCATTTGTCGGAATTTGGGCCCACCATCACTTCTCCATAGCTCGTAGGTTCATTGTTGTCTAGCAACATGACTTTCAAGACAGGATTACTGTACCACTCTGAAGTAGTACGTATCCTTGTCACCCTACGAGGTTCGGTAGTGACTTGATCTGAAACTTCATGATCACTATCATAAGCTTCCACTTCAATTGGTGTAGGTGCCACAGGAACAACTTCCTGTGCCCTGCTACACACTTGTTGAAGTGACGGTTCAATAACCTCATCAAGTGTCCACCATCCTCCCACTCAATTCTTTCGAGAGAAACTTTTCCTCGAGAAAGGACCCGATTCTAGAAACAATCCCTTATTGCTTTCGGATCTGAGACAGGAGGTATACCCAACTATTTTGGGTGTCCTATGAAGATGCATTTATCCGCTTTGGGTTCGAGCTTATCAGTCTGAAACTTTTCCACGTAAGCGTCGCAGCCCAAAACTTTTAAGAAATGACATCTTAGGTTTCTCTAAACCATAGTTCATACGGTGTCATATCATCGGAATTACGTGGTGCCCTATTTAAAGTGAATGTGGTTGTCTCTAATGCCTAACCCATGAACGATAGTGGTAATTCGATAAGAGACATCATGGTACGCACCATATCCAATAGGGTGCAACTATGATGTTCGGACACACCATCACACTATGGTGTTCCAGGCGGTATTAATTGCGAAACAATTTCCACAATGTCTTAATTGTGTGCCAAAACTCGTAACTCAGATATTCATCTCTATGATTATATCATAGACATTTTATCCTCTTGTCACAATGATCTTCTACTTCACTCTGAAATTACTTGAACCATTCAATAATTCAGACTTGTGTTTCATCAAGTAAATATTCTCAACATCTACTCGAATCATTTGCGAAGTAAGAACATAACGATATTCACTGCATGCCTCAGCACTCATTGGACTGCACACATCAAAATGTGTTACTTCCAACAAGTTGCTATCTTGTTCCATCTTACTGAAACCGAGGCTTTTCAGTCATCTTGCCCATGTGGTATGATTTGCATGTCTCAAGTGATTCAAAATCAAGTAAGTCCAAACGGTCCATTTGCATGGAGTTTCTTCATGCATATACACCAATAGACATGGTTCGCATGTCTCAAACTTTTCAAAAACGAGTGAGCCCAAAGATCCATCAACATGGAGCTTCTTCATGCGTTTTATACCAATATGACTTACGTGGCAGTGCCACAAGTAGGTGGTACTATCATTACTATCTTTTGGCATGAACATGTGTATCACTACGATCGAGATTCAATGAACCATTCATTTTAGGTGCATGACCATTGAAGGTATTATTCAAATAAACAGAGTAACCATTATTCTCCTTAAATGAATAACCGTATCGCGATAGACATAATCCAATCATGTCTATGCTCAACGTAAACACCAAATAACCATTATTTAGGTTTAACACCAATCTCGATGGTAGAGGGAGCGTGTGATGCATGATCATATCAACATTGGAAACACTTCCAACATCATATCGTCAGCTCACCTTTAGCTATTCTCCGTTTATTCAGTAGCTTTTATTTCGAGTTACTAACACTTAGCAACTGAACCGGTATCTTAATACCCTGGTGCTACTAGGAGTACTAGTAAAGTACACATCAACACAATGTATATCCAATATACTTCTATCGACCTTGCCAGCCTTCTCATCTACCAAGTATCTAGGGTAATTCTGCTCCAGTGGCTGTTCCCCTTATTACAGAAGCACTTAGTCTCGGGTTTTGGGTTTAACCTTGGGTTTCTTCACTAGAGCAGCAGCTGATTTGCCGTTTCATGAAGTATCCCTTCTTGCCCTTGCCCTTCTTGAAACTAGTGGTTTCACCAACCATCAACAATTGATGCTCCTTCTTGATTTCTACTTTCGCGGTATCAAACATCGCGAATATCTCAAGGATCATCATATATGTCCCTGATATATCATAGTTCATCACGAAGCTCTAGCAGCTTGGTGGTAATGACTTCGGAGAACCATCACTATTTCATCTGGAAGATCAACTCCCACTCGATTCAAGCGATTGTTGTACTCAGACAATCTGAGCACAGGCTCAACAATTGAGCTTTTCTCCCTTAGTTTGTAGGTTAAGAAAATCGTCGGAGGTCTTATACCTCTTGACGTGGGCACGAGCCGAAAATCCCAATTTCAGCCCTCAAAACATCTCATATGTTTCGCGACGTTTCAAAAACGTCTTTGGTGCCTCAATTCCAAACCGTTTAACTGAACTATCACGTAGTTATCAAAATGTGTATGTCAGATGTTCGCAACATCCACATACAACGTTCGAGGTTCAGCAAACTAAGCGGTGCATTAAGGACATAAGCCTTCTATGAAGCAATGAGGACAATCCTCAGTTTACAGACCTAGTCCGCATAATTGCTACTATCAACTTTCAACTAATTTTTTTCTCTAGGAACATATCTAAATAGTAGAACTATAGCGTGAGCTACGACATAATTCGCAAAATCCTTTTGACTAAGTTCAGGATAATTAAGTTCATCTTATGAACTCCCACTCAGATAGACATCCCTCTAGTCATCTAAGTGATCACATGATCCGAGTCAAACTAGGCCGTGTCCGATCATCACGTGAGACGGACTAGTCAACATCGGTGAACATCTTCATGTTGATCGCATCTTCTATACGACTCATGCTCGACCTTTCGGTCTTCTGTGTTCCGAGGCCATGTCTGTACATGCTAGGCTCGTCAAGTTAACCCTAAGTGTTTCGCATGTGTAAATCTGTCTTACACCCGTTGTATGTGAACGTTAGAATCTAACACCCGATCATCACGTGGTGCTTCGAAACACGAACTGTCGCAACGGTGCACAGATAGGGGAGAACACTTCTTGAAATTGTTGTAAGGGATCATCTTATTTACTACCGTCGTTCTAAGCAAATAAGATGTATAAACATGATAAACATCACATGCAATCAAATAGTGACATGATATGGCCAATATCATTTTGCTCCTTTTGATCTCCATCTTCGGGGCTCCATGATCATCATCGTCACCGGCATGACACCATGATCTCCATCATCATGATCTCCATCATCGTGTCTTCATGAAGTTGTCTCACCAACTATTACTTCTACTACTATGGCTACCGGTTAGCAATAAAGTAAAGTAATTACATGACGTTTATGTTGACACGCAGGTCATAAATAATAAAGACAACTCCTATGGCTCCTGCCGGTTGTCATACTCATCGACATGCAAGTCGTGATTCCTATTACAAGAACATGATCAATCTCATACATCACATATATTATTCATCACATCCTTTGGCCATATCACATCACAAAGCATACCCTGCAAAAACAAGTTAGACGTCCTCTAATTGTTGTTTGCATGTTTTACGTGGCTGCTATGGGTTTCTAGACAGAACGTTTCTTACCTACGCAAAGACCACAACGTGATATGCCAATTGCTATTTACCCTTCATAAGGACCCTTTTCATCGAATCCGATCCGACTAAAGTAGGAGAGACAGACACCCGCTAGCCACCTTATGCAACTAGTGCATGTTTGTCGGTGGAACCGGTCTCACGTAAGCGTACGTGTAAGGTTGGTCCGGGCCGCTTCATCCCATGATGCCGCCGAATCAAGATAAGACTAGTAACGGCAAGCATATTGAACAATATCGACGCCCACAACTACTTTGTGTTCTACTCGTGCATAGAAACTACGCATAGACCTAGCTCATGATGCCACTGTTGGGGAACGTAGCAGAAATTCAAAATTTTCCTACGTGTCACCAAGATCTATCTATGGAGAAACCAACAACGAGGGGAAGGAGAGTGCGTCTACATACCCTTGTAGATCGCTAAGCGGAAGCGTTCAAGTGAACGGGGTTGATGGAGTTGTACTCGTCGTGATTCAAATCACCGATGATCAAGTGCCGAACGGACGGCACCTCCGCGTTCAACACACGTACAGCCCGGTGACGTCTCCCACGCCTTGATCCAGCAAGGAGAGAGGGAGAGGTTGAGGAAGACTCCATCCAGCAGCAGCACAACGGCGTGGTGGTGATGGAGGAGCGTGGCTAGAAGAGGAGGAAGAAGAGACGCAGGGCTGCACCAACGAGAGGAGGAAAGTCATGTGTTGGACAGCCCCAATGCCTCAAGTATTTATAGGGGAGAGGGAGGGGGCTGCGCCCCCTCTAGGGTTCCACCCTAGGGGCGGCGGCCAGCCCCAATCCCATCTGTGGGTGGCGGCCACAAGGGGGAGGAGAGGGAGACGCAGGGAGCATGGGCCTTAGGGCCCATCTGCCCTAGGGTTTGCCCCCTCCCACTCTCCCATGCGCCTTGGGCCCCTTGTGGGGGGCGCACCAGCCCACCTGGGGCTGGTTCCCTCCCACACATGGCCCATGCAGCCTTCCGGGATTGGTGGCCCCACTTGGTGGACCCCCGGGACCCTCCCGGTGGTCCCGGTACGTTACCGATAAACCCCGAAACTTTTCCGGTGACCAAAACAGGACTTCCCATATATAAATCTTTACCTCCGGACCATTCCGGAACTCCTTGTGACATCCAGGATCTCATCCGGGACTCCGAACAACATTCGGTAACCACATACAAGTTTCCTATATAACCCTAGCGTCATCGAACCTTAAGTGTGTAGACCCTACGGGTTCGGGAGACATGCAGACATGATCGAGACGTTCTCCGGTCAATAACCAACAGCGGGATCTGGATACCCATGATGGCTCCCACATGTTCCACGATGATCTCATCGGATGAACCACGATGTCAAGGACTTAATCAATCCTGTATACAATTCCCTTTGTCTATCGGTACGATACTTGCCCGAGATTCGATCGTCGGTATCCCGATACCTTGTTCAATCTCGTTACCGGCAAGTCTCTTTACTCGTTCCGTAACACATCATCCCGTGATCAACTCCTTGATCACATTGTGCACATTATGATGATGTCCTACCGAGTGGGCCCAGAGATACCTCTCCGTTTACACGGAGTGACAAATCCCAGTCTCGATTCGTGCAACCCAACAGACACTTTCGGAGATACCTGTAATGCACCTTTATAGCCACCCAGTTACGTTGTGACGTTTGGTACACCCAAAGCATTCCTACGGTATCCAGGAGTTGCACAATCTCATGGTCTAAGGAAAATATACTTGACATTAGAAAAGCTTTAGCATACGAACTACATGATCTTTGTGCTAGGCTTAGGATTGGGTCTTGTCCATCACATCATTCTCCTAATGATGTGATCCCGTTATCAACGACATCCAATGTCCATAGCCAGGAAATCATGACTATCTGTTGATCACAACGAGCTAGTCAACTAGAGGCTCACTAGGGACATATTGTGGTCTATGTATTCACACGTGTATTACGATTTCCGGATAATACAGTTATAGCATGAATAAAAGACAATTATCATGAACAAGGAAATATAATAATAATCAATTTATTATTGCCTCTAGGGCATATTTCCAACAATGTTTTGTTACCATTGAGACAAAAATCCCTCGTGCCAAGTTATTCAGGTTTGAATCCTATTGGCTTATGCACCCGGGCTTCATGGACGTGGTTAAAAGAGTTTGGGATAAACCCATTGCGGTGCATAATGCCGCCACTGTGCTCTGCTGAAAATTCAAATGACTACGACAGGAACTCAAAGCTTGGAGCAAAGGTACCTCACGGCTATCGGTGGCTATTGAGAACACCAACAAAACCTTGGAAGAGTTGGATGCGCTAGAAAATCAGCGGTCTCTCACAATACCAGAGAGCAATTTTCGCAAGATTATCAAAAATCATCTCCTCCGGCTTTTGGACTATCAGAAACAGTATTGGAAGGAAAGATGTACTGTCTGGTGGGTTAAATTTGGTGATGAAAATACCAAGTTTTTTCAAGCAATGGCTACTGATAGATATCGTAAAAACAACATTGCTAATCTGCAAACTCCGGAGGGGTTAGTCGTGGAAGATCATAATGGAAAGGAGGCCCTGCTTTTCCACGCATATTCGGACAGACTAGGCACCTCTAGCCCAACTCAGATGCATTTTGATCTTCCGTCTCTAATCCGGCCCAATGCAAACTTGGATCACCTCTCCCTTCCTTTCACGCATGAGGAAATTGACTTGGTTGTTAAAGAGATGCCAGGCGATAGGGCACCTGGCCCAGACGGATTTAGTGGTCTCTTCATTAAAGCATGTTGGCCAATCATCAAAAATGATTTCTACACATTGTGTGATCAATTCCATGCAGGAACACTTAACCTCCAGAGCATTAATGATGGACTGATTACTCTTATCCCGAAGAATGGATCCCCATCCACAGTTAATGACTATGGGCCAATCACCCTACTCAATTGCTGCCTTAAGCTCATTACCAAACTCCTGGCTAACCGTATCCAGAAGGTCATTTTGAAAATTATCCATCGTAACCAATATGGATTCATACGTGGGAGATCTATATAAGATTGTCTTGCATGGACATTTCAATACATTCACCAATGTCAAGCCTCCAAGAGACCGATTGTTCTGCTTAAGTTGGACTTCGCCAAAGCTTTCGACACAATCGAGCACGATCCCATGATCAACATTGTGAAGCATATGGGCTTTAATGACAGATGGTTGTCCTAGATAAAGGCTATTTTTTCCTCGGACCGATCCTCAGTTCTCCTAAATGGTGTTCCGAGAAGACAGTTCCATTGCAAGCATGGGGTCAGACAGGGTGACCCATTATCTCCACTAATCTTTGTGCTGGCAGTCGACCTCCTTCAATCGGCCATTAATGAAGCTTATAGAGAGGGCAGAATACAACTTCCTTTTCTAGCCACGGGATAAATGGACTACCCTATTGTCCAATACGCCAATGATACAATCTTACTTATGCCTGCCTGCCCTCAGGAAGCCTTGATCATTAAAGACATCCTTACCAAATATGCATAGCCCATCGGCCTTAAAATCAATTTCCACAAGTCCACACTAATTCCCATAAACTTGGAAGCAGATCTGGCTGCACAACTTGCTGCTATCTTTGAGTGTACAATTGGAACCATGCCGTTCACCTACCTAGGACTACCTCTGGGCACGTCTCGACCTACCCTCCATGACTTTATGCCCCTAGTCAGCACGGTTGAAAGAAGCTTGTCGTCAACACTGTCCCTCATGTCCCATGCTGGCAAGTTAACTCTACTCAACTCCACAGTTACCTCATTACTCATCTATGCCATGTGCACATTACATTTTCCACCCAAGCTCATTGAACTCCTGGACAAAATTAGGCGTCGATGCCTATGGATCAAAAAGACTGAACAAGGTGATAAGTATAACTCTCTGGCAGCATGGGACATGGTATGTAAACCTAAAAAGAAGGGAGAACTTGGTGTGCTTAATCTTCGTGTGCAGAATGAAGCATTGCTTCTGAAGTTCCTGCACAAGTTTTACAACAAGTTGGATATACCTTGGGTGCAGCTCACATGGGACTCCTACTACACCCAAAAAATTCCTCATGCCTCCGATCCAGTCGGCTCATTCTGGTGGAAGGACATACTCAAGCTCACACCTAAGTTTCGTGGGATTTCTCAAGTCAATATTGTGTGTGGCACCACGGCTTTATTTTGGAAAGATTTGTGATCAGGGCAAATACTTTAAGACTCCCATCCTTGGGCCTTCTCTAGCTCTCTGGATGAAGATATATCGGCCAAAAACTTCCTAGGGATCACTTCGCTGGAAGAAACGCTCCACCTGCCCTTGACCCCTTAAGCCCTTGCGGAGGTTAGAGACTTGCAAACAGTTGCGGCTCAACTACAACCATCCTCATTATCCATGGATATTTGGCACTATACGTGGGGTAAGACCATCTACAAATCAACAGACTACTATAAATTCTTATTCAAAAATGTCCAAGTGCAACAGATATTCTGTTGGATTTGGAAATCAAAGTGCACGATGAAGTTGAAGGTCTTTGCCTGGTTGCTCTTCCATGACAGGCTCAATACGAGGAACATGTTGAAAAGGAGGCACTATAACATAGGAGATGACCACAATTGCCTCCTATGTGGATTGAACATTGAGGAAACAGTGGAACACATGATCTTCACATGCTCTTTCAGTAAACTTTGTTGGGCCAAACTTGGGCTTAACTGGGAACCTTTCCTTGGCCGAATACAAGCTGTTGAAGATCACAGAAACACTCATCCCACCCCACTGTTCCTAGATAAATTCATTGTGGCAGCCTGGAGTATTTGGAAGGAGAGGAATAACAAACATTTTAGAGCAATAACACCTTCACTCAACTCCTAGCTGGACAGATTCAAGAGAGATTTTGGGCTTCTTCAACATAGAGTCAAAGAGGAGCATAGGCTCCTTGTGCTGAACCTTGTGCATTCCCTTTAGTTGTTTCATTCTGTTTCTTAGTTTTCTTACTCTACTTGTCACAAAGTTGGCAAGTTGTACCTCCATCTTCCCCCCCCCCCCACTATGTAAATACCCATTGTACAATTTGCTTATTCTTTTAATATAGTAACACAGTAGGAGCCTTTCCTACTGTTCCTGGTCAAAAAAATCCTATAAATACAGAAACCCCCAAAAATAACCCTAGATCAGAAGTTCTGCCACCGCAAGCCTCTATAGCCACGAAAAACCAATCTAAACCCTATTCCGGCACCTTGCCTGAGGGGGAAATCATCACCGGTGGCCATCTTCATCATCCTGGCGACCACCATGATGAGGAGGGAGTATTCCACCCTCGAGGCTGAGGGTTTGTACCAGTAGCTATGTGTTTAATCTCTCTCTCTCTCTCTCTCTCTCTCTCTCTCTCTCTCTCTCTCTCGTGTTCTTTATTTGGCACGATCTTGATGTATCGCGGGCTTTGTTAATATAGTTGGATCATATGGTGTTATCCCCTCTCTATCTTGTTGTGATGAATTGAGTTTTCCCTTTGAGATTTTGTCTTTATCAGATTGAATACTTTTATGGATTCGAGAGCATTTGATGTATGTCTTGCTATGAATACCCGTGGTGACAATGGGGTATCATATTGATTCACTTGATATGTGTTTTGGTACTCACCTCACGGATTCCCGAGGTGACATCACGGATTCCCGAGGTGGCATTGGGGTAATTTATGCATAGGGGTTGATGCACATTCTAATCTTTGTTTCTCCGGTAGAAATCTTGGGGCACTCTTTGTGGTTCTTTGTGTTGGATTGAGTATTATGAATCTGAAATTGTTATGCGTATCGTATAATTAACTCATGGATACTTGTGGTGACATTGGAGTATCTAGGTGACATTAGAGTTGGTTGATGCGTATCATATGGTGTTATTTAAGTCCGAACTCTTAGATCGATCGATCGGAAAGGACAACTTGGTGTTATCTTAGTACGGACTCTTGGATAGATTGATCGGAAAGAATAACTTTGAGGTGGTTCCGTTGTATTGTGGAGTAGTTATTAGATGATGGGTTGCTGCAGTGATAGAAGCTTAAACCCTAGTTAATGTGCTAATTTGTAAGGGACTGATTTGGATCCATATGTTTAATGTTATGGTTATATTTTATCTTAATACTTTTCTCGTAGTTGCGGATGCTTGCGAGGGGGTTAATCATAAGTGGGAGGTTTGTTCAATTAAGAACAGCACCCAAGCACCGGTCCACCCACATATCAAATATCAAAGTAGCGAATGCGAATCAAATCAACATGATGAAAGTGGCTAGATGAAATTCTCGTGTGCCCTCAAGAACACTTTCCTTATTATAAGAGACCATTTTGGCATGTCCTTTGCCACAAAAGGATTGAGCTACCTTGCTGCACTTCATTTACCATTACCGTTACTTGCACATTACAAATTATCTTACTATCAAACTACTTGTTACCGACAATTTCAGTGCTTGCAGACATTACCTTGCTAAAAACCACTTGTCATTTCCTTCTACTTCTCATTGGGTTCGACACTCTTACCTATCGAAAGGACTACGATTGATCCCCTATACTTGTGGGTCATCATGTCCTAATAGCAGGGTAGTTTGAGAGACCACTTTGAACATACACCTTCCATGGATTGATAAACTTAGGTCATCCACTTGAGCGAATTTGTTGTTGTACTACAATCCTTTGCGCTTGGAAGCCCAATAGAACCTATAAGAATGGAAGAACGTAATAGACATCAAGCTATTTTTGGCGTCGTTGCCGGGGAGGTGGGTATTCGAAGGTATCTTCTTTGGATCCTGAAATTATATCTTTTAGTTTCTCATTCACTAGTTTGGCTTCTCTAAGAAAATAGCAACAAAAATGAGGGCACTTAATTACCTTTATAAAGATTATATGTCAAAACAATTGCTCTTCCTACATTAAGAAAATGCTTAATGTGTACTTTTAAAATGTTAAGTTTGTGTTAAAAAATCCTTGTCTTTTTAAAAATCATTCACGTGTATTAAAAGATGTTCAACGTATATGGAAAATTTTGCTTTATGGAAAAATTATTAATAATTGAAAAGTGAGAGGAAAACATAATAAGCAAGAAAACTAAAAGGGAACAACTAAAAACCAACAAAAAATGAAAAACCAAAAGAAAAAAGGGAATAATAAGGATAACTGAAATTGAAAGATAAAAGAAAAGGGAAAAACACAAAAGGGGGGAAATAGAAACATCGGGGAAAACCCTACAAAAACTAATTGAGGAAAAAATCACACGGAAAACTGGCTGAGAAAGCAAAAAACAAACTAAGGAAAAGTAAAAGAGGCTGGAAATTTGTTCACACACTAGGTAACAGGAGACGATGAACTTGGACGGCCCAACAGCGAGCACTGATGTGCATAACTCTGTCTATTTGTCACTCCACCGTTCCTTAAAAAAAATTGACACCCCACCAAGGCTCTTTAACAAATAGTACCTGGTTTTTTTATCAATAAATGTGCATAAATTACACTCGTTAAAAAACTACAATTACAAATAAAAATACAACAACCTACTTATGAAAAAGCGCAACCAACAGTTTAATTCTTTTTTTTCGTGCCACCGTATACACGGTATAATTGCGAAAATAAATCCCGATAAAGAATCCTTTCTACCATTTCTGTTAGAATAAATCCGAGGCCATACCGTTGATCATCCGAGGACCAAGCAATCACACGAGCACGACACCGAGATTTGTTAACGAGGTTCACCGATATGGCTACATCCCCGGGGCCTGACTACGGGCGCTCCTCCCCATGACACCGTCACAATACCGCACCCCGGCCGCCCGGGTGCCGGCACACGCCGCCGGCTCCCCCGCGTGCCCGTGCTATTATGTTGGCATAGGTTACATCGTGTGTCTACCCCCACTATATATGAGAGGCCTAGGATACAAGTGTCCTACTAGGACACGACTCCACATCCTATGTAAACACGATACAACTACAAGTCCAACTGTAACCTACCTTGTACACAATATTCGACACAACTCTAACAAACTTCACCTTGGCGAATATTCTCCACCACCTTGAATTCGTCAATGCATCAAACTTCCATGTACATTGGACTTGAGCTTATCCCATGAGCACCGCTGCTACTTCAAAGACTCCATGTGACTCCACCTGCAACTTGTAGTCCCTTCTTTTCTTGACCACAGTCAATAATCAAGCAAAATTAAGTTCCTTGTTACTCTACTTTGTGCTCCCAACTTCCGGAGTTTCCGTTCAACGCCATCACACACCGACCACTGTCTGCATGAAAAATGAACAACTCACATATTGGACGCCACATATAAGAGTTACCTGAACTTAACGTCACCGCTCTTTCTTGACTGCTTGTCTGAAACTTGAAGGAATTTCACCGTCACCCTGTGTCACCCTGAGTCAAATTCGCAGTTGTCTCACCCTTCTTCCGGATAGTCTCTGGCATGTCCCACAGCTATAGCACCCCGCCTCCTTCTGTACTTGTCATCCGCACTTTGCCATGTGCACTGAACACCACAGAATATACGGCCATGTACTCTCTCAGCCTTTGACAATTTCAGACTTTCCGCCACTTTCTCAGATTCTCCATGGTCAACTCCTGTCCATCAACTAGCACCGATAGACCCAGCCACCAACTTGAATCTGGTACTTGTCAACACTGCTTCAGCACCCCCTGCACAATTTGCCTGACCACATGTCTGACCACCAGTGCCTTGGCCTGTCGCTGTGTCCCGTGCTTACCGCACGCCTCGCCGCTATCACCGCGTCGAGCCTCTGCTGTCCTGGTCGAGTCTCCCGGATAGCTAGCCCCCACTGCCTCAACCCCCACTGCAGAGAACCATCGATCATCACCGACCGATGCCGAGTATCACGTCTCCATCAGACCACTGGTACCCAGTCCGATCCACGTGTCTCTTGCTATCCCGCTGAAATAGGCTTCGATTCTCCGATATCTTACACCGTAACCCCTCCATCAGCACAGAGCATAGTCATCCATCAGATTCCAGCTCCACCTTCAACATGACTCCATGTAGCTGCGCTATGCTACCCCCGCGCTCCGTCGATTTCAAACTCTCATGTGTGCACTGCCTTGAATCAACCTTGCGCCATAGTCTTGTCGAAGCCGCACAAGCCCTCACGCCTGCACCACGTGTTTCCACGCCCCAGAAGTCGGCCACCATCAGCATCACGCTCCTATGTCGTCGTCGCTGAAATCACCACCGTCTTCTGCTTTGACCGACATCTCCGTCGATCCGTCAGACAGTCCAGTCCAACCCAGTCAAAGTTATCCGACTGCAACCATGCTCCACCCCGCATCTTGTCCGCCCGCACGTCTCAGTGCATTGCTTGATGCCCTGTGTATGCATGATCCATGTGTGATGCGCTACGAATCGGTGTTGACGGACAACAAGGTCGCTGCCATATTGACATCTTGATGAACAATCTGCATACCCAAGAAAAGAAAAGAAAACCCAAAAGACATAGCCTTGGTAGCCTTCCTTGTGTGTCCAAACTGGAGATCTATGATCAGCAATAAAGCTCAAGACAATCCATAACAGCACACGTGACTTCCTTGCACTTTCTTTTGTTTTGTTTCTTCACATACATGCACGCTTCGGGTTCATCCCATGTCCAGCAGCTTCTCCTTGCAACGTAACAACACCAAACGCACCCGCCTTATCACAAACGATCCAACTCGTCCACCGTTGGACCTCCACGGACGTATCGCAGCCCACTTAGCCTTCCGCGTGCAGTCACCGCCTCCCTTGGGCCTCACCAGTACCTGGTCCAGGCGCCGCCATGCACGCTGCATGTCCCGCTGGACCGCATCGCGTACGACACGCACTTCCTGCCTGATGCCACGCTGGCGCCCCAACTCGGCCTTGCACCATCACGCTCAGCTTCGAATCGATTACGGCCGCACCGCGCAGCCACCGCTCGACGAGGCAAACCGATCCGATCCGCTGCTACTGCCGCCTTCGATCTCTTCGAGATCCTTTCTTTTCCTTTAACAAATCCACGCGATCTTCTGCCCGATTCCGACTACTTTTCTTCAATCTCGCCCGATCGCAACCAGACAACTTCCAAAGGACACTTCTAATCGACTAGCTTCGATACAATCCTTCCTCATGTTGTCTTTAAACGGAACGATCCATCCTCTAGATCAATACATCCGTGACCTTCGAGTAACCTAGCTCATGATACCACTTGTTAGAATAAATCCGAGGCCATACCGTTGATCATCCGAGGACCAAGCAATCACACGAGCACGACACCGAGATTTGTTAACGAGGTTCACCGATATGGCTACATCCCCGGGGCCTGACTACGGGCGCTCCTCCCCATGACACCGTCACAATACCGCACCCCGGCCGCCCGGGTGCCGGCACACGCCGCCGGCTCCCCCGCGTGCCCGTGCTATTATGTTGGCATAGGTTACATCGTGTGTCTACCCCCGCTATATATGAGAGGCCTAGGATACAAGTGTCCTACTAGGACACGACTCCACATCCTATGTAAACACGATACAACTACAAGTCCAACTGTAACCTACCTTGTACACAATATTCGACACAACTCTAACAATTTCCTAGAACTCCATCCGTTCTACCTAAACTCTCGGATAACCCACAACATTGGTTTTCTTGAAACCCACTATCTAATCCAAGCCTATAAAAACATAGTATTTTCTCTACTCCTATAAAAAAGCGAGTTGGTGGTGATGGTGTGCCTGCCTTCGGGCCCTATATATCGTCCGATCTTGAATCTACGGCTTAGATTGAGACCAACGCTTGTTGTACATAGCCAACCACCAAAACAGGATATTCTGGAGGTTTCTCTCGTGAGATCGATTACTCTAGAAGCCCTCCCAGTTTCCTCGCCGCCGGCCCCTCCCCTCTCTTTCCCTGCGACCACGTTGGAGTTGAGTTGGGCGAGCGTCACGCAGTAAATCGAATTTGGCTTAAGATCTTCACTGCGACATCACTCCTTCTGGATCTTGCCGTGCAGGCTGTCGGAGAAGGAGAACGGCACACGGTGATCGACGAATAGAGTCAAAGGAGACGACACAATTCGGTAACACGGCCCACGGGAAGGTGCTTGTGGCGGGGACGCACTTCTTGCGTCATCACGGACTCGATGTCGGCCAGAATCGGTGCCGAAAGGTGCCGTGGGAGGAGCCTCGTGTTCGGCGGCGGTCATCGTGGTCGGGGAAGATGATCACGGCACGGATGTCGTGGTGGCCGAGAGGCAATGCCAATGGGCGCTTCGGTTCCACCTCATCGGCGTGAATCACCTGCTGAGTGGGAGCAGCGCGGGGCCCTTGGAGATGGACCGAGCCACGATAGTCAGGGGTCGGGAGCAGCTCGGAGGGGGCGGCCGGCAGCAGCGCAGCGGATGCATAGCAGACAGTGGTCGGGTGCAACTCGGAGGGGGCGGCCTGCAGCAGCCAGCGGAGGCATAGCAGGTCGGGAGCAACTTGGAGGGGGCGGCCGGCAGCAGCGCAGCGGAAGCATAGCAGGTAGCGGTCGGGAGCAGCTTGGAGGCATTGGTCGGGAGTAGCGGAGGAGTCGGCAGTCGACAACCAGGAGCAGTGATTGGGAGAAATGAGAGGAAATCGATTGGGGGCGTTCCGGACCTTCTGGCGCTAGCGTCCGCCATGCATCAGGCAACCGTGCTTGCCGTCCTAAGCCAGTCTTGAACGTCCCAATGGGCAGCGAGCGGACGAGCTGGCCGTGGCGGGCGGCACGATGGGCACTAGGCTGCTCACACGACCTCTACATGCGGAGCCTCATCAGTACGCCACCGTCGGCTACTACAGGTTTTTCGCGTACAGTGTCGATGGCGACATGCTAGACCCTACATGCACAGCTTCTGAGAAGTGAGCATCCCGGATGGTAGTCCGCAGTGCAAAGTCGCTCTCGCCGGCACCGGCGTGGCGTTTGGCAGTTCCAAGGGGCATTTCCCGTCCCTCCATCTCCTAATTGTCTTTTTCTTTCGACGGGTTCCTTATTGTCTCCTAATGGCCTCGATCGGTATACAATGGCATATTTGAAAGCATAAAACTTTGTAGTGGCATGTTTTAAAATATAAAAATGGTGATACCAATTCTCAAAGCCTGAAAATTTGTATTGGCATATAGTACTCTTTCCATACAAATTAATTGACGCACACTTTGTAGGAGAGTGACATTTTGGCAAATGGGAGCGGACGCTCCTGGTTTTTAAAATGTGTTTTAAACATTTTTTGAAATGTTAAAATAATTCAAACAAAAACTTAGGGCGTACATCTTAATATTATACATGCTCATAAAGTCATTTCACGAAAAACGGACAACAAGATCCGGTGTTAAAAATGCTTTTCATAAGTCATTCTTTTGCCTTTTTTACACAAGCCATAAAATATGTCAGGTTTTTTTTTAACTTGACGTGTACACATATAATGTCGAGATGTATGCACCAAATTTTTGCTTGAATTTTTTCACACTTCAAAATATATTTTTCACGTACAGGAGCGTGCGCTCTCAGAAGCACCAACAGATTTCCGACACTTAGAGAATACACTAGTACAACACAACTTTAATACAGAATTGTACTAAGTGTGTGACAAATAATTTTGATCGAAGAGAGTATATCAAATTCAAACCTAAATCTAATAGGCTTCTCCCTCAATGATATCCCACCGGGAAAGATGGCCGCGTCGCCCAGGACTGCGCTCCCGGCTCCGGCCACCCCAGTAGGATGTCCCGGCTGCTGTTGCCAAGGACGACGAGTTGCGGTCCCGGTGATGGACTGCAACGGCGTCTACGGTAGACGATGAGTATCCCATGTTTATTCCGATGAGTATTTGCAAGCTCTGAACTGTACATATTGCCATAACGAGGCTGGCATGTATTAATTCTCTGCTTCCAGGGATACGTGCTGCCAGTGGTAGTGCAATAACACTGGCACAGCGCACCGCCGTTGTTCATGCCAATGATGTTGTGTTCTACCTCTGCACTTCACCGCTCTGGTTCCATCCGCTGGGAGGTGCATGCACATATGTTTCATCCCCAATATTGCTTATGTGATTTGCTTATTTGGTCAACTTCGGGTCTGCAATACTTGATATAATTTTATCCCCAACATTGCTTATTTGATAGACTAATCAATAGCTTAATAATTTATAATCACTTGGGCCAATTACCTTATGCGAGACAGGGAAAACGATTTTTGAAGTGGCTTAAGTAGTCTGCTCGCAGAATTCTGCATGGGCTAGCATCAGGGAAATACGATAAGTTGCATGCACACAAAGTTCCGGATAATAAGTGTAAATTTGCACAATACCATTAGAGGAAGCTTGTATGCTCAACATGCTTGACCATGTCAAAGCTCATGCATGAGTAATTATATCCACAGGTTATTCGAATTATCTAGAAGGTGAGCTTTAAAATTTTGTAAATTAGTGTTTTCAATAGTTCAGAGGCGCTGCTTTACTACCAGTATTTAGGTGGATGGTCTTTATTTTAAATCTTGATACAAGTAATGCACTTCGACAAGTTCTGTGTTTGGCGAATGATTCCAAGGCCTCATAGATGCCCAAGGTATGTAATTAAGCATGAATGGGGTCTATAATATTACTTCTCTTCATGGTGGCAATGTATGCATATTCTTGTAGCGGTTAATGGGGTGGGGACTAGAGGTGGATCATGTGTTAACCAAAAGCTGGTTGGGGTCATCGCAATTGCCAAATGTGTGCGGACAACTTTTTTATTGTTGCATGCTCTCTGTCCCCCTCAATATGGGACAACAAGTAGAAAGTTGGGTACGGAGAACACCAAGTCTTCTGCAAGGTGAAAATTAGAATAAAACGGTTGGCTTGGACGAGGGGGTTCATTGGTCGGAAAACATACGTTTGATTTTGCTTGATGTGTACTTATCAACAATATGACATCACTTTGTACATCTTTTATTGTTCAGTAGGCTCCTCATACTTAGTAAAGAATTTCCACCCGATCATTTATGATCCCGTAGCGTAGCACGGGCATCTTACTAGTGTAATAAAAATGCTCACCAAACCCAACACAAAACCGTGGGATCTATATCTCACTAAGTGCAAGTGCTCCTTCCGTCTCACCTGAATCTTCGTCTCCGTACTATAGCTACTGGGCCAGCCCATTTCATCTATTTTTTTTCATTCCCTGTGTTTCGTTCGGGTTTGCTGGGTTTAGTTCGTGGTTTTCTTCTGTTTTTCTTTTGGTGTAGGTTTCTTCTCTAGTTTTTTCCTTTTCTTTGTTTTCATTGTGGCTTTGTACTTTCTTTGGGTTCTTATTTCTTCGCCTTTTTTCTTTTTATTTTTTGCTTCTCTTATGTTTTCTCCTCAGTTTTTTTGCACTGTTTTTCTCCGGTGGTCTTGTTTCCTTTTTCTCTTTGGTTACTTTTGTTTGTTTCTTTTTTTTTACTTTTCCATTATCTTTATTTTTTGCTTTTCTGTTTCTTTCTTAGTTTCATCAGTTTTGTTTGTTTGTCTTAGGTTTCGTTTTGCTTTTCCTTCATTTCTCTTCGTTTCCTCATGGATTTCATGGTTTTCTTTAGGTTTTATGTTTTCTTTCTTTTTGAGATACTTCTTTTGTTTCTTTCTTCCGTTACTTTGGTTTTCATTGTTTTTTCTACATTTTTCATACATCAAGAACATTTTTATATAGGTTTAAGATTTTTTAAATACATGAATAACATTTAAGAAAATAATGTTTAATAGGTACTTTTTTTCATATAGATTGTACATTTTCTGTATATATCCACAACATATTTAATACATGTTTAACATTTTCTAAATATATGATTGGCATTTTTATACAGGATAAAAATTATTTAAAATTTAGACTTAAACGTTCACTACTTTTTAATGCACGTTCTATGTTTTTTTGTATACATCAGGAACATTTTTTGTACATGTTTAACATTTTCCTAATGGATGATTAATTTTTCTACAAATAATTTTGTAGATGACTAATTTATTAATATACATTGTACATTTTTGGTATACATTAGGAACATTTTTTTTCATGCAGGTTTATAATTTTTTAATATATGATTAATATTTTGTTGACACATGACCAACAAATTTTAAAATTTTGATTTTTATGTCAATGTTTTTTAATGCACGTTCTATTTTTTCTTAGACATCAAGAACATTTTTGTGTAGAAGTTTAACGTTTTTGTTAAAATATATATTTTGAATGTCTGTTCTTTCCCGTACACATTATACATCTTTTCGTATACATCAGCAAAGTGTGTGTGTGTGTGTGTGTGTGTGTGTGTGTGTGTGTGTGTGTGTGTGTGTGTGTGTGTGTGTGTGTGTGTGTGTGTGTGTGTGTGTGTGTGTGTGTGTGTGTGTGTGTGTGTGTGTGTGGTGTAGTATTTTTAAAGTAAATGGTTAACATTTTTAAGAACTCAATTTTTATGTCTACTTTTTTCCATACTCATTTTTTGTATACATCGGAAATATGTTTTCTGTACACATTTTTCTAAAATTAATGGTTTGTATTTTTTAAAAATTTATGTAAAATATATTTTTGTAATATACATGTTTAGAATATTTAGAAGTATAACGAAAGTAAAATCAAATGCAAAAAAAAGGAAGAAAAACAGGAAAGTGACTCCTGCGCACCTGGGCTGACCCGGTATGCTGTTCGCTTTAGGCGAAGCTACCACCGAACTCCTGTCAAGCGACATATAGGCACGCCCGCTGTCTTCTTTGTATATGTTGCTCTCCTGGACCAGTATAGAGGACTAGAGGTCCATGAAAGCACATCGAGAAAAATATACCGCGAGGATGTCTCCCTTACTGCAAGAAGGATCCTCGTCTCATCTATGGCACTCTTCTAATGGGCCGACGCAGTATTGTACCGTCATGTTAGTGGTTTTGGGAAGTTTCTGTTTACCGGCTTGAATCTGTTTTAGAACTTTCCGTGTGGGATTTTTCTTCTTTATTTTATATGTTTAGTATCGATTTCTTTGGGAGTTTTTCTTTCTTTTTCAAATACATGTTGAATTTTTACATAATATATATTTTCATATACATGTTAAACATTTTATATATTCAGGTTAAACATTTTTTATTTGAGCAAATGCTGGAAATTTTGTCTTTTTATATTCAGGTTAAACATTTTCAGACCCACGTTGAACATTTTTAAAATTCCCGTTAATTTATTTTCCAAATACATGTTGAACATTTGTCAAATTCTCATCGCACATTTTTAAAATGCATGATGAAATTTTTTAGAACATACAATGAACATTATTCCTAAATGACATGGATATTTTTTGAAAAGGTGCAAAATATTTATCAAACACACATTTTACAACAAATATTGTACATTTTTCGTAAATTTTATGACCATTTTAAATAACTTGTGAAACATTTTTTATGTCACGGACTTCTTTTTAGTGGTACAAATTTTTTTCCAAAATTAGGCTAATAGTTTTTTATATTGTATAAACCTTTTCCAAAATTATTTATTTTTTACAAATCAATAAAACATTTTTTACATTACATAAAAAATTATGTATGGTGTACTTTTCTGAGAGAGAGAGAGAGAGAGATAGTATTTCTGGTTATAAACAAAAGAAAAATAAAAAACGAAAACAAAGGAACGAAAGAAACCGACCACTATCGACTGGTCTGGCCCATTTGGGGAGTCCCTTGAGACGAACAGTTATACGTCTCGCCTATTGCAAAATGTAGATGCTTCAATAATATACGCTCTTTTCGTCATTTCAACTGGGTCCAGTCCGAGAGGACAGACCATCCCCACCCCACCCCCCGTCGAAATCTATAGTTAAGCCCTTGCTGTAGCAAAACTAAAAAAACTAAAAAAAAAGTCATACTGTGTACTTATATCTCTGTAATTTATGAATGGCATAGTTGTCGTAAAGCGACGCTTGAAACTCGAAAATGGAGCATTCTTTATTACAAAGATGTTATTGTTCTAGCTTTCATTAATATCAAATCTTTAGTTAGTTCATGAATCGACCTGAGCTGATCCTTTTGACATTCAGCGATAAACAACTCGTAGCTTCCCACAAAAATCCATGCTCCGGGCGATGCTAATGCACGTAGGTCACGGGGCCACCAACAGGCAGCAAAAGTGATCAAGGTCCAACACCGATTTGATTTGCAGGCCTGCCAATTTGAGATCTGAGAAGAGCAGACCACCAAAAACCAACGGGATTATTAGGATTTTTTTAGGGTAATCAACAACTTTATTTAAACATGGTCCGAGATTTTGTCCACGATTATACTTAAGATACAATAAAGAGGCACATAGGGGCATTCCACACAAGCTCCATCACCTACAGCTAGTCTAGCCAAGATATGAGCAGCCTTATTTGCAGATCTTCTTCTCCATGTGACTTTACAACCTTGCCATCCATGCATGAGGCTCTTGATGTCTTCAACGATGGTGCCCACCAGAGAAAGATTTCTCCTCGCCCCATTAATCATACACACAGCTTCTTTGCTATCCATCTCGACATGAAGCCTCTGGATGTTTAACTCACGTCCAACCTGCAAAGCTTTCCGTCAGGCCAACAGCTCGGACGCTTCTCGTTTAGACACATGAGGAAAGAGGTGAGCTAGGGCGCCTCGAAAAGCTCCTTCATGGTCGCGAAAAACAACCCCACCACCATCGTCACCTGAGCCTCTACCCATAGCACTGTCCACATTTGCCTTGATCCACCCTTGCTCCGGTGGAATCCACTTGTCCACAGGTGGCCTTGAGAGGGATTGAGTCTTCTTTGGTACAACATTGCTCCACTCATCCATGAATCGAGAGACTGAGGCAGCAACCTCACGTGCATCTTGTATACGGACGTCGTTCCGCGTTGCGTTTCTAGCAAGCCAGAGCCCATAAACTCCTTGAAGAAACATCTCCTTCTATTCCTCATGCGCATCGCCTATCCAGGTCCTGAGCCACCGACCCAATGCATGGTTAGAGTCAATACCTTCCGGCGGAACCATGACCTGGGTACTCCTTCTCTCAGCTAGCTCTTGCCAAAAAATCTTCGAATGAGGACAACTCCAGAAACGATGGGTAAGTGTCTCCTCCCTCCCGCATGTTGGGCAAAAGACGCCCGGCTTAATGCGATGACGATGCAGCTCCGACCCAGTGGCCAGGCCATTGGACATAAGTCTCCAGGCATGAATTTTGATCTTATTTGGAACATGAGAACTCCACAGAGCCAACCAATTCCTATGAGTTTGCACCGACGATGATCCTTCTGGCCGTCCAGACTTCGCTCATATGATTCTCATTGCGAGATGGTAGGCAGAGCGAACATTGAACTCATGTGACGCCCCTGATTTAATCGTACACTAATCATACACGCAAATGTGTACGATCAAGATTAGGGACTCACGGGAAGATATCACAACACAACTCTAGACACAAATTAAAATAACACAAGCTTTATATTACAAGTTAGAGGCCTCAAGGGCTCGAATACATAAGCTCGAATACAAAGGAGTTAGCGGAAGCAACAATTTCTGAGTACAGACATGATTTAAACAAGTTTGCCTTAAGAAGGCTAGCACAAAAGCAACATCAGTCGAAAAGGCAAGACCTCCTGCCTGGGAGCCTCCTAACTACTCCTGGTCGTCGACGTCCGTCACGTGGTAGTAGGCACCCTCGGGGTAGTAGCAGTCGTCAAAGGTGGCATCTGGCTCCTGGACTCCACCATTTGGTTGCAACAACCAGAAAGAAGAAAGAAGGGGGGGAAGGAGTAGCAAAGCAACCGTGAGTACTCAACCAAAATACTCGCAAGCAAGGATCTACACTACTTATGCATCGGTATCAATGAAAGGGGTAGTATCTGTGGACTAACCGCAAAATGCCAGAATAAGAGGGGGAGAAGCTAGTCCTATCGAAGAATAGCATCTTCTGGAAACCACCATCTTGCAGCAACATGAGGGAGTAGGGTAGTATAACACAAGTCATATTTATGTTGTTGTATCAACACTCCGGGATCCTTTCTCGACTCCTGAAGCAACATATCCAAAATCATGCCTCAGCATTCAGTCCTAGTTGTATCGATCGGGATACAACTCCGAGTGTCCATTATCGTAGGACAGGCTATCAATAGATGTTCTCTTCCCTGCAGGGGTGCACCAACTTACCCACCACGCTCGATTAACTCCGGCAGGACACACTTTCCTGGGCCATGCCCGGCCTCGGCCAAACAATACGCCGCAACCCGACCTAGGCTTAATAGAGAGGTCAGCACGCCGGACTAACCCTATGCCCCTAGGGGTCATGGGCCATCGCCCCGGGAACTCCTGCACGTTGCGAACGCGGCTGGTGAGCAGGCCTAGCTACCTCCTTAAAAAGGCAGGTGCTTACGCAGTCCAACCCGACACGCGTCGCTCAGTCGCTGACGTCTATTAAGCTTCGGCTGATGCATACGACGCAGAACGCCCATACTATGCCCACGTGATGGTTAGTGCTATCAGGCCAGAGGCCCCTCGGATCAAATATCCAAATCGTAGTGGATTAGGAACGCGCGGTAACCAACAGAGACTCACGAAAGATGTGACCCCGTTGCCCCATCTCGAGAACTTGCAGCAAGGGCTAAGAATCCCCGGCCACACCTCGTAATTATCTCGCGGGCACCTTCCAGGTCAACCCGACTACACATCACTCGCAATTAAGCTCACGCGGGTACCCCTTAGGGCCGACCCGTCTTTAGTAACATGGTTCAGTGTAAAGTCATAGTAACCATAGTAACTGTTTGTCTAACACCAAGGGGAACCCTGAGGAACCACCCTCGGTGGATTCCACTCGATGTAATCATCAAGGTGAACGTAAGACGAACCACCCTCGAGGTTCACACTTGAGGGGTTGCACGACATAGTCTTATTGGAAGTGGTTAAGGAGGAAATCACCCTCGGTGACCATGATCGAATAGCTACACTACAGGGTTAATGTCAGAAGTGCTGATGAGGTCTCACCCTCGACACTCGATAGTAACCGAGTAGTGTCGAGCAACTAAGGGGAAAGTGATGTGCGGTGCCGAGGCCTGGTCTTCGATCCCGTTGATCGGGTCTTTGACGATGAAGCAGGGGCAATAAGGACAAGGTGGGGTCACTGATGGATCACTAACCAACCTATACTAAGCAGTTTAGGATAAGCAGGTAAGGTACAATAGAAGATACAAAAGCAGGCTATGCATCAGAATAGGAGCAAACAATTATAGTAGCAAAATCTAATGCAAGCATGAGAGAATGGAATGGGCGATATCGGGATGATCAAAGGGGGGGCTTGCCTAGAAGCTCTGCTGAAAAGGAAGAAGTGTCATTGTCGACGTAGTCGATCACCGGGGCATCATCGGCCTCGGGGTCTACCGGAGAGAAGAGGGGGGAGAAACAATAAATATAAAGCACATAGGTACATTTGCTAAGCATGACATGACGAAAAGCAGAACTAGGGTCGACCTAACGTAGTGTTGCACTAAATAGGTGAAGGGGGAAAACAACCGGGAATGTTTTCCTGGTTCCGAACATGTGTGAGACAGATGACCGGATGGGGAATATTCCATGTTCACATAGTTAGAGGCATCTAACAGGTAAATGGACCACATATTCGGATTCGTTGGATTTTTCTGAGCAACTTTCATATATAAAACATTTTCATCGGAGTTACGGTTTATTTTGTATTAATTTTCTAAATTTTAAACATATCTGGAATTACTTTAAATCAAAAGAACTTAATGCGCCAGCATGACGTCGCCCTGACGTCAGCAGTCAACCTGCCAGTTGACCGGTCAAGCTAACGTCCGGGACCCACCTATCAATGACAACGGGGGTTTAACAGTGTTTAATTTAATCAAAATAGCTACTTAATTTGTTGGGCCCACATGTCAGTACCTAATTAAGTTAATTAATTATTATTTTTAAACGTTTTAGTTAATAAGGGGAGGTGGGCCCTATCTGTCAGCTACTGGGCTGGTCAAGTCAGCAAAGCTGACCGGTCAACAGGCCGGCCGGGCCCCTGGGGCCCACGGGTCAGTGACCCAGGTGGTGGCCCTGGGCCGACCACGTCAACGCGGGCAACGACGTTTAACCGCCGGTGGCCACGACCACCGAGAAGGGTGATACATCCATTTTGCATCATGCTTTTATATAAATATTTATTGCATTACTGGTTGTCATTACACGTTATGTCACAATACTTATGGCTATTCTCTCTTATTTTACAAGGTTTACATGAAGAGGGAGAATGCCGGCAGCTGGGATTCTGCGCTGGAAAAGGAGCAAATATTAGAGACCTATTCTGCACAACTCCAAAAGTCCTGAAACTCCACGAAAGTCATTTTGGGAATTAATAAAAAATATTGAGTGGAAGAAGTACCAGAGGGGGCCCATGCCCTGGCCACGAGGGTGGGGGCGCGCCCTACCCCCCTGGGCGCGCCCCCTACCTCGTGGGCCCCCTGGCAGCCCTCCGGTTCCCATATTCTGCTATATGAAGTCTTTTACCCTAGAAAAAATCATAAGAAAGCTTTTGGGACGAAACTCCGCTGCCACGAGGCGGAACCTTGGCGGAACCAATCTAGGGCTCCGGCAGAGCTGTTCTGTCGGGAAAACTTCCCTCCGGGAGGGGGAATCATCACCATCGTCATCACCAACAATCCTCTCATCGGGAGTGGGTCAATCTCCACCAACATCTTCACTAGCACCATCTCCTCTCAAACCCTAGTTCATCTCTTGTATCCAATCTTTGTACCCAAACCTCAGATTGGTACCTGTGGGTTGCTAGTAGTGTTGATTACTCCTTGTAGTTGATGCTAGTTGGTTTATTTGGTGGAAGATCATTTTCTCAAATCCTTAATGCATATTAATACCCCTGTGATGATGAACATGAATATGCTTTGTGAGTAGTTACATTTGTTCCTGAGGACATGGGTGAAGTCTTGCTATTAGTAGTCATGTGAATTTGGTATTCGTTCGATATTTTGATGAGATGTATGTTGTCTGTCCTCTAGTGGTGTTATGTGAACGTCGACTACAAGACACTTCACCATTGTTTGGGCCTAGAGGAAGGCATTGGGAAGTAATAAGTAGATGATGGGTTGCTAGAGTGACAGAAGCTTAAACCCTAGTTTATGAGTTGCTTCGTAAGGGGCTGATTTGGATCCATATGTTTCATGCTATGGTTAGGTTTACCTTAATACTTCTTTTGTAGTTGCGAATGCTTGCAATAGGGGTTAATCATAAGTGGGATGCTTCTCCAAGAAAGGGCAGTACCCAAGCACCGGTCCACTCACGTATCAAATTATCAAAGTAACGAACACGAATCATATGAGCGTGATGAAAACTAGCTTGACGATAATTCTCATGTGTCCTCGGGAGCGCTTTTCTCTATATAAGAAACTTGTCCAGGCTTCTCCTCTGCTACAAAAAGGATTGGGCCACCTTGCTGCACCTTATTTACATTCATTGCTTGTTACCCATTACAAATTATCCTACCACAAAACTATCTGTTACCTACAATTTCAGTGCTTCCAGAGAATACCTTACTGAAAATCGCTTGTCATTTCCTTCTGCTCCTCGTTGGGTTCGACACTCTTACTTATTGAAAGGACTAAGATAGATCCCCTACACTTGTGGGTCATCAAGACTCTTTTCTGGTGCCGTTGCCCGGGAGTGAAGCGCCTTTGGTAAGTGGAACTTGGTGAGGAAACATTTATATAGTGTGCTGAAATTTACTGTCACTTGTTACTATGGAACATAATCCTTTGAGGGGCTTGTTCGGGGTATCTTCACCCTGACCAGTAGAGCAAAGAGTTGTTCCTCAACCTACTGAACCTACTGAAAATGTCTACTTTAAAATTCCTTCAGGTATGGTAGAGAAACTGATAGCTAATCCCTTTGCAGGAGATGGAACATTGCATCCCAATTTACACTTAATCTATGTGGATGAAGTTTGTGCATTATTTAAGCTTGCAGGTATACCTGATGATGTTATTAAGAAGAAGGTCTTCCCTTTATCTTTGAAGGGAGATGCATTGACATGGTATAGGCTATGTGATGATATGGGATCATGGGACTACAAACGATTGAAATTAGAATTTCACCAGAAGTTTTATCCTATGCATCTTGTTCATCGTGATCGTAATTATATATATAATTTTTAGCCTCACGAAGGAGAAATCATCGCTCAAGCTTGGGGGAGGCTTAAGTCAATGCTATATTCATGCCACAATCATGAGCTCTCAAGAGAAATGATTATTCAAAAAAATTATGCTCGGCTTTATCTCAACAATCGCTCCATGCTCGATACTTCTTGTGTTGGGTCTTTTATTATGAAGACTATTGAATTCAAATGGGATTCATTGGAAAGAATTAAACGCAACTCTAAAGATTGGGATTCCGACGAAGGTAAGGAGTCAGGTATAACACCTAAGTTTGATTGTGTTAAATCTTTTATGGATACCGATGCTTTTCGTGGATTTAGCTCTAAATATGGACTTGAGTCTGAGATAGTAGCTTCTTTCTGCGAATCATTTGCTACTCATGTTGACCTCCCTAAGGAGAAGTGGTTTAAATATAATCCTCCTACTGAAGTAAAAGTAGTTGCACCTATTACAGTCGAAGAAAAGACTATCACTTATAATGATCCTATTGTTCCTACTACTTATGTTGAGAAACCACCTTTCCCTGTTAGGATAAAGGATCATGTTAAAGCTTCAATTGTGGTTTGTAAGAGTAATGCTAGAACTTATACACCTCCTGAGAAAATTAAAGTTGAACCTAGTATTGCTATGGTTAAAGATCTCTTGGCTGATAATATTGATGGACATGTTATTTGTTTCTGTGATCAAGCTGCTAGAATTGCTAGACCCGATGCTAAGAAACATAGACCTATTGTAGGCATGCCTATTATTTCTGTTAAAATAGGAGATCATTGTTATCATGGCTTATGTGATATGGGTGCTAGCGCTAGAGCTCAATTATGATTTCAAACTTGCTGGTGAGAAGAGGTTATTTGACATTAGCTCACTTGATGAATGGAAAACGCAAGCCTATGAGAATGCCAAACTGTTTAAAGAAAAAGTTAAAAGATGGCATGACAAAAGGATACAAAAGCATGAGTTTATCTTAGGTGATTATGTTTTGCTATACAACTCTCGTTTAAATTTTTTGCAGGAAAACTTCTCTCTAAATGGGAAGGCCCTTACGTTATCGAGGAGGTCTATCGTTCCGGTGCCATAAAAATCAACAACTTCGAAGGCACGAATCCGAAGGTGGTGAATGGTCAAAGAATCAAACACTATATCTCAGGTAATCCTATAAATGTTGAAACTGATGTTATTGAAACCGTAACCCTGGAGGAATACATAAGGGACACTTTCCAGAACGTTTCACACTCCAAAAAGGAATAGGTATGTGGTACGGTAAGTAAACAGACTCCAAAACAGTTCTAATAGCAATTTTTCTCTGTTTTGGAATATTTAAGAAAATAGGAAAATAAGAAGTAGTCCAGGAAGGACACGAGGCGTCCACAAGGGTGGAGGGTGCGCCCTACCCCCTGAGTGCGCCCCCTGCATCGTGGGCACCTCGTGTGCTCTCCGGACTCCTTTTCTTACACGATACTTCTTTCGGTCGGTAAAAATTCATTATATAATCTCCCGAAGGTTTTGACCACCGTATCATGCAAATATCTTATGTCTTTGTTTCGAGCTGTTTTTCTGACAAATCTAGAGCACCATGACGTCTTCAAGCGCTCCCAAGGACAAGTTTTATGAGAGGTCATCAACCCCTACCTCGCAGAGGTGCTGCATCACCCTCAAACCATTGAGATGCGTGAGGGGGTGCCGCACATCCGCGATGTTGAGGGACCAAGGAGTACCAGAAGCGTGGAGACAAAGCTCGAAACAATGGAACAACAAGTTTTCAAGTGCCAAGGGATGGTGGAACACGGACTCAACGCCAACCAGATGATGATCGCGGATATCACCAACAACCACAAGTTGGACGCCAAGAACATTGGGGAGACCATCTTCAAGCTTCATGAGAAAATCGAGCACCTCCAAGCCCAGATCTGTGACATGCAAAACCAAAACTG
Source organism: Triticum timopheevii (assembly GCA_963921465.1). Classification (NCBI taxonomy): domain Eukaryota; kingdom Viridiplantae; phylum Streptophyta; class Magnoliopsida; order Poales; family Poaceae; genus Triticum; species Triticum timopheevii. The sequence continues at coordinate 525,812,055 of OY997268.1, forward strand.
TGAATATGAATATAGATTCAAGAGGATGAGTTTGGCTGCAGATTTGAGGATCCCGGAGACTCGATCATCTTTCTATGATGGTGAGCCTATGCCTTGGAAGACGGATGACAAGCCTACATCATCAACAACTCCATCATCACCACCTCCGAGGAACTAATTACATGGGTATGGGCACTCCCCTTGGCAACTGCCAAGCTTGGGGGAGGTGCCCCGGTATCGTATCACCATCACACTCCTATCTTTACCGTTTTACTTAGTTCGATCCTTTTGGTAATATCTTGATCTAGTAGAATAAAGTTTTGGTATGATTTAGTTTTGAGTTTTGCTTTATGATCCCTCTATGTAATCGAGTCCGTGAGCTATATATAATAAAGATTAGTGTTGAGTCAAGGGCTTTGCTATCTTGCTATGATCTTAAGGGAATAAAAGAATAAAGAATAAAAGAGTTCATATTGATCTTATGGAGAGTAATGACTTTACATATAAAAAGTTTGATGATTAAAAGTTGCTGAGAGTTGGCAAACATAGTTTTGGTCATCATTGCAATTAATAGGAAGTAATAAAGAAAGAGAGGTTTTCACATATAAATATACTATCTTGGACATCTTTTATGATTGTGAGCACTCATTAAAATATGACATGCTAAAGAGTTGATGTCGGACAAGGAAGACAACGTAATGGGTTATGTTTTCTCACATCTCAATTAAAGTATATTGTCATTGATCGTCCAACATGTTGATCTTGCCTTTCCCCCTCATGCTAGCCAAATTCTTTGCACCAAGTAGAGATACTACTTGTGCTTCCAAATATCCTTAAACCCAGTTTTGCCATGAGAGTCCACCATACCTACCTATGGATTGAGTAAGATCCTTCAAGTAAGTTGTCATGTTGCATGCAATAAAAATTGATCTCTAAATATGTATGACTTATTAGTGTGGAGAAAATAAGCTTTATACGATCTTGTGATATGGAAGAAATAAAAGCGATGGACTGCATAATAAAGGTTCATATCACAAGTGGCAATATAAAGTGATGTTCTTTTGCATTAAGATTTCGTGCATCCAACCATAAAAGCACATGACAACCTCTGCTTCCCTCTGCGAAGGGCCTATCTTTTACTTTCTGTCTTTTGCAAGAGTCATGGTGATCTTCACCTTTCCTTTTTATTTTTATCCTTTGGCAAGCACCTCGTGTTGGAAAGATCTTGATATATATATATATATATATATATATATATATATATATATATATATATATATATATATATATATCCAATTGGATGTAAGTTAGCATGAACTATTATTGTTGACATTACCCTTGAGGTAAATGGTTGGGAGGCAACACTATAAGCCCCTATCTTTCTGTGTGTCCAATTAAAACTCCAAACCATAAGTATTGCGTGAGTGTTAGCAATTGTGAAAGATTAAATGATACACTACTGGAATCAGCTACTTTGCCATCTGCCTGCTCTTTGTCGTCGGCTAGCGGACGGCAAAGAAGCTCTTTGCCATGAGCTACCTATAAGCATACGGCAAAGAAACGGCGGACGACAAAGAAGCTCTTTGCCATGAGCCATTTCTTGTCGTCCGCCAGCTGACGGCAAAGAGGGAGGTGGCCCCCACCCACCCACCCGTTTAAAAAAACTTAACACCGCACCTCTTTGCCGTCCGCTAGCAGATGGCAAAGAGAGACAACGGCGGACGGCAAAGAGCGGCGGACGACAAAGAGCTTCTTTAACTAACGGATGCCACACCCCCCCCCTCGTTACTCTCCTCTTCCTCTCTCCTCCCCGACGGCCCGCCCTAGATCCACCGCCGCCCCCGCCCCTACCGCCCGGCGCCGCCCCCGCCCCCGCCCCCCGCCGCCCGGCGCCACCCCCCACCACCCCTCCGCCCCCCACCCCACCCGCCGACGCCCCGTCGCCCCACCACCCGCCGCCCGGCGACGCCCCGTCGCCCCGCCCCCGCCCCCCGCCGCCCGGCGCCGCCCCTGCTGCCTAGCGCCGCCCCCGCCCCCTGCCGCCCGGCGCCGCCCCCGCCCCCCACCACCCCTCTGCCCCCACCACCCCACCCGCCGCCCGGCGACGCACCCGCCGCCCGGCGCCGCCCCCGCCGACCGTCCCATTGCTCCGGTGAGGGAACTACTTTTTTTCCTGTTTTTCATTTTTTTGCTGTTTAATTGTTAGTGCTAGATTATGTTAGTGTTAATTAGTGTTAGAAAAGAATTAGAAGAAGTAGAAGAAGTAGAAGTAGTAGAAAGATGAAAAAAGAAGAAGAAGAAAAGAAGTAGAAGAAGTAGAAGAAGAAGAAAAGAAGAAACGAAAAGAAGTAAAAAAGTAGAAAAAAGATGGAAGAAGAAGAAGAAGAAAGGAAAGAAGAAGAAGAAGAAGAGAAAGAAAGAAGAAGAAGGATAGAAGGAAATACCCCGACCCCCTGACCCCCGACACCCCGACCCCGACACCCCGACCCCCTGACCCCTGACCCCGACACCACACCCCGACCCCGACACCACACCCAGACACCCGACACCCGACCCCCCGAGGCCGACAGGGTCTTATATTTGTGAATTATTAGTTAGGTCATATATTTTCCGATTTTGTTATGAAAAACATCGTATATAATTGTGTTGATCGGGTTGATTTAAATGTGCAGTTGTTTCACCGCTGCGAGATTTGGTGTTCGACGACCTCGCCGTGCATTTGACGAGCTCTGCCCCTTCGTTCATGGGTGAGCACAAATGACATGTCCTCCTCCCCCATTAATTATTTGCTCTGTTCCGGTGTTCGTGCCGATGAAACTTAATAGCTAGCTATATATGTGTCTTGAATCATCAGTATGCGTAACCAATATGTGTCTCTCATTCGAAAGCGTCATAGTTATAAATATGCATGCATTTGCATATTTATAACCTTGATTCTTTCGAATTGTCCAACGCTATCCATGGACAGCCCGAGTATGTGTAGATTGGGTTCGTTTTCCCATATGCTTTGCTCCGGATCCGACGCATAAATTTCATCAGTGCCTCCCCTATTGTTCTCTGGGTACACATCCTCTCTGTTTATTGCAGAGACGTGTATCAGGAGAACAGCGGGGAGGTGCTGCCGAAATTTTGCGTCGGATCCGGAGCATAGCATATGGGAAAATGAACCCAATCTACACATACTCGGGTGGGATTAGGACCTATCATTACCTATTAGAGTGTAGGTTGCATGGACGTAATAAAATTGATAAAGTAGATCAACTGATGAATATATACATGGTGAATTATATATATAATTGTTGTGTGTCCAGTAGCTCTGAAAGTCAAGATGAGTGATCGTGCGTGGATGTATACCGGTCACACTGGTCAGAACAAATGGAGCGCTGAATGGTTCACAAAAACCAAGGGGTTTGTGCAAGCCGCATTTGCAAATGCCAGAGGAAAACTTGGTGCCCCTGTTTCCGATGCGGCAATTGGAAAAAGAGGACAGAGGCTGAAATGGGTAAACACCTGCAGAAGAATGGTTTTACGCCCGATTATACAGTGTGGACATTTCATGGTGAGTCTGCCCAACGTGATCGAGCTGAGGTGGATCATCGTCGCACCGACGAGCATGGTACCGGGATGGAAAACATGGTGCAAGACTATGATGATGCTCGGGATTCGGACGAGGAGATGGAGGAATCTGCAAAGGCCTTCAATGAAATGTTGGAGTCTTCAAAACGTCCGCTCCACGAGCACACTGAGCTTTGTTAGTTGGATGCCATCTCACAAGTAATGGCTTTGAAGGCTCAGTTCAACTTGGGCAGAGAATGCTATGACGCAATTATGACAGTATTTGGACGCTTTCTACCCAAAGGCCATGTAATGCCTGCAAACCTGTACCAGTCGGACAAAATCCTCCGTGCACTGAAGATGCCCTATGATAAGATACATGCCTGTGAGAAAGGATGTGCCTTATTTAGGCTTGACTATGCGGACTTAAACTATTGTCCCATTTGCAAGTGTTCCAGGTATATTGTGGTAGACAACGGTATGGGTGAGAAGACACAGACCAAAATCCCTGTTAGTGTTCTTCGGTATATGCCAATCGTACCAAGACTTCAACGTCTTTTCATGGTCGAAGAGACGGCCAGACAGATGACATGGCACAAAACAGGCAAAAGAACCGAACTAGATGTAGATGGGAAACTGATGATGGTACACACATCGGATGGTGTTGCGTGGAAAAGGTTTGATGAATTACATGCTGTCAAAGCAGCAGATCCGAGCATCCTCGAGTCGGCATCAGCACCGATGGGTTCAGTGTGTTTGGTATGACGGCAACCCAATACAGTTGTTGGCCCATATTTGTCTTTCCACTCAATCTCCCCCCCCCCCGGACAGATTATGCAAAGAAAGAACATTTTCCTGACGTTGATAATTCCAGGGCCCAACTATCCGGGGAAAAATATGAATGTGTACATGCAACCGCTTAAGGACGAATTGCAAGAAGCCTGGGATAATGGGTTCAAGACATACGACGCCTATAGCAAACGAAACTTCATAATGCGTGTCTGGTACATGTACTCGACGCATGACTTGCCGGCGTATGCGCTATTCGTTGGCTAGTGTGTGCATGGAAGGTTCCCGTGCCCCACATGCAAGGGAGCTCTTGAGTTTCGTTGGCTTCAGGCCGGTCACAAGTTTTCTTGCTTCGACATACATAGACAGTTTCTGGATCCTCGCCATAAGTTCAGGAAAGACAAGAAGAACTTCATCAGAGGTAGAGTTATAAAAAACTCTGCACCACCTGTGTTGATAGGCCAACAGACTCTGGATCAGTTAAACGCTCTCGAGCCAGATCCAGAGCGTCCAGGGTACTTCAAGGGGTATAATTCTGAGCACGCCTGGACTCACAAAACATGCTTATGGGATCTGCCTTACTTCAAAGACCTCCTTTGCCCACACAACATTGACGTGATGCACACTGAGAAGAATATCGTTGAGGCACTTTTTGGTACATTGTTCGGCATAGATGGGAAGTCAAAGGATAATACTAAGGCTAGAGTCGATCTGGAGGCGCTATGTGATAGGCTGTTACAAAACATGAAAAAACCGAAAGGAAAGCAGAACTGGACGAAGCCACACTAGTAGAAAAACACCTATTAGACCCGGTTCGTAAGGGCCTTTAGTCCCGGTTCATGAACCGGGACTAATGGGTCATTACTAATACCTCCACCCATTAGTCCCGGTTCAAACACGAACCGGGACCAATGTTCCTCCACGTGGCCCTGTTCGCCGAGCCCAGTCAGGGGGCCTTTGGTCCCGGTTGGTGGCTCCAACCGGGACCAAAAGGCATCCACGCGTCTGCATTCCAGTGGCTGGGGTTTTTGTTTTTTTTTGAAAGGAGGGGGGTTGGGAGTTTTGGGGGGTTAATTTAGGTGTTTCTTATATTGTGTTAGCTAGCTAATTAATAGAGAGAAGTGTCCTCTCTTATGTCCGTGCTTGGTCGACGCTACGTAGTATATATACATAAGTGATCGAGAGAACCATTCAGTACAGGACGAGGGCCGATGGGGGCGGATACCAAAACCATCGCACTATATAAGATGCAATAATAAAAGTAAGAAAATTATACAAGTATCTATCTAAACATACAAGTAAGAATATTTTTCCTTTCAGAAAGAAGATAAGAACAAGAGGCTCACCACGGTGGTGCGGGCGATGAGATCGGCGCGGGTGATCGACGACGGTGAAGACAGGGACGGGGCGTGACGGACCGCTAAACCTAGACAAATATTGAGGAAAATGCAGCTTGGCAGTCGAGCTTGGAGAGGAGAAACCTTAAGTAGTGTGGCTCGGGCATTCCATCGAACACCTTGTGTGCATAGGAGGTGAGCTAGAGCACCACCAAGCCCTCTCCCCCTCGGCCAGAAAAAACAGAGCAGTGTGCTCTGCTCTTGCGCGAGGGGGTATATATAGGCACCACCATTGGTCCCGGCTGGTCGCATGAACCGGGACTAAAGGGGTTGCCTTTGGTCTTGGTTCGTGCCACCAACCGGGACCAATGGTGGTGGGCCAGGAGCGAGGCCCATTGGTCCCGGTTCGCCCCACCAACCGGGACCAAAAGGTCCAGACGAACCGGGACCAATGGCCCACGTGGCCCGGCCGGCCCTCGGGGCTCACGAACTGGGTCCAATGCCCCCATTGGTCCCGGTTCTGGATTGAACCGGGACTAATGGGCTGGACCATCCTGGACCATTGCCCCCTTTTCTACTAGTGCCAAAGGCATGGTTCAATCTTAGAAGGCCAGCTATGAGGGAAATTATCTTGTGGGTGAAAATGCAGTTGATGTTCCCCGATGGGTATGCAGCGAATCTAAAGAGGGAGCGAGTCTTGATAAATTGAAGATAAATTCAAGAGTCATGATTGGCACATATGGATTGAGCGGGTAATGCCGGTGATGTTGCGTGGCTTCATCCCTGAGGATGAATGGCTAGTACTGGCAGAACTCAGCTATTTCTTCCGTGTTCTTTGTGCGAAAGAACTATCGCCTGGCGTGCTATAAGAAATGGAAGAGTTGGCGCCAGAGTTGATCTGCAAGTTAGAGAAGATCTTTCCACCGGGCTTCTTTAATCCAATGCAGCATTTGATTTTGCATCTCCCGACCGAGGCAAGATTGGGGGGGCCCGTGCAAAATCATTGGTGCTACCCAACTAAGAGGATGCAGAAGACGCTTCGAGAAAAATGTAAAAATAAACGTAGAATTGAAGCGTCTATGGCTGAGGCATTCATCACTGAGGAGACGACAAACTTCGTGACAGCACACTACGAAACCAAAAATCGTCATTTGCATAATCCGAAGCCTCGGTACAATGCTGACGAGCCTAAAAAGGGTGGATCCAACCTCAGCCTATTCAAAGGCAATCTCGCACCAGCCAGTGTTTCAAATCCAGTATCTTTGGATAACAAAGAATGGTGGACCATTTCGTCGTATATCTTCAACAACCTGATAGAAGTGCGGCCATACATCGAGTAAGTTCTCGGTACATTCTTTCGCAACTTCTATTTCCTTTGAACTGCTCTTATTCCTGGATATTTCATACAGTCGATACGTCGCCCTATTCTTGTATGGAGCGGTGATCCAAAAGGATTACGTCGAAGAGTATGAGCTTCTCGCAAAGCAAGGAGGCGGCTATCCCGGTTTCATCTCTTGGTTCAAACAAACGGTAAATTCTATTAGACAATTTCATTTCATTCGCTAATTTGTGTGTAATGCAACAATCCTTTCATATTAAACTTGTAGGCTAATTCAGAGTCTATGGACGCCGAATTGAGACAAGTCGCTAATGGTTTTGACTATAAGGTCCGTTCATTTGACAAATATGACATCAACGGGTATCGTTTTCGTACCTATGGCAAAGAGCTATCTATGGCCGACCGAAAGTCTACAAATTGTTGTGTATCTGCTATCGGCGAAGGAGGTACCGAGTATTATGGGAGAGTTGAAGCAATTTATGAACTTCTATTCTATGGTGAAAACCCACCGAATGTCGTAGTCTTCAAATGTTATTGGTTTCAGCCGAAGGAGACTAGAAGGACTCATGAACATATAGGGCTAGTTGAAATCAACCAAAGCACCCATTTAGATGTTCCTGATGTCTATATTATGGCTCAACAGGTGACCCAAGTATTCTATCTACCCTGGGCCTGCCAAACTAATCCAAATCTGAAAGGTTGGGATGTCGTTTATGAAGTGCCGCCACGTGCTAGACTATCTCCCCCAAAGGAAGAGGATTATGAACCTCACATTAACCCAGACACATATGAAGGAGAATTCTTCCAAGAGACACGACTTTCCAAAAAGCGTTTCAAGAACCTGTACACTTCACCCCAAAACATTGAAGTAGACAGCGACAGTGAATCCCACAATACCCCAGAGGAGGAACAAGAAGAGCCGGAACAAGAAGAGGTTACTACTGCGGACGACCTCTCAATGCTTGACCGATTACGTAAAGGTGGCCTTCCACATGTTGATGCCACTGAACCCTATGAGCCCGTCATTGATTATAGTGATGATGATGATTATGCATTTATTGATGATACTGATCGAGATTATTAGTAGTGTCAGGTATTCAATTTTTTTTATGTTGTACTTGATGATGATACACTTAAGTGATATACATATTATTATTCATGTCAGTATTTTTTTTATGTTGTACTAATTTCGTTTACTCTTTGTCATGGCAAGTGTTGAAAGATGGAAGGGGAGCCGACTGAGGCCAAGGACAAACGTGCCCAAATTGAAGGTGTGCCACACCATCAAGGTAGCTCCAGCTTATATCAATTCGGGCGGAATTTGGTAATGTGGTTTGCTTCATGATTAATGCAATTCATTCACCATGCTAGCTTGAGCCCTTTAATTACTAATTTACTTTGTTTCTCTCTTTCAGGCATGCTACAATAAGACGGATAAGGTGCCAGAGGGGTACGACCTGTATGCCATGGCCCACACTGCCTCTTACAAGCAAGTCAAGGGGAAGGCGAGGAAAGGGGAGGAGTTTAACCCGAGCCAGATCCCCTACAATCCAGAGCAGGTGATGATATCTAGTGGAGGGAGGTCCCGTGGCTCCATAGCCATTGATCCAGAGATTGCTCCTGAGACCACGGTGAGTTTAATTTGAATGGACGTTACTTGCTAGTCTTAACATTTGAGTGTCATCATGCTAACGAAACATTGGAAATGATCTTTGGTGCAGCATAACTCCACACAAGCATCACACGATCCTTCTCCAGCTACTGGCACGAGCCAGCCCGCTCCCACACCTCCATGATCAAGGTAAGTTTCTCTAGTTCTTTGCTTGACAAATGCATAAAGACCTAGACTTAGCTTTATTTCATCCAATATGCTTACCTTAATGACCTAGAGTTAGCTTCTTTTCCTGCAAAATGACTTAAATAAGCTTACTGACCTCCAAAACCAGCCATTTTACCTAAGTTAGCTCTAAAACGATCTATACTTAGCTTTGTTTCCTCCAAAATGACCTAAGTTAGTTATAATATGCTTAGTTAACTAGGTTTGCTCAATAATGACATGTACTTACCTTACTTATATAAAAACGGCATAATTAGCTTAGTTAGCTCATAAATGATCCATTTTACCTACATTAGCTCTAAAATGATGCATTTTACCTAAGTTAGCTCATAAATGATCCATTTCACCTAAGTTACCTCACAAATGATGGCGTGCTTCTTCTTCTAGTCTTCTTCTTCTACTCACCTTTTCCTAACTTTCTTATTTGCCATTTTGCAGATTTCATTCACTTCTCGGAAGCTAGCTTGCTATGGAGTGCTTGTTTTTTATTTCATTCTCTTCTAGTATTCTTCTAGCTTGGTACGATGGAACTTGCTATTTTGATGAAACTTTGCATTGTAATATGTATGTGCAACTTCCTAATGGTTGCAACTTATGTGTATGTGCAACTTGCTATGTATGAGTGGATGGAACTATATATGTATGTACGATGAAACTTATGTGCTGTTAAATAGCCCTGTGAAATATATCTATATATGTCATATATATTTGCTGTGAAAATTGTTGGATTTAAAAAAACAGGGAAAAAAGCCATTATGCAGGCTCTTTGCCGTCTGCCACCGACGGCAAAGGGCTCTTTGCCATCAGCAGCAGACGACAAAGAGGCCACGTGGCAGGAAACTGTGCTTCCTGGGAGGCTGACCTATTTGGTCAGTTTGCCAACAGTGGCTGACGGCAAAGAGGAAAAAAAACTTTGCCTACAGCGGCGGACGGCAAAGGCCTTCCGATGTTTGCCGTCAGCGGCCGACGGTAAAGGCTTGCCGTTAACCACCTAACGGAGTAACATCGCAATTATTGCCGTCAGCATTCTTTGCCGTCGGCAACTGATGGCAAAGGACCCTTTGCCGTCAGCCGCCCGAAGCGGACGGCAATGTAGCTCTTTGTCGTCCCTTACATTGTCGTCCACTTTTGTCGTCTGCGGCGGACGACAAAGACCTTTGCCGTCCGCCATCCATGCCTTTGCCGTCCACCGTGGCTGATGGCAAAGTAGCTGATTCCTGTAGTGATAGTTGAGTATGTGAACTTGCTAAAAAGCTCTTATATTGACTCTTTTCGATGTTATGATAAATTGCAATTGCTTCAATGACTGAGATTATAGTTTGTTATTTTTCAATGAAGTTTCTGAATCATACTTGACATTGTGAATAGATTGTTAATTGAGCATAAGGAATCATATGACAATATATATATATGTGTGTGTGTGTGTGTGTGTGTGTGTGTGTGTGTGTGTGTGCGTATGTTGTTATAAGAATAATCATGATGCCCTCATGTCTGTATTTTATTTTTACCGACACCTCTGTCTCTAAACATGTGGACATATTTTTCGATTTCGGCTTCCGCTTGAGGACAAGCGAGGTCTAAGCTTTGGGGAGTTGATACGTCCATTTTGCATCATGCTTTTATATCTATATTTATTGCATAATGGGCTGTCATTACATGTTATGTCACAATACTTATGGCTATTCTCTCTTATTTTACAAGGTTTACATGAAGAGGGAGAATGCCGACTGAAAAGGAGCAAAATTAGAGACCTATTCTGCACATCTCCAAAAGTCCTGAAACTCCACGAAAGTCATTTTGGGAATTAATAAAAAATATTGAGCGGAAGAAGTACCAGAGGGGCCCACACCCTGGCCACGAGGGTAGGGGCGCGCCCCCTACCTCGTGGGCCCCCTGGTAGCCCTCCGGTGCCCATCTTCTACTATATGAAGTCTTTTACCCTGGAAAAAAAATCATAAGCAAGCTTTCGGGACGAAACTCTGCCGCCACGAGGCAGAACCTTGGCGGAACCAATCTAGGGCTCCGGCGGAGCTGTTCTGCCGGGGAAACTTCCCTCCGGGAGGGGGAATCATCACCATCGTCATCACCAATGATCCTCTCATCAGGAGGGGGTCAATCTCCATCAACATCTTCACCAGCACCATCTCCTCTCAAACCCTAGTTCATCTCTTGTATCCAATCTTTGTACCAAAACCTCAGATTGGTACTTGTCGGTTGCTAGTAGTGTTGATTACTCCTTGTAGTTGATGCTAATTGGTTTATTTGGTGGAAGACCATTTGTTCAGATCCTTAATGCATATTAATACCCCTCTGATCATGAACATGAATATGCTTTGTGAGTAGTTACGTTTGTTCCTGAGGACATGGGTGAAGTCTTGCTATTAGTAGTCATGTGAATTTGGTATTCGTTCGATATTTTGATGAGATGTATGTCGTCTCTCCTCTAGTGGTGTTATGTGAACGTCGACTACATGACACTTCACCATTGTTTGGGCCTAGAGGAAGGCATTGGGAAGTAATAAGTAGACGATGGGTTGCTAGAGTGTCAGAAGCTTAAACCCTAGTTTATGAGTTGCTTCGTAAGGCGCTGATTTGGATCCATATGTTTCATGCTATGGTTAGGTTTACCTTAATACTTCTTTTGTAGTTGCGGATGCTTGCAATAGGGGTTAATCATAAGTGGGATGCTTGTCCAAGAAAGGGCAGTACCCAAGCACCGGTCCACTCACGTATCAAATTATCAAAGTAACGAACGCGAATCATATGAGCGTGATGAAAACTAGCTTGACGATAATTCTCATGTGTCCTCGGGAGCGCTTTTCTCTATATAAGAACTTTTCCAGGCTTCTCCTTTGCTACAAAAAGGATGGGGCCACCTTGCTGCACCTTATTTACTTTCATTGTTTGTTACCCGTTACAAATTATCCCATCACAAAACTATCTGTTACCTATAATTTCAGTGCTTGTGTAACGCCCGGAGAATCAAGTTACAGTAATCCCCGTTAGTGGTTCCATGTCACCAACATCACTGTTGCTAATCCTCACTTGATCCAAATCGTAATTCAAATTCAATTCAAATTAAAGTCCAAAATTCAAATTGCTCAAACATGCAAAATAAAATGTTCAAAGTGTATAAAATATTCCATAACTAATTACGGGGGCGACCCAACACTTTTGTAAAATATTGCAATGCCCTTTTATGAATATAACAGTGGCTAAAAAGAATTGTTAAATGCTTTTTAAATTATAGAAATACTAAACTATTTTGTTTGAACCTCAAACTAAATGTGGCAGTGGTATAATTAGTAAAACCAATTTAGATGTTGTTACTATATTTTATAAAGGTAATTTCTATTCAAAGATAAAAGAAAACTAAAACTGTAAAAGGAAAAATAGGAAAAAGAGAAGAAGCAAAAGAAAAAGAAACCCCCCGGGCTTTTGACCCATCGGGCAAGTGGGCAAGCCAGCCGGCCCCTCCCCACTTGCCTCCTTCCTGCTACAGGGAGGCGGGGGGTCGTGGCGCTCATCGCCCGGCCATGGCGCGCCCCTGCCGCCGTGGCGGGCATCCGCCCCCCCCCCCCCCCCCCCCCCCCCCCGGCCGGCCTATATAGCCTAGGCCCCCTCCCGTCGCCGAACCCTAATCCCCTCTCCCTCCCTCACGCGCCCCTCGCCCTTCCGCTCCAGATCCACTTCGGCCACGCCCCACCGTCGCCATGGTTGCCGTCACCCACGTGCTCTTCGTCACCCCCGCGCCCTAGGACCTTGTCCGCCTGCTTCCACATCGTCCACTGCTACCAGCTCGAGTCGGACGCCCCTGCGACGCCGTCCCCGCCATCGGCTTCCTCCTCGGCCCCGACGGACTCCGTCGACTCTTTGCTCCGGCGAGCTCTTCCCCGAGCCCACTCTAGCACATCTGCAGGGACGCTGTGAGTACCGCTCTCCCTCTCTCTCCCTTGCTTCTTCCCCAGGCTGTAGCTCGCTCTCCGCATCGTCTCCGCCATTACCGAACCACCGCGTCGCTCGCCGCAGTCAATGCGGTTGCCGTCGAGCTCAACTGAGCTTGTAGACGTCCTCAGTGCACGCGTAGGTTTCTTACGCGCTTAGCCTCGTCGCTCTGTTGCTAGTGCTGCTCCTCGCCGCTGCAGCTCGTCGCCCGCGTCTGCCGTTCCCCGCCTATTACCCGCCGCAGCCGTCGTGCCCGTAGCCGTGGCCATGCTCGCCGACGAGCTTGCCCGAGCACGCAGCCGTGCTCCCCGCCGTCCTGTACGCGCTCGCGCGAGTCCTGCCCCATCTCCCCTGCCCGTGTTGCCTCACGTCCGGTCCACGCCGCAACCGTCCCCGCTCGCCCCGCCGAGCACCGCACCTTGCCAGACCGCGCCCGACCGCGCCGGTTGCTACCCTCGCCGCGCCTTGCCTCCACCCCACCCGTGCTCGCCTGCTGCTACTTGCTACCACGGCGCTGCTGCTGCATCTACTACTGCCGCTGCTAACTGTACTCTGTACTGCTAGCTACTGAAGATGCTACTAGCTAGCTTTTCTCTTTTCACAATGACTAACTCTCTATACAGCCCGTAAATATCGTCTAAACTGTTATTAACATTAGTAAAAATAATATGAGTAGAAAGTATACATGACAAACTTTATTTTATCCCATTGAAACAAATCCATTTGATACATGAATTAAGTCATATGAAAATCACAAATTGCTATCTTCTGTTAAAAGAGAACATAATTAACCTCATAGCCTACTGTGTTGCGTTGTGTGTGTGGCCGGCCGTGTGTGGCCGGCCCTGTGTAATTAGTGTGTGTGTGTGTTAGGTTAGTAGTGGCACACTGCCATGTGACCCCACCCCCTCTATTTATTCATTTATCAAAACTATTAAACTTGTGTCTATGACACCTAGGCCCCACTGCCTAGAGTTGACTAGTCAACCCAGTCAATGTTGACTGTTGACCTTGCTGACTCATCCCCCCTGACCCACTGTCATACACCCTGGCTAGCACAGCCCCATGTGAAAAGTATTTAGTCACTTAATTTTTGAATTAAGATAATTAGAAAATTATTTAAAACTCTGAAAAATCATAGAAAAATATCCGTAGCTCGGATGAAAAAAATTTATACATGAAAGTTGCTCAGAATTTCGAGACGAATCCGAACATGCTGTCCGTTCTTCCGCCACACGTGCCTAGCATAGCAAACGTCGAACCTTTCCCCTCCGGTTCATCTGTCTGACAGACGTTCGGAACCGGGAAAACTTTCCCGGATTATTTTCCCATTCTCCGGTATCGTGTAACACGGCGTTAGAACACCTCTAGCCCCGCTTATAATCATGTTGTGCATATGTTTGTGTGTATTTACTGTTTCTTCCCCCCACTTCTCTTCGGTAGACCCCGTGACGGCTGCCGATGCCGCTGTGATCGACTACGTCGACGACGACCCTTCTTCTTGTCTGAGCAACCAGGCAAGCCCTCCTTTGATCATCCCGATATCGCCTATTCTATACTCTCATGCTTGCATTAGATTTTGCTACTGTTATTGTTTGCTCCTATTCTGATGCATAGCCTGCTTTTGTACCTGCTTATTGTTACCTACCTGCTTATCCTAAACTGCTTAGTATAGGTTGGTTAATGATCCATCAGTGACCCCCACCTTGTCCTTGTTGCCCCTACTTCATCAACGTGATCGACGACCAGAGCCCGACACCTCACATCAAATCACGCCCCTTTAGTTGCTCGACTCTGCAGAGCTACTATCGAGTGCCGAGGGTGATCCCTCATAACGCACTCCTGATGATAATTCTGTAGTGTAGCTATTCGGTCGTGGTCATCGAGGGTGATTTCCTCTTTCACCATTCCTGATACGGCTTTGTCATGCAACACCTCAAGTGTGAACCTCGAGGGTGGTCCCTCTTACGTTCACCTTGATGATTACATTGAGTGGAATCCACCTGGGGTGATTCCTCGGGTTTTCCCCTTGATGTCTGGACACACAGTTACCTTGACTTTACTGGAGACCGTTGTGAAAGTCGGGCGGGCCCGGAGAGTACTCGTGCGATGTGACGGTGGCGGCCGGCTGTTTAGCGGTATCACCCAGGAGGGGTGATAGCTCCGAACTTGTCCCGACAGCCGTCACTCCTTTTAATAATGCACTAACAGGTTTGGGTATTTGTTCTGAGTTGGCCTCTGGACTTTACGCACTAACCACCACGCGAGAATAGTTATGGGCCTCGACGTCGCAGTATCAGTCGAAGATTTGTCAGACGTCCAGTTCAGCATTGTGGTCGGGCCGGATTGTGCCATCCACTTCACGGGTGGTGCTGGTATCCCCTTGCGCACAACGACCCGGAGTGCAACGGGTGATGGGCCCAGACCCCGAAGTGCTTAGGATGTAGACCGGCGGGGACCTCTCTGCTGAGCCTAGGTAGGGCTGCGACGTGTTGATCTTTCGAGGCCGGGCATTGACCCAAGAAAGGTGTGTCCGGCCAGAGTGATCGAGCGTGTTGGGTAACATGGTGCACCCCTGCAGGGAAGACATATATTCGAATACCGTGTCCATACAAATGGACGTTCAGACTTATATCCTGATCTTATACAACTAGAAATGGATACTTGATATGTGATAGATATGTGGCTCCGGGATTGCTTTCTCGCAGGGAGTCGAGGAAGGATCTCTGGGCGTTAATGCTACAACATGCTTGTTATTATAAACTGCTATTCTTTACTCTTCTACATGCTGCAAGATGCTTGGAGCTTCTTGAAGATGCTAGTCTTCGATAGGCTAGGCCTTCCCCCTCTATTCTAGCATTCTGCAATTCAGTCCACAGATACAAACCTTTCATTTGATGACAATGCATACTTAGTATAGATCGGATGTCTGCGAGTACTTTGAATGAGTACTCACGGTTGCTTTGCTCCCCCTTTTCCCCCCTTCTTCCTTCTTTCTAGTTGTTGCAGCCAGATGGTGGATCCCAGGAGCCAGATGATGCCACCCCCGCCGACTACTACTACCCCGATGGTGCTTGCTGCTACGTAGAGCCCGCCGACGACCAGGAGTAGTTCGAAGGTCCCAGGCAGGAGGCCTTGCCTCTTTGATTGTGTTGCTTTTGTGCTAGCCTTCTTAAGGCATCCTTGTTTAACTTATGTCTGTACTCAGATATTGTTGCTTCTGCTGACTCTTGTGTATCGAGCTTGTATTCGAGCCCTCGAGGCCCCTGGCTTGTAATATAAAGCTTGCATTATTTTATTTGTGTCTAGAGTTGTGTTGTGATATCTTCCCGTGAGTCCCTGATCTTGATCGTACATGTTTGCGTGTATGAGTGTACGATTAAATCGAGGGCGTCACAGCTTGCAGGGAATACCTTACTGAAAACCGCTTGTCATTTCCTTCTGCTCCTCGTTGGGTTCGACACTCTTACTTATTGAAAGGACTAAGATAGATCCCCTACACTTGTGGGTCATCAAGACTCTTTTCTGGCGCCGTTGCCCGGGAGTGAAGTGCCTTTGGTAAGTGGAACTTGGTAAGCAAACATTTATATAGTGTGCTGAAATTTACTGTCACTTGTTACTATGGAACATAATCCTTTGAGGGGCTTGTTCAGGGTATTTTCACCCCGACCAGTAGAGCAAAGAGTTTCTCCTCAACCTACTGAACCTATTGAAAATGTCTACTTTGAAATTCCTTCGGGTATGGTAGAGTAACTGATAGCTAATCCCTTTGTAGGAGATGGAACATTGCATCCCAATTTACACTTAATCTATGTGGATGAAGTTTGTGGATTATTTAAGCTTGCAGTTATGCCTGATGATGTTATTAAGAAGAAGTTCTTCCCTTTATCTTTGAAGGGAGATGCATTGACATGGTATAGTCTATGTGATGATATGGGATCATGGGACTACAAATGATTGAAATTGGAATTTCACCAGAAGTTTTATCCTATGCATCTTGTTCATCATGATCGTAATTATATATATAATTTTTGGCCTCGTGAAGGAGAAAGCATCTCTCAAGCTTGGGGGAGGCTTAAGTCAATGTTATATTCATGCCCCAATCATGAGCTCTCAAGAGAAATGATTATTCAAAAAATTATGCTCGGCTTTATCTCAACAATCGCCCCATGCTCGATACTTCTTGTGTTGGGTCTTTTATGATGAAGACTATTGAATTCAAATGGGATTCATTAGAAAGAATTAAACGCAACTCTAAAGATTGGGATTCCGACGAAGGTAAGGAGTCAGGCATAACACCTAAGTTTGATTGTGTTAAATCTTTTATGGATACCGATGCTTTTCGTGGATTTAGCACTAAATATGGACTTGACTCTGAGATAGTAGCTTCTTTTTATGAATCATTTGCTACTCATGTTAAACTCCCTAAGGAGAAGTGGTTTAAATATAATCCTCCTACTGAAGTAAAAGTAGTTGCACCTACTACAGTCGAAGAAAAGACTATGACTTATAATGATCCTATTGTTCCTACTACCTATGTTGAGAAACCACCTTTCCCTGTTTGGATAAAGGATCATGCTAAAGCTTCAATTGTGGTTTGCAAGAGTAATGCTATAAATTATACACCTCCTGACCAAATTAAAGTTGAACCTAGTATTGTTATTGTTAAAGATCTCTTGGCTGATAATATTGATGGACATGTTATTTGTTTCTGTGATCAAGCTGCTAGAATTGCTAGATCCGATGCTAAGAAACATAGACATGTTGTAGGCATGCCTGTTATTTCTGTTAAAATAGGAGATCATTGTTATCATGGCTTATGTGATATGGGTGCTAGTGCTAGTGCAATATCTTATTCCTTATATGAAGAAATTATGCATGATATTGCACCTGCTGAGATAGAAGATATTGATGTTACAATTAAGCTTGCCAATAGAGATACTATTTCACCAATTGGGATTGTTAGAGATGTTGAAGTCTTCTGTGGGAAAGTTAAATATCCTACTGATTTTATTGTTCTTGGTTCCTCACAAGATGACTTTTGTCCCATTATATTTGGTAACCCTTCATGAATACTGTTAATGCTAAGATAGATTGCAAAAAGGATGTTGTTACTATTGGCTTAGGAGATATGTCTCATGAGTTTAACTTTGCTAAATTTCGTAGACAACCCCATGATAAAGAATTGCCTAGTAAGGATTAAAATTTTGGTCTTGCTTCTATTGCCGTTCCTGCTAATGATCCTTTAGAACAATATTTGCTAGACCATGAAAATGATATGTTTATGAATGAAAGAAGGGAAATAGATGAAGTATTCTTTAAATAGGGACCTATTTTGAAGCACAACTTGCCTCTTGAAATCCTAGGGGATCCTCCACCACCCAAGGGTGATCCCGTGTTTGAGCTTAAACCATTACCTGATACTCTTAAATATGCTTATCTTGATGAAAAGAAGATATATCCTGTTATTTTTAGTGCTAACCTTTCAGAGCAGGAAGAGGAAAGATTATTGAAAACTCGGAAGAAGCACTGTGCTGCTATTGGATATACTCTTGATGATCTTAAGGGCATTAGTCCCACTCTCTGCCAACACAAAATAAAATTGGAGGAAGACGCCAAACCAGTTATTGATCACCAACGACGGTTAAATCCTAAGATGAAAGAAGTGGGAAGAGAGGAAATACTAAAGCTCCTTGAGGCAGGTATAATTTATCCCGTTGCTGATAGTCAGTGGGTAAGTCCTGTCCATTGTGTCCCTAAGAAGGGAGGTATTACTGTTGTTCCTAATGATAAATATGAATTGATCCCGCAAAGAATTATTACAGGTTATAGGATGGTAATTGATTTCCACAAATTAAATAAAGCTACTAAAAAGATCATTACCCTCTACCTTTTATTGATCAAATGCTAGAAAGATTATCCAAACATACACATTTTTGCTTTCTAGATGGTTACTCTGGTTTCTCTCAAATACCTGTGTCAGCAGAGGATCAAGAAAAGGCCACTTTTACTTGCCCTTTCGGTACTTTTGCTTATAGACGTATGCCTTTTGGTTTATGTAATGCACCTGCTACCTTTCAAAGATGCATGATGGCTATATTCTCTGACTTTTCTGAAAAGATTTGTGAGGTTTTTCATGGATGATTTCTCCATTTATGGGTCTTCTTTTGATGACTGCTTGAGCAACCTTGAACGAGTTTTGCAGAGAAGTGAAGATACTAGTCTCGTCTTGAATTGGGAGAAGTGCCACTTTATGGGTAATGAAGGTATTGTATTGGGGCATAAAATTTCTGAAACAGGTATTGAAGTTGATAAAGCTAAGGTTGATGCTATTGAAAAGATGTCGTGTCCCAAGGACATTAAAGGTATAAGAAGTTTCCTTGGTTATGCCGGTTTTTACAGGAGGTTCATTAAGGACTTCTCCAAAATTTCTAGGCCTCTAACTAATCTGTTACAAAAAGATATTCCTTTTGTCTTTGATGATTGTGGCACCCCGGCTCATAGAAAACCGGAACGCCCCGTATTCCAGCCCAGAGATCGAGGAGAAGTCTTCTGGAATACGCCACTTCTTAGCATAGAACAAACCAGCTCTTTATTATTACACGAATATGTGTACAAGGTCTCCGATATTACAATGAATAACATCGGTACGGCGACACTACGCCATTCTCAGTTGCTCTATGCAAGCAGCAGAACAACTTGAAGCAGCGGAATAACTCTAGCAGTGGAACAACGACGACGGTGGTGAACTCCACTCCGCAGGGACTCTGGCTGGAACGCTTATCCTAGCTCGCACGAACAGAAACCATGACAAGCAAGCAATCAAATCTGGCATGACCTGCAAGCTGGCATGACATGCCAGGTCAGTACATTGAATGTACTTGCAAGCTCACAATAATCCAGAAGCATTCAAGGCAACAACAGCATGGCAATTACAGGTTAAACATGAATTTAACATGATATCATCAGAACAATATAACATGAACATGATACCGCTAACACAACACGAACATACGAATCCAACAATACTAGCATGCAACATAATAACACTATATGCACCACTTATTTTGCTCGGACTACCAACTCATGCATCACTTACCAACCTCGGTCATCACACGATCATCTCAGGATCAAATCAAGCTTGGTATAAACAATATGTAATAATCAATAACTGACCACAAGGAGCTTGATCTTTTCCCCCGACTCTCACACATCATTACGGATATACAACAACTCGGTATCCTCGATACCACCGGGATCCTTACGGCGATCACCACCCGACCAACACTTGGCCCCAAACCGTGATCCTTACGGCGATCACAACCCGACCACTAAATGGCCCGTGACCCTTACGGCTATCACAACCAACTCATCTTATTGTTATCAAGCACGTTATTCTTATTACTGTTGACTCATGGTGTGACCTACTTTTCGACCTGGGCCCTTATCCGCGGGCGCGGCTATCGATAGATTTAATATACAGTCTGCAGAGGTTAGTACACTGTACCCACACTACGGAACCCATGGCCTCGCACTCCCATTTGGGTGGACCAACAGTGTTCCGACAAAACCGTCCTACTGCCATGACACTCTCCCGGCCACTTCGACTCACTCCCCACTGGGCTAAGTCATGGGTGGCCCCGTGTCTACCTCCAGACACAACGACCACCGTCGTGGCCCGTCCCACTCTGGGACCCGGATCCAAAAACTAACTCAATACCAGGCCGGGGTACAGCATGCCCATAACCTTCCCTCGTTGGAGGCACTGGCGAGAGGCATGACAATAGACCCAGTTAGGACCGTCCCATATCGGTAAGTGTGGTTGCACTGGTCAGCATCGATTCAGCGGCACCATGACTTAGCCAACAGTTGTTCAAGTTCAATTTAATCCGGTTAAACTTGAATGCAAATATGCTGAGCCATGATAAAATACATGAACATGATATCAACATAATCATGAGGGTATCACATAACTATCCACCATATCCACAATAAATCATATCCACTGAGCATGTCATACTGACTAGCATGACCATAACCAACATCAACATGTACTACTAGCAAGCATAAACATATGAAAGGAAATACTAGCAGGTAGAACATGATAACAGAGTACAAGACAACATAGCACAAAAGTGAACATGCAAATCTAAACATCACCGGAACAACGATAACCATCTTTTCAACAAGCAAACATTTAATAAAGATTCAAGTTGAAAACCATGGCTACTGCATTACTATCATGGAAGTGGGTATTGTGGCTTGTCTGGGGATGAATAAGGCACCGGGGAGAAGTTCGGTGAAGCCGCGGAAAGATTCGCCGGAAATAGTTCTCTCTCGGAGGGGCTGTTTACGTGCAAGGGAAAAAAGGTCATTTTTACAATGTCAAACCATAGTGAAAATGAAACCAACAGAACGGGCTCGACGAAACGAAGAATTGGGCTTTGGATTCACCTCGTTCGGAGTTACGGTTAAAAAGAAATGGATGTTTTTCTCCCAGGGACCCACTTGTAATGAAAATATTTTCAACCAGGGGCCTGAAGAGAAAAAGTGAAAATGTAATCTGGGAAATACGCCTTCACCTTATCCATTTGAACAGTGGCGGGGCTGACGCGTGCGGGTCCCACAAGGTGGGGCCCGTCACTTATCCACATGGGCAGGGCGGGTCAACGCCCTGTGGCTGACTAGTGGGGCCGAGGGGGAGACGTTGGGGGAGTCGGGGAAGCATGAGGAGGCTTGGGACGGCTGGATGAGTTGGAGGCCGAACGGCGGAGGTGGCGGCCGAGCTCTGGGAGGCGCGGCCAGAGGCACTCCGGCGAGGGGGCAAGTGGTTTGGGCGAACCGCGAGGAGGTGGGGGAGCTTGTGGACAACACCAGGGGCGGAGAGGATGCTCGAGCTCGCCGGAACCAAGGAGGAACCGCGGTGGCCTAGGTGAATAGAGGCGAACTCCGGTGAGATGTCATTGCTCCGGTGGGCTAGGAGGGACGAGGAGGGGCTTGGGAGCTGCGGGAGAGTCTAGGGGTCCTTATATAGGCAGAGGGGAAGGCTCTGGAGCTCACGGACGAGCTCCCGACCGAGCTTTAATGGCGGGCAGAGGCTGGACGCGGCACGAGCATGGCGCTAGCGGCGCATTTAAGGCGAACGGCAATGAACCATCGACGTAGGGCGATGCAGAGGCTCACGGGGCAGCTACTAGACATGGATGGAGGTCGAGACGACAAGGGAGACAACGGGAACAGGGGTTAGAAGAAGCCTGAGCATGAAATGTGCGTGACGCCATCGTGATCACCATAGGCTCTGGTGCAAATGGCGTGTTCTGGCCGGGCCGACCATGTGCAGTGGAATGACCTTAGTGTCCTAAGTACAAATGAGGAAACAAATCATTCCAGGGGCAAAGAAGTGATTTGCACTTAGCTCCAAAGAAAATCAGCAGCCAAGTGTTTGTGCTGTGCAGTGGGGTCACCAGCTAGGTAACTCAGTAAATAGCTTGTCTGGGAGGTTTTTCTATCGAAGGACTTTCATCCTGGAGGTTTTGAGGGTAAAGGGATCAAGATTTACTGCAGTTGCTTTGCAACTGCCAAGATGGTCCAGAAATGAAGTTCATGATGGTGTACTCGCATGGAGTGTCCACTTGAGCTCAAATTGGTCAAAGCTTGATCATTTGGTCTTAGGAAGATGCTCACAAAGTGTCATACCATTTGGCATAGCCAAAATGGTACTTGCTTCACAAACATCACCTTTGGACAGAAACTTGGAATAATTATGGTGGTCAAACGGATCAATGAAATGATACCAAATTGGATGGAGAGAAGTTTTATGGGCATAAGAATGATCTAGTAATTTATCAGGATTTTTGAAGCAATATAAAATATACTTGCTTCTCAACCTAAAAATATTGCCAGAAACAAAGATTTGCTCCTGTTCTCACATAGATGATTGGATGGGGCTTCAAATTGGTGGAAGGGGTTAATATGAGCACATTAAGGAGTGTGCAAAAGTTCAACTCATTTGGGTACTCCTAGCTAGTACTTCCTTCACAAAGCCTTCTGTCTGACAAAAACTTTGAAAATTCACTGAGGAATATTGACTTGGCAAATAAATTTGAACTTGTGCATGAGGCAATCATTTGGACATATCAACATGCACAAAAAGGTTGGTAGCCACTAGGAGAAATATAAATGACACTTCCTTCACAAAGTGCCATTCAGGACAGAATAGAAAAAGGAATATTGGGGAATTATTTTTGAACATGGCAATGAAAAGTTTTGCCATATTTGATCAAGATATAACCCAAACAATTTATGAGAATTATTTGGGAATTTTTGGAGTGATGGAAATATAGGTTGCTTCACAACCTAGGGCAATCTGAGTTATTCCTTTAATAGAAAAGGAATATTCCCAATAAAAAGAATATTGAGATTTGGGCTAGGATGCAAATGACAGGGTCTAGGGAAAGATTTGGGAATGACAAGCCACTCTGGAAGCAAAGAAGAGGTCATCTTCTTCAGTTTCCAGACCACAAAGCCACAGAAAAAGAAGGCAAAAACCTCGAAAAACAAAAGAAAAAGAAAGGGACAAAAATCAGGCTGTCACAAACCTTACCCCCTTAAAGAAATCTTGTCCTCGAGATTTGTTTGCTCAGGGAACAAGTATGAATATTCTGACTTAAGGTAACCGTTTCCAACTCGGGTGTCCTTTTTCCTTTGTTGTTGTTCCCATTAAATTTTTATCTGACTAGCTCTGGGTGGTTTGCTTTACTGTATCCACATTCTGACAGATCTTACCTGGCTTGCTCATGCTTATATAGGCTCCAATTTCTTTTTAGATCTGCTAGCTACTGAGTGTGATTTAATTATCACGACTGAAATATATGTCCGTCTCACAAATCCAAAAGTGATTTTCGCTGGGTGTGCCACCCAGCACTGACAACCTTTCATGTAATGACGATTAGATTTTTCTGATGAAAACTCAAGCTTTGACTCATTGCATTCAGTTTCTCCACTAAATGCAGGTCCTTTGGGTTCCAAACAGTGAGTTAAAACATAGCCATTTCCTCACAGATTCTGACTCATCACAGAAGTTTCTGAATCATCTTAACCGGTTCCACTGTCGTGAGTATCGGATCCGTACCGAATATTTGATTGTCTCCTATCGCGGCCAGCATAAAGGGTTTGGCCTGTATGATAATATCTGCAGACTTGTCTGACGGTGGTTCTGACGGAATTTTTGTTTTCACGACAGGCTATCCATGATGATTCATATAAGTGAGGACTCGGGCTTCCAGACTGTTATTCCTCATGCCGATTACTCATGCTATAGGCATATCCACGTGGATCAATACTGACTTAGACTGTCTGGGGAATCTGCAACATGGGGGTCGTGCAACAATTTTCATACCTGCATCACTGGTCTTGCTCCTTCATTATTGTTTTCTTGGTCTGGATCTTAGGCTGAAAGAGCTGGGCCATATTGTTTCTTTGTATGACCATAGGTACTGTCGGTGCAATTTTTCAGCAATGGTAGTTTATCCTCATTTTTCTGATAGGGCAACCCATTAAATGGCAGGTTCAACACCTCTCAAGTTCTGATTGTTGGGAAATGATCATCCGAAACCCTTGCAAGAAATCGGCAAATAAATCAGTAGCCACCAGAACGATCTTTACAACTCAGATCTGGGACATTATCGAAATAACTCAACCACGGCTCGGGACGGCCGAAAGGCAGCTCAGAGCATGAGACCGGGTCGATAAGAAGAAGGTGGCAGCTCCCTAAAATAGCCAAAAAGCAGCTATAGGGCTACTGTCACAAAAAGAAACTCAACAGCTGTACGAGACGGTCGAAAAGCAGCTCAGACTCGTGACAGTTGTTGAAGAGAGAAACAAAAATCGGCATCCACCCCGGATAGCTAGAAACAACTCAGATCACAGGCGTGGTGTCGTCATTGGAGAAAAAGGGGACAAGGGCTCATCAGGATCATTTTCCAGGTTCAGGGGTACTTGTACTGAGCTCATTGATGTCGTCAATCCTTTGTCACACTGCGGTGTATAGTGGCTTTCTTCTCTTAATCATCCTCACGTGGTTATCAGATCCTCATCCGAGTGACTTGTAAGATCTTGATGGTATGCTCATTGCATATATATGAGGACCTGATTCCGAGACAGACGTGTATTCTGACTGATTCTTGATTCTGACCAAAATGTTGCGGATCTGATTCTTGGGATTCACTACCATATGCTATCAATTCACAGCGTACTACCTTGTACCAATGTCTTACTGAGGAATGTTTGCTGGCTTGTGCTCGAAACTTTCATTGGACAGCTTGCTGAAGAAGACTGGGTATCGTGCTTCAGAAGCTTACCCCCTTAAAGACTTTGCTGGGGAAGGACTGAGTACCTTATGCTGGAAGCTTTTGCGGTTTCTTACTCAAGAAGGCAGAGTACCTTGCGCGAGAAATCATCCATATATCGTACTGAGGAAGATAGATGAATCTTGCCTTGGAAGCTTCTCTGGTATCTTGCGAGGGAAGATTGGGTTGCTTACACCAGAAGCTTCTTATTGTGATATGCGGACCGATTTCCTCATATACATACCATCTTAATATTTCTGATGTTGATTTCTTATATGAAACGGGGTTTTGCAGGACTATTCTCCTTTCTGAGTATATGCCATATTTTTGCTTGCTTTTGGGTATATCATGCATCAAAATCATCCTCAACGAAAAATTAAACTTGTATCTGAGCCATACCTTTGACAATCTTCTGCCAACCTTGCACACAATTTATCTTCTTGCTGATTTAATCATTTTGTTGTGATGAGTGCATGCTAATGCAAACTTGATACTGGCAGTCCATCCAGGATTTCTTTTGCATTCAGACATGATATTTCAATTTTCATTGCAGTCAGCTAATAATTCCATTCTGTTTAACTGAGTTTCCAAATATATGCATTTCTTGTTGACACTTCGAGTCCAGTGTCGGCTGATGAGCAACTTTAATAGGGAGAAAATTTGTAACACCGAAGGCCCAAAGAAAGGAACAACAGAAATGACTAAAACAAAAGCACACAAGCATACTACTAATATAATTAATCAAGCAAGCCTCACATATTACTGCTAGTCACACAATAATATGCATGCACATCTAAGCACACAAATCTCGTGGAAACTCCGGTATTGCGGTCTAATATGATGTGACGATGTGCACGAGGACGAATACATGTGTGGAAGAATTGTTGTAATCAGCGCTACACCAAGTGCTAGCTTAGCCAGGTGGAAATCTGAACTAGCTCGGAGGTGAGGACGTACTCGGTAATCATGCAGTGGGACACGAAGGTCACAACCACATTATTATCAAGCGGACGGAAAAAAATCCGTACTCGTCCAAGAAATAGGATAGCGGGGAAAAGCTGAGGCTGCTAACATTGCCCTTCCTTGATAACTAAGGTCATTAAGGGTTGCCAACATGACAAAATAAAAGAACGATCCAGGATAGACGCATGGCCATCACTGAAATGATAGGCGGGACTGAAGGAAAGACATCGGTGCGATACCTGAGCACCATTTTTGCAAACAGTGTCAGGATCACTTGGCATCACTCTGCTAGGACAGAAATGACACCAAACACCGAAAGCAAAAAGGAACTGGAGAAATGCAAAGGTTGAGCTGTAGTGGATCCGAACCGATGCCAGCTACACTCACTAGATAAACTGTTAGCGACTAAATAATAATCCATATGCATGATATGTGACAAACAAATGCAGCAATCAAGTGCAACAAACCAACTGGGGTCTATACTACCGCTTTCTAACGTTCGCGGTCTAGGGCGTCCTACAGCCAGACCTGCTCTGATACCAAGCGCTGTGGCACCCCGGCTCAGAGAAAACCGGAACGCCCCGTATTCCAGCCCAGAGATCAAGGAGAAGTCTTCTGGAATACGATACTGCTTAGCATAGAACAAACCAGCTCTTTATTATTTACAAGGTCTCCGATATTACAATGAATAACATCGGTACGGCGACACTACGCCATTCTCAGTTGCTCTATGCAAGAAGCGGAACAACTTGAAGCAGCGGAATAACTCTAGCAGCGGAACAACAACGATGGTGGTGAACTCCACTCCGCAGGGACTCTGTTTGGCACGCTTATCCTAGCTCGCATGAACGGAAACCACGACAAGCAAGCAATCAAATCCGGCATGACCTGCAAGCTGGCATGACACGCCAGGTCAGTACATTGAATGTACTTGCAAGCTCACAATAATCCAGAAGCATTCAAGGCAAACAACATCATGGCAATTACAGGTTAAACAGGAATTTAACATGATATCATCAGAACAATATAACATGAACATGATACCGCTAACACAACACGAACACGCGAATCCAACAATACTAGCATGCAACATAATAACACTATATGCACCACTTATTCTGCTCGAGCTACCAACTCATGCATCACTTACCAACCTCGGCCATCACACGATCATCTCAGGATCAAATCAAGCTTGGTATAAACAATATGTAATAATCAATAACTGACCACAAGGAGCTTGATCTTTTCCCACGACTCTCGCACAACATTACGGATATACAACAACATGGTATCCTCGATACCACCGGGATCCTTACGGCGATCACCACCCGACCAACACTCGGCCCCAAACCATGATCCTTATGGCGATCACAACCCGACCACCAAATGGCCCGTGACCCTTACGGCTATCACAACCAACTCATCTCATTGTTATCAAGCACATTATTCTTATTACTATTGACTCATGGTGTGACCTACTTTTCGACCTAGGCCCTTATCCACGGGCGCGGCTATCGACAGATTTAATATACACTCTGCAGAGGTTACACTGTACCCACACTACGGAACCCATGGCCTCGCACTCCCATTCGGGTGGACCAACGACGTTCCGACAAAACCGTCCTACTGCCATGACACTCTCCTGGCCACTCTGACTCACTCCCCACTGGGCTAAGTCATGGGTGGCCCCGTGTCTACCTCCAGACACAACGACCACCGTCGTGGCCCGTCCCACTCTGGGACCCGGATCCAAAAACTAACTCATCAACAGGCACACAAGGTTATGCCTGCTTACCGGGCCGGGGTACAGCATGCCCATAACGTTCCCTCGTTGGAGGAACGGGGCATGACAATAGACCTAGGTAGGACCGTCCCATACCGGTAAGCGTGGTTGCACTGGTCAGCATCGATTCAGCGGCACCATGACTCAGCCAACAGTTGTTCAAGTTCAATTTAATCCGGTTAAACTTGAATGCAAATATGCTGAGCCATGATAAAATACATGAACATGATATCAACATAATCATGAGGGTATCACATAACTATCCACCATATCCACAATAAATCATATCCACTGAGCATGTCATACTGACTAGCATGACCATCACCAACATCAACATGTACTACTAGCAAGCATAAACATATGAAAGGAAATACTAGCAGGTAGAACATGATAACAGAGTACAAGACAACATAGCACAAAAGTGAACATGCAAATCTAAACATCACCGGAACAACCATAACCATCTTTTCAACAAGCAAACATTTAATAAAGATTCAAGTTGAAAACCATGGCTACTGCATGACTATCATGCAAGTGAGTATTGTGGCTTGCCTGGGGATGAAGAAGGCAACAGGGAGAAGTGCGGTGAAGCCGCGGAAAGATTCGCCGGAAATAGTTCTCTCTCGGAGGGGCTGTTTACGTGCAAGGGCAAAAAGGTCATTTTCATAGTGTCAAACCATAGTGAAAATGAAACCAACAGAATGGGCTCGACGAAACGAAGAATTGGGCTTTGGATTCACCTTGTTTGGAGTTACGGTTAAAAAGATATGGATGTTTTTCTGCCAGGGACCCATCTGTAATGAAAATATTTTCAACCAGGGGCCTGAACAGAAAAAGTGAAAACGTAATCTGGGAAATACGCCTTCACCTTATCCATTCGAACAGTGGCGGGGCTGACACGTGCGGGTCCCATGGGGTGGAGCCGTCACTTATCCACGTGGGCAGGGCGTGTCAACGCCCTGTGGCTGACTAGTGGGGTTGAGGGGGAGACGTTGGGGGAGTCCGAGAAGCACGAGGAGGCTCGGGACAGCCGGACGAGCTGGAGGCCGAACGGCGGAGGCGGCGGCCAAGCTCTGGGAGGCGCGCCTGAGGCACTCCGGCGAGGGGGCAAGTGGTTTGGGCGAACCGCGAGGAGGTGGGGGAGCTTGTGGACAACACCAGGGGCGGAGAGGATGCTCGAGCTCACCGGAACCAAGGAGGAACTGCGGCGGCCGAGGTGAACAGAGGCGAACTCTGGTGAGATGTCGTTGCTCCGGTGGGCTAGGAGGGACGAGGAGGGGCTTGGGAGCTGCGGGAGAGTCTAGGGGTCCTTATATAGGCAGAGGGGAAGGCTCTGGAGCTCACGGACGAGCTCCCGACCGAGCTTTAATGGCGGGCAGAGGCTGGACGCGGCACGAGCATGGCGCTAGCGGCGCATTTAAGGCGAACGGCAATGAACCATCGACGTAGGGCGATGCAGAGGCTCACGGGGCAGCTACTAGACATGGATGGAGGTCGAGACGACAAGGGAGACAACGGGAACAGGGGTTAGAAGAAGCCTGAGCATGAAATGTGCGTGACGCCATCGTGATCACCATAGGCTCTGGTGCAAATGGCGTGTTCTGGCCGGGCCGACCATGTGCAGTGGAATGACCTTAGTGTCCTAAGTACAAATGAGGAAACAAATCATTCCAGGGGCAAAGAAGTGATTTGCACTTAGCTCCAAAGAAAATCAGCAGCCAAGTGTTTGTGCTGTGCAGTGGGGTCACCAGCTAGGTAACTCAGTAAATAGCTTGTCTGGGAGGTTTTTCTATCGAAGGACTTTCATCCTGGAGGTTTTGAGGGTAAAGGGATCAAGATTTACTGCAGTTGCTTTGCAACTGCCAAGATGGTCCAGAAATGAAGTTCATGATGGTGTACTCGCATGGAGTGTCCACTTGAGCTCAAATTGGTCAAAGCTTGATCATTTGGTCTTAGGAAGATGCTCACAAAGTGTCATACCATTTGGCATAGCCAAAATGGTACTTGCTTCACAAACATCACCTTTGGACAGAAACTTGGAATAATTATGGTGGTCAAACGGATCAATGAAATGATACCAAATTGGATGGAGAGAAGTTTTATGGGCATAAGAATGATCTAGTAATTTATCAGGATTTTTGAAGCAATATAAAATATACTTGCTTCTCAACCTAAAAATATTGCCAGAAACAAAGATTTGCTCCTGTTCTCACATAGATGATTGGATGGGGCTTCAAATTGGTGGAAGGGGTTAATATGAGCACATTAAGGAGTGTGCAAAAGTTCAACTCATTTGGGTACTCCTAGCTAGTACTTCCTTCACAAAGCCTTTTGTCTGACAAAAACTGTGAAAATTCACTGAGGAAGATTGGCTAGGCAAATAAATTTGAACTTGTGCATGAGGCAATCATTTGGACATATAAACATGCCCAAAAAGGTTGGGAGCCACTAGGAGAAATATAAATGACACTTCCTTCACAAAGTGCCATTCAGGACAGAATAGAAAAAGGAATATTGGGGAATTATTTTTGAACATGGCAATGAAAAGTTTTGCCATATTTGATCAAGATATGACCCAAACAATTTATGATAATTATTTGGGAATTTTTGGAGTGATGGAAATATAGGTTGCTTCACAACCTAGGGCAATCTGAGTTATTCCTTCAATAGAAAAGGAATATTCCCAATAAAAAGAATATTGGGATTTGGGCTAGGATGCAAATGACAGGATCTAAGGAAAGATTTGGGAATGACAAGCCACTCTGGAAGCAAATAAGAGGTCATCTTCTTCAGTTTCCAGACCACAAAGCCACAGAAAAAGAAAACTCAAGCAAAAACCTCGGAAAACAAAAGAAAAGGAAAGGGCCAAAAATCAGGCTGTCACAATGATGATTGTGCAGAAGCATTTGAAATATTTAAGAAAGCTTTGATTTCTGCACCTATTGTTCAGCCACCTGATTGGAATTTACCCTTTGAAATTATGTGTGATGCTAGTGATTATGCTGTAGGTGCTGTTCTAGGACAAAGAGTTGATAGGAAACTAAATGTTATTCGATATGCTAGTAAAACTCTAGACAGTGGTCATAAAATTATGCTTCTACTGAAAAAGAATTCTTAGCAGTTCTATTTGCTTATGATAAGTTTAGACCTTATATTGTTGATTCTAAAGTAACTGTTCACACTGATCATGCTGCTATTAAATACCTTATGGAAAAAAAAGATGCTAAACCTAGACTTATTAGATTAGTTCTCTTGCTACAAGAATTTGATTTGCATATTATTGCTAGAAAGGGAGCTGAGAACCCCGTTGCAGACAACTTGTCTAGGTTAGAGAATGTTCTTGATGACCCACTACCTATTAATGATAGCTTTCCTGATGAACAATTAGCTGTCATAAATGCTTCTCGTACTGCTCCATGGTATGCTGATTATGCTAATTACATTGGTGTTAAATTCATACCGCCTAGTTTCACATACCATCAAAAGAAAAAGTTCTTTTATGATTCAAGACATTACTTCTGGGACGACCCACACCTTTATAAAGGAGTAGATGGTGTTATTAGACGTTGTGTACCTGAGCAAGAACAGGAACAGATCCTACACAAGTGTCACTCCGAGGCATATGGAGGACACCACGCTAGAGATAGAATGTGACACCCCAAAATTTTGACCTTGTTTTATTAATTAAAATTTTGCCAGGAAATTAAAACTTTTATTTTCTGGGCTCCCTTTTGATTTTTGAACCTTTTTCTCCCTTGCTATTATGGAGTTTTCCCCATAGAGAAAACTTTTCTAATATGTTATTGGACTTGTTTAACCTCTCAAGAAAAACTTTTCTTTTATTAGTAGAACTAATTACATAATTAATTTGCTTGATCTTTATTTTCTTGAAAATTGGTTTTTCAAGGTTATATGGCCATATTTGAACTATAACCATTTGATAAATTCACTTAAAATTCCAACCAAAATTTGAAGATGTCAGGTGATGTTTTTAAATCACATTTATGCAAAAAGATATTTCTTTCATTGAATACTTTGAGCTCTATCCCAAGTTTTCAAATCTGGTCCAGAGGACAGTTATGCACTACAACCTATTTATTTATTTCTTTAAAACTTCTACCAAAATTTTGGGATGTCAGTAGGAGCATATTATTCAGCTTTATGCAAAAACCCAGCTATGTTCTTTGAAAAATTTGAGTGAATCAACCTCTTTTCCACTCTGGTTCAACTTGATGATTTGTACAACAACTATATTTTAAGTTGCTCCCTTATCCATGATTCTTTTACCTACTTGTAGTCCTCCATACTAAACCCCTATGTCCAGGAGCATGCACCCATTGGATCATTTTTGGTTAATGAAGTGATGCCATTTGTCTCCTGTCCAGAATTGGGTTTTTGCAAAACTTGCACTAACAAGTTTCTGTATTTTGCCAACTAACCTCACCACCCTTTTATTCACCTAATGAGACCACCATCTGGAATTTTTGACCACTCCAAGACCTGCCTAGATGCCTCTGGCATTTTGTCAAACACCCTGTGGGCATGGACAGATTTGGCATGATTGTAAGTTTGTGTTGTGAACTTTCCCATCTGTCCAAACCAAGTTGTCTAGTAGCCTTCTATATGTCTCTAACCTAGGCCTGTGGATTTGCATTAGCTTTCTAGCAACTTGGGTCGCCCTGGCATTTCGTCGAACGAGTGATGTGCACGCCCAGAGCGCGAGCAGAGCGCGCGTTTTGCATGTGCTCGCGCCCGAGCCAACTCACCCCCCCGGATAAGTTTCCCCGAGCTCATCCAAATCCTCTCCCTCTCGCCACGTCACGCTAGAAGCCCCGACCGCCTTCTCGCCCCCTGCAGCGTAGCCAGCAAGCTGCTTGGCGGCACGCCCGCGGCCGCATCTGCCACCGCCATGAGCAGCACTGCCCAATCCACCACAGCGCGCCAGCTCGCCTCCTTCGACAGTGGAGTGATCGTTGTTAGCCCCTGGAGTTAGCCAGCCACCGCCACGTTGCTGTGCAGCACAGTAAGACGGTCGTCGGCAACCTTATCCCCGGCCGCCGCGGAACCGCCTCGGCGAGTCTACTTAAGGAGCCCCGAGCTCATCCCCGCACGCAGGCAGCCTCTCACCATCCTCCTAGTACCCCGTTGCCGTCAATTTGAGGGGGAAGAGGCCGTCTTCACCGACTCCGGCCAGTTCGGCCACCGCCGCCTCCCGGCTCCGTTCGGCACAACCAGAGCCTCCCCGACCCTCCCAACGCCACCAAGCGACTCCACTATTTCTTGCGGTGCCACCCAGAACCCCAGCTGTGATGTAGAGCCACCCTAGCCACAAACTCACTTTGCTCCCGAAGCCACCGGCCGCCGCGAAGCTCGCCGCCGGTGATTTCCTCCACCTCTGACGACCCTACGACCACCGGGAGGACCTCCGCTGATCCGCGGATCCATCCCCGCCCTCAGCTCCCCGCGAGGAACCGCCGTTCGCCGGCGACGAACGCCGGAGCCGCGCCTCTGCTCGGGCAGAGGAAGAGGAGAGGGAGGAGACTAGTCAAACATGACTAGTGGGCCCCCTGGACCCACTCTCAGTGGCCCCTGTGCGGTCCACGCTGGATAAGTGGAGGCGTAAAACCTCAAGTACGCCTCCTCTGCCCGAAAGCGTAATCTTGTTTGAAACGTTTTCTTTTTCTGTTTTTATTAGAAATAGATTTTTACCAAAACTTTGACTAGCTACAACTTTTTAAATATAACTCCTAATAAGTTGATTCTTTTTCCTACATCTCTCAAATTCTGTCTAGTTTATTTTAAGATTTATTTCAAAAACATTCAAACAACTTATTTGTGCTGTTTTGAGATTGTGTGTTAATTTAAATATTTTCAAAATAGGATTTTGGAGAGAGGCAGAAAAGCTTTCACAAGTTTTGGAGAGCACCCCCACCTCTCCACACCTTGAAGGCAAGCATTCTGAACCCCGGCATAATATTTTTGTGTGTACGATGACACGTTTATAACATCACCTCACTTTGGAGAAACTTGTTATTTCATGTGATATGATCATATGCATGGGTGCATGTTATTGATTTCCATGTTGTTGGAAATGAACACACTTGTGATGATAATCATCCTCATGGGCCTTGCATGCATACCGGCAGGAACCCGGGAAAACCTCTGCCTTGGGTAGGCATGAGGTTGTCGCCGGTCTCCGTCAGGGACGGTCATGTTTGGTATGGCATGGTAAGGTAATATGAGCAGTGACTCTGTTGGTTGAAATATATTCGTTATGCTAATCATGCAGGGAATACTTAAACCTCCTGAGTCGACCGTAGATCGAGTCTTGTGCCAGTAACCCCCATACTTGTTTCGTACTACCACTCGTCTCTACAACAAGTAGAGTACGGTTCAGTAAGTTGTCAACCTCTTTCTAGCACACACCGTACAGAGAGGCCATGGTGGAAGATACCGGTTGTAGCTGGTAGGCAGGCCACCTGGTCCGGGGGCATGGGTGTTTCCAGTTGGGACCGAGAGGGGAGGCCACCCCTTAGAGCGCGCGATATAAATTTGATCCCATGCTACGCGAGGTTGTAGCCTCCCCACTTAGAGTTTGCTTGACAGGTGTCGTGGGTGATTCCAGACACGTGTGAGTTAAGCTGGTGTGTGCGAGTTAGGTGTGTTTTCAACAAAAAGACCGTAGACGGAATTAGTCCCGATGGACTAAAGGAATCCGTTACTCGTGGGTAAAGAGTACACCCTCTGCAGAGATTAAACCTATTCGAATAGCCGTATCCATGGTTAAGGACTACAGTCTAGGTTGGGTCAAGTGTCGGTCTTAGTGTCGGTCTTCGGAGGAGATACTACTAAACCAGAACATGGATCATGACTGATGACTTGTGATAATTATTATGTTATTTTTATTATGGACTAACCCATTATATTATTTGAATTATTGAGTATCCCTGGGACGGTTCTACCTCCTGGATATTCAATGTGATTATCTCTTTTATAAGCCCTTTATGTGGTGTCGCTGAGACGCCCGACTGTGGCATTTCTTTTATAAGCCCTTTATGTGGTGTCGCTGAGACGCCCGACTGTGGCATTTCTTTTATAAGCCCTTTATGTGGTGTCGCTGAGACGCCCGACTGTGGCATTTCATTTATAAGCCCTTTATGTGGTGTCGCTGAGACGGCCGACTGTGGCTTTGCTTTTATAAGCCCTTTATGTGGTGTCGCTGAGACGCCCGACTGTGGCAACTGTTCTATAAGCCCTTTATGTGGTGTCGCTGAGACGCCCGACTGTGGCATTTACTTTAAAGCCCTTTATGTGGTGTCGCTACGACGCCCGATTGTGGCATGATTGTTATTTATTTAGATACTACTATGTTATTGCATATTCATAAATAACATGCTTGCATGCATCAGAGTTTCTACTATCGTTTGTGACTGACGTCATGAGCATAAACATATTTTCAGCACATCATTGTTATATTATACCTGTGTTTATAATGTTTGCGAGTATATTCAAAGTACTCACTGGCTTGTCCCTGGCTATTGTCTTGGCCAGATTTTTCTTGCGCGGAGAGGAGCGACCGTGCTGACAATCCCGGAACCTAAGCAACGGTGATAGCAGCCTCATGAAGATAGGAGTTAACCCGGTCAGCTGTTCCTGTGGGAAATGGAGTCCCCTAGACGCCGATGATTTCAGACCGCTTCCGCCATCAACCACTAGAACCATTTGTTGTACTCACAGGCCATAATGGTCTTGTACTACATATGTTGTATTTGCTTGGAGTTTCTGTATCAAGATGGTGCCTCATCAGCTAACAGTTATCCTGGGGCTGGTGAGCACAACGGCCATTTTCTGGAAATTAATACCCGGAAAACCGGTCGTGACAAACTTGGTATCAGAGCCAGGCTGACCATTGGCTAATCCTATCTTAGCCAGGTCGAAAAACCTAGGAAAACCAACCCACCAGACCCTAACCAAAAACCCCAGCCAAGCTTCCCGTGCAAGATAGCCACACAGAGACCCCGACACTTTTGGCAATCGGTGCCCAACCTATCAGCCTAGCCTATCGGTCGCGCGCCAGTAATCTGTCTTATTCGCAAGCGTGCGAAGGAAGACTTCGTTCCCTTTTTCTATAAAAAGGGCACGCTAGCCTCAACACAGCACAGCCCCGGCCATCAACCAAAATAACTTGATGACCCCAGAAGTACTTCGTCGTCTTTGGGGAGCACACTCCAACAGGATTGTGGCCAACAATCCCCGCGATGGTCATCATCGCTACCCCGAGCCTGCAGCCCCTCAACCCTCTCCAGCTAATTTCCGACGATGAAAAACCGTGGAGAAACCTCGACGTCCGCGAGGCAGGCCCGCTTAGATATGAACGAGATAGACTAAAATCGCTCGAATGATACTGAGTCTTAGAATGACCTCGCCTTGTAATCTTGTGACCCTGTGTCACCGTAATTAAATGATGTCTGCTTTTGCGCTCCTATTTTTAATAGTAGCCATGCACGAGTATGTCAATGTGCGATTGCATTTTTATTCCCGGGCGTAGCTGCCAACCTCGACGACGCAAGTTTATGCTATGAATAAATCTTTTGGTTCCAGCTCACAGGAAAGATGTTTTCAAAACAACTCCTAACAAATCTCGAGGACGAGATTTTCTTTTAAGGGGGGTAGTGTTGTGACACCCCAAAATTTTGACCTTGTTTTATTAATTAAAATTTTGCCAAGAAATTAAAACTTTTATTTTCTGGGCTCCCTTTTGATTTTTGAACGTTTTTCTCCCTTGCTATTATGGAGTTTTCCCCATAGAGAAAACTTTTATAATATGTTATTGGACTTGTTTAACCTCTCAAGAAAAACTTTTCTTTTATTAGTAGAACTAATTACATAATTAATTTGCTTGATCTTTATTTTCTTGAAAAATGGTTTTTCAAGGCTATATGGCCATATTTGAACTATAACCATTTGATAAATTCACTTAAAATTCCAACCAAAATTTGGAGATGTCAGGTGATGTTTTTAAATCACTTTTATGCAAAAAGATATTTCTTTCATTGAATACTTTGAGCTCTATCCCAAGTTTTCAAATCTGGTCCAGAGGACAGTTTTGCACTACAACCTATTTATTTATTTCTTTAAAACTTCTACCAAAATTTTGGGATGTCAGTAGGAGCATATTATTCAGCTTTATGCAAAAACCCAGCTATGTTCTTTGAAAAATTTGAGTGAATCAACCTCTTTTCCACTCTGGTTCAACTTGATGATTTGTACAGCAACTATATTTTAAGTTGCTCCTTTATCCATGATTCTTTTACCTACTTGTAGTCCTCCATACTAAACCCCTATGTCCAGGAGCATGCACCCATTGGATCATTTTTTGTTAATGAAGTGATGCCATTTGTCTCCTGTCCAGAATTGAGTTTTTGCAAAACTTGCACTAACAAGTTTCTGTATTTTGCCAACTAACCTCACCACCCTTTTATTCACCTAATGAGACCACCATCTGGAATTTCTGACCACTCCAAGACCTGCCTAGATGCCTCTGGCATTTTGTCAAACACCCTGTGGGCATGGACAGATTTGGCATGATTGTAAGTTTGTGTTGTGAACTTTCCCATCTGTCCAAACCAAGTTGTCTAGTAGCCTTCTATATGTCTCTAACCTAGGCCTGTGGATTTGCATTAGCTTTCTAGCAACTTGGGTCGCCCTGGCATTTCGTCGAACGAGTGCGGTGCACGCCCAGAGCGCGAGCAGAGCGCGCGTTTTGCACGTGCTCGCGCCCGAGCCAACTCACCCCCCTGGATAAGTTTCCCCGAGCTCATCCAAATCCTCTCCCTCTCGCCACGTCACGCTAGAAGCCCCGACCGCCTCCTTGCCCCCTGCAGCGTAGCCAGCAAGCTGCTTGGCGGCACGCCCGCGGCCGCATCCGCCACCGCCATGAGCAGCACCGCCCAAACCACCACAGCGCGCCAGCTCGCCTCCTTCGACAGTGGAGTGATCATCATTAGCCCCTGGAGCTAGCCAGCCACCGCCACGTCGCTGTGCAGCACAGTAAGACGGTCGCCGGCAACCTTATCCCCGGCGGCCACGGAACCGCCTCGGCGAGTCTATTTAAGGAGCCCCGAGCTCATCCCCGCACGCAGGCAGCCTCTCACCATCCTCCTAGTACCCCGTTGCCGTCAATTTGAGGGGGAAGAGGACGTATTCACCGACTCCGGCCAGTTCGGCCACCGCCGCCTCCCGGCTCCGTTCGGCACAACCAGAGCCTCCCCGGCCCTCCCAACGCCACCAAGCGACTCCACTACTTCTTGCGGTGCCACCCAGAACCCCAGCTGTGATGTAGAGCCACCCTAGCCACAAACTCACTTTGCTCCCGAAGCCACCAGCCGCCGCGAAGCTCGCCGCCGGCGATTTCCTCCACCTCTGACGACCCTACGACCACCGGGAGGACCTCCGCTGATCCGCGGATCCATCCCCGCCCTCAGCTCCCCGCGAGGAACCGCCGTTCGCCGGCGACGAACGCCGGAGCCGCCCCTCTGCTCGAGCAGAGGAAGAGGAGAGGGAGGAGACTAGTCAAACATGACTAGTGGGCCCCCTGGACCCACTGTCAGTGGCCCCTGTGCGGTCCACGCTGGATAAGTGGAGGCGTAAAACCTCAAGTACGCCTCCTCTGCCCGAAAGCGTAATCTCGTTTGAAACGTTTTCTTTTTCTGTTTTTATTAAAAATAGATTTTTACCAAAACTTTGACTAGCTACAACTTTTTAAATATAACTCCTAATAAGTTGATTCTTTTTCCTACATCTCTCAAATTCTGTCTAGTTTATTTTAAGATTTATTTAAAAAAAATTCAAACAACTTTTTTGTGCTCTTTTGAGATTGTTTGTTAATTTAAATATTTTCAAAATAGGATTTTGGAGAGAGGCAGAAAAGCTTTCAAAAGTTTTGGAGAGCACCCCCACCTCTCCACACCTTGAAGGCAAGCATTCTGAACCCCGGCATAATATTTTTGTGTGTACGATGACACGTTTATAACATCACCTCACTTTGGAGAAACTTGTTATTTCATGTGATATGATCATATGCATGGGTGCATGTTATTGATTTCCATGTTGTTGGAAATGAACACACTTGTGATGATAATCATCCTCATGGGCCTTGCATGCATACCGGCACGAACCCGGGAAAACCTCTGCCTTGGGTAGGCATGAGGTTGTCGCCGGTCTCCGTCAGGGACGGTCATGTTTGGTATGGCATGGTAAGGTAATATGAGCAGTGACTCTGTTGGTTGAAATATATTCGTTATGCTAATCATGCAGGGAATACTTAAACCTCCTGAGTCGACCGTAGATCGAGTCTTGTGCCAGTAACCCCCATACTTGTTTCGTACTACCACTCGTCTCTACAACGAGTAGAGTACGGTTCAGTAAGTTGTCAACCTCTTTCTAGCACACACCGTACAGAGAGGCCATGGTGGAAGATACCGGTTGTAGCTGGTAGGCAGGCCACCTGCCGGCGGCATGGGTGTTTCCGGTTGGGACCGAGAGGGGAGGCCACCCCTTAGAGCGCGCGATATAAATTTGATCCCATGCTACGCGAGGTTGTAGCCTCCCCACTTAGAGTTTGCTTGACAGGTGTCGTGGGTGATTCCAGACACGTGTGAGTTAAGCTGGTGTGTGCGAGTTAGGTGTGTTTTCAACAAAAAGACCGTAGACGGAATTAGTCCCGATGGACTAAAGGAATCCGTTACTCGTGGGTAAAGAGTACACCCTCTGCAGAGATTAAACCTATTCGAATAGTCGTGTCCATGGTTAAGGACTACAGTCTGGGTTGGGTCAAGTGTCGGTCTTAGTGTCGGTCTTCGGAGGAGATACTACTAAACCAGAACATGGATCATGACTGATGACTTGTGATAATTATTATGTTATTTTTATTATGGACTAACCCATTATATTATTTGAATTATTGAGTATATGATCATACCCCGGCATAATATTTTTGTGTGTACGATGACACGTTTATAACATCACCTCACTTTGGAGAAACTTGTTATTTCATGTGATATGATCATATGCATGGGTGCATGTTATTGATTTCCATGTTGTTGGAAATGAACACACTTGTGATGATAATCATCCTCATGGGCCTTGCATGCATACCGGCACGAACCCGGGAAAACCTCTGCCTTGGGTAGGCATGAGGTTGTCGCCGGTCTCCGTCAGGGACGGTCATGTTTGGTATGGCATGGTAAGGTAATATGAGCAGTGACTCTGTTGGTTGAAATATATTCGTTATGCTAATCATGCAGGGAATACTTAAACCTCCTGAGTCGACCGTAGATCGAGTCTTGTGCCAGTAACCCCCATACTTGTTTCGTACTACCACTCGTCTCTACAACGAGTAGAGTACGGTTCAGTAAGTTGTCAACCTCTTTCTAGCACACACCGTACAGAGAGGCCATGGTGGAAGATACCGGTTGTAGCTGGTAGGCAGGCCACCTGCCGGCGGCATGGGTGTTTCCGGTTGGGACCGAGAGGGGAGGCCACCCCTTAGAGCGCGCGATATAAATTTGATCCCATGCTACGCGAGGTTGTAGCCTCCCCACTTAGAGTTTGCTTGACAGGTGTCGTGGGTGATTCCAGACACGTGTGAGTTAAGCTGGTGTGTGCGAGTTAGGTGTGTTTTCAACAAAAAGACCGTAGACGGAATTAGTCCCGATGGACTAAAGGAATCCGTTACTCGTGGGTAAAGAGTACACCCTCTGCAGAGATTAAACCTATTCGAATAGCCGTGTCCATGGTTAAGGACTACAGTCTGGGTTGGGTCAAGTGTCGGTCTTAGTGTCGGTCTTCGGAGGAGATACTACTAAACCAGAACATGGATCATGACTGATGACTTGTGATAATTATTATGTTATTTTTATTATGGACTAACCCATTATATTATTTGAATTATTGAGTATCCCTGGGACGGTTCTACCTCCTGCATATTCAATGTGATTATCTCTTTTATAAGCCCTTTATGTGGTGTCGCTGAGACGCCCGACTGTGGCATTTCTTTTATAAGCCCTTTATGTGGTGTCGCTGAGACGCCCGACTGTGGCATGTCGTTTATAAGCCCTTTATGTGGTGTCGCTGAGATGCCCGACTGTGGCATTTCTTTTATAAGCCCTTTATGTGGTGTCGCTGAGACGCCCGACTGTGGCATTGCTTTTATAAGCCCTTTATGTGGTGTCGCTGAGACACCCGACTGTGGCAACTGTTCTATAAGCCCTTTATGTGGTGTCGCTGAGACGCCCGACTGTGGCATTTATTTTAAAGCCCTTTATGTGGTGTCGCTACGACGCCCGATTGTGGCATGATTGTTATTTATTTAGATACTACTATGTTATTGCATATTCATAAATAACATGCTTGCATGCATCAGAGCTTCTACTATCGTTTGTGACTGATGTCATGAGCATAAACATATTTTCAGCACATCATTGTTATATTATACCTGTGTTTATAATGTTTGCGAGTACATTCAAAGTACTCACTGGCTTGTCCCTGGCTATTGTCTTGGCCAGAATTTTCTTGCGTGGAGAGGAGCGACCGTGCCGACAGTCCCGGAACCTAAGCAACGGTGATAGCAGCCTCATGAAGATAGGAGTTAACCCGGTCAGCTATTCCTGTGGGAAATGGAGTCCCCTAGACGCCGATGATTTCAGACCGCTTCCGCCATCAACCACTAGAACCATTTGTTGTACTCACGGGCCATAATGGTCTTGTACTACATATGTTGTATTTGCTTGGAGTTTCTGTATCAAGATGGTGCCTCATCAGCTAACAGTTATCCTGGGGCTGGTGAGCACAACGACTATTTTCTGGAAATTAATACCCGGAAAACCGGTCGTGACATAGAACTGCACATAAGGTATTGCAATCCGGTTTTTATTGCCCTACTCTCTTCAAAGATGCCCGTAAGTTTATCGTGTCTTGTGATGAATGTCAAAGAATTGGTAATATTAGTAGACATCAAGAAATTCCTATGAATTATTCTCTTGTTATTGAACCATTTGATGTTTGGGGCTCTGATTATATGGGACCGTTTCCTGCCTCTAATGGATATACACATATTTTAGTTTCTGTTGATTATGTTACTAAGTGGGTAGAAGCTATTCCAACTAGTAGTGTTGATCATAACACCTCTATTAAGATGCTTAAACAAGTTATTTCTCCAAGGTTTGGAGTCCATATATACCTAATGACTGATTGTGGTTCATATTTTATTCATGGTGCTTTTCGTAAAATGCTGGCTAAGTATGATGTTAATCATAGAATTGCATCTCCATATCACCCACAGTCTAGTGGTCAAGTAGAGTTGAGTAAAAGAGAGCTCAAATTAATTTTGCAAAAGACAATTAATAGATCTAGAAAGAATTGGTCCAAGAAACTTGATGATGCATTATGGGCTTATAGAACTACATATAAAAATCCTATGGGTATGTCTCCATATAAAATGGTTTATGGAAAGGCATGTCACTTACCTCTCGAACTTGAACATAAGGCATATTGGGCCATTAAAGGGCTCAATTATGATTTCAAACTTGCCGGTGAGAAGAGGTTATTTGACATTAGCTCACTTGATGAATGGAGAACTCAAGCATATGAGAATGCCAAACTGTTTAAAGAAAAAGTTAAAAGATGGCATGACAAAAGGATACAAAAGCATGAGTTTAACGTAGGTGATTATGTTTTTCCATACAACTCTTGTTTAGATTTTTTGCAGGAAAACTTCTCTCTAAATGGGAAGGCCCTTACGTTATCGAGGAGGTCTATCGTTCCGGTGCCATAAAAATCAACAACTTCAAAGGCACGAATCCGAAGGTGGTGAACAGTCAAAGAATCAAACACTATATCACAGGTAATCCTATAAATGTTGAAACTAATGTTAT
This sequence comes from Triticum timopheevii, assembly GCA_963921465.1. NCBI lineage: Eukaryota > Viridiplantae > Streptophyta > Magnoliopsida > Poales > Poaceae > Triticum > Triticum timopheevii. The sequence goes on from OY997268.1 coordinate 525,854,862, forward strand.
TGGAACCGTAACCTTGGAGGAAGGGACACTTTCCATGACGTTTCAGACTCCGAAAAGGAATAGATATGTGGTACGGTAAGTAAACAGCCTCCAAAACAGTTCTAATAACAATTTTTCTCTGTTTTGGAATATTTAAGAAAATAGGAAAATAAGTAGTCCAGGAAGGACACGAGGCGTCCACGAGGGTGGAGGGCACGCCCTACCCCCTGGGCGCGCCCCGTGCCTCGTGGGCACCTTGTGTGCTCTGTGGACTCCGTTTTCTTACACGATACTTCTTTCGGTCGGTAAAAGTTCATTATATAATCTCCCGAAGGTTTTGACCACCTTATCACGCAAATATCTTATGTCTTTGTTTCGAGCTATTTTTCTAACAGATCTAGAGCACCATGACGTCTTCAAACGCTCCCAAGGACAAGTTCTATGAGAGGGTCATCAACCCCTACCTCGCGGAGGTGCTGCATCACCCTCAAACCATTGAGATGCGTGAGGGGGTGCTGCACATCCACGATGTTGAGGGACCAAGGAGTACTGGAAGCGTGGAGACAAAGCTCGAAACAATGGAACAAAAAGTGCCAAGGGATGGTGGAACGCGGACTCAACGCTAACCAGATGATGATCGCGGAGTTCACTAACAACCACAAGCTGGATGCCAAGAACATTGGGGAGACCATCTTCAAGCTTCATGAGAAAATCGAGCACCTCCAAGCCCAGATCTATGACATGCAAAACCAAAACTGTGAATATGAATATAGATTCAAGAGAATGAGTTTTGCTGCAGATTTGAGGATCCCAGAGACTCGATCATCCTTCTATGATGGTGAGCCTATGCCTTGGAAGACGGACGACAAGCCTACATCATCAACAACTCCATCATCACCACCTCCGAGGAACTAATTACATGGGTATGGGCACTCCCCTTGGCAACTGCCAAGCTTGGGGGAGGTGGCGCGATATCGTATCACCATCACACTCCTATCTTTACCGTTTTACTTAGTTCGATCCTTTTGGTAATATCTTGATCTAGTAGAATAAAGTTTTGGTATGCTTTAGTTTTGAGTTTTGCTTTATGATCCCTCTATGTAATCGAGTCCGTGAGCTATATATAATAAAGATTAGTGTTGAGTCAAGGGCTTTGCTATCTTGCTATGATCTTGAGGGAATAAAAGAATAAAGAATAAATGAGTTCATATTGATCTTATGGAGAGTAATGACTTCACATATAAAAAGTATGATGATTAAAAGTTATTGAGAGTTAGCAAACATAGTTTTGGTCATCATTGCAATTAACAGGAAGTAACAAAGAAAGTGAGGTTTTCACATATAAATATACTATCTTGGACATCTTTTATGATTGTGAGCACTCATTAAAATATGACATGCTAAAGAGTTGCTGTCGGACAAGGAAGACAACGTAATGGGTTATGTTTTCTCACATCTCAATTAAAGTATATTGTCATGGATCGTCCAACATGTTGAGCTTGCCTTTCCCCCTCATGCTAGCCAAATTCCTTGCACCAAGTAGAGATACTACTTGTGCTTCCAAATATCCTTAAACCCAGTTTTGCCATGAGAGTCCACCATACCTACCTATGGACTGAGTAAGATCCTTCAAGTAACTTGTAATGTTGCATGCAATCAAAATTGATCTCTAAATATGTATGACTTATTAATGTGGAGAAAATAAGCTTTATACGATCTTGTGATATGGAAGAAATAAAAGCGACGGACTGCATAATAAAGGTTTATATCACAAGTGGCAATATAAAGTGACATTCCTTTGCATTAAGATTTTGTGCATCCAACCATAAAAGCACATGACAACCTCTGCTTCCCTCTACGAAGGGCCTATCTTTTACTTTCTGTCTTCTGCAAGACTCATGGTGATCTTCACCTTTCCTTTTTATTTTTATCCTTTGGCAAGCACCTCGTGTTGGAAAGATCCTGATATATATATCCAATTGGATGTAAGTTAGCATGAACTATTATTGTTGACATTACCCTTGAGGTAAACGGTTGGTAGGCAACACTATAAGCCCATATCTTTCTCTGTGTCCGACTAAAACTCCATAACCATAAGTATTGCGTGAGTGTTAGCAATTGTGAAAGATTAAATGATAGTTGAGTATGTGGACTTGCTGAAAAGCTCTTATTTTGACTCTTTCCGATGTTCTGATAAATTGCAATTGCTTCAATGACTGAGATTATAGTTTGTTATTTTTCAATGAAGTTTCTGAATCATACTTGTCATTGTGAATAGATTGTTACTTGAGCATAAGGAATCATATGACAATATATATATGTGTGCTATTATAAGAATAATCATGATGCCCTCATGTCTGTATTTTATTTTTATCGACACCTCTATCTATAAACATGTGGACATATTTTTCGATTTCGGCTTCCGCTTGAGGACAAGCGAGGTCTAAGCTTGGGGGAGTTGATACGTCCATTTTGCATCATGCTTTTATATCTATATTTATTGCATTATGGGCTGTCATTACACGTTATGTCACAATACATTTGGCTATTCTCTCTTATTTTACAAGGTTTGCATGAAGAGGGAGAATGCCCACAGCTGGGATTCTGGTCTGGAAGAGGAGCAAATATTAGAGACATATTCTGCACAGCTCCAAAAGTCCTGAAACTCCACGAAAGTCATTTTGGGAATTAATAAAAAATATTGAGAGGAAGAAGTACCAGAGGGGGCCCACACCCTGGCCACAAGGGTGGGGGCATGTCCTACCCCCCTAGGCATGCCCCCTGCCTCATGGGCCCCCTGGCAGCCCTCCGGTGCCCATCTTCTGCTATATGAAGTCTTTTACCCTGGAAAAAATCATAAGCAAGCTTTCGGGACGAAACTCCGCCGCCACGAGGCAGAACCTTGGCGGAACCAATCTAGGGCTCCGGCGGAGCTGTTCTGCTGGGGAAACTTCCCTCTGGGAGGGGGAAATCATCACCATCGTCATCACCAATGATCCTCTCATCGGGAGGGGGTCAATCTCCATCAACATATTCACCAGTGATAACCCGCAAGTATACGGGATAATTGTAGCCTCTTTCGATAAGAGTGTCGAACCCAACGAGGAGCTAAAGGTAGAACAAATACCCTCTCAAGTCCTATCGGCCACTGATAAGACTTTACGCACGCTTGACGTTCGCTTTACCTATAACAAGTATGAAACTAGAGGTACTTTGTAGGTGTGATAGGATAGGTTTGCAAGATAATAAAGAACACATAAATAAAAAGTAGGGGCTGTTTAGATAAAGATGCGATAAAGTAAATATAGCAAGTGTGGAGAAGTGGTGGTAGGAGTTGTGGAATTGTCCCTAAGCAATTGACTACGTTACTAGACCGATAGCAAGTTTCATGTGGGAGAGGCCACTGCTAGCATGTCATCCCTGACTTGGAATTCTATGCACTTATGATTGGAACTATTAGCAAGCTCCGCAACTACTAACGTTCATTAAGGTAAAACCCAACCATAGCATTAAGATATATTGGTCCCCCTTCAATCCCGTATGCATCAATTTCTATGCTAGGTTGAAGCTTCTGTCACTCTAGCCCTCCAATAGATAGTCCTATCAACATACAACTAACCCTATGGTGTGATCCACGTGCGCGCTCATATGATGGGCACCAAAGGATAGCAACATAACCACAAGCAAATTAAATCAATCATAGCAATTCATCAACCACCAATAGGACAACGAAAATCTACTCAGACATCATAGGATGGCAACACATCATTGGATAATAATATGAAGCATAAAGCACCATGTTCACGTAGAGGGTACAGCGGGTTGCGGGAGAGTGGACCGCTGTAGATAGAGGGGGGGAAGGTGATGGAGATGTTGGTGAAGATGGCGGCAATGTTGGTGAAGATCGCGGTGATGATGATGTCCCCCGGCAGTGCTCCGGCGCCACCGGAAGCTAGGGGGAGAGGGGCCCCCTTATTCTTCTTCTTCCTTGACCTTCTCCCTAGATGGGAGAAGGGTTTACCCTCTGGTCCTTGGATCCCATGGCTTGGGAGGGGCGAGAGCTTGGATCTATCTCTCTCTTTCTGCGTTCTCAGATCCTTCCGCTTCACCTTTTCTTTTATATCTGGAGATCCGTAACTCCGATTGGGGTGAATCTTTCGCCCAGATTTTTCTCATAAAATTAGCTTTCTTGCGGCAAAAGAAGAGCGTCAACCGCCTTACAGGTGACCCATGAGAGCGACAAGCATGCCCAGGGGTGGGCGCGCCCCCTGTCTCGTGGCCACCTCGGACACTGTTTCGCGTTGATTCTTCCTCCTGGAAATCTCAAATATTCCAAAATAATTCTCCATCCATTTTTATCCCATTCTAATTCCATTTGATATTGGGTTTCTGTGAAACATAAAACATGCAACAAACAGGAACTGGCACTGGGCACTGGATCAATATGTTAGTCCCAAAAAATAGTATAAAAGGTTGCCAAAAGTATATGAAAGTTGAATAATATTGGCATGGAAAAATAAAAAATTATAGATACGACGGAGATGTATCAGCATCCCCAAGCTTAATTCCTGCTCGTCCTCGAGTAGGTAAATGATAAAAAAGATAATTTTTGATGTGGAATGCTACCTAGCATAATCTTGATCATATGTCTAATCATGGCATGAATATTAAGATATGAGTGATTCAAGTCAATAGTCTATCATTTGACATAAAAACAATAATACTTCAAGCATACCAACCAAGCAATTATGTCTTATCGAAATAACATAGCCAAAGAAAGCTCATCCCTACAAAATCATATAGTCTGACTATGCTCCATCTTCATCACACAAAATACTCCCATCATGCACAACCCCGGTTTCAGCCAAGCATTTGGTTCATACTTTTTAACGCGCTTCAGCTTTTTCAACTCTTATGCAATACATGAGCGCAAGCCATGGACATAGTAGTATGGTGGTATATGGTGGTGGTTGTGAGGACAAAAGGGGAGAATATAGTCTCACATCAACTAGGCATATCAACGGGCTATGGAGATGCCCATCAATAGATATCAATGTGAGTGAGTAGGGATTGCCATGCAACGGATACACTAAGAGCTACAAGTATATGAAAGCTCAAACTGGAAACTAAGTGGGTGTGCATCTAACTTGCTTGCTCATGAAGACCTCGGGAGTTTGAGGAAGCCCATCATCGGAATATACAAGCCAAGTTTTATAATGAAAATTCCCACTAGTATATGAAAGTGATAACTCAAGAGACTCTCTATATGAAGAACATGGTGCTACTCTGAAGCACAAGTGTGGTAAAAGGATAGTAACATTGCCCCTTCTCTCTTTTTCTCTCATTTTTTTCTTTTATTTTTCATTTTAATATTTTTTCTTTCTTTTTGGTGGGATTCTTTGGCCTCTTTTTTTATTTGGGCTTCTTTGGCCTCTTTTATTTTTCATAAAGTCCAGAGTCTCATCCCGACTTGTGGGGGAATCATAGTCTCCTTCATCCTTTCCTCACAGGGGCAATGCTCTAATAATGATGATCATCACACTTTTATTTACTTACAACTCAATATTACAACTTGATATCTCAAACTAAGATATGAATCTATATGAATGCTGCCGACGGTGTACCGGGATGTGCAATGATCTAGCATAGCAATGACATCAAAAAACGGACAAGCCATGAAAACATCATGCTAGCTATCTTACGATCATGCAAAGCAATATGACAATGAATGCTCAAGTCATGTATAACGGAACGGTGGAAACTTGCATGGCAATATATCTCGGCTATGGAAATGCCATAATAGGTAGGTATGGTGGCTGTTTTGAGGAAGGTAAATAATGGGTTCATGATACCGGCAAAAGTTGCACGGCACAATAGAGGCTAGCAAAGTGGAAGGGTGAGTGTGCGTATATCCATGGACTCACATTAGTCATAAAGAACTCATATACTTATTGCAAAAGTCTACTTGCCCTTGAAGCAAAGTACTACTACGCATGCTCCTAGGGGGCAGGTTGGTAGGAGTTAACCATCGCGTGCCCCCGACCTCCACTCATAAGGAAAGCAATCAAAGAACACCTCATGCTCCAACTTCGTTACATAACAGTTCACCATACGTGCATGCTACGGGACTTGCAAACCTCAAAACAAGTATTTCTCAATTTCACAATTACTCAACTAGCACGACTCTAATATTACCACCTTTATATCGCAAAACTATTGCAAGGAATCAAACATATCATATTCAGTGATCTACAAGTTTTATGTAGGATTTTATGACTAACTATGTGAATGACCAATTCCTGCCATCTCTCTAAATTGATATAAGTGAAGCAAGAGAGTTTAATTCTTTCTTCAAAAGATATGCCCACGCTCTAACAAATATAAGTGAAGCAAAAGAGCATTCTACAAATGGCGGTTTTCTATGTGAAGAGAAACAGGCAATCCAAACTTCAAATGATATAAGTGAAGCACATGAAGCATTTTATAAAGCCATACTCAAAAGATTTAAGTGAAGTGCAATGAGCATTCTATAAATCAGCCAAGGAATATCTCATACCAGCATGGTGCATAAAATAAAAATGAAAACTAAATGCAAAAGACGCTCCAAGACTTGCACATAATGCATGAACGAAATGAATCCGAAAACATACTGATACTTGTTGAAGAAAGAGGGGATGCCTTCCGGGGCATCCCCAAGCTTAGACGCTTGAGTCTCCTTGAATATTTACTTGGGGTGCCTCTAGAATCCCCAAGCTTGAGCTCTTGCATCTCTTCCTTTTCCTCATATCGAGACATCCTCGCTTAGACACTTCATCCACACAAAACTTCAACAAAAAACTCGGTAAGATCCGTTAGTAGAAGATAAGCAAATCACTACTATAGGTACTGTTGCAAACCAATTCATATTTTGTTTTTGCATTGTGTATACTGTAATATAGCTTTTTCCTGGCTTAATCCACTGATATAAATTGATAGATTCATCAAAACAAGCAAACTATGCATCAAAAACAGAATCTGTCAAAAACAGAACAGTCTATAGCAATCTGAACATCCACCATACTTATGGTACCCCAAAAATTCTACAAAACTTAGGAAAAATAAACAAGTTGCATATAAAGACAGTCCAAAAGGAATCAGAACCAATTGATGTCCCAGTTAAAAATGTAAAATCACGCACTACAGCCAAAATTTCTGTCCTGCACCGTACAAACCAACAAGCATTGTAAACATCCTAAAGGCAAACCTTGGCACATTATTTTTATAATACAATGGAATTGTACAAGGGGATAATTATTTTTGTTGAAAAGTTTTTGTAATCAAGATTCACAAAGTTTCTGTGAGCATGAACAAAGTTCAAGGCTAGCTCCCACTTCAACAATGCTTGTCTTTCTCACTTTCACTTTCCTTTTTGAAAAGTTTTAGGTTACCCTCTTTATTTTTTTATTTTAAAACTATATAAAGGCACTCAACAGAAATAGATGACTCTCTAAAACTTCTGGGTTGTCTCCCTGGCAGCGCTTTCTTTAAAGCCATTAAGCTAGGCATATAGTGCTCAAGTAATGAATCCACCCGGATCACAAGGTATATCAAAGCCAATTTTAATTAACAATGATTTGTGATTTAGTAGTGAGCACAAAGTAACATATATCAAGAAATGACGAAGTCTAACTCTCTTCCTATGCATCGGCATGTCATAAAAGAACAATTCATGCACACATAGTAAAGGCCAATGCATAGTATAAGCAGTTTCTTGCAATTTCATAGTATTGGAAACATAGAGAGGTGGAGATTTAGTTCCTCTCTCATAATAATTGCAAGTAGGAGCAGCAAGCACATGCATATTATATCTATCAAAATCATCATGTGCAATGGTAAAAGGCAACCCATCAATATAATCCTTAATAAGCACAAACTTCTCCGATAAAGTGTAGTTTGGAGAATTCAAAAAGATAATAGGACTATCATGCGTGGGTGCAATAGCAAAAATTTCATGTTTAACATAAGGAACTATAGCAAGTTCATCTCCATAAGCATAATTCATATTGGCATCTTGGCCACAAGCATAGCAAGCATCATCAAAAAGGGATATTTCAAGAGAATCAACGGGATCATAGCAATCATCCTTCGGTAAGCACGAAGGGGAATTAAACAATGTATGAGTTGAAGAGTTCCTCTAGTTAGAAGGTGGGCACGGGTGATCAATCCGCTCTTCCTCCTTTTGATCTTCGCTCTCCTCATCATCTTTTTCATCCAATGACCTCACAGTTTCATCAATTTCTTCTTCCATAGCTTCCTGCAAAATATTAATCTCTTCTTGGATAGCGGAGAATTTCTCAATATATAGTTTAACATAGGCATTAGAAGCATAATTACCATAACAATATTCAAGTATGGCAAAATTTTCAGATTTGTAGAGAGTAGCATCATACTTTTCAATCAAAGAAGCAATTTCATAAGAACCCTTAAAAGCAACAAATTCTTCAATTTGTTGAACATCATAGTAATTATAAACACCCTTAGCATACGAAGATACGATTCCATTATCAATAAACTCACATTGGTAGGGAAGGTGTTTCTTAGGGTTTTCAGAACAACAAGTAATATCATATATTTCACATAAATTCCAAGCATAGCATTGCAAACGATGAATTTGATCCAGTAAAAGTTTCCCTTTTTCAGATATACGGTGTCGCACATAACAAGCATGCTCATCTAAAGATTTGCCCTCAACTAAGCTAGTGGGGGTTTCAGCACGAGCACAAAGGGATCGAAGATCATCCAAGTAAAAGGCTTCAGGAGTGTGATAGATTTTGAGTGGTTCTTCAACCATTGGTTCAGTAGGTACAACTAATTTTTTTGGTATTTTGCATTTCCTACCCATAACTAAAGATAGAAAACAACTAAGAACAGCAAATAAAAATTACTTAGTGATAAAGCAAACAAGCACACACGAGAATATTCACCCCACGCTATGACTCCCCGGCATCGGCGCCAGAAAAAGGTCTTGGTAACCCGCAAGTATACGGGATAGTTGTAGCCTCTTTCGATAAGTAAGAGTGTCGAACCCAACGAGGAGCTAAAGGTAGAACAAATACCCTCTCAAGTCCTATCGGCCACTAATACGACTCTACGCACGCTTGACGTTCGCTTTACCTAGAACAAGTATGAAACTAGAGGTACTTTGTCGGTGTGATAGGATAGGTTTGCAAGATAATAAAGAACATGTAAATAAAAAGTAGGGGCTGTTTAGATAAAGATGCAATAAAGTAAATATAGAAAGTGTGGAAAAGTGGTGGTAGGAGTTGTGGAATTGTCCCTAAGCAATTGACTACGTTACTAGACCGATAGCAAGTTTCATGTGGGAGAGGCCACTGCTAGCATGTCATCCCTGACTTGCAATTCTATGCACTTATGGTTGGAACTATTAGCAAGCTCCGCAACTAATAACATTCATTAAGGTAAAACCCAACCATAGCATTAAGATATATTGGTCCCCCTTCAATCCCGTATGCAACAATTTCTATGCTAGGTTGAAGCTTCTGTCACTCTAGCCCTCCAATACATAGTCCTATCAACATACAACTAACCCTATGGTGTGATCCACGCGTGCGCTCATATGATGGGCACCAAAGGACAGCAACATAACCACAAGAAAATTAAATCAATCATAGGAATTCATCAACCACCAATAGGACAATGAAAATCTACTCAGACATCATAGGATGGCAACACATCATTGGATAATAATATGAAGCATAAAGCACCATGTTCAAGTAGAGGGTACAGCGGGTTGCGGGAGAGTGGACCGCTGTAGATAGAGGGGGGAAGGTGATGGAGATGTTGGTGAAGATGGCGGCGGTGTTGGTGAAGATCGCGGTGATGATGATGGCCCCCGGCAGCGCTCCGGCGCCACCGGAAGCAAGGGGGAGATGGCCCTTCTTCTTCTTATTCCTTGACCTTCTCCCTAGATGGGAGAAGGGTTTCCCCTCTGGTTGGCTCCAATGGCTTGGGAGGGGCGAGAATCCCTCCAAGATTGGATCTATCTCTCTGTTTCTGCGTTCTCAGATCCTTCCCCTTCACCGTTTCTTTTATATCCGGAGATCCGTAACTCCGATTGGCGTGAATCTTTCGCCCAGATTTTTCTCATAAAATTAGCTTTCTTGCGGCAAAAGAAGAGCGTCAACAGCCTTACGGGTGTCCCACGAGAGTGCCAGGCATGCCCAGGGGGGTGGGCGCACCCCCCTATCTCGTGGCCACCTCGGACACTGTTTCGCGTTGATTCTTCCTCCGGAAAATCCCAAATATTCCAAAATAATTCTCCGTCCGTTTTTATCCCGTTTGGATTCCGTTTGATATTGGGTTTCTGCGAAACATAAAACATGCAACAAATAGGAACCGGCACTGGGCACTAGATCAATATGTTAGTCCCAAAAAATAGTATAAAAGGTTGCCAAAAGTATATGAAAGTTGAATAATATTGGCATGGAACAATAAAAAATTATAGATACGACGGAGACGTATCAACCAGCACCATCTCCTCTCAAACCCTAGTTCATCTCTTGTATCCAATCTTTGTACCAAAACCTCAGATTGGTACCTGTGGGTTGCTAGTAGTGTTGATTACTCCTTGTAGTTGATGCTAGTTGATTTATTTGGTGGAAGACCATTTGTTCAGATCCTTAATACATATTAATACCCCTCTGATCATGAACATGAATATGCTTAGTGAGTAGTTATGTTTCTTCCTGAGGACATGGGTGAAGTCTTGCTATTAGTAGTCATGTGAATTTGGTATTCGTTCGATATTTTGATGAGATGTATATTGTCTCTCCTCTAGTGGTGTTATGTGAATGTCGACTACATGACACTTCACCATTGTTTGGGCCTAGAGAAAGGCATTGGGAAGTAATAAGTAGATGATGTGTTGCTAGAGTGACAGAAGCTTAAACCCTAATTTATGAGTTGCTTTGTAAGGGGCTGATTTGGATCCATATGTTTCATGCTATGGTTAGGTTTACCTTAATACTTTTTTTGTAGTTGCGGATGCTTGCAATAGTGGTTAATCATAAGTGGGATGCTTGTCCAAGAAAGGGAAGTACCCAAGCACCGGTCCACCCACGTATCAAACTATCAAAGTAACGAACGCGAATCATATGAGCGTGATGAAAACTAGCTTGATGATAATTCCCATGTGTCCCCGGGAGTGCTTTTCTCTATATAAGAACTTGTCCAGGCTTCTCCTTTGCTACAAAAAGGATTGGGCCACCTTGCTGCACCTTATTTACTTTCATTGCTTGTTACCCGTTACAAATTATCCTATCACAAAACTATCTGTTACCTACAATTTCAGTGCTTGCAGAGAATACCTTACTGAAAACCGCTTGTCATTTCCTTCTGCTCCTCGTTGGGTTCTACATTCTTACTTATTGAAAGGACTACGATAGATCCCCTACAATTGTGGGTCATCAGAGGGTCGGCGCACTAGAATCCATCTAGGGGCGGCCTTTTTGCGAGCAGTTCGCACCGTTCGAACGCGTGCACAACGCCAAGTAGGATGGTGGTGGTGGCTCGCCCGGGGATGACCGGAGAGGGCGCTGACATGGAGCATGGGCGGCAGTGGCCTTCGGGCGCTCGACGGCGATGGTGCTTCAGGACACGGCTCGTCGTGCGGAGCGGCTCTACGGGCGGCTGGTGCTCTCGCGCATCCATTGCCGCAGTCGGTAGTAGGCGGGAGGCGACGAGCTCACCGGAGACGAGCTCGTGGCGGCGTCCGGAGCACTGGCCCGTCGAGGGCGGCGCCAGGGGGAGCAGGAGGAGTAGTGGGCGCGTGCAGTGGGTGCAGGCGGAGGTGCTGAGCACGACGGGATGGTCGGCCACGAGCTCTGCAAGCCGTGGCCACGGCGGTGAGCTCCACCGCGGCGACGAGCTCGGGTACGATGGGGGGAAGCAGCTACGGGGGGAGAAGAGATGCGCGAGGAGAGGGGAAAGGAGTCGGAGTTCATCGGGAAGGCACAAGGAGGCCCGGCGACAACTTAGTAGCAGCAGGGGGTGGCCGGAGTGGACGGCGACGGCGACGACCGAAGCAGAGGAAGGTGGTGATACGGCGAGGCAGAGGGGCTCCAAGGTCCATGGCGTGGTCGCGGTCGTCGTGGTCGAGGACGAGGGGGGGCTCCTGGATGCAGGCGGACGGAGGACGGCCGCCAGTGGCCACGTGCACGGCTAGGCCGCGGTGACGGCTACGCCTGGGTCGGCGCGGCGCGGCAGATCTGGGGGAGGGGGAGAGAGATGAGTGGGAAGCCAGAAGGGTGAGTGGGTGGATGAGAGCGGGGGGAGCCCGAGGGGGCGCGGCTTTCGCCCTTATCCCCTCGGGACGGCGCCGTCGAGGTGGTGTGGCAGGGATGCGTGGGAGGAGCCCCGGTCGGATGAAAAGGGGAGGAAGAGAGCGACCGGGGGAGGTGGGCCGCCTAGGTTGGACTGGCTGGTACGGATGGGCCAAGGCCCAGGGAGGCAGGGGCTTCCTTTCCTTTTTATTTTTTCTTTTTTTTCTTTTACAGAGAGGGTTTTATAATATTTGGGACGCTGAAATGATTTTTGTAAAATCTAGGAATTTTCCACATAAATACTATGCAATGTTTGGCACTGCCACAAAAAGTTCGGAAGAAGTTTGAATTTTTATAAATTAAAAAGGCATTTAATCTATAGTTCTAGCCACTGAATTAAATAGTTTAGTGCACTTAAACACTTTGAAAAAAAGTTGGTTCACTACCAATATTAGTTATGGATTATTTGGCACATGATGAACATTTTAAGTTTCAAGTCTGACAAATATGAATTTTTGACTTTAGATTGGATTTGAATTTGAATTGTAATTTGGATCAAGTGAAGATTAGCAACAGTAATGTGATGACATGGCACCATTAACAGGGGATTACTGTAGCATGACACTGGGGGTGTTACAAATCTCCTCCACTACAAGAAATCTCGTCCCGAGATTTAAGTGGGTAAGTAAAGGGTAACTTCGGGAGAACTGGCCCTTATAGGGTTAATTATCTGGTGGATAATTCAGGGAGTGTGGCAGAAGTATCTTTCAAATTTAAACTTAAGAAAACATTAAGAGCAAGGTAAGAAGGTACAATACAAAGTGTCAAGCGAATGAACAAACGATCGATACCTGAACAGCATGTGAGAAGGGGGTACAGAGTATTGTGTATAGATCATCTCTCGGAGGGTGGCTCGTGATAACTCACAAAGCCAGGAGCATATGATACTTCGAACTCAAGGATATACAGGAGAGTCAGGTTTCGATCCTGTGGAACTGTGAGGGGGGTGTTTATCAAAAGTAAGGAGAACAGTGGCATCTTACCGGTCACGACAACAAGGTATGTCAGAGGATAGCCTGTCAGTTATGTCAGCGACAACATTGGTACCAAGGGCGAGGGACGAAGAGAACCATTTTCCTGTTCGTTGAATGAGGCGGACCAATAGGCAAAGTTCTCATCCATCGGTGGTTACTGGAATGTCATAAACATTAGTAATAGGGTCATACTGACCGAATTGTACCTCGAGGTGTTATCATAAGCAGGGAATTATTTCTGCTTATATCATCCAGATCATAAGAAAGGTTAAACAAACCAATGGAAAGGAAAAAATGATTAATTGATTATTCAAATTAATCAATGGGAAGGAAAATGTGTTTACACACAAAAATTGGGAGTATATCCTTCCCGGGAAAAAAGGCGGAGCAGGAAATACATGACAGGACAACAAGTTCAAAAGCATTTAGATAATGGGGCGAGGGAAGAATCATGATATACCAATACAACGGTGTGAGGGTAACTGATCGATAAACATTTTTTATTATGCTTCCGATGTTCTTGTAGATATTCGGAATACCACAGTCATGCTTCAATGTAGCAACGATATGGTGTCAAGTAAATATTGGGTTCGAAGGTCTCAAGAGATACCGAGAAACAATTCCAAGATTATCTCAGAACTTAAGGAATAACCAAGCACAATCTGTGTTGGCAGAAAGTCAAGATGTCATCGATGATATCACAAATCATCGAGGGGCAGGGATGGTATTTCTAGCCATGAATTCAATTGACATCTCTGAAGAAGCCAAAGTGTTCACAGTGATCACGGATTTTTTTGTCGAGAGACTCTATGAAGATGCCATCAAGCAGAAAAGGAAGGATGAAGTGAAAGGCTATGAGAACCACGAATTCAACACAAGCGCGAAGTCAAGCTTCTTGTTCGAGGTGAAATGATAAGATGAGGAAGATCGACGTAAGCTTAGCTCATCGTTGGAAGTTGCTCCGGGCATAAAGACCAGGTAGCACAGTTAAAACTTGACACGATAAAAATATAGCCGATCAGGCTAGGAATGATGTGATGGGGTATAAAACTTCCCAATATCAAGTACTAGGTGTAATGCCGGAAGGTAAATCGGAGTAGAGGTTGGACGGGGAAAATGATTTGCAGAGGATAAGTATTTTAACTTATCCGGTAAATGGAATCAAGGAGGAAATATGGTCGGAACCACGATTGCAAAGGATCAATTCATAGATACAAGATGAGCTTGTACCAAAGAAATGATTATTTTTTTACGAGCAGCTTCCATGATAAGTTATACATTGGGTCCATGGGAATGAACACAAAGGTTTGAGGTCGACTCTCACTTCTTCAATGCATAACCTTTAATTCACTCCTCGTTTTCGAAGAAATCATAGTGCAGAGGATTTATTTGGTGAAGTACAAGAAGAGTAAGACTCGTGAGAACTCTCTGGTCCACACGGATTATGCAAGGCATAAGTTCAACCCATCGGGGCATTTTTATGAATCTATACAACCATGAACCAAGCAAAAGATACAAGTTCGAAAGTAGAGCATCGAAGTCAATGCAGATGATACAATTTACCAAAGGTATCATGTATCAGGGAAAACCTCACAAGACTTTGACACTGTCAGATAACAACCCAACAATGGATCTAGCGATTCACGACAGAGTTGATGTGAGTATCGGTAATCAATCAGATGAAGAAGGGGATGCAAAGGCATCGGCTTATAGAAACGTCTGAATGATTTGATGCTTGGGTACAAACGAATTATGATTTCAAGACAAAGGATCAGAAGCAGAGGCTCTGATCAAAAGATGAGTGAATAGAATAGGCTTAGAGGTGTACCCAACCAAATCTGGATTGGGCAAGAACCAGCTCATATCTGGAAGGGTGTTTGAGCCGGAAAGAAAATTTCAAGGATTAATTGATGATTGCGAGTATTCGCACACACGCTGAATCCATAGGAACAGAATTACAATCACAAAGAGTTTTAAAGAATATTGCTAGACATATGGAATTAATCCTAATGCAAGCAGGCAAGGAGAACCAAGAGCAATAGGATGCAGAGGATTTTGAAAACTCAGATAGTATTTTCGGGTATTTTGGAAAGCATATGATCAACTTGGGACGAACGAACCCGGTTAAGTGAATTAACCGCAGTGCAAAAAGAAGCTGCAAAGCAGAAGGCAGAAAGGATTCTCGGAACAACGGAGAGTACTAGGGGTATCTTGTAATAATAGGAGCAACTAAGGATGGAGGTACAAGTGGCAAGTATGTTATTCACGGGGATTATCAGTGGTCTGGAACCGCAAGGCAATTGGCACGATGTCTCGAGAAACATCAAGGAGTATCTGCAGAATCTTCTAGCGAAGCAAGCAATCATCGATAATGTCGGGGCTCTTCGGGAGGAAGTGGGTACGAGAGCCTAATGTCAGAGTTAGTAAAATGTTTAACCCGAATAGACGAGAGATCAGAGTCCCAGAGTATAAACGAGGAATAAAAGATCCTAATACCACCCAATGGCAACGTGGGCCCATAAGCCACACAGCCAAGTTAGTAAAACAGTTTTGAATGACTAGACTCAACTTTGGCCAGGGAGTTGGAAAGGGGATCCTACAGGCAGTCGGCTTTGGTACCAACTTGTGATGCCCCCGATTCAATCATACACTAATCATACACGCAAATGTTTATGATCAAGATCAGGGACTCACGGAAAGATATCACAACACAACTCTAGACACAAATTAAAATAACACAAGATTTATACTACAAGCCAGGGGCCTTGAGGGCTCGAATACAAACGAGTCAGCGGAAGCAACAATATCTGAGTACAGACATGATTTAAACAAGTTTGCCTTAAGAAGGCTAGCACAAAAGCAACATCGATCGAAAAGGCAAGGCCTCCTGCCTGGAAGCCTCCTAACTACTCCTGGTCGTCAGCATCCGTCACGTGGTAGTAGGCACCCTCGGGGTAGTAGCAGTCATCAAAGGTGGCATCTGGCTCCTGGACTTCACCATCTGGTTGCAACAACCAGAAAGAAGAAAGAAGGGGGAAAAGGGGTAGCAAAGCAATCGTGAGTACTCATCCAAAGTACTCACAAGCAAGGATCTACACTACTTAATTATGCATCGGTATCAATGAAAAGGGTAGTATCTATGGACTAACTGTAGAATGCCAGAATAAGAGGGGGAGAAGCTAGTCCTATCGAAGACTAGCATCTTCTGGAAACCACCATCTTGCAGCAACATGAGGGAGTAGGGTAGTATAACATAAGTCATATTTATGTTGTTGTATCAACGCTCCGGGATCCTTTCTCGACTCCCGAAGCAACATATCCAAAATCATGCCTTAGCATCCAGTTCTAGTTGTATCGATCGGGATACAACTCCGAGTGTCCATTACCATAGGACAGGCTATCGATAGATGTTTTCTTCCCTGCAGGGGTGCACCAACTTACCCACCACACTCAATTAACTCCGGCTGAACACACTTTCCTGGGTCATGCCCGGCCTCGGCCAAACAATATGCCGCAACCCGACCTAGGATTAATAGAGAGGTCAGCACGCCGGACTAACCCTATGCCCCAGGGGGTCATGGGCCATCGCCCCGGGAACTCCTGCACATTGCGAATGTGGCCGGTGAGCAGATCTAGCTACCTTCTTAAAAGGCAGGTGCTTACGCAGTCCAACCCGGCGCGCGCCGCTCAGTCGCTGACGTCTATTAAGCTTCAGCTGATGCATACGACGCAGAACTCTCATACTATGCCCACGTGATGGTTAGTGCTATCAGGCCAGAGGCCCCTCGGATCAAATATGCAAATCATAGTGGATTAGGAACGTGCGGTAACAAGCAGAGACTCATGAAAGATGTGACCCCGTCGCCCCATCTCGAGGACTTGCGGCAAGGGCTAAGAATCCCCGGCCACGCCTCGTAATTATCTCGCAGGCACCTTCCAGGTCAACCCGACTACACATCACTCGCAATTAAGCTCACGCGGGTACCCCTCAGGGCCGACCCGTCTTTAGTAACATGGTTCAGTGTAAAGTCATAGTAACCATAGTAACTATGTGTCTAACACCAATGGGAACCCTGAGGAACCACCCTCGATGGATCCCACTCGATGTAATCATCAAGGTGAACGTAAGAGGAACCACCCTCGAGGTTCACACTTGAGGGGTTGCACGACATAGTCGTATCGGAAGTGGTTAAGGAGGAAATCACCCTCGGTGACCATGATCAAATAGCTACACTACAGGGGTAACATCAGAAGTGCTGATGAGGTCTCACCCTCGGCACTCGATAGTAACCCAATAGTGTCGAGCAACTAAGGGGAAAGTGATGTGCAGTGCTGGGGCATGGTCTTCGATCCTGTTGATCGGGTCTTTGACGATGAAACAGGGGCAATAAGGACAAGGTGGGGGTCACTAATGGATCACTAACCAACCTATACTAAGTAGTTTAGGTTAAGCAGGTAAGGTACAACAGCAGATACAAAAGCAGGGTATGCATCAGAATAGGAGCAAACAATTACAGTAGCAAAATCTAATGCAAGCATGAGAGAATGGAATGGGCGATATCGGGATGATCAAAGGGGGGGCTTGCTTGGAAGCTCTCCTGAAAAGGAAGAAGTGTCGTTGTCGACGTAGTCGATCACCGGGGAATCATCAGCCTCGGGGTCTACTGGAGGGAAGAGGGGGAAGAAACAATAAATATAAAGCACACAGATACATTGCTAAGCATGACATGACGAAAAGCAGAACTAGGGTCGACCAAACGTAGTGCTGCACGAAATAGGTGAAGGGGGAAAACAACCGGGAATGTTTTCCCGGTTCCGGACATGTGTGAGACAAATGACCGGAGGGGGAATGTTCCATGTTCAGATAGTTAGAGGCATCTAACAGCTAAACGGAATGCGTACTCGGATTTGTTGGATTTTTCTGAGCAACTTTGATATATAAAACATTTTCATCGGAGTTACGGTTTATTTTGTATTAATTTTCTAAGTTTTAAACATATCTAGAATTATTTTAAATCAAAAGAACTTAATGCGCCAGCATGACGTCACCCTGACGTCGGCAGTCAACCTGCCAGTTGACCGGTCAAGCTGATGTCCAGGACGCACCTGTCAATGATAGCGAGGGTTTAACAGTGTTTAATTTAATATAAACTAGCTACTTAATTTACTGGGCCCACCTGTCAGTACCTAATTAAGTTAATTAATTATCATTTTTAAATGTTTTAGTTAATAAGGGGAGGTGGGCCCTATCTGTCAGCTGCTGGGCTGGTCCAGTCAGCAGAGCTGATCGGTCAACAGGTCGGCTGGGCCCCTAGGGCCCACGGGTCAATGACCAAGGTGGTGGCCCCGGGCCGACCACGTCAGCGCAGGTGACGACGTTTAACCGTCGGTGGCCATAGCCACGGTGAAGGGTCGACGCGCACTAGAATCCATCTAGGGGCGGCCTTTTTGCGAGCAGTTCGCACCGTTCGAACGCGTGCACGACGCCGAGTCGGGTGGTGGTGGTGGCTCACCCGGGGACGGCCGGAGACGCCGCCGGCGTGGAGCACGGGCGGCGGTGGCCTTCGGGCGCTCGACGGCGATGGTCCTTTGGGACACGGCTCGTCATGCGGAGCGGCTCTACGGGCGGCTGGTCCTCGCGTGCATACATTGCCGCAGTCGGTAGTAGGCGGGAGGCGACAACCTCACCGAAGACGAGCTCGCCGCAGCGGCCGGAGCACTGGCCCGTCGAGGACGGGGCCAGGGGGAGGGGGAGGAGTAGTGGGAGCGTGCAGTGGGTGCAGGCGGAGGTGCTGAGCACGACGGGATGGTCGGCCGTGAGCTCTGCGAGCCGTGGCCACGGCGGCGAGCACCACCATGGCGACGAGCTCGGGCACGAGGGGGGAAGCAGCTACGGGGGGAGAAGAGATGCGCGAGGAGAGGGGAAAGGACCCGGAGCTCACCGGGAAGGCACAAGGAGGCCCGGCGACAACTTAGTAGCAGCAGGGGGTGGCTGGAATGGACGGCGACGGCGACGACCGAAGCGGAGGAAGGTGGTGATCCAGCAAGGCAGAGGGGCTCCGAGGTCTGCGGCATGGTCACGATCATCGTGGTCGAGGACGAGGGGGGCTCCTGGACACGGGCGGACGGAGGACGGACGCCGGTGGCCACGCGCACGGCGAGGCCGCGGCGACGGCTAGCCTGGGCCGGCGCGGCGCGACAGATCTGGGGGAGGGGGAGAGAGAGGAGTGGGAAGCCAGGAGGACGGGTGGGTGGATGAGAGCGGGGGGGAGCTCGAGGGGGCGTGGCTGTCGCCCTTATCCCCTCGGGACGGCGCCGGCAAGGTGGTGTGGCGGGGACGCGTCGGGAGGAGCCCCAGTCGGATGAACAGGGGAGGAAGAGAGCGACCGGGGGAGGTGGGCCGCCTAGGTTGGGCCGGCTGGTCCGGATGGGCTAAGGCCCAAGGAGGCAGGGACTTCCTTTCCTTTTTATTTTTTTGTTTTTTCTTTCATAGAGAGGGTTTTATAATATTTGGGGCATTGAAATGATTTTTGAAAAATATGGGAATTGTCCACATAAATACCATGCAATGTTTGGCACTGCCACAAAAAGTTCGGAAGAAGTTTGAATTTTTATAAATTAAAAAGGCATTTAATCTATTGTTCTAGCCATTGAATTAAATAGTTTAGTGCACTTAAACACTTGGCAAAAATGTTGGTTCACTACTAATATTAGTTATGGATTATTTGGCACATGATGAACATTTTAGTTTTCAAGTCTGACAAATATGAATTTTTTACTTTAGATTGGATTTGAATTTGAATTGTGATTTGGCTCAAGTGAAGATTAGCAACAGTAATGTGATGACATGGCACCATTAACAGGGGATTGCTGTAGCATGACACTGGGGGTGTTACAACTCACCATCTTTCGTATAGTTCCAGCCCGGGAAGTCATGAACCCCATGCCCTCCCACCGGTATTTGCTTTATATCCACCGCATCTTCAGCTGTAAACATGGCATCAATCTTCGCATGATCCCATCCATCTCCATCATCAGTTAGCAGATCCGCCACCCTAGTGATCCCCTGAATAAATGTTTGGCCCAGAGGCCTCAAAGAATCCTTGTGAGGGATCCAATTATCATGGTGAATGTGGATATTAGCCCCATCTCCGACGCGCCAAACCAGCCCTTCTTTCAGCAAGTCACGCCCCAAAGAGAATACTTTGGAATGTGTATGATCCATCCGAAGGACAAGTAGCCTGCATAATAGAGGAGTCCTTGAAATACCGAGCCCGTAGGACCCTTGCAACAAGCGAATTAGGCACCTGCAGGAGCCTCCAAGCTTGCTTCCCTAACAGAGCCTGATTGAAAGCTTCATAATTTCGGAATCCCATTCCCCCTTCTCTCTTTGACATACACATTTTGTCCCAAGCTACTGCTACGTCTTGAGCTTGCGTTGGTTTTCCTCGAAGAGGAGAGGGTGATGCAGCAATAGTAGCGTAAGTATTTCCCTCAGTTTTTGAGAACCAAGGTATCAATCCAGTAGGAGGCTCCTCAAAAGTCCCACGCACCTACATAAACAAACAAAGAACTCGCAACCAACGCAATAAAGGGGTTGTCAATCCCTTCACGGCCACTTGCAGAAGTGAGATCTAATAAAGATAGTAAGATAAGATAAATATATTTTTGGTATTTTATAATATAGATGCAAAAAGTAAAGATGCAAATAAAAGTAGATTAGAAGCAAATATGATAAGAGATAGACCCGGGGGCCATAGGTTTCACTAGTGGCTTCTCTCAAGATAGCATAAGTATTACGGTGGGTGAACAAATTACTGTCGAGCAATTGATAGAAAAGCGAATAATTATGAGATTATCTAGGCATGATCATGTATATAGGCATCACATCCGCAACAAGTAGACCGACTCCTTCCTGCATCTACTACTATTACTCCACACATCGACCGACTCTTGCCTGCATCTAGAGTATTAAGATCATAAGAACAGAGTAACGCATTAAGCAAGATGACATGATGTAGAGGGATAAACTCAAGCAATATGATATAAACCCCATCTTGTTATCCTCGATGGCAACAATACAATACATGCCTTGCAACCCTTTCTGCCACTGGGTAAGGACACCGCAAGATTGAACCCAAAGCTAAGCACTTCTCCCATGGCAATAAAGATCAATCTAGTAGGCCAAACCAAACTGATAATTCGAAGAGACTTGCAAAGATAACTCAATCATACATAAAATAATTCAGAGAAGATTCAAATATTATTCATAGATAAACTTGATCATAAACCCACAATTCATCGAATCTCGACAAACACACCGCAAAAAGAGTTTACATCGAATAGATCTCCACAAGAGAGGGGGAGAACATTGTATTGAGATCCAAAAAGAGAGAAGAAGCCATCTAGCTAATAACTATGGACCCGTAGGTCTGTGGTAAACTACTCACAACTCATCGGAGGGGCAAGGATGTTGATGTAGAAGCCCTCCGTGGTCGATTCCCCCTCTGGCAGAGTGCCGGCGGAGGCTCCAAGATGAGATCTCGCGGATACATAAGGTTACGGTGGTGGAAATTGTGTTTCGTCTACCCCCTGGATGTTTTTGGGGTACGTAGGCTTATATAGGAGGAAGAAGTACGTCGATGGACGCCCGAGGGGCCCACGAGACAGGGGGCGCGCCCTATAGGGGGGGGCGCCCTCCTATCTCGTGGGAGCCTCTGCTACTTCTTAACTTGCACTCCAAGTCCTCTGGATCATGTTCGTTCCAAAAATCACGCTCCCGAAGGTTTCATTCCGTTTGATATTCCTTTTCTTCGAAATACTGAAATAGGCAAAAAAAACAGCAATATGGGTTGGGCCTCCGGTTAGTAGGTTAGTCCCAAAAATGATATAAATGTGTAAAATAAAGACCATAAACATCCAAAAGGGGTAATATAATAGCATGGAACAATCAAAAATTATATATATGTTGGAGACGTATCAAGCATCTCCAAGCTTAATTCCTGCTCGTCCTCGAGTAGGTAAATGATAAAAAGAGAATTTTTGATGTGGAATGCTACCTACTATAATTCTAAATGTAATTTTATTTATTGTGGCATGAATGTTCAGATCCAAATGATTCAAAATAAAAGTTCATATTGATAAAAGAAGTAGTAACACTTCAAGCATACATCAAAGTAATCATGTCTTCTCAAAATAACATGGCAAAAGAAAGTTCATCCCTACAAAATCATATAGTTAGGCTATGCTTCATTTTCGTCACACAAAGATGTTCCCAACTTCTATACCCCAGATGACAAGCCAAGCAATTGTTTCATACTTAAATAATCTCAAACTTTTTCAACCTTCACGCAATACATGAGCGTGAGCCATGGATATAGCACTATGGGTGGAATAGGATATGATGATGGGGATTGTGTGGAGAAGACAAAAAAGGAGAAATTCTCACATTGACGAGGATAATTAACGGGCTATGGAGATGCCCATCAATTGATGTCAACATGAGGAGTAGGGATTGCCATGCAACGGATGCACTAGAGCTATAAATGAATGCTTAACAAAAGAAAACTAGTGGGTGTGCATCCAACTTGCTTGCTCACGAAGACCTAGGGCATTTGAGGAAGCCCATCGTAGGAATATACAAGCCAAGTTCTATAATGAAAAATTCCCACTAGTATGAAAAAGACAACTTATGAGACTCACTATATGAAAAACATGGTGCTACTTTGAAGCACAAAAATATGAGACTCACTACATGAAGAACAAGGTGCTACTTTGAAGCACAAGTGTGGAAAAAGTGATAGTAGCATTGCCCTTTTTATTTATTTTCTTTTTTTCTTTTATTTTCTTTTTTACTTTTTTTTGGCCTTTCTTTTTTTCTTTTGGCCTTTCTTCTTTTTTTTTCCTTTTTTTTCTTTTTGGGCAATGCTCTAATAATGATGATCATCACACTTCTATTGATTACAACATATGAATTACAACTCGAAACTAGAACAAGATATGACTCTATATGAATGCCTCCGGCGGTGTACCGGGATGGTGCAATGAATCAAGAGTGACATGTATGAAAAATAATGCATGGTG
Source organism: Triticum timopheevii (assembly GCA_963921465.1). Taxonomy (NCBI): domain Eukaryota; kingdom Viridiplantae; phylum Streptophyta; class Magnoliopsida; order Poales; family Poaceae; genus Triticum; species Triticum timopheevii. The sequence goes on from OY997268.1 coordinate 525,878,278, forward strand.
GCTTTTCCACAAATACGATGTCAACTACATGATCATGCAATGGCAATATGACAAAAGTAATGTATGTCATGATGATAAACGGAACGGTGGAAAGTTGCATGGCAATATATCTCGGAATGGCTATGGAAATGCCATAATAGGTAGGTATGGTGGCTGTTTTGAGGAAGATATAAGGAGGTTTATGTGTGATAGAGCGTATCGTATCACGGGATTTGGATGCACCGGTGAAGTTTGCACCAACTCTCAAGGTGAGAAAGGGCAATGCACGGTACCGAAGAGGCTAGCAATGGCGGAAAGGTAAAAGTGCGTATAATCCATGGACTCAACATTAGTCAAAAGAACTCATATACTTATTGCAAAAATTTAGAAGTCATCAAAAATCAAGCACTGCGCTCATGCTCCTAGGGGGATAGATTGGTAGGAAAAGACCATCGCTCGTCCCCGACCGCCACTCATAAGGATGCACAAGCCAGGTACACTTCATGTTTCAAATTTGTTACACAAATTTAACCATATGTGCATGCTACGGGACTTGCTAACTTCAACACAAGCATTCTTTAAATTCATAATCACCCAACTAGCATGACTTTAATATCACTACCTCCATATCTCAAAACAATTATCAAGTATCAAATTGATCATAGCATCCAATTCACTTCCTATGATAGTTTTTATTATACCCAACTTGGATGCCTACCATTCTAGGACCAATTTTATAACCAAAGCAAATACCATGCTGTTCTAAAAGACTCTCAAAAAGATATAAGTGAAGCATGAGAGACTAGCAATTTCTACAAAAATAAGTCACCACCGTGCTCTAAAAGATATAAGTGAAGCACTAGAGCAAAAACTGTCAAGCTCAAAAGATATAAGTGAAGCACATAGAGTATTCTAGCAAATTATAATCAAATAGGCTTCTCCCAAAAGGTGTGTACAGCAAGGATGATTGTGGTAAACTAAAAAGCAAAGACTAATATAATACACGACGCTCCAAGCAAAACACATATCATGTGGCGAATAAAAATATAGCTCCAAGTAAAGTTACCAATGAACGAAGACGAAAGAGGGGATGCCTTCCCGGGGCATCCCCAAGCATAGGCTTTTGGCTATTCTTGAATATCTTGGGGTGCCTTGTGCATCCGCAAGCTTAGGCTCTTGCCACTCCTTATTCCATAGTCCATAAAAGCTTTACCCAAAACTTGAAAACTTCACAACACAAAACTCAACAGGAAATCTTATAAGCTTCGTTAGTGAAAAAAAAAACCACCACATAAGGTACTGCAATGAACTCATTCTTTATTTATTTTGGTGTTAAACCTACTGTATTCCAACTTCTTTATGGTTTATAAACTAATTTACTAGCCATAGATGCATCAAAATAAGCAAACAACACACGAAAAACAAAATCTGTCAAAAACAAACAGTCTGTAGAAATCTGTAACTAACGCAAACTTCTGGAACTCTAAAAATCCTACCAAAATAGGAAGTCCTGGAAATTTTGTTTATTGAACATCATCAAAAATAATCAACGCAAAAGCACGTTTCTGTCATTTAACAAAACTAAATTCGTGCGTGCAAAGTTTCTGTTTTTTAGCAGAATCAAATCAACTATCATCATAGGTTATCCTATAGGTTCTACTTGGAACAAACACTAATTAAAAGATAAAAACACATCTAAACAGAAGGTAGAAGCAAGATTTATTACTAAACAGGAGCAAAAACAAAAAACATAAAGAAAATTGGGTTGCCTCCCAACTAGCGCTATCGTTTAACACCCCTAGCTAGGCATAAAACCGAAGATAGATCTAACGAGTGCCATATTTGGCACTAAATTCATAAGTAGCTCGCATGATAGATTCATAAGGTAATTTGACTTTCTTTCTTGGAAAGTGCTCCATGCCTTTCTTTAATGGAAATTGGAATCTAATATTCCCTTCCTTCATATCAATAATCGCGCCAATCGTTCTAAGGAAAGGTCTACCAAGAATAATAGGGCAAGAAAGATTGTAATCTATATCAAGAACGATAAAATCCACGGGCACCAAATTTCTATTTGCAACAATGAGAGCATCATTGATCCTTCCCATTGGCTTTTTAATGGTGGAATCCGCAAGGTGCAAATTTAAAGAGCAATCATCAAGATCATGGAAACCTAGAATATCACATAAAGTTTTCGAAATCGTGGAAACACTAGCACCCAAATCACACAAAGCAAAACACTCATGATCTTTAATTCTAATCTTTATAGTAGGTTCCCACTCATCATTAAGTTTTTCATCATAAGATTGCATCAAGGCATCAACAATATATTTGGTAAAAGCTTTGTTTTGACTATAAGCATGAGGAGAATTAACAACGGATTGCAACAAGGAAATACAACCTTTTAAAGAACAATTATCATAATAAAAATCCTTAAAATCCGAGATAGTGGTTTCAATACTATTTAAAGTTGTTACCTCTCCAATCCCACTTTTACCAAATTTAGCATTAAGATCTAAAAACTCTGAATTCTTGGGACGCCTTCTAGGTAAAGTTGACTCATCATCAGTCCCATAATTATCCAGATTCATATTGCAAAACATAGATATAATAGGAGACGCATCAATAACTTTAAGATCCTCATCATTATTTTCATGGAAACTAGAAGAACACGCGTTTATAAAGCTATCTTTTTTAGCACGCAATCTAGCGGTTCTTTCCTTGCACTCGTCAATGGAAATTCTCATTAGTTTGAGAGACTCATTTATATCATGCTTAGGAGGAGAAGATCTAAGTTTAAGAGAATCAACATCAAGCGAAAGTCTATCAACGTTCCTAGCCAAATCATCAACTTTGAGCAATTTTTCTTCAAGAAAAGCATTAAAATTCTTTTGAGAAATCATAAATTCTTTCACACTATTATCAAAATCAGAGGGCATCTTATTAAAATTACCATAATAATTATTGTAGTAATTTCCATAATTATTAGAGGAATTACTAGGGAACGGTCTAGCATTAAAGTTTCCTCTATAAGCATTGTTTCCAAAACTATTCCTACCAACAAAATTCACATCCATAGATTCATTATTATTCTCAATCAAAGAATACAAAGGCATATCATTGGGATCAATAGGAGTATTTTTAGTAGCAAACAATTTCATAAGTTCATCCATCTTTCCACTCAAAACATTGATTCTTCTATAGAATGCACTTTTTTACTAGAAGATCTTTCAGTGTGCCATTGAGAACAATTAGACATAATATTATCAAGAAGTTTTGTAGCATCTCCTAACGTGATTTCAATAAACGTGTCTCCCGCGGCCGAATCTAAGAGATTTCTAGAATCAAAGTTCAAACCGGCATAAAGTTTTTGTATGATCATCCATAAATTCAAACCATGAGTAGGGCAATTGCGAAGAATCAATTTCATTCTTTCCCAAGATTGGGCAACATGCTCATGATCAAGTTGTTTAAAATTCATAATATCGTTCCTAAGAGTGATAATCTTAGCGGGAGGAAAATACTTAAAGATAAAAGCATCTTTACACTTGTTCCAAGAATCAATACTATTTCTAGGCAAAGACGAAAACCAAACTTTAGCACGATCTCTAAGTGAAAACGGAAATAACTTCAATTTGAAAATATTGTTATCCGTATCTTTCTTCTTTTGCATATCACACAAATCAACAAAGTTGTTTAGATGAGTAGCGCCATCTTCACTAGGAAGGCCGGCGAATTGATCTTTCATAACAAGATTTAGCAAAGCAGTATTGATTTCACAAGACTCAACATCATTAAGAGGAGCAATCGGAGTACTAAGGAAATCACTGTTGTTGGTATTCGAGAAATCACACAATTTGGTATTATCTTGCGCCATGGCAACAAGTAATCCAACACACAAGCAAACAGAAAAAGGCAAGCGAAAAGAGAGGAGGAGATTGGGAAAGAGAGGGCAAATAAAACGGCAAGGGTGAAGTGGGGAGAGGAAAACGAGAGGCAAATGGCAAATAATGTAAATGTGAGGGAGATGAGTTTGTGATGGGTACTTGGTATGTCTTGACTTGAGCGAAGACCTCCCCGGCAACGGCGCCAGAAATCCTTCTTGCTACGTCTTGAGCTTGCGTTGGTTTTCCTCGAAGAGGAGAGGGTGATGCAGCAATAGTAGCGTAAGTATTTCCCTCAGTTTTTGAGAACCAAGGTATCAATCCAGTACGAGGCTCCTCAAAAGTCCCACGCACCTACACAAACAAACAAAGAACTCGCAACCAACGCAATAAAGGGGTTGTCAATCCCTTCACGGCCACTTGCAAAAGTGAGATCTAATAAAGATAGTAAGATAAGATAAATATATTTTTGGTATTTTATAATATAGATGCAAAAAGTAGAGATGCAAATAAAAGTAGATTAGAAGTAAATATGATAAGAGATAGACCCGGGGGCCATAGGTTTCACTAGTGGCTTCTCTCAAGATAGCATAAGTATTACGATGGGTGAACAAATTACTGTCGAGCAATTGATAGAAAAGCGAATAATTATGAGATTATCTAGGCATGATCATGTATATAGGCATCACATCCACAACAAGTAGACCGACTCCTGCCTGCATCTACTACTATTACTCCACACATCGACCGACTCCTGCCTGCATCTAGATTATTAAGTTCATAAGAACAGAGTAATGCATTAAGCAAGATGACATGATGTAGAGGGATAAACTCAAGCAATATGATATAAACCCCATATTGTTATCCTCGATGGCAACAATACAATACGTGCCTTGCAACCCTTTCTGTCACCGGGTAAGGACACCGCAAGATTGAACCCAAAGCTAAGCACTTCTCACATGGCAAGAAAGATCAATCTAGTAGGCCAAACCAAACCGATAATTCGAAGAGACTTGTAAAGATAACTCAATCATACATAAAAGAATTCAGAGAAGATTCAAATATTATTCATAGATAAACTTGATCATAAACCCACAATTCATCGGATCTTGACAAACACACCGCAAAAAGAGTTTACATCGAATAGATCTCCACAAGAGAGGGGGAGAACATTGTATTGAGATCCAAAAAGATAGAAGAAACCATCTAGCTAATAACTATGGACCCGTAGGTCTGTGGTAAACTACTCACAACTCATCGGAGGGGCAAGGATGTTGATGTAGAAGCCCTCTGTGGTCGATTCCCCCTCTGGCAGAGTGCCGACGAAGGCTCCAAGATGAGATCTCGCGTAGGCTTATATAGGAGGAAGAAGTATGTCGGTGGATGCCCGAGGGGCCCACGAGACAGGGGGTGCGCCCTCCTATCTCGTGGGAGCCTCGGCTGCTTCTTGACTTGCACTCCAAGTCCTCTGAATCATGTTCGTTCCAAAAATCACGCCCCTGAAGGTTTCATTCCATTTGGACTCCGTTTGATATTCCTTTTCTTCGAAATATTGAAATAGGCATAAAAACAACAATATGGGCTGGGCCTCCGGTTAGTAGGTTAGTCCCAAAAATGATATAAATGTGTAAAATAAAGCCCATAAACATCCAAAAGGGGTAATATAATAGCATGGAACAATCAAAAATTATAGATACGTTGGAGACGTATCAGCTACCCACACTCCCACCCTCGTACAATCACTTGACATGTATCAGTGTCAGGCCCACTCTGTCAACCGTGTATTCTTTTGAATTGTTCATATAATGCAATAAAATAAAACTTCTAAAAAATTCATATTAATAAAAAAACACGAACAATCTTCGTTTCTTAGATTAGGGGTCTGCTCTGTATGGTCAATATCTAATCACATCGATTATTCATCTATTTATTCCAAGGCCATATAATAGATTTATCCTATTCTATGTTTTTTTCCAAATAAGTAGTGAAATAGACACAAACCACATGAGGCACATATAGGGGCTATCCAGGTGTTCCAAAAAGCCCGAAGAATACTCATTGTTATTCTTATAGAATATAGCTACAAATTGTCAGTTTGTCACATTGATCTAACATGGTATAGCAATTCTTGGATCTGTTTATTGGATACAAAGATGTAGTACGGCAAAAAATGGCAGATATACGTATGAATCTACCATAGTAATGTCATCCTAGTAGACACTCTTCTTATTGATATATCACTTACTCCAAAGAAGCCCCGGTCGAACGGATTAAGAAAGGCAATAATTCACCTAATCATTCATCTTCCCAAGTGTACCTAAAGAGATCATAGTAGATAGACCATCTTTTTTAGCTAAAAAAGAAGCATATATTAGAATTTTATAAAAGAAAAATATCCTCAAATTCTCACAAAAAAGCAAAACAACCAATCGTCTATGAGGTACACCCTCCTTTCATTTGTAACATTGGATATCATTGTCCGGCATAAAAGGATCGGGAGTGCTAAAAATTCTGACGTCTAGTTTTTAAGTATGGAAAATTGAAGGTTTTATGGTGATTTTCTTTAGACATAATTTTTGCCAGGGTTTGCCATGCTTGCTAAAGGAAAATACCATCCTTGCGACAACATAAATTATTTCCATAGAAACATTTGATTTGCCATGCTAAAAGATTTGATGTTCGATTTGTAACAAAACACTACAAAGATAACGACGGTGCAATGAGATTGTAAAAATTACATTGGTAAGGACATGAAACAGTAAAAGCATTACCTATTATGATGTTAATATTTGCATTGACTTCATTCATTGTATTAACTTCATTAAGCAATTTATTCCCTTTTCAAAAAATACCATATAAAATAAAATGGTTCGCTAGGAACCAACATAAATATTAATATAGCGATGTGTGGTTTTAATTGTTACGTTCCGTGACTCAAACTATATACAGCTCAAATATTTTCATGGCATTGCATATTTATTTTATAGTAAAGTACATGCTCAACCAAAAAAGGAGAATGAAGCTAGAAGTCCCACATAAGAAACATTTATGTAAAAGGATATATCTTCAAAATCAGATTTTTTTTGCCCTTGTTATTATTATGAACAATCGACAACCTGAATTTTGCCTTCATAAACCATTTAAAGTCATATGTGTACTAACGTAATGTCACGTAGATACAACACATATGGTTATAATTATGGTGTTCTTTTTGGAAATGAAACATTATAATTATGCATCCGCAAAGTAAAGCTGGTCAAATATAATTCAACCAAATGGGATTAGAACCATTCTAACCGTGTAATATGAATATTATCACATTATGATTTAATTTCCATACACTTTTGACACATTTAAGATGATCCCCCGCAACCTGGTTAATTACACATAAAAATGCAACTATCTACTTCTGAAGAGTGCAACCAAGAGTTTGCTTTTCCTCGCCACCGTTTACATGGTATAATTACATTTTTTTTCCTTTTCCAAACGTAAAGCATCCTTTCTACCTTTGTTTAGAACTTGCATCCTATCTACTTATATACTCTTGCATGACCAACGATAATGGTTTTCTTGAAGCCCGCTATCTAATCGTGACCAATAACAAACATCTTTTTGTAATTTTTTTTGTTTGCTAACTATAGCCAACACGAAAGGTTGTCTTGTTTGTATATGCTGCTCACTTGGTCCAATATAGAGGACTAGAGGTCCATGGAAGCACACAGAGGGAGATACATCACCAGGGCTATGTGTCGCTTACTGCGAGACATGGGCATCTAGGTATAGCTTTAAGCGAGACCTAGCGTAGCCTCGCCTAAAGAGATAGGCTAGTGGGTTGGCCAGTAATGTGCTTTCATCACACCTTCGGAAAATTTTCCTGGACCTTTAAAGACATGTTGACAACATTAATGAAATGTTTGTGCATTTGAAAATGGTTTACGTACAAGAAAAAACGACCATGACATATTCTCAAAAAATTATAGAATGTAAAAAATGTTCACGCAATTCAAAAATATATTTTGTCCTATTCAAAAAATTGTGTGCCATTTCAAAAAAAATGTTCACACATATAAATGTGATATTTGAAAAATGTTTATAAAATGATCGTATAGTTTAAAAAATTCATGCCATTAAAAAAATGTACAACGTGCATTTGGAAAATGTTTAACATGTATTTTAAAATGTTCAAAACAACTATTTGAAAAATTGTGCATCGTGTATTTGAAAAATGTTCAACGTTTATTAAAAAAAGTTCCACGTGTATATGAAACATGTATAATATGAATTGAAAAAGTAGACGTGTGCCCATAAAAGAAAACAGAAAAGGAAACAAAGAAACAAAGAAAAACGATGAAGAAACACAAAAAAATAGAAAAAGAATAAAATCAGGTTGAAGCATCTCAAACCAGTCGAAACCGGACATAGAAGCTTCATAAAACCGCTTCCCAATACCTTCTCGCAGTAGACGAGAAATATTATTTGTAGGGGCCGGATTTTCGGGATATAAATCCCAGCAAATGACCCTTATGTCATCACCGGCCCCAGGATTACTGTTCGTTGGTGGACACTTTCCTTGATATAGAATTCCAAGCAATTACAAGACATTGAGTACAAGACCACAAAGGTCCAATGAATATAACAAGGATCTCTAGTGGTGGATGATGAAAGTGACTCGTGGATCTCCAACGTTGATGGGACTCCATTCCCACAGGAACAGTTGGCCAGGATAACTCCTATCTCACACGGTTGTTATCTTCGAATCCTAGGTTGTGGGGTGTCTTCGCAGTACTCCTCTCTGAATCATGATCTGGCCAAGACAATAGCCAGTGACAAGCCAGTGAGTACGTTTGAATGTACTCGCAAACATGATGAACAAAAGATATATCGAATGCATATGCTCGTAATGAATCAAATTATATGCATGAGATGACTGAAAATTAAAGCATGGCCCGATGAATATTAATACGATGCAGAAGGATAAATAAAACATGTTAGTAGTAAATCAAGAAACTAAAATGGAACATCGGGCATTGGACCGCCCGAGGAATTCCAAGAAAAATGCTAAGTGGGTGTCTGAAAGCGACGCCTCGAGAGGTCTTGAAAATAACTGCCTAACGGTTGTCTAATAGCGATGCCTCGAGAGGTCTTGGGAATACATGGCACAATCGGGTGTTTGAAGCGACGCCTCATAAAGGGCTTATATGAAAAATAATAACACGAGTATCCAGGTGGACTAGCCATCCCAAGTGATACTCAGAAACGAAAATAAACTTGAGTATCCCGTGTAGTCTAGCCATCCCAAGGGATACTCAAGGTTAAACATAAGAGGAAAAGGTTAGTCCACAATATTATTCATATCAACAATAATATTCGTAATAGCCCCAGTAGTGACAATCATTATCCTGCAAAAGGATCCATGATCACTTTAATTATTTCCTCCGGAGACTGACACTAAGACCGACACTTGACCAACCCAGACTGTAGTCCTTAACCATGGACACGGCTATTCGAATAGGTATAACTCTGCAGAGGGTGTACTCTCTACCCACGTGTATAGAATTTCTTTAGCCAACACCGAGACGTTGACTAATTACCGTTACGGCTTTTGGGTTGAAAACACACCTGACCAGCACACACCATATTAACTTTCCAGATGCCAGGAATCACCCAAAGCATCATTCAAGAAAAACTCTAAGGCGGGGTGAGGGAGTCCTGGACTAGGGGGTGTTCGGACAGCCGGACTATCAATGTCCGCCGGACTCCAAGACTACGAAGATACAAGATTGAAGACTCCGACTCGTGTCCGGAAGGTACTTTACTTGGCGTGGAAGGCAAGCTTGGCGATACGGATACGTAGATCTCCTACTATTGTAACCGACTCTGTGTAACCCTAGCCCTCTCCGGTATCTATATAAACCGGAGGGCTTTAGTCCGTAGGACAACATACATTACAATAATCATACCATAGGCTAGCTTCTAGGGTTTAGCCTCCTTGATCTCGTGGTAGATCTACTCTTGTACTACCCATATCATCAATATTAATCAAGCAGGAGTAGGGTTTTACCTCCATCGAGAGGGCCCGAACCTGGGTAAAAAACATCGTGTCCCTTGTCTCCTGTTACCATCCGCCTAGACGCACAGTTCGGGACCCCCTACCCGAGATCCGCCGGTTTTGACACCGACATTGGTGCTTTCATTGAGAGTTCCTCTGTGTCGTCACCGATAGGCTTGATGGCATCTTCAACCCGCAACGCTGTCCAGGGTGAGACTTTTCTCCCCGGACAGATCTTCGTATTCGGCGGCTTCGCACTGCGGGCCAATTCACTTGGCCATCTGGAGCAGATCGAAAGCTACGCCCCCGGCCGTCAGGTCAGATTTGGAAGCTTAAACTTCACGGCCGATGTCCGAGGAGATTTGATCCTCGATGGACTCGAGCCACAGCCAAGCGCGCCGCACTGTGACGATGGGCATGATCTAGCTCTGCCGCCGAACAGTGCTTTGGTGGCCGCACACGAATCCGCTCCGGCCATTAGCCCGGAGCCGATCGCCCAGATCGAGGGCTGGTGGATAGACGCCGCCCCGGGGGCTTCAACATCCACGGCGATGGAGCCGAACACCAATCTTGTCCCCTGCGAAACTCGTGATTCCGAGGCGCCGGACTCCTCGCCGAACTCCGAACCTCCCGCGCCCCTACCAATCGATCCAGATTGGGCGCCGGTTATGGAATTCACCGCCGCGGACATCTTTCAATGCTCGCCTTTCGGCGATATCTTAAATTCACTAAAGCATCTCTCGTTATCAGGAGAGTCCTGGCCGGATTATGGCCAGGATGGTTGGGATGCGGACGACGAAGAAATTCAGAGCCCACCCGCCACCCACTTTGTAGCCACTGTCGACGATTTAACCGACATGCTAGACTACGACTCCGAAGACATCGACGCTATGGAAGACGATGCCGGAGACGAACAGGAACCAGCGCCCACAGGGCACTGGAAGGCCACCTCGTCATATGACGTATACATGGTGGATACCCCAAAAGATGGGGACGGCGAAGGAACAGCGGAGGCAGATTCCTTAAAGAAACAGCCCAAGCGCCGGCGTCAGCGGCGCCGCTCTAAATCTCGCCACAGCAAAACGGAGATTCCGGCACAGGAGATAATAACACTCCAGAGAGTGCCGAAGACAATCCCCTCCCGCAAGACTCAGCGCAGGAGGATGCAGAAGCAAGCCCTCATGAGGGGGCGGCAGATGAAGAGGTCGAGGATCATGATTATATGCCTCCCTCCGAAGACGAAGCAGGCCTCAACAATGACGAATTCGTCGTACCCGAGGATCCCGTTGAACAAGAGCGCTTCAAGCGCAGGCTTATCGCCACAGCAAACAGCCTAAAGAAAAAGCAGCAGCAGCTTCAAGCTGATCAGGACCTGCTGGCCGATCGATGGACCGAGGTCCTCGCGGCCGAAGAGTATAAACTCGAACGTCCCTCCAAAAGTTACCTAAAACGCAAGCTGCTCCCCCGATTAGAGGAGGAAGCATACATACATCCATCACCAGCGCACGATATGGCTGACCGACCACCCCGTGGTCGTGACAGAGAGGCATCCAGGCCCCCAGCCAAGACCATACCCCGGCATCGCTCCAAAAGTACGAAGCCAAGAGGGAACGCGCCGGACTTGTGAGACATATTGGAGGACAAAGCAAGGCAATCCAGATCCATCTATGGATCACGTGGGCGCCCTACGACCCATGACGAATACCGTCGTGCCGGATACAATAACCCCAGCCAGGCCGAACACAGCAGACAGCACTCTCTCGAGCTGCGTCGCGATATTGCTCAATACAGGGGCGCCGCACACCCGTTATGCTTCACTGACGAAGTAATGGATCATCAGATCCCCGAAGGGTTTAAACCCGTAAACATCGAATCTTACGATGGCACAACAGACCCCGCGGTGTGGATCGAAGACTATCTTCTCCACATCCATATGGCCCGCGGCGACGATCTCCACGCCATAAAATACCTCCCACTCAAGCTTAGAGGACCAGCCCGGCATTGGCTTAACAGCTTGCCCGCAGAGTCAATTGGGTGTTGGAAGGACCTGGAGGCCGCATTCCTTGATAACTTCCAAGGCACATATGTGCGACCACCAGACGCCGATGACCTCAGCCACATCATTCAGCAGCCAGACGAATCGGCCAGACAATTCTGGACACGATTCTTGACAAAGAAAAATCAAATCATCGATTGTCCGGACGCAGAGGCCCTTGCAGCCTTCAAACATAACATCCGGGACGAATGGCTAGCCCGGCACCTGGAGCAGGAAAAGCCGAAATCCATGGCAGCCCTCACATCGTTAATGACCCACTTTTGTGCGGGAGAGGACAGCTGGCTAGCCCGCAGCAACAATCTCCGTAAAAATTCTGGCAGTCCAGATACTAAGGACAACAACGGCAGGTCACGTCGAAACAAAAACAAGCGCCGAATTCACGGCGACGATAAGGAGGATATGACAGTCAATGCCGGATTCCGAGGCTCTAAACCCGGTCAACGGAAGAAGCCATTTAAAAGAACCATTCCGGGTCCGTCCAATTTGGACCGAATACTCGACCGCTCATGCCAGATACATGGCACCCCTGAAAAGCCAGCCAACCACACCAATAGAGATTGCTGGGTGTTCAAGCAGGCCGGCAAGTTAATTGCCGAAAACAATGACAAGGGGCTAAATAGCGACGACGAGGAAGAGACCCGGCCGCCGAACAACAGAGGACAGAAGGGTTTTCCCCCACAAGTACAGACGGTGAATATGTTATACGCGACCCATATACCCAAGAGGGAGAGGAAACGCGCACTAAGGGACGTCTATGCGATGGAGCCAGTCGCCCCAAAGTTCAACCCATGGTCCTCTTGTCCGATCACTTTCGATCGAAGAGACCACCCGACCAGCATACGCCATGGCGGATTCGCTGCATTGGTCTTAGACCCAATCGTCGATGGGTTTCACCTCACGAGAGTCCTGATGGATGGCGGCAGTAGCCTGAACCTGCTTTATCAGGATACAGTGCACAAAATGGGCATAGACCCATCAAGGATTAAACCTACAAAGACAACCTTCAAAGGTGTCATACCAGGAGTGGAAGCCAACTGTACAGGCTCAGTCACACTGGAAGTGATCTTCGGATCCCCGGATAATTTCCGGAGCGAAGAGTTAGTCTTCGACATAGTCCCGTTTCGCAGCGGCTATCACGCTTTGCTCGGACGAACCGCGTTTGCCAAATTCAACGCGGTGCCGCACTATGCATACCTAAAGCTCAAGATGCCAGGCCCTCGTGGAGTCATCATGGTCAATGGAAACACGGAACGCTCCCTCCGAACGGAGGAACACACAGCGGCTCTCGCGGGAGAAGTACAGAGCAGCCTTTTAAGGCAATTCTCGAGCCCGGCCGTTAAACGGCCGGATACAGCAAAGCGCGCCCGGAGCAATATCAACCAAGACCACCTGGCGCGATCAGAGCACGCGTAGCAATGCGGCCCCAATCCTCGCCCGCGTATGATCGCAAGAATAACACTCTGCGTACATTATTACGCTTTGGAGATACCATGGGCACAGGGGAGGGGGCACGATCACAACGGACCCAGAGTGCGGTTTGACCACACCAGGGGCTCGCAAATGTGCCTCTTTTTTATTATTATTATTTTTCTTATTTTTTGTACACAGGACTCTGTTAACCAGAAGCCCTGTCCGGCGGTGAACCTACCGAACTCATGATGCAATAGTCAGGGACTAAAGAAGGCCGCGTCGAACACTCAGGTGGTCTAAGTTACGAGCATTAAATTCGATTATATACACCAAATCTGCAGCTCATCCCTGGAGGGGGACATGTTTATTTAGTCCAAATCCCTTGCTTACCGCACTATTTGTATCAGTCCGCTCTACTAGCAGACTTTTTCTTTCATTAATAATGCAGCACCTTTATGATCGCAATTGCATTACATTTTTTATATATGTTCATTATATGACATTCTGGCACCCGTATATTTTTGGTACGGCATAATACACCAGGGGCTTATGTTCCCCACTTTATGGTGTGATAAAGTCCGAACACTTTCACAAGTGCGGCACCCCGAACTTATAGCATTATATGAATCGGCTCCGAATCATGTCTTGGGTCAATAGTTGGGTTTGCCCGGCTCCCATGTTTGGCTCCTTACGTTTCCGTTCCGTCGGCTAAGGTAGCACTGGGAGAACCACTGCGATTGCGCCCCGGTTGAGCCGGGTTAACGCCTCAGTGGAGAAAGCTAAAACTGACCGGCATGATAAGGCGAGAGACTGGTCGCTGTTCGAGAGGTTTTTTCGGGTCCTTAAAGACTCACGCCGCTTCGAGCGAAGTTCTGGATTATGTCCGATGAAGGCGTGGATAGCGCCCCGGATTCGGTCTTCCGAATACCAGGGGCTTCGCCGAAATTTAAAATTATAGAATTCTATGGCTAAGTGAGAGTGTTCAAGCATTATAAGTCCGGTTGCCTTGTTCGTCGTGTTGAGCGCCTCCCTAGATGGACCCAAATATGGGAACAAGAGTGCTCAAGTTTATCACCGAACATCCCAGCACTTGTGGCTTGGGGGCTGAAGCCAACGACTTGCCATCTCTCAGATTTTATAAACGGCCGCACAGAAGGTAATATTTTAAATTAAACAAGCGTTGCTCCTGGCGCATATGAACGAAGTTTTCAGCGCACAGGATAAATACACAACGAGTTCACTCAAAGATTACATTTCGGGAGTACTCATCTGCAATATTGCAGGCTCCCTTCAGGACAACATTATAATACTTCTCCGGCGTGCGATACTCCTTGCCCGGTGGCGGTGGGTCCGTGAGAAGCTTCTCCGCATCCAATCTGCCCCATTGCTCCTTTATGCGGGCAAGGGCCCGACGAGCACCTTCGATACAGGCGGAGCGCTTGACTACATCCAGCCTAGGGCATGCATCCACCAGCCGCCGCACGAGGCCAAAGTAGCTACTAGGCATGGCCTATCCAGGCCACAGCCGGACTATGAGGCCCTTCATGGCCTCCTCAGCTACTTTGTGGAGTTCGATCAGCTGCTTCAGCTGGTCGCTTGGGGGCACCGGATGGCCGGCCTCAGTATACTGAGACCAGAAGACCTTCTCCGTCGAGCTCCCCTCCTCGCCACGATAGAATGCGGCGGCAGATCTGCAAATGCCCCTGGAGAGCGCCGAATTCGGGTAAGTGTCCGGTAGTTCACATTAACATGCCTGCTTTGCATGAAAAACGCCTTACCCGCCGCTATCTTCTTTATGTCATCAACCTCCTGAAGGGCCTTCTGGGCCTCGGCCTTGGCGGACTTGGCACTTTCGAGAGCCGAGGCAAGCTCGGACTCTCGAGTCTTGGAGTCACGCTCCAAACTCTCATGTTTTTCCATGAGAACCTGGAGCTCTTGCCGAACTTCCGCCACCCGCACCTCTTGCTTTTCTCGCTCAGCCCGTTCCGCGGCCGCATTGCGTTCGGCCGCGGACACAACATCCTTCAGGGTTGCCACCTCGTTAGTGGCCCCTGCAATGCACATATTATCCTTGTCAATTTTATTCGCAACCAAAATCCTTTTCTGTAAGGTACTTATTCAAAGAGGTGTTACTCACTTTCTTTTTCCTCGAGCTGCTTCTTTGCATGGCCGAGCTCTTGCTCGGACCGCTCGAGATTCTTTTTCAGCATGTCAACCTCCGCCGTTAGTGCGGTAGAGATCAGCAGTGCAGCCTGCAAACCCATATTGACATATTTTAGGCAACCCTGCGTATATCTTGTTATAGATCCTTAGTCCGGCTTTTCTTTCCGAACACCGAACCAAGCATCAGGGGCTACTGTCTATGCGGTATTATATTACATAATTTTAACTTCTTACCTCAAAGCCTGTTAAAAGGCTACTGCAGGCTTCGGTCAGCCCGCTTTTCGCGAGCTGAACCTTCTCAATCACCGCACTCATGATGGTGCGGTGTTCTTCCTCGATGGAAGCGCCTTTAAGCGCTTCCAGCAGGTTATCTGGCGCTCCGGTTGGACGGAGGCCGCCGGCGTCACGGTCCTGCCCTTCTTTCGAAGGGGCCGCTTGCCGGACTCTGGAACCACTGCGGGTTCCGATGTGGAGTCCAGCACGAAGTCCGGGGGGCTGCCTGACGGCGCCTCCGGAGCCTCCTCCTGATGGGTCCCTCTTTGGGATCCCATCTCGGCGTCCTCGTTGACGCGTGGGGTGGAGGCAGTCGGGATGGAATTCACATCCGACGAGGCCAATGACCCGCTCGATGAGTCAGGGAGATCATCATTGGCCGGACTACGGACAGAATGCGGCGTTAGAAGGATACTTCGCGACATAAAAGAAATTACACGTCAAGGATCCGGATACTTACGATCTTGCCGGACGCCTAGCCCTTGGAGGCCGCTCATCCTCACCAATGCTGATGTTGGCGGAACTGTCCGGGGGGATAGTTCTCCCCCTCTTGGACCCTTCGGCCCCCCCGATGGGGGAAGCCTTCCTTTTCTTCTCTCCCTCCTCTGGGAGAGAATACTCCTCCTCCTCGCCTTCGGAGGAGGAATCCTCGTCGTCGTCAGACGCCTGATTGCGGGAACTCTTTCGAGTCCCCGCGGCCACCTCCTTGGCCTTCTTCTCCGGCACCACGTGCGGTGCCGGAACCAGCAGCCTTGTTAAACGGGCGTTTGCTGGGTCTTCTGGCATGGGAACCGGGCTGATGAGCAGCTTGGCCTTCTCCATCCATTCCTGTCAAAGGAAGAGGCAGAATGAAGCCTCACTAGAGTCAATCTAATTATCACAAGTGTCCCGTAATGGGGTTGAATCACTTACCTCGTCAGTTGGATTCTGCGAGCTGAATTCGCGGTCTTTGGTCGCGGACACAGGGGCTTCGGCGCCCTTGAACAGCACCCTCCAGGCGCCTTCGTATGTTGTATCGAAGAGCCCGTTTAGCGCCTGGTGCTGTTCCGGATTGAACTCCCACAAATTAAATGCCCGTTCTTGGCATGGGAGGATCCGCCGGATGAGCATGACTTGGACCACGTCTACGAGCCTAAGCTTATTGCTCACCATCTTCTTGATACATGCTCGGAGTCCCGTCACCTCCACCGGATTCCCCCACTGCAAGCCCTTCTCTTTCCAGGAGGTGAGCTGCGTGGGGATGCCTGATCTAAACTCGGGGGCCGCTGCCCATGTGGATTTGCGCGGCTCGGTGATATAGAACCACCCCGATTGCCACCCCTTGACGGAGTCCACGAAGGTCCCTTCTAGCCAAGGGACGTTGGGCAATTTGCCCAACATAGCGCCTCCGCATTCCGCTTGCGTACCCTTCACAACCTTCGGCTTGACGTTAAAGGTCTTGAGCCACAGGCCGAAGTGGGGCCGGATGCAGAGAAAGGCCTCGCACACGACGATAAACGCCGAGATGTTGAGGATAAAGTTCGGCGCCAGATCGTGGAAATCCAGGCCGTAGTAAAACATGAGCCCCCGGACAAATGGATGGAGCGGAAAGCCCAGTCCACGGAGGAAGTGGGGAAGGAAGACGACCCTCTCATGAGGCCCGGGGGTAGGGATGAGCTGCCCATCGTCGGGCAGCCGATGCGCGATATCGCCGGAAAGGTATCCGGCGCTGCGCAGTTTGGTGATGTCCTCCTCCTTGACGGTGGAGGCTAACCATTTGCCTCCCGCTCCAGTCATATTCGGAGAAGGTCGAGGTGAGATGCGCGAGTTCAGGCGTTGGAGCTTGAATTCGCGGGGATTGATAAGCAAAGGAGGAAGAAGGCGTAGGTGAGAAGGTGAATCCTTATCCCTTATATATAGGCGGACAAAACTATGTGTCCCCCACCGGCCTGGTAAAACTCGCTTATCTCCCAAGCGTCGCCGTTGATGGCGCGGTTGGGTTACCCACGCACGTATTGATGAGAATCCCGGAATAAGGGGAACACGATCTCTGCTTCGATAGGACGTGCCGAGGAAACCGCTCTGCTAATGCTGAGGTGGTATAATGATTCAAACAAAGGCCTGGTGGCAGTGTTATGTCGCGCCGCATATACGTCAGCAGATTGAACTAAGTGTACATTTTATTCTCTCTACGGTGGAATGTGGAATTTATTTTGCAGAGCCGGACACTATCCTGGTGTTCATTATCTTCTCTGGATTATTCAAGGGAGGAACCCGCCTTGCAATGCCGAACATTATGCACGCCGGACTTATCGTCATTGAAGACTGGTTCAGGGGCTACTGAGGGAGTCCTGGACTAGGGGGTGTTCGGACAGCCGGACTATCAATGTCCGCCGGACTCCAAGACTACGAAGATACAAGATTGAAGACTCCGGCTCGTGTCCGGAAGGTACTTTACTTGGCGTGGAAGGCAAGCTTGGCGATACGGATACGTAGATCTCCTACTATTGTAACCGACTCTGTGTAACCCTAGCCCTCTCCGGTATCTATATAAACCGGAGGGCTTTAGTCCGTAGGACAACATACATTACAACAATCATACCATAGGCTAGCTTCTAGGGTTTAGCCTCCTTGATCTCGTGGTAGATCTACTCTTGTACTACCCATATCATCAATATTAATCAAGCAGGAGTAGGGTTTTACCTCCATCGAGAGGGCCCGAACCTGGGTAAAAAACATCGTGTCCCTTGTCTCCTGTTACCATCCGCCTAGACGCACAGTTCGGGACCCCCTACCCGAGATCCGCCGGTTTTGACACCGACACGGGGAGACCATCGTCTCGAGTAGCATGGGATCACTATTAACACGCGTGGATTACAAGGGGTGCCCCCTCTCGGCCCAACCGGATACACCCATGCCCCTCTGACCCGTTGACTAGCATTGCAATCGGTACCTGGAAACCTTCATTGTGGCCTCTCTGTATGGTGTGTGCAGGGAAAGGGGTTAACACTTACTGAACAATACCCTACATGTGACAGGGACAAGTGCTAGCACGAAACCAGTATGGGGGTTACCGGAATAAGACTCGATCTATGGTCAACTCAGGAGGTTGTAGTTTCCCTATAGTGGTTACCACAATATATTCTCTTGGAAGTACCCAATAGGGTCACCACCTGGTATGTCCCAACATACTCTCACTGTATCATTCTCGTCACAATGAGATTTCAGTCTCACGGTCACTTTTCTCGTGACTGATTCTTCCTGCAATTTAGCCTTGACCAACATGGGCATATGTGGCACATGAAAATAATCATACTCGCTTATACTTCATGTTTAAGCGAAGATAAAATACCTTTAATAGAATCATGCATGTATGACCAACAATATGCAAACTCTATAGGAATTCAACATATTCATAATTCAAATACGCATGCCAGAAATAATTATGCAGTCACCATATCATGTGTTCAAAATGCTTGCCTTGAGCATGCAGAAGTGTTGGGTGCATTCCAAAATGTTTGAAAATCTTATCTTCCCTCCATTTCCTATTTTCAAAATATTTAAATTACCATATAAAGCCAAAACAATGCTAAAAAGTTGTTTGGAATTTTTTTGAAATAAATACTAAAATAAACTAGATGAAATTTTAGAAGTAATAGAAAAAGAATCAAGTCAATTGGTGTTGTGGTTTAAAAACTAGAGGCAGTCAAAGTTAGGGTCAAATATGAATTTAAATAAAAACAGAAAAAGAAAATGGTTCGGCTAGAAATGCGTTTTCAAAGTAGGAAGACGTACTTCACAGAATACTCTTTCACTTAAAACGAGCTGGCACAATGCTGAGTCACTGACAGTGGGCCCGCCTGGCCCACTAGTCAGGTTTACTGGTCCGCGCGCGCCTTCCTCTCCGACAAAACTGAGGGGCTGCTCTGGCGGTCCTCGCTGGCGAACGGCGGCTCCCCTCGGAGTTCTGAGCACACGAGTGTGCTCGGGGCGTCGTGACGATCCTCTCGGTGCTTGCCATGGTCGTAGGGGTGGGCGGAGTTTGCCGACAACGAGCTCAGCCGAAGAACTCCAGCAGAGATGAATTGGGGCTTTCGCCCACGGTGGCTCCCGAGCAGAATTGAGCATGGGGATGGATTCATAGGTGCTAGAGGGGGCTATTGGTGAAGAAATCGAGGAGAGGGAGGGCCGGACGGCGTCAGAATCATTCGGACAGTGGCGGCCGCCGTGTTTGCCGGAATTGGAGAAGACGACTATCTCCGGTCGTTCTACTTCTACTGAAGACTTACAGCAGGAGGAGGAGGAGTGGTGATGATCGGGGAGAGCTCGGGTGAGCTTAAATAGGCGGGGAGAGGTGGTGCCATTGCTTCCAGAGAATGGCCACGATGGCAATCGCCATTAGTGAGGTAGAAAGGGTGGTTAGGGGCGATGGTCGTGGTTGGTGTGGACGGCGGCTCCCCGCAGTGATGACATGGCTCGTCGGTTGGCTCGGAGAGGTGCCACACACCTTGGGCGGTGTCGTCCCGAGCTGACTGCGGCGGCGGCGGCCAGTGATGGCATGCGAGGGCGGTGGCGAGGACTTGGCGTGGCCGGTGTGTCTTTTTGTGTGGTCGGTGAGCTGCGGATGAGCTCGAGCCATTGGCATTCAAGCGAGATGGGCCCGGACAGAGACGTGGTGAAGGCGTACTCATCGGGCGATGTTCCTGGTCGTCGTGGACGACGGTGGCTGGTGCGCGGCTAAGGCTGGCTGTCGGTAGGCTGCAGCAGGTGCGGGTGGTCAGCTAGGGGTGGGGCAAGCCAGGGGAGGCAGCAGCTGCGACAACAGAAGCTCGGTGCCGACGCATGCAAAATGCGTGCTCTGGCCGTGCCCAGTGCACACACGTGTTCGTCATATTGCTAGTGCGATCTAGGTTGACCCAAACAAGCTAAAGATTAGCAGGAGGGTGCCTCTGACCATGAGAGGAGTGATGGACATGCTGGTTTGGTCAAATGATCAGGTGCCCAATGCAAGTTTATGAACTTGCAGAATACTGTCATGCACATGAGCTGTTTGAAACTTGGCAGGATGAGGGTCTCTTTAGATGATAAAGATGATGGTGGAGTTAGTTTGGCAAGGAGAGAAACTTGTTAGTGCAAGTTTTGCAAAACTTCAGTATTGGACAAAAATTATAGAAGAATGTTTGGTGAACTTGCAAGTTGAATTTTGAGCTGCCCATCTGGGCTTAAGGTACTAGTTGGAAGGACTACAAGATAGGAAAGTTTCAAAATTAACAGAGCTAGGAAAGTTAGGGCTGTAGTTATAACTCAAGAGTGGGACGGAAATGAAAAGAGGGTGTTTCACTCAAAATTTTCAAAGGACCTAGTTAGGTTTTTGCATAAAAGGGACATATAGGCATCACATGACCTCCCATAATTTTTGTGGGATTTTAAAACAGTTATTTAAAATGATTGTAGTGCAATAGAAGCATTTCAAGTATTGAAAATGCTTTTAAAAGTATTACTTTGTCGCAAATTTTATTATAGAAGTATTTTCTACTGCTATTTATAATACAAATGGCAAGATTTATAAGAGACCCATAGACCACAATATTCCAGAAAAGTAATCTTCTATGGAGGGAAGAGTTTTGGATAACGGAAAACAGAAAAGGCCCTGAAATGACCTCATATAACTAAAAAATTTATTTCTGACCAAATTTTACTTAATAAAAATACGATTAATTTTTTGGGGTGTTACAGTATTCATGGTGAGATGTACCCTCATACCGCCTTTGGCGCTCCTATAACGGGCAGACCCAATATTGTAGCTTTTGGGGAGGGATTTTGAAAAAGCTTCCGTGGGCAAGTTCGAACTGGTTTTCAAAGCTTCGGTGCGGATTTTATTCTACTTTGTTTCTATGTGTTTTTGTATTGGTTTTTCATCGATCCCTTTTTTCTTTCTAGTTTTTTTATTTTTCTTTGTCTTTTCTTCTTCATATTTTCAAATACATATTGACTTTTTAAAAGACAGATTGTACATATTTAGTCTACACATTAAACATTTTTTATATACACACTGAACAGTTTTTTATTTGAGTACATCCTGAACATTTTGTCAAATTCCCATTGAAAAAGTTGTGTATGTTTTGACCACTTTCAGATAAATTGAACATTTTTCAAATACTCGCTAAATATTATTCTGAATATATGTTGAACATTTGTCAAATGCACATTGAACATTTTTCAAATACATGGTGAACTTGTTTTGACACACATTGAACATATTTTTCATAAATGCCATGATTTTTTTAAAAAAAAGAGAAACATTTCTTAAGTGTTGAACATTTGTCAAATGCACATTGAACAGCTTTAAAATACATGATGATTTTTTATCCTAGATCAAACATTTAAAAAAAAATCCATGAACATTTTTCAAGTGTTAAATATTTCTAAATGTTATAGAATTTTTATAATTTTTCGAAACATGTTTCCAAAATTATGCAATCTTTTACACTCTGTAAAAAAATTGTTAAAAATGTCAGGAGCATATTTCTGAAACACACAAACATTTAAAAAATGATATGAACATTTTAAAAACCATTTGAATAATACTTTTACATTGCATGAACATTTTTAATTCATAGTGAGTTTTTGAAACATTGAAGTAATCTGTGTTCTTTTTTTTTATAAAACAATATACCCTCTTTTCGTTATTTCAACGGGGTCCTATCCAAGAGAACAGATCCAAACCTTATTAGGCGCCTTAAGTGCTCTTAAAGTTTATTTGGCAAATCGACGCACAAACACCCTCCACCTTGTTCTTGGCCCATTTATTTAAATTTTTTCTCCTTCGCGGCCATAATTGTCGTCTCACTTCGCAGTGCATAGAATGGATCAGCCCATGTAAGTGGTCGCTGCTTGTTTTTTCTGAAACGTTCCCAGCCATTTTTTTTTAGTTTTTTTTTCTGTTGCCATTTTGCTTTTTTGGCAAACATTTTACAAATGTTTTTTTAAAAATTTGTAAACTTTTTAAATTTTGCTTTTTTTTTTCAAATCCACGTATATTTTTTGAATGCATGAACTTTTTTCCAATTTGCAATATTTTTTAAAATCTGTTAACTTTTTAAAAGTTCGTGAACTTTCTTTAAACTCATGAACTTTTCTAGTTCACTAACTTTTTCAAATGCGCGATAAAAATTTTACCCCGTGAATTTTTTCAAATTTGTAAACAATTATTTTAATTTATAAGTTTTTGAAATTTTCATATTTAAAAAAAATCAACGGTCAACGAACCGAAGCGATTAGGAACCGGGAGAACCGGCGCGTGGCGAGCGAGCTACATGCATTTACGTGGTGGCACTTCACGTAAGTGCGCGGCCGCCCGGTCGTGCACGCTGGCCCCGGTCGGTGCGGTGGCACTTCACTTCCACAGCATACGTACATTACGCACCCGCGGACAAAAATTGCCCGTGCGCCTCGCCTCGGCAGCAACGGGGCGTAGCAAAGTGCACCACCACCGAACGAAACCACGAAACGAAAGCAGCAGGCAGCAATTATACCAACCACCAGCGCACCTCGCCTCACGGGCGCTTTGGCCGGTCCTGCGATGCCATGCCATGCCATGCCGTGGCCGGTCCTGCGAGTGCGCTATCGCAGCGCACAAGCTCCGAGGCAGGAATTAAACTATCCCTTTGTCGTTACCTGCTCCCGCGGCGTGGAGACCGGAGACGGAGAGGAACGCTGCGCCGCACCAGCCCACCCCACCGGCACCGCACGTCTCGCGGTAACCCAGAACTGCCCGTGCAGTGCACGACAACAGTACAAGTAAAGTCGCCCGCCAGTCCAGTAAACGCGACTCCGGCTGACTGACACGTCGGGTGGTTGGCTGTTACCGGCGGTCCTAGAGTGGAGAGTGGAGTTAACGAGCGAGCGAGCCCGTCCAAAAGCCACCCAGCCAGGGCCTCCTCTCCTCTCCTCGTGCCAGCAGTAGCACCCACCACCCAAGCAACGGAGAGAGGCCCCTCCCTCCTCATCCTCCCTACGCCTGCCGCCTCTCCACTTGCAGCGGCATTGCCTCCGCTCTCACTCCAGTCCTCCCCCCTCCCGTCCCCTCGGCCCCGCCGCTCGAGGGAGATAGCGTAGCGTGCAGCTCTGCCGCTCCTGCCCGCTTAATTGCTCGCAGAGGCAGCCGGAGGAGGTAGCTAAAGAAAGTGGTAAGAATTGACGAGCTTTTCTTTCCCGGTTTTCTTGGCCGCTTTTCGCCGTTTCCGGTGCAAATTCTGCGGCGCAACCGGAAATCTCTATCTTCTCCATTATTTTCTCTCCGTCCTTGCAGCCGCTGTGGCAGGCGACGGAAAGGGGGAAAAATCCGCCGACCATGGTAAGGCGAGGAATGCTGCCGCGCCGGTGCGAGTGAGCGATCTCGCAGATCTGCGCCCGCCGCCGCACAGCGTCTGCTCTACCGGAATCTCCAGCCGGACCGTCAGATGGGTGGTGCCACCGGCCGGGCCTCTCTGATCTTCGCTCCGCGCGCGGATTAACCAGCCCGGCCGCATTTCGCTTCTTCGCGGCAAGGAGATCGGGTGATTCGTCGGGGGAGAGGGAGAAGCCGGGGCCGCAGCGATGGGGAGCGTGGGGGACCTGGCCAACTACGCGCAGCTCACGGGGCTGGACGCGGTGCGCCTCATCGGCCTCATCGTCAAGGCGGCGGCCACGGCGCGGATGCACAAGAGCAACTGCCGCCGCTTCGCGCAGCACCTCAAGCTCATCGGCGGCCTGCTGGAGCAGCTCCGGGTGTCGGAGCTCAAGAAGTACCCGGAGACGCGGGAGCCGCTGGAGCAGCTCGAGGACGCGCTCCGGCGCGGCTACCTGCTCGTCAACTCCTGCCAGGACCGCTCCTACCTCTACCTCCTCGCCATGGGCTGGAACATCGTCTACCGCTTCCGCACCGCGCAGACCGAGATCGACAACTACCTCCGCCTCGTGCCGCTCATCACGCTCGTCGACAACGCCCGCGTGCGGGTCGGTAATCAGTCACCTCACCTCTCCCAAACCTAATTGTTTGTTTAGTACTGCACTACTTGTGCTATAATAGTGTTATTAACACCTAGATTGGTGCTAGGCTTTTAAGAGATGTTGATTTGTTATACTGATTCCATTCTGCTGGGATATGCTGGTCTAGAGAAAAGGTGATGTGCCTTTTGAGATTTGGTGGAATATGATTGAATTGGTGGCTTTGCTGAGTGAGTGCTCTGGTGGGGTGTCTTGTTTTCTGCCGACTGCCTAGGAAGTTGCTGTGAACCAAAAGATTCTATTGTAGAATGTTTCCTTCTCTCATTTCATTTGAGTAAAAACATACCGGCTTTTTGGCAATCATCGTTTTCATTGTTTATGTATTTTAATATGATTGAATTGCTACTAGGAAGTCAGGCCATGAGCTCTGGTGGGTCACTAAACATGTGACCTTGGATTAGTCCACTGTTACTACCATCTTTTGCCGCTTCTCCCTGTATCATTTTGGCTTAAAGGCCTATTTTGATCATCATCTTTCTCTATCTCAGGAGCGAATTG
This sequence comes from Triticum timopheevii, assembly GCA_963921465.1. Classification (NCBI taxonomy): domain Eukaryota; kingdom Viridiplantae; phylum Streptophyta; class Magnoliopsida; order Poales; family Poaceae; genus Triticum; species Triticum timopheevii. Next base: position 525,903,617 of record OY997268.1, read on the forward strand.
AGTACATTGAACGCTTCTCCCTGTATCATTTTGGCTTCAAGGCCTATTTTGATCATCATTTTTCTCTATCTCAGGAGCGAATTGAGTACATTGAAAGGGATCAATGTGAATACTCTCTTGACGAGGAAGACAAGGAGGTCCAAGAAGCTCTGTTAAACCCTGACCCTAGCACAAATCCTTCGGTAGTGCTCAAGAAGACTCTGTCCTGTTCTTATCCAAACTTGCCATTTAATGAAGCCCTTCGAAAGGAAAGTGAGAAGCTCCAGGTGGAGCTTCAAAGATCACAAAGTAACATGGATATGGCCCAGTGCGAGGTTATTCATCACCTGCTTGGAGTTACTAGAACCGTGGAAAGTTCTATTCCAGAGGAAAGTACCGATGCCAAGGTTACCAAGAAAACCAAGTCAAAGTGCACAAAAGTTAATGAAGACAGTGCAAAATCATATAATGATGACTCTCCAAAGAAGCAAAAAGATGCCTATGTTGCACCGCGGTTAGTAAGTTTAGCTAGACTCTCTTGGTGCCTGATTATGTATGATATCGTTCCAAAGAACACAAAAATAATAGGAGTAAACTATTTGGAGTCATGAATTTGTGTGCCTGGTTTAAAATTTTAAAATCTGTTACTATTTGGTAACTTGAACTAAAACCACGACACTTATTTTGCACCGGAGGGAGTACATCAATTTGTCTGATCCGATAGAAGAGAACTGGGCTCTTGTATGATGTTTTGAAAGTTACCCTCCACAAATTGAACTTCCATACTATAAGGCCCTTGATAGTTTTCATTGCATGCAGGAGTTCTTCACCTGTTCCCTACAACCATGATCTGGTCTCGAGTACAGCATCATACAGTGATGAGTGGCATGCAGATTTACTTGGTTGCTGTTCAGAGCCAGCTCTGTGTATGTCTATTTGTTTTCTCAGTGTATAATGGAAATTTAATCATTATGCTCACTATTGCACTGATGGTTTTCATTTTATCTTTGTAGTTCTGTACATGCTATCTCAAGCACAATATACGCTTTTGTCATATCACTCTCTAACGTACTGCTAACCACAGTTTATGCTTGATTACATAGTTTGGCACTCTTATGTTGAGGTATTTTAATCTGAACACAACATTGAAATCCATGCAGTGGAATGCATATTAAACCGAAAAAAATAACATAAATGGCTATAGGATGTTGCTATTCTTAATACTTCTTCAGATAAAATGTGTGAAAAACAATATGGGAGGAGGTATACTTGATGCTTATGAGTGATCCCAATGATTCTTACATATTTTTCTTGCTGTTTGTCTGCTTGTGATAACACAGGTCTGAAGACCTTCTTTTTTCCATGTGGAACGTTCTCAAGAATTGCTTCAATCGCCAAGAACAAGCCCATGTGTAAGAAAATTCTCTTAAAGTTATCACATCAAGCTGTGCACAGTTATGACAAGCAAATTCCCACGCACCTATTTTTTATCAGTTAACCATTTGCCAAATCTTCTAATGTGCTGAGCATCTTATAAATCAAAATTTCCATGGCAACAAAGATCTTATACTACGTTAGGTCTACTTCCAAAAATAATGCAGTCACAACTTATGTGAGCCTAACTACCCTGTAACTAAAGACTGATTTACATAGTTACTTTGTGTTGTCGTCAGCTTCGGGAGAAGCCTGCAATGATATTATGGCGTACTCCCTCATATTGTCTTGTTGCTGTTACACTTGCTGTGTAAGGAGAAAGCTTCGTCAAAGGCTAAATATTGCGGTAAATATTCCTGGACATCTAAATTTATTGCTACCAGTTGATTTATACCCCCTCCCCGAACCACACACCAGGGACTGTCCATGTTACACGTACAGTTTTTTTTTTTTTGCAGGGGACACGCACAGTTAACTGATTGCCAAACTAGATTATGTTAGGGAAATATCTGGTTTATGATTATTAATAGAATAACTTAAATAATACTATATCTCTTGTCCAGTGCCAGTGTCAGACGTTTGATATAAGTCCCTAACACTACCTGGCAAAGTGATCATATATACTATTGAACTCACAGCCCTGTATAGTACCTGAACTTCTGATTTTGTGTATGCTGCTGACAGGGAGGGTGTTGTGACGATTTCCTTTCACATGTGATGTGCTGTTGCTGTGCTCTTGTTCAAGAATGGCGCGAAGTAGAGATTCGTGGTGCATACGGTGAGTTTCCTATTCCCATGCCCACCAGTGAACCATGGACTATGATCTTCAGTTCTTACTTAAGCATGCGATAGGAGTTAGGACTGATATAGGAGCTCGGTTTTAGCCACTCTGTGAAAATGAGCTACATGCTGTTCCGCTCCGCTCTTTTGACTCCGTGGAGTTGGTGCGTTCGGCGCCGGTCCGTCCGCTTCGGGAGCGCAGTTGAGGAGCGGAGAGGATCCGAATAGACACTAGCATTGTTCAAAATGTGCTCTTGACAAACTTATGACAGAGAAAAATTTATATATAATCAAGCTGATACAATACTGAAGTCTCATTGCTTAGGATAGAAACAATTCAAATCGCTTTGTTTTATGGAATATTATTTTGAATGTCCTGCAGGAGGGAAGACAAAGATAACCCCGCCGGCACACCAGTACATGGAGCACTGAGCAGCTACTCTGCGATCCCTAAAAAAAAAAGAGCAGCTACTCCGCGAGAGGCCTGGACTCCTGTAAATTAAAGATATTGACCTAAAATTGTCAGAAACCGTACTGCCATGGTAGTGATACCCGTCCAACATGCTCTACTGTTTGTGTTGTATTTATGCGTCATCTTGGTATTATGGGTCTTGGAACTTCAATTAGTTTGTGAAAAGTAACTAAACTCATCAGTCTCAGGCCGGTTAGAGTCAGTGTTAACATTGCCATTGTTGTCTATATATTCCAAAGAGGACGTGTTTTTTGGCTCGTGTTTTCTCCTTTTTCCGAGCAACCTTTTTTTTTTAGAAAAGGAGGATGACCCCTGGCCTTTGCATCTGGGAGATGCATACGGCCACTTTATTGATTATTCTCGAGGACCTTACAAAGTATTACAACAATGAGCCTGAATCCACCATCTTGGCAACACATACCGTTACTCCTATTTAAAATGATGAAGGGGTGCTAGCTGGGTCACTACCCAAACCACTCACCTAAGCCTAACATCAAAAGCCGGAAATCGAAACATATTCGGAAGCCCCAGTCGAGCCACATACCGGGTCTGGGGCACAATCCGGTCAGACGTACTCGTGTGTCGTCGCCGCCATCTTTCACAGGTCCGTCTTCAGATCATATTGAGGCTTCTACCTTGTCTGGCCACTCTGCCATCGACGTCACCATGACGCCAGACAACAATATCCTCCTGCACGAGTCCATCTCCGCGCATCGGGCGGCGAGCCTCCACAGCGCCATGCCGTCGATCTTCGCCGCCATCAATGAGTGAGATGGAGTACCGCTCCACCACGGCATGTACAAGGTGAGGAAGGGCGAGGTCCCCATCGGAGACACGGCCGAAAGAGAAGCACCGCAGCCCCGAGACACTGCCCGGAGCTGCGACGCAGTAGATCAGGCGGGCCGCCACCAGGAACCAGACAAGCTCGCCATGCACACCCAACATCCCCATGCCCAAGTCGGCGCCTTCAAGAAGGTGATGACGTTGTGGCGCCGCCACCGCTTAGCAACCAGGGCTAGGGTTTTCACCCGGGCGCAGGGGAAGGGGGAAGGCAGGAGAGGTTTAGCCTCGGCGCCGCCACCAAGGAGGGAATGACGTCCGGGACGCCATCGACGCTGTGACCGCCACCGGCGGCCAAGGGTTTCCCCCGGCCAAGCACCCTGCCGCCACCTTCGAACCAGCCACAACATTAGCAGGCGCGTGTACGCCGGAGATCCAGGCCGGCCGGAGGTCATGCATCACGAGCGGACCAGGATCGCCTCCGATCTGATGAGGGGAGCCCGGGGCCTCCCCGCGCCATGACCTACGCCCACCGGGACCTCGCTGCCCGCGCAGCCAAGGGGAACCGGCCTACCTCACCGCCGAGCACTCCCCGCCGCCGGAGGAAGCGCCGTCCGCACCAGAGAGGCCGCCGCCTCAGATCCGGACCCTAACCTCTGAAAGGGAGCGGTCAGATTGGGGGGGGGGGGGGGGGGGGGGAGTGCTGGATCCAGCCAAGTCGCCCTGCCGCCACCATCCCGGGAGCCGGCGCCGGCTTCGCCGGCCGTTCCTCCGATGGCGGCGAGGTGGGGAGGGAGGTGGGAAGGGTGTAAGGCCGCCGGATCTGGGTTCCCCCGTCGCCGCCGGGGAGGGCGACGCGGGGAACGGGGGACGGGGGACGGGGGACGCCTGCCTTCCCATTTAGTTGAAACACAATTGAACATTTAGTAAGGAAAACTGGTTAAAAACCAAGTTTTTACTTGCGTTTTACCTGAATGACAATACTTCTTTCGATTTGTACTAAATCAGCAACAATTAATATGGATCAAAGGGAGTAGAAAATAATTAATATAGATCAGAGGGAGTAGAAGAAAAGTTCCACTGCTCACAGTTTGGAATGTTCATTCTAGTCAAGAGGGGATTTTGACAAGAAACATAACATGATTTAATTGCAAAGGGTGACCACACGTGAACATTTGTACTTCTCCAACGCATAGGGCGACCAGTCATGTAAGAGCATTTACAGCCGCATATCACAAAAATGATCCCTCGTATGTCTGGGCCTCTCCGTTGAGAGGACCTGGTCACCCATTATTTTTGGTCTACTACAACACATACATCAAATTTGACACCTTAAGAGCATCTCCAACCGTTGGCCCCTCAGGAGGAGCTAAAAATCGCCCCCCTGGGGCGCACCGGCGCTAACCCGTACTCTGGGGGCGTGCCAGTCGCGGCGCCCATGTTTTTTTGAAAAAGTTGAATACGACGCAAACACGGCTCAAATTTAAGGCAAACATCGGTGAGTTCGTTCAAATTTAAACATATTTTACAAAAAGAAAGAAAAAACTACTAGGGGCTGCCCATCGCCGCTCCTCGCCGTCTGCCTCGCCGCTCCCCGCCGCCCGCCGCCCGCCCTTACAGTTCTACATGCCGAGGAGGCTGTAGAACCGCGTGTAGTCGCCGCCGCCGTCGTAGTCGTCGGCGGCGGCGTTGCCGCCTCCGCCGCCGCCGTCCCTGCTGCATCCCTCCCCCGGTTGGCGCGGCGGGTTGGACGGTCCGGGGGCGTCCTCGTTGTCGTCGCTGTCGAGGATCACGACGCCGTGCTCGTCATCGCGCCCACGCTTGCGGGCTTCGATCTCCTCCAGGGCCCGGCGCTGCCGGACCATCTCGTCGCGGAGGTAGTCGTCCCGCGCCCACTGCAGGGCGTCCTCGTCGGAGAAGCCGCGTCGGGCTATCTCCTCGTACTCCGCGGGGAGGCCGGGCTCCGGCTTGGGCTCGACGAGGACGAAGCGGCCGGATGGGGGGGGGGGGGGTGGAGTCGCCGATGCGGACGCCGGGGCTGCGGGTGCGCGCGCTGACAGGCGTGTCCTGGGGCTCCGGCTTGACGGGGCGGAGGCAGGGAGAGCCCAACGAGCGGCCGGACGAGGAGGAGGACGCGCCGGGCCGCTCCATGTGCCCCGGCGTCCAGGAGCTCCCACGGCGGCGTGAGAAGGACGGGGGAGCGGGGTACTCGAGGCGCGGCGTGTTGCCGCCCTCAATGTACTCGAGGACGGCCTCCAACGTGCGGTCAGGCACGCCCCACCACCGGCGCCGGCCCTCGGAGTTGAGCCTGCCGGAGGGCACGACGCCGTTCGTTGCCTCGAGCTGCCCGACGTGGCGGTGGCGGAAGTAGGGCTCCCAGAGCGGGCTGTCGGGGATGTACCGCGGGCCTTCCCTCGCCGCCCGCGGCAGGGACGCGCGGATGCGTGCGATCTCCGCACGCCGCGCCGCCCCGGTGGGTGGTGGTGGAACCGGCACGCCGCCGGCGCTGATCCTCCACGCCCCGGGCACCCGCATGTCCGGCGGGGCCGGGTACTCGACCTCGAAAAGGAGGCGAGCCTCGTCCTCGTGAAGATGGCGGCGCCCGAAGCCATTCGCCGCCGCGCCGTTGCCTGGGAAGCGCTCGGCCATCCTTCTGAACTAGAGACGGCGAGAGGAAGAAGGGGGAGAAATGGGCGCGTCGGCGGTGGAGTGTCTGTCCGTGTCTCCTGCGGGCTGGTGGTCGGCTTATATAGGCGGAGGCGCCGCGTGGTAGGCTTGGCCGGCGCGTTACGCGTGGCGGGAGGCGTGGCGGGCGAGGGGACGCGCGTCGCCCGACCTTCACTGCGCCGCCCGTGAGGAATCAATGGAGACTGACCGGCGCGGCAGCGCGCGCAGCTTTGGCATTGATTCACCGCGGGAAACGAGGCGACGAGGACGACGAAGCGGCGAGAAGAGAGTCGAGTCGCTGACGCGGCTGGCGCACGGCGCTTTCGCGCCAAAAAATATTCGCCCGGCGCTCCCGAGTGCCCCCCAGCGCGCCGGGTTCGGTTTGGGTCCGCCGACGCCAATTTCGGCCCGAGCCGGCGAAAAATGGGCCCCTGGGGGCGCGACTGGGTCGATTTTTTGGCGCCGGCGGCCGAAAAATCGCCGGGGGGGGGGGGGGGGGCTTGTTGAGGGTGCGGCTGGAGATGCTAAGTTCATGCAACACTAACAGCGCGTTTGGTTCGGGGGAATTAGAGATGGGGAATGGGAGTTCAGGGTTGAGGAGATTAAAAGTCCACTGTTTGATTAAAGGGAATGGGAGTTTAAGTGGGAAGGGGAATGGAAGTTGAGGAAGCCAATTTCCACTTATTTCTTTCCAGGGAGTACCCTGTTAATTCGTGAGCAGAGTTTTATCCCGTGCTAATTCCCACCATATACCAAACAAGGGAACGGGAGTAAAAATCAACTTCCCATGACTAATCCCTCCATAAACACCCTGATGCAAACTCCCATTCTCATGCCCAAGTGTTTACCAACAGGCTGTAAAAGCTATATCCACTGTTCCTAAATATAAGGTCAAGGCTGATTCTTTCACCGCCAAGGCTGATTCTAACCTAGTACTAGCTAAACCATGTTCTTGCTATGTTGGCCTCCCTAGGACAGTGTTTGAAAACAACACCATATCAACTCTATAAAACTTCCCGTCAAAAGAAAAACTGTGCAAAAGAGTCTATATACTGGTTTTGAAGGGAAGGGGCCATCAAAACAATTATAGGCCTAGAGCAATCGTACATAGTCAGACTGCCTACTACAACTTTTATGTATTTTTCATGCTACATGGAGCTCACTTGTCGGTGTGTTGCCGGACCTCGGCGGCTACCTCTGTGACCAGGAGAGGTAGAGCCGCCAGCCACCATGGCCGAGGGTTCGCGGCGGCGGCGCTGGGCGCAGGGAGGTCATCAGGCTTTGGATTTGAGGTCACCGGCTTCACTGTAACATTCTAATAACCACTTGAAACATGTAGTGTCAACATTCAGAAGACAGTTAATGGCTAGCACTTTGCTACCACTTCTTGCTCGATGTTCACATTAATCTGTTCCACGAGTTAACTAGCAACAGGCAGTACATTGCTCGCGCTCTGGACGTAGCAGAAAGACAGAACAGTGAAAAAAAAAAGATCCATCTTCTCGTGGCGCAAATATAAATACAGACTTCCCTACATGCATTCAAAAACGGCCGGTAAGAACCAGGAGAGCCCTCCAGTTCACTTGCCCTGCTAGCCGTTCGAAGCCTTCACTCGCCTGAGGGACAGGTAGGCCAGCACCCGGTACCCGATGATCATCGCAACCAGGGCTCCGACTTCGGTCACGCCGTTATCCAGAGGTACGGAGGTCATCAGGATGTCCGGCACGGGGTCGTACTGCACCTTCAGCAGCAGCCTGTACGTGTGGTAGTTGAAGGACAGGTACCGGAGCCAGGATATGAATGGCGGAACTCTCTGTAGATCGGAGGGGAAAGGAGGGCAAATAGTCAGTAACCCAAGCCATATGCTACAAGATTGAAGACATATGTTTGTTCAAGAAGCAATAATTCAGCCTTGCCCCTTCCATAATACTCCCTCCATCCCAAAATAACTGTCTTTGGTTGACACTTGTTTTGGGATGGAGGGAGTAGTAATAATTCAGCTTTGTATCGGTTGATAGGTGCGAATAGTACTTGCTCTCACCTTTACAAAGAACCCTCCTGCTAGCATGAATGTCATGACTGTGACTGAAGCTAGAGTAGTTGCCTTCTTGATATCCAAGAGGGTAGCTCCAATTGCCAGTCCTAGTCCCTGCATACAACTTGCTTCTTGAGTCATAGATTTCAAATCACTGTTAATGTTCTTTTGAAGTATCGTGTAATAATATCATGTAGATTAGGAAACATCTTCCCTTACTAATAAGCAACACATCTGATGAAATGATAGACTAGATAACGGTGTGCTTCTTTCCGAGGAAATTTTTTTGCTTGCCATCTATTTATTTCGAGGCCTAGTATTTAACATGAATTTGATGTTCGTTCTGTTTTATTAATCCAAAATAAATTCTGTTTTAACGTGCATGTATGGTGGCCACATGGTTAAATAACAGAGAAAACTTTCAGAATATCAAATATCTGGGTTTACTTAGTTCACAAACAGCAATAAGAGATGTCATGGGCATTGATTGTATGACTGAACCAGTTTTGACTGCCATACCTGAGCAGCAATGATGCTGAGAAAGACAGTCAACATGCTAAGAAAGAAATGCATGGCACTTGCTTTGAGGCCTGCCATGAAGTAGACAATCACCATAAATATGACTGGGAGGAAAAGGTCTAGTGGCAGATCACTTGTCGTTCTGGCCAAGAAGTATGCACTGAGCTTGTACATGTCAGCTGCACGCTCCTTGTTCAACATTGCCCTCTCTTGAGGGAATGTGAAGATGGCAGTAAACACAGGAAAGAAACCCCAAAACACGGCTATGAAAAACAGTAAGCCTGCCTGCATAGACGAGAGGGCAATGTCTTATGATGGTACATATCCTTAATTAGTTGTAGAAGTATTAAATTGACCAATTTAATTATCAATTACATGTATCAAATAATTATTTGTGTGCGTATACCTGATCTTGTAGACCTTTAGGTGTGGTGGGATCAGAGCGCCACCAGAGCAAACCTAAGATAATTGATGTAGCTATGACCTGGGTGATTCTCATCCAGCTCAAATAATCATGCCGTCTTTCCTTGAGACCTCTACAGAAGAGGATGGAATATTGCTGGCACCAGTTTGTGCCCCACTCTCGTTTCGAAGATGTTATTGTTGCCTTCATATCATCACTGATCGGAAGTGGTGCTAGAAGCTTCTTCTTCTCCTTATATGCCACTCGATGCTCATAAGCGTCAACAAGGTACTGCATGAAATCACATAAAAATTATTCGTACAGATCTAAAACGATTTGCCTACTCACAACACAAGCACATTGCTTTCATGTCTTCACCTCATGAACATCTTGTGCTGATGGCCTTAAGTTAATCTTGGAATTAGTATCTTGCAGATTCTGATTTTCCATGTGCACCTTGTCATCTAATTCGGAAGGAACAGAAACATCATTAGTGTTGCCATTAGCAAGATCCAGTAGAAACTCTGCTGGGTTCATTGCGATGAGCGGGTTGCATCCAATGGATGAAAAGTAGGGCATGGCTTCAGCTGTCTTTCCAAAGTAGAGCAAACTTCCTCTGCCCAGGAGGATAAGCTTGTCAAACTTATGAAACAGCCTGCTGGATGGTTGATGGATCGTGGTGATCACTGTCTTCCCAGTCTGCATCAAGTAAAACATAATTAAAGTTCAACTGAACTGTTGGGGCAGCTATGTGTAATTACTTTCATGTTACCTCAGCAATGTCATGTAGAAGTTGAACTATCCTAAGCGCTGTAGTTGAGTCCAACCCAGATGTCGGCTCATCAAGGAAAAGCAAAGATGGATTGATTATAATCTCATTTCCGATGCAAACTCTTTTCCTTTCACCCCCTGAAACCCCACGCACAAAAGATCCTCCAATCATAGTGTCCTGGCACCTTCAAACACGCTCACATGATTAACCAAGCTACCTTGTTAGGCCAGAAGAGTGATATGCATATAAACCAAAGAAAGTATATGCAGTATATACCTTTCGAGGCCCAGTTCATATATGATGTCCAATGCCCGTTCTTTCTTTTGCTCCCTTGTCATTGTTCTTGGGAGACGTAGTAATGCTGCGTATGTTAGTGTCTCCTTCACAGTAAGATGAGTAAAGAGAACATCATCTTGAGTCACAAATCCAATCCTGCAAGCCAAGTATAATTCCAATTATATGTCAGAATAGCAATCGCATCACAACTCGAGGGACATCCAAGCCTACTTGTAGCTTCACTAATCCTAATCCTCAAACAAACAGTGCATGCACTGACGACAAGCAAGATACATGTTGTTGGTTCCATTCGGAAACCAGAAACCATCAGGACTATGCAGAACTGGCCTGGGTTAGGAATTTTGCCGAACAGGTTACATACAGGCAGGTGGGTTCACCGCGCGCTGCTTTACCAAGAAGCAGGTAGTAGTAATAACTCACTTCTGTGATCAAATGAAGTGCAGGCCGTAGCCACTGGTTAAACCATGATAAGCGGACGCCCAAGAGATCGTCGTCGGTCGACTTGACATTTGTGGTGATGGATGGAGGAGAGAGGACCCGGCTAGTGGTGGTCATGACACAACGGTGAAGGGAACACGAGGAGACGAAGGATCAGGACACTAGGGGAAGGCGACGGCGAACGTCCTGATGCCGGAGAGATGCCTACAGAAGTACAGAGTCGCCGGAGTTTGAGAAGACTCGCCGGCTCGCCGAGCAGGCCAGAGGGGCCGCCTTTTTTTTAGGTGAAGATGTGACCGCCGTTTGTGTTGCACTTGCTCGCACTTCGCCTGGCCCAAACAAAGGCCCAGCCACAGGGCCCAAACCCTTACTTCAGCATTTATTTCAGTGTTTTCGGTGATGCACGTTCAGCGAGAGAAGACATTCCCGTGGACTATAAAGCGCATGTGGTGATTTCATCAATCTTAAAATGATATGCCGACTAGCATCTTGAAGATAGGGTCTATATGTATGTTCATAGAAATGAGTGTACGCACCTATAGATGAGCGCCCACGTTTGTAATGTGTTTAAAAAAAATCAACACTAGGTCTCCACTTCTTCTCAAATACTCCACCCGTCTCCAAATATATGTATCAATTTTGTATTAATTTTAGTACATGGTTGTATTAAGTTTGACGTCGGAGGAAGTAATTTGTCTAAAAAGAATCTCTCAAAAAATATCCCTAATAGAAACTTCTAAAAGATCACGCTAGATCGCCACTTATTATATAAAAAACTAGCTCGCCACTCACTATTTACGATGCTCTCAAAAAAGGAGTTCACTATTTACCCAATATAAAATAAAAAAGTGCACCAAGAATAAGCTCACAAGGAGAAAAACTCGTCATTCTTTTTCTAAGAAGAGGAGGAAAAGGAAAACTCTCACTGTAGTCACACGGACAGGCACAGACACAAAGACAAAGACATCACGTAGTGAGTGACAACCTAACTACTTAGAAAAATAATGCAACGACAGACTGACAAGTCAAGCTACTTGCAGCCTCTATCTCAAGAGAAAAAGAAAAAGTCTTCACCTAATTAGACCAGGCAGCTGGAGGCCACCTTTTATCTTGCCGGCAAGCAAGGGAAGAACAAGAGCCACGAGATCGACCAGGACAGATTAGCAGGATAACCGTGAGTCGTGCCTAGCTAAGCCCTCCTTTATTAGCCGATGGACACTTCTGACAGGCAACGGCCATGCATGGGCTACACGTACGTGACGCACCTGTAGCATGGGCTACACGTACCTCATGCACCTCCCATGCATCCGTCGATCGTGTTAAGCCACGCGACACGATTTGATTTGATTAATGAGAAATTATTCGTCGCAGGGCCTAATTAATGGGAGGTAAACTAAGCATGCCCTACTCTAGCTATGGCTAGCTTTGCTAGGGTTAACTGGGTGGGTAGAACCAGGTATGTGAAGTTACCTGCGCTTGAGGGACTTGCCGAAGGGCTCGTCGTTGTAGGAGATGCAGCCGTCGGCGGCGGTGGCCCTGCCGCCGAGCATGCTGAGCAGCGTGGTCTTGCCGCTGCCGGAGGGGCCCATCATCGCCAGCACCTCGCCGGGGCTCGCCGACCCCGATATCCCGCTCAGTATCTCCCTCGGCGTCCCCTTCACCGCCACCCTGTACTTCACCTCCGCGAACTGCATGCATGCATGGCAATGGCCGCCCCGGCGCACTCAGTTTAGGAGTCAGTTGCATGTGTTTGGTTTTGCTCTGCTTTTGGTACTGGCAAGTGGAGTACTGTACGTACCTTGAGGTATATGGGCAGGGTGGGCTCTGCCATGAGGCTCTTGCGGCGCGTGGTGGCGGCGGCCTCCAGGTCGACGTCGTCGTCGCTGAAGGGCGCGAGCTCGGCGAAGGACATCATGTCCTGGGGAGGCGGGGTGAAGCCGGTAAAGGTGAAGGAGAAGCCGAGGCTGGCGCTGGAGGCGCGGCTGAGCGCCGCGCCGCTGCTGACGAGGTCCTCCATGTCCAGCTTCAGCTGCGCGCTGCGGGACTTGCGGATGTGGCTGCGCCCGTGGCTGTTCCCGCCGGCGCCGCTGCCGCCCGACGCGGAGCGCTTCCCGAAGCTGGACTTGCGCGACAGGCTGGCCACGTCGGCCGTGCTGAGCACCGTCTCCGCCGACGCCGTCCGGCTGAGCGACTGCGCCGTGGACGCCGACGCCGGCGCCGGCGGCAGCTGGCCCGACTTGCTCCGCCCTATCGTCCCGCCGTTGCCGTCCACCATCGGGCGCTCCATGATCGAGTCCATCGCCCGACCAACCTCGATCGCCAGCTCGTACCACGTACCAACGTAGAGGTAGAGTAGAGGACGTGTGTGTGTTGTAGACACTCGACAGACAGGTAGGTACAACTGTAGCTTTTACACGAGCCGTGAGAGGTGATATATACATACGGTGATACGGGCAGGGCCGGGCCGGGGAGCGCAAGCGATAGACCAGCTGAGCTGAGCTGCATGCTCGGCGGGACGATGTGGACGGTGGCGGGGAGGGGGGAGGGCGACGTGCGGGAGCGGGCGGAGGCAACGGAGGGGCGGAGGCGCGCCAGCGCAGCGCCGCGCATTGATGGCGCGGGAAAGTGGGGGTGTGGCTGCGCGCGCCCGGGCTGCCACCCTCCGCACATCCCCCCCCCCCCCCCGCACGACGCCGTATCTCCCAGGGCACCGATCGGCCCGGCTGGAGGCGCCGCGCGTACCACCGGCGCCGCGCGATGCGACGGGGTAGGGGCCCGTCCATCGCCCGCCGTCGCCGTCGCCGCGAGCGCCGAAACCAATCCGTCTGGCAGGCAGGTCGCTTCCTGGCTGGCCTATCCTCGTGCGCGTGCCTGCTGCTTTTTCATGGATGGATCGGCTCGTCCGGAGTAGTAATTTGCTAACGTGGACGCACGCACGCATGACATGCCAGGTGACCTCACGTATGGATCCAACAGTTGCACAGCTGACCCCAGTTCAGTCGGAGTCCAAGTATACTTCGCACTCACGTACAGTACGTAGAACGTACGAACCGCCCCTGGCTTTCTGCTCCCCGTAATCATCACACGTACAGCGCAATTAATCGGTAATCATGTGGGCTACTCGTACGTACAATGGTGGTGGTGGACGATATTGATCGATCGTGTTTCCCTCGACGGCTCTGAGTTTTCTCATTCGCGTTCACTGTCTTGTTACGTGCTGACGAAACTGAATTACCAATGCACTGTCGCACCTGGCAGTGGCTGGGCTGAGGCCTTGGATTTCATCCTCACGATAAAGGTCTTGTCATGGGGAGGAGGACTACGCTCAGTTCTGTTGATTAAATCGACGTACGTACGTGCGCGCCTTTGTGCTTTCCATAGTCACATACACAACCGTAGAGGTGATACATGCTTAACTGTTAATGTGACTATGGAAAGCACAAAGCCAGCGACTGTGGAAATTTGGCAGAAGAGGCTATTGGAGGTGATACATGCTGTGGCCATGTGTCCCCGCGGGGTAGTCTATCCCCTGCTTCTCGGGCCTTTTTCACTATTCTGACCCTTTGAACGAACTTTGTCACAAAATGAGCTCGACACGAAAGTATTTCACGATCTGACCCTTTTAGCAACGCCATAGCCCGCGGCGTTTCTACCCAACATACAAACGCCGAGCTAGCCAACGTTTTTGACCAAAGAAGAAACGTCAAAGTGGCTCGGCGTTTCTCACCAGGTAAGCAACGCCAAAGTTCATGGCGTTTGTCACCAAGTAAGAAACGCCATAAGGCTTGGCGTTTAGACCCTGGTTATGAAGCAGTTTTTTACGTTGGCGTTTCTAAGAAGGCCGGAAACGTCGCCGACCTTGGCGTTTCTAGCCTGGCGTCTCTAGCGGCTGAGGAGAAAGACCCCGACGGGGCAGCGGGTGGGCTGGGTGCCAGTGAAGAAACGCCAAGCCCTATGGCGTTTCTTAGCTGGTCTGCAACGTGAGCTACCTCGGCATTTCTTATTTGGACAGGAACGCTAGCTAGCTCAGCGTTTTCATTTTGGGCAGAAACGCCGTGGGCTATGGCGTTGCTAAAAAGGTCAGATCGTGAAATATTTTCATGTCGAGTTCACTTTGTGACAAAGTTTGCTGAAAGGGTCAGAATAGTGATTTCGGCCTGCTTCTCGCCCATACGACGATGAAGTCTAATGGATACCCGTCGTATTTTGGTGACAGTTGGGGTGTGCTACCTATCACCGCAAGTAGATCTAGCATGTCAACAATTGTCCGATATGTGTCGGTTTCATCCTATTCCGCGACTATCGTGCTAATCGGGACATTGTCTAAAATAAGGCAAAATTTACGAAACGTAAAATTACGATGCATAGATGTTAAAATAGAGGTTGGTGAAGAATAACTATTCCTCGTCCAGGGTGACGAATAGCGCGACCCCAATTTGATATTAATATATAATCTTTTATCGGAATAATATGGACTGGATGGTCGATTTGGCACTGAGTTTTCGTAATCACATTCACAGTGCTCACAACTTGTCTCCCCACGTAAGAACTGACGAGACTGAAAGAACGAGGGAGGCACTACCACTGCCACTGTCGCAGTGGCAAGTTGTGCCGAAAAGAGCGGTCCCTTCCACGAATTAATGTGTACGTTCGGTACCAACTGAAAAGGAAAGTGTTGTCTTAGTAGGAAAAAAATGGTCTCTCATTAGTCAAGACTTACTTGGAGCTCCATTGAAAGAAAACGACTAGCTTGGAGCAAGCACGCACCAATTGGGAAATGCAGTTGGCATGCTCACGAGGGTACACAAAAATTGCTATGGTCAATGACGGCTGCGTCGTAATTTAGTTGTTGGAACCACTTGGAAGAATATTTTTATTCTGAAGACTTCTGAGTACGTGGAGCATCCAATAGAGGATGTAGATGCAAAATAACTAACTTTTGCATCTCCAAAGTCAAAAACCCATCTCCAACAGATGAAGTGAGGCAAATCTTTTGCCTCCGTTTCGAAAATAATATAATTCATCTCCGCGTTTCGAAGATGTAAAATATAACACCTCGCGGTATAAATATACATCTTCACATGCAAGAGATGTAAATTTGCCAGCCGCGTGCCAACGGCCCTACCGCCTTCCACCCGTTTCCGCGCGACCACGGCCGATTTGGCCCAAAATCTACGCCGCTCGCCCGCTGCCACTCCGCCCGCCTGTCCGTACTAGCATCGACTGTCCCCCGTAGCCGCCGATTCAATTTTGGCCTCCGCTTCGAATCGGAACTTCGCCGGAGGTCCAGCTGTCGTAATGGCTTCCACGACGCGGCCGTGGACGGGCTAAGCTTGTTCCTATCCTTGACCCACCGCCGGAGGTAGGGGAGGCGCGCCATGCCGCCTGCCCGACGGCCGCCCGCCTCCGTCGTTCTTCCCGCCACACGAAGCCGGCCGGCCGCGGCGTCGAGCTCCTACCGCCCCTCCACCGCTCCTCCGCCGCCTCTACGCCGCTCCTCCTCCTCTCTTCGCCTCAATTCACCGCTGCTCCGCCACCCCACGCACAGTCACCGCCTCCCCGCCGCGCCGCCGCCGTCTCCACTGTCGCCGCCCACTAGTTTTTACATCTCCATTTTGCATCATCTATTGAAATTGCTCTTTTACATCTTCAATATACGTCATCTGTTGAAGTTGCTTCTTTTTTGAGATGTAAAAAGCACCTTTTAGAGACGTAAAATTTTATATCTCCAAATTTGCATCTTCTATTGAAGATGCTCTTAGCTTATGTGTCTTCAAAATAATGGATGTGACACTCCCAAAGCGGAGGAATTTGTACTGATTATGTAATTAAGGGCATCTCCAACGCCAACCCACAAATTTCTCCCGTATATGTTCGCTTTTTTGTCCGGATATGGTCCATGGACATGATACGGGAGGGAGCCATCCAACGCTAATTACAAAGTATCCGGCTGGGAGGAGAAAAAGTAGGTGAAGACCATGCATGTGGTGGATATTTGTTGTCTCTGGTGTTCGATTGGGAGGAGAGAGAGGAGGACATGCATGTGAAGAGAGAGAAAAGAGAGAATGACCACACATAGGCTTTTGATTGGTCAAGTGGATATCTGGACTCGGTATATCTCCCACACTTTTCTCTTCACTTTGCCGAAAAACGAACGTCCGGACTACTTCGCAGACCGATACAGGTCTCCACTGAATTGCAAGAGTGAACAAATGTGTCCGATCGGACATATATCAGAGTTTTACAGGTCTAGCTTGGATATGCTATGAAGAACACTGACGTACGCCTTTTCAGGTGCAATGTACCATAAGGCATAAGGGTATCAAAATTGTTCTTGTGAGCTCGAACTCACATGCAACCTTTGCTACGGTAAAATCTGAAAAATTATGTAAATAGTCAAAACAATTTGAATTTTTTGACAACATACATTCTTGTATCTTTCACATGCGCGCATTTTTTTTACGATGGAATGATATTCATGCAACTTTTGGCAAAAAAGATATCAATGCTTAAATGCTTTCAAAAACCGCCAGCATCAAGGTTTTTTTCCTGCCGAGACCATTGTAAAAATTTGCACGCATGTGAGAGACGCATTAGTGTTTGTTACCACAAAAAATCAGTTATTTGTTGATTTTTTTAGCATTTTTCCGGATTTTATTATAGAAAGAGTGCATATGAGTTCGAGCTCACAAACCATTGCCTGCTTATCATTTTAAACTAGGTGATTTCCGCGCGTTACGGCAAGAATCGGAAGATTGATTTGAGATGACTTATATATGAAGAAAATGATGTAAATCAAGAGGTATTATTCTTTAATGTAAAAATGTTTCTTACTTGCACTATCTGTGACAAAGAATATGCATGTTTGCATGGGCTTGCAAAATAGTGTTAGTGGATGCTGACATGATATATTTGTTATTTTTTTGAAAAGGAGGATGACCCCGGCCTCTGCATCTGGGAGATGCATACAGTCATTTTATTGATTATTTTTGAGGACCTTAAAAAGTATAATAACAATATGTCTGAATCCGCCATCTTGGCAGCATCTGCCGCTACTCCTATCCAAATGATGAAGGGGTGCAAGCTGGACCACATACCCATACCTCTCACCTAAGCCTAGCATCTAAAGCCGGAGGCCCCGACCGAGCCATCTGCCGGGACCGGGGCTCAAACCGGTCTGACACACTCACATGTGTCGTTGTTGTCATCTTCCACTGGTCTATCTTCAGAGAAGATTGAGGTGACAACCTTGGCAGGTCCTCCGCCATCGACACCACCACGACGCCAAACGACGACCTCCACCTACGCGAACCTTGGCAGGTCCTCCGCCATTGACGCCACCACGACGCCAGCTGACGACCTCCACCTACGCGACTCCATCTCCAAGCAAGCGACGTAAATCCATGCTAGGAAAGAGCCGCACCACCGCCGTCACCCACCACCCACAAGCGCCACCCCACCCCGTGGTTCCCAAAGCGACGCCTTCAAGAAGGGAACGGCGCCGTGAGCGCCACCGCTGCCCAACAGAGTTAGGGCTTTCACCCGAAAAACCTAGGGGAAGGTGAAGTGAGGAGATCAGTCCATACCGACGCCTCCAAGGAGGGAAACAGCGCCCTCAGGTGTCGCCGTCGGCACGGCCGGTCATGGCCGGCCAGGGATTTCGCCCAAATTAGATCTCCGCCACCAGCAGCACCTCCTGTACAGAACCGGCGACCAAGAGGAAGCGCAGCCCGACCAGGCTGGCCCGCACGCCGAACAGGGGAGGAAGTGAGGCACCAGATCGCGCACACCGACCGCCGCAGAAGCCGCCGCTGGCCGCCAACGACCACCGGATCCCGCCGCCCGCGCGGCCGGGACACTGGATCCACCACCCGCACGGCGGTTAGCCGGCCGTGCCTTGCCAATGGAGCCGCCGCTCCAGATCCGGGATTCCCTACACAGGAGCGGGGCAACCGAGGCCCCGCCGTCACCATCCTTGGTGCCCCGGGCTTGCCCAGCGGCTGCCTCAGGCGGCGGCGAGGGAGGGAGGAGGGGAGGGGGTGAGGAGGAGGAGGCGGCTAGGGTTGGGAGGAGGAGGCGGCTAGCTTTCGTCAAAAAATAAGAATAGACTTTTATGCAACAGGCAAATAAATATGCGCATACACATAGCTTCACACTTCTTACCAGTGCTAGGGGCGCGGCGTGCCACGTGACCTCACGGACGCATCGACCAGTTGCAGAGCTGAGCCCAGCCGGAGTCCAAGTACTTCACACTCACGCACAGTACGTACGTACGAACGCCCCTGGCTTTATGCTTCCCATAATCATCGCACGTACTACAGCGCAATTAATCGGCCATCATGTGGGCTACTCGTACGTAGTTCAATTGTGGTGGTGGACGATATTGATCGATCGTGTTTCCATCGATCGGCACTGAGTTTTCTCTCACTCACGTTCACTGTCTTTGTTACGTACCGACGAGACTTGAATTGCCAAAATGCAAGGCGCTGTTGCATCCGATAAACAGTGGCTAGACCGAGGCCTTGGTTTTCATCCTCACAAAGAAAGATCTTGGTCATGGGAGAAGTACATCCATAAAAAAGACACAACTCAATTGTTCATGTGAACTTCAACTATCAACAGCAAATATTGGCGCATGTCCGACGTGTCAGTTTAATCTCGGTCCGTGATTCTGGTGCTAATCGGGACACTGTAAAATGACTTGTTCGAGGCAAATTGGTGTGGGGAATCCTGTGAGCTTAGTTTTGGGTGTTGCCTTTGGAGTACCGGTCATCGAATTTCGAATGAAAACGTATGGATCAATGTCCCGACTAGCTCTGAATATATCTGGCATTGTAGAGGCTGGGTGCAATTGTGGACGAGGATTTGTGGCACGGTCTCAGGGCACCAAGTCCCCCACGCGTGCTTTTATTTTTGGCTTCTGATTTTCAAATTTTTATATCTCTTGAATTAGAAGTCAAAATTAAGTTATGTTTTCATATTCGTATTTCTCGTGATGAGAGCTTCTATTAAGATCCATTTTTAATATGTTTTGACAAAATTTGAAAATATATATTAAGTTTCAACTCTTGAAAGTACACAAGCTCTTTACCCTTTCGCAAGGCGACTAGGGAAAGTCTTCTTCCCTTCGATCTTCGCCAGCGAGCCCGTGGATTCTCCTCCCCTCTGCCTGCCGCTCCGGCGGGCGGTGACGGGGCGGTGCCACGGCTTAGATAAGTAGGGTTTTGGTTCTCACAAGGGCGACACTCGGACGGATGGAGGTGATCCTTCTCCGAGTCAGTCTTTCGGGTTTCGATCCTCCTCAAGTTCGTTTGTCAGGACGGATTAGATTATGGATCATGATACTATAAAAGGGAATCAAAACATTGTGGTCCTTTTTCTTGAATCAGTTGCAGTAACGAAAAAAAATCCATTCAAGGAAGAACGGAATTTATAGGAACCATGTCAACTCACTGTATTGGAAAAATCTTGGTAACTATGTATGTATTCTGTAGTTCTGGAGAGAAGATAGCCAATGATTTGGAGACATTCCACCCAAGAACTCATCTTGAGAGTTGGACTATGTGCAAGAGATGTTAGCTTCAGAAGATTCTCGATTAGCTATTTTGAGCTGTAGTTTGAACAGGAAAATCATGAACACAAACGCAATTATGTGATCTGTTGATCAATTCTAATTATCGGTTGATGATTATGCCCCACCACCCATATCAAAATATTGTAATTTGAATCAATGAAATTTCATCAAATATTTTTATCGTCCATACTTTTTTTATTGTTTCTATTTTTCTTTAGGATGAACGGGTGCAGCACCACGCACCTTCATGGTCTAGTATACTACCATTATTAGCAACCCTGAAACTTGATGGCGACTCCCATCAAGAAACTTGATGATCCGTAGGCCCAGGTTTCCGCGTTCGTTGACGTGCATGTGCATGTGAGTCACGTCCACGAGCAGTAGGTAAAAGCAGGCATGCCTTTCATGTACGTATAGAATGCATCATGGTGACTTTTGCGATCTGTTTTGATTGCACGCTTTACTTCCTTGTTTGCCCTCCACCTCTGGCTGATTGTTGGTGTGTACTCCCTCCGTTCGGAATTACTTGTCGCAGAAATGGATGTATCTAGATGTATTTTAGTTCTAGATACATTCATTTCCGAGACAAGTAATTCCGAACGGAGGGAGTTCTAGATACATTCATTTCCGAGACAAGTAATTCCGAACGGAGGGAGTATATATTAGGACCCCCCAACGAATGTACTACCTGTGTGTGTTATAGTAGACGCATACCAAACAAGCACATAGTGATCTCTCCATGGACAAGCAGTATAGGAACCGCTCCCATGCATCAGTCCTACTCTCGACGCTTCTTCTCGTATGCTTTGCTACCCATGCGCAATGTAAGTTTCTAGATAAGCAACCGATCGATTATTCGTAGTACATATCTCTTCAATCATCGAGCGGTCAATGCGAATGCAAATTATATTTCTACACAAGTTCTTGCGTCTTTCCTGAGTGATTGTGTATCTATTCGTTCTTGTATCAGTTACTTGTCGGTTGATCAACGAAGACTGACACGGATATTTTTATGTTCTATAGGTAGAATCTTGGAAGACGTGGAAAACGTTAAGATCCATCTACATGGTCTGTGCGTCCGTGATTCGAACTGCAAAAACCCTCGGATATGCTTCTGCTGTTTAGCAAATCATCTTTGTTATGCTTCACTGGGTGACTGTGAGGCCGACTGTCCAAAGACTTCTCAGTTACACCCGGCGGTAGCAGCGATGACTCACTCTCCATGACCCTCCTATCTGATCTAGTCATATGGCTTTTCAAGGATGATGCCGGATGTATGTGCTCATGAATAATTCATAGTATAATAAAAAAATGTCATGATATTAGCTTTCCAAAGTTATACAAGTGTTCATTATAGGTTGATTAGTTGTTGTTTTATTTTGTCTTGTTGATTTGACGATCTCAAGTCATTTCGAGGTGCTGTTCTTTTTCATGTAATTCCACGTCATGTTTTGCATTCGATTGAAGGGCAACACTAGCTAATTGTGATTTATTTTTGGACTAGAACATGAAGGCACGCTTTACAGCGCCTGCCAATATTGACAACAAATAATAAAAATATTTTGAAATTTTCAATTGGTACAAACATTTTAGGAAAAAATGAACAATTTGGATGAGTCCAAATATAGGGGAAATATGTATTGGAAATAGTAGTTCAAAGCTTTAAGCTTTTACACAAAAAAGTAAAAACAATCACAAGCAGTGGTTTCTCACGATGCATCTTAGTGCTGACGTAAGACCATACAAATCACAAGCTAAGCCACAACACAGGTAGATGATTAAGCTGAATTCAATCACACGGATTGTATATTTGTTTTTCGGAAATGTTAACGTCCACACGTGTAACATGTTTGTACTTTGCCCACACACGTTGATACACGTTGATTCTGTTTTACACGAATCCTAAAGAAATTTGTTAGATTTTCAGTGCACGTGGGCATCATCGTGTGTGTGAACGCTGGAGAGTTCGCCCACACGACCCGCAACACACGGTTGCCGGCTGCGCCGTGTGGGTGAACCAGTTTCTGCCCACACAATCACCACCTAGTCCATGTGTGTGGGCGAGCTGCTCTTCGCCCACACGACGCCCGTACGTTGTTAGATGGCAACTGCAGTTGTGCGTACGTGGCAATTAGGTTAACACACATGGCAACTATGATTAACCATACATGGCAACTATGGTTGGATCACACGTGACAACTAGTTAATCACACATGGCAATTATTGTTTGACCACATAGGGCAAGTAGTTTATCCCACATGGCAATTATGGTTTTAATACACGCGGCAACTATCGTTACTTAGACATGGCAACTACATTTGCCATCTCGGGCGACTAAAGTTGCCATCCCACGGGTGCGCCAAAACGTGTGGACAGATTTGCTTCGTGCCACACACGCAAGGTGAGGATGAGTAGTAGTTTGTTGGGCGTGTGGCACGAAGTAGTTGCGCCCACACGTGTGAGCAGTTCTAATGTTCGTCCACACATTACCCGTGTGGGCTGCCTCCTGCTTACACCACACACGACGTGTGGCGGTGTTCCGATGGAGATTCCTGCCAGCTGCTCGAAGCGGCGAGGTTAGGGTTTCTCGTAGTGCTTATGCAACGGCGAGATTTGATGTCAGGTTCTTCAGATCGATTCAAGTATTCAATGGGATGACTGCGGCTCCCGAACGCTGGTCCTTAGAGGCACGTGCATGAAGACATCCCGGCAGTCATCGACAAGGTCAGGCCAGCTCCGATATGCAAGCGGCAACAATGGCGTGTCAGTGGCTCATTCTGGCGGCGGCAATGATCGTTTCATTGCCCATGTACCTCGATATAGTTTTTTATTATGTTTGGGACTTTCAGTGAATCTTTATAATAGATCGGATATTTCAGTGAAACTTATTATGAGCAACTGATAAAATCATGATTTTTGTGCCTACGACCGACGAAAAAAATCTCTAAATTTTATCTATGAAACTTGGTAAGAATGAGCAAGAAAATTATAAGTTTCAGTTGAAAAGGTTTGAACTATTGAAACTTAAAACATACTATGCCCTTGTACGGATCCAATTAGTTCGCTAATCGCAAAGCAATTGAGTGGCTGGACAACGTTTGGCAGGTGCGCGCTCCTGCGGATTTCCTTGCAATTCTTATCAGTTTGATATTAAGGTATTACCTTTTTTATAGAAATAAAAATATGAGCTGAATGGTCGATTTGGCATTGAGTTTTCGTAATTGCATTCACATGAATCACAGCTTTGTCTCCTCACATACGAACGAGGGGGGCACCGCAACTGCCACTACCACTGCCGCAGTCTCAAGTTGCATCGACAAGAGCGGTCCCTTCTTCAAACTAATGTGTACGTTCGGGGCAAAAACGATAAATCTGGCCTGTGGACAGAACGAATTCACAAAATAAACCGTTGGTGAAATTTTTTCACACAGCTGACCCTTTTGTGTAGCGCCCGACAGGTAGGCGTTGCACTACACTGTACAACGCCTTACTGACAGGCGCAACACACCTGGCCGATGTGGCGCCTCGGGCCCCACTCCTAGTTGTGCAGCGCCTAGCTGAAAGGAGCTGCACAGTGTAGTGCAACGCCTAGCTGAAAGGAGCTGCACTACCTTATATTAAAATCGTTGTAACTTTTAACCCGTGCATCCGATAAAAACGTGCCTTATATCAATGTTATGCATTTTTCCGTGTTCTACGCAATGGTGGCATTTTCATCTATGTTAGGATCAATTTGCTTGATGAAAAATCTGTGGAAAAAGTGCATCATAGTATAACTAACAAAATCTATTAAAACTTACAAACTTGGCATGATGATGTCCATTGACCTACAGCTCTTATGCATTTGCATCCTACATGAGTTTTGCACTACGTAATGTGTACTTTCACGCCATGCCTATCCTTGCCATGTTAATCTTCTTTAACATGTTCATTTCTTGCATATAAGTGACTAACATGATATAAATGAACTTCTGTTACAGAAAGTTGCATTTTATAAGATCCATAGTAATTAGTCCTGGCATCATATGAATATGATCTAACTATGAAAGTTGAAAAATTTTATGTCTACTTTAAGTCTATGTCATTCATACCCACTAAATATTTGCGTCACTATGTTTTTGAGACACTAAACTACCTAAGGCAATATTCTGCCAGATTAATGCTTGTTAATTTCACCAAGTTCCTGGATGTCAACGGAACTTCGCATTTTTACCCCCAGCATCGCTGAAGAAACCCCAAGTGCACACGAGAAAATGCGAATCAGTGAACAAAATTTTCACCGAAGGCCTAGAACCACACACGATTTTTACCCCCTAGCATCCCAAACAAATGCACGTGTCCATACTCCATAGGCCCCGAGTCCCCATCAGCCAAGTGGTGAAACGTAAGGGCAAAAACATCCCCGGAAATAGAGGCTTGGGTATTCTCAACTCTTTTATGTCCAAGATCATCAGGTTCCCATCCAAATGTGGTGCAACAGGCAAAATACGCACATACACATAGCTTCACACTTCTTGCCAATGCTTGGGGCGCGGCGTCTCTCCCCTTATACACATAGTTTCAACATTGGTACTGTGAGGAAAAAAAGACAACAATTAAATTTAATTATCTTTAGAACTTTTCAACGTCAAGGGGATGTCTTGGCACGCTCCTGCTCCCGCTCTCGCCCCCGCTCCGCCCTTCTCGCCGGCCTCCGGCCAAACCCCAACCACCAAAAACCCTCCGGCCGCCACCTCGCTTGAACTAGCTCTTTCCACCAACCCCCTAGACGAGCTCCTCCCCTCGGTGGCTCCACCACCCTCGCCATTTTTCGACCTACCTTATGTCAAAGCCGGGTAGGTTGCGCTCCGATGCTTCCTGGGCTGTGGCAATGCCATGGGACTAGAGTTCGAAGATGATTGCCGCCACTACCTCCGCCTCGACATCACCACCCCAGCCCTACACCTCGCCTCACCGCTCTACATCACCTTCGGCTACTCCAACCGCCACCTTGATGCCATGGTTGTCGTCGCTCTGCTCCAGGTCGCCCTGGGTGGCTCTGCTGCTCACTTCTTCATCGCCCAAATGTTATCCCCTGGTCTTCCGCTTCCACGTTGCTTCTGCGCGTGTTGCCGAGATCATCCTCGCCCAAACCACAATCCGTCATCGCAACTACTCTTTCTCCTTCGCTAGAACCCTGCCCCAGCTCCCACCTCCACCTCACTCTACTGCGACATGCATGACGATTGCACAGCTGCTCCAAATCCCTGAAGATCTGGGCATCCACTTCCAAAGGGTTGTCTGGGCTCAACGTCGATCGTTAGTTTCCTTTCATCCACTAAACCAGCCGCACGGATGCCGTATGTACGCACGCGTCATCCAGTTCCCGTTCGCTCTAGATGCCTCGACGACGGGCCTCATTCTCGCCGGCCTCTTTGGCAGCGTCCACCACCATTTCAACGTCACAGATGACGGAGACTCCTGCTTCTCCTTCACTGTTGCCTCGCCTGATGTTGCCACGCTCATCGCCTCCATGGGCAACTTCTGCAAGATGGGCATGCTGATCCGCTTTCCTTGGCCACTGCCTAGGGGGGGCCTGTTTCTCGCTTTCTGGGGTTGCCTTACCGTCATCTGCTGGAGCCGCGTCTCCTTCGCCGTCGGCGGTTGATCCTGCACTGCTGCCACCCGCGTCTACAACTCTTGATCTACCCAAGGAGCGTCGCCAACGGCCTGGTATTAGCTTTTTTATCATATGCTTAATGTTAATCGCTTTACCCAGCTTACACCACACGTGTATTACACTCAGCACACACACCTGTTTTGGATTACTTTCTTACCAATTACTGTTAGACCTAATGAACTGTTAGTCGAGTCTGCCCTAAACCACTGTTTTTTGGTCAAACAAAATTTTCTAGCAGTCAAAGTTCATGAGCACATTTTCAAGTCCGGCATCTTCTCCCGTACAATCAAAATTAAAATCCTCAAGCTTGGGTCCCTTGATTTTGAAGGGTTTCATCTCTTTCTCTTTGACCAGCTTGAACCGGCCGTCGCTCACTGCAGTCGTTTTCCTCATAATTATACCAAGTTTGCATACCCTACTCTGCCTCCTTGATCGGACTCCACCCTTGGCCCTTTTGATCACCAGCACTTGCACGTCCTTGTGCCACAACAGTCCCTCGCGGTCGCACACTCGCTGCACGCCCGCCCTGCTCCGCATGCTCCTGGGCCCGCTCCATGCATAATGATGGCCGTGCGGCGCCCTCAGACACTCCAAATCTTACAAAAGATCCGTACGCTATGCCTGATTCGGCGCATGCTGGCGGAGTTGGCGTGCGCCCCCAGAACCCTCTCTCTGTCTCTCTGTCTGTGCCATTTTTGGACGACCCGCTTGCCCTCCCTGCGTCTAATCCGGACTCCGCTGCGCCGCCCCCTGCCTCCCCACGTGCGGCCCCGGCGACCGCATCAACGGAGAATCTTACGTTGGGAACCGACGAAGCGGAGAGATCATGCATTCGCCCGTCGCTGCAGCTCCCCCACACTGCCTCTGATCAGCATCTAGGCCTCATCATCACGCCTAATCTCACACTACAGGCTACGTTGGCCGCTCGGTCACCATGCCACAGCCCGTCGTCCCCTCATCCTCTGACACACGCAACGGGTCCAGCCGCCCTGACGGCGAACTTGTCACCTACGCGGTCCAACAACAATACGACAATGTCGTACAAAGATGCTCTACTCTCTTCCCTCTCGCCCATAGCCATCCACATCCTCACCCCCCTATATAATACTTCGACGCCTCCTTCCTCCTCATCTGCGCTCCCGCACTTCTCCACACACCCAAAGAAAGCGGCGCTGCTTCCGGTGTCTTGCTCTAGACCATTGTGTAGAGGCTTGCCGCGACCCCGTCCGCTCTGCTCGCTGCTGGAGGTGCGGCCACCGTAGCTGTGACTACAGGTACAGGAGAATCTGGCCTTTCTTCCCTCCTCTTTCCGGCACATTCTCTTCTCAACCTAAGCTAGCATTTTGCACGCGCAGCATGGACTCCGCCGGCTCCTCTTCGACGGCAGCTCGTGCTTCGCGCACGCTCATGATAGGCGACGTCCCCATCATGCTTTCAGAGCCGTTCCCCGCGCTCTGCGTCCCATCTCCTTTCGTCCTTAATGGCACTCCTGTCAACGCCATTGGGGATTCCCTCCCCCCTCGCCGTCACGCGCCTCTGCGCCTCCACCCACACCCATCTCCCCCTTCCCAGCTACCGAACACACGCACACTTCTCCGTTCGACACCCAGGAACTGCAGGAATGACTCTCCGACATCCTCCTCGCCTCCCAATACACCCAATCCACATCTCATGTCTCTGAAACCGACTCCGATGACGAACCACCCCGCCCGTTCAATGAGGCTGGGCTGCTGCCGCCTTACGGGGACATGCCTCTAGTCGCAGCTCCACCATGCTTAGTTCACTGCCCGCGCCACTTTGCCTTCGTCCACCTTCAGAACCCGGACCCCAACCTCACCTCCCTAATCCGCCGAGCCATCCAGCACACGTGCGGCGGCCCCGCCTTTATCATGGGCGGATCATGGCGGGGGATTGCCTGCCTCACCTTCCACACACCTGCTGAACGCAATGACGTGATCAGCCACAACACAATAGAGTTTGAAGGGAACATTGTCACTATTGAGCCTGTCGAGCACGTCGACCGCTCCATTGCTATGTTCACTGACCTTGCGGAGATCAAGGTCTCCGAGTTTCCGCACGAGCTCTGGCACAATGATGGCATACGCTTTGCCTTGGCTTTCCTTGGCGACGTTTGTGCCGTTGATGATTTCTATCTCCATGGCACCGATTACACATTGGTTCGCGCCCTTGTGCTCCTCCAATCAGGCAAACCAGCTCCTCCTGGCATTGTCATCCATCTCTCACCCATCAATGAGATCAAAATAGCCAAAGTAGTTGAGGTTTCTCGTTGGCACCACGGTGATGGAGCCAATACCTTCGGGGGTGAATCCTCTGACGGTGACTCTGCGCCGCTCTCCCAGCGTGCCTCTCCACGTCCGCACTCCCCTGCTCACCTCACCCCTGTTGTCTCCGCGGTTCGTGCGGGGTGGCGCGCCGACCCCACCTACGGTGGCTCTAGGCCGGTCGCCCCTCGTGCGCCTGTCGCATCTCCTGGTTCCGACTCAGGCAGATCCGCCCTGGCCTCACCTTTCCCATCCCATGGAACCATGCGCCAGCCACTCATCAGTTCAGACAACGACTCAGCTGCCTCGGACGACATGCACGCCCCGCTCCTGCATGGCGAGTCCTCGGACTCGCTAGAGGCGGCGCATGCACCCCCTCCTGCCGACCATACCCCACCTGTCATCTACCCGACTGCTCAGGTGGGCTCTGTGGTGCCGCGTAGCCCATGCACTGGTTTGCCTGCCGCGGCAATTTCCATAAACGTGCCTCCTGCGGCCGAATCTAAAAGATTTCTAGAAGCAAAATTCAATCCGGCATAAAATTTTTGTATGATCATCCATAAATTCAAACCATGAGTAGGGCAATTGCGAAGCATCAATTTCATTCTTTCCCAAGATTGGGCAACATGCTCATGATCAAGTTGTTTAAAATTCATGATATCGTTCCTAAGAGTGATATTCTTAGCGGGAGGAAAATACTTAGAGATAAAAGCATCTTTGCACTTGTTCCAAGAATCAATACTATTTTTAGGCAAAGATGAAAACCAAACTTTAGCACGATCTCTAAGTGAAAACGTAAATAACTTCAATTTGACAATATTGTTATCCGTATCTTTCTTCTTTTGCATATCACACAAATCAACAAAATTGTTTAGATGAGTAGCGGCATCTTCACTAGGAAGGTCGGCGAATTGATCTTTCATAACAAGATTCAGCAAAGCGGTATTGATTTCACAAGACTCATCATTATTAAGAGGAGCAATTGGAGTACTAAGGAAATCATTATTATTGGTATTCGAAAAATCACACAATTTGGTATTATCTTGCGCCATGGCAACAAGTAATCCAACACACAAGCAAACAGAAAGGTAACGGGAAAAAGGCAAACGGGAAAGAGAGGAGGAGATTGGGAAAGAGAGGGCAAATAAAATGGCAAGGGTGAAGTGGGGGAGAGGAAAACGAGAGGCAAATGGCAAATAATGTAATGCGAGAGATAGGGATTGCGATGGGTACTTGGTATTGTTGACTTTCTTGCATGAGCCTCCCCGGCAACGGCGCCAGAAATTCTTCTTGCTACCTCTTGAGTACTGCGTTGGATTTCCCTAAAGAGGAGAGGATGATGCAGCAAAGTAGCGTAAGTATTTCCCTCAGTTTTTGAGAACCAAGGTATCAATCCAGTAGGAGACCACGCACAAGTCCCTCGTACCTACACAAAACGATAGCTACTCGCAAGCAACACGATTAGGGGTTGTCAATCCCTTCACGGTCACTTACGATAGTGAGATCTGATAGAGATGATAAATAATATTTTTGTTATTTTTGATAGATAGATGCAAGGTGAAAAGTAAAAGGCAAAGTAAAAACAAAGCAAGTAAATAAAGCGATAGAGATTGATATGATGAGAATAGACCCGGGGGCCATTGGTTTCACTAGTGGCTTCTCTCAAGAGCATAGATATTCTGCGGTGGGTGAACAAATTACTGTTGAGCAATTGACAGAATTGAGCATAGTTATGAGTATATCTAGGCAATGATCATGTATATAGGCATCACGTCCAAGACAAGTAGATCGAAACGATTCTGCATCTACTACTATTACTCCACTCATCGACTGCTATCCAACATGCATCTAGAGTATTAAGTTAAAAATAGAGTAACGCCTTAAGCAAGATGACATGATGTAGAGGGATAAATTCATGCAATATGATAAACCCCATCTTGTTATCCTCGATGGCAATAATACAGTACGTGCCTTGCAACCCTTTCTGTCACTCGGTAAGGACACCGCAAGATTGAACCCAAAGCTAAGCACTTCTCCCATTGCAAGAACTACCAATCTAGTTGGCCAAACCAAAAAGGATAATTCGAAGAGACTTGCAAAGATAACTCAATCATACATAAAAGAATACAGAGAAGAATCAAATATTTTCCATAGATAATACTGGATCATAAACCCACAATTCATCGGTCTCAACAAACACACCGCAAAAAGAAGATTACATTGAATAGATCTCCACAAGAGAGGGGGAGAACATTGTATTGAGATCCAAAAAGAGAGAAGAAGCCATCTAGCTACTAGCTATGGACCCGAAGGTCTGAAGTAAACTACTCACACTTCATCGGAGGGGCTATGGTGTTGATGTAGAAGCCCTCCGTGGTGGATGCCCCCTCCGGCGGAGCTCCGGAACAGGCCCCAAGATGGGATCTCGTGGATACAAAAGGTTGTGGCAGTGGAATTAGGTTTTTGGCTCCTGTTCTAATCGTTCGGGGATACGTAGGTATATATAGGAGGAAGGAGTACGTCGGTGGAGCAACAGGGGGCCCACGAGGTAGGGGGCGCGCCTAGGGGGGGCGCCTTCCACCCTCGTGACCGCCTCTGGCACTTCTTGGAGTAGGGTCCAAGTCTCCTGGATCACGTTCGGTGAGAAAATCACGTTCCCGAAGGTTTCATTCCGTTTGGACTCCGTTTGATATTCCGTTTCTTCGAAACACTGAAATAGGCAAAAAACAACAATTCTAGGGTGGGTCTCCGGTTAATAGGTTAGTCCCAAAAATAATAAAAGTGGAAAATAAAGCCCAATATAGTCCAAAACAGTAAATAAAGTAGCATGGAGCAATAAAAAATTATAGATACGTTGGAGACGTATCAGGCATCCCCAAGCTTAATTCCTGCTCGTCCTCGAGTAGGTAAATGATAAAAAAGAATTTTTGATGCGGAGTGATACTTTGGCATAATTTCAATGTAAAAATTCTTAATTGTGATATGAATATTCAGATCCGAAAGATTCAAGACAAAAGTTCATATTGGCACAAGAATAATAATACTTCAAGCATAATAATCAAAGCAATCATGTCTTCTCAAAATAACATGGCAAAAGAAAGTTCATCCCTACAAAATCATATAGTTAGGCTATGCTTCATTTTCATCACACAAAGATGTTCCCAACTTCTATACCCCCGATGACAAGCCAAGCAATTGTTTCATACTTAAATAATCTCAAACTTTTTCAACCTTCACGCAATACATGAGCGTGAGCCATGGATATAGCACTATGGGTGGAATAGAATATGATGATGGGGATTGTGTGGAGAAGACAAAAAAAGGAGAAAGTTTCACATTGACGAGGCTAATCAACGGGCTATGGAGATGCCCATCAATTGATGTCAACATGAGGAGTAGGGATTGCCATGCAACGGATGCACTAGAGCTATGAATGCTCAACAAAAGAAAACTAGTGGGTGTGCATCCAACTCGCTTGCTCATGAAGACCTAGGGCATTTGAGGAAGCCCATCGTAGGAATATACAAGCCAAGTTCTATAATGAAAGATTCCCACTAGTATAAAAAGACAACTTATGAGACTCACTACATGAAGACCAAGGTGCTACTTTGAAGCACAATATATGAGACTCACTATATGAAGAACAAGGTGCTACTTTGAAGCACAAGTGTGGAAAAAGAGATAGTAGCATTGCCCTTTTTATTTTTTTATTTTTTTGGGCCTTTCTTTTTTTTCTTTTGGCCTTTCTCTTTTTTTGGGCAATGCTCTAATAATGATGATCATCACACTTCTATTGATTAAAACATAAGGATTACAACTCAAAACTTAGAACAAGATATGACTCTATATGAATGCCTCCGGCGGTGTACCGGCATGGTGCAATGAATCAAGAGTGACATGTATGAAAAATAATGCATGGTGGCCTTGCCACAAATACGATGTCAACTACATGATCATGCAATGGCAATATGACAAAAGCAATGTATGTCATGATGATGATGGTGGAAGTTGCATGGCAATATATCTCGGAATGGCTATGGAAATGCCATAATAGGTAGGTATGGTGGCTGTTTTGAGGAAGATATAAGGATGTTTATGTGTGATAGAGCGTATCGTATCACGGGGTTTGGATGCACCGGCGAAGTTTGCACCAACTCTCAAGGTGAGAAAGGGCAATGCACGGTACCTAAGAGGCTAGCAAAGGCGGAAAGGTGAGAGTGCGTATAATCCATGGACTCAACATTAGTCAAAAGAACTCATATACTTATTGCAAAAATTTAGAAGTCATCAAAAATCAAGTACTACGCGCATGCTCCTAGGGGGATAGATTGGTAGGAAAGGACCATCACTCGTCCCCGACCGCCACTCATAAGGATTCACAAGCCAGGTACACTTCATGTTTCAAATTTGTCACACAACTTTAACCATACGTGCATGCTACGGGACTTGCAAACTTCAACACAAGTATTTTTCAAATTCATAATCACCCAACTAGCACAACTTTTATATTATCACCTCCATATCTCAAAACAATTATCAAGCATCAAACTTATCTTAGTATTCAATTCACTCAAAAGAAAGTTTCACATATCTTGAATACCAAGTATATTAACATTAAGCAAATTACCATGCTATTAACGACTCTCAAAATAATTTAAGTGAAGCATGAGATATCAATAGTTTCTTTAAAACAAATCCACCACCATGCTCTAAAAGATATAAGTGAAGCACTAGAGCAAAAATTATCAAGCTCAAAAGATATAAGTGAAGCACTATGAGCAAAAACTATCAAGCTCAAAAGATATAAGTGAAGCACATAGAGTATTCTAGCAAATTCCAAATCATGTATGGCTCTCTCAAAAGGTGTGTACAGAAAGGATGATTGTGGTAGACTAACAAGAAAAGACACAAATAATACAAGATGCTCCAAGCAAAACACATATCATGTGGTGAATAAAAATATAGCTCCAAGTAAATTACCGATGGAAGTGGACGAAAGAGGGGATGCCTTCCGGGTCATCCCCAAGCTTTGACTTTTTGGTGTCCTTGGATTATCTTGGGGGTTCCATGGGCATACCCAAGCTTAGGCTCTTGCCACTCCTTGTTCCATAATCCATCAAAAGAATTCACCCAAAACTTGAAAACTTCACAACACAAAACTCAACAGAAATCTCATGAGCTCCGTTAGAGAAAGAAAACAAATAACTACTTAAGGTACTGTAATTAACTCATTCTTTATTTATATTGGTTTTAAACCTACTGTATTACAACTTCCCTATGGATTATAAACTATTTTACTAGCCATAGATTCATCAAAATAAGCAAACAACACACGTAAAACAGAATCTGTCAAAAACAGAACAGTCTGTAGCAATCCGTAACTAACGCAAACTTCTGGAACTCTAAAAATTCTACCAAAATAGGAAGTCCTGGAAAATTTGTTTATTGAACATCAGAAAAAAGAATCAACGCAAAATCACGTTCCTGTGATTTTACAAAATTATATTCGTGAGTGCAAAGTTTCTGTTTTTCAGCAGAATCAAATCAACTATCATCGTAGGTTATCCTATAGGTTCTACTTGGCACAAACACTAATTAAAAGATAAAACCACATCCCAACAGAGGCTATATGGATTATTTATTCCTAAACAGAAGCAAAAACAAAAAACACAAAATAAAATTGGTTGCCTCCCAACAAGCGCTATCGTTTAACGCCCCTAGCTAGGCATAAAACCAAGGATAGATCTAGGTATTGCCATCTTTGGTAGGCAATCCATAAGTGGCTCTCATGATAGATTCATATGGTAATTTTATTTTCTTTCTAGGGAAGTGTTCCATACCCTTCTTTAAGGGAAATTGGAATCTAATATTGCCTACCTTAATATCAATAATTGCACCAATCGTTCTAAGGAAAGGTCTACCAAGAATAATAGGACATGAAGGATTGCAATCTATATGAAGAACAATAAAATCTATGGGCACATAATTCCTATTTGCAACAATAAGAACATCGCTAATTCTTCCCATAGGTTTTTTTAATAGTGGAATCCGCAATATGCAAGTTTAGAGAGCAATCATCAAAATCACGGAAATCTAGCAAATCAGACAAAGCTTTGGGAATAGTAGAGACACTAGCACCCAAATCACACAAAGCATGAAACTCATAATCTTTAATTTTAATTTTAATAGTAGGTTCCCACTCATCATAGAGTTTTCTAGGGATAGAAACTTTCAACTCAAGTTTTTCTTCATAAGATTGCATCAAAGTATCAACAATGTGTTCGGTAAAGGCCTTATTTTGACTATAAGCATGAGGAGAATCTAGCACGGATTGCAACAAGGAAATACAACCAATCAAAGAGCAATTTTCATAATTAAATTCCTTGAGATCCAAAATAGTGGGTTTAGCAACATCTAAGTTTTTATTTCTTTCAATCCCACTTTCATCAATTTCATCATCAAGATCTAGAAACTCCGAATTCTTAGAACGCCTTCTAGGTAAAGGAAGATCATATTCAGTTTCATCAAGATTCATATTGCAAAACAAAGATTTAATAGGGGACACATCAATAACTTTTAGATCTTCATCTTGATTTTCATAGGAATTGGAAGAACACGCTTTAATAAAGGCATCTTTGGAAGCACGCATCCTAGCGGTTCTTTCTTTGCACTCATCAATGGAAATTCTCATGGCTTTGAGAGACTCATTGATATCATGCTTAGGAGGAATAGATCTAAGCTTTAAAGAATCAATTTCAAGAGAAATTCTATCAATGTTCCTAGCCAAATCATCAACTTTAAGCAATTTCTCTTCAAGCAAAGCATTAAAATTCTTTTGTGAATTCATAAACTCTTTAACACTACTCTCAAATTCAGAGGGCATCTTATTAAAATTTCCATAAGAGTTGTTGTAGGAATTTCCATAATTATTAGAAGGATTACTAGGATAAGGCCTAGGATTAAAATTTCCTCTATACGCGTTGTTTCCAAAACTATTCCTACCAACAAAATTCACATCCATAGATTCATTATTATTCTCAAGCAAAGTAGACAAAGGCATATCATTGGGATCAAGAGGAGTATTTTTAGGAGCAAACATCTTCATAAGTTCATCCATCTCTTCACTCAAAACATTGATTTCTTCTATAGCATGCACTTTTGTACTAGAAGATCTTTCGGTGTGCCATTGAGAATAATTAGCCATAATATTATCAAGCAATTTTGTAGCATCCCCTAATGTAATTTCCATAAACATGCCTCCCGCGGCCGAATCTAAAAGATTTCTAGAAGCAAAATTCAATCCGGCATAAAATTTTTGTATGATCATCCATAAATTCAAACCATGAGTAGGGCAATTGTGAAGCATCAATTTCATTCTTTCCCAAGATTGGGCAACATGCTCATGATCAAGTTGTTTAAAATTCATGATATCGTTCCTAAGAGTGATAATCTTAGCGGGAGGAAAATACTTAGAGATAAAAGCATCTTTGCACTTGTTCCAAGAATCAATACTATTTTTAGGGAAAGATGAAAACCAAACTTTAGCATGATCTCTAAGTGAAAATGGAAATAACTTCAATTTGACAATATTGTTATCCGTATCTTTCTTCTTTTGCATATCACACAAATCAACAAAATTGTTTAGATGAGTAGCGGCATCTTCACTAGGAAGGCCGAAGAATTGATCTTTCATAACAAGATTCAGCAAAGCGGTATTGATTTCACAAGACTCATCATTATTAAGAGGAGCAATCGGAGTACTAAGGAAATCATTATTATTGGTATTCGAGAAATCACACAATTTGGTATTATCTTGCGCCATGGCAACAAGTAATCCAACACACAAGCAAACAGAAAGGCAACGGGAAAAAGGCAAACGGGAAAGAGAGGAGGAGATTGGGAAAGAGAGGGCAAATAAAACAGCAAGGGTGAAGTGGGGGAGAGGAAAACGAGAGGCAAATGGCAAATAATGTAATGCGAGAGATAGGGATTGCGATGGGTACTTGGTATTGTTGACTTGCCTGCGTGAGCCTCCCCGGCAACGGCGCCAGAAATTCTTCTTGCTACCTCTTGAGGACTGCGTTGGATTTCCCCGAAGAGGAGAGGATGATGCAACAAAGTAGCGTAAGTATTTCCCTCAGTTTTTGAGAACCAAGGTATCAATCTAGTAGGAGGCCACGCACAAGTCCCTCGTACCTACACAAAACGATAGCTACTCGCAACCAACGCGATTAGGGGTTGTCAATCCCTTCACGGTCACTTACGAGAGTGAGATCTGATAGAGATGATAAATAATATTTTTGGTATTTTTGATAGATAGATGCAAGGTGAAAAGTAAAAGGCAAAGCAAAAACAAAGCAAGTAAATAAAGCGATAGAAATTGATATGATGAGAATAGACCCCGGGGCCATAGGTTTCACCAGTGGCTTCTCTCAAGAGCATAGATATTCTACGGTGGGTGAACAAATTATTGTTGGGCAATTGATAGAATTGAGCATAGTTATGAGTATATCTAGGCAATGATCATGTATATAGGCATCACGTCCAAGACAAGTAGATCGAAACGATTCTGCATCTACTACTATTACTCCACTCATCGACCGCTATCCAGTATGCATCTAGAGTATTAAGTTAAAAACAGAGTAACGCCTTAAGCAAGATGACATGATGTAGAGGGATAAATTCATGCAATATGATAAAAACCCCATCTTTGTTATCCTCGATGGAAACAATACAATACGTGCCTTGCAACCCTTTCTGTCACTGGGTAAGGACACCGCAAGATTGAACCCAAAGCTAAGCACTTCTCCCATTGCAAGAACTACCAATCTAGTTGGCCAAACCAAAAAGGATAATTCGAAGAGACTTGCAAAGATAACTCAATCATACATAAAAGAATTCAGAGAAGAATCAAATATTTTCCATAGATAATACTGGATCATAAACCCACAATTCATCGGTCTCAACAAACACACTGCAAAAAGAAGATTACATCGAATAGATCTCCACAAGAGAGGGGGAGAACATTGTATTGATATCCAAAAAGAGAGAAGAAGCCATCTAGCTACTAGCTATGGACCCGAAGGTCTGAAGTAAACTACTCACACTTCATCGGAGGGGCTATGGTGTTGATGTAGAAGCCCTCCGTGGTGGATGCCCCCTCCGGCGGAGCTCCGAAACAGGCCCCAAGATGGGATCTCATGGATACAGAAGGTTGCGGCAGTGGAATTAGGTTTTTGGCTCCTGTTCTGATCGTTCGGGGATACGTAGGTATATATAGGAGGAAGGAGTACGTCGGTGGAGCAACAGGGGGCCCACGAGGTAGGGGGGCGCGCCCAGGGGGGGGGGGGGGGCGCCCTCCACCCTCGTGACCGCCTCTGGCACTTCTTGGAGTAGGGTCCAAGTCTCCTGGATCACGTTCGGTGAGAAAATCATGTTCCCGAAGGTTTCATTCCGTTTGGACTCCGTTTGATATTCCGTTTCTTCGAAACACTGAAATAGGCAAAAAAACAGCAATTTTGGGCTGGGCCTCCGGTTAATAGGTTAGTCCCAAAAATAATAAAAGTGGAAAATAAAGCCCAATATAGTCCAAACAGTAGATAAAGTAGCATGGAGCAATAAAAATTTATAGATACGTTGGAGACGTATCACCGCGCCATCCGGGAGGCCCGCCTCCACGAGTCCGATGCCCCTCCTACCTCCACTAAAGATCTTGCGGCCATTGCGCTGTTCTGTGGCGCCGATGACGGCCAGCTGGATGCCATCCTTGGATCCGAGGCCTCTGCCTCTGGTGACGACGAGGCTCCATGATCTGCACCCTTAGCGTCCATGGCTTGGCGGCGTGTTTCCGGCCGTCTCCACCACCCTTAGCTTCACCGCATGTCACTGGTGTCACGTTGTACTTTTGGTTGCCGCAACCTCTGTCGCTAGTTCCACTGCTACTCTTACTCTCGCCCGCAGCTTTTGGGTATGTATGCCTGTTGTGCTCCGTCTCTGATCGTCGGTGTTTGAACGAATTCTATGAGTAATGACGCCTTTTTATTTGCTCCTGGAATGTACGTGTTCTTGGTGATAATGATAAATGCTCCGATGTTCTCTCCGAATTAGTGGCGACTAAGCCGCACATAGCCCTCTTGCAAGAATCAAAACTCGACACTCTCCTTGACTCTAAACTAAAATCCTTCCTGCCACGATAACTCGACCAAGTTTTCTTGTTACCAGCTGTCGGATCTGCGGGTGGCACTATCTCTGCCATCAACTCTGCCTCTTTTCAAGTCATCTCCTACTCACACGTAACCTTCTCCTCCACCCTAATCCTACAATCAACTGCGTGCGCCCAACAAATTGCCATCACAAACATCTACGCTCCATCATCAAGATCCCTCAAGCAAGCCT
Source organism: Triticum timopheevii (assembly GCA_963921465.1). NCBI lineage: Eukaryota > Viridiplantae > Streptophyta > Magnoliopsida > Poales > Poaceae > Triticum > Triticum timopheevii. Next base: position 525,942,103 of record OY997268.1, read on the forward strand.
TTCTAAACGAGCTCTTGTCTATCTCACAACCTGATGACACCCCTGGATTATCGTAGGTGACATCAACCTCATCCGCTTCCCCTCTGATAAAAATAACCCTGTGTTCCACCACGCCGAAGCCAATGCCTTCAACAAAACCCTAGATGATCTAGCTCTCATAGAATTGCCCCTACTTATTCGCAGGTGTTGGGGAATGTAGTAATTTCAAAAAAATTCCTACGCACACGCAAGATCATGGTGATGCATAGCAACCAGAGGGGAGAGTGTGTCCACATACCCTCGTAGACCGAAAGCGGAAGCGTTAGCACAACGCGGCTGATGTAGTCATACGTCTTCACGATCCGACTGAGCAAGTACCGAACGCACGGCACCTCCGAGTTCTGCACACGTTCAGCTAGATGACGTCCCTCGAACTCCGATCCAGCTGAGCTTTGAGGGAGAGTTCCGTCAGCACGGCGACGTGGTGACGATGATGATGTTCTAGCGACGCAGGGCTTCGCCTAAGAACGGCTACGATATTATCGAGGTGAATTATGGTGGAAGGGGGCACCGCACATGGCTAAAAGATCTCAAGGATCAATTGTTGTGTCTATGGGATGCCCCTTGGCCACGTATATAAAGGATGGAGGGAGGAGGAGGCCGGCCCTCATAGGGCGCGCTCAAGTGTGGAGTCCTACTTGGACTCCCTAGTCCTAGTAGGATTCCACCTCCCATATGGAATAGGAAAAAGGGAAGGGAGAAGGAGAAGGAAGGAAGGGGGCGCCCCCTCCCTAGTCCAATTCGTACCAGTCCATGAGGAGGGGTGCGGCCACCCTTTGAGGCCTTTCTCTCCTTTCCCGTATGGCCCATTAAGGCCCAATACGAATTCCCGTAACTCTCCGGTACTCCGAAAAATACCCGAATCACTTAGAACCTTTCTGATGTCCGAATATAGTCGCACAATATATCGATCTTTATGTCTCGACCATTTCGAGACTTCTCGTCATGTCCCCGATCTCATCCGGGACTCCCAACTCCTTTGGTACATCAAAACACATAAACTCATAATACCGATCGTCGAACTTTAAGCGTGCGGACCCTACGGGTTCGAGAACAATGTAGACATGACCGAGACACGTCTCCGGTCAATAACCAATAGCGGAACCTGGATGCTCATATTGGCTCCCACATATTCTACGAAGATCTTTATCGGTCAAACCGCATAACAACATACGTTGTTCCCTTTGTCATCGGTATGTTACTTGCCCGAGATTCGATCGTCGATATCTCAATACCTAGTTCAGTCTCGTTACCGGCAAGTCTCTTTACTCGTTCCGTAATACATCATCCTGCAACTAACTCATTAGTTACAATGCTTGCAAGGCTTATAATGATGTGCATTACCGAGTGGGCCCAGAGATACCTCTCCGACAATCGGAGTGACAAATCCTAATATCGAAATACGCCATCCCAACAAGTACCTTCGGAGACACCTGTAGAGCACCTTTATAACCACCCAGTTATGTTGTGACATTTGGTAGCACACAAAGTGTTCCTCCGGTAAACGAGAGTTGCATAATCTCATAGTTATAGGAACACGTATAAGTCATGAAGAAAGCAATAGCAACATATTATACGATCAAGTGCTAAGCTAATGGAATGGGTCAAGTCAATCACATCATTCTCCTAATGATGTGATCCCGTTAATCAAATGACAACTCATGTCTATGGTTAGGAAACTTAACCATCTTTGATTAACGAGCTAGTCAAGTAGAGGCATACTAGTGACACTATGTTTGTCTATATATTCACACATGTATTATGTTTCTTGTTAATACAATTCTAGCATGAATAATAAACATTTATCATGAAATAAGGAAATAAATAATAACTTTAGTATTGCCTCTAGGGCATATTTCCTTCAGTAATCTAGTTCACATCACCATATGATTTAACACCAATAGTTCACAGCCGCATGTGATTAACACCCATAGTTCACATTGTCATGTGACCAAGACCCAAAGGGTTTACTAGAGTCAATAATCTAGTTCACATCGCTATGTGATTAATACCCAAAGAGTACTAAGGTGTGATCATGTTTTGCTTGTGAGAGAAGTTTAGTCAACGGGTCTGTTACATTCAGAGCCGTATGTATTTTGCAAAAATATTCTATGTCTACAATGCTCTGGATGGAGCTACTCTAGCTAATTGCTCCCAATTTCAATATGTATCCAGATTGAGACTTAGAGTCATCTGGATCAGTGTCAAATCTTGCATCAACGTAATCCTTTACGACGAACCTCTTGTCACCTCCATAATCGAGAAACATATCCTTGTTCCACTAAGGATAATTTTGACCAATGTCCAGTGATCTACTCCTAGATCACTATTGTACTCCCTTGCCAAACCAGGGCAGAGTATACAATAGGTCTGGTCCATAGCATGACATACTTTTATAGAACCTATGACTAAGGCATAATGAATGACTTTCATTCTCTTTCTATTTTCTGCCATGGTCGGGATTTGAGTCTTACTCAATTTCACACCTTTGCAACACAGGCAAGAACTCTTTCTTTGAATGTTCCATTTTGAACTACTTCAAAATCTTGTCAAGGCATGTACTCATTGAATATATTATCAAGCGTCTTGATCTATCTCAATAGATCTTGATGCTCAATATGTAATTAGCTTTACTGAGGTCTTTCTTTTAAAGAACTCCTTTCAAACACTTCTTTATGCTTTCCAGAAAAATTCTACATCATTTTTGATCAACAATATGTCACTCACATATACTTATCAGAAAGGCTGTAGTGCTCCCACTCATTTTATTGTAAATACATGCTTCACTGCAAGTCCGTATAAAACTATATGCTTTGATCAACTTATCAAAGCGTATATTCCAACTCCGAGATGCTTGCACGAGTCCATAGATGGATCGCTGGAGCTTGCACATTTTGTTAGCACCTTTAGGATTGACAAAACCTTCTGGTTGCATCATATACAACTCTTCTTTAAGAAAACCATTAAGGAATGCAGTTTTGACATCCATTTGCCAGATTTCATAAAATGTGGCAATTGCTAATATGAGTCGAACAAACTTAAGCATCGCTACAGTTGGGAAAATCTCATTGTAGTCAACACCTTGAACTTGTCGAAAACCTTTTGCGTCAAGTTGAGCTTTGTAGATAGTAACACTACTATCAACATCTGTCTTCATCTTGAAGATCCATTTATTTTCTATGGCTTGCCGATCATCGGGCAAGTCCACCAAAGTCCACACTTTGTTCTCATACATGGATCCTATCTCAGATTTCATGGCCTCCAGCCATTTTGCGGAATCTGGGCTCATCATCGCTTCCTCATAGTTTGTAGGTTTATCATGGTCTAGTAACATGACTTCCAGAACAGGATTACCGTACCACTCTGGTGTGGACCGTACTCTGGAAGACCTACGAGGTTCTGTGGTAACTTGCTCTGAAGTTTCATGATCATCATCATTAGCTTCCTCACTAATTGGTGTAGGAATCACTGGAACTAATTTCTGTGATGAACTACTTTCCAATTCGGGAGAAGGTACATTTACCTTATCAAGCTCTACTCTCCTCCCACTCACTTCTTTCGAGAGAAACTCCTTCTCTAGAAAGGATCCATCTTAGCAACAAATATCTTGCCTTCGGATCTGTGATAGAAGTTGTACCCAACAGTTTCATTTGGGTATTCTATGAAGATGCACTTCTCCGATTTGGGTTCGAGCTTATCAGGTTGAAACTTTTTCACATAAGCATTGCAACTCCAAACTTTAAGAAACGATAGCTTAGGTTTATTGCTAAACCATAGTTCATACGGTGTCGTCTCAACGGATTTTGATGGTGCCCTATTTAAAGTGAATGTAGTTGTCTCTAATGCATAATCCCAAAATGATAGTGGTAAATCGGTAAGATACATCATAGATCGCACCATATCCAATAAAGTGCGGTTATGACGTTCAGACACACCGTTACGCTGTGGTGTTCCAGGTGGCATGAGTTTGTGAAACTATTCCACATTATTTTAACTGAAGGCCAAACTCGTAACTCAAATATTCATCTCCACGATCACATCGCAGAAACTTTATTTTCTTGTTATGATGATTTTCCACTTCACTCTGAAATTCTTTGAACCTTTCAACTATTTAAGACTTATGTTTCATCAAGTAGATATACCCATATCTGCTCAAATCATCTGTGAAGGTGAGAAAATAACGATACCCGCCACGAGCCTTAATACTCATTGGTCTGCATACATCAGTATGTATTATTTCTAACAAGTCGGTAGCTCGTTCCGTTGTTCTGGAGAATGGAGTTTTAGTCATCTTGCCCAAAAGGCACGGTTTGCAAGCATCAAATGATTCATAACCAAGTGATTCCGAAAATCCATCTTTTATGGAGTTTCTTCATGCGCTTTACACTGATATGACCCAAACTGCAGTGCCACAAATAAGTTGCACTATCATTATTAACTTTGCATCTTTTGGCATCAATATTATGATTATGTGTATCACTACGATCGAGATCCAACAAACTATTTTTCATTGGGTGTATGACCATTGAAGGTTTTTATTCATGTAAACAGAACAACAATTATTCTCTGAATTTAAATGAATAACCGTATTGCAATAAACATGATCAAATCATATTCATGCTCAACGCAAACGCCAAATAACATTCATTTAGGTTTAAGACTAATCCCGAAAGTATAGGGAGTGTGTGATGATGATCATATCAATCTTGGAACTACTTCCAACACTCATCGTCACTTCCCCTTCAACTAGTCTCTGTTTATTCTGTAACTCCTGTTTCGAGTTACTAATCTTAGCAACCGAACAAGTGTGAAATACTCAGGGGCTACTATAAACACTAGTAAGGCACACATCAATAACCTGTATATCAAATATACCCTTGTTCACTTTGCCATCCTTCTTACCCACCAAATATTCAGGGCATTTCCGCTTCCAGTGACCATTTCCTTTGCAGTAGAAGCACTCAGTTTCAGGCTTTGGTTCAGCTTTGGGTTTCTTCACGGGAGTGACAACTTGCTTGCCATTCTACTTGAAGTTTCCCTTTCTTTCCCTTTGCCCTTTTCTTAAAACTAGTGGTCTTGTCAATCATCAACACTTGATGCTCTTTCTTGATTTCTACCTTTGTTGATTTCAACATCGCGAAGAGCTCGGGAATTGTTTTCATCATCCTTTGCATACTATAGTTCATCACGAAGTTCTACTAACTTGGTAATGGTGACTAGAGAACTCTGTCAATCACTATCTTATCTGGAAGATTAACTCCCACTTGATTCAAGTGATTATAGTACCCAGACAATCTGAGCACATGCTCACTAGTTGAGCGATTCTCTTCCATCTTTTAGCTATAGAACTTGTTGGAGACTTCATATCTCTCAAATCGGGTATTTGCTTGAAATATTAACTTCAACTCCTGGAACATCTCATATGGCCCATGACGTTCAAAACGTCTTTGAAGTCCCGATTCTAAGCTGTTAAGAATGGTGCACTAAACTATTAAGTAGTCATCATATTGAGCTAGCCAAACGTTCCATAATGTCTGCATCTGCTCCTGCAATAGGTCCGTCACCTAGCGGTGCATCAAGGACATAATTCTTCTGTGCAGCAATGAGGACAATCCTCAGATCACGGATCCAATCCGCATCATTGCTACTAACATCTTTCAACACAGTTTTCTCTAGGAATATATCAACATTAACATATGAAAGCAACAACGCGAGCTATTGATCTACAACATAATTTGCAAAATACTATCAGGACTAAGTTCATGATAAATTAAAGTTCAATTAATCATATTACTTAAAAACTCCCACTTAGATAGACATCCCTCTAATCATCTAAGTGACCACGTGATCCAAATCAACTAAACCATGTCCGATCATCACGTGAGATGGAGTAGTTTTCAATGGTGAACATCACTATGTTGATCATATCTACTATATGATTCACGCTCAACCTTTCGGTCTCCAGTGTTCTGAGGCCATATCTGCATATGCTAGGCTCGTCAAGTTTAACCCGAGTATTCTGCGTGTGCAAAACTGTCTTACACCCGTTGTATTTGAATGTAGAGCTTATCACACCCGATCATCACGTGGTGTCTCGGCACGAAGAACTGTCGCAACAGTGCATACTAAGGGAGAACACTTATACCTTGAAATTTTAGTAAGGGATCATCTTATAAAGCTACCGCCGAACTAAGCAAAATAAGATGTATAAAAGACAAACATCACATGCAATCAAAATATGTGACATGATATGGCCATGATCATCTTGCGCCTTTGATCTCCATCTCCAAAGTACCGTCATGATCTCTATCGTCACTGGCATGACACCATGATCTCCATCATCTTGATCTATATCAATGTGTCGTCACATGGTCGTCTCGCCCACTATTGCTCTTGCAACTATTGCTATCGCATCCCGATAAAGTAAAACAATTATTTGGCGCTTGCATCTTATGCAATAAATAGACAACCATAAGGCTTCTGCCAGTTGACGATAACTTCAACAAAACATGATTATCTCATACAACAACTTATATCTCATCACGTCTTAAGCATATCACATCACAACAAGCCCTGCAAAAACAAGTTAGACGTCCTCCACTTGGTTGTTGCAAGTTTACGTGGCTGCTACGGGCTGAGCAAGAACCATTCTTACCTACGCATCAAAACCACAATGATATTTCGTCAAGTTAGTGCTGTTTTAACCTTCGCTAAGACCGAGCGTAGCCACACTCGGTTCAACTAAAGTTGGAGAAACTAACACCCGCCAGCCACCAGTGTGCAAAGCACGTCGGTAGAACCAGTCTCGTGTAAGCGTATGCATAATGTCGGTCCGGGCCGCTTCATCCAACAATACCGCCGAACCAAAGTATGATATGCTGGTAAGCAGTATGACTTGTATCACCCACAACTCACTTGTGTTCTACTCGTGCATATAACATCTACGCATAAACCAGGCTCTGATACCACTGTTGGGGAACGTAGTAATTTCAAAAAATTCCTACGCACACGCAAGATCATGGTGATGCATAGCAAAGAGAGGGGAGAGTGTGTCCACGTACCCTCGTAGACCGAAAGCGGAAGCGTTAGCACAACGCGGTTGATGTAGTCATACGTCTTCATGATCCGACCGATCAAGTACCGAATGCACGACACCTCCGAGTTCTGCACACTTCAGCACGATGACGTCCCTCGAACTCCGATCCATCCAAGCTTTGAGGGAGAGTTCCGTCAGCATGATGGCGTGGTGACGATGATGATGTTCTACCGACGCAGGGCTTCGCCTAGGCATCGCTACGATATTATCGAGGTGAATTATGGTGGAAGGGGGCACCGCACACGGCTAAGAGATCTCAAGGATCAATTGTTGTGTCTATGGGATGCCCCCTGGCCACGTATATAAAGGATGGAGGGAGGAGGAGGCCGGCCCTCATAGGGCGCGCCCAAGTGTGGGGTCCTACTTGGACTCCCTAGTCCTAGTAGGATTCCACCTCCCATATGGAATAGGAAAAAGGGAAGGGAAAAGGAGAAGGAAGGAAGGGGGCGCCCCCTCCCTAGTCCAATTCGTACCAGTCCATGAGGAGGGGTGCGGCCACCCTTTGAGGCCTTTCTCTCCTTTCCCGTATGGCCCATTAAGGCCCAATACGAATTCCCGTAACTCTCCGGTACTCCGAAAAATACCCGAATCACTCGGAACCTTTCTGATGTCTGAATATAGTCGTACAATATATCGATCTTTACGTCTCGACCATTTCGAGACTTCTCGTCATGTCCCCGATCTCATTCGGGACTCCCAACTCCTTTGGTACATCAAAACACATAAACTCATAATACCGATCGTCGAACTTTAAGCGTGCGGACCCTATGGGTTCGAGAACAATGTGGACATGACCGAGACACGTCTCCGGTCAATAACCAATAGCGGAACCTGGATGCTCATATTGGCTCCCACATATTCTATGAAGATCTTTATCGGTCAAACCGCATAACAACATACGTTGTTCCCTTTGTCATCGGTATGTTACTTGCCCGAGATTCGATCGTCGGTATCTCAATACCTAGTTCAGTCTCGTTACCGGCAAGTCTATTTACTCGTTCCGTAATACATCATCCTGCAACTAACTCATTAGTTACAATGCTTGCAAGGCTTATAATGATGTGCATTACCGAGTGGGCCCAGAGATACCTCTCCGACAATCGGAGTGACAAATCCTAATATCAAAATACGCCATCCCAACAAGTACCTTCGGAGACACCTGTAGAGCACCTTTATAATCACCCAATTACGTTGTGACATTTGGTAGCACCCAAAGTGTTCCTCCGGTAAACAGGAGTTGCATAATCTCATAGTTATAGGAACATGTATAAGTCATGAAGAAAGCAATAGCAACATACTATACGATCAAGTGCTAAGCTAACGGAATGGGTCAAGTCAATCACATCATTCTCCTAATGATGTGATCCCGTTAATCAAATGACAACTCATGTCTATGGTTAGGAAACTTAACCATCTTTGATTAATGAGCTAGTCAAGTAGAGGCATACTAGTGACACTATGTTTGTCTATGTATTCACACATGTATTATGTTTCCGGTTAATACAATTCTAGCATGAATAATAAACATTTATCATGAAATAAGGAAATGAATAATAACTTTATTATTGCCTCTAGGGCATATTTCCTTCAGCAGGTTCACCTGGTCAAACAATAGAGCCACCCCCACCTTAGAACGGATAGATCACATTTTCTTTAACCTTGCGTGGGCGGACGCCTTCCCTAACACCTCGCTACCCTCTCGCACCCGTTTCACGTCCGATCACGTCCCACTCCTCATCCGCGTCACCACCACCATCCCATGATCTATTTTTTTTTTCAAATTTGAGGCTGGCTGGGCCAACTTCCGGCCCTATGGCGACATCATCAGCCAAATCTGGGCCTGACAGCCCTCATCACCATCCAACGCAGCTGCCTCCCTCGTCTCCGCGTTCAAAAAATCTCGTACCCGTCTCAAAAAATGGGCACGCTCTCGCATTCCCACCCCCTCCGCGAAGCTCGTTGCCATGCTGCAATCACCGCCTTATACCTCATGGAGGAAAACAAACCTCTATCTCCACCAGAATCTCTCACTTGCAAAATCATTGTCTCCCTACTCAAGTGCACCCTTCAAGAGAAAATGACGTACTGGCGTTGGCGGGCTAAGGTTTCGCGCGCCATCAACGGCGGAGAGAATACTAAGTTCTTCCACATGTCTGCTTCTCAACGTCTACGTAAAAATAAAATCTTTACCCTTACTCGTGACGGCTCCGAATACTCTGCTCACCAGCAAAAGGAAGAAATCCTACGCGACTTCTTCGTCTCGCTAATTGGCACTCCAGCTCCGACAACTTGGGCCTTTGACCTAAATTCTGTATATCCACACCCGGTGCCCGGAATTCACGTTCTAGATGAGCCTTTTTCTGAAGAGGAAATTAAGCTTGCATTCTTCATAATGAATCCCCAAGCCAGCCCTGGACCAGACGATTTCAGACCCTCTTTCTACAGATCCTTTTGGCCTTTAGTCAAAAATGTAGTCTTGTCTTTCTTCTCCCTTTTTCATCAAAGCTTAGGAGACACCGAACGCTTAAACCGTGCCCACATTGTCCTCCTCCCTAAGAAGGACACACCAACCTCGCCTGACGCCTTTAGGCCTATCTCACTACGAAACTGTCCAATCAAAGTTGTCGCTAAAGTTATCACATCTCGCCTAAAGCCGCTCATCCCTCAGCTCCTTCATGGCAACCAGACTGGCTTCATCTCTGGCAGAAATATCGCCGAAAATTTTGTTTTTGCAGCCAATCTCATTAGCTCTTGCCACTCACGTAAAAAACCAACTATGGTCTTTAAGTTGGATTTCAGAAAGGCCTTCGACTCAGTGTCATGGCCTGCCCTTGACAAAATCCTGGCAATACGTGGGTCCTCCCCATCTTTCCGCAGTGGGTCCTGCCATGACTGCTACCATCGCCCTCGCCATGGGGTGTTCATGCGCCTCCTTCCCGCAAACTTACCTCGGTCTTCCTCTCACCCCGACCAAGCCTCTCACCAATGTTTTCAACCCTCTGGTAGAATGAACTAGAAAAGTACTTACCGGCTGGCGTGCCAAGCTTCTCGATAAAGGTGATCGGCTCATCCTCATTTCCGTAGTTTTGGACCCAATTCTCACCTATTTCATGTCTGTATTCCGCATCCCAAAGAAAACAATCAAAACATTGGACTCTCTGAGAAGGGCTTTTTTTGGGCAGGAGAAGATGCTTGCTCATGTGCTCAATGTCTTATTGCATGGAAAAATGTCTGTTTACCAAAAAAACGGTGGTCTAGGGCTCAAAAACTTACATGTTCAAAACAACTGCCTCCTTATGAAAACTGCAGCCAGAGCACTCTCCAATGCACAAACACCATGACTTGAGTGACTTGATCTCCAACACCCTAACGCTCTAGTCTCCTCCTCCCCACAAACCTCTTTTCTATGGCGCACAATTTCACAGCAAATCCCTACTCTACAAAATATTTCTTTCGTGCTCACAAACAGTGGCTCACATACTTATTTCTGGCTAGACACTTGGCTGGTTTCACAACCCCTTGCCATCTCCTTCCCCAACCTATTCTCACACTCCACCTTAGAGCTGGTTAAAGTGGCTAACATTTTGCGTTTCAGTATCCAAGCTAACCTCCGTAATCGCCTCTCCCTCACGGCAGAACAAGAGCTTGTGTCGCTTGTGGCTATTTTGCAGGATTTCATGCCCTCAGCGGGGGAAGATCAACGGTTCCTACGACATGGCTTTGGCTTCTCCACCAAGCATGCATACACTGCCCTCATGGCTCGGCCAGATAACGATCTCATTGCTCCTCTCATATGGAGTGGCAAGGTTCCTCGGAAGCTCAAAATCTTCGCCTGGGTACTCTTCAAAGACCGCCTCAACACCAGAGTCAACCTTGCACACAAGCATATAATCGATTCAGACATATGCCCTCGATGCGCTAGGCTACCCGAAGACTCCAGCCACCTCTTCATCACGTGTCCTCTTGCCAATAGGATTTGGCAACGACTGGGGCTCCTGCCACAAACCAACGACATCACAGATCTATGGGACGTCCCTACTCCCCCCACCTCCTGACTACGGCATGGCCTTCGGTCCTCTTGGCTTTACTATGGATGATATGGACAGCACGCAATGACATGGTATTTAGAACGGTCGATCAAAGCTCTGTAATAACCCTAAGGAACCTTATTTCTGCTTTGGACCTCTGGTCTCATCGTCTTGTACAAACACAAGACAAGGAGGACGTCTTCTCGTGGTGTTCCTACCTCTCTGCACGTTGCACCTTGCCTATGTAATTCTGTACTCACTGCCACGACAGTCCTTTGAGCAATATATTCAGGTGGGGGAGCTTCCTCCGGTGATTCTAAAAAAAAGCACAGGTACTGTGAGATGAACATGCCGCTCATTGTCAACCAGCCAAAAAGGTCATATTTTTTTAACACAATACATACACATACGCTCATACACACGCACATACACTCATTCATATCGATGCACAGACGCATACCCTACCTCTATTAGCACTTCAAAACGCTGAGTCAGCACATCATTTTAAGATTGATAAAGTCGTCACAAATATTTTTTTAGTCGACATGAACATCTCCTCCCACTGAATGCACATTGCCGAAAGGCCTAAAATAAATTCAAAAAAGTACAAACATCGATTTCAAGTTTAGGACTTGGCCCTGATAGGCCGAGGATACCACTGATTTTCTCAGCATGTCTCCTCAGGTTCGAATCGACGAGACGAAGTCACTGTCACTGCAGCAGCGGGCCCTGCACAGTGAGCAACTTGTGTCGACAAGAGCGCGGACCTTCCATGAATACGTACGTTCGGTACCAACTGAAAAGGAAAGTGTTGTCCCAAGAGGAAAAACTAGCACGTACTACTGTACCAGTATCTCATTAGTGAAGACTAGCTTGCAGCTAGCACGCGCCAATTGGAAAAATGGAGTTAGCATGTCCACGAGGGTACACAAAAAAGTCCCTACAGTTAAGGGAAACGTTTGGAATCGGCGCACCAGCCGAACGCTTCGGCCGGTTGTCTTCTCGCACGCGCATTTATCTCTCTCCTTCTTTATTTTAGAAAAAAAAGCATCGCAGCTCATTCATGGCTACTGCAGCCTTCGCCCGCCGCCTCGCTGAGCGCCTCCGGGCAGATCCGCGCAGTTCCTCCAAGCCGGCTTGCCTCCCCTGTCGGATCTCGTCCGCAGGCCGTCATGGAGTCGCCGGCCTCCCCTTCCCGTCGGCATGGGAGCGATCCCTTTTGGCCTTTTTCCATTTCCTCACCTGTTTCTCCTCCGGCGAGCAGACCGCCACCTCCCACGCCACCTCCTCAACAAATCCCCCACGCCCTCGCATCCGACGCCACCGGTGTTGGAGACGAAAAGCCATGACCAGAGACGGTGATGTTGCAACCGGCAACGAGAAAAGCTACTACCGGCGATGAGAAAAGCTACGACCGGTGAAGGAAAAAGCTACGACCAGAGACGATGACGTTGCAACCGGCGACGAGAAAAGCTTCGACCGGCGATGAGAAAGTGGGTCGGCAGCTGCGCAACATTAAAAGCTGCAACCGACGATCGATAATGCTACAACCGGCATTGTCGAAAGCTTCAACTGGAGACGACGGGAATCGAGGGCCGCCCACCATGCAACCGCAGAAGCTGCAACCGGTGACAAAAAAATCTTCAACCGGCTAAAAAAAAGCTTCAACCGGCGATATAAAAAGGTTCAACCGGCGGCAGCGAAACGCAAAAAGCTGCAACCATTGACACAAAAGCTTCAACCATATGTTTGAAAAGCTTCAACTAGAGACCGGCGAGAAAAAAGCTGCAGCAGCGAGCCGTTGATGCAGACAACGTTTTCTATGCATCAATGGTGCTGCGGCGGATGCTGGAGCCGGCGCCCCCGCCATTGCTGCATAGGGGAGGAGCGGACCAGTGGGCGCTGGTGTTGCAACCGGCAAGCAGCGATGGCGAGCGGCGATGAGCAGCGACGACGAGCGGCGACGGCGAGCGACGACAAAATGCTACAACCGGCTTCTAGAAAAGCTACATCTCGCTTGCAAAAAAGCTTCAAATATAGAACGGTAGCTAACAAGGCGAGCGGCGACGACGGAGCTGCGCGGCGGTGTTGCGACGGGGACGCGTGGCGAACTATGACGGCGGCTGGTGGCGATGCTGGAACCCTAACCGGCAGTGCTGCAACCAGGGGGTAGGAGTCAGGGACGGACGACTTTCTTTCGAGCAGCCCCGGCGAGCTGCGACGGCGACGGCCCCGGCGAGCTGCGATGGCGAGGGCCTCGGCGAGCTGCGATGTCGATGGCCCCGTCGAGTTGCGACGGCGAGCAGCCTGGGCGAACTGCGAAGGGGCAGCCGTGGGCCGAGGTTGACCTGCGGAGATTTTTTCTTCTCTCGTGCGCGTGCGGTAGGAGGAAGACGACCTGGGGGAACGCGAGGGCAAATCCCATCCATTGATGCGCGCACATCCGACGCTTGGCAGCTGACCGGCCCAAATTTGGGCCGGTGCGCCGGCGCGTATCAGCGCCCTACAGTTAACGGCAGGCGCTCATCAGTCGTAATTTAGTTATTGGAGCAACTTGGAAGAATATTCTCTGTCTGATTCAGACTTCGAAGTACCGGCTACTGGCTTATAGCGTCCGCAAAATGATGGATATGGCCACTATCCTAAGGTACAGCGGAGGAATTCGTACTGACATGTATAGCTGAGTAACATCGAAAGGAAAAACACGGAGGTAGTACAAGTTTTTAGGTGCAATGTAGTAAGGTAAACGTTTAATGTCGGTGCGCCGGCGGAAGCTTTCGGCCGGTCTCACGCGACTCCTGGCATGCGGACACCTTTATTTAAATGGGCCCACACACCGCTGAACCACTCAAATCTTATCCCTTCCCCGAGCTGCAGTTTATCCCCTCAATCTTGCCTCGTCCTCTCTTGCTCTCTTCCCCCGCAGCAGCCATGGCCTTGCCTCCACAGCTTGTGAATCGCTGTCGCGGAACAGCTTCGAGCCTGCTGCAGCGAGCACCTCCATAGCCACCACAAAAAACACGAGATGACTGCTGGGAATGGCCGGCGGCTCCCCCCCTCCCCACAAGTAGCCATGGCCGGTGAAAGACTTGCCCTTTTTCTATGCCCACTGGCTGTAGCTTTTTGGATTGCCATAGTAGCTTCCTGCTAAACCGGTTGCATCTTTTTTAAATCATTCCTCTCAAGCTTTTCTTCAAAATCTATTTCTTGCATCTTTTTTTCTGAAATCACTGGTTCCAGCTTTTTAAATCACTGGTTGTAGCATTTTGTTTAGCTGGTTGTAGCTTTTTGAATCGCCAGTACCAGTTTCAGAATCACCGGTTGCAACTTTTTTATTAGTCGCTTGCATCTTTTCTTATCACCGGCAGTAGCTTCCTGCGTCACTGGTTCCAGCTTTTGATTTTTCTGGTCGCAGCAATTCCTTTTCGACAGAAGTATTTTTTGATTTGTCGGTTGTAGAAATTTTTCGCCAGTAGTAGCTTTTGGCAACCATGGTTCAAACATTTTATTTTGCCGGTCCCAACATATGCAGTCACCGGTTCCAGCAAATGGGACAGCCGTTTCCAGCAGCTCGTCTCGCTGGTGGCAACACCCATAGCCGTTGGTTCCAGCTAGTGTGACAACTATTTCCAGCATCTCGTTTTTTGTAGCACATTTTGGATGGACATGGACGAAGCAGTGCCGCAACTGTCGTTGTTTTTCGCTACTACCGGCGAGAGTTTTTGTTACATCCATTAAACGATGGTTGACTGGTGACCGTTGTTCACGCAATCCAGTGCAGCGAGCATCGAGGGGCTGCGGGGCATTGTGGTGCTGCAACCATGGAACATCTATGTCAGGGAGTTGCAACCGGTGGAGATAGAGCAGCAAACTGAAATATATGAGGAGGAGAAGGTTCTTCGGCTAGCAGCGGAGGGGATGAGAGGCGTCGGGGTGCGAACGGCCACGGCCGGCGGCTGTTGCCTTCGTGGAGCTGTACCCAGGAGGCGAGTTGCGTGGGGGCAGAGGTGGGGGATTTTTCTGGGATGCGTTGACTAGGACGAAGAAGGCAGATCGAGGTGGGAGAGGCCAGATCGGACTCCTGGAGGCCAGATCGAACGGCTGGAGCTTGACCGGCCCAATAGTTGGGCCGGCGCACCGGCGCAGATCACTGCCCATGTAGTAATCCTTCCGTCCAAAAATACTTGTCGAAGGAATGGACGTATCTAGACGTATTTTAGTGTTAGATACATTCATTTTTAATCATTTTTACGACAAGTACTTTTGGACGGAGGGAATACAATGCAGTAATGCACGATAAGGATTCCAGTCCTTGATGTTCTCACATTCCAGCACCATGCATGGCATGTTGTTTTAGAAAGTGATGGCAGTTAGCTGGCTGGTACACGGTCTCGTAAGGCCAACTCCACCGCGCGACCCCAAACGGACGTCCGTTTTGTCCGGATTCTGCCCGTTTGGTTAGGGCAATGGGGTCGTGTCCGGACAGTTTCCTGTATGCGGTGGCCGTGCGCCCAGCGCGCGGATGCATCCCGGTCGCATCCTGTCCGCGTGCATTTTTTTGCAAGTCCTTAACTTTTTTTCATCATTCATTTTTGGTACATGACGATACATCATCATATTTTGGCTAGTAAAGCAAGGCCAAAGAAAACAAAAACCACAAGAATACATTTTAGAAGATACCCAACTTCCATAACTGCTCCCTTGAGTTGGGTTAGGGCCTTCTCGATGCACTCATTGTTGATCTATGGAGGAGGCTCGATGTTGCACCCTCCTTTCTTCTTCAAGCCAGAAGTCGATGTTGCTTCCTCACACCTAGTCTCGTGTCTAGCCTCTAATCTAGCAACAAGTGCACTTGTCTCATCTACAACCTCTACGCTAGCTAAAAGTGCATGAACATGTACTAAATTTCGCTCTATCAATATATCGATGTACTCTTCTTCCCAATACCAAAACTTGCATCCATTCTACACAATAAAATTTGAAGTTAGCACAACTAGTCTAGTCTAGAGCACAAACCGAAGCTAAAAAGAGCACATACTCCATCGTTTAAGAACTTGATGAACACCCATCCGGGATGTTCCGGTGTTTTAGACACGCGGCGCACGACCATGTCGGGGAACGTAGTAATTTAAAAAAATTTCTACGCACACGCAAGATCATGGTGATGATATCGTAACGAGAGGGGAGAGTGTTGTCCACGTAGCCTCGTAGACCATAAGCGGAAGCGTTAGCACAACGCGGTTGATGTAGTCATACGACTTCACGATCCGACCGATCCAAGCACCGAACGTACGACACCTCCGAGTTCAGCACACGTTCAGCTCGATGACGATCTCCGGGCTCCGATCCAGCAAAGCTCCGGAGATGAGTTCCGTCAGCACGGCGGCGTGGTGACGATGATGATGTTCTACCGGCGCAGGGCTTCGCCTAAACTCCGCGACGATATGACCGAGGTGGAATATGGTGGAGGGGGGCACCGCACACGGCTAAGGAACGATCCGTAGATCAACTTGTGTGTCTATGGGGTGCCTCCCCCGCCCTCGTATATAAAGGAGCAAGGGGGGGAGGCCGGCCGGCCCTTGGGGCGCGCCAAGGAGGAGGAATCCTCCTCCTAGTAGGAGTAGGACTCCTTTCCTACTCCTACTAGGAGGGGGAAGGAAGGGGGAGAGGGGGGAAGGAAAGGGGGGGCACCGCCCCCTCCTAGTCCAATTCGAACCAGAGGGAGAGGGGGCGCGCGGCCCACCCTGGCCGCCCCTCTCTCTTCCCACCAAGGCCCATGTGGCCCATTAACTCTCCCGGGGGGTTCCGGTAACCCCCCCGACACTCCGGTTTTCTCCGAAATCACCCGGAACAATTCCGGTGTCCGAATATACTCGTCCAATATATCAATCTTTATGTCTCGACCATTCCGAGACTCCTCGTCATGTCCGTGATCACATCCGGGACTCCGAACAAACTTCGGTACATCAAAACTTATAAACTCATAATAAAACTGTCATCGTAACGTTAAGCGTGCGGACCCTACGGGTTCGAGAACTATGTAGACACGACCTATAACTATTCTCTGTCAATAACCAATAGCAGAACTTGGATGCCCATATTGGTTCCTACATATTCTACGAAGATCTTTGTCGGTCAAACCGCATAACAACATATGTTGTTCCCTTTGTCATCGGTATGTTACTTGCCCGAGATTTGATCGTCGGTATCCAGTACCTAGTTCAATCTCGTTACCGGCAAGTCTCTTTACTTGTTACGTAATGCATCATCCCGTAACCAACTCATTGGTCACATTGCTTGCAAGGCTTATAATGATGTGCATTACCGAGAGGGCCTAGAGATACCTCTCTGACAATAGGAGTGACAAAACCTAATCTCGAAATACGCCAACTCAACATGTACCTTCGGAGACACCTGTAGTACTCCTTTATAATTACCCAGTTACGTTGTGACGTTTGGTAGTACCCAAAGTGTTCTTCCGGTAAACAGGAGTTGCATAATTCTCATAGTTACAGGAACATGTATAAGTCATGAAGAAAGCAATAGCAATATACTAAACGATCAAGTGCTAGGCTAACGGAATGGGTCATGTCAATCACATCATTCTCCTAATGATGTGATCCCATTAATCAAATGACAACACATGTCTATGGTTAGGAAACATAACCATCTTTGATTAATGAGCTAGTCAAGTAGAGGCATACTAGTTGGTATATGTTTGTCTATGTATTCACACATGTATCATGTTTCCGGTTAATACAATTCTAGCATGAATAATAAACATTTATCATGATATGAGGAAATAAATAATAGCTTTATTATTGCCTCTAGGGCATATTTCCTTCAGTCTCCCACTTGCACTAGAGTCAATAATCTAGATTACATAGTAATGATTTTAACACCCATGGAGTCTTGGTGTTGATCATGTTTTTGCTCGTGAGAGAGGCTTAGTCAACGGGTCTGCAACATTCAGATCCGTATGTATCTTGCAAATCTCTATGTCTCCCACTTGGACTTGGTCCTGAATGGAATTGAAGCGTCTCTTGATGTGCTTGGTCCTCTTGTGAAATCTGGATTCCTTTGCCAAGGCAAGTGCACCAGTATTGTCACAGAAGATCTTCATTGGTCCCGATGCACTAGGTATGACACCTAGATCGGAAATGAACTCCTTCATCCAGACTCCTTCATTCGCTACTTCTGAAGCAGCAATGTACTCCACTTCACATGTAGATCCCGCCATGATGCTTTGTTTAGAACTGCACCAACTTACAGCTCCACCGTTTAATAAAAATACATATCCGGTTTGCGATTTAGAATCGTTCGGATCAGTGTCAAAGCTTGCATCAACGTAACCATTTACGACTAGCTCTTCGTCACCTCCATATACTAGAAACATATCCTTAGTCCTTTTCAGGTATTTCAGGATGTTCTTGACCGCTGTCCAGTGATCCACTCCTGGATTACTTTGGTACCTTCCTGCCAAGCTTATTGCTAAGCATACGTCAGGTCTGGTACACAGCATTGCATACATGATAGAGCCTATGGCTGAAGCATAGGGAACATCTTTCATTTTCTCTCTATCTTCTGCTATGGTCGGGCATTGAGTTTGACTCAACTTCACACCTTGAAGCACGGGCAAGAACCCTTTCTTTGCCTGATCCATTTTGAACTTTTTCAAAATTTTATCAAGGTATGTACTTTGTGAAAGTCCTATTAAGCGTCTTGATCTATCTCTATAGATCTTTATGCCCAATATGTAAGCAGCTTCACCGAGGTCTTTCATTGAAAAACTTTTATTCAAGTATCCGTTTATGCTATCCAGAAATTCTATATCATTTCCAATTAATAATATGTCATCTACATATAATATCAGAAATGCTACAGAGCTCCCACTCACTTTCTTGTAAATACAGGCTTCTCCAAAAGTCTGTATAAAACCATATGCTTTGATCACACTATCAAAACGTTTATTCCAACTCCGAGATGCTTGCACCAGTCCATAAATGGATCGCTGGAGCTTGCACACTTTGTCAGCACCTTTTGGATCAACAAAACCTTCTGGCTGCATCATATACAACTCTTCTTCCAGAAATCCATTCAAGAATGCAGTTTTGACATCCATTTGCCAAATTTCATAATCATGAAATGCAGCAATAGCTAACATGAGTCGGACAGACTTAAGCATCGCTACGGGTGAGAAAGTCTCATCGTAGTCAACTCCTTGAACTTGTCGAAAACCTTTTGCAACAAGTCGGGCTTTGTAGACAGTTACATTACCATCAGCGTCAGTCTTCTTCTTAAAGATCCACTTATTCTCAATGGCTTGCCGATCATTGGGCAAGTCAACCAAAGTCCATACTTTGTTTTCATACATGGATCCCATCTCAGATTTCATGGCCTCTAGCCATTTTGCGGAATCTGGGCTCATCATCGCTTCCTCATAGTTCGTAGGTTCATCATGGTCAAGTAACATGACTTCCAGAATAGGATTACCGTACCACTCTGGTGCAGATCTTACTCTGGTAGACCTACAGGTTCAGTAGAAACTTGATCTGAAGTTTCATGATCAATATCATTAGCTTCCTCACTAATTGGTGTAGTTGTCACAGGAACCGGTTCTTGTGATGAACTACTTTCCATTAAGGGAGTAGATACAGTTATCTCATCAAGTTCTACTTTCCTCCCACTCACTTCTTTCGAGAGAAACTCCTTCTCTAGAAAGGATCCGATTTTAGCAACGAAAATCTTGCCCTCAGATCTGTGATAGAAGGTGTACCCAATAGTCTCTTTTGGGTTCCTATGAAGACACATTTCTCTGATTTGGGTTCGAGCTTATCTGGTTGAAGTTTCTTCACATAAGCATCGCAGCCCCAAACTTTAAGAAACGACAACTTTGGTTTCTTGCCAAACCACAGTTCATAAGGCGTCGTCTTAACGGATTCTGATGGTGCCCTATTTAACGTGAATGCGGCCGTCTCTAAAGCATAACCCCAAAATGATAGCGGTAAATCAGTAAGAGACATCATAGATTGCACCATATCTAGTAAAGTACGATTACGACGTTCGGAAACACCATTTCGTTGTGGTGTTCCGGGTGGCGTGAGTTGCGAAACTATTCCGCATTGTTTCAAGTGTAGACCAAACTCATAACTCAAATATTCTCCTCCACGATCAGATCGTAGAAACTTTATTTTCTTGTTACGATGATTTTCCACTTCACTCTGAAATTCTTTGAACTTTTCAAATGTTTCAGCCTTGTGTTTCATCAAGTAGATATACCCATATCTTCTTAAGTTATCTGTGAAGGTGAGAAAATAACGATACCCGCCGCGAGCCTCAACATTCATTGGACCACAAACATCAGTATGTATGATTTCCAACAAATCAGTTGCCCGCTCCATAGTTCCAGAGAACGGCGTTTTAGTCATCTTGCCCATAAGGCACGGTTCGCAAGTACCAAGTGATTCATAATCAAGTGATTCCAAAAGCCCATCAGTATGGAGTTTCTTCATGCGCTTTACACCGATATGACCTAAATGGCAGTGCCACAAATAAGTTGCACTATCGTTATCAACTCTGCATCTTTTGGTTTCAACACTATGAATATGTGTATCACTACTATCGAGATTCAATAAAAATAGACCACTCTTCAAGGGTGCATGACCATAAAAGATATTACTCATATAAATAGAACAACCATTATTCTCTGATTTAAATGAATAACTGTCTCGCATCAAACAAGATCCAGATATAATGTTCATGCTCAACGCTGGCACCAAATAACAATTATTTAGGTCTAAAACTAATCCCGATGGTAGATGTAGAGGTAGCGTGCCGACCGCGATCACATCGACTTTGGAACCATTTCCCACGCGCATCGTCACCTCGTCCTTAGCCAATCTTCGCTTAATCCGTAGTCCCTGTTTCGAGTTGCAAATATTAGCAACAGAACCAGTATCAAATACCCATGTGCTACTGCGAGCATTAGTAAGGTACACATCAATAACATGTATATCACATATACCTTTGTTCACTTTGCCATCATTTTTATCCGCCAAATACTTGGGGCAGTTCTGCTTCAAGTGTCCAGTCTGCTTGCAGTAGAAGCACTCAGTTTTAGGCTTAGGTCCAGACTTGGGTTTCTTCTCTTGAGCAGCAACTTGCTTGCCGTTCTTTTTGAAGTTCCCCTTCTTCTTCCCTTTTCCCTTTTTCTTGAAACTCGTGGTCTTGTTAACCATCAACACTTGATGCTCCTTCTTGATTTCTACCTCCGCAGCTTTTAGCATTGCGAAGAGCTCGGGAATAGTCTTGTTCATCCCTTGCATATTATAGTTCATCACGAAGCTCTTGTAGCTTGGTGGCAGTGATTGAAGAATTCTGTCAATGACACTATCATCAGGAAGATTAACTCCCAGTTGAATCAAGTGATTATTATACCCAGACATTTTGAGTATGTGTTCACTGACAGAACTATTCTCCTCCATCTTGCAACTATAGAACTTATTGGAGACTTCATATCTCTCAATCCGGGCATTTGCTTGAAATATTAACTTCAACTCCTGGAACATCTCATATACTCCATGACGTTCAAAACGTCGTTGAAGACCCGGTTCTAAGCCGTAAAGCATGGCACACTGAACTATCGAGTAGTCATCAGCTTTGCTCTGCCTGACGTTCTTAACGTCGTCAGTTGCATCAGCAGCAGGCCTGGAACCCAGCGGTGCTTCCAGGACTTAACTTTTCTGTGCAACAATGAGGATAATCCTCAGGTTACGGACCCAGTCCGTGTAATTGCTACCATCATCTTTCAACTTTGCTTTCTCAAGGAACGCATTAAAATTCAACGGAACAACAACACGAGCCATCTATCTACAAACAAACATAGACAAGCAAAATAATATCAGGTACTAAGTTCATGATAAATTTAAGTTCAATTAATCATATTACTTAAGAACTCCCACTTAGACAGACATCTCTCTAGTCATCTAAGTGACCACGTGATCCAAATCAACTTAAACCATGTCCGATCATCACGTGAGATGGAGTAGTTTCAATGGTGAACATCACTATGTTGATCATATCTACTATATGACCTTTCGGTTTCCGTGTTCCGAGGCCATATCTGTATATGCTAGGCTCGTCAAGTATGACTTGAGTATTCTGCGTGCGCAACTATTTTGGACCCGTTGTATTTGAACGTAGAGCCTTTCACACCCGATCATCACGTGGTGTCTCAGCACGAAGAACTTTCGCAACGGTGCATACTCAGGGAGAACACTTCTTGATTATTAGTGAGAGATCATCTTAAAATGCTACCGTCAATCAAAGCAAGATAAGATGCATAAAGGATAAACATCACATGCAATCAATATAAGTGATATGATATGGCCATCATCATCTTGTGCTTGTGATCTCCATCTTCGAAGCACCGTCGTGATCACCATCGTCACCGGCGCGACACCTTGATCTCCATCGTAGCATCGTTGTCGTTACGCCATCTATTGCTTCTACGACTATTGCTACCGCTTAGAGATAAAGTAAAGCAATTACAGGGCGTTTGCATTTCATACAATAAAGCGACAACCATATGGCTCCTGTCAGTTGCCGATAACTTTGGTTACAAAACATGATCATCTCATACAATAAAATATAGCATCACGTCTTGACCATATCACATCACAACATGCCCTGCAAAAACAAGTTAGACGTCCTCTACTTTGTTGTTGCAAATTTTACGTGGCTGCTACGGGCTTTAGCAAGAACCATTCTTACCTACGCATCAAAACCACAACGGTAGTTCGTCAAGTTAGTGCTGTTTTAACCTTCGCAAGGACCGGGCGTAGCCATACTCGATTCAGCTAAAGTGAGAGAGACAGACACCCGCCAGCCACCTTTAAGCACGAGTGCTCGTAACGGTGAAACCAGTCTCGCGTAAGCGTACGCGTAATGTCGGTCTGGGCCGCTTCATCTCACAATACCGCCGAACCAAAGTATGACATGCTGCTAAGCAGTATGACTTGTATCGCCCACAACTCACTTGTGTTCTACTTGTGCATATAACATCAACGCATAAAACCTAGGCTCGGATGCCACTATCGGGGAACATAGTAATTTCAAAAAATTTCCTACGCACACGCAAGATCATGGTGATGATATAGCAACGAGAGGGGAGAGTGTTTTCCATGTACCCTCGTAGACCGTAAGCGGAAGCGTTAGCACAACGCGGTTGATGTATTTGTACTCTTCACGATCCGACCGATCCAAGCACCGAACGTACGGCACCTCCGAGTTCAGCACACGTTCAGCTCGATGACGATCTCCGGGCTCCGATCTAGCAAAGCTTCAGAGATGAGTTCCGTCAGCACGACGGCATGGTGACGATGATGATGTTCTACCGGCGCAGGGCTTCGCCTAAACTCCGCGACGATATGACCGAGGTGGAATATGGTGGAGGAGGGCACCGCACACGGCTAAGGAACGATCCGTAGATCAACTTGTGTCTATGGGGTGCCCCCCCGCCCCCGTATATAAAGGAGCAAGGGAGGGAGGCCGGCCAACCCTTGGGGCGCGCCAAGGAGGAGGAATCCTCCTCCTAGTAGGAGTAGGACTCCTCCTTTCCTACTCCTACTAGTAGGGGGAAGGAAGGGGGAGAGGGGGGAAGGAAAGGGGGGGCGCCGCCCCCCTCCTAGTCCAATTCGGACTAGAGGGAGAGGGGGCGCGCGGCCCACCCTAGCTGCCCCTCTCTCTTCCCACCAAGGCCCATGTGGCCCATTAACTCTCCCGGGGGGTTCCGGTAACCCCCCCGGCACTCCGGTTTTCTCTGAAATCACCCGGAACAATTCCGGTGTCCGAATATAGTCGTACAACATATCAATCTTTATGTATCGACCATTTCGAGACTCCTCGTCATGTCCGTGATCACATCCGGGACTCCGAATAAACTTCGGTACATCAAAACTTATAAACTCATAATAAAACTGTCATCGTAACGTTAAGCGTGCGGACCCTACGGGTTCGAGAACTATGTAGACATGACCTATAACTATTCTCGGTCAATAACCAATAGCGGAACCTGGATGCCCATATTGGTTCCTACATATTCTACGAAGATCTTTATCGGTCAAACCGCATAACAACATACGTTGTTCCCTTTGTCATCGGTATGTTACTTGCCCGAGATTTGATCATCGGTATCCAATACCTAGTTCAATCTCGTTACCGGCAAGTCTCTTTACTCGTTAAGTAATGCATCATCCCGTGACCAACTCATTGGTCACATTGCTTGCAAGGCTTATAGTGATGTGCATTACCGAGAGGGCCCAGAGATACCTCTCCGACAATCGGAGTGACAAAACCTAATCTCGAAATATGCCAACTCAACATGTACCTTCGGAGACACCTGTAGTACTCCTTTATAATCACCCAGTTACGTTGTGACGTTTGGTAGTACCCAAAGTGTTCTTCCGGTAAACGGGAGTTGCATAATTCTCATAGTTACAGGAACATGTATAAGTCATGAAGAAAGCAATAGCAATATAGTAAACGATCAAGTGCTAGGCTAACAGAATGGGTCATGTCAATCACACCATTCTCCTAATGATGTGATCCCATTAATCAAATGACAACACATGTCTATGGTTAGGAAACATAACCATCTTTGATTAATGAGCTAGTCAAGTAGAGGCATACTAGTGACTATATGTTTGTCTATGTATTCACACATGTATCATGTTTCCGGTTAATACAATTCTAGCATGAATAATAAACATTTATCATGATATGAGGAAATAAATAATAACTTTATTATTGCCTCTAGGGCATATTTCGTTCAGACCATCCTTGGGTAGTGGTCGCACTTAATGAGTGGCACCGGTGCGCCGACGAGCTTTTGGGCAAGCACCGAGCCCGGCCGGCCGCCATTCGTGTATCTGTCGGTGGACAACCGACGGTGCAGATCCGAGCGGCTAGAGGAGGAGCCACTGCCTGCATGTGGCCTTGAGGCCCTGCCAGGGCCTTCCGGCGAGGTGCCCGGCCAGTCCATGGCGTGGCCCGGCCTCCCACAGCTGGGCGAGCTCAAGACTGACCGGATCCGCCCCAAATCCGGCCGGCGGATGCGCAAACCAGGTGGCCGTGGTTGGGTAGCTCGGCGGCGCCGAGGGGAAGGGGCTGGGCGAGCGCGCGTCCGAGCTGCAGGGCTGCAATGGCAACGGCGGCGGCGAGGGGAAGAGTGGAGTAGGGTGCGACCGGAGGAAGGGAGGGGGGCGGATAGAAAAAAGCCCGCCCTGTGCCACCGACGGGCGGGCCAGGGGAGGATACCCGCAGACGGCCGACGCGTCCGCCTGGTGTCTGTTTCACCCCAAAAGCGGCGCAAACTTGGGTCGGGGATGGATCGAAAGCGGACACAAAACAGACAAAAGTCCGTTTGCTCCCCGCGGTGTGTCCATTTTACCCTAAATGGACGGGCCGTACAGGATGGGGTCGCACAGTAGAGTTGGCCTAATGCTCTGAAAGGCTCACAAACAATCGTAGGCCACGGAAGTTTCCTTTCGTTACTTTATTAGACTTAAAATATAGATCCTTTTAGCCTTTTCAAATTGTTCTCATTGCAGGACCTTCTAACGCTCAATGCACCCTTTTCTAACATTACTTCAATTTTACCCTGGTCGACAAACGATTTCCACCGATTGCATATAACACATGACCCGTCGATCAATCCCGGCGAGATTAGAGAGATATAACACATGATATAGTGGAGGAGTTTGTACTGACATGTATAGCAACGAAATATCAGATGAACACGGAGGAGGTACAAGTTTTTGCCGAAAAAGGGTTTCCCCGCTTTGTATACAAAGCAACCAACCGAGCCATACAAAGATAGGTGCTGGGGCGGAAGCAGCACAGTCACGCCCAAAAGAAACGGCAGAGAAAGAGTAAAAGAAACAAATACTGACAACGGCGGATCAACAAAAATGAAGAAGCCTCGCGATCGCTGCGCCCACCGGGTTCTTCCACTAGGCTCCAAGATTCCGGAGCGCCGGCACCTATCAACACCTCCAAGAAGGATCGCGACAATGACGACGCTGGTGTCAAGGGTTTCCCCCGGTACACGACGAGGTGAGAGGAAGAGTAGCCCCCGACGCCCTCCCGGAAGGTCAAGTGGCACCCACAGGCGCCACCGCGCTGGTGTCGGCCACGCCGACAAGGGTTTCCCCCGATCCCAACCCGCACCTCGGACGCTCCGGATCCAGCCACCAAACCAACCACCACCCTGCGCCAACGCGGTCATGAGGCCCCCACGCCGTCTCACCATGGCACCGCGAAGCGAGGACAATGCAGCGAAGAATCAGAATTGGGACTAGGGCATCAGCATCGTCGGCACGCAGGAGGGCCCCACCTCCACCGTCAGCGCTGTGTGGTTTTTGTATTGTAGCATGTCAATTCGTCAACGTCCCCTGTGTGGTTTTTGTAGGAACGTTTGCTCGAACTTCAAATAATTCTCCATGAGAAAACTTCTTCGCACCAGGGTCCTCCAACGCTCCCTATTGCTGTCCTTTTTTGTATTCTCAGGCTTTTTTGGCCCGATCGTCGGGTTTGCATCCAAATGTAGGTGTTTTTCACTTCTAGTCTGTGTTATGCTTTTGATAAACATGCTAGGTTATATATATATATATATATATATATATATATATGTGTGTGTGTGTGTGTGTGTGTGTGTGTGTGTGTGTGTGTGTGTGTGTGTGTGTGTGTGTGTGGATGCTTAAACTGATATAGCAGAAGAAGATCTATCACGTCATTGGCTAATGAACAACCAGGGGTAAAGTGAGATGAACAGGCGGCCCATCACCAGCTAGCGAAAAAAGTCACAACTAATTCCACAACCTTTTAGTAGAGATAAACCATGACAAAGAAAACAAATCTACAATAAAAAAGCAATGTTGAATTATAATTATCTATAATATACCAAGTTTAAGGAGTCACTACTACGGAAAACCTTATACACAGAATCTTAGCAGCATCGTGGCTCAAAAAGAAGCGCTACTGCTAATTAGCAGTAGCGCGGGTATGCAAAACTCGCTACTGACACGGCGTTAGCAGTAGCGCGGGAGGAATAACACGCGCTGCTACAAATATCGACCAACAGTTTCCATCAGCCTACATTTAGCAGCAACACGGTGTCATGACACGCGCTACTGCTAAAGCTGTAGTAGTAGCGCGCTTTTTGTGAGGTTGCTGCTGCTAATTTTCAAATCGGGCACACTGTTAGTCCCGCTTAGCAGTAGCGCGTGTGTGGAAAGCGAACTGCCGCTAGTCTCTTATCAGCAGCGCGTTTTACGTCCCGCGCTACTGCTAAGCCGCACCAACCCACCACCTTTCACCACCCGTCCTCCCCTCCCCCATCTCCTATCTTCCCTTTCCCCTACCTCCCACATCCTCCCTCTCTCACTCTTCTTCTTCCTCAATACTTCTCCCATTACTCTCCCTCTTCTACCTACCTTTCTCTCTCTTCATTACTCCTAGCTAACTACACCACCTCAATTAATGCATCTTCTTTCTCTTTTTCCTCCCCCCACTAGTTTAAGTTGTCTCCTCCCAAATTAGCTAGCTAGGTAGATGTAGCATTTAGTTAAGTGACCTATTTGCCTCCTAACTAGATCTATCTTTGTCAAGAAGAGCTTTGTGCACTTTTGATCTCCCTACATCATCATCTCCACCGTGTGCTCGATCTCGAGATAGAGGTGATTAAAATTTTATGCTTTTGCAAAATGGAAATATGTTTATGTGTGTGTGATATGGTAATTGGGAGATATGATGGAAATTGTGTGTATGGCATGAGTTGACGCCAAATTGTTCTTTTGAGTTGCCTATGTTTTGTCGAAATGTCGATTTATTTCCGTTTCGGCGAATTCCGGGCAAACTCTAGATCTATATATGTCCTATTTTTAGGGAAGGTCATGCCGAATTTTTGTATGACTTTGATTCATGCACGCATTTTTGTAATCAATTTGTTTATTATTATCGTGCAGACGTTCATGATGGTCAGTGGAACGATGGTGGACAGGTGGTTGCGGTCGGCAGTGCAGGGCATGAAAGAAAATAACCGGACAGAGGTTTTATGTCCATGTTGAAAATGCAAAGGAATAGTTTGGCTCGACCCCCATGACGATGGTTGTGTCGAAGCGCACCTGCTCATGACTAGTTTCATGGATGGCTATACTCGGTGGATAATTGAAGATGAGGATGACGATGTTGAGGACGCCGAACAGGCAGGCAATGACGACACGGGGCAAGACGAAGAGATGATCGATAATGGCGGCGGGGAAGAGGCCGGACATGGCGGCGGAGAAGGGGCCGGACATGGCGGAGGAGAAGGGGCCGGACGTGATAGCGGAGAACGTGGACTCCACGCAGCAGAGTTTGTCAGTACTAAGTTCAATCGTGCGGGACCCTCATGTTCAAGCACTGCTTCACAAGGAGACGCGTACTGAGAGAGCTGCTTGTAGAGAGGAGGCTAAGCTGGAGCAACTGGTGGTAGACTCGAACACTCCATTGTATGATGGTTGCAATCCTGAGGTGACCCGCTTGAGTTTCACGCTCCAACTCCTGAAGACAAAGGCTAAAAACAGATGGACCGACACTAGCCTCGATGAGCATCTCAAGTACCTAAAGGATGTTCTTCCCGCGGGGAATCTATGTCCTACTAGTGTTGATGAGGCCAAGAAGATCGTGTGCCCTCTTGATCTGTCGCACGTTAGATACCATGCATGCATCAACGATTGCATAATTTATCGGAAGGAGCACGCGGAAAAAACAAGTTGTCCGGTGTGCAATGCTTCTCGATACAAGAAGGCCGGGAAGAAATGTCCCCAGAAAGTTGTATGGTACTTACCGATCACTCCCCGTCTCCAGCGGTATTTCATAGATCCCAAGGAAGCAAAGCTAATGCGCTGGCACGCGGAGAGGAAGAATCCCGATGATGGAGATGATCCGAAGCTAAGACACGTCAAGGATGGAAGCAAGTGGAGAGCGTTGAACAGCTTCTATTGGTATTTCGAATGTGATGCAAGGAACATCGTGCTCGACGCGTGTACCGATGGCATGAATCTGTTTGGCAACCAGAACACCAACCATAGCACATGGCCCGTGTTTGTATGGATGTACAACCGCCCCTCTGGTTGTTCATGAAGTCGAAGTACATTCACATGAGCATGTTGATTCAAGGGCCAAAACAACCAGGAAATAATATTAATTTGTATCTGGGGCTACTTCAAGAGGAGTTATACACGTTATGGAAAACACCGGTCAAGACATGGGACGCCAGCAAAACGAGTATTTCTACATGAGAGCCGCGCTGATCACGACGGTGCACGACTATCTCGGTTACGGATATGTCGCAGGCCAAGTGTGCCATGGATATTGCGGATGCACGCGGTGCATGGATGATACGATTTCTCAGCAGCTAACATCAAGGAAAGATGGCGGGTCTAGGAAAATCATGTACATGGGGCATCGAAGATGGCTCGAACAGGACGACCCATGGAGAAACCATGGAGATCTATTCAATGGTCACGCGGAGCATCGAGGACCTCCACGTAAGCGGAGCGGCGCCAAAATCGATGAGCTGTTGGAAAATTGGAAGGAGTGCCCCGTGCCGGGAAAGACGACGAAAAAGGCGCCGGAACCGCTGCTGAAGGTATGGAAGACGAGGTCTGTGTTCTGGGACTTGGAGTACTGGCACAAACTCGATACACCTCATTGCCTTGATCAAATGCATATCTGTAAGAATGTCCTTGAGAGCTTGCTCGCAACACTGATGAACATGCCGGATAAAACCAAGGATGGGCCGAAGGCAAGAAAAGACTTGCAAGATTTGAATATCAGGGAAGATCTACACATGCCGCCCCGTAAAAAGTCAGACGAGACAGAGACGGAGCCAGAGGCATGGGAGAAGAAGGGCAAGAAAATAAAGAAAGAGGATTATTGCTCCCCTTCTTGCTTCACCCTAAGTGAGGCTGAGATCGATCTATTCTTTAAGTGCCTTACTGGAGTCAAAGTTAGTTCCGGTTACTGTGACAAGATAAGCAGATATCTAGAAACGAACAAGAAAAGGTTTAGCGGGATGAAGTCCCATGACTGTCATGTGATGATGATGCAGATACTACCTGTTGCGCTTAGAGGGATAATGGATAAGCACGTCCGTGACACGCTTATTGGTCTCTGCAACTTTTTCGATGTCATCTCTCGTAAGTCGATTAGTGTGAAGCAGCTCTAAAGGCTACAGGAAGAGATCGTTGTGATACTGAATGAGCTTGAGATGTACTTCTCGCCCGCGTTCTTTGACGTGATGGTGCATCTGTGTGTCCATATTGTGGACGACATAATAGACCTGGGGCCGTCATTCCTGCACAACATGATGCCGTTTGAGAGGATGAATGGGATCATCAAAGGATTCGTTCGTAACATGTCCCATCCGGATGGGAGCATTGTCCAGGGCTATGTGACACAAGAGTGCATCTCTTTCTGCGAGAATTTTCTATATGGTGCAGACCAGCCGCCTGGTGTTAGTGTTGGTTTGCCCGTTAACAAGCACGATGGGAGGCTCGAAGGAGAAAGTCACTGCAACGGTCGCAGGGAATTGCACGTGGCATACTCAGATCAATGCAGCAACTTTGACAGAGCAAACTTGGTAGTGCTACAACACCTAGACGAGGTAGATCCTTTTGTGGCACTGCACAAAGAAATTATCGCAAAGAAGTATCGTGACCGGGGGGTATGCAGGACTGACGCCGAAGTTACTAGAGAGCACAACTCCACTTTCCTGCATTGGTTCAAAGAGCATATTATTGCTAATCCCCCGGAGGAGGGCTCTAAGGACGGATTACTCATATACGCCTTAGCACATGGCCCCTCGCCCAACCTCGTAACCTATCAGGCATACGATATCAACGGATACACGTTCTACACGGAGGCCAAAGATATGGACAGTGATGATTAGAACTCAGGGGTGACGATGGAATGCATGACCGGCAGCGACAACGGTGCAACTAAACGATTTTATGGAAGGGTCGAGGAGATCTGGGAGCTTGACTACTCTGGACTGCACAACACGACGATGTTCCGTGTCAGATGGGCTAAGAATGTCGAAAGAGAAAACTGGATTTTCACTACCATGACTATACCCGACGCCAAGAGCGCTACCGTGAACCCTCCGCAAAAAACGAGCCATGGGTACATGCTAAGCACGTGACACAATGCTTCTTCATAACCGACCTGCGCAATCCCAGCCGTGTTATCGTGAGGAGAGGCAAAAGGAACATCATTGGAATGGATGGAGTCGCCAACGAGGAAGACTACGATCAGTACGGCAACCCAATGAGGGAAGATGACGATGATGATGAAGTATACGTCAAAAGAAGAACCAATACTACATTACCTAAGAAAAATCATACTACATGGAAAAGGCAAAGTCACAATGAGGGGCTCAATTATTCTTCAATGAACAAGAAGGGAAAGAAGCTTACTCAAAAATGAAAACGTCAACGTTGAGGAACCGTATGTTATCGGTCAAATGATGTAATATATATGTTCCTATTTTGTATACCTACTTAGCCATTATTATGCATGGGTCCAATGATGTAATTAATATATATGTTCCTATTTTATATACATACTTAACCATCAAATGATGCAATATATATCGCCTTCCCTTCGTTCACTGCTCTCGGAAAAGAAAAGTGAGAGAAAATAAAGGAAAAGAAAATAGAAGGAAACAAACAGGAAAACTGTTATACTGGTTATAGCAGCATCTCTTTTGTGAGAAAAGAGCTACAGCTAGTCAAGGTAGCAGTAGCAGTTTCTAAGAAAACCACTATAGCTACTTGTACTAGCTATAGCGCGTTTCTCGTAAACGCGCTACTGCTATTCCCACTTAAGCCCCAAAATGCCCACTCCTCTCTTCGTCCCGCCTCTTTTCCCTCAAATCCCCACTTTCTCTCTTCCCCCGTCGCGCCGTCGGAGCCCTGTCCTCACCACGCCTTGCGCTCGCCGCGGCCCTGCACTTGCCCCCGACCTCGACCCCGACCCAGGCGCTGGTTCTGGCCCCGGCTCCGACCCCGGCGCTCGCCCATGACCCCGACCCTGACCCGGGCACTCGACCCCGACCCCCTCCCAACCTCGGCCGTCGTCGGGCCGACACCCTCTGCAAGCCCCCCACCGCAGCTCCTCTCCTTGGTAGCTAGGTTTTAGTTATGAAGTGGACATGTGATATGTGGACATGTGATGTTTTGGACATGTCATATTTGAAATTTGGACATGTCATTTGGACATGATGATTATGTGTAGGGTAAATGATCCGAGTGGCCTATGTTATGCTAGAATGTTGATTCATTTCCGTTCCGGTGAATTTCAGGCGCTCGATATGTCCATTTTTTAGCAAACGTCATTGATACGTCTCCAACGTATCTATAATTTATGAAGCATTCATGCTATTTTATTATCTATTTTGAATGTTTATGGGCTTCATTATACACTTTTATATTACTTTTGGGACTAACCTATTAACCGGAGGCCCATCCCATATTGCTGTTTATTGCCTGTTTCAGTATTTCAAAGAAAAGGAATATCAAACAGAGTCCAAATGGAATGAAACCTTCGGGAGCGTGATTTTTGGAAAGGATATGATCCGGGAGACTTGGAGTTCAAGCCAGGGAAGGCTCGAGAAAGCCAGGAGATAGGAGGGCGCGCCCACCCCCTGGGCGCGCCCCCTGTCTCCTGGGCCCTTTGAGGCTCCCCTGACCGACTTCTTTTGCCTATATAAGTCCATGTACCCTAAAAACATTGAATACGAAGATAGATCGAGAGTTCCACCACCGCAAGCTTCTGTAGCCACCAAAAACCTCTCGGGAGCCCGTTCCGACACCCTGCCGGAGGGGGAACCCTCGGGGCTGAGGGTATGTACCAGTAGCTATGTGTTTGATCTCTCTCTCTCTCTCATGTTCTCTCGATGACACGATCTTGATGTATCGTGAGCTTTGCTATTATAGTTGGATCTTATGATGTTTCTCTCCCCTCTACTCTCTTGTGATGAATTGAGTTTTCCTCTTGAAGTTATCTTATCGGATTGAGTCTTTAATGATTTGAGAACACTTGATGTATGTCTTGCCGTGTTTATCTGTGTTGACAATGGGATATCACGTGCCACTTGATGTATATTTTGGTGATAAACTTGCGGGTTCCGCCCATGAACCTATGCATAGGGGTTGGCACACGTTTTCGTCTTGACTCTCCGGTAGAAAATTTGGGGCACTCTTTGAAGTACTTCTGTGTTGGTTGAATAGATGAATCTGAGATTGTGTGATGCATATCGTATAATCATGCCCATGGATACTTGAGGTGACAATGCAGTATATAGGTGACATTAGGGTTTTGGTTGATTTGTGTCTTAAGGTGTTATTCTAGTACGAACTCTTGAATAGATTGATCCGAAAGAATAATTTTGAGGTGGTTTCATACCCTACCATAATCTCTTTGTATGTTCTCCACTATTAGTGACTTTGGAGTGACTCTTTGTTGCATGTTGAGGGATTGTTATATGATCTATCTATGTTATTATTGCTGAGAGAACTTGCACTAGTGAAAGTATGAACCCTATGCCTTGTTTCCAACCATTTCAATACCGTTTACGCTCACTTTTATCATTAGTTACCTTGATGTTTTTATATTTTCAGATTACAAAACCTATATCTACCATCCATATTGCATTTGTATCACCATCTCTTCGCCGAACTAGTGCACCTATACAATTTACCATTGTGTTGGGTGTGTTGGGGACACAAGAGACTCTTTGTTATTTGGTTGCAGGGTTGTTTGAGAGAGACCATCTTCATCCTACGTCTCCCATGGATTGATAAACCTTAGGTCATCCACTTGAGGGAAATTTGCTACTGTTCTACAAACCTGTGCACTTACAGACCCAACAACGTCTACAAGAAGAAGGTTGTGTAGTAGACATCAAGCTCTTTTCTAGCGCTGTTGCCGGGGAGGTGAGTGCTTGAAGGTATATCTTTAGATCTTGCAATCGAATCTTTTTGTTTCTTGTTTTATCACTAGTTTAGTTTATAAAAGAAAACTACAAAAAAGGAGTTAAGCTTGTCTCATATGCTACATCTTTTTTAGTATCTTTTGTGAGTATGATGGAAAGGAAAATTGTGCTCAAGTGCTAGAAGAAGAATGCATTAAAATGCTTGGTACTAAATCTTTGAATGATGAGCAAGATTGCAATGTTGTTAGTATGAACTCTTTGAATATCCATAGTACTAATGATGATTGCACTAGTTATGATGAAAATATCTCTTATAAGCATGTCAATTTTTGTGGAGAGCAGTGGGTTTGCATGGATACACCAAATAGAGAAGATAGATATTGCAAGAGGCATAAGTATTTAGAAACTAAAGGGTTGCAAGAAAGACTTAATGTTGGTGCTGAAAATTTAAGATATCTTTACCGTTGTGAACTTTGCAATGAACGTGATCATTTACATCTCCAATGCAAATTGTTTCATGATCGAATCATGTCCAAAAATTGTGATGATTTTATCTCCCTTGCTCATTATAATGAACTTAGTTTGCTTTTGGGTTATGAAGAATTGAAACATGCAACTAAGCTTATTCCAAAATTTAATCTTGAGCATTTCCTTGATATTGATTTAGAGGAGATTTATTTGTTTTGTGCGGTGAATTGCTTTGAAAATCCTTATATTGCCAATTACCTAAAGAAAAGGAAGCAAATAGAAGATGAAGAGAACACTAATGAAAGGGAAGAGACTTCCCAATATCCTCTTATTATTTCTTATGATAAATCAGGTAACGAGGAGGAGCTTTCTATTCAACCAATCTCATCAATAAGGAGCTCAAAGAAGAAGGTTGAACCCACACATAATGTGAAGAAGAAAAAGAAAAGAAGTAGCAACAAAGGTAAAAAGGCATCTTTCTCAAATGAAGTTGCTCCTACTACTCATTGTGATGATGATAATTGCTATACTATTGGTGCTATCCATACTATTAATGATGAGAGTGACTATGCTTATGATATGAAAAGGCCCAGGCTTGGGGAAGCTATGTTTGATGAGGATGAAATATTTGAGAATATATTTGCTGAAACTAATGTTTGTCCCAAGATTGGGAATGCTATGTTTAATGAAGATGATATTTTTAGCATCCCAAGTTTTGATATGCAAGGTTGTTATGATGATAGCATGCCTCTTTCCTATGATGATTATATTGATGAAAGTGGGTTTGGAAGAGTGTTAACTTTAGGAAGTAGTGATCCCACTATTTTGGAGGATGTTGAATCTTATTGTGATGAATATGAAAGTGGATTTGGAAGTGTCAACTTTATTTAGTGATTATTCCACTATCTTGGAAGAGGTTTCGATCGATTATGATGAGAACAAAGTTGCTACTTATGATGATTATTGTGATGAAACTTATGCTATAAAAAGTAGTGATGATTATATTTATAAAACTTGTCATGATTATGATTACCATTTTTCTGAACATTACTCTTTTAATGTGGAAACAATTTTTAGTGTTCAAGTCTCTTATGATACTCTCACTATTCCGAATGAGAAGAATTTTGCTTATGTGGAGAGTAGTAAATATTCTATGCTTGTAGATCATGAAAAGAATGCTTTATGTGCTGGTTATATTGTTGAATTCATTCATGATGCTACTGAAAATTATTATGAGGGAGGAACTTATGCTTGTAGGAATTGCAATAATGTCAAGTTCCCTCCCTATGTGCTTAAAATCTTGAAGCTATGCTTGTTTTACCTTCCCATGCTAGTTGATTATTGTTCCCATAAGTTGTTTTCTCACAAAATCCCTATGCATAGGAGGTGGGTTAGACTTAAATATGCTAGTCATATGCTTCATGATGCTCCTGTTATGTTTCAATTCTTATCTTTTATGTGAGCATCATTGCCATCATCATGCCTAGCTAGAAAGGCATTAAAGAAAAGCGCTTGTTGGGAGACAACCCAATATTTATCCTTACTGTTTTTGTGTGTTCACATGATTATGCTACTTTAGTAATCATGCTTTATAGCTTTTGTTTCAATAAAGTGCCAAGTAAGACCTTTAGGATAGCTTACGGTGATAGTTGTGTTGATCCTGCTGAAAATCACAAACTTTTGCACCCAGTAAATTAGTTTTGTTAATTCACAGGAACGTGCTCTTGATCTGATTATTTTTGATCCGGATTGGTACACGAATTTCTTAGGACTTCCTAATTTGGTAGAATTTTTGGAGTTCCAGAAGTATACGTTTGATAAAATTACTACAGACTGTTCTGTTTTTGACAGATTCTGTTTTCTATGTGTTGTTTGCTTATTTTGATGAATCTATGAGTAGTATCGGAGGGTAAGAACCATAGAGAAGTTGCAATACAGTAGGTATTACACCATTATGAATTTAGAATGAGTTCATTACTGTACCTAAGTGGTGGTTTTATTTTCTTATACTAACGGAGCTTACGAGTTTTTGTTGAGTTTTGTGTTGTGAAGTTTTCGAGTTTTGGGTAAAGATTCGATGGACTATGGAATAAGGAGTGGCAAGAGCCCAAGATTGGGGATGCCCAAGGCACCCCAAGGTAATATTCAAGGATAACCAAGAGCCTAAGCTTGGGGATGCCCCGAACGGCATCCCCTCTTTCGTCTTCGTTCATCGGTAACTTTACTTGGGGCTATATTTTTATTCACCACATGATATGTGTTTTGCTTGGAGCGTCATTTTCTCTTGTTAGTATTTGCTCTCTGTTATTTAGAATAATGTTTTGCATCTATATTTTCAATAAAAGTGTCAAGGATAGCCTTTGCCATGTTTATTTTGCTAGTATACATGTTGCTGTTTGAAAATAGAAAGTTTACCGCTGTTGCAAAAATTGCCTAGAGAAGTCAGAGAATGGTATAATGTTGAAATTTTTTGCATATTGAGCTCTGATAAATCTTCTACAGTGTAGTATTTTTCACATAATTTTCGGAGTTAGGTAAGTATTGATACTCTTGCATTCTTTACAGACTATACTGTTTTGGCAGATTGCTGTTATGTTTGCATTGTTTGCACATGTTTGCTTGTTTAATGATTCTATTTGAGGATAGGAGTATTAAATATGCAGAGACATTTATTATGCAATGTTGAATAATAATTTTAGTGATTTGTTACAGTAGAAAATGATAAGGTTTTGTATTGGTTTATACTGACCTATCTCACGAGTTCTTGTTGAGTCTGGTGTGGATGAAGCTTTTGATAAAAAGAGAAACCATGATATGAGAGGAATTAAGGAGACACAAAAGTTCAAGCTTGGGGCTGCCCAAGGCACCCCAAGATAATATTCCAAGAAGTCTCAAGCATCTAAGCTTGTGGATGCCCCGTAGGCATCCCACCTTTCTTCTTCAACCACTATCGGTTAGTATCGGTTGAGCCTAAGTTTTTGCTTCTTCACATGAGTTGTGCTATCCCTGCAATGTCATTTTATTTTGTTCTGCTTGCTGTTTGAATACAATACCAATATTTGAAATTCTTTAATGAGAGAGAGTCTTCACATAGTTATATAATTATTTAGCTACTTATTGATATTCACTTATATCTTTTTGGAGTAGTTTGTCATTTACTCGTGTGCTTCACTTATATCCTATGAGTAAATGGTTAAATGAGTTGAATGTCATAAATATGAAATTATATATGTTTCATTTGCTTATCCCATGGGGAGTAATGACTTCACATCTAAGAAGTAGAGGTTGTAAATTTATTGAAGGTTAGCAAGCATTGTATTGGCCACTTGAACAATTCATGAAAGAATACTGAAGGAAGAGAGATTTCACATATAAATATACTATCCTAGAAATATTTTGTAATTGTGAGCACTCATTAAGTATGACATGCTAAAGAGTTGATGTTGGACAAGGAAGACAACGTAATGGGCTATGTTTTCTCACATCTCAGTTAAAGTATATTGTCATGGATCATTCAAACATGTTGAGCTTGCCTTTCCCCCTCATGCTAGCCAAATTCCTTGCACCAAGTAGAGATACTACTTGTGCTTCCAAATATCCTTAAACCCAGTTTTTGCCATGAGTGACCACCATACCTACCTATATGCGGTATTTACCTGCCGTTCCAAGTAAATTTGCATGCGCCAAACTCTAAACCTTCAAATTATAATCTGTTTTGTATGCCCGAATCGCTCATGTAGCGACTAGGACAACATCTTCCATGCTATGTGGGTTATTATCAAGATGAGTGGACTCTGCTCACCCTTCACGAGAAAAATGGCTGGTAACCGGGATGGCCAGTCCCATGATCAAAAGATCAAAATCAAATCAAAAATAATTGCAAACAAAACTCCCCTAGGTTTGATGTTAGTTGGAGGCACCCGTTGTTTCGGGGAAGCCATGGATTGATGATTGTTGGTGGAGGGGGAGTAAAAACTTTTACCATTCTGTTTGGGAACCGCCTATAATGTATGTATGATAACCCACAAGTGTAGGGGATCGCAACAGCTTTCGAGGGTAAAGTATTCAACCCAAATTTATTGATTCGACACAAGGGGAGCCAAAGAATATTCTTGAGTATTAGCAGTTGAGTTGTCAATTCAACCACACCTGGATAACTTAGTATCTACAGCAAAGTATTTAGTAGCAAAGTAATATGATAATAAAGGTAACGGTAGCAAAAGTAATATTTTTGGGTTTTGTAGTGATTGTAGCAATAGCAATGGAAAAGTAAATAAGCGAAGAACAATATGTGAAAAGATCGTAGGCAATGGATCGGTGATGGATAATTATGCCGGATGCGATTCCTCATGTAATAGCTATAACATAGGGTGACACCGAACTAGCTCCAGTTCATCAATGTAATGTAGGCATGTATTCTGTAAATAGTCATACGTGCTTATGGAAAAGAACTTGCATGACATCTTTTGTCCTACCCCTCCGAGGCAGCGGGGTCCTAACGGAAACTAAGGGATATTAAGGCCTCTTTTAATAGAGAACCGGAACAAAGCATTAGCACATAGTGAATAATGAACTCCTCAGACTATGGTCATCACCGAGAAGTATCCCGATTATTGTCACTTCGGGTTTGTCGGTGTACTAAAGTAGGGGTACCTTAGTATCCCGAACTTGTGCACGGGCAGTTGCAGCGTCCCGCAGCAAGGCTTGCCGGGCGTCCGCCAAGATCCTCCGTAGTTCCTATTGATGCCATTCAAGAACAAAGTGTTTTAAGTAGGAAGACAAGACTCCGGCAAGAGGAGCTTGCCGGAAGGGACAAGGCCCCGGCAAGAGGAGCTTGCCGGGAGGGCCAACCAAGGCACTTCAGAGAACTTACCGCGACGCGCCGCGCGTCCCGGCAAGACCCGACGAGCGACAA
Source organism: Triticum timopheevii (assembly GCA_963921465.1). NCBI lineage: Eukaryota > Viridiplantae > Streptophyta > Magnoliopsida > Poales > Poaceae > Triticum > Triticum timopheevii. The sequence goes on from OY997268.1 coordinate 525,981,687, forward strand.
GCTTTCGGGCGCGACAAGACAACGACTGCGGCAAGGCGCTTGCCGCGGCGAAGCCACCACTCTGTGCCCACGCTCCAGCGCACCCGTCGACGTGTCGCCCTGAGACCATTCCAGAAGCACGTGGCGGGAAGCTGTGCAGCCAAGCGGTGCGAGGTGGCAAGTGGAGATGACGAGAAGGCCATCGTGGCAAGCGGTGGCGCCCCTAACGGTCGCTTTTCTGCACTATTGGATGATGCGGACGGGCATTAAATGCTCTTGTCCCCTGCCGTCAGAGTTAGGTAGGGTGCACTGTAGATAGCAGTTGTACCAACCACCCTTTTTACATTTGTACCCTCGACTGCATTGCCACCTGTCGCTGACCCCTTGTGCCTATAAAAGGAGGCCCATGCGCAACATAGAAGGGGTTCAACTCATTCGAAACTACGCCACTTTCACGCTCTCAAGCAAGAACAGAATACAATCACAAAGCAGCAGTAGGAGTATTATCTCTCCGGAGAGCTCCGAAGCTAGGTAAAAATCCCTCGCGTGCTCCGCCTCGATCCGCTCTTCGTGCGCTCTCCGCTCCCTTGCCGGACCGAAAGGGGCCCTACCCCATAGGAGTTCGTTCCCCACGACAGGGGTTGTCGGATCATAACACATAATAGGTGACTATAGACTTGCAAGATAGGATCAAGAACACACATATATTCATGAAAACATAATAGGTTCAGATCTGAAATCATGGCACTCGGGCCCTAGTGACAAGCATTAAGCATAGCAAAGTCATAGCAACATCAATCTCAGAATAGTGGATACTAGGGATCAAACCCTAACAAAACTAACTTGATTACATGGTAAATCTCATCCAACCCATCACCGTCCAGCAAGCCTACAATGGAATTACTCACGCACGACGTTGAGCATCATGAAATTGGTGATGGAGGATGGTTGATGATGACGACGGTGACGAATCCCCCTCTCCGGAGCCCCGAACGGACTCCAGATCAGCCCTCCCGAGAGAGATTAGGGCTTGGCGGCGGCTCTGTATCGTAAAACGCGATGAAACTTTCTCTCTGATTTTTTCTCCTTGAGACGGAATATGTGCAGTTGGAGTTGAGGTTGGCGGAGCCTTAGGGGGCCCACGAGATAGGGGGGCGCGCCCAGGGGGAGGGCGCGCCCCCACCCTCGTGGACAGGGTGTGGCCCCCCTGGTCTTGATTCTTTCGCCAGTATTTTTTATATTTTCCAGAAGGTGCCTCGGTGGATTTTCAGGGCATTCCGAGAACTTTTGCTTTCTACACATAAAACAACATCATGGCAGTTCTGCTGAAAACAACGTTCGTCCGGGTTAGTTTCATTCAAATCATGCAAGTTAGAGTCCAAAACAAGGGCAAAAGTGTTTGGAAAAGTAGATACGTTGGAGACGTATCAACTCCCCCAAGCTTAAACCTTTGCTTGTCCTCAAGCAATTCAGTTGATAAACTGAAAGTGATAAAGAAAAACTTTTACAAACTTTGTTTGCTCTTGTTGTTGTAAACATGCAAAGCCATCATTCAGGTTTCAGCAAATATTATGAACTAACCATACTCATAATAACACTTAGGTCTCACAATTACTCATATCAATAGCATAATCAGCTAGTGAGCCATAATAATAAAACTCGGATGACAACACTTTCTCAAAACAATTATAACATGATATAGCAAAATGGTATCTTGCTAGCCCTTTCTGAGACCGCAAAACATAAATGCAGAGCACCTTTAAAGATCAAGGACTGACTAAACATTGTAATTCATGGTAAAAGAGATCCAGTCAAGTCATACCCAATATAAACCAATAGTAATGAATGCAAATGATAGTGTGCTCTCCAGCGGGTGCTTTTTAATAAGAAGGGTGATGACTCAACATAAAGTAAATGGATAGGCCCTTCGCAGAGGGAAGCAGGGATTTGTAGAGGTGCCAGAGCTCGATTTTAAAATAGAGATTGAATAACATTTTGAGCGGCATACTTTCACTGTCAACGCAACAACTATGAGATGGCTGTATCTTCCATACTACATGCATTATAGGCAGTTCCCAAACAGAATGGTAAATGTTTAAACTCCCCAACCACCAACAAGCATCAATCGATGGCTTGCTCGAAACAACGAGTGCCTCCAAGTAACAACATCCCTGGGGGAGTTTTGTTTAATTATTTTGATTTGCTTGATCATTTTGGATCATGGGACTGGGCATCCCGGTTACCGGCCCTTTCTCGTGAATGAGGAGCGGAGTCCACTCCTCTTGAGAATAACCCACCTAGCATGGAAGATATAGGCAGCCCTAGTTGAAACATGAGCTGCTCGAGCATACAAAACATAATTTCATTTGAAGGTTTGGAGTTTGGCATGCAAATTTACTTGGAACGGTAGGTAAATACCGCATATAGGTAGGTATGGTGGACTCATATGGAATAACTTTGGGGTTTAAGGAGTTTGGATGCACAAGCAGTATTCCCGCTTAGTACAGGGGAAGGCTAGCAAAAGACTAGGAAGTGACCAACTGAGAGAGCGACAACAGTCATAAACATGCATTAAAATTACTTTACACTGAGTACAAGCATGAGTAGGATATAATCTACCATGAACATAAATATCATGAAGGCTATGTTGATTTGTTTCAACTACATGCGTGAACATGTGCCAAGTTGAGTCACTCAATTCATTCAAAGGAGGATACCATCCCATCATACCACATCATAATAATTCTAATAGCAGGTTGGCACGCAAGGTAGACCATTATAACTCATAGCTAATCAAGCATGGCACAAGCAACTATAATCTCTAAATGTCATTGCAAATATGTTTACTTCATAATAAGCTGAATCAGAAACGATGAACTCATCATATTTACAAAAACAAGAGAGGTCGAGTTCATACCAGCTTTTCTCATCTCAATAAGTCCATCATATATCGTCATTATTGCCTTTCACTTGCACGACCGAACGATGTGTATAATAATAATAGTGCATGTGCATTGGACTAAGCTGGAATCTGCAAGCATTCAACTCAAGAGAGAAGACAAGGTAATATGGGCTCCAAATTAAATAAACAATCATGCATATGAGAGCCACTAAACATTTTCAATATGGTCTTCCATTCTCGACCCCCAAAGAAAAGAAAAGAAAATAAAACTATTTACACGGGAAAGCTCCCAACAAGTAAGAAGAAGAACGAGAAATCTTTTTGGGTTTTCATGTTAATTTCTCCTACAAGCATGGAAATTAAACTAACTAATTTTTTTGGTTTTTCTTGAGGTTTATCAAACACACAAGAAGAAAGCAAGAAAGAAAATTAAACTAACATGGATAATACAATGAAAGAGTATGAGCACCGACGACTAGTGTGTGAACATGAATGTAAAGTCGGTGAGAAATACGTACTCCCCCAAGCTTAGGCTTTTGGCCTAAGTTGGTCTAATACCAAGGACCGCCTGGCTGATATCCGTAGTTGTAGCTGGGGTCGTACTGAGATGCAATAGCAACCGCCTCCTGAGCTGCGACATGTTGGCGAGCTGCCTCCGCTCTCCCCTCATGTTCAGCTGCTTCCTCCCTGGTAACAACATATCTTCCTTTTGCCTGATAATCAAAAAGGAGAGGAGCAGGAAGAGTAACATGGACGACGTTGTGTCTGTCATAGATTAGTCGATAATGGAGGAATTGTTCATTCCTCCTAAGAAAATGATGATTGACCAAAGCGTCATAATCTAAATAAGCAGGAGGTATCATCATATCCCCTTCTCGTGGGGCTATACCAAGATAATTAGCCACACGGGTTGAATAAATTCCTCCAAATAAATCTCCAACTCTACCATTATTCTGCAACCTACGTGCAACTATTGCCCCCAAGTTATAACCTTTATAACCTAACACAGCACTCTTGAGGACACAGAGATCAGGGACACACATATGACATGCTTCGTCCTCCCCGTTAATGCATCTACCAATTAAGAGAGCAAAATAATGTATAGCAGGAAAATGAATGCTCCCTATAGTAGCTTGTGCTATGTCCCTGGATTCTCCCACAGTAATACTAGCAAGGAAATCTCTAAATTCAGATTTGTGAGGATCATTAATATTACCCCACTGCGGAAGTTTGCAAGCAGTTGTAAAATCCTCTAGGTCCATGGTATAAGATGTATCATAAATATCAAATAGGACACTAGGAGAATTACGCGTACAGTTATATTTAAACCTCCGCACAAAGGAATCGGTCAGTTAATAGTACTGAGGACACTTATCTTGTAAGAAGTCCTCCAGCTCAGCATTACGCACAAACACGTCAAATTCCTCCTTAAAGCCTGCTTCGACCATAAAATCATCGGATGGCCACTCACAAGCTCGTACATCCGCGTCCCTCGGTAATTCAACATCTTGCTCATGTAAAACAATCCCGGGTCCTTTCTTCACCGAGGAACCACCTTGGTACATTCTCCTAGACATAATTCTTTTTCTGAAAAATTTCTGAAATTTTAGTAACTTCAAAATAAAAGTGAATAAAACTAAACAAGATTGGTAGCAACTACTCCTACAAGTGCCTAGAGCCTATATCATGCATTAGAATTGCTTGGGACCTCATAAATTCAACATGCAAGCTCAAGAACATAGTCACCTATGCAGCAAAAATTTGCAATGAATAAAGCACTAGAATAAAAACTAATTGTACCAATGGAGGAGTCACATACCAAGCAACAATCTCCCAAAGCAGTTTTGTGAATGGAGCTTTGAGCAAGGAGATCGAAAATCGCAGCAAAATGAGCTAGAACTCGTGCTTGAGCTGGATGGGGATTTTTTTGGGTAGAAGATGGAGTGTGTGGGTGCTGGCATAAGTGGAGGGGGGCCACCAAGGGCCCACGAGATAGGGGGGGCACCCTCCACTCTCGTGGCCTGGTGCTTGCCCCTCCTGCAGTGATTTCAGTGCCTAAAATCCTCAAATATTCCATAAAAAATCATACTAAATTTGCAGGGCATTTGGAGCACTTTTATTTTTGGGATATTTTTTAATGCACGGATAATTCAGAAAACAAACGGATAATACTATTTTTTCTTTATTTATTCTAAATAACAGAAAGTAAAAAGAGGGTACAGAAGGTTGTGCCTTCTAGTTTCATCCATCTCATGATCATCAAAATGAATCCACTAACAAGGTTGATCAAGTCTTGTTAACAAACTCATTCCGAATAACATGGAACCAGAGAAATTTTGAATAACACTAAGTTACTTCAACGGGGATATGAAAATCCCCAACAATAAGAATATCATACTTTTTCTTGACAGTAGGGAGAGAAAATTCAAAACCTCCAATAATGATAGTTGGAACTTTTCCAATAGAATTGATGCTATGGACTTGAGATTGTTTCCTCGGAAAGTGTACTGTATGCTCATTACCATTAACATGAAAAGTGACATTGTCTTTGTTGCAATCAATAACAGCCCCTGCAGTGTTCAAAAAGGGTCTACCAAGGATAATCGACATACTATCATCCTCGGGAATATCAAGAATAACAAAGTCCGTTAAGATAGTGACATTTGCAACCACAACAGGCACATCCTCACAAATACCGACCGGTATAGCAGTTGATTTATCAGCCATTTGCAAAGATATTTCAGTAGGTGTCAACTTATTCAATTCAAGCCTATGATATAAAGAGAGAGGCATAACACTAACACCGGCTCCAAGATCACATAAAGCAGTTCTAACATAATTTCTTTTAATGGAGCATGGTATAGTTGGTACACCCGGATCTCCAAGTTTCTTTGGTATTCCACCCTTAAAAGTGTAATTAGGAAGCATGGTGGAAATTTCAGCTTCCGCTATCTTTCTTTTGTTTGTGATGATATCCTTCATATATTTAGCATAAGGATTTACTTTGAGCATATCAGTTAAGCGCATACATCAGAAAATAGGTCTAATCATTTCAGCAAAGCGCTCAAAATCCTCATCATCCTTTGTCTTGGATGGTTTAGGAGGAAAGGGCATGGGTTTCTGAACCCATGGTTCTCTTTCTTTACCGTGATTCCTAGCAACAAAATCTCTCTTATCATAACGTCGATTCTTTGATTGTGGGTTATCAAGATCAACAGCAGGTTCAGTCTCTACATCATTGTTTTTGCTAGGTTGAGCATCAACATGAACATTATCATTAAGATTATCACTAGGTTCAGGTTCATCACCTGATTGTGTTTCAGAATCAGAAATAGAAATATCATTGGGATTCTCTGATGTGTCTACAGTAGGTTCACTAGAAGCATGCAAAGTCCTATCGTTTTTCTTTTTCTTCTTTTTAGAAGAACTAGGTGCCTCTAAATTGTTTCTCTAATAATCTTGCTCGATTCTCTTAGGGTGGCCTTCAGGATACAAAGGTTCCTGAGTCATTCTACCAGTTCTAGTAGCCACTCTAACAACAAAGTCATTTTTATTATTTAATTCATCAAGCAAATCAATTTGAGCTTTAAGTACTTGCTCAGCTTGAGTAGCAACCATAGAAGCATATTTGCTAATGAGTTTGAGTTCACCTTTAACTCTAGCCATATTATCGCTCACGCGTCCTACCTCGAAAGCATTATTCTTTAACTCTACCAACATAAGCATTAAAACTTTCTTGTCTAGCCATAAAGTCATCAAATTCATCTAAGCATGGGCTATGAAATTTAGTAGAGGGGATTTCAACTTTATAATATCTATAGAGAAAATTTACCTTTACTACCTGTGTCGGGTTATCAAGACAATGTGGTTCTTCAACAGGCGGTATATTAAGACCATGTATTTCTTCAATAGGTGGTAAATTCTTAACATCTTCAGCTTTTATACCTTTTTCTTTCATTGATTTCTTTGCCTCTTGCATATCTTCAGGACTGAGAAATAAAACACCTCTCTTCTTCGGAGTGGGTTTAGGAATAGGCTCAGGAGTTGGCATAATTGGTTCAGGAATTGCCTTAGGAATTGGCTCAGGAAGAGTCCAATTATTTTCATTAGTCAACATATAATGATTCAATAGTAATTCAGCTTCGTCGACTGTTCTTTCCCTGAAAACACAACTACCACAACTATCCAAGTAATCCTTGGAAGCATCGGTTTGTCCATTTTAAAAGATACCAAGTATTTCATTTTTCTTAAGAGGATGATCAGGCAAAGAATTAAGTAATCGGAGAAGCCCCCCCAAGCTTTTGGGAGACTCTCTTCTTTGATTTGCACAAAATTGTATATTTCCCACAAGGCAGCTTGTTTCTTATGAGCAGGGAAATATTTAGCAGAGAAGTAATAAATCATATCCTGGGGACTACGCACGCAACCAGGAGCAAGAGAATTATACCAAGTCTTAGCATCACCCTTTAGCGAGAACGGAAATATCTTAAGGATATAATAATAGCGAGGTTTATCATCATGAGTAAACAGGGTGGCTATGTCATTCAACTTGGTAAGATGTGCCACAACAGTTTCAGATTCAAGGTCATAAAAAGGATCAGATTCAACTAAAGTAATAATTTCAGGATCAACAGAGAATTCATAATCCTTATCAGTAACACAGATAGGTGAAGTAGCAAAAGCAGGGTCAGGTTTCATTCTAGCATTAAGAGACTGCTGCTTCCATTTAGCTAATAATTTCTTAAGATCATATCTATCATTGCAAGCAAAGATAGCTCTAGCAGCTTCTTCATTCATAACATAACCCTCAGGAACAACAGGCAATTCATAATCATTGGGAGAATTTTCATCATCACTATCATCAATAATAGCATATTCAATAATTTCATTCCACCTAACTCTAGCAAGTTGTTCATCAAGAAATTCACCTAATGGCAAAGTAGTATCACGCATAGAAGTAGTTTCATCATAAGTATCATGCATAGCAGAAGTGGCATCATCAATAACATGCGATATATCAGAGTTCATAGCAGTAGCAAGTTTTGGTGTCGCAAGCTTACTAATAACGGAAGGAGAATCTAGTGCAGAGCTAGATGGCAGTTCCTTACCTCCCCTCGTAGTTGAGGGCAAAATCTTGGTTCGGTCGTCTTTCAAGTTCTTCATAGTGATCAACAGATATAAATCCCAAGTGACTCAGAGAATAGAGATATGCTCCCCGGCAACGGCCCCAGAAATTAGTCTTGATAACCCACAAGTGTAGGGGATCGCAACAGCTTTCGAGGGTAAAGTATTCAACCCAAATTTATTGATTCGACACAAGGGGAGCCAAAGAATATTCTTGAGTATTAGCAGCTGAGTTGTCAATTCAACCACACCTGGATAACTTAGTATCTGCAGCAAAGTAATATGATAATAAAGGTAACGGTAGCAAAAGTAATATTTTTGGGTTTTGTAGTGATTGTAACAACAGCAACAGAAAAGTAAATAAGCGAAGAACAATATGTGAAAAGCTCGTAGGCAATGGATCAGTGATGGATAATTATGCCGGATGCGATTCCTCATGTAATAGCTATAACATAGGGTGACATAGAACTAGCTCCAGTTCATCAATGTAATGTAGGCATGTATTCCGTAAATAGTCATACGTGCTTATGGAAAAGAACTTGCATGACATATTTTGTCCTACCCTCCCGTGGCAGCGGGGTCCTAATGGAAACTAAGGGATATTAAGGCCTCCTTTTAATAGAGAACCGGAACAAAGCATTAGCACATAGTGAATACATGAACTCCTCAAACTATGGTCATCACCGAGAAGTATCCCGATTATTGTCACTTCGGGGTTGTCGGATCATAACACATAATAGGTGACTATAGACTTGCAAGATAGGATCAGGAACACACATATATTCATGAAAACATAATAGGTTCAGATCTCAAATCATGGCACTCGGGCCCTAGTGACTAGCATTAAGCATAGCAAAGTCATAGCAACATCAATCTCAGAACATAGTGGATACTAGGGATCAAACCCTAACAAAACTAACTTGATTACATGGTAAATCTCATCCAACCCATCACCGTCCAGCAAGCCTACGTTGGAATTACTCACGCACGAAGGTGAGCATCATGAAATTGGTGATGGAGGATGGGTGATGATGGCGATAGCGACGGATCCCCCTCTCCGGAGCCCCGAACGGACTCCAGATCAGCCCTCCAGAGAGAGATTAGGGCTTGGCGGCGGCTCCGTATCATAAAACGCGATGAAACTTTCTCTCTGATTTTTTTCTCTGCGAGACGGAATATATGGAGTTGGATTTGAGGTCGGCGGAGCCTCAGGGGGCCCACGAGACAGGGGGGCGCGCCCAGGGGGAGGGCGCGCCTCCACCCTCGTGGACAGGGTTTGGGCCCCCTGGTCTTGATTCTTTCACCACTATTTTTTATATTTTCCAAAAAGTGCCTCCATGGATTTTCAGGACATTCTGAGAACTTTTGCTTTCTACACATAAAACAATATCATGGCAGTTCTGCTGAAAACAGCGTCAGTCCGGGTTAGTTTCATTCAAATCATGCAAGTTAGAGTCCAAAACAAGAGCAAAAGTGTTTGGAAAAGTAGATACGTTGGAGACATATCAATGTAGTATGGAAGATATTGGGAACTCTTGGTTGTTATGTTGACAATGAGATCATACCTCTCAAAATTATTTATCACTATTTCAAAATTGAGCTCTGGCACCTTTGCAAATCCCTGCTTCCCTCTACGAAGGGCCTATCTTTTACTTTTATGCAAGAGTCAAGGTGATCTTCACCTTTCCCTTTTTCATTTCATCCTTTGGCAAGCACCTCGTGTTGGAAAGATCTTGATATATATATATATATATATATATATATATATATATATATATATATATATATATATATCCAATTGGATGTAATTTAGCATGAACTATTATTGTTGACATCACCCAAAGGTGAATACGTTGAAAGGCAACACTATAAGCCCCTATCTTTCTCAGTGTCCGATTAAAATTCCATAACCATTAGTATTGCATGAGTGTTAGCAATTGTAGAAGACTATACGATAGTTGAGTATGTGGAGTTTGCTAAATCAAAGCTCTGACATAGACCCTTCCTGAAAATAATACGAATTGTTTGATGACTAAGAATGAAGTTTGCTAGCTTATGGTCTATGCTTTCAACATGTGAATTGCTTCTTACTTGTTCGTGAGAACTTTTATGAGATGAACTACTGTTACACTAGTAGAAAAGGGGGCAATGGTCCAGGCAGGGCCAGCCCATTAGTCCCGGTTCAGTCCAGAACCGGGACCAATGGGGGCATTGGACCCGGTTCGTGAGCCCCGAGGACCGGCCGGGCCACATGGGCCATTGGTCCCGGTTCGTCCGGACCTTTTGGTCCCGGTTGGTGGGACGAACCGGGACCAATGGTCCTCACTCCTGGCCCACCACTATTGGTCCTGGTTGGAGGCATGAACTGGGACCAAAGGCTGCCCATTAGTCCCGGTTCATACCACCAACCGGGACTAAAGGGTTGGTCCTTGTTGCGGCCAGAGTTTAGTCCCACCTCGCCAAACGAAGGGGGCTCACACCGGTTTATTAGCCCCTCCCTCTCTGCCTTGTTGAGCTCCTCTCGAAATGAAAATAGATGCCCTTATACAGGGAATTTGACCTAAATTCATACTGAATTTCTCTGAAGTTAGTAGAAATTTATTATGAATTTAGGTTGAATTTTCTCTATAAGCGCATCTATGCTCATTTTTTAGTAAAGTTAATCACAACTATTTTTTCTTCTATTTATTTCTGAGTAGTTTTTTATATATTTTTTTCTTTTCTGCTATATTTATTTTTTTCTTTTTATTTCTGAGTTGTAATAAGTCATTAAAAATAAGCATCTATGCTCATTTTTTTAGTAAGGTTAATCACAACTATTTTTTCATCTATTTATTTCTGAGTTGTAATAAGTCATTAAAAATAAGCATCTATGCTCATTTTTTAGTAAAGTTAATCACAACTATTTTTTCTTCTATTTATTTCTGAATTGTAATAAGTCATTAAAAATAAGCATCTATTTATTTTTTTTCTTCTATTTATTTCTGAGTTGTAATAAGTCATTAAAAATAAGCATCTATTCTCATTTTTTTAGTAAAGTTAATCACAACTATTTTTTCTTCTATTTATTTCTGAATTGTAATAAGTCATTAAAAATAAGCATCTATTTATTTTTTCTATTTATTTCTGAGTTGTAATAAGTCATTAAAAATAAAAAAGAGGCGCAATGCTCGTTAATTAGCTTCAAGCCTTTCGGAATTGTGTAAACTGCACTGCACATAGCTCCGTGCAGTCTACCCTAATCCTCAAGGCTTGAAGCTAAGCAACGTGCAGGTGAGCATTGAGCCTCTTCTTCATCGTCTCTGCACTCAGGGCTTATAAACCGCTGCGAGTGCCTCTCGCTTGGCGAGGTGTGACTAATTAAAAACAACTACAGAAAGAATCAACTAAAAAATAGCTGCAGAAAATAAATAAGTAATTAGACGGGTGCATTGGTACCGGTTGGTGACACCAACCAGTACCAATGCCCCTCTTTGGTCCCAGTTGCTGGCACCAACCGGGACCAATGCCCCTCTTTTCTCCCGGTTGGAGCCACCAACCGGGACCAAAGGTCTTTGTTTCCCGCCCTTTGGGCTGCTGAAAAGAGGCCTTTGGTCCTGGTTGGTGGCACCAACCGAGAATAAAGGGGGCATTGGTCCCGGTTTGTGCCACGAACCGGGACCAAAGCCTTTGCTATATATGTAGCACTTAGGAAAATTTCAGAACCGCATCCCCACTTCGATCTCTCCTCCTCCCCTCCCGATGTCGCGCACCGTCCCTTACCGCCCCAACGCCGTCGCCGCCCCGCCCCGACACCGTCGCCGCCCCGCCCTGACGCCGTCCCCTACCGCCCCGAAGCCGTCGCCGCCCCGCCCCGCCCCGCGTCGTCGCCGCCCCGCCCTGCCGCCCCGAGATCGCCGCCCCGGCCCACGCCGCCCCGACGCCGTCGCCGCCCCACGCCGCACCTCTCCGTCGCCGTCACCGTGAGCAACTTTTTCTGATTTTTGTTAGATGTTGTTAGATTTTTTTTAGATTTTTTTGTAGTTCATAGATTTTTTTGTTAGATTAGATGTGTAGTAATTTAGATATGTAGTTCATAGTATGTTAATTTAGATTGTGTAATTAATTTGTTCATATTGTGTTAGATTTTTTTTCTGTTAATAGATTTTTTTTGGTCATATTATTGTTGAATATGCATGTTTGTATGTTCATATATTTGCAAAGATCGAATATGTCAAATTTTTATGATTTTTTTATGTTCATAATTTTGTTCATAGAATTTTAATGATTTTTTTGTTCATAGTATTTAAAAAAATGAAAAAAATAAGAAGGGAAAGTGTTTAATATAATTGTCGGTGTACTAGAGTAGGGGTACGCTAGTATCCCGAACTTGTGCACGGGCAGTCGTGGCACCCCGCGGCAAGGCTTGCCGGGTGACCGCCAAGGTCCTCCATGGTTCCTTTGGAGCCATTCAAGAACAAAGTGTTCAAGGCCCCGACAAGAGGAGCTTGCCGGGAAGGAGACAAGGCCCCGGCAAGAGGAGCTTGCCGGGAAGGCCAACCAAGGCATCTCAAGGAACTTGCTGCGACGCGCCGCGCGTCTCGGCAAGGCCCGGTGAGCGACAAGCTTCCAGACGCGACAAGACAACGACCGCGGCAAGGCGCTTGCCGCAGCAAGCCACCACTCTGTACCCACGCTCCAGCGCATCCATCAACGTGCCGCCATGGGATCTTTCCAGGCGCGCGTGGCGAGAAGCTGTGCAGCCAGCGGTGCGAGGTGGCAAGCGGCGCTGACAAGATTGCCATCATGGCAATCGGTGGCGCCTCTAACGGTCACTTTTTTGCACTATTTGGGCGACACAGACGGGCATTTAATGCCCTTGTCCCCTGCCGTCAGGGTTAGGTATGGTACACTGTGCAAGTAGGTGTACCAACCGCAGTTCTTTTACATTTTTGCCCTTGCATGCGTTGCCACCTGTCGGTGACCCCTTGAGCATATAAAAGGAGGCCCATGCGCAACATAGAGGGGGGTTCGAAACCAGAAACACTCACGCTCGGTCTCACAGCTAGTGTACTGTAGCACTCATCGCTCTCAAGCAAGAACACAATACAATCACAAAGCAGCAGTAGGAGTATTATCTCTCCGGAGAGCTCCGAAGCTGGGTAAAATCTCTCGTGTGCCTCGCCTCGATCCGCTCTTCGTGCGGCCTCCGCCCCCCGCCGAACCGACATCTAATGGCGCGCCAGGTAGGGGACGTAGAGGTTGTGTGAACCCGATCCGGCATTCACGCGAGCTAGATCTTCATCTTCTTCATCATTTTCATCGACATGCCACTGAAGAAGAAGGCTTCGGAGGTGGCTGCGCCGTCCACGTCGATCCCACCGCCACCGGAGCAAACGGGTGGTGGGGTAGACGCCGGCGGAGGAACGGGCGTCGACGAGGGAGCTCACGCTGCCGCCAGGTCCAAGGACAAGGCCGCACAAACCTCGGCGTCCGTACATGCACCGCGCCCATCTTAGGAGGCGCGAGACCGACAGCGTCATGGTACTCGCGGTACCATACATTCGTTGGACCGAGATCGAGCTAGTGGATCTCGGGATGCTCAAGACCAGCATGCGCGCCAACATGCTGGCACGAGCAAGACACGGTCGCATGGACGGGATCCTGCTCCTTCTAACATAGTTAGAAGTCCGAGCATATCCCGCTCCTCGCACCGTTCCCCACCGCCACCCAAAACTTCGGAAGAAGCTTTGGCACGAGCTCAATTGCTCCTGGATTACCCTCCAACGGCGGACAAGATCGACGAATGGAGGGCCACCATTCAGAGTCTCATCAGCTTCGCCAACAGCGACACTCCACGGCAGCCAAGCGCATCGCAGCCGCGGCAAGATCGCCAGGCACGAGCCGATGGCGACAAGACCGGTGGGGGTGCAACCACCGTGCACTCTCCGCCCCGAAGGCCAAGATCGCCGACTCGCCGGGTCAACCTCGACACCGACTCCACCGCGTCGTCAGATCCACGAGCTCGTCGCGATCAGCGCCAAGTTCTTGACGAACGGTAGCAAGAAGATGCTCGTACACGCATCGAGCGTCGAAGAGAAGCGCGGCGTCAATCAGACCAGCGCGCTAGGCCCGCTGTCGACATGCATGCGCCAGGGGAACCAGGCGACTTGCCGTACGCGGTAGGTTGCCCTGCGTTCACTCGTGAGCTGCGGCAAGTCCAGTGGCCCAGCACGAAGAACTTCAAGCCAGATGTACCAGAGAAGTACGATGGCAAGTTGCATCCGTCGGAGTTCCTCAGCATCTACACCATCGCGGTGCAAGCTGCTGGGGGGCGAGACGACAAGATCTGGGGGGCAAGCCAGATGTACCAGAGAACACAGGAGCAGGGGGGTCTGACAGTGAGGATGCTGCCCCGGCAAGGAAAAACCGGCGGCGGAAAAACAGGAAGAAAAAGGGAAAAGATGTGCTAGTCGTTGAGCAGCCCGGCAATGGAGGTGGCGCCAAGGAAGCCGAAACTGTGGCGGCCGCCGACAAGCAGAACGGCTCCGACAAGCAGTATTGCAAGATCCACCGCACCAAGGGCCATGATCTCCAGAGCTGCAAGAAGGTCGAGCAGCTTGTCGAGCAGCAGAAGGCTGAGTACGAGCGACGCGACAAGGAGAAAGCCCAAGAAGGTACTGGAGGATCCGGCAAGAAGCGCCCCAGCCGGGGAGGACGCCGCGGCAAGGCCAAGCAGCGGCAAGGAGACAGACCTCCCCGCGGCCGCGACAAGGATGAAGACGACGACGATGATGAAGATATGGATGATGATGAGGCCGATGAGCAGGAGTTTCAGAAAGCCACAGAGGTCCTGTGCGTTGACGGCGGTGCTTCTCTTCATACTTCACACCGCCAGCTCAAGCAATGGGTGCGGGAAGTAAATGCGGCAGAACCACCTGTCGAGTCACGCAAGCCTCTGAAATGGTCCAGCACGCCTATCATCTTTGATATTGAGGACCACCCTGATCGCATAACTGCGGTCGGGTGCTTGCCGATGTTGGTTTCACCAACTATCCGCAACCTCAAGGTCACTAAGATGCTAGTTAACGGCGGGGCCGGCTTGAACCTGATCTCCTCCGCGGTACTTCAGAAACTCCAGATCCCTGACAGCGAGCTCGAAGAGACCGGCACATTCCAAGGAACCAATCCGGGAAGGAGCAAGCCGAAGGGAAAGATCACGTTGCCGGTGACATTTGGCAGCGAACTGAACTTCAGAACTGAGAGGGTCACTTTTGACGTTGCTGACTTCCCATTGCCTTACAATGGGATACTCGGCCGTCCAGCGCTCGCCAAGTTCATGGCAGCCTCTCACTATGCCTACAACGTACTGAAGATGCCAGGCCCGATAAGTGTCATCTCTGTCCCTGGCGACAAGAAGGATGCTCTTATCTGCGCCGACAAGATCTACCGGGAAGCAGCAGCCGCAGCAGAACGCAGACACTTGCCGCTGAAGCTCCCGGGGGGAAGAAGAATACCAAGTCCGGCAAGAGCTCCGATGCCCACTCCGGCAAGCGCACCTCTTCGGAGTGCTGCGCTACCGTCGAGGATGCACCATCGAGCTCCACCAGCAAGTGTAAGAAGACGAAGGCAGCTCCGCCAGAGACCAAGAAGGTGTCCGCCAAGGAGGACGGCACTGGTGGTACCTTCACCATCAGTGCCACTCTCGACCCTAAATAGGAAAGTGCGCTCGTTGCTTTCCTGCGGGCGAACGTCGACGTGTTTGCGTGGCAACCGTCTGACATCCCCGGTGTTCCCAGGAAAGTAATCGAGCACCATCTTGCCGTCTGTCCTCATGCGCGGCCCGTCAAGCAGAAAGTCAGGAAATAAGCAGTGGAGCGCCAAGAATAAATTGCAGAAGAAATCAAGAAGTTGGAAGCAGCAGGCCTTGTCAGAGGAGTGCTCCATCCTACGTGGTTGGCCAATCCTGTAGTCGTGCGCAAGGCAAACGGGAAATGGAGGCTTTGTATTGACTTTACCGATGTTAATAAAGCTTTTCCCAAAGACCCATTTCCCTTGTCGCGCCTTGACCAGATTGTTGAGTCCACGGCCATATGTGACTTGCTTTCATTTCTTGATGCATATTCAGGATATCATCAGATCTTCATGGCAGAAGAGGATGAGGAGAAGACCGCATTCGTCACTCCTTGTGGCACGTACTGTTTCGTACGGATGCCTTTCGGTTTCAAGAATGCTGGTTCAACATTTGCAAGAGTAGTCATTCATGCTTTTGAGCCACAGTTACACAGAAATGTGGAAGCCTACATGGATGACATAGTGGTCAAGAGCAAGGACAGGGAAACTCTGATTCTAGATTTGGACGAAACCTTTGCAAATCTGCGCAAGATCAACATCAAGCTTAACCCCGAGAAGTGCGTGTTTGGAGTCCCCTCCGGCAAGCTTCTCGGGTTCTTCGTGTCTCAGCGGGGAATTGAAGCCAATCCCGACAAGATCAAGGCCATTGAGTAGATTGAAGCACCGAAGCACGTCAAGGATGTACGAAGGCTTGCCGGCTGCGTGGCTGCTCTAAGCAGGTTTATCTCTAAGTCTGTTGAGCGCGCCCTGCCATTTTTCAAAATATTGAAAAAGGCAGGTCCAATGAAATGGACTCCGGAAGCGGAGGCTGCGCTGCAGGACTTAAAGAGATACCTGTCCTCCACTCCAATACTTGTCACACCTAAGCCACAAGAGAAGTTGCTGCTATATCTAGCGGCAACCAATCAAGTGGTTAGTGCTGCGTTAGTAACGGAGAGGGAGGAGGATGATGAGCCAGCAACCACGGCAAGCGCATCCAGCGACAAGCAGGGGGCTTCGCCGACAAGCTCTGGTCCCGACAAGGATGGATTTGCGCGGGCACATGAGGAGGTGCAGAAAAAATGGTGCAGCACCCAGTTTACTTTGTCAGTTCCCTTCTGCAGGGGGCTAGGTCAAGGTACTCTGGTGTGCAGAAATTGCTTTTCGGCCTTCTCATGGCCTCGAGAAAGCTGCGCCATTACTTCCAGGCACATGAGATCACAGTTGTCACTCGCTTTCCGCTGAAGAGGATACTGCAGAATCCAGAAGCAACAGGCAGGATTGTCGAGTGGGCACTGGAACTGTCAAGCTTTGGCCTTAAGTTTGAGAGCACTTCAACTATCCAAAGCAGAGCATTGGCAGAGTTCATAGCAGAGTGGACGCCAACACCAGATGAAGAAATTCCAGAGACGAGCATCCCCTTCAAGGAGGCAAGCAAAGAGTGGCTGATGTACTTTGACGGTGCCTTCTCGCTGCAAGGCACCGGTGCGGGCGTGCTACTTGTCGCACCCACCAGAGAGCACCTCAAGTACGTAGTCCAGATGCACTTTCCCAAGGAGCAAGCAACAAACAATACTGCAGAGTATGAAGGTTTGCTTGCCGGTCTCAGGATCGCAGCAGACCTTGGGATCAAGAAGCTCATTGTTAGGGGTGACTCACAGCTTGTCGTCCACCAAGTGAACAAGAATTATCAGAGTTCGTTGATGGAAGCTTACGTTGATGAGGTGAGAAAGTTAGAAGAGCACTTTGACGGCCTACAGATGGAACATGTTCCAAGAGCTCAGAACGACATTGCAGATGGCCTGTCAAAGTGCGCCGCACTTAAGTTACTTGTGGAACCAGGGATCTTTGTGCTCAAACTGACTCAACCGTCCGTAACACCATCAACTGGATAGAGCAAGAAGAGGAAGTTGGTTTCTGGTGACTATTTTCCGGCAGAGCTTCCCGAAGCCGCCGGCAAGAAGGTCCCCAAGATCAACACCAAGGGTGCTGAGGAGCAGTCTACTCCGACAAGCCCTAGGGTATGTTCCGTTGAAGCAGACGCTCCCGACAAGTTTTGCTCCGGCAAGCTTGCCGGGGAACATCAAGCTCCGGCTGAGCCGCAGGTTCTCGCCGTAGAAGCGAATGTTCCCGCAGCAGCATATGTGCCTTTAGTCCTTGTTGTCGAGCCGCAAGCTCCAGCATGGGCGCAGCAGATTGTCCGTTTCCTTCAGACAGGAGAACTTCCCGAAGAGCAAGAAGAAGCGGAAAGAGTAGCCCGACAATCAAGTATGTACCAGTTTGTCGACAACACACTGTACAAAAGAAGATTCAACGGTGTGAAATTGAAGTATATTCACCGGGAAGATGGGCAAAAGCTGTTGGCAAAGATACATGGAGGAATATGTGGCCACCACATTGGCGCAAAAGAACTTGCCGGCAAAGCGTTCCGGCAAGGTTTCTTTTGGCCGACAGCCCTCCAGGATGCAACTGCACAAGTAACCAAGTGTGAAGCGTGCCAGTTCCATTCCAAGCAGATACACCAGCCAGCTCAAGCTCTCCAGACGATCCCTTTATCCTGGCCATTTTCGGTCTGGGGCTCGACATCCTCGGCCCCTTTCCCTGAGCTGTCGAGGGCTTTGAGTACTTGTACGTTGCAATCGACAAGTTCACAAAGTGGCCGGAAGTGGAAGCAGTGAGGAAGGTGACAGCACAGTCAGCAGTCAAGTTCTTCAGGTCGATTGTTTGCCGCTTCGGGGTCCCTAACAGGATCATCACCGACAACGGCACACAATTCACGAGCCGCACCTTCATGCAGTACGTCCAAGATCTCGGTGCCAAGGTCTGCTTTGCTTCTGTTTCTCACCCGAGAAGCAACGGTCAAGCAGAGAGGGCAAATGCTGAAGTGCTGCGTGGGCTCAAGAACAGGACTTTCGACAGGCTGCACAAGTGCGGAAAGAACTGGATTGAGGAGCTGCCGGTGGTTCTTTGGTCGATTAGGACGACGCCAAATCGAGCCACCGGCCAGACACCTTTCGCTCTAGTCTATGGAGCAGAGGCAGTTCTCCCCACGGAACTCGTATACAGGTCGCCTCGAGTGCTCGCTTATGATGAGCTTGAGCAAGAGCAGCTGCGACAAGATGACGCACTGCTCCTTGAGGAGGACCGTCTCCAGGTTGCTGTACGAGCTGCTCAATACCAGCAAGCTTTGCGTCGCTACCATAGCCGCAAAGTTAATGCCAGGAGTCTCGAGGAAGGCGACCTTGTTCTTCGGCACGTTCAGTCCGCCAAGAATTCCAACAAGTTGACGCCAAAGTGGGAAGGCCCTTACCGGGTTAAACGAGTCACTAGGCCTGGCGCCGTCCGCCTTGAGACCGAAGATGGATTTCCGGTGAGCAACTCCTGGAACATTGAGCATCTTCAGTTTTACCCGTAAGGCGCGGTTGCCGGAACCTATTCCGGCAACCACCTTTTGTACAAGCCTTGCCGCTGTTGCATGTAACCCTTTGTACAAAGCCGGGCGCAGACCCCGTGCATAAATAAAGCTCATGTGCTCTGCACATCTTGTCGATTTCATGCTTCCTATTTTTTGCATGTGTTATCTGACATTTTGTGCAGCACCTACCCCCGGTAAGCGATAACAAGCCATAAGGCTCCATATCTTTATTTTCTCTTCTTTCTTTTTCTCAAGAAAAGGGAAGGTTCCCTCGCACACAAGTTTGCTGGTGGGGGGGAAGGAGAAGATAATGGTGTGGACCGGGCGTCGTTCAAGAAAGTTTTGCCTTGCCGGGACGCAAATGACAGAAAAGCTAAGTAGCCAAAGTTTGAGCAATCAGTTTTAAAATTTTTAAGTTATCTTCCCCGAACGACCGTGCTTTGTATGGAAAACCTGTGCGCGGAGGAACCAACTCGTAGCTAGTTGCGCCCTTACTTTGTTTCGAGTCCGCTCAACAACTTAAGTGTGCTGCGACTAGCTGCGACAAGGTTTCTTGTCGGTAGCGGCGCCGCCAGCAGGCTGCTGACGTTCCGCACTCAGCGCTCGCGGCAAGGGTGCCTGCGCCGGCAAGTTCCCTAAAAGCGTAGGGTAAAAACATACAAAGGAAGGAATCAAGTAAAGGAAATAACATAGCAAATACTGCCCAAAATAAAAGTTATATTACAAAGATAACTTGCCGCAGTTCTAATAGATTGTTCTCGTAATATGACTAGCAGCAGCAAGAAAAGGAGAAAACAGGCGGCCTAATCTACGCGATCGCCGTCAACTCTGTTGACTTCATTCACCTTGTCCACAATGGGTGCGACAAGGGCCTTGAGCTCTTCCAGATCAGCATCCGCCGGCAGCTTCTTGAGGATGTTGGTGAGGTTGAGGCCTGGGTTGCGGAAGGCCACCCTCACCAACACCTTTTGCAGAACTCTCGTGCAGATCGTGCGCAACTCGTCGGCCAGCTGCTTTGGGATCCTTTCCCGGAGTCGCTAGAGAGCCGTCGCCACGCCCTTGAAGAACAAAGTGAGCTTGGCGCTGGGCTGGAGGTTCTCATTGGAGGAATACCCAAAGTCCTCCAACCCCAGCTGCTCCAGCTCCCTGTCGATGACTGCGGCGATATTCACGAGACCCTCTGTCCAGAGTTCCACAGTCTCCCTGAGGGTGTTCTGGGTGGCGGAAACACTCGCCAGCAGCTCCTCATTGGCCTTGATCTCCTTCTTCAAGGCCGCCTCCTGCTCCCTGGCGCCGTTCAGCGTCTTGGTCAAAGTAGCCAGCTTCAACTCAAGATCAGCATTGGAGTCCTTGGCGGCGCTCAGCTCCTTGCCCTTCTCAACGAGACGACCCTGCAGCTCACCGTGGGCATGGGCGTCCTTCTCACGCTCACGCTGGAGCGCGGCAAGCTCTTCATCTCTCGCCTTGAGATCGGCCTCTAGCCGCGCCACCTTCGTCTCCAGCTCCTTCTTGGCGGCCTCGGCAGCTGCGGCAGCATCCTTGCCTCCTTGAGAGCCCCGCCAAGTGTTTGCTCGCGCGTAGCAAGCTCCTCCTCATGGCTGTCCAGATTGACCTTCCGCTGCGCCTGCTCGCCTTCCCGCGCAGACAAGTTCGCGGCGGCAAGCCGCTGTTGCTCCTCAGCTTCAGCCTTCTCGAGAAGGAAGGCTTTCCGCGCCTCGACGAGCTGTGCCCGCTCCTCTGCAATGGACCGGAGGGCTTCCTGGTTGCGACTCCAGAGCTCCTCCGCATGCTTCTCAATATCCACTCCCGCTTGCGTGACAAGCGCTTCCCGGGATTCCACCTTGGCTTGTCGGGCGCGGTAGAGTGACAGCAGGCTCCGCAGCGGCTGTTCCTCCTCAGGCTCGCCGCTGCTGCTGCTTGGCACGTCAACCAGTGTCAACCCAGCGGAGGCAAGCACTTCTCCGTCAAAGACTTCTCCTTGGACCGGCGCCCTGGAGCTTGACGCCCAGGGGAGCTTGATGAAGACGCCATCGCCGGCCTTCAGATAAGCGCCGGGCTGGGGCTCTTCGGGGCCTGGCGCTGCGGCGGCGGAGGAGGGATCGGCGGTCGGCGTAGCGCCTTGCGCTCCTGCGGCCTCGGGGCCGTCAGTGCGATCGCCGGATCCCTCGCCAGCTCCTGCGGCGGCAGCTTTGGCAGCCTCCTCACCAGCAGGATCATCGGCGCTGGCTTCCTCTTCGGTGGCAGCAGCGGTGTTGGTGTTGCCGCACGCGTTCTCCTCGCCGGTGGCCTCGGTCTCCATCGGCTCCGTGGAAGATGGATCTGACGGCCGGAAGAGGGAGAAAAGTCAAGCAAATATCCAAAAAGAAAAATCAGAAGAAGAAAAACCAAAAGGGAAGTTTTCAAGCAAGAGGATTACCTGTGCTGGGCTCTTCAGCCATGGGCTCCACCACCGGGGGGTCGCTGGTGCTGTCCCTTGCCAGAGAACCGTCCCTTGCCGGAGACTTCTCCCTTGCCGGAGAACGCTCCCTTGCCGGGGAATCCTCCCTTGGCGGCGTACTTGAAGCAGATAGCATCTCGGGGGCGGCTTCCGGTTGCTCCTGGTGAGGCTGCTCTGCTCCTACACAAATCAATAGACAGATATCAACAAATAAAGAGCACCCATGCGCGCCCAACAACGGGAAGCAAACAGATACTTACGCTGGGGGCTGCGCTGGCGGCTGCTTCGGGGAGTAGTTGCCGGGTCCGGCAAGGTGGTCTCGGGCGCGCCCCCTGCTGTCGCAGTGGGCTCGTCCTCGATGACAATCACTGGCGCCTTGGCTCTCTTTGCCGCTCTCTGGGCCAGGGTCCTGAAAAGGAATGAGTTCAGAGTAAAGCAAATCAGATACAAGACAAAAACAGCAAGAATCGAAGAACTACAAGTACAGCAAAGGATCTTACTCTTCTTCCTCCTCGTCGGAGCTGAGTGCGGAGAGGTCAAAGTCCAGCCCTCCTCCGGCGCGACGAGGCGGAGGAGTGGGTTCCCTTGACCGCTTGGCGGGGGCAGCGACAGGACCAGAAGCGGCGGTCCAGGAGGACCCCGCTCCAGTTGTCACGGCGGAGCGTGTCGCGCGGCGCGACGGCTGTTGACTCGTCTGCCGCCCTGCTACGTCCCCGGCCTTGCGGTGGTGCCTTCTTGGTGGAGCTGGGGGCTGCACTGGGGGCTCCGCCTGCGGCAAGCTGCTTGAAGACGGCGGGCCGCTCGCACCCTCGGCGGGCTCGCTCGACTCGGCTTCAGGATCGTCAAGCTCTTCCTCGCCGGCAAGCTCTCCGGCAAGCTCACCTCGATTGGCAAGGCTTGCCGCCTCGGCTGCCTCTGCCTCCTCCATGGTGAATCCAAACTCGCCCGTGGCGGCGGCTGCCGCTGCCTCTTCCGCCCTAGTGGCGATGCGCCGCATCTCCGCATCGGTGGTGTCGCGGGTGAGGCTCTTCTGTTCGTCGGCACGGACCGCCACCTCCACCAAGCCATCGAAGAACTGCTGCACAACACTGTCGGCAGGCTCTTGCCAGGTTGGGACAAGTCCATGCGAGTCGCACAGCGGCATCATTGCGCGGATGCGGTCGAGCGAGGAGTTGTTGCACAATGGAACGACACCCTGCGGCAACCTAAACCATTCGGGATGCTGAGGGTCGTGCTTGAACAGCTCCTTGAGCATCGCATCCAGCTCCAAGACAGTAAAGTTGAAGTTGAGGCCCGGGCGCAGCCTCATGATGTCCGCCGGACCCCCAAACAACCATGCGGGTCTCCCCCTCTCCTACAGAGGAGCAATGCGGCAGCGAAGAAAATCTGCGCCAGTGGAGCCTACAGTAAGCCCGGCAAGCCTAAGGCGCAGGATCCGGGTGACGGCAATCTTCAGCCTATCGTCGTCCGCGGCCAGGGCGCTCCAATCATTGCCG
Source organism: Triticum timopheevii (assembly GCA_963921465.1). NCBI lineage: Eukaryota > Viridiplantae > Streptophyta > Magnoliopsida > Poales > Poaceae > Triticum > Triticum timopheevii. Next base: position 526,004,852 of record OY997268.1, read on the forward strand.
TGCACTGCTGGGGCTTGGCGCAGGGCAGTAAACGGCTGCGGGTTCTCCTCAACAATCCAACACCATTCTGCTCTCCACTCCTCCCATTTGCTGCGGAGCTCCCCCTCCAGATAGGCCTCCTTCTTACCGGCCCTCGAGATCCAGGCGATCCCGCCGGATAGGGGTTCCGCTCTCTCAACCCGGGGCATAAAGAAATGGTGGAAGAGAGCTACGTTTGGGTGGACTCCGACAAAGTTTTCGCAGAGATGTGCGAAAACTGCCATGGTCAGAACGGCGTTGGGGGTTAAGTCAAGGAGGTGGAACCCGTAGGTGTTCATGATATCGCAGAAGAATTCAGAGAAATGCGGGTAGAGCCTGCAGTAGAAGAACAGCGCGAAGAATGGGTATCCGTTTGGAGCCCGTTCCGAAGCGGCGGCAGAGAGTACCTTCGTGCGCGGATGCGCTCGCGTCTCCGTCGACCAGAAGAGGTAGTACCACTCCCTCAGCTCCTTCGCGGCGAGCTCGGGGTGGAAGAGCACCCGCTCCTTTCACAGTGCCTCGAGTCGCAGCGCCTCGGCCGACTTCACGCCCTTCCCGGCTTTCGGAGCCATGGCGGAGGTGGTGGGGGAGATCGGCGGCGTTGGTGGCACCGGCGGCGATGGGGGGCGGAACGCTGCTCTCTTTCGGCTTTGGAAGAAGGGGGGAGCGGCGGAGATTTCTGAGATTGGAAACAGCAACTGGCGAGATGGGGGAACTGCCCCTGTTTCCCCTGCTTATAAAGAGGGACAAGGCGAACGTTACGCTTTTTCCGAATAAAGAACCACCCACGATCTCTCCCACGACGCCGCGTTTGACGCGTGCCGTTAGGGGAGAGCGCGGTGGATACGGAGTAAGATACGGCGTGCCCCAGGCTGCGCGTGCCCGTGCCCTGTTTTGGGCCTGGCCCAACAGCGCTCGGCACCGTGTGTGGCCCAGGCCCGGGGGCTCCTGTCGGTGTACTAGAGTAGGGGTACCCTAGTATCCCGAACTTGTGCACGGGCAGTCACAGCACCCCGTGGCAAGGCTTGCCGGGTGACCGCCAAGGTCCTCCGTGGTTCCTTTGGAGCCATTCAAGAACAAAGTGTTCAAGGCCCCGACAAGAGGAGCTTGCCGGGAAGGAGACAAGGCCCCGGCAAGAGGAGCTTGCCGGGAAGGCCAACCAAGGCATCTCAAGGAACTTGCCGCGACGCGCCGCGCATCCCGGCAAGGCCCGGTGAGCGACAAGCTTCCGTACGTGACAAGACAACGACCGTGGCAAGGCGCTTGCCGTAGCAAGCCACCACTCTGTACCCACGCTCCAGCGCATCCATCAACGTGTTGCCATGGGATCTTTCCAGGTGCACGTGGCGAGAAGCTGTGCAGCCAGCGGTGCGAGGTGGCAAGCAACGCTGACAAGATTGCCATCGTGGCAAGCGGTGGCGCCCCTAACGGTCACTTTTTTGCACTGTTTGGGCGGCACAGACAGGCATTTAATGCCCTTGTCCCCTGCTGTCAGGGTTAGGTATGGTACACTGTGCAAGTAGGTGTACCAACTGCAGTTCTTTTACATTTTTGCCCTTGCATGCGTTGCCACCTGTCGGTGACCCCTTGAGCATATAAAAGGAGGCCCATGCGCAACATAGAGGGGGGTTCGAAACCAGAACCACTCACGCTCGCTCTCACAGCTAGTGTACTGTAGCGCTCATCGCTCTCGAGCAAGAACACAATACAATCACAAAGCAGCAGTAGGAGTATTATCTCTCCGGAGAGCTCCGAAGCTGGGTAAAATCGCTCGTGTGCCTCACCTCGATCCGCTCTTCGTGCGGCCTCCGCCCCCCGACGAACCGAAACGGGCTCCGGTCCCATAGGTGCTCGGTCCCATAGGTGCTAGTTTATTGTTAGTAAGTACTACTTTATTTTACTATATATAGAAGTAGTTTGTTTTTAGTAAGTACTACTTTATTTATTTATAGTAAGTGCTTAGTAGTTGAACTAGCTAGTTGATTTAATTAATAAAACTACTTTATTTAACTATATATAGAAGTAGTTCCCGCATCGACGTCGGCAATGCCTATCCCGCATCCTCGTCGTCGTCGACTCGGTGGTGGAGGCCTGCTTGATCAGGGCCATGTTCAGGACTGGGCTCCGCCGGGCTGGTATTGTGTCAGGACCGGTTTTCCGGGTATCAATTTCCAGAAAATGGCCCTTGTGCTCACCAGCCCCAGGATTACTGTTAGCTAATGATGCACCAACTTGATACAGAAATTCCAAGCAAAATACAAAATATGTAGTACAAGACCATTCTGGCCTATGAGTACAACAAGTGGTTTCTAGTGGATCATCAGTGTCTATGGGGTTCCATTTCCCAACAGGAACAGCTGACTAGGTTAACTCCTATCTTCGCGAGGCTACTATCACCATTGCTTAGGTTCCGGGGCGGTCATCGCAACTCTCTTCTCCAAGCAAGAAATCTGGCCAAGACAATAGCCAAGGAAAGGCCAGTGAGTACTTTGAATGTACTCGCAAACATTATGAACACGGGTATAATATAACAAACGGTAATCATGACGTCAGTCATAAAATAAAATCCATGATGCATGCAAGAAGGTTATTTATATACAACATGGATATGCAACAATGGAGAAGAAATAACATGCACCAATCGGGTGTCTGAAGCGACGCCTCGAAAGGATCATGATATGAAGCGTGCCTCAGTCGGGCGTCTAAGCGACACCACATAAAGGGCTTATAAGGTAAATAAACGACAAGCATGCCACAGTCGGGCGTCTGTGCGACACCACATAAAGGGCTTATAAAGTAAATAACAAGCATGCCACAGTCGGGCATCTGAGCGACACCACATAAAGGGCTTGTAAGAAAAATAATCACAATGAATATCCAGGAGGTAGAACCTTCCCAGGGATACTCAATAAATCCAATAATATAAAGTGTCAGTCCATAAGATTAATAATCACAATCATCATAAGTCACAGGTCATGATCCATGTTCTGGTTTACTAGTTTCTTCTCCGAAGACCGACACTAAGACCGACACTTGACCCGACCCAGACTATACTCCTTAACCATGGACACGGCTATTCGAATAGATATTAACTCTGCAGAGGGTGTACCCTTTACCCACGAGTAACGGATTCCTTTAGTCCATCGGGACTAATTCCGTCTACGATCTTTTAATTGAAAACACACCTGACTTGCACACACCAGCTTAACTTACCGGTGTCTGGAATCACCCACGACACCTGTCAAGTAAAACTCTAAGTGGGGAGGCTACAACCTCGCGTAGCATGGGATCAAATTTATGACGCGCGCTCTAAGGGGTGCCCCCCTCTCGGTCCCAACCGGAAACACCCATGCCCCCGGACCAGGTGGCCTGCCTACCGGATGCAGCCGGTATCTTCCACCATGGCCTCTCTGCATGGTGTGTGCCAAGAAAGGGGTTGACAACTTACTGAACTGTACCCTACCTGCGGCAGGGCAAGTGGTAGTACGAAACAAGTATGGGGGTTATTGGAACAAGACTTGATCTACGGTCAACTCAGGAGGTTTATAAATTCCCTGCATGATATGTGTAACAAAAATATTTCAATCAACAGAACCACCACTCATTATACCCTACTATGCCATACCGGACATAACCGTCCCGACGGAGACCGCCGACAAGCTCACGCCTACACAAGGCAGAGGCTTTCGCGGATTCCTTTCCGGCATGCATGCAAGGCACACGAGGATGGTAACCATCACAAGTATATTCATTTCCAACAGCAAGGAAAACACAAATATGCAATTCAAGTAAATGATCGCGTCACCTCATAAAATAATGCATTCTCCGTATTAGGGCGGTGTTATAATCGTGTCAACCAACACACAAAGATATTATGCCAGGGTTCAGAATGTTTGCCTTCAAGTTGTGTAGAGGCAGGTTGCATCCTAAAAACTTTTGAAAGTTTTCTTCTTCTCCAAAAATCTCTGGAAATACGCTTTCACTTATCCAGCATGGACCGGCGCTGGGTCACTAACGGTGGGCCCGCCTGGCCCACTGGTCAGGTTTGACCAGTCCACGCGCGTCTTCTCCCTCCTCTGCCCGAGCGGGGCGGGGCTCTGGCGACCAGCACCGTCGAACGGCGGCCCCCCACGGGGATCCAAGGGCAAGGTTAGATCTGCAAGATCAGGGCGCTCCTCCCGGTAGTCGACTTGCTGGCGGGGACGGAGTGAGTCGCCGTGGCGAGCTTCACGGCGGCCGGTGGCTTCGGGAGTTTTGGGGGTTAGGCCTACGGTGGCTTTCGATCGCGTTTGAGGTGCTGGGCGGCTCCGCGAGATCATGTGGAGTCAGATGGTGGCATTGGACGGACGGGAGGGGCTCTGGTTGCGGTGAATTGAGCTGGGACTTGGCGGTGGCCGAACCGGCCGGAGTTGGGGAAGATGGCCTTCCCCCGGCGATTGCTGACTGTGGTGGTACCATGGGGGTGGCCTGAGGTCGTCTGAGTGCTCGGATGAGCTCGGGGCCCTCCTTTTATAGCGCGACGAGGTCGATTCCACGGCAGTGGATAAGGATGCCGGCGACCGACGTTCTGTAGCTTGCAGGGCTCTGTGTCGAGGCTGGGGATGGCGGCAGGAGCTAGCGGACGAGCGGGGCACTGCTCCAGGGGCGAGCTGACGAGCGGGAGTGGCTCGGGCGGCGTCGACACGACTGGGGCCTACATGCAGCCGTCAGCTAGCCGCCACGGCCGACCTGACGGTGGCGCTGTGGGGTGCCAGGGGTGGTCGGGTGGCTTTGAGGTGCAGGAGGAGACGTGGCGTGCTGGCTGCGGTTGGCCAAGGGCCAGAACGAGTGCGGGGCAAGACGCGGTGGCTCAGTGCACGCGCGTGCAAAACGCGCGCTCTGGGCACGCCTAGAGCACGCCCACCAGGTGCTCGGCGAAATGCAAGTGCATGCTATAGGGCTTGGGTGAGGCTGGCACTTAGCAGACCTAGGTTAGGATCGTCTAGGTGCTTAGTGGACATGCTAGATTGTCCAGAGGTGCAAGGTCTCAGTGCAAAACAAAAATCATGTCAAAACTGATCATGCCCATAAGGTGTTTGACAAAATGCCAAGGGCACTTAGGCATTTCTTGGAGTGGCCAAACTCTCCAGGCTAGTGTCTCTTTGGATGAATGAGAGGGTGGTGAAGTTAGTTTGTGAAAAGAAGAAACTTGTTAGTGCAAGTTTTGCAAAACTTCAGTTTTGGACAGAAAGAAAAGGGCATGATTGCAAGCACTGAAATTGGTCCAATGGTTCCACTCTCCTGTACTTAAGGGTTTGGTAAGGTGTACTACAAGCAGGAGAAAGCTCATGGGTAAAGGAGCAAATTAAAAGATGGTTGCAGTCAAAATCACCAAGTTGCACCAGAATGAAGATGAGGATGATTCACTCAAATTTTTCAAAGAACATCAATGGGGTTTTGCATAAAGATGAATAACATACCCCTACTGACATCCCCTAATTTTGGTAGAAGTTTTAAAGAAATATTTAATTAGGTTGTAGTGCAAAAGTGAATTTTGACCAGATTTAAAAACTAGGGATAAAGCTGAAAATCTCCAAATGACTAAAGGTTATTTTTGCATAAAAGTGATTTAGGGACATCATAAGTCATCCCCAAATTTTGGTTGGAATTATAAATAAATTTATAAAAGGGTTGCAGTGCAAATGGAACCCTAAAGCCATGAAAACCATTTTAGAGAAGTAAAGCTCATGGGAAAAATAATTATATAAATAATCCCACTGATAAAAGAATTGTTTTTCTTAAGAGGGGAAATAAGTCCAATAATTACTGAAAAGTTTTCATTTGGGGTAAAAACTCTTTAATAATAAGAAAGAGAATGGTTCTGAAATCAGAAGGAAATCCAGAAAATGAAAGTTTTAGTTTCCTGGCAAAATTTTAATTAATAAAACAAGGTTAAAATTTTTGGGGTGTCACAACACTACCCCCCTTAAGAGAAATCTCGTCCTCGAGATTTGTTATGGGTTGTTTTGAAAACATCCTTCCTGTTAGCTGAAACCAAAAGGTTTATTCATAGCACAAACTTGTGTCGATGAGGTTGGTCTTTGGTAGCTACGCTTGGGATCAAAACGCAATCGTACACTAACATACTCCTGCATGGCTACTATTAAATAGGAGCGCACAACATTTAATTACGGTGATACAGGGTCACAGGGTTACAAGGCGAGGACATTCTAAGACTCGGTACCTTTCGAGCGACTCTAGTCTACCTCGTTAATATCTAAGCGGGCTTGCCTTGTGGACGCCGAGGCTTCTCCACGGTTTTCACCATCGTGATTAGCTCGAGGGGGTTGAGGGGCTGCAGGATCGGGGTAGCGATGATGACCATCTCGGGGATTGTTGGCCACAATTCTGTTGGAGTGTGTTCCCAAAAGGTGACGAAGCACTTCCGGGGTCATCAAGGTATTTTGGTCGATGACTGGGGCTGTCCTCAAGGACTCGATCGGTTGTCCGAACAGCACGACTGGGTTGTGGTGTTGGACTCATCTTCTCCTCTTGCTGGGGCTCGGCGGATCAGTTCTCCACGAGCTGCGATCAGATCAAGGGTGATTTGATCGAACAGATCCTCTAGTGCACTTACATAGCATACTAGATGCAACAAGGCAGGATCCGTTTCGTGATCTCCGTTGGCAACGTGGGGTGGCCTACCATACCCGTTACGGCTGGGGTAGTAGTAGACCGAGCGGCAGTTAACTCTGGGCGACAAGTGCCAGAGTTGAACTACAACCTCTCGAGCAGCTATCTGAATGGCTTGTGGCCCAAAGGAGTTGTCCTTCCGATGAACCTGTAGGGGCGTTCTGGAGATAGACCCCTACCATAGATGTGCACGGTGGCCCAAAATTGACGGTTTTCACTGCCCATGGGTCCTTGGTACACAACATATTCTGGGGGCTCCTCTAATGCAAAGGCACGGTGGGTGAGGTTTGCGAGCACGGTCACAAAACCTCCAAGGTTGGTTGCTGTGGTCTCATTGTGCACGACGGGGCCAGGCATTATGGCTTGGTTTGGGAAAGAGCTTGTGCGGTGCTGTGTTGAAGCTAGTGTGCCCTTTTTATAGCAAAAAGGGGAACGGAGTCGTCCTTCGCACGCTTGCGAATGGGACAATATAGGGGTCGGTTACTGGCACGTGATCGCCAGGCTAGGCTAATAGGTTGGACACCGATTGCCAGAGGTGTCAGGGTCACTGTGTGCCTATCTTGCACGAGAAGTTTGGCTAGGGTTAGGTTATGGTCTAGCGGGTTGGTTAACCTAGGTTTATTGACCTGGATAAGATAGGATTAGCTAATGGTCAGCCTGGCTCTGATACCAAGTTTGTCAGGACCGGTTTTCTGGGTATCAATTTCTAGAAAATGGCCCTTGTGCTCACCAGCCCCAAGATTACTGTTAGCTGATGAGGCACCAACTTGATACAGAAATTCCAAGCAAAATATAAAATATGTTGTACAAGACCATTCTGGCCTATGAGTACAACAAGTGGTTTCTAGTGGTTGATTGCGGAAGCGGTTTGTTGATCATCGGTGTCTATGGGGTTCCATTTCCCAACAGGAACAGCTGACCAGGTTAACTCCTATCTTCGCAAGGTTGCTATCACCATTGCTTAGGTTCCGGGGCGGTCATCGCTACGCTCTTATCCAAGCAAGAAATCTGGCCAAGACAATAGCCAGGGACAAGCCAGTGAGTACTTTGAATGTACTCGCAAACATTATGAACACGGGTATAATATAACAAACGGTAATCATGCTCCGAATTATCCTATGATCATGACGTCAGTCATAAAATAAAATCCATGATGCATGCAAGCAGGTTATTTATATACAACATGGATATGCAATAATGGAGTAGAAATAACATGCACCGATCGGGTGTCTGAAGCGACGCCTCGAAAGGATCATTATATGAAGCGTGCCTCAGTCGGGCGTCTAAGGGACACCACATAAAGGGCTTATAAGGTAAATAAACGACAAGCATGCTACAGTCGGGCATTTGTGCGACACCACATAAAGGGCTTATAAAGTAAATAACAAGCATGCCACAGTCGGGCGTCTGAGCGACACCACATAAAGGGCTTGTAAGAAAAATAATCAAAGTGAATATCCAGGAGGTAGAAACTTCCCAGGGATACTCAATAAATCCAATAATATAAAGTGTTAGTCCATAAGAATAATAATCACAATCATCATAAGTCACAGGTCATGATCCATGTTCTGGTTTAGTAGTTTCTCCTCCGAAGACCGACACTTGACCCGACCCAGACTGTAGTCCTCAACTATGGACACGGCTATTCGAATAGATATTAACTCTGCAGAGGGTGTACTCTTTACCCACGAGTAACGGATTCCTTTAGTCCACCGGGACTAATTCCGTCTATGGTCTTTTAATTGAAAACACACCTGACTTGCACACACCAGCTTAACTTACCGGTGTCTGGAATCACCCACGACACATGTCAAGTAAAACTCTAAGTGGGGAGGCTACATCCTCGCGTAGCATGCGATCAAATTTATGACGCGCGCTCTAAGGGGTGCCCCCCTCTCGGTCCCAACCGAAAACACCCATGCCCCCGGAACAGGTGGCCTGCCTACCGGATGCAGCTGGTATCTTCCACCATGGCCTCTCTGTATGGTGTGTGCCAAGAAAGGGGTTGACAACTTACTGAACCGTACCCTACCTGCGGCAGGGCAAGTGGTAATACGAAACAAGTATGGGGGTTACTGGAACAAGACTCGATCTACGGTCGACTCAGGAGGTTTATAAATTCCCTGCATGATATGTGTAACAAAAATATTTCAATCAACAGAACCACCACTCATTATACCCTACTATGCCATACCGGACATAACCGTCCCGATGGAGACCGGCGACAAGCTCACGCCTACCCAAGGCAGAGGCTTTCCCGGATTCCTTTCCGGCATGCATGCAAGGCACACGAGGATGGATACCATCACAAGTATATTCATTTCCAACAGCAAGGAGAACACAAATATGCAATTCAAGTAAATGATCGCGTCACCTCATAAAATAACACGTTCTCCGTATTAGGGCGGTGTTATAATCGTGTCAACCAACACACAAAGATATTATGACAGGGTTCAGAATGCTTGCCTTGAAGTTGTGTAGAGGCAGGTTGCATCCTAAAAACTTTTGAAAGTTTTCTTCTTCTCCAAAAATCTCTGGAAATACGCTTTCACTTATCCAGCATGGACCGGCGCTGGGTCACTGACGGTGGTCCCGCCTGGCCCACTGGTCAGGTTTGACCAGTCCACGCGCGTCTTCTCCCTCCTCTGCCCGAGCGGGGCTGGGCTCCGGCGACCACCGCCGTCGAACGGCGGCTCCCCACGGGGTTCCAAGGGAAATGTTAGATCCGCAAGATCAGGGCGGTCCTCCCGGTAGTCGACTTGCCGGCGGGGACGGAGTGAGTCGCTGGTGGCGAGCTTCGCGGTGGCCGGTTGCTTTGGGAGTTTTGGGGGTTTGGACTACGGTGGCTTTCGATCGCGTTTGAGGTGCTGGGCGGCTCCGGGAGATCATGTGGAGTCAGGTGGTGGCGTTGGACGGACGGAAGGGGCTCTGGTTGCGGTGAACGAAGCTGGGACTTGGCGGCGGCTGAACCGGCCGGAGTTGGGGAAGACGGCCTTCCCCCGGCGATTGCTGACTGTGGGGGTACCATGGGGGTGGCCTGAGGTCGCCTGAGTGCTCAGATGAGCTCGGGGGCCTCCTTTTATAGCGCGATGAGGTCGGTTCCGCGGTGGTGGATAAGGATGCCAGTGAACGACGTTCTATAGCTTGCAGGGCACTGTGTTGAGGCTGGGGGTGGCGGCAGGAGCTAGCGGATGAGCGGGGCACTGCTCCAGGGGCGAGCTGGCGAGCGGGAGTGGCTCGGGCGGCGCCGACACGGCTGGGGCCTGCATGCGGTCATCAGCTAGCCGCCACGACCGACCTGACGGTGGCGTTGTGGGGTGCCAGGGGTGGTCGGGTGGCTTTGCGGTGCAGGAGGAGACGTGGCGTGCTGGCTGCGGTTGGCCAAGGGCCAGAACGGGTGCGGGGCGAGACGCGGCGGCTCGGTGCACGCGCGTGCAAAACATGCAACACGCGCGCTCTGGGCTCGCCTAGAGCACGCCTACCAGGTGCTCGGCGAAATGCCAGTGTGTGCTACAAGGCTTGGGTGAGGCTGGCACTTAGCAGACCTAGGTTAGGATTGTCTAGGTGCTTAGTGGACATGCTAGATTGTCCAGAGGTGCAAGGTCTCAGTGCAAAACAAAAATCATGTCAAAACTGATCATGCCCATAAGGTGTTTGACAAAATGCCAAGGGCACTTAGGCATTTCTTGGAGTGGCCAAATTCTCCAGGCTAGTGTCTCTTTGGATGAATGAGAGGGTGGTGAAGTTAGTTTGTGAAAAGAAGAAACTTGTTAGTGCATGTTTTGCAAAACTTCAGTTTTGGACGGAAAGAAAAGGGCATGATTGCAAGCACCTAAATTGCTCCAATGGTGTCAATCTCCTGGACTTAAGGGTTTGGTAAGGTGTACTACAAGCAGGAGAAAGCTCATGGGTAAAGGAGCAAATTAAAAGATGGTTGCAGTACAAATCACCAAGTTGCACCAGAATGAAGATGAGGATGAATCACTCAAATTTTTCAAGGAACATCAATGGGTTTTTGCATAAAGATGAATAACATACCCCTACTGACATCCCCTAATTTTGGTAGAAGTTTTAAAGAAATATTTAATTAGGTTGTAGTGCAAAAGTGAATTTTGACCAGATTTAAAAACTAGGGATAAAGCTGAAAATCTCCAAATGACCAAAGGTTATTTTTGCATAAAAGTGATTTAGGGACATCATAAGTCATCCCCAAATTTTGGTTGTAATTATATAAATTTATTAAAGGGTTGCAGTGCAAATGGAACCCTAAAGCCATGAAAACCATTTTAGAGAAGCAAAGCTCATGGGAAAAATAATTATATAAATAATCCCACTGATAAAAGAATTGTTTTTCTTAGGAGGGGAAATAAGTCCAATAATGACTGAAAAGTTTTCACTTGGGGTAAAAACTCCTTAATAATAAGAAAGAGAATGGTTCTGAAATCAGAAGGAAATCCAGAAAATGAAAGTTTTAGTTTCCTGGCAAAATTTTAATTAATAAAACAAGGTTAAATTTTTTGGGGTGTCACATATTGGGAGGTGCTATCTTCCGGGGGACGTAGGTTGGTGAGGAGGCAGCCCGTTGTTAACCCAATCCTTGTTTGGTGGCGGTCGCGTGGGCCAGTGACGGTGCTGAGGCTTCCGGACACCGTGGAGGTGGTACGTCACCGTGTCAGCGAGGAGGACGAGCACGTCCGTCGCTACATGGTTTCATTGGAGGGAAGGTTCGACAATACCTGGCAGGTTCTTCAGGGATCTCATTGGAGCTATGATCCTGTGATGGTTCCTTATCTTTGGGTGTCCACCGCCCGCGACGATACCTGTCGGGCGCTATGGTTCTAGTTGTATCAGTGATGCTATATTAGTGATAATATTCGATGATGTACGAACACCAAGAGATGATGTACTTTTGCTTATAATTATTGAATGCATGCTAATTTGAATACTACTTTATGTTATGATTTGGTTTTGCTTATTTTATGATTGGTTTTGCTTATTGAATGCTCATATTGGATAAGTTCTCCTTCATTCCCGTGTGCTAGACAATTTGGTGTAATAATGCACTTGGGAATGAAAGGAGGAGCTGCGTACATCACCAATAGTCAACCCGTGATTAATAATAATGATCTAGTTTAATATTTGAATTATGAACATAGGCCAGAAATGTCGTACTCGGACGACGAAAACCGCCCGGGGGAGTGCGACTGGTGCCGCGACGACCGAGGTATGTGCGACAGGTTCATTGAGCTGGACAAAGATCGGCGCTTCAGCATTAAGCTTGAGGAGACCTTCGATGTTCATACGGCACGCAACGACAACAATAGTTTTTTTCGTAATTAAGCACGACTTCAACTATTTTAACGTGTATTTTTCATCTTTTCCAATTCGACTAGCTTATCCCATGCTTTGCAAGACGCTATGTCTTGGAGAGGATGGGTTTTGAAGACCATGAATGTATGGAAACCAAAAAAATTATCCTAAGTACCCATCATGGTGTGGATTTTCATGTAAAGTTGTACAATGCTCAGAGTGTAACCCATTTTGGTTGCAAAAATTGGGAAGCACTTTGCAAGATGTATGGTTTTGATGAGGGTATGCTTGTCATCATGGATCTTGGTGATCCTACAATCGAGCAAGAGAGACCTTCGATTTGGGTCCTTGTGGATACACCTCCAATTCTTCCCCCATGTGAGCTTAACATAGTTATTAAGTAATTTATATTGTTTATTTCAAAATAGTTGACAACTTATTTCCATTAACATCTTATTTTCATTCTTCAAAGAATGTGCAGAAGATGGTAGACAGAAGCTACTGCACCGAAGGCTCTGAATTAACTTATCAGGAGAAAAATCATCTGGTCGCATTTTGTACTGATCTTGAGAATTACAATATCTACAATCAAACTCCTCAACATTATGGTCAATACGTGCCACTGGTGCACGTGTTGAACTACGGTAACTACCATGGAGATACCCTGGTAAGATTTTTTTACTATTATGACATCCGTGCATCTTTTTGCACACTTCTAAAACTAGTACATCATTGCTAACTACGAAGTTATTACTATGTTTTTCAACAAATAATCCCGAATGATTGTGTGCCTCATCTGATGTATACGCACGGTATCCTTCATGTTTTGAACATACAACCAGGTCTTCCTACGAATCTCAACTGTCCATACTAGGTTTCTAAAAGAAGTGGAGACATGACAATCAAAGAATGGAAAAAATGTATGGACAGTCGTAAGGAGCTTCTTGGAAGCAAAAGGGGCAGCGAAGGGCAAGAAATGGAGACAGGATGATCGCCATTCTTCATAATGGAGAGTCAGGGTCTATATTGTTTTATGCTATTTACCTTAAGGGTGTTTAGGTCCTACGTAATAGTGATGATCATGTGCTAAGAACAATTATGTAGGGTTGGGTTCGATGACTATGAGGATGATGATCGTATGACTTATTATTAATAACGTGTAGAAGTTGTATGATGATGCATGATTAGTAGGACTTGTTATTATATATGATGATGTATGATGCGAGCATGCATGAGTTATTATATCAGCAGGTGAAATGAACATAGCAGCAGCGTTGGTAAACCAAGGACGAAGATATAAGAGAGGACAGTTCTCTCTATTAGCTAGCTAATAACAACCTAAAAATAACCCCCAAAACCCCTAAAGCAGCCGCTTTTTTTAAAAAGAACATGGACTTTTGGTCCCGGTTGGTGGCACGAACCGGGACCAAAGGCCCCCCTGTCTGGGCTCGGTGCACCGACCACGTGGAGGCACATCTGTCCTGGTTCGTGTTTGAACCGGGACTGATGGGTGGAGGTATTAGTAACGACCCATTAGTCCCGGTTCATGAACCGGGACTAAAGGCCCTTACGAACCGGGACAAGTGCCCCCTTTTCTACTAGTGTTATGACATATAATCATGCTAAAAAAGGTGATTTAAATTATCATTGATCAAACTTGTGCACCTTCTAGCATTCACACTTCATAAATTCTTTCTTTTATCATTTACCTACTGGAGGACGAGCAGGAATTAAGCTTGGGGATGCTGATACGTCTCCAACGTATCTATAATTTATGAAGCATTCATGATATCTTATTATGTGTTTTGAATGTTTATGGGCTTTATTATACACTTTTATATTACTTTTGGGACTAACCTATTAACCCGAGGCACAACCCAGATTGCTGTTTTATTGCCTGTTTCAGTATTTCGAAGAAAAGGAATATCAAACGGAGTCCAAACGGAATGAAACCTTCGGGAGCGTGATTTTTGGAAAGGATATGATCCGGGAGACTTGGAGTTCAAGCCAGGGAAGGCTCTAGGAATCCAGGAGATAGGAGGGTTCTCCCACCCCCTGGGTGCGCCCCTGTCTCCTGGGCCCCTCGAGGCTCCCCCGACCGACTTCTTTCGCCTATATAAGTCCACGTACCCTAAAAACATCGAATACGAAGATAGATCGGGAGTTCCACCACCGCAACCCACTGTAGGCACCAAAAACCTCTCGGGAGCCCGTTCCGGCACCCTGCCGGAGGGGGAACCCATCACCGGTGGTCATCTTCATCATCTCGGCGCTATCCATTACGAGGAGGGAGTAGTTCACCCTCGGGGCTGAGGGTATGTACCAGTAGCTATGTGTTTGATCTCTCTCTCTCTCTCTCTCTCTCTCTCTCTCTCTCTCTCTCTCGTGTTCTCTCTATGGCACGATCTTGATGTATCGCGAGCTTTGCTATTATAGTTGGATCTTATGATGTTTGTCCCCCCCTCTACTCTATTGTGATGAATTGAGTTTTCCTCTTGAAGTTATCTTGTCAGATTGAGTCTTTAATGATTTGAGAACACTTGATGTATGTCTTGCCGTGTTTATCTGTGGTGACAATGGGATATCACGTGCCACTTGATGTATGTTTTGGTGATCAACTTGCGGGTTCCGCTCATGAACCTATGGATAGGGGTTGGCACACGTTTTCGTCTTGACTCTCCGGTAGAAACTTTGGGGAACTCTTTGAAGTGCTTTTGTGTTGGTTGAATAGATGAATCTAAGATTGTGTGGTGCATATCGTATAATCATGCCCACGGATACTTGAGGTGACAATGGAGTATCTAGGTCACATTAGGGTTTTGGTTGATTTGTGTCTTAAGGTGTTATTCTAGTGCGAACTCTTGAATAGATTGATCCGAAAGAATAACTTTGAGGTGGTTTCGTACCCTTCCATAATCTCTTCGTTTGTTCTCCGCTATTAGTGGCTTTGGAGTGACTCTTTGTTGCAAGTTGAGGGATTGTTATATGATCTATCTATGTTATTATTATTGAGAGAACTTGCACTAGTGAAAGTATGAACCCTATGCCTTGTTTCCTACCATTGCAATACCATTTACGCTCACTTTTATCATTAGTTACCTTGCTGTTTTTATATTTTCAGATTACAACACTACAAAAAAAGACACATCCGCGACATTTTGGGCCGAACGATTTTTTTTCTGTCATACATATGACACTTCTATGACGATAATTGTGACAAAACCCGGTATCATCATAGATGTGGTGGGCTCCTACTTCTATGACAAAAAATCATGACAAAAAATGGGCTTTTCATCCTGGGCGGGCCGGAGATGCAACTGCATGACATTCTTTGGGCCGTCCATGACAGAAAAAACCGTGGTAGAAGCGAGGGGGAGGAAAATTTCGGGGAGTTGCCTGTTACAGTGGGAGGTCGGGGGCGGAGCGATGCGCGTTTCTCTCGTACAGGTACGCGCTGTGTGTGAGGCGTTGGCTCTAACTGAACCCAAGCGAGGCATTGGGCTCTAATTGAACCCGAGCGGTTGCACTGCAGGCTACGCGTTACTGAACCCGGGCGATCGATCGATGGCTTTTGACTGAACCCGATGGAGCGATTCCTTCGCTACTGCTGCTAACTGAAGCCGATCGATTGGATGAACAGTGAGTGTTGCGGGGGTGGGGGGGGGGGGTTGGATGAACAGTGAGCAGTGGCGTTGCCTCTGGATGAATAGGAACCCGTGGTGTGGAAGGCTGGATGAACATTAGACAGTGGAAGGGTGGCCGTGGATGGGTGGTTGAACAGGACCCCGTGGTGTGGAGGGCTGGATGAACAGTAGATGGTCGAGGGGTGCCCGTGGAGGGGTAGTTGAACAGTAGCCGGTGGAGTAGCGCGCGGTGGAGGCTGGATGAACAGGAGCCCATGGAGGCTGGAGGACGTCGATGGTAGCCCGTGGAGGCTGGAGGAGGTCGACGGTGGAGATGAACAGTATCCCGTGGAGTCCCGTTTTGCGGTACGCCACACCCCTCCCGATGAACAGGACCCCCGTTTTGACCGTAGGAGGTCCGTTTTGTCCGTTTTGCGGTACGCCACACCCCTCCCGATCAACAGGACCCCCGTTTTGACCGTAGGAGGTCTATTTCCTCCGTTTTGCGGTACGCCACACCCCTCCCGATCAACAGATCCACGTTTCAACCGTAGGAGGTCCATTTCCTCCGTTTTGCGGTATGCCACACCCCTCCCGATCAACAGGACCCCGTTTCGAACGTAGGAGGTCCGTTTCCTCCGTTGTGCGGTACGCCAGGCCTCGTTTCCATCACCTGTTCCGTCCAAGCCGGTTGGTTCCCAGCGCGTTCCGTTGCCTCCCGATGAACACGACGCATTCTGTTCCCTCCCCATGAACACGACGCATTCTGTTGCCTCCCCATGAACACGACGACGACTCTGTTTCTCCGTTCCGACCCAGCCATGTACGTATGAGTGAGTAGGCGTTCGAGACCCCGCCCGTATGTACGTACGTGGTCGTGTTTTCTTTCTTGCACCCTGGCCGCTGTACGTACGTGTACATGCTACATGCATGCCTCTACTACGACACGTACGCGCCTCTACTACGGCACATGCGCGCCTCTACATCGACCAGTATATATGTACGTACACGTTCGCGACCAGAATGACAACGCTACGTACGCTTCAACCAGGTGGGTCCCGACTGTCAGGCAGTTCCTTGTGTGCGAAAATGTAGCTGGTGGGTCCCAGCAGTCAGAGGGGCGAATCGTTTTTTTGCACGGACGCACTTCCTTTGCATGCGAAGATGTAGCTGGTGGGTCCCAGCAGTCAGGGGGGCGAATCGTTTTTTTGCCTGGACGCACTTCCTTGCGTGCGAAGATGTAGCTGGTGGGTCCCAGCAGTCAGAGGGGGCGAATCATTTTTTTTGCCCGGATGCACTTTCTTGCGTACGAAGATGTAGCTGGTGGGTCCCAGCAGTCAGGGGGAAACTTTTTTTCACAAAATACGGTGGCCTGCCTGGTGGGTCCCCACTGTCAGGTGGAGGAATCATTATTTTCCGCGTAATAAGGAGGCACTTCCTTGCTGCGGCCGTGGACCCAGCTGTCAGCCTCTCCACGTACAATCCACATATGATGGAAGTCGTTCCTTGACCATGTTGACCACGCCACACCGAGAGCACCACGGCGGTGGACAACGGCGAGGACTAGGAAGGGGACGACTCGGAGCCGGGGAAGACGCAGCAGTGGATGTCCACGCGAAGAGGAGTACGAGGGTTCACTGGTTCGGCTGCGGTGTGAGGCTGCTGTCGCCGCAGAATAACAGGGGGTGTGGGTGAGTAGAGGGATGGCCTGGCCAGAGGTGGGAGTAGTAGGGGGCGGTGAGGCCTCCGCGGCATCACAGCCGGCCACGGGAGGCAGGAGCATGCGGCACGACTGACGCTGGTTTGGACGGCTGGAGCAAGAAGACCAGAGGTTGAAGAAGCACTACAACCGTTGGATGAACATCGTATGGTAATAGGAGCTAGAATCGTTCATATTGACTAAGTTTACAAAGCCTCCATCCCCGTCAACTTGGTAGGCCCACAAGTCAGCCTCCCAGTATGCTGGGTTCCAGCTGGCAGGGGGAGTATTCATTTTTTTGTGCATAATAAGGAGGCACTTCCTTGCGTGCGAAGATAGCTGGTGGGTCCGACAAGTCAGCGGGGGGCATGTTTTTTTCGTGAAATATAGAGGCCCTTCCAGTGGGTCCCAGATGTCAGGTGGATGAATCATTATTTTGCACGTAATAAGGAGGAATTTCCTTGTGTGCGGCCGTGGACCCAGCTGTCAGCCTCTCCACGTATAGTCTACTTCCAATGGTGTCGTTCGTTGACCACGTTGACCACGCCGCGCCGAGCGCATCCAAGGTGGTGGACGATGGCGAGGCCCCGGACAACAATGAGCCGGAGTTGGGAAGACGCGGGAGTAGAGTCGCAGACGGAGAGGTGTACGAGGGTTAACTGGTTCTAGTGAGGTGTGGTTCGGCCAGGCGGTGGAGAAGAATAGGAGGTGTGGAGGGGTGGAGGGATGGCCTGGCCAACGGTGGAGTAGCGCTTCATAGTGAAGCGTGCTAAGCAGAGCTGCTAGCAGCAGGAGGCGGGAGGTGGTCTCGGCGGCGCTGGAGGAAGAAGACGAGAGATTGAAGATGGATGCCAGTCGTTGGATGTAAATCCAACGGCTAACATGTCAGAATCATTTGTTGACTTAATTGACAACGACTTGCGTTGGCTTCGACCTATTGGCCCACATTTCATCCTCCAAAAATGTGGCACGTATTGAAACCATTTTTTCAGAATTTACAGTCTTTTTTTTTGCGCGGTAGAATTTACAGTCAATTTGATCTTTTCTTTTTGAATTACAACCATTAGCTGGGCTGGGTGAACTATTAATGTAGCGTGCATGCGGCCCATTTATTTTATTTCCTAAAAAATTCCAGGCCATTTGCACTTTATCTAGATACACGATTTTGTTGGGCTGATTCTAATTATAATGTTGGGTTGGGCCAGCAATGTTATCAAAAAATAAAAAAGGGCTGAGCATTTTGTTATAAATATATTTAAATAATAAGTGATATTATTACATTCGTCCTTGAATCTTACCAAGCATTTTTACACAATCACTAGGATTTTCGTGCCAAAACAATCCAGGATTTTATTTGTTAAGAAATTATTTTTATAAGTTAATAAGATGTGGGATATTGTTTTCTTACATATGTAAGTATCTGTTAAATATATGATGACAATAAAAATAATATATAATAACATATAAAGTAATTTAAATATATATAATATAGTTAGAAGGGAAACATAAGTTGTACCTGGCGTTCCTATTCTTATATAGAAAAATAGAACAGACCTCTGTGTTTTCTTCAAAAAAATACATACATTGGGCTGCCAAAAATAAAACCTCGGATGGGAGGTCCATAGGCCGGTCAATACATGACGGCCCTAAGAAAATACAAACAGGCCCTCCCATCCGAGGTCGTGGGATGCACATGTTAAAAATGAAAGCCTAGATGGGGCAGCCCAAAACCACGTCCAACACTTGCCAAAACTTCGTCCCTTGTTTTCTCTGTGTTTCGCACACTCGACATTGTGTGGGCATTTTGACTGTGCATCATATGAAGATGTGCTATGCATGAATGTTGATCAGCATGATGTTAACTGGCTGGTAGTTCCATTTTCGGCCATGAATAAAACTTCCAACATGATGTTAACCCTGTTTGAATAGGCTGTGTTAATATAAATGTTGTGCCTCTGAAAGTTGCAGTTTCTTATCTGAAACTAAAACATGCAGTTTCTTCTCGTCTGCACTTTTATACTCCTATGAAACTACATTTTTTTAAGGGGACAATTGCATTTTTACCCCTAGTTGGTTCCTACACACGGGTTTTGCCCTTACTTTTCGAGCTTGCTTAGTTTTGCCCTTACTTTTTCCATCGAGATCCCTCAAATGCCCTTTGACCGTTTGACCAAAACTTTGAAAATTTGTAACTAATTCATACAAACTCAGAAAAATGCAAATAAGATATCAAAATGTTAGATAAACATTACCTTCATGGGCATATCATTTGCATTCAGGAAAAAAGCATCGTTTAAACTACCCGAGGTAATTAATGCTATTAATATTATTAAAAATAAATAGGTATAAACAATATTTTTTTTGTGAATAAAAATTATAAGCAAATGTAGGCGATGTTTTCTGAACATCCTGATACCTTATTTGCATTTTCCTGCATTAAAGCGGGCGAAAGCTTCGCGACGGAAGTTGTCGGATGAACCGAACACAACTTCTAATAGTAAGAAGCCTGTGCAATTGGCGTAAGGGCCTGGCGTCACTCCTTTGAAGGAAGTGCTGCTATGGCGAATTTTGGTAGGGTCTATCCCCATCCTGCGGATTGTGTCCGGATATAGCAGGTTTAAATCGCTACCGCCATCCATTAGGACTTGTGTAAATTGTAGTCCGTCGATTATAGGATCCAATATCAAAGTAGTCCATCCTGCATTTCCAATACTTCTGGAGTAATCCAGATGGTCGAAAGTAATTGGTTTTGACATCCAATCTCGGGATTCCGCTAGGGTGGACCGTGCAGCATGTGCTTTGGTAGATGCTGCCGTATTTTCCTTGTTATCACTTGAAGTGAATTCACTGTTTTTACTTCTTGTGGGATGTTCTTTTGTTTTCCGGCGCTCTGCTTGTGGGGTTCGTCATCGTCTTCGCTTGGTGTGTCGAGCCCCTTGTGTTCGGTGTTAAGTCGGTCGGACTGTTTGAAGACCCAACAATCTCGGTGGGTATGGTTTGCAGGCCTCCCGGGGGTACTGTGAATTTGACATATCCTATACAAAATTTTGTTTAGGTTGGATAGCTCGTCACTGTTGTCCTTAAGAGGCAATGTTTTGTTATTCGACCGAGAGCTTTTGAACCCGGCGTTGACCGCCGTGCTCTTTGGGCCATTTTCCTTATTCCGGCGCTGATCTTTTCTGCGTCGTGATTTCCCATTTCCATCCCTCACCTCGGATGTACTCGGGTCGCTGGTGCTGCATTTGCCAGCTAGCTATCCTCCCCCGCGCAAAAGCGGGTCATGAGGCTTGTTAGCGCGGCCATTGTTCTTGGTTTTTCCTGGCCGAGGTGCCTGGAAAGCCACTCGTCTCGGACGTTATGCTTAAAAGCTGCTAACGCTTCGGCGTCCGGACAGTCGACTATTTGGTTCTTTTTTGTGAGGAACCTGTTCCAGAATTTGCGTGCTGACTCTCTGGGTTGTTGAGTTATGTGACTTAAATCGTCTGCATCCGGAGGGCGGACATAAGTCGCCTGAAAATTTGCTCGAAATGCATCCTCGAGCTCTTCCCAACTTCCAATAGTATTTTCTGGGAGCCTTTTGAGCCAATGCGGAGCTGGCCCTTTGAGCTTGATGGGTAGGTATTTTATGTCATGGAGATCGTCTCCTCTAGCCATGTGTATGTGTAGGATGTAATCCTCAATCCAGACTCCGGGGTCTGTTGTGCCGTCGTATGCCTCTATGTTTACGGGCTTAAATACCACTGGAAATTCATGATCCAACACCTCATCAGTGAAACATAGTGGGTGTGCGGCGCCCCTGTATTTAGGTGTGCCGTTATCTTCGAACATTCGGCATGTTGTGTTGCTTCCTGGAGCCCTCTTTTTTGGCCCATAAATGGACCTGACCGGGCCATCCTTTTTGCGAGGATCTGTATGTGTATCCTATGCCGGCTTGTTTGCGGCGGCGCTTGCCGCTCTTAGCCTGTCATCTAGTCGTCTATCCGGCCAGGCAGCCTCTTTGTTTTTTGATTGCGGTGGCTCTATGGCCTCCTCGTCGAATTCGGGCAACAGCTTGCGCTTCGGGTAGCTCTTTGCTTGGTGATTATTGTCGTATTTGTCTGCGGTCTTGAGTACTTTTCTCCATCTCATTCTGAGTACGTCTTCTGCTGTTTTGAGCTTCCGTTTCTGCTTCTTCAAACTTCTTGCAGTGGCGACGAGCCTTTTGTGAAGGTTTTTATGCTCCGGTGATGTGTCTGGCGTGAGATCGTCTGGACTGTTGTTTTCGCCGGGGATGGGTTGCTTGTCCAATTCATCCTGTTCAGATGGTTGCTTGGTTGCATGTTCGTCATCCACTGCTTCGCCCTGCTCTATGGCTGGGTCATTATGGGTGCTGTTGTTATCGAGGCGGGACTTCGGGCGGCGCTTGCGTCGCTGTTTTGGTTGTTTTTCGGGGGAGTTATCCTTCACCGCGTCCCGTTGTTCCTCGTTATCGCTTAGCCTTTTGTGAAGGTTTTTATGCTCCGGTGATGTGTCCGGCGTGAGATCGTCTGGACTGTTGTTTTCGCCGGGGATGGGTTGCTTGTCCAATTCATCCTGTTCAGATGGTTGCTTGGTTGCATGTTCGTCATCCACTGCTTCGCCCTGCTCTATGGCTGGGTCATTATGGGTGCTGTTGTTATCGAGGCGGGACTTCGGGCGGCGCTTGCGTCGCTGTTTTGGTTGTTTTTCGGGGGAGTTATCCTTCACCGCGTCCCGTTGTTCCTCGTTATCGCTTCCTTTTGGTGTATCCACCATGTATAAGTTATGAGTTGAGGTGGCTTTTCAGTGCCCAGTAGGCACTGGTTCTTGGTCATCTCCGGCTTCGTCGTCCATACCATCGATGTCTTCGGAGTCGAAGTCCAGCATGTCGGTTAAATCGTTGACAGTGGCTATAAAGTGGGTGGTGGGTGGGCTTTGAATTTCTTCGTCGTCCGCATCCCAACCGTCCTGACCGCAA
Organism: Triticum timopheevii; assembly: GCA_963921465.1. Lineage (NCBI taxonomy): Eukaryota > Viridiplantae > Streptophyta > Magnoliopsida > Poales > Poaceae > Triticum > Triticum timopheevii. Next base: position 526,027,149 of record OY997268.1, read on the forward strand.
TTCGGCCAGGGCTCTCCTGATAACGAGAGATACTTTAGCGAATTCAGGATGTCGCCAAAAGGTGAGTGTTGCAAGATGTCCGCGGCGGTGAACTCCATGATCGGCGCTCGATCGGATTCGATTGGAGGGGGCGCAGGAGGTTCGGAGTCCGGCGAGGAGTCCGGCACCTCAGAGTCACGAGCGTCACAAGGGACAAGGTCAGTATTCGGCTCCATCGCCGTAGAGGTTGCAGCCCCCGAGGCGGTGTCCAGCCACCCATCCTCGGTCTGCGCGGTCGGCTCCGAATTAAGGGTCGGAGCGGACTCATGTGCGGCCTCCAGGGCACTGTCCGGCAACAGAGCTAAATCATGCCCATCGAGACAGTGCGGCGTGCTCGGCTGTGGCTCGAATCCATCGAAGATCAAGTCTCCGCGGATGTCAGCCGTGAAGTTTAGGCTTCCAAATCTGACCTGATGGCCAGGGGCGTAGCTTTCGATCTGCTCCAGATGGCCAAGCGAATTGGCCCGCAGTGTAAAGCCGCCGAATACGAAGATCTGTCCGGGGAGAAAAGTCTCACCCTGGACTACGTCGTCGTTGATGATGGAAGGAGCCATCAAGCCTATCAGTGACGACATAGAGGAACTCTCAACGAAAGCTCCAATGTCGGTGTCAAAACCGGCAGATCTCGGGTAGGGGGTCCCGAACTGTGCGTCTAGGCGGATGGTAACAGGAGACAAGGGACACGATGTTTTTACCCAGGTTCGGGCCCTCTCGATGGAGGTAAAACCCTACTCCCGCTTGATTGATATTGATGATATGGGTAGTACAAGAGTGGATCTACCACGAGATCAAGGAGGCTAAACCCTAGAAGCTAGCCTATGGTATGATTGTTGTTCGTCCTATGGACTAAAACCCTCCGGTTTATATAGACACCGGAGAGGGCTAGGGTTACACAGAGTCGGTTACAATGCTAGGAGATCTACATATCCGTATTGCCAAGCTTGCTTCCACGCCAAGGAAAGTCCCATCCGGACACGGGACGAAGTCTTCAATCTTGTGTCTTCATAGTCTTGGAGTCCGACCGATGATGATAGTTCGGCTATCCGGACACCCCCTAGTCCAGGACTCCCTCAGAGACGATGGCGGGGAAGCGTCGTTGGGCCAACTGCTTTTCTGCTCTTGCAGTTGGGTTCGGTCGACGAAGACTCCACCAGCTCGCTCTGGCAGGACACCCTCACAAACGACACCCTGTAGATGCTCGATCCTTCAATCTCTGGTGGATGCTCCATCTGGGATCGATACTCCCACCATCGCTCCCTCACGATTGGATTCGGTGAATCTGTTTGCTCCATGGCCCAGAGGAGCAGCCCTATGTACTCTGGCGCGACTCCCTCCGGGAGTATCGCCGCCTTTTCGCTCTGTTGTAGATATTTGGCCATGGATGTCGCCGTCACCGCTAGTTGGTCCTTGTTGTCAAACCAAGACTGTATCTCCAACATCCTAGCTAGCTTCATAGTGTCGCCATCTACGATCCTCACGTATCGGTTGTACTCCTCCGTCGATCTACTTATCCATAGCACCTTCACTCGCCGGCGGTGGTTTTTGAATGGAAGAGGAGAGGAGGAGCGCTGGTTTTGGATTAGAACGGGAGAGGAGCGATGCTGGTTTTGGACTGGAATAGGAGAGGAGGGGCGGTGGTTTTGAAATGGAAGAGGAGAGGAGTGGCGTTGGATTTAGATTGGAACAGGAGAGGAGCGGCGGTGGTTTAAGAGGAGAGGAGCGGAAGAGCGGCGCTGGTCTTGGAAGTATTTTTTGTTGTTTTGCGTATTTTGGGTAAAAGTTGACCATGTACTGTATGTGACAGGCAAAATGTGAATGCATGTCACCAAAAATTGTATCGTTTGGTTCGTATCTGAATGTACTTTCAAATTATATTATTTTTGCAATGTATAACATATATTTTATGTGTGAAAATCATGGTCAATTATGACCCAGAATAAAAGGGAGACTAGTTAATGTGGGGTCGCTTTCTTAATTGAAGGGTAAATTGATTTTGATTTTGATCCAGTCACAGTGCGCCGGCCCTCTCGCCCAATCCTAAATTGGTGCCGCACACTCCTCTCCCTCTTCTCCATTACAAAACCACCTCCTCTCCTCTCCATCATCTCCAGTCCAAAACCACCATCTCGCCTCTCCCTCTTCTGATCTTCTCCATTGCAAAACCACCTCCTCTCCTCTCCATCATCTCCATTCCAAAGCCACCTCCTCTCCTCTCCATCGTCTCCATTCCAAAACCACCGTCTCGCCTCTCCCTCTTCTGATCTTCTCTCCATTGCAAAACCACCTCCTCTCCTCTCTATCATCTCCATTCCAAAACCACCTCCTCTCCTCTCCCTCTTCTCTATTGCAAGACCACCATCTCTCCTCCCATCTTCCAAAGCTAGCACCGGACCACTCAGAACGACATCTATGGAGAGGATGCAGCAGCGAATCAGGTAGATCGCCGGCGCCGACCAGGTAATGTTAGCCAGGTTGAAGGAGATCCTTAGTTGGTTTCACAATGAGTGGGAGATTTCGAGGACGGTGCGGGCCATGTGGCAATGTATGCGAAAGAGCGAGACGGCAGCGATGAGGGCGGCGATGTACATGTACTCCTCGGCGGTAGTCATGCGGCAGTCCTCTGAGTTCATCGAGTATCTCCTATGGGCGATGGAGCAGACAGATTCGCCCGAGGCGACAGTCAGGCGGAGGTGGTGGGCGTACAGGTCGAAGGTCGAACACCCAGAGGATAACAAATCGATCGAGTATGGTGTGCCATTCGTGAGGGTGCAGAGCCAGCCGGAGCCACAGGAGTATTCGTTCTCCCACTGCAAGAGGAGGCCGGATGGCACGATGTCGCTTCCCCACCGTTATCCATGGTTCCCTCGACGCTCGCATCATTTCAACGGCGGCGGTAGGGTTTAAGGTAAGCTTCGCACTAACCTAATCTTCCACCTACTCATGCTTACAATCAGTTTGACAGCTAATGAAAATCATGCTTACAATCAGTCTCCGAGTACTACGCCAATCACCCTAAAATAGCTCTGGACCTTTGGGTCAAAGTTGTGACACGGTGTCCAAATAAAGAAAAATTGATTGGTGCTTCTTTCAGAAAAGAGTACTCCCTAGAAAACTGCCAATATAAGCTACTAGTATTTGGTTAGATGATTTGCTGCCGAGAAAGATCCGTCCACAGAGAGCGCCACACATCCCACTGGTTGTGGTGGATGCCAATGCGTGCATGCAGCATGGTTGGTGTCGGTAATTTTTACCTGGCACAGCTCGCACTCTGCATATATGCTGGTTCCATACGTACATTTGTGCAGTTCCACCAAAATGCAGCTGAATAACCATGTTTGCACAGATAATGAAAAAGCACGATTACATTATAGTGGCACTAGTTGATGAAACACACAAAATAAATAGAAGAAAATATTGCGATAGTATCATAGTATGCCATGCTGCGAGGGAGAGATGGGCCCTGCGACGCCTCATACGGTACGCCTCATACTGGACATCGTCCCAATTCTCCCAGATACACTTTCTGCCAGTGATGAACATTAGTGTACAGCAGTAGTACAAGGAGGCGCCTTGAGATATTCAAATCTCTATTTTTGTACATATTAACTAAAATTAAGCACCCCATTTTGCAGAAATGCTTAAACATTAACAATGGGACTAGTTGATGAAACATAATTTAACAAAGAGAAGCACTTTCTTTATCTACATTGGAAATGAAATGATAGAGATGACACTCGCTCTATTTTAACTGTATTATTACTTCATTTTATCAGTGACACTAGGGTCGAGCAGGTGGCAAACAAGGTGTACCGTGCGTCGCAAGGATGGAGGCCGGGGGTTCTTAGACTGGGATGCTGAAGCTGGCTCTTTTAGTCACCAACATGGATGATTCAATTTATGGGACCTTTTGGTGAAGTTCACCTAAAATGAAGCAATGTCCCGTGAGCTAGCAGTTTCTTCTTCAATTTTTTTAAGAAAAGGGCTCCAGCCCCGGTTCCATTTCCATCAGAAAACGGAACCCACAAAGCTTCTTCTTCATTAGTTGCAATAAAATTGAGCAACATCAAGGTTGGTTGTGAAGCTCCTGGAATGCTGAACTATAATTTGGATATCATTTGTGCAGTTCAACTAAGATCGAGCGTGAAATGTATATCTCTGTTTGCACAAAAAAGGTGGAAAGGAGGGTGACTAACAAGTGATGAAACATGCATGAAATGAAAAGAAGCATGTTCCGTATCTGAATGGCAATCCTACAAGGATAGTATCAATTTCTAAAGTAGTGGCATTGCTAGATATTACTGTGGGCATTAGGATTAACTATGACAACCGTTAAATACGACATTACTTTGGGCACGGGAGAGTAGGCGGACCAGGACAGTTGCATTTCTAACGAAAATAACCAACTTATCTTAATGGGAAATTTTAGCAGGACATGTAAAGAAGTGCCATTGATTCATATTACTGGAGGCATCACATTGAAAACAACATTGGTTTGACATGTCGTTACTTTTAACAGTGCGACTTCTACATTTTACCAGTGGCATTACATAAGAGTGGCTCGGGGCAACAAATATCAGAACAGGATATCTGGTTTGGTCCCATTTTTGTTCGGTATAGCCACCTTATACTGTGTGAGGCTAGCAAATCTAGTGCTGGACTTACTCTGTTGACTTGTCCCCCAGTCCCCACTTTCTTTCCTTTTTCAACAATAGATCGGGTTTATATTGAGTTTGTACTGCGTTTCCCTTTATTTCCCTATTAGACCTAGAGCCCAGTTGGATAGCCAGTCTCTGCTACTTTTCGCCCCCATTATTTCCTCTTTCGACCAAGTCCTAGATTCAGGTAACAAATCCTCCCCCACCCCCACCAACTTTCTTCCTTGTTTGAACCAAGTAGTACTAGATTCGGGTGCATGAACTAGTTTTACCTCTTAAACGTAAAAAAATTAGGTGGTTTTCGAATAGCCGACCGATTCTATCTACGAGGGGGCCTGAGAAATAGTAAAAGTTACAAATGTAGCGACGTCAGGAGCTCGGGAAGTAGAGCAAGGCCGGTTTCGAAGGAAGTTATACCTGATGGTCGCCGGGATGTTGCTAGGTGGGAGACGGGAGGCCGGATCTGCCCACACTACGACAGCGAGGAAGAAGGGGTCGGAGGCCCTCCCTCGCCAGCGGTGCTTAGGAGAGAACGACAGGGAAGGCTGATCGGGACGCGCCCAGCAGTGGGTAAGAGCCGTCGCCGAGGACGACTGCGTGAACGTTGCACCTTCTCACCTTCCCCGGCGGAGAGGATCCGGCTCGATCTGTGACCAGCGGTGAGCAGAGAGAGAGAGAGAGAGAGTGTGGCCACTGCTATTGTGTTTAGATCTGGAGAGGCCGAGACAGTGTGAGGAGAGCAACACTAGCAAGCAAGCGCGGAGGCTCCTGCCTATATAATGGAGTAGTACTTAGTTTTCTTTTGTCTACCGGAGCCGGCTTGACCTCATCAATGACTGTTGAGAAGTCTTCATGCACGTGGCCCGGAGGTGCAGTTGTCGTCATTTTGATATGAAGCGCCGGATTATAACATATAACACGAAAAAATGCCACATGAAATAACCTCACTGCCCAAAGGAGACAACATGAATCCCGACAGACAAACTAGACGAGGAACAAAGCTCAAATTAAAGATAAATTCGTAGAAAAGGGGTCCGTCGATAGATGTCCTAATTAAAATAGCCGGCTTGACCTAGATGGCGGCTGAGTAGTCACTGTTCGTGCATGTGCCCCCAATGACTAGCCCAACTTAGTTGTTGCTGTTTAACCCTCGCAGTGATCCAAAGCACATGACACATAATTTTGCGAGATGACAAGAAACCGTTTTTTAGATTTCTCACCACAACTACAGCCATGTACAACACAGCCTGCACGGTATGTAGACGATAGACAATCCAGGCGTGTCTGCTGGAGTCTGGTCACATGCATGGACGAACTGATCTTCCGTGTCTTGCAGGGATTGTCCGGGCACTAACGTAGTAAAACACTTCTCTAGTACTATCGCTCATCTCCCTCTTCTATTAAGTCGCCCGACTTGCGGGGCCGGGGAGTGCCTATGGTCGGTTCTCAATTGTCGTCCCACATGTGTGTGCGAACGCAATATCACGCGCGTTCCATTCAGAGAGCAGTGTGCCAGACCGACCGACCGTCTGGGGTGCGACGCGAACGCGACAGGCGTGCTGTATACTCCGTACATGTGTACCGCCATTTTCTAGAAGCTTTGCTCCATGGCGCGGGCGCAATCCATGGATACAAAATTAGTATACTGTATACTATTTAAAAGTCGAGGGCGGGGCTTTTCCTGCCGGTAGGCGGCGGGACAGTTCCGCCTAGTCGGTTCGACAGAGATGCGAGAAGACAAGGGAGTAGGCAGCTGCAAATGTAGGGCTGTGTGATTTTACAACGAGTTACTGCTGGACAGGTGGGGCCCCGTGATTTGACTTGCCATTATCATTTTAACTGCGGCGCTACGACCGGCGTGAGTCTCCCGATTCCTGACCACTTCCATACAGGTGCCTCTCCCAATGCTCCACCATGTATTAGTAGAGGCTGGCTCTTGCATGAGAGCCCACTTCTCCACTTTTTCCTTGCCTCTCTTTCCTCCACATATGCAAAAATGCCATGTAAAGCGCACTATTGTACTTACTTGCTCCTACAGGTGCTTAAGCTTGCCACATAGGCATAAAGTCTGATGTGGCAAGTTAATCAAGAAGAGAGAGACTAGTTTGGTGACCCAAGGAAGCAACAGTGCTAAGCGCGTGTACCTAGGTGAAAAGACAATTTTGAGTCTATAGCTAATTAAATGAAGCAAACTTAGCAACACCATTTCATTGGAAGAGGTCACTCCTTGGCAAATGCAATAAATACTAGTACTCCGTGTGTCCCATTATATAAGAACGTTTTTGACACTACACTAGCTAGTGTCAAAAACGTTCTTATATTATGGGACGGAGGGAGTACGAAGAAAGAGATAGAGAGGAGTAAAAAAACACTTATAGACAACCTTGTTGTAGTATGAGTGACTAAGTGATGCTATGTATGACATGCCAACATCAGATAGCCTAACACACCGTGTTAAATCTCCAAGGGCGCGACCGCGCGAGCGACGCGACGGTCGTGGTAGGCACGACCATGATACGGGCTGCTGGCAGCCCTTGGATCTGAGATCAAATGGTCGCATGCTAAGTTGCTGAAAATTTTAAGAATAACCCTCCAGGATAGCATATTCACCCATAGGTCTAGAATCACACCATGCAACCATTCAATCTCAGATCCAAGGGCTCTCGGAAGCCCGTATCATGGGAGAATGGAAAGCCACTACCCTGCCGTTCGCACGCTGGCAGTTCGCTCCTACTTGTCCCCGCACGTCCTTTAATACTACGGCGGTTCGCTCCTAGTCGTCCTGTCCATTCACATTACGGCAGTTCCACTAATCCTAACCCTCCTCCCAAATCCATGGCATCCCAAATCTCCCCGATCGGTGGTGAGTACAAGGTTAGAACCATCACCGACGATGAGTTCAACATCATCTAAACCCGTACTTCCGCAACGGTCAAAGGATGCCTTTCTCGTTTCAGACGCATGTTCGAAAACTCACATGATGAGTGGGTTGCTGGGCTAGATGTTGAGTACACCACAGTCGTGGGATGAGAGAAGGATCTAAAGGACGAAGAGAGGAAGAAGCCCGCCGTGATCCAGGTTTGCGTACATAACGTTTGCTTGGTCTACCACATATGCCATGCTGACGTTGAGTGCCAGGATTTTAAGAACTTCCTAGAGGACAAAACAGTCAAATTCGTTACTGTAGACTTTAAGAACGACAAAGAAGTCCTGCGTCAGATAGGCCTCGTTGTAGGCAACCCCTTCGTCCTCCAGAAGACTCGGCTGGTGCCCTCTCGTCATCCCTCAATGCTGACCCTGGCAGGAGCCATGGTTCATCCTTCATACCGCAAACTGGAGAAACCTCATTACACGTTTCATCGTCATGCATGGCAGCGGAATGTACTAGATATAGACCACATCCACTATGCTGCAATGGATGGCTACCTTTGTTTCAATATCTACAAGGGTTGGATGAAGAGTGAGGGAGTCTTGGATTAGGGGGTGTCCGGATGGCCGGACTATCACCGTTGGCCGTACTCCTAGACTATGAAGATACAAGATTGAAGACTCCGTCCCGTGTCCGGATGGGACTTTCCTTGGCGTGGAAGGCAAGCTTGGCAATATGGATATGTAGATCTCCTACCATTCTAACCGACTCTGTGTAACCCTAGCCCTCTCCAGTGTCTATATAAACCAGAGGGTTTTAGTCCGTAGGATGAACAACAATCATACCATAGGCTAGCTTCTAGGGTTTAGCCTCTTTGATCTTGTGGTAGATCTACTCTTGTACTACCCATATCATCAATATTAATCAAGCAGGAGTAGGGTTTTACCTCCATCGAGAGGGCCCGAACCTGGGTAAAAACATCGTGTCCCTTGTCTCCTGTTACCATCCGCCTAGACGCACAGTTCGGGACCCCCTACCCGAGATCCGCCAGTTTTGACACCGACATTGGTGCTTTCATTGAGAGTTCCTCTGTGTCGTCACCTTTAGGCCCGATGGCTCCTTCGATCATCAACAATGACGCAGTCCAGGGTGAGACTTTTCTCCCCGGACAGATCTTCGTATTCGGCAGCTTTGCACTGCGGGGCAACTCGCTTGGCCATCTGGAGCAGATTGAAAGCTACGCCCCTGGCCATCAGGTCAGATTTGGAAGTTTGAACTATACGGCTGACGTCCGCGGAGAGTTGATCTTCGACGGGTTCGAGCCACAGCCAAGCGCGCCGCATTGTCACGATGGGCATGATCTAGCTCTGCTGTCGGATAGTGCCCTGGAGGCCGCACAAGTGTCCGCTCTGACCATTAGCTCGGAGCCGACTGCGCCGATCAAGGACGGGTGGCTGGACACCGCCTCGGGGGCTGCTACCTCTATGGCGATAGAGCCGAATACCAACCCTGTCCTTTGTGAAGCTCGTGACTCCAAGGTGCCGGACTCCTCTCCGGACTCCGGACCTTCCGCGCCCCTGCCAATCGAATCCGATTGGGCGCCGATCATGGAGTTCACTGCTGCGGACATCTTTCAGCACTCGCCCTTTGGCGACATCTTGAACTCGCTAAAGTCTCTCTCTTTATCAGGAGAGCCCTAGCCGGACTATGGTCAGGAAGGTTGGGACACAGATGATGAAGAAATTCAACGCCCACCCACCACCCACTTTGTAGCCACTGTTGATGATTTAACCGACATGCTCGACTTTGACTCCGAAGACATCAACGGTATGGACGACGATGCCGGAGACGACCAAGAACCAGCGCCTACAGGGCACTGGAAGGCCACCTCAACTCACGATGTATATATGCTGCATACACCTAAAGGAAGCGATAATGAGGAACAACGGGACGCTGTGAAGGATAATTCCCTCGATAAGCAGTCAAAACAGTGACGTAAGCGCTGCTCAAAGTCCCGCCTCGACAAAGACAACACCCATACAGACCCAGCCATAGAGCAGGGTGAACCGGTGGACGAAGAACATGCCCTCGAGCAACCATCCGAACAGGATAACTTGGATAAACAATCCGTCCCCGACGAAGATAATAGTCCGGACGATCTCACGCCGGACACATCGTTGGAGCAGAAGAACCTCCACAAAAGGCTTGTCGCCACTGCACGTAGTCTGAAGAAGCAGAAGTGGAAGCTCAAAACAGCAGAAGACGCACTCAGAATGAGATGGAGCAAAGTACTCAACACCGCAGACAAATACGGCAATAGTCGCCAAACAAAGAGCTACCCGAAGCGCAAACTACTGCCCGAATTTGACGAGGAGGCCGTAGAGCCCCCACAATCAAAGAACAAAGAGGCTGCCCGGTCGGATAGACGACCACATGGCAAACATAGAGCGGCAAGCAGTGCCGCACACAAGCCGGCATGCGATCCGCATAAGGATCCGCACCAAAAGGATGGCCCAGTCAGGTCTATCTATGGGCCAAGAAAGCAAGCTCTAGAAAGCAATGCAACACGACGAGTATTCGAACATCACGGCACACCCAAATACAGGGGCGCCACACACCCCCTATGTTTCACCGATGAGGTGCTGGATCATGAATTTCCAGCGGGATTCAAGCCCATAAACATAGAGGCATATGACGGAACAACAGACCCTGGTGTCTGGATTGAGGATTACATCCTGCACATACACATGGCTAGAGGAGATGACCTCCACGCCATAAAATACTTACCCCTCAAGCTCAAAGGGCCAGCCCGGCATTGGCTCAAAAGCCTCCCGGAAAATACCATTGGAAGTTGGGAAGAGCTCGAGGATGCGTTTCGGGCAAATTTTCAGGGGACTTATGTCCTCCCTCCGGGTGCAGACGATTTAAGTCACATAACTCAACAGCCCGGAGAGTCAGCCTGCAAATTCTGGAACAGGTTCCTCACCAAAAAGAACCAAATAGTCGACTGTCCGGACGCTGAACCCTTAGCAGCTTTCAAACACAACGTCCGAGACGAATGGCTCGCCAGACACCTTGGCCGAGAAAAGCCGAGAACAATGGCCGCACTAACAAGCCTCATGACCCGCTTTTGCGCGGGAGAGGATAGCTGGCTGGCAAGATGCAGCACCAGCGACCCAAGTACATCCGAGGTCAGGGATGGAAATGGGAAACCACGACGCAACAAGGACCAGCACCGGACCAAGGGAAACAGTCCGAAGACACGACAGTCAACGCCGGATTCAAAAGCTCTCGGCAGAGCAATAAAAAACTGCCCCTTAAGGACAACAGCGACGATCTATCCAACCTAAACAAAATCTTGGACAAGATATGCCAAATCCACAGTACCCTCGGGAGGCTTGCAAACCATACCCATAGAGATTGTTGGGTCTTCAAACAGTCCGGCCGACTTAACGCCGAACACAAGGGGCTCGACACCAAGTGAGGACGATGACAAACCCCACAAGCAAAGCACCGGAAAACAAAAGAATTTCCCACAAGAGGTCAAACAGTAAACTCACTTCAAGTGACAACAGGGAAAAATAGAGCAGCGCACATTGAAATACGTGCTGCACGGTCTAACCCGGTGAAGTCCCGACATTGGTTGTCAAAACCAATCACCTTTGATCATCAGGATTACTCCAGAAGTATCCGGAACGCAGGATGGACTGCCCTGATATTAGATAATAAAATCGACGGACTCCATTTCAGAGAAGTCCTAATGGACGGCGGCAGTGATCTAAACCTGTTATACCCGGACACAATCCGCAGAATGGGGATAGACCGAACCAAAATTCGCCATAGCAACACTTCCTTTAAAGGAGTGATGCCAGGCCCATATGCCTATTTTACGGGCTGTCTACTACTAGAAGTTCTGTTCGGCTCATCAGACAACTTCCGTCGCGAAAAGTTAGTCTTGCACATCACCCCATTTAAAAGTAGCTATCAAGCACTATTGGGACGCGAAGCTTTCTCCCGCTTTAACGCAATACTGCATTATGCATCTCTTAGACTTAAAATGCCAGGTCCACGCGGCATCATCTCATTAAAAGGAAACTTCGAGTGTTCCTCGAATACGGAAGAACGTGAGACTGCCTTGACAGCCACGCATTAATCCGGCCTTGCTGATTGCAGCACGTAAACTGGTCATTGAGACCCCGAACACGGTTAGGCGAGTCCGGCATAAATAAACAAGGGGCTTACTAGCCGCATACCCCCCCCCTACAAGGGGCTGCACGCATGTACAATAAGAGCCAATAAAGCTCAATTTTATTCATTTTTTGAATCATACTCTGTTTATTTTAAAAATACATTTTTTGCACGATCTTTTTTCAAACTAAGTTCTTCTCTTTTACAGATGAACACCGTGCTACACCCGTCCAGGATATGGCACAACGGAGACACAAGCGTAGATGTGTAGTAGGGACCTGTTGCAAGGATTCTTTTCAGATGAAGACCCTGCGTAAACCTTTTTTACTGTCTCTTGTTGATACACATCCCCCGGTTTCTTACCATAACCGAGGAGGAGGCTGGCGTTTTGGCATCGGCCGCGTCAGAAGTTTTCGCGCGTACCTGGAAACTAGGGGCTTAGGGCATTGTTCTACCCGTTTTCATAAAGATCGAATACCTTAGGGAGTGTTCGGCGTCTCGAGTTAGGCCTTATATGCATCAGCTCCGAATCATGTCTTTGGTCAAATGTTGGGTTTGCCCGGCTCCTGTATTTTGTTGCCTTACGTTCTGTTCTATCGGCTAATGCGGCACCAGGAGAACTACTACGATTGTGCTCCGGTTTTCGGCCTGGTGAGCACCTCAGTAGAGAAAGCCGAAAACTGACTATCATGATATAGCGAGAGACTGGTCAACCACTCGATCGACCACCGGAATGTTTAGAATTCCTCCGCTTTGACGAAGGACCGTTTCCCGGTCAGGCACATACGCGCCCCGAATTCGGAGAGCGCGGTGCCCCTAGGGGCTATATAGTAGCCCGACCATCGAACTCCTATGGCTAAGTGAAGGTGATAAAGCATTATAGTCCGGTTGCCTAGTTTGCTACGCTATCACCTCCTTCACAGGACCAAGATGTTGGATTAAGTGTGAAAATGTGCTTTTTTGCAAACACCCCCACACTATGTGCGTGGGGGCTAAAGCCGAAGACTGCCATCTTTCAGGTTATATACACATATACATTAATGGCTGCACAGGAGGTATTTCAATACTTGAACGCACAAGTATAAAAAGCCCTTATATTATATATTTGAAACACAGTTTCAAAAATCATACATGTCATTTGAACATAATATTCTTCGAGCACTGCGTCTCTATCAAACTCCCTTAACGGTCCTCTACATATTGTTAGGCACGGGCGTCAAGCTCCCTTACCAGGTGTCCGCGGAAAAGCTGCATACCTTGTGACTCGTCAAGTCGCTTATTGACTAGCGTGATGTCTGCATCCGCAACGTCAAGTTGCCGCTTCAGTTCGGCAAATCCATCAGTCCGGCTGGCCATCGAACGCTCCGCCACCTATATAGGAAAGGCGACATCTTACACCTGAGATTATGATCCTCGGCACGCTGTCACTTTTGACAACGTACCGAGTCTCAGGGGCTACTATCTATATAGGGCGCATTCTATATGCAAAACTGTCAGAAGGTATATCATTTACGTGTACCTCAAACCCCGTCAGTAAACTCCTGGCGGCTTGATGCAATCCGCTCTTAGCGGATGAAATCCTTTCAATCACCGCACCCATTAACGCACGGTGATCTTCTGAGATAGACGCTCGCCCGAGCAGATCCTTCAGCTCCTCCGACCGTACACCAGTTGGTGACGGACCGTCCAGCCCCGCCGGACTCGGGGAAACCCTCCGTGACGACACCTCAGGGTCGTCTGCCCCACCTGATGGTGCGGCAGAGGGAGGCGGTTCGCTCTCCATCATCTCCGGACGAAGATCCCCCGAAGACGAGCTCTGCTGAGAAGGGCTGAGATCCAAACTATAAGGTAAAACTTCGGTTATCTTCAGAAATAAAAATAGGGATGTCCCTTATTACAATACTCCCCTTTCTACTTACGGCTCGTTGGAGGGCTGGTTCCCTTGGGGAAGTAGTGCGGGCGGGGTTCCTCCTGGCGCAGGACCCTCTGGTGAAGATTTCTTCCCCCGCTTTGAGGCTTTGGCCTCCGAATCTTCAGAAGCGGTCCTCTTCTCCCCCTGGAGGGAGGGGTCCTCGATCCCCCCTTTCTTGAAAACCTCCTTAGCAGAGGCAGTAGCTTTCTTGTTCCCCTCTTCGCCCTTTTCCAAAGGCGCAACCCCCAGCATCTTGGTTAACACAGGATCTGGCGCGATCTCAGGGAGGGGGCCCGGACACCTTATTAGTTTTGCTTTTGCTATCCACTCCTGTTCAAGGGACAGTTCTTTAAAGGGCAAGTTTATGATAAATGTACGGATAGCGTGTCCGGGCACATGACTACTTACTTGAGTATCCGGGCGATTGCAGCTCAGACCAGCGTCCTCGGTCAAGTCCGGACACATCTCTTGTGATCCGAAGAACAGTTTATACATCTCCATGGGCATCGAGCCCATGAAGTGTTGGAGAGCTCGTGGTCCCTCCGGATTGAATTCCCACAGGCGGAGGGGGTGACGTTTGCAGGGCAGAAGGCGCCGAATCAGCATGACCTGCGCCACTACAACCAGATTGATCTCCCTCTCTTGGAGGTCTCGAATACGGCCCTGCAACAGAGGTACGTCCTTGGACGGCCCCCAGTCAAGCCCTTTGTTGACCCATGATGCCAGCCGTTGTGGAGGGCCCGAGCGAAAGGCAGGTGGCGCCACCCATCTGGTGCCCCTGGGAGCGGTGATGTAGAACCACTCCTGTTTCCACAAACCAAGCTCCCCTTGAAAAGAGCCCTCGGGCCAGGGAGCGTCAGCACTCTTGCTTATAACAGCCCCTCCTCACTCTGCCTGCTGCCCCTCGATCATCTTTGGTGGGTAACTTTAACTTTGAAAGATGGTCCTTGGATGAGGCGAATCCGATGGTCCAAAGATGGCAAATTTGAGCACTATTGGCCGTTGGATATCATCTAGATTCCACCAGATTTTGGCACATGTATAATCTAGAAGACTCCATGGTTGAACTTAAGCATAATGCACAAACATCAAAACACAAGCACTTCTTATTTGTTCTAGAATCTTCTGTATCAGAATTGCCCAAATGTTTTTCTACATGATTTGCCATTATTTGTTTTTACTTTATGTCTTACAACGCACAATTCCATGAATCTTAAAATAGATTAGCTTTCTTTATAAAAACTAGATGATTTTGAATGAAATGAACTATAAGAATTAAACGAACATCTACATCATGCATATATGACTCAAAGCTTGCATGCTATAACGTGGTATTTATTCATAATTTGGTTGCCAAATCTCATGCGTGCAATGCACGTGTACCTTACTCTAGTCTAAATGGTGTTTGTGTGTGTGTTGTGCGTGTTGAGGTGCAAATTGTCTTTTTTGGTTACACGTTAAGCTTGTTCTTCCAAAATTTCAAGCTGCGCCTTGTTATGCCGAAAATTGAAGCTAGCGTCTCTATCTATCGTGCTGCGAAACTCCCGCCTCTTCAACCCGCGCCTTGTTAGCCCGAAATATTTAAGATATATCTTTGTCTCGTTGTGCTCTGACAACTCCCACCATCTCAACCCGCGCCTTGCTAGTCCGAAATTACAACGCGCGCAAAAACTCCCACCTCCTGTGAAATCACGACACGCGAAATGCCCGTGGTGTTGGGGAACGTTGCAGAAAATTAAAATTTTTCCTACGGTTTCACCAAGATCCATCTATGAGTTCATCTAAGCAACGAGTCAATGGAGTGAGTTTGCATCTACATACCACTTGTAGACCGCGTGCGGAAGCTTGCAAGGGGATAGTGATGATGGAGTCGTACTCGACGTGATTCAGATCACCAATGTCCAAGTGCTGAACGGACAGCACCTCCGCGTTCAACACACGCACGGGACGGGAGACGTCTCCTCCTTCTTGATCCATCAAGGGGGAAGGAGAGGTTGATGATGATCCAGCAGCACGACGGTGTGGTGGTGGATGCAGCAGAACTCCAGCAGGGCTTCGCCAAGCGACTACGGGAGGAGGACGAGGTGTAGCAGGGGGAGGGAGGCACCAAGCACAAGGGTGCGGCTGCCCTCCCCCTTGCCCTCCTTTATATAGGCCCCCAGGGGGGGCGCCGGCCCTGGGAGATTGGATCTCCCAAGGGGGCAGCGGCCAAGGGGGGAGGAGTGCCCCCCAAGGCATGTGGTGCGCCCCCCACCCTAGTGTTTCAACCCTAGGCGCAGGGGGTGGGCCTAGGGGGGCGCACCAGCCCACTATGGGCTGGCTCCCCTCCCACTTCAGCCCGTGGGGCCCTCCGGGATGGGTGGCCACACCCGGTGGACCCCCGGGACTCTTCCGGTGGTCCCGGTACATTACCGGGTGACCCTAAAACTTTCCCGATGGCCGAAATACCACTTCCTATATATTATTCTTTACCTCCGGACCATTCCGAAACTCCTCGTGACGTCCGGGATCTCATCCGGGACTCCGAACAACATTCGGTATGCTGCATACTCATATTCATACAACCCTAGCGTCACCGAACCTTAAGTGTGTAGACCCTACGGGTTCGGGAGACACGTAGACATGACCGAGACGACTCTCGGGCAATAACCAACAACGGGCTCTGGATACCCATGTTGGCTCCCACATGCTCCTCGATGATTTCATCAGTTGAACCATGATGTCGAGGATTCAATCAAACCCCGTATACAATTCCCTTTGTCAATTGGTACGTTACTTGCCCGAGACTCGATCGTCGGTATCCCAATACCTTGTTCAGTCTCGTTACCGGCAAGTCACTTTACTCGTACCGTAATGCATGATCCCGTGACCAACCCCTTGGTCACTTTGAGCTCAATATGATGATGCATTACCGAGTGGGCCCAGATATACCTCTCCGTCATACGGAGTGACAAATCCCAGTCTCGATCCGTGTCAACCCAACAGACACTTTCGGAGATACCTGTAGTGCACCTTTATAGTCACCCAGTTACGTTGTGACGTTTGATACACCCAAAGCACTCCTACGGTATCCGGGAGTTACACGATCTCATGGTCTAAGGAAGAGATACTTGACATTGGAAAAGCTCTAGCAAACGAACTACACGATCTTTGTGCTATGCTTAGGATTGGGTCTCGTCCATCACATCATTCTCCTAATGATGTGATCCCGTTATCAACGACATCCAATGTCCATAGCCAGGAAACCATGACTATCTGTTGATCACAACGAGCTAGTCAACTAGAGGCTCACTAGGGACATATTGTGGTCTATGTATTCACACGTGTATTACGATTTCCGGATAATACAGTTATAGCATGAATAAAAGACAATTATCATGAACAATGAAATATAATAATACTTTTCTTATTGCCTCTAGGGCATATTTCCAACACGTGGTAACCTTGAACCGAAAGAACCGCCTCAAATCGGTGTGGGGTACTTTCGTAACTTACCCCACATTTCGGACAAGCGCGTCTCTAAGCCATGGTTCCCCACTGCCATCCCATCCGCCCACCCATTCGTACACCGAGGCCACGAAAACTCGCGACGAAACTCCACACCCTGCTCCGTCCGCCACCCAGCCGGAGCCTCTTCCCCGACGACGTCGTCCACAGCAACACCTCGACGTCCCTCATCCACCGCACCGGATGAGGATCCGTCGTCGATCTCATTGTCCCGCCGGTTCAGCCACCCCGTCCTCCACCTCCAAGGAGTTGCCCCGACGTTCCCCTCGTCTTTTGTGCCACCTCCATTCCCACACCGCCGTCTTCACCTGCACCACCGGAAGAGCATCATCATCACTGTCGGTGTCAAAACCGGCGGATCTCGGGTAGGGGGTCCCGAACTGTGCGTCTAGGCGGATGGTAACAGGAGACAAGGGACACGATGTTTTTACCCAGGTTCGGGCCCTCTCGGTGGAGGTAAAACCCTACTCCTGCTTGATTTATATTGATGATATGGGTAGTACAAGAGTAGATCTACCACGAGATCAAGGAGGCTAAACCCTAGAAGCTAGCCTATGGTATGATTGTTGTAATGGTTGTTCGTCCTACGGACTAAAACCCTCCGGTTTATATAGACACTGGAGAGGGCTAGGGTTACACAAAGTCGGTTACAATGGTAGGAGATCTACACATCCGTATTGCCAAGCTTGCCTTCCACGCCAAGGAAAGTCCCATCCGGACACGGGACGAAGTCTTCAATCTTGTATCTTCATAGTCTTGGAGTCCGGCCGATAATGATAGTCCGGCTATCCGGACACCCCCTAGTCCAGGACTCCCTCAGTAGCCCCTGAACCAGGCTTCAATGACGACGAGTCCGGCGCGCATGTTGGCTTCGGCATTGCAAGGCGGGTTCCTCCTCCGAATAATTCATAGAAGATTGCGAACACCAGGATAGTGTCCGGCTCTACAAAATAAATTCCACATACCACCGTAGAGAGAATAACATGTACACAAGTTCAATCTGCTGACGTATTTTGTGGCGTGACGTCACACCACTACCAAGACTTTACTTGAATCGTTTTTATTATACCACCTCAGCGCATTTAGCGAAGCGGTTTCCTTGGCACGTCTTGTCGAAGCAGAGATCATGTTTCCCTTATTCCGGGATTCCCATCAGTACGGACGTGGGTAACCCAACCGCGCCATTGATTGCGGCGCTTGGGAGATAAGCGAGTTTTACCAGGCCGGGGGGACGCATAGTCTTCGTCCTCCCATATATAAGGGGATAAGGATCCGCCTTTTTTACCTACTCTTTCTTCCTCCTTTGCTTATCCATTTCCGCGCACCCGAGCTCCAGTGCCCAAGTCCGCACATCCCCCTCAACTTTCTCCAGCAATGTCCAGAGTGGGAGGCAAGTGGATGGCCTCCTCCGTTACGGAGCGGCACATCGAGAAGCTGTGCGGTGCCGGATACTTGTCCAGCGACATCGCGCACCGGCTGCCCGACGAGGGGCAGCTCATCCCCACCCCCAGGCCCCATGAGAGGGTCGTATTTCTTCCCCACTTCCTCCGCGGACTGGGCTTCCCACTTCATCCCTTCGTCTGGGGGCTCATGTACTACTACGGCCTGGACTTCCACGATCTGGCGCCAAACTTCATCCTCAACATCTCGGCGTTTATCGTCGTGTGCGAGGCCTTCCTCTGCATCCAGCCTCACTTCGGCTTGTGGCTAAAGACCTTCAATGTCAAGCCGAAGGTGGTGAAGGGCGTCCAAGCGGAGTGCGGAGGCGCCATGGTGGGCAAAATGCCCAACGTCACCTGGCTCGAGGGCGCCTTCGTGGAGTCCATCAAAGGGTGGAAATCGAGGTGGTTCTACATCACCGAGCCGTGTGACCCTAAATGGGCAGCGGCCCCTGAGTTCAGATCTGGTACCCCCATGCAGCTCACCTCCTGGAAAGAGAAGGGCTTGCTATGGGGTAGTTCGGAGGAGCTGACCGGACTCCAGTCCTGTCTCCAGACCCTGGTGAACAAGAAGCTTAAGCTTGTCAACATGATCCAAGTCATGCTTGTCCGCCGGATTCTCCCCTGCCAACAACGTGCCTTCAATCTGTGGGAGTTTTATCCGGCACAGCACCGGACCCTGAGCGGGCTCTTCGACACGACGTACGAAGCTGCCTGGAGGGTGCTGTTCAAGGGCGGAGAAGCCCCCGCATCCGCAACTGAAGATCGCGGATTCAGCACGCAGCGCCCGGCCGGCGAGGTAAGCTATGTTATCCTTTATGGGACACTCATTTCTTTCACAGTTTGGCTCTATGTGGGATCTAAAAACTACCAATGCCTTTAACAGGACTGGCAAAAGATGTCCGGACAGGTTAACTGTCCGGCTCCCCTTCCAGAAGACCTAGCGGACACATGTTTGACGGGGCTGCTAGTCCCGGCACTTTACGTGGTGCCGGAGAAGAAGGCGAAGAAAAAGGCCACGGGAACCCGAAGGAGTTCCCGGCGCCAGGTGGTATTGGACTCATCGTCCGATGACTCCGAGGTGAACTCCTCCCCCGAGGAGGAGGAGAAAGAGGGCTCTCCCCCAGCGGGGGAGAGAAGAAGAGGAAGGCCTCCCCAACGGGGGCTGCCGAAGGGTCCAAGAAAGGACGGACCCTTCCTCCGGACTGCTCTGCCAACACCGACGATGGCGACGAGGAGTGGCCCTCAAGGGCCAAGCCCCTGGCGAGATCGTAAGCATCCAAATTCCTGGATGATTTATAATTTCTCTTTTTGCCACGTGGTGTCCTTCTAATTCCGCATACAACCTGTAGTCCGGCCAAGGACGATCTTCCCGCTTCGTCGAGCGGGTCCTTGGCTACGTCGGATATGGATTCCCTTCCGACCGCCTCCACCCCTCGTGATGCTGATGACGCCGAGGTGGGATCCCAGGAGGGGACCCACCAGGAGGGGGAAGCTCCAGAGGTGCCATAGGGCAACCTCCCGGACTTTGTACCGGACTCCGAACCTGAACCTGCAGTGGTTCCGGAGTCCGGCAGGCGGCCCCTTCGTAAGAAGGGCAAGGCTGTGACACCGGCGGCCACCGTCCAACCGGAGGCACAAGATAACTTGTTGGAGGCCCTCAACGGTGCTTCCATTGGGGAAGAACACGGCACTATCATAAGTGTGGTGATTCAGAAGGTTCAGCTTGCCAAGAGCAGGCTGACCGAAGCCTGCAGCAGCCTTCTAACAGGCTTTGAGGTAAGAGATTTAAAATATGTAATATAATACCGCATAGACAGTAGCCCCTGATGCTCGGTTTGGTGTTCGGAAAGAAAAGCCGGACTGGGGATCTAAAAAGATATACGCATGAGGTCTAAATATGTCAATATGGGATTGCAGGCCGTGCTGCTGACCTCTGCCGCACTGACTGCGGAGGTCGATGCTTTAAAGCAGAACCTCGAGCGGTCCGAGAGCGAGCTCGGCCGTGCCAAGAAGCAACTCGAGGACAAGGAAGGTGAGTAACACCGTATTAAATTTGTACCTTACAGAAAAGGATTTTGGTTGCAAGAGAAATAACAAGGATAACATGGGTACTATAGGGGCCACGAACGAGGTGGCGACCCTGAAGGAGGCGGTGTGTGCGGCCGAACGCAATGCGGCTGCAGAGCGAGCCGAGTGGGAGAAGCAGGAGGCGCGGGTGGCGGAGGTGCAGCAAGAGCTCCAGGCTCTCATGGAAAAACATGAGGGTTTGGAGCGTGACTCAAGGACTCGAGAGTCCGAGCTTGCATCGGCTCTTGAGAGCGCCAAAGCCGCTAAGGCCGAAGCCCACAAGTCCCTCCAGGAGGTCGAGGATTTGAAGAAAATAGCAGCGGGTAAGGCATTTTTCATGCAAAGCAAGCATGTGAATGTGAATTACCTATTACTTACCCGAATTCGGAGCTCTCCAGGAGCATTCGCGGATCTGCCCCGCAGCGTGTCGGATGCTGCCGCTTTCTACCGGGCCGAGGAGGGGAGCTCGACGGAGAAGGTCTTCTGGTCTTAGTATGCTGAGGCCGGACATCCAGTGCCCCTTAGCGACCAGCTGAAGCAGCTGGTCGAGCTCCACAAGGTAGCCGAACATGCCATGAAGGGCCTCATAGTTCGGCTGTGGCCCAAGGAGGCCATGCCTGGAAGCTACTTCGGCCTGGTACGGCGGCTGGTGGACGCGTGTCCCTGGGTGGAGGTCGTCAAGCATTCCGCCTGCATTGAAAGAGCCCGTCGGGCCATTGCCCGTGCAAAGGTGCACTGGGGCCGGATGGACGCTGAGAAGCTGCTGACGGACGCGCCGCCGGCGGGCAAGGAGTATCGTACGCCCGAAATGTATTATAAGAGTGTCCTGAAGGGTGCCCGCATGATTACAGATGAGTGCTCCAAAGATGTAATATTTGAGTAGACTCGCATTTTATTATCCTGTGCGCTGAAAACCTTGTTCATATGCGCTAAGCAACGCCTTTTAATTTAAAATATTACCTTCTATGCGGCCGTTTATCAAATCTGAGAGATGGCAAGGCGTCGGCTTCAGCCCCCATGCCACTAGTGCTAGGGTGTTCGGGATAAACTTGAGCACTCTTGTTCCCATATTTGGGTCCATCTAGGGAGGTGCTCAACACAACGAACGAGGCAACCGGACTTATAATGCTTGAACACTCTCACTTAGCCATATAATTCTGTAATTTTAAATTTCGGCGAAGCCCCTAGTGTTCGGAAGACAGAGTTCAGGGCGCTATCCACGCCTGGGCCGGACGAAGCCGGTTGCTTGCTCTAAGAGGCATAAGTCTTTAGGGACTCGAAAAAACCTCTCGAACAGCGACCAGCTCTCACCTTATCATGACGGTCAGTTTTAGCTTTCTCCACTGAGGCGCTCGCCCAGCTCAACCGGGGCGCAATCGCAGTGGTTCTCCCAGTGCTACCTTAGCCGATAGAAAGGAACGTAAGGTACCAAAACATGGGAGCCGGGAAAACCCAACTATTGACCCAAGACATGATTCGGAGCTGATGCATATAATGCTATTAGTTCGGGGTGCCGCACTTGTGAAAGTGTTCGGACTTATCACACCATAATGCGGGGAATTTAAGCCCCTGGTGTATTCGGCCGTACCAAAGTGTACGGATGCAAGATGTCATAAATGAACATATATAAGAAAGAAATGCAATTATAAGCGAAAAGCGATGCATCGTTTATTCAAGGAATTCTGCAATGAATGCAGAACGATACAAATAGTGCGGTAAGCAAGGGGTAACACTATTAAACATGTCCCCCTCCAGGGGTAGGCTGCGGATTGGTGTATGAAAACGGATTTAATGCTCGTAATGGAGACCACCTGTATACTCGCCGTAGCCCTTCTTATCCCCTGGCTGTTGCATCGTGCGTTCGGCAGGTCTACTGCCGTACAGGGCTTCTGGTGAACGGAGTCCAGTGCGTAAAAAAGAAGAAAAATAAAAAGAGTCACACACTTGGGAGCCCCTGGTGCGGTTAAGCCGCATTCTGGGCCTGAGGTGGCCGTGCCCCTCCCCCTATGCCCATGGTATCTCCAGAGTGTAATGATGTACACGAAGGACCAGTCTTGCAACTTGGCAGGGGCTGGGGTTGGGGCCGCATTGCTATGCGTGCTCGGAACGTGCCAGGTGGTCTTGTTGTAGGTTACTCCGGGCGCGTTTGGCCGTGTCCGGTCGCTTAACGGCCGGACACGAAAATTGCCTTAAGAGGCTGCTCTGTACTTCTGCCGCGAGAACCGCTGTGTGCTCCTCCGTTCGGAGGGAGCGTTCAGTGTTTCCGTTGACCGTGATGACTCCTCGAGGGCCTGGCATCTTGAGCTTGAGGTGTGCGTAATGCGGCACCGCGTTGAACTTTGCAAATGCGGTCCGTCCAAGCAGAGCGTGATAGCCGCTGCGAAACGGGACTATGTCAAAGATTAACTCCTCGCTTCGGAAGTTATCCGGGGATCCAAAGAACACTTCCAGTGTGACTGAGCCTGTACAATTGGCCTCTACACCTGGTATGACGCCTTTGAAGGTCGTCTTTGTAGGTTTAATCCTTGAGGGGTCTACGCCCATCTTGCACACTGTGTCCTGATAAAGCAGGTTTAGGCTGCTGCCGCCGTCCATCAGGACTCTGGTGAGGTGAAATCCATCGACGATTGGGTCTAAAACCAATGCGGCGAATCCGCCATGTCGGATACTAGTGGGGTGGTCCCTTCTATCAAAAGTGATCGGGCAATAGGACCATCGAGTGAACTTCGGGGCGGCTGGCTCCATCGCATATACGTCCCTCTTGGGTATGTGGGTTGCGTATATCATGTTTACCGTCCGCACTTGTGGGGGGAAACCCTTCTGTCCTCTATTGTTCGGCGGCTGGCTCTCTTCCTCGTCGTCGCTATGCGGCCCCTTGTCATTGTTTTCGCCGATTAACTTGCCTGCCTGCTTGAATACCCAACAATCCCTGTTGGTGTGATTGGCTGGCTTTTCGGGGGTGCCGTGTATCTAGCACGAGCGGTCGAGTATTCGGTCCAAATTGGACGGACCCGGAGTAGTTTTTTTGAATGGCTTCTTCCGCTGACCGGGTTTGGAGCCTCTGAATCCGGCGTTGACGGCCGTATCCTCAGTGTTATCGCCATTAACGCGGCGTTTTTTTGTTGCGACGCAACCTGCCATTGCGGTCCTTGTTATCCAGACTGCCGGAATTTTTGCTGAGGTTGTTACTGCGGGCTAGCCAGCTGTCCTCTCCCGCACAGAAGCGGGTCATGAGTGATGTGAGGGCTGCCATGGATTTCGGCTTTTCCTGTCCTAGGTGCCGGGCTAGCCACTCGTCGTGGATGTCATATTTGAAGGCTGCAAGGGCCTCTGCATCCGGACAGTCGACGATTTGATTTTTCTTTGTTAGGAATCGTGTCCAGAACTGTCTGGCCGATTCGTCTGGCTGCTGAACTATGTGGCATAGGTCATCGGCGTCTGGTGGTCGCACATACGTGCCCTGGAAGTTGTCGAGGAATGCGGCTTCCAGGTCCTCCCAACACCCAGTTGACTCTGCTGGCAACCTATTGAGCCAATGCCAAGCTGGTCCTTTAAGCTTGAGTGGGAGATATTTGATGGCATGAAGATCGTCACCGCGGGCCATGTGGATATGAAGGAGGTAGTCTTCGATCCAAACCGCGGGGTCTGTTGTGCCATCGTATGATTCAATGTTCATGGGTTTAAACCCTTCGGGGATTTGAAGCTCCATTACTTCATCTGTGAAGCATAGTGGGTGTGCGGCGCCTCTGTATTGGGCGATATCACGACGTAGCTCAGGAGAGCTTTGCCTACTATGTTCGGCCCGGCCGGAGTTGCTGTATTCGGCGCGACGGTAGACGTCGCGCATCGTGGGGCGGCCACGTGATCCGTAGATCGATCTTGATTGTCTTGCCTTGTCCTCCAATATGTCTTGCAAGTCCGGCGTATTTCCCCGTGGCTTCGCACTTTTTGAGCGGTGCCGGGGTACGGTTCTGGTGGAGGGCCTAGATGCCTCTCTGTCGCGGCCACGAGGTGGTCGGTCTGCCGTATTGTGCGCTGGTGATGAAGGTTTATATGCCTCCTCCTCCAATCGGGGGAGCAACTTGCATTTGGTGTAGCCTTTGGAGGGGCGTTCGAGTTCATACTCTTCGGCCGCGAGGACTTCAGTCCATCTGTCGGCTAGCAGGTCTTGATCAGCTCGATCCTGTTGCTGCTTTTTCTTTAGGCTGTTCGCCGTGGCCATTAGCTTGCATTTAAAATGCTCTTGTTCGACAGGATCCTCGGGTACGAAGAATTCGTCGTCGTTGAGGCTTGCCTCGTCCCCGGAGGGAGGCATGTAATTATCATCCTCTACCTCTTCGTCTGCCGCTCTCTCGTGAGGGCTGGCTTCTCCATCCTCCTGTGCTGAATCTTGCTGGAGGGGGTTATCTTCGGCACTCTCTGGGGTGTTATTATCTCCGGTGCCGGAATCTCCATTCTTGTTGTGGCGGGATTTAGAGCGGCGCCGCGGACGCCGGCGCTTGGGCTGTTTCTTGGAGGAGCCTTCCTCTGCTGCATCCTCGCTGTTCCCATCCTTTGGGATGTCCACCATGTATATGTCGTATGACGAGGTGGTCTTCCAGTGCCCCATAGGCGCTGGTTCTTGGTCGTCTCCGGCATCGTCGTCCATACCGTCGATGTCTTCGGAGTCGTAATCTAGCATGTCGGTTAGATCATCAACAGTGACTACAAAGTGGGTGCTGGGTGGGCTTTGAATTTCTTCATTGTCCGCATCCCAACCGTCCTGACCGTAGTCCGGCCAGGGCTCTCCTGATAACGAGAGATACTTTAGCGAATTCAGGATGTCGCCAAAGGGTGAGTGCTGAAAGATGTCCGCGGCGGTGAACTCCATGATCGGCGCCCAATCGGATTCGATTGGTAGGGGCGCAGGAGGTTAGGAGTCCGGCACCTCGGAGTCACGAGCTTTACAAGGGACAAAGTCAGTATTCGGCTCCATCGCCGTAGAGGTTGCAGCCCCTGAGGCGGTGTCTAGCCACCCGTCCTCGATCTGTGTGGTCGGCTCCGAACTAAGGGTCGGAGCGGACTCATGTGCGGCCTCTAGGGCACTGTCTGGCAGCAGAGCTAAATCATGCCCATCGTGACAGTGCGGCGCGCTCGGCTGCGGCTCGAATCCAACGAAGATCAAGTCCCCGCGGACGTCAGCCGTGAAGTTTAGACTTCCAAATCTGAACTGACGGCCAAGGGCGTAGCTTTCGATCTGCTCCAGATGGCCAAGCGAATTGGCCCGCAGTGCAAAGCCGCCGAATACGAAGATCTGTCCGGGGAGAAAAGTCTCACCCTGGACTGCGTCGTTGTTGATGATCGAAGGAGCCATCAAGCCTATCAGTGACGACACAGAGGAACTCTCAATGAAAGCACCAATGTCGGTGTCAAAACCGGCGGATCTCGGATAGGGGGGTCCCGAACTGTGTGTCTAGGCGGATGGTAACAGGAGACAAGGGACACGATGTTTTTACCCAGGTTCAGGCCCTCTCGGTGGAGGTAAAACCCTACTCCTGCTTGATTAATATTGATGATATGGGTAGTACAAGAGTAGATCTACCACGAGATCAAGGAGGCTAAACCCTAGAAGCTAGCCTATGGTATGATTGTTGTAATGGTTGTTCGTCCTACGGACTAAAACCCTCCGGTTTATATAGACACCGGAGAGGGCTAGGGTTACACAGAGTCGGTTACAATGGTAGGAGATCTACATATCTGTATTGCCAAGCTTGCCTTCCACGCCAAGGAAAGTCCCATCCGGACACGGGACGAAGTCTTCAATCTTGTATCTTCATAGTCTTGGAGTCCGGCCAATAATGATAGTCCGGCTATCCGGACACCCCCTAGTCCAGGACTCCCTCAATCACTGTTTCCTCGGATGAAGCTGCGGCCTAATCGGCGCCACCAAAGAGGTTGTACAGTAATCGCCGCATTTTCTTCTTGATTCGATCTCACGGTGCTGCCGGCGATTGGTCCCGAGCCGACACGGCACGGTTCCATCCACGGCGGCATCTCTGGCCACATCCTCCACGGCATCGCTCCCTTGGCGGCGACGTCCACATTAGTAGGAGCTGCTGCTGCTTTAGCTCTCGCTCGCGCTGCTGCTCTGCTCTTGCTCTCGGTCCCCTTCCTGGTCTGCTCTTGCTATGGCTCTTGCTCGCGCTGTTGCTCTCGCTCTTGCTCTTGCTTGCGATGCTGCTCCAATTTGGCTACACTTCAGTCGACTGAATCGACTTTTGGGTCAGTCGATTTTCAAGGGGTGGGCTCGCCGGGGTGAAGGAAGAACCAGCTGCAGCGGGGAGGGGGGCTCGCCGGAGAGGTACGACACTATCTATCTTAGGGTTCAGGATGGGGGTGGTGGTCATCGGCGGTGGCGGGGCATTGGCGGGGCGGTGGCGTGGGGATTACCGGAGAAAAAGCTCGGCACGGGGGGGGGGGGGGCTAGAGAGTTGGCCGGGGCGGTGGTGGACCGGCGGTGGGGAGTGTTTTCGGGGTGGGCGGGGCGGCGCACCGCCGGCAGCGGGCGGCGGGGGGCAGCTGTTTGGCCGGTGGTGGCTGGCGACTCAGGGGGGTGGAGGTTGAAGATTAACCGCAGGCCCTTGATTTCGTATCCAACGGCTGCAAAATCGACTGACCAGAGATGAAAAAGTCAGTCGACCAACGTGTAGCCTCACCTTGCTAGTGCGTTCAGTTTCGACAGCAAAATTCAGTTTCGACAATTAGCTTCAGTTTCGACAGTTAAGTTCAGTTTCGACAGTTAAGTTCAGAGATGAGCGGCTGATGTATTTTACATCTAGCACTTTGTGGTTATGTATTTTACGTCATGTATTGGAGATGCTATTAGAATTCCACTCAGGTTAACGTTGTTTGTTGTCTCTCTTGTCCTGCTTCAGCCTCGGCGTCGTACAACTCATCGGAGCTGCTCCAACGACGAAACCCTCCGTCACAGCGGAGCAGTACCTCGGGCTCCATCTCCAGACGCCTAAGATCTTCTTCCCCTCCTCCGACAGCAAAGTCAGCCAGAGCATCCTCACCGGACAACCCAATCACACTGAGATCAATATGGCTTCGCCAAAGAGGTTGTACACTTGTTGCACCTCTTTTTTACTCTACATGTTATATATATTGTCCACTGAGCACTCATAGTAACGGGAAATACGATTATTTTATCCTACTATATGACAAGCAGTGAGGTACCAGGCAACTTAGCTATCCGTGATGGACTCTCTTGAATGCCATCATTATTTATCTTTGCGCGTTGGAGCTGTGCATTTGTCGATGGGCCTGGGAGTTGAGCTAGTATGGCAGTGGCCTAGGTCCAAAGTAATAGAAGTAGCACAAAAACATTTTTTAGTGTAGGATTTTCCTTGCTCAAGCCTACCTACTAGAATCGCCAGTGCTTGAAAGGAAAAGTGAATGAAAAACATAGGAATTGGAAAGTTTCCTATGGTACTACTTTTCATGAATTTGGTGCAAAGGAATGGAGCAAAGGAAAACTGTAGGATTTGTTCCTTTAGTGTCTCCTTGAAAGAAAAACCGTAGGAATTCTAATCTCCACTTCTCCTCCTTTTCATATTCCTATTCATCAAGCACAAGACTAAGAGATAGTAGCATAATAGCATTATAACCGTACATTTTCTTGTGGTTTGACTTAATCTTACCATGCTTTTTTGCATCATGTGATCTTCCAATTGTTGTGAATCAAACACCTAGATTGGCAGAAATCCTGTGTTTTTAAATTCTCTATTTTGCACGTGCATTCCTATCCTATTCCTGTCTATTTCCTATCCCTGCATTGGTAGAATCCTCAAATTCAAACAAGCCCTTACTCAATTACTTCTGTTACAGATATGTGTCAAAGAAAACCTTGTGTGGTTTGTCCTGCTCCTGTGGCGCTGTGTTCCACCCCAGCTCAGCTGCTCCAACGACGGAAGGGTTCACCATAGCAGGGATCCGCTCTCCAGACTGTCTTTCGCCACCTCATATCTTCTTCCCCGCTGCCAGCAGCCATGACAACTGCATTACCATCATCAACTAAGAAGATAACCTTGAGGACTACACGGGTCCGCAAGAGAGGTCGCACTCTTCCGTGTCTGCTTATGTTATGCATTGCTTAATATGATGACATGCTACATTATTGTCGTGTTCACCTATTAGGCTCTGAGTCAGGTCCAAACTAACGCTGAAACTTGAGTTTTTAAATGGTTGTGGGGTACATATTGGGGCAGCAATCAGTACTATCTGTCTACTATCTGGTTAATCTCCGGTGTCTACTATGAGTTTCATGTTGGGTGCAAACAAACATTAAAGGAGCCATTATCTGTATTTTTTAACTAAAGCTATTATCTGCCTGCTATCATTGGTTTTGGGTCTATGCACAGTTTGCTACCATCACTCTAGATTTGTGCATGCACTCCTTACATAATCTCACTATGTTTTATTCCTATGCATGCCAGTTATTGTACACAATGGAACTGATCATGTATAGCAAAAGAGACGATCCTTGCGTGGCAATAAAATTTCATGCAGATGTCGTTCCATGGTGGGCGCAAAGGCAACCCCCCTCCACCCATTTTGGATCGTAGTCAAGAGGAAGATAGCTGTTCTGAGGGGGATTCTGAAGGACAAGACTACTCCTATTTACCCCATGAGGTCTTCGCTCTAACTTGGCATGCTGATGTTGGTAATATCATGCATATGGTGCCTTGCATTGCTTATTGTATACATTAAAGATGTCATCTGCTTAGTTTAGACATGCTTTGTGTCAATGCCATCTGTTTAGTTTCTTTATCGTATATGTGAATCATGCAATGCCATCTTGTCTATCCAGGCATCATATATGTGAATTTTGCAATGCCACCCTGGTTAGCCAGTCATCTTATATGTGAATTATATCATGCCATCATTTTTCTATTATATGTTAAATTTGTCAACAATTTTAGTACATTCAATTACTCTTCCTGTGCATCAGCCATTCAGCACGGTCATGGAAAAAATCTGGAGTGGAAACAAGGTCTTTAGAGCAGACAATGCTATCTGACGAAGCGCATGTCTTGCTGGTTACCGATAGCTCCTCAAAGGAGGATTCAAAGACAGATGACCAGTCATATTTCCCCCCCGAGGTACATGCCCTAACTTGGCAGCATTATGTTACTCATATCGTGCATATGGTATCTTGCATTGCTATGTCATTTGCTTAGTTTAGACATGCTTTGTGTGAATGCCGCCTGTTTATTGTCTAATTACCATATATGTGAATTATGCAATGCCATATTGTTGCAAGACATTATATATGTGAATTATGCAATGTTATCTTGTTGCAAGGCATTATGTATGTGAATTATGCAATGCCATGCTGTTTAGGGAAGCGTCATATATGTGAATTATATCATGCCGTCCTTTTTTGTATTTCTCATTGCTTTTGTCGACAATGTTTGTATATTCAACTGCTCTTCCTATGCATCAGCCATTTGAATTGGTGATGGAGAAATCTGGAGTGAAAACAAGGTCTTCAGAGCAGACAATGCTACCTGCTGAAGCAGATAGCTTGCTGGTTACAAATAGCTCTTCAGAGGAGGATTCAGAGGCAGATGACCAGTCCTATTATCCCCCTGAGGTGTATGCTCAAACTTCGCAGGGTTATATTACTCATATAATGCATATGTTGTATTGCAATGCTTAGTTTTTACATCATATACACAATATTGAATGCCATCTCCTTAGTTGACACATCATATATGCAATTGCCCTCTACTCACTTCCTTAGTATATAAATCATATATCTCAATTATGTCAAGCCATGATGTTTACATAGACAGCATGTATCTGAATTATGGCATGCCAACCCATTTTCTAAAGACATAATATTGTTATATCATCTCATCATGTTTACATAGTAATCATATTTTAAATTATTTCATTCTATCCGTGAATTATATCATGCCATGATGTTTCCATCGACAACATGTTTGTGATTTATGGCATGCAACCACTTTAATAGACACATCGTATAGTTATATCATGTCATCATGTTTACATAGTCATCATATTTTGAAGTATGTCATTCTATCCTGTTTAGTTATCCATCATACATGTGAAATTGTGTCATGCTATCCTGTTTAATTAGCCATCATATATGTGAAATTATGTCCTGCAATTATGTTTGCTTAGACAACATAAATGTGAATTATTTCATGCCCTGTTTTCTTCCCTACTATCCATTGCACCTGTCTATCTTACAATGTCTGTACATTCAAATACTTTTCTTGTTTATCAGCCATTTCAATTGGAGGGAGTGATGGCAGTATCTGTGGGAGTAAAAACACGGTCTTCAGAAAAGATCATGCTACCTGTCGATGCAGATAGAACCACGATTGTACTTGCCCAAGAATCAGCCCCACCACACATAACCCACACTCATGCAGATTGTACCCCTACCCAGTTGGACAGAGAACCAGCTACACCCCTTCTATCCCCAACCCCAGCAGATAGACACCCAGTTCCCGTTGACATAGCACCGTCTCCACCACAGAGCACCCAAACACGAGCAGTTAGTAAGGCAACTGCAGTGCCCAAATCACGAGGACCACCACTCCGAACCTGAAGTCAATGCTTAAAGCAGAAGAAGAATTGTTCTCAAGTCAGGTTCCGGAGCTATGGTTCATACTACTTTGCTCTTGCATCACTGTATTTACTGATACCAACCAATTTCAAATTTGAAGGATGCAACTGAAACTCCAATGGCGCAACAGGTATGTTTTAAACCTGTTTCTTCAACGTGTTTGGCTGTTTGCTGTTGTAACTTGCTCTATGTTGATTTCAGTTTCAATTGAATAAACAGTTATGTTCTCATGCCATGCACATTACAAGTGTCGTTATTGCTGTGTAGTTTCCCACACTTATATTCTGGCTATGCTGCTTTGTCTTAAATAGATATGATTCGAACTGTATCTATCTTGATTTGGCAACATAAACTAGAATGATATAGACCATACAGTGACCATACTACATAGATATATGTTTGTTTCATGCTGTTATCCTGTCCACCTTACTACTGAACTGGTTTACCAAAATGAGTTTCATATACTACATTGTAAACCTGAGATGTGTTTGTTTGTTTCTCTTTTAGAACGCGGATAAAATATTGGAGAAGAGTACCCTGTTATGCAATGGTAAAGGAAGTAATGCAGATAAGGTTCAAGATAGTGAGACATTCCTGTTGGTCTCCAAGAAAGCTGATAAAAACTATATTGAGGACACTGAGACAACCCCAAAGTCATGTCTTGATGTAGTGTTTGAGTTACTGGCTACCGCTGCTGGCACCAGCTCTTCGAACTCATTTCCTGAATCAGTTCGGCTTCTTGAGTCTCAACTTCAAGTTGAAAGACATTGTTGGATTTCGGGTTCCGGCAGACCCGTGAGGTTCGAACACTGGGGTGCGCGCGGAGATTCAACCCTCTACCGGCTCGCTAAGACCTAAACTACCAAACTGAACAACACAAGAGACACAAGATTTATACTGGTTCAGGCCACCATTGTGGTGTAATACCCTACTCCAGTGTGTGGTGTGGTGGATTGCCTCTTGGGCGGATGAGGAACAATACAATGGAAGAACAGCCTCACGAGGGTCTGTTCTTGAATGGCGCGATGAACTGCTAGGGGGAGTTCAGTCGCCTCTCTCTCTCTGTGTGTCTTTCTATCCTTGTTCTCTTGATCTAGATGCTCTCTCTCTCTCTCTGTGTGTGTGTCTTTCTATCCTTGTTCTCTTGATCTAGATGCTCTCTCCCCTACCCTGGGGGTGGCTAGTCCTATTTATAGGCAAAGGCTCTGGGCCTCTTCCCAAATATTGAGCGGGAAGGGCGCCAACAATTGGCCATTTTGAAGGGGAACAACGGGTACACTTATCCTGACTAAAGTTGGTCCTCGCCTGTCAAAGGCTCTGGTGGTGACGCCGGCTTGGGCTCCACAATGACTTCCACCCGGTCGTTGGGCTGGTCTTGGTCTTGTTGCACCGAAATGGACACCTTTGCTTGATGCTCTCGCCTGCGCTTGCTCCCTTTGCACCAAAGAGGAAAGGAGGACACTGCGCGGGCTGGCGCCCGACTGGCGCCCTTGGTCGTCATGGCTTGCGTCATGGGCACCTCGCGAGGTACCCCGCCTTGAACTCTCCGCCTCCTCATGAGCCAGCCTGACGAGGCCGTGCCTGAGGAAGCTCCTTGTCGTCCGCCCCGCGAGGCTTGGCCCCTCGCGAGGGTCTTGAGCTTGTGTTGATGAAGATGGGGTGTGCTGGGCCTCCTTTGAGCCACGCCGCAGGCCGCAGGCAGGCAAGTCTGGGGACCCCTGTTCCCAGAATGCCGACAGTAGCCCCCAGGCCCACGGGGCGCCCGAACTTGGCCGAGCAGAGAGGCGAAAGGGCAAGTGCGAAGCGTTGCGGGCCCTAACAGCCCGCGGCCTTGGGTGCCGCGTGGCAGTTGATTGGACGTGGGCGCCTCTACAACTGCGCGAGTTGATAAAGGAGTGGCGTCTCCCTTGCCTCCTTTACTTTCCCTAGTTGTTGCTCAGATCCCCTTTCTTGCGCCTCTCCTCCCTGCTTCCAAAATCTTCAGATCTACTCCGCCTGCACGCCCTAGCCAGTCATGGCACCTTGCCAAGCCCCGGCCGGAGCTTGGTACTCGCCTGCCTTGGACTCGCCAAATGTGTCAGAGGCGAGCCTTGCCCGGGTGCGCCAGATGGCGGAGGCGCAGGGCATCGACGGGGTGAAAGCGTTCAAGGCCGGCTCCACCATCCCTGAAGGCCGAGGGAGCACCTTCTATCCGCTCTTCGTGAGTGCCATCGTCGCTGGTCTGGTGCCTCCCTTTTCTGAGTTCTTCTTCTCTGTCCTCCGCCACTACAATATTCAAGCTCTACACCTCCATCCCAACTCCGTCCTTCTTCTCGCGATCTTCGCCTACTATTGCGAGGCTCACGTAGGGGTGAAACCCTCGGTGGCCTTGCTACGCCACTACTCCTCCGTCCGGACCTCCCGTGGTTCCGCCTCCGCGTGCGCGAGCTTCATCGCATACGGTGGCTCCATCGCCATTTAGAACCCTGGGAAGAGGATTGAGGGCTTCAGGAGCAAGTGGGTCTTGGTGGATGCTGGGCGCATCCACCCTCGACTGATCCTGCCCACGGAGCATCCCGCGAACTCCGATGACTGGTCCCGAGTGGAGCTTCTGGATCCCCGCGCGAAGCTGGTGTTGGAGAAGATGGACGTAGATCTGAGGCCGGCCAGCATGGCGGCGGCGAAACTGACCGGTGCGTCGCTGCTGAGGGAGTTCCTGGAGCATCAGCTGGCTCCGCTCCGTCAGTACTCGCTTCCGATGTGGAGGCCTCACCAGAGCCCCGTGGTCTTGGCTGACGAGGATCTGGCCGCGGTCCTCTAGTCCTTGGTTGGGGGCGACGTGGCGAGGCTGGAGGGCGCCCCTACGCCCTTGTTCCTTCGCGAGGACTGGGAGTAGGTAGTGGGGTCCATGCCCGTCTTCAACGGGGACGGGCCCATGCCCGTGGAGGCTCCAGAGGACCTGGTGGATGTGTCCTCCGACGACTCCAGAGAAGAGAAGGAAGAAGGGGAGCAGGAAGAGGGGGCTGACTCAGAGGCGGAGTCAAGGGCTCCTCCCCTTCGGCGCAGGTCCCGCACCCTCCGCCTCCCCCAGAGTGATGACGACGAGGATGAGGATGAGCAGGGCGGCGGGAGCCTGCCTCCGATCCCGAAGAAGGACCGGACTGGGCTGATCCCCCGCGGGTCCGCCCCGGCCCCGAGGCGATCTGCAGGCGTGCCTCCTGCTCCCGAGCCCCTTGAAGCTGACCCTTGCAGACGGCTCTCGGGCTTTAAGTACGGCAGGAGGCTGCTTGAGCCCACCTACGACAACCTGTAAGTGCTCGATTCCTGTCTTGATTATTGTTCTGTTGCCGAGACTTGATGCCCGTATCTTTCGGCCAGGCTGGCGCCCGCGGCAAAGAAGCCGAAGGGAGCTCCTGAGGTCCCATCCGCGGCAGTGCCTCTGCCCGAGAAAGAAGGTGACTGTGACGCGCAGGCCTCTCCTGCCCGGGCGTCCTCGCGAGGCCAGGCCGAACCTGCTGGGGTGAGCTCAGCACCCTTGACCCAGGCGACTCCTGAGGCGCCCTTGCTTGACGCTACCTCCACTGTCGTCGTGGCGCAGCTAGTTCCTCCTCAGGATACTGTGGTCATGCTGCCGCCTTCTCCTCCTACTCCACTGACTGCTGCTTCTCCGAATACTGTTCTGGATCGCGTCGTTGCCGGACTGGACCGTCTGCGGCAGGATCTTCTGGGCGCCAACCCTCGTCTAGTGGCCGGGCGCTTGGAGCTGGCTTCTGGCTGGATTCGCCCCGACGCTTCGATACGGGCGGTGCTGGTCGAGGCCTCGACGGCTTGCGATGAGGAGAAACAGACCGTCCATGAGGCGAAGGTTGCCCGCGATGCTGCCCTGGGGGAGGCAGCTAGCGTCCAAGGTCGTAGTGAGACGCTAGAGAGCAAGCTGAAGGGCCTGCAGAACCAGCTTGCCGAAGAGGCCCACCTTCGCCAAGACCAGGAGGAAAGCATGAAGGCTCGCGAGGCGGCCGTCAAGGACCTGGAGGCCAAGCTCAAGAGGCGTCGTGGCCGCCTAGGCGTGCTGGAGCGAGAGCTGGAGGCGAGGAGGGTTGAGCTGGACGGCAAGGCCCGGGTTCTCGCCGAGGATCGCGTGGCCTTCGCGGATATGGAAGAGAAGGCTCGCACTTCGCTGAAGACGCTTTATGACAGCGGCCTCGAGAGCCCGCTGGCCGGCGAGGAGGATGGCCCTGCCAAGCTGCTTCCCTTCCTAGTTCGCGCCCTTCAAGACGTCACGCGTGGCCTTGGCCCTACGGCTGACGCCGAGGCACGCGTCTTGTCTTCTGCAGCGCTGACGCGGGTCTTCACCCACATCTATCTTCATGACCCCAACATCGACCTCGACAGCCTGCTGGAGCCAGTGAGCGGCGAGCGTGCTGCTGCCGCTGCTGAGGCCGTGAAGGGTCGTGTGGAGGCTCTGCTGGGAAAGTTCCGGGCCTTCAGTACCAGGCCGAAGCGGAGCGCTGCTAGCCCTACTGCTCCACAAGGCAAACCTACTCCGTGCAGCTCCCCCATCGGCAAGTGACTCCGTCGTGGCTCCTGTCCTGCTTTTAATTCCTGTGCATGTACCATGCCTTGGGGAGGCGTTAAAACTTATGTTTGATGCTGTGATAACAGTATGGACTGTAATATTTGCTTTTGAATTCCCTGAAATTTGCATTATTCCTTCCTACTTGCTTATGTTCTACACCGGCGGAGCCCGGCCCCGCGCATACCTCAGCCGCCATTGGCCCCGACCGAAAACCAGGACGGGACCAAGGAGTGAGGGGCTATGTGGCAAGTTAGGCTCTTGAGTCGCGATGCTCAGGAGTCCCCCTTGGCGCTTGAACAGCAAGTAGGGAGGTGAGATGTGGGTGGACCTGCCGTTCTATGTCTGCAGAGCCCGGCCCCGTGCATACCTCAACCGCCGTTAGCCTTTCGGAACTAAGGAGTGAGGGGCTACGTGACCAGTTAGGCTCCTGAGTCGCGATGCTCAGGAGTCCCCCTTGACGCTCAAACGGCCTTCGTACCTTGGCTCCGCTCGGAGAGGGACGTGCGATGAACCAGGCCCGGGGGGGGGGGGCCTGGCCAGGTGGCGTGCGTCTGGGCGTGACCCAGGCGCAGCCCCCGTGCCCAGCCCCTTCGCGCGGCACTCCCGAGGGGAGGCTTTGCGACAAGGCCAGACACTGAGCACCGGGCTTCCTGAGGTTGATGTGGCCCGGAGGCCACCCTCAGTTGTTTATCACCAGCGCGGAGCATAGCGCTTCTGTATGCGTACGGGCATAGCCGCTCCTCGGCAGTGTCGTCAGCCAGCGCGGAGCATGGTGCTTCACTAGTACGTGGGAGGGGGCTCCCCTCCGGGAGGAGCCCCCGGGGCGTATACAGCCCCACCCTGACACGTGGCTGGCACGGTAGGGCTTGACGAGGTGTATCTGGGCACCCGTGAGCCAGCGTGGGACTCACGGGGCCCTACCTCAAGGCGGGTTGCGCCTGCCCCTGGGCCTTATCTTCGAGTGTGTCCCTGCAAATTTGGCCAGATGTCGGTGCTCTACGTCCTCGGGTCCTGGCTCTCGGGCTGGTCTCAGCCGTCGCTGGCATGCCAGGTTGCGATGCCATGGACAAGACCAGAGGGTGAGGGCCGGAGAGCCGATAGGAGCCCTGAGTCGCGATGCTCAGGCACCCCCCCCCCCTTTAACGCGCAAGCTGGGTTAGATGGTGAAACTCTACGTCCTCGGGTCCCGGCTCTCGGGCTGGTCTCAGCCGTCACTGGCATGCCAGGTCGCGATGCCATGGACAAGACCAGAGGGTGAGGGCCGGAGAGCCGGTAGGAGCCCTGAGTTGCGATGCTCAGCACCCCCCCTTTAACGCGCAAGCTGGGTTAGATGGTGAAACTCTACATCCTCGGGTCCCGGCTCTCGGGCTCGTCTCAGCCGTCGCTGGCATGCCAGGTAGCGATGCCATGGACAAGACCAGAGGGTGAGGGCTGGAGAGCCGGTAGGAGCCCTGAGTCGCGATGCTCAGGCACCCCCCCTTTAGCGCGCAAGCTGGGCTAGATGGCGAAACTCTACGTCCTCGGGGCCTGGCTCTCGGGCTGGTCTCAGCCGTCGCTAGCATGCCAGGTCGCGATGCCATGGACAAGACCAGAGGGTGAGGGCCAGAGAGCCGGTAGGAGCCCTGAGTCACGATGCTCAGGCACCCCCCTTTAACGCCCAAGATTCTGACACCCAGGAGAAAAAGGCACCAAATAACAAGCATGGTGGATCAAAAGCATATTCCTAAGATAAACGCAAGAAGGATACATGCCACTGGGATAGGCCCGAGCGGCTTGGGGATGATGCAGCCCGAGGGGCGCCCCCAGTAAGGTAAGCTAAGGACATGAAATAAAAGGGATACATGCCGCAGGGACGGACCCACACGGTGTGGGAATAATGCGGCCCTCAGGGCGCTCCCAGCCAGAAACAAAACTTAAAAGATGTCACCTGATGATGTTGGGGACGAAGGGGTGTTGGTGTAGTAGACTCGGTGGGCTGCGGGAGCCGATCCTCATGGGCCCCCAGGCCCAGGGGCCTCTGGAGGCTCCGGAGGCGCTGGCGGCTCCTTGCGGGACATCTCCATCTCCGCCAGGGCTGCGGCGCGCCTGACCTCTTGAGCCTCCAAGATGGCCCTCATGAGATGCTGGTGCGCAGCAGCCGCGTTCGGCAAGCCGTAGGGCATGCGAACGTAGCTGTGGGGCGGACCCTCGCAGCGTCCCACTTGCGAGGGCCAGAGGCGCTCCTGAGACGCGGCTCGGTTGAGCCCCGGTATGTCGATGCAGACGTGCAGCCCACCATCCTCGTCTGGATGGGGGGCCACAGTGAGTAAGCGGCGGCTGCCTCTCATGACTCTTGACTCCTGTAGCTCCTGAATGGCCTTGCTGATGAACTCCTGAGGGTTTGGCCCTCCTTGCCTTACTCCTTCTTGAGGGAAACATGCTTCGAAGCACGCCTCCACGTGGTGCCCAAGCGCCTCCCTCGTGACCTTGGCGAGGTCGGCGGCCCTCCAGGGGAGAGCCCCCGAGCCCTGCCTGAGGAGGGCACTAGGTGCGCTTCCCTATGTGATGGAAGGAGGCTCCCCGTGAGCAGGCGCGGGCCCTGAGGGGCCTGCCTCCTGAGGGGCCGGGCCGGTCGATGTCTTCTTCTTCTTGGGGGCGGCCTCGGGAGGCCTCCTACTGCCGCGGTCTGGGTCTTCCAGTGATGCGGCCTGAAAGGCTCGCTCCAGGGAGCACACTGCGTCTCTCTCTTCGCAGGGCACCGTGATGACCCCGCCGCTTCCTGGCATCTTGAGGACGTTGTAGCCGTGGTGGGTTACGGCCATGAACTTGGCCAGCGCCGGGTACCCGAGGATGGCGTTGTACGGCAGGCGAATGTGGGCGACGTCGAAGTTGATGAGCTCGGTGCGGTAGTTGTCGCGCGCCCCGAAGGTGACAGGAAGGCGGACCTGCCCGATCGGGACCGTGGAGCCGTCGGTGACTCCGGAGAAAGGCTTGGTTGGCTGAAGCTGACTGTAGGGCACTCGAAGATTGTTGAACGTTTCCACGGACAGGACGTTGAGCCCTGCCCCGCCGTCGATGAGGGTCTTGGTGACTAGCACGTTGCTGATGATTGGGGAACAAAGCATCGGGAGGACTCCGATTGTGGCCGCGCAGTTGAGATGATCCGCTGAGCTGAACGTGATGGCGCATGCCAACCACCTGAGAGGGCGCGTGGCCTCGAGCTTGGGGAGGACTGCATTCACTTTGCAGGCGAACTGCTTGAAGATGCACTGAGAGGCTGGGGCTTGAGCTCCTCCCAGGATGCAGGTGATTGCACGTGGTTCCTGGAAGCCCCCAGCACCCTCGTCCTGATGACGGTCTTCATTTCTCCTTGGCTGCGGCGGCAGTGGAGGGAGGCCTGCGTTCCCTTGCGGGCGATCCTCGCGAGGCTGATCCCTCCAGCCTCCCTCGCGAGACGGGTCCTGCCAGCGATCCTCGCAAGGTTGGTCGCGCCACCCTTGGCGCGGGCCGCGGTCTTCCCAACGTCCTGCATTCCTTCCTCCCCCTCGGCCGTAGCCCCGGTCGCTGCGGCCGGGACGTCTGCCGACCCTTCCTTCATGCACGGCCCAGAGCTCTTGGCATTCATTGGTGTTGTGGGTGTGGAGGTCATGGTACACGCAGTACCGACTACCCTTGGAGGATTCGGGCTGATCTCTGCCCCGCTTGGTGTCTGGCTCGGCCGCGAGTACGGCAGCCCCCTTGCGCTTCACGTCCTTGGCCTTGGGATTCTTCTCTTCGGGGTCCGCGGCAGGCAGCTCGAGGAGGGAGAGGCACCCCTCCTCGGCCCTGGCGCACTTGGTCACCAAGTTGAATAGCTCCAAGGAGGTGCACAGGTCTTCATGCATCGCCAGCTCCTCCTTCATCTTGACGTCGCGCACACCGTCGGAGAAGGCAGAGATGATGGCCTGCTCCGTCACCTTGGGGATCTTGAGGCGCGGATTCTTGAAGCGCTGGATGTACTTCTGCAGGGTTTCCCCTGGTTTCTGCTTGATACGGTGCATGTCGCTCACGGCGGGTGGCCGGTCGCGAGTACCCTGGAAGTTGGCGATGAAGCGGGTGCGCATCTCGTCCTAGGAGGAGATCGTGCCTGGGGCCAGATTCAGGAGCCAGGTGCGGGCTCCGTCCTTGAGCGCCATGGGAAACCAGTTCGCCATGACCTTTTCGTCTCCGTTGGCAGCCTCGATGCCCAACTCGTAGAGTTGGAGGAACTCCGCAGGGTCAGCCGTGCCGTCATAGCAAGGAGGCAGGTCTGGCTTGAACTTGATGTGCCACGCAACGCTACACAGCTCGGAGGTGAAGGCGCGGCAGCCCGCCGTGGCCGCAGGGGGCCTTGGGCGACGAAGAGCTTGGTCCTGCGGGTCCCCATGCACCACGGCTGGGGGCTGCGCAGGGTCTTGACGTGCTGGAGCAGGGAGCGCTCGGGCAGCTTCTCAAGGGCGAGGGACTTCTTGACAGCTCTGCTCTTGCCGCGCTGGCGCCTGACGGAGCGGGTTCCGCCCAGGGGCCGCCCGCCTTGGGGCCAGGGCACCTTCTTGAGGAGGAGGCGGCTGAGGCGCCCCAGGAGCTTCGTTGCCCGCGCAGGGCGGGGTGCGGTGCAGCGAGAAGGATGGTGCGGGGGCGCCTCCGGCGGCGCGGACGAGCTCAGCGACTCGGTCGAGCCATTCTTCGTAGACGTCGTCGATGGGGCGGTAGCGCAGGAGCTCGTTTGCCGCGATGAGCACGGCTCGGGCCTCCATGGCAGCGCGGGGCGCGCGTGACGAAGAACCAACGGGGGTGAGCGAGGGCGTGGCGGTGCGGCCGTCCTGCCTCATGGATGGATGCTGGGACGATGCTTGCTGTTCGTTCCCCGCCGGGCCGGTGGCGGCATTGACGGCAGGTGACGGGGAACCACGAGGGCGCCCGCCGATGGGAGCCGTCTGGGCGACATGGGAAGCGAGGGCGGCTCGGCGCTCGGCGCGAGCCTGACGAGCATCAGACATGGATGCGGTGTTCGGAGAAGAACGAGACGACGGAAGGCAAATTCTGGCGCACCCCTACCTGGTGCGCCAAATGTCGGATTTCGGGTGAGCGAGGGAAAATTCCGGCGCACCCCTACCATGTGTGTCTTTCTATCCTTGTTCTCTTGATCTAGATGCTCTCTCCCCTACCCTGGGGGTGGCTAGTCCTATTTATAGGCAAAGGCTCTGGGCCTCTTCCCAAATATTGAGCGGGAAGGGCGCCAACAATTGGCCATTTTGAAGGGGAACAGCGGGTACACTTATCCTGACTAAAGTTGGTCCTCGCCTGTCAAAGGCTCTGGTGGTGACGCCGGCTTGGGCTCCACAATGACTTCCATCCGGCCGTTGGGCTGGTCTTGGTCTTGTTGCACCGAAATGGACACCTTTGCTTGATGCTCTCGCCTGCGCTTGCTTCCTTTGCACCAAAGAGGAAAGGAGGACACTGCGCGGGCTGGCGCCCGACTGGCGCCCTTGGTCGTCATGGCTTGCGTCATGGGCACCTCGCGAGGTACCCCGCCTTGAACTCTTCGCCTCCTCATGAGCCAGCCTGACGTGGCCGTGCCTGAGGAAGCTCCTTGTCGTCCGCCCCGCGAGGCTTGGCCCCTCGCGAGGGTCTTGAGCTTGTGTTGATGAAGATGGGGTGTGCTGGGCCTCCTTTGAGCCACGCCGCAGGCCGCAGGCAGGCAAGTCTGGGGAACCCCGTTCCCAGAACGCCGATAGACATCGATTAGATGTTATGCGACAGGAAGCCGAAGGACTGAGGAAGTCCCTCCAGAATTCAGATGCATACTTTCTGGTGCAACAGCAAGCGTTGGAGGACTTAAGCGCCAAACAAGAGAAAGTTAATAATCTTGCTAAGCATCTTGCCAGCATTATGGGTACCCAGGATATTGTTTCTTGAGCTCTTCTGAAGTGGTTTCAGTTCTGGACTTGTTTTGCTGCGGCGTCTATATGCTACTGTGTTCCCTATATTTGCACTGGTGGCGAACTTTGATGCCAAGTGGATGTAATATGTGTAATAGCCGTGATAGCCTAGTGTAAGTTGCTTGCTTATTTATTTCCTTGTTGTCTTGTTTATTTGTTTGCTTGTAGTCAGTGCAGTTCTTTTTCTGCGGTTTGCTAGTGGCTGCAATAACCTATTTTTTAAAACTAGGCCACAATAACCATGGGCTAATATTTACTGTAGTGACACTAGACCTATGGGCCGTAGAAACAGTGGGCCTTCTACGGGCCGTATAAACAGTGGGCCTTATACGGGCCATAGAAACAATGGGCCTTCTACGAGCCGCAGAAACAATGGGCCTTATACGGGCCGTATCATCAATGGGCCTTATACGGGCAGTATGATCGATTGGCCAAACATGGGCCAATAACAGGCCGCATTATGGCCGTAAACGGGCTAGAGTTGGAATCGTCCGTTCATGGGCCGACCATAACGGGCCATCGTTAATAGGCCGTATTTCATGACGCTATGAAAACGGCCCAACATGTTAACGGACCACAAACGGGCCGACTGTAACCACGGGCTGAATTTGGCCCATAAGCAGACAATGACAGTAACAGGCCGTAAGTAAACGAATGCTGGAAATGATCCCAAGAATAAATGGGCTCTGAGAAGGACGAAAGATAACATGGGCTGGAAACGGCCCAACTGAATAACGGGCCCTTAATGGGTATAAAGTGATACACTCTTCATTACGGGCCAGTTTCACCATGGGCCGTTAATGGGTGTAAAGTAATACACTGTACATTACGGGCCAGTTTCACCACGGGCCGTTAATAGGCCAAGAGTTACATAGGGCCTCATATGAGCCGAAAGACGCCATGGGCCATACATGGGCCAGAAGTGAAAACGGGCTGG
Organism: Triticum timopheevii; assembly: GCA_963921465.1. Lineage (NCBI taxonomy): Eukaryota > Viridiplantae > Streptophyta > Magnoliopsida > Poales > Poaceae > Triticum > Triticum timopheevii. The sequence goes on from OY997268.1 coordinate 526,069,901, forward strand.
AATCATATTGGGTGGCCCAGATGACGCTACTGGGCCTAATTCAGATAGGGCATAACGGGCCTTGGGTTAGCGGGCCGTAAATGGGCTATATGCGAGCAGGCCGTTAACAGGCTTTACGTGGGCCGGCCTACCACCTTTTGACCAAGTCAAATGGGCCGGCCTTTTCGCAGGAATGGGCCTCTGTTGGGCCGTGCCACATGTCGACGTATCATAGGCACCTTCTGTCCAATGAGTGGATGACATCTGTCCCAACGATGAGCCGACACGTGTTTCCTCCAGCCAATGACGATTTTACATGTGGAAAATCCCCATTGGTCGGGGCTATTAACGGGTTATCGGATCCAAAACCCGACCCGATAGCTTAACGGTGTTCCGTTATGGTGGATGCCACGTGTCGGTCACTGTCGGTGTCAAAACCGGCGGATCTCGGGTAGGGGGTCCCGAACTGTGCGTCTAGGCGGATGGTAACAGGAGACAAGGGACACGATGTTTTACCCAGGTTCGGGCCCTCTCGATGGAGGTAAAACCCTACTCCAACCTGATTAATATTGATGATATGGGTAGTACAAGAGTAAATCTACCACGAGATCAGAGAGGCTAAACCCTAGAAGCTAGCCTATGGTATGATTGTTGTTCGTCCTACGGACTAAAACCCTCCGGTTTATATAGGCACCGAAGAGGGTTAGGGTTACACAGAGTCGGTTACAATGGTAGGAGATCTACATATCAGTATCGCCAAGCTTGCCTTCCACGCCAAGGAAAGTCCCATCCGGACATAGGACGAAGTCTTCAATCTTGTATCTTCATAGTCCAGGAGTCCGGCCAAAGGTGATAGTTCGGCTATCCGGACACCCCCTAATCCGGGACTCCCTCAGTAGCCCCTAAACCAGGCTTCAATGACGACGAGTCCGGCGCGCATATTGTCTTCGGCATTGCAAGGCGGGTTCCTCCTCCGAATACTACATAGAAGATTTTGAACACAAGGATAGTGTCCGGCTCTGCAAAATAAGTTCCACACACCACCATAGAGAGAATAATATTTACACAACTTCAATCTGCTGACGTATTCCGTGGCGTGGCATCACACCACGGGCAAGCCTTTATCCGAATCGATTTTACTGTTCCACCTCAGCGCGTTTAGCAAGGCGGTTTCCTTGGCATGTCTTGTCAAAGTAGAGATCATGTCCCCTTATTCCGGGATTCTCATCAATACGGGCGTGGGTAACCCAACCGCGCCATCAATGCTTGGGAGATAAGCGAGTTTTACCAGGCTGGCGGGGACGCATAGCTTTGTCCGTCCATATAAGGGGATATGGACCCACTTTTTCACACACGCCTTCTTCCTCCTTTGCTCATCCATTTCCGCGTACTCGAGCTCTAGCGCTCAAGTCCGCACATCCCACCTCAACCTTCTCGAGCCATGTCAGGAGCAGGAGGCAAGTGGATGGCCTCCTCCGTCACGGAGGGGCACATCAAAAAGTTGAGGAAAGCCGGATACCTGCACAATGACGCTGCGCACCGGCTTCTAGACGAGGGGCGGCTCGTCCCCACCCCCAGGCCCCATGAGAGGGTGGTGTTCCTCCCCCATTTCCTCCGCGGACTGGGCTTCCCACTCCACCCATTTGTCCGGGGGCTCATGTTCTAGTACGGCCTGGATTTCCATGATCTGGCTCCGAATATCATCCCCAACATCTCGGCGTTCATCGTCGTGTGTGAGGCCTTCCTCTGCATCCAGCCCCACTTCGGCTTATGGCTGAAGACCTTCAATGTCAAGACGAAGGTAGTGGGCGGCCTCCAGGCGGAGTGCAGAGGTGCCATGGTGGGCAGGATGCCCAACATCTTATGGCTCGAGGGCTCCTTCGTGGAGACCATAAAGGGGTGGCAATCGGGGTGGTTCTACATCACCGAGCTGCGTGACCCTAAATGGGCATCGGCCCCCGAATTCTGATATGGCATCCCCTCACGGCTCACCTCCCGAAAAGAGAAGGGCCTGACATGGGGTAATTTGGAAGAGCTGACCGAACTCCAGACCTGCGTCCAAAACCTTGTGAACAAGAAGATCAAGCTCGTCAACATAGTCCAGGTCATGCTCATCCGCCGGATCCTCCCGTGCCAACAACGGGCCTTCAACTTGTGGGAGTTTGATCCGGCACAACACCAAACCTTGAGCAGGCTCTTCGACACTACGTACGAAGATGCCTGGAAGGTGCTGCTCAAGGGTGCCGAGGCTCCCGCATCCGCTACCGAAGATCGCGGATTCAGCTCGCAGCGTCAAGCCAGCGATGTAAGCTATTTTACCCTTTACAGGACACTTGTTTTTCATAGTTTGAGTCTATGCGGGATCTAAACTCCCTTACCTTTGACAAGCCGGGCAGAAGAAGTCCGGGCAGGTTAACTGTCCGGCTCCCTTGCCAAAAGACCCAGTGGACGGCCGATTGATGGGGCTGCTGGTTCCGGCACCTCATGTGGTGCAGGAGAAGAAGGCCAAGAAGAAGGCCACAGTAACTCGAAGGAGTTCCCGGTGCCAGGTGTTGTCGGACTCATCGTCCGATGACTCCAAGGCAGACTCCTCCTGCAAAGACGAGGAGGAGGAGAAAGAGGCCTCTTCCCCAGCGGGGGGAGAGAAGAAAAGGAAGGCCACCCCAACTAGGGAGGCCGGAGGGTCCAAGAAGGGAATGACCCTTCCTCCGGACTACTCCACCAACACCGACGACGGCGAAGAGGAGTGGCCACCGAGGGCTAAGCCCCTGGCGACATCGTAAGTGTCCGGATACCAGAATAACTCATGGCGTTTCGTTTGTTGCATAGAATCTCCTAACGCCGAATATAACCCAGCAGCCCGCCCAAGGACGGGCTTGACACTTCAACGAGCGGCTCCCTGGCTTCGTCGGATGTGAATAGCACTTCACTTCCGGCCATCTCCTCTCCTCGCGCTGCGGATGACGCCGAGGTGGGGTCCCAAAAGGGGCCAAGCCAGGAGGAGGAGGTCCCGGAGGAGCCGCAAGGCAACCTCCCGGACTTCGGGCACAAGGGGGATCAAACCCCGAAGGGTTCTGAGTCCGGCCCTGGGCCGGACTCCGCACCGGAACCTTCAGTGGTTCCGGAGTCCGGCAGGCGGCCCCTTCGTAAGAAGGGCCAGACTGCGACACTGGTGACCTTCGTACAACCGGAGGCACCGGATAATTTGCTGGAGGCGCTTAACAGCGCCTCCATCGACGAGGAGCACCGCACTGTTATGAGTGTGGTGATCCAGAAAGTTCAGTCCGCCAAGAGCGGGCTGACTGTAGCCTATGCCAGCCTTCTAACAGGCTTTGAGGTATGTATTTAAAACATGTAAAAATATCACCGCATAGACAGTAGCCCCTGATGCTCAGTTTGGTGTTCGGAAAGAAAAGTCGAACTGAGGATCTAAAAAGATGTACGCAGGAGTCTAACATAAGTATGTCCATATGGGGAATGCAGGCTGCGCTGCTGACCTCTACCGCACTGACTGCGGAGCTCAATGCATTGAAGCAGAGCCTCGAGCGGTCCGAGAACGAGCTCGGCCTTGCCAAAAAGCAGCTCGAGGACAAGGAATGTAAGTAATACCTTATGGAAGTATATAAAAGATGTGGTTGCAAAAAATGACAGGAATAACATGAGAATTGCAGGGGCCACAAACGAGGTGGCGACACTGAAGGAGGTGGTGTCCAAGGACGAAAGCAATGTGGCCGCAGAGCGCACCGAGCAAGAGAAGCAGGAGGCGCGGGTGGAGGAGGTGCGGCAAGAGCTCCAGGCTCTCGTGGAAAAACATGAGAGTTTGGAGCGTGAGTCAAAGACTCGAGAGTCCGAGCTCGCCTTGGCTCTTGAGAGCGCCAAAGCCGCTAAGTCCGAAGCCCAGAAAGCCCTCCAGGAAATTGAGGCGATGAAGATGATAGCGGTAGTATTCGGAAGACCGAATTCGGGGCACTATCCACGCCTGGGCCGGACAAAGCCGACTCCTCGCTCTAAGCGGCATAAGTCTTTAGGGACTCGAAAACCTCTTGAACAGCGACCGGCTCTCGCCCTATCATGACAGTCAGTTTTAGCTTTCTCCACTGAGGTGCTCAACCCAGCTCAACCGGGGCACAATCGCAGTGGTTCTCCCAGCGCTACCTTAGCCGATATAACAGAACGTAAGGTACCAAAACATGGGAGCCGGGCAAACCCAACTATTGACCCAAGACATGATTCAGAGCCGATGCATATAATGCTATAAGTTCGGGGTGCCGCACTTGTGAAAGTGTTCGGAGTTATCACACCATATTTTGGGATACTTAAGCCCCTGGTGTATTTGGTCGTACCAAAGCGTACGGATGCAACATGTCATAAGTGAACATATATAGATAAAAAAGGAATGCAATAATAGGCAAAAGCTATGCATTGTTTATTCAAAAAAAGGGCTGCGGTAAAAGCAGAACGATACAAATAGTGCGATAAGCAATGGACGGGACTATTTGACATGTCCCCCTCCAGGAGCGAGTTGCGGGATGATATGTAAAACAAGTATACTACTCATTATAGAGACCACCTGGACATTCGACGTAGCTTTCTGCTTCCCTGGTTGTTGCATTGTGTGTTCGGCAGTTCTACTGCCGGACAGGGCTTCTTGATAAAGGAGTCCTGAAAGTAAGAAAAAAGAATTACACAATCGGGGGTCCCTGGTGCGGTTGAGCCGCATTCTGGGCCTGCCGTGGTCGTGCCCCTCCCCCTATGCCCATGGTATTTCTAGAGCATAATTATGTACGCGTGGTACTGGTTTCGCAATTTCGCGAGGGCTGGGGTTGGGGCCGCATTGCTACGCTTGCTCGAGACGTGCCAGGCGGTCCTGTTGTAGGTTACTTCGGGCGCGCTTGATGGCGTCCGGACGTTTAATAACCGGACTCGAGAATTGCCTTGAGAGGCTGCTTTTTATTTCCGCCGCGAGGGCCGCCGTATGCTCCTCCGTTTGGAGAGAGTGTTCGATGTTTACGTTGACCGTAATGACTCCTCGAGGGCCTGGCATCTTGAGCTTGAGGTATGCGTAGTGCGGCATTGCATTGAACTTTGCAAATGCGGTTCGTCCGAGCAGTGTGTGATAGCCGCTGCGGAACGGGACTATGTCGAAGATTAACTCCTCGCTTTGGAAGTTATCCGGGGATCCGAAGACCACTTCAAGTGTAACTGAGCTTGTACAGTTGGCCTCTACACCTGGTATGACGCCTTTAAAGGTCATCTTTGTGGGTTTAATCCTTGAGGGGTCTATGCCCATTTTGCGCACTGTATCCTGATAAAGCAGGTTCAGGCTGCTGCCGCCATCCATCAGGACTCTAGTGAGGTGAAATCCATCAACGATTGGGTCTAGAACCAATGCGGCGAATCCGCCATGGCGGATGCTAGTGGGGTGGTCTCTTTGATCAAAAGTGATCGGGCAGGAGGACCATGGATTGAACTTTGGGGCGACTAGCTCCATCGCATATACGTCCCTTAGTGCACGCTTCCGCTCCCTTTTGGGTATGTGGGTTGCGTATATCATGTTCACCATCCGCACTTGTAGGGGGAAGCTCTTCTGTCCTCTATTGTTCGGCGGCCGGGGCTCCTCCTCGTCGTCGCTATGCAGCCCCTTGTCATTGTTTTCGGCATTTAACTTGCCTGCCTGCTTGAACACCCAACAATCCCTGTTGGTGTGGTTGGCTGGTTTTTCGGGGGTGCCGCGTATCTGGCACGAGCGATCAAGTATTCGGTTAAAATTGGACGGGCCCGGAGTATTTCTTTTGAATGGCTTTTTCCGCTGACCGGGTTTAGAGCCTCTGAATCCGGCATTGACTATCGTATCCTCAGCATTATCGCCATTAATGCGGCGCTTGTGCTTGTTGCGACGTGACCTACCGTTGCTGTCCTTGGTATCCGAACTACCAGGGCTCTTGGTCATGTTGTTACTACGAGCTAGCCAACTGTGCTCTCCCGCGCAAAAGCGGGTCATGAGTGTTGTGAGGGCTGCCATGGGTTTCGGCTTTTCCTGTCCTAGGTGTCGGGCAAGCCACTCATCGCGGATGTTATGTTTCAAGGCTGCAAGGGCCTCTAAATCCGGACAGTCGACGATTTGATTTTTCTTGGTTAGGAACCGTGTCCAGAATTGTCTGGCTGATTCCTCTGGCTGCTGAATTATGTGGCTTAGGTCATCGGCGTCTGGTGGTCGCACATAGGTGCCCTGGAAGTTGTCGAGGAATGCGGCTTCCATGTCTTCCCAACAGCCAATTGACTCTGCTGGCAAGCTGTTAAGCCAATGCCGAGCTGGTCCTTTAAGCTTGAGTGGGAGGTATTTGATGGCGTGTAGATCATCACCGCGGGCCATGTGGATATGAAGGAGATAGTCCTCGATCCAGACCGCAGGATCTGTCGTGCCATCGTATTATTCAATGTTTACGGGTTTGAAACCCTCAGGGATTAGATGATCCATCACTTCGTTTGTGAAGCATAGTGGGTGTGCGGCACCTCTGTATTGGGCTATGTCACGACGCAGCTCAAATGAGCTTTGTCTACTATGTTCGGCCCGGACGGAATTGCCATATCCGGCGTGACGGTTATCATCATGTATTGTGGGGTGCCCACGCGATCCATAGATCGATCTAGTTTGCCTTGCCTTGTCCTCCAGTATATCCCGCAGGTCTGGCGCATTTTCCCGCGCCTTGGTATGTTTTGAGCGGCGCTGGGGTGCGGCTTGAGTGGAGGGCCGAGAGGCCTCTCTGTTGCGGCGACGAGGTGGCCGGTCGGCCGTATCATGCGCTGGTGATGTAGGTTTAGGTGCTTCCTCCTCTAATCGGGGTAGCAGCCTGCGTTTTGGGTAGCTCTTGGAGGGGCGTTCGAGTTCATACTCTTCGGACGCAAGGACTTCATTCCATCTGTTGGCTAGCAAGTATTGGTCAGCTCTAAGTTGTTGCTGCTTTTTCTTGAGGCTGCTTGCCGTGGCCATAAGCCTGCGTTTGAAACATTCTTGTTCGACGGGATCCTCAGGCACGACAAATTCGTCGTCGTCGAGGCTTGCCTCGTCTTCGGAGGGAGGCATGTAATTATCGTCCTCTACCTCTCTGCCTGCCGCTCTCTCATGAGGGCTGGCTTCTCCATCCTCCTGCACTGAATCTTGCTGGAGGGGGTTGTCTTCGGCACTGTCCGGGGTGTTATTGTCTCCCGTGCCGGAATCACCGTTTTTGCTGTGGCGGGATTTAGAGCGGCGCCGCTGACGCCGGCGCTTAGGCTGTTTCTTGGAGGGGTCATCCTCAATTGTTCCCTCGCCATTCCCATCTTTTGGGATGTCCACCATGTAAATGTCGTATGACGAGGTGGCGTTCCAGTGCCCCGTAGGCGCTGGTTCTTGGTCGTCTCCTACATCGTCGTCCATACCGTCGATGTCTTCGGAGTCGAAGTCGAGCATGTTGGTTAAATCATCGACAGTGGCTACGAAGTGGGTGGTGGGTGGGCTTTGAATTTCTTCATCGTCCGCATCCCAACCTTCCTGACCATAGTCCGGCCAGGGCTCTCCTGATAAAGAGAGAGACTTTAGTGAATTCAGGATGTCGCCAAAGGGCGAGCGCTGAAAGATGTCCACGGCGGTGAATTCCATGACCGGCGCCCAATCGGATTCGATTGGCAGGGGCGCGGAAGGTTCGGAGTCTGGAGAGGAGTTTGGCGCCTTGGAGTCACGAGCTTCGCAAAGGACAGGGATGGTGTTCGGCTCAATCGCCGTAGAGATTACAGCCCCCGAGGCGGTGTCCAACCACCCGTCCTCGATCGGCGCAGTCGGCTCCGAGCTAAGGGTCGGAGCGAACACTGGTGCGGCCTCCAGGGCACTGTCCGGCGGTAGAGCTAGATCATGCCCATCGTGACAGTGCGGCGCGCTTGGCTGTGGCTCGAACCCGTAGAAGATCAAGTCTCCGCGGACGTCAGCCGTATAGTTCAAACTTCCAAATCTGACCTGATGGCCAGGGGCGTAGCTTTCAATCTGCTCCAGATGGCCAAGCGAATTAGCCCGCAGTGCAAAGCCGCCAAATACGAAGATCTGTCTGGGGAGGAAAGTCTCACCCTGGACCGCATCGTTGTTGATGATCGGAGGAGCCATCGGGCCTAAAGATGACGACACAGAGGAACTCTCAATGAAAGCACCAATGTCGGTGTCAAAACCGGCGGATCTCGGGTAGGGGGTCCCGAACTGTGCGTCTAGGCAGATGGTAACAGGAGACAAGGGACACGATGTTTTTACCCAGGTAAGGGCCCTCTTGATGGAGGTAAAACCCTACTCCTGCTTGATTAATATTGATGATATGGGTAGTACAAGAGTAGATCTACCACAAGATCAGAGAGGCTAAACCCTAGAAGCTAGCCTATGGTATGATTGTTGTTCGTCCTACAGACTAAAACCCTCTAGTTTATATAGGCACCGAAGAGGGTTAGGGTTACACAGAGTCGGTTACAATGGTAGGAGATCTACATATCCGTATCGCCAAGCTTGCCTTCCACTCCAAGGAAAGTCCCATCCGGACACGGGATGAAGTCTTCAATCTTGTATCTTCATAGTCCAGGAGTCCGGCCAAAGGTGATAGTTCGGCTATCCGGACACCCCCTAATCCGAGACTCCCTTAGTCACCCTTGACGAAAGCACTTCTGTGACGCGCGATTTATCGTCATGGAAGTGGACACTTCTGTGATGATAATTTTGGTAATGTCATGGAACACTTCTATGACAGCACAGGTATGACTATCTTGATTCTATCATAAATTTGTCATGGATGTACATGCATGACAAAAAACGCGACCTACTGTGACAAACACGTATCATCACGGAAGTGTATTTTTTTGTAGTGCAAAAACCTATATCTACCATCCATATTGCACTTGTATCACCATCTCTTCACTGAACTAGTGCACCTATACAATTTACCATTGTATTGGGTGTGTTGGGGACACAAGAGACTCTTTGTTATTTGGTTGCAGGGTTGTTTGAGAGAGACCATCTTCATCCTACGCCTCCCACGGATTGATAAACCTTAGGTCATCCACTTGAGGGAAATTTGCTACTGTTCTACAAACCTGTGCACTTGCAGGCCCAACAACATCTACAAGAAGAAGGTTGTGTAGTAGACATCAGTCATGCCGAAATTTTCCGTGAATTTTGGGATGATTTGTGCTAGATGGTAGGCATATCGAGTGCTGGGAGTAGCAGGGAAATGACATTCCAGCAACATAAATTTCTTTTTTATGTCATTTCTCATTATTTTCATAGTTTTAGAACTAAACGAGGAGATCTAATCATAGGAAACATGTAGAACAACGAAGAAACTGGGCCTTCTGACCAAGATGCAGTATGAGGGTGAACAAGAGTACCTCGACTATTTGACTACTAAGCAAAGTCAAAGTTTGCACTCGGCCTCCATAATGGTACTGACGCCGACATCGACACTGACAGCGCCGGCACCGATGGCGGCGCCGAGACCGATGGCGGTGCCGAGACCGGCGGTGAAGGTACCGGCAGGGAAGATACAGGCGGGGAAGGTACCGGCACCGATGCCGCTACCGAAAAGAAGAAGCAGAGGATATGAAAACCTAACAAACTAGGGATTGGATGACTGGTGATCACAAAGATGGCACCTGGCAAGTTTGAGACATTAGAGCCGGAAGAACCTCGCAAGTGCTATGGGAACCAAGTAGGATGCATCCTACAGGAATGCACAAGCATCAACGACGATGACTTAAGGAGTAAAGAACATTTGACGCAGTTGCTCCTGACGAAGTTGCACAAGATATTCAAGTTCCCCGACCGGGATGATGACATAGAACAACCGTGGGATGATCCAAAGATGAAAAAGATTAACAATCATGCCATGGGCATGTTCAGCAATGATTTGGCCTCCTAGAAAGGGAGGGTGAAAAGAGCTTTTGAGGCTAAGGAACCCCTGTCCAAGATTCTGGAGGAAAATCCGACACTTATAGAAGAGGAGTTTGAAAAGTTCAAGGACACTTGCACTACCGAGGCAGCCAAGGCTAAGGCTGCAAAATTCCAGAGCCTTTAGCAAAGGAACACGGGGAAGCATCGCTGGGAAGCCGTGGCTACCTCGGTAAAAGGCCCATATGGGATAAGGAGGACACGGAACATGAAGCCGCGGGTTTCCCAGACCCCTTCGCGAAGTTCACCAACCCCTTGGAGCGTGACTTCATCAGGGCCCGCTACAAGTGGGACAAGGAAAAGAAGGTTTTTTACACGGACCAGATCACAAGGAAATTGATCAGACTACTGGTAATTATTCTTTTACCACCTTACATTTAGCTCCACATCTAGTCGACTACACATTCCTAAACGGTTCACGCTCCTTCTACAGGATAAGCAACACCAGCTTGCAGCCGAAAGCCCTACTTCTCCGATGAGGCCCAAGTGGGACACCCCTCTCAACCGGGCCTTGAATGAACTTAAGGGACTCCCTTTGGACCAGCGGCCGCAATATGGTCGTGTGCACGGCGCTGGAGACGGTGTCACGTGGAAGGTGTTTTACAATGAGGGCCCGGAGGCCAAGAAGTAGAAAAAGAAGTTTAGTTAGGCGGACATCAACGAGAAGGTGAAGCTTGCGGTCGAGAAAAAAGCAGCTGAGGACGTGAAAAAACTGCCGAGAAGAAAAATGAATTGCTATAGCAGGCAGTCAATGCAGCTGTAACTGCCTGCAGAAATGATTTTGCTACTAACTTGGTTCCAGCTATCATCAACTAGACGAAGGAAAATCCATACAAGACGGTACATGATTTCCCGTTGCCCAGTTTCGTCGGGAGCAACTCCGTGAACATCAACACCACCGCACCATCACTTGCTCATGCAACTGGGCCTCCTCTCGCACTCGCTCCCGCTCATAGCAGCCTGTCCTCAGCCTCTGGTGCGCTAGGTGGGCCTTCGTCTTTGGCTGAGCTCGACACTCTCACAGTAATTACATGTCGCACCAACATATATATGTATATATAGTATTCCCTTGTCATTGCATTTCGGATGTTTTACGTCACAGACATGTGTTTGCAGGCCGAAGAAACCCCGTGCACCATACTCTACTTGATCAAAGGCCAGAAGGTGGATGTGGGAAAGAGGATGATAATGAACCCCTGGCATCCCACGTTCCACAACCAGCCGATCCCCGTTGGGCACTTCAGGGTTAACTTGTCCAGTGTGAAATCGGGGCACGAGGATTTGCCTCCTCCAGTACAGCATGTGGGAGAGGAAGACGAGACCCCGCCGCGGATTGGAAGCTGCAAGGGTTGGGTGCTGCTATGGCCAAAGAATCTTATTCATCTAGAGCCGGCCGAGAGCACACCAATAACCACACATCAACAAGCATGTGCGGAGACCACCACCCCGCCTACGCAATTACCAGTTCCTGTAGTGCCGGGTGAGAGCGGCGGATGACGTGATGGAGGGTTTGCAATCGTACTGGCTGATGTAATCGGTCCTGCAAAACAAAGAATGGATGATGAGACGGAGGTCCACCCAATGTGTTTCCTCAATACAAACACGTATGATTGTGACATAGATATGATGAGTCAACCATATGACGAATCGGGCTATCAGCATGCTAATGAGGATATGGATGATCTGCCTGGGTAGGAAGGTCGTAGCAGGGATTGCAAGAAGTCTCTCTTCATGAAATCCTCACAGGACACGCCTGAAAGCCACCTCAACACAGAGTCAACTAGCCGGGAGTCGTACAGTGCTTAGCCCGGCAACACTGGGGAAGGGGTTAAGGAAGGGTCTAGAAGGTGTGCCTAAGAAAAAGGAGAGGAAGAGATCGGGGAAGATAACTGCCTCCAAACAAGCCATAGCACATAGCAGCCAGATGATGGATTTTGAAGAGCGTGTACCCATGAAAGGTGCGGCCATGTTCCATCTCACGGGCGAGCCGATGCTACCACCGAAACCGCTGGAGGCACTATCAAGGGATCTCAGGAGACTGCACGACCATCTGCTGTCGACTGAGAAAAGCCTACTAGCCTCGAAGGATCCAGGATATTTGACATACGCGGCTCGTGTGCCTGAGGGGAAGTGCTACATCGACACATGGCCCGTGGAGGTGTTCTTCCTGCGGTTTGACCATATCTTTGAGATGTTTCTAACAAGACGGCTCGATTATACAATCGTCCGCCTTTTTGCGCTACATATGAGCTCCGTCATGAAGAGAGAAGAAGTCCCGCAAATCTGTGTGGTGGATCCGTACTACATGCACGAGTCTTTCTTGAGTCTCGGCGACTTTGAGCATGAAACTGCTAGGGACTACCTCCAAAACTTCATGGTACAGAATAAGGACCAGGAAATTGTCCTCCTGCCTTATCATCCAATGTAAGTCAATCCTGGACAACCCTTTCGTACATTTCAATCATTCCTTCTCGCTCATATGGAGAATAATTTGAGGTGTATTTTCCCCGCAGCAACGGGTGTGATGCCCTTATCTTTCTTTACACGCAAGTCTCCCACACCGTGTATTTCGACCCTTCCAAAGACTACGAGAAGAAGTACTACACCCACATAATGAATATTCTAGATGATGCTCTCCAAGGCTTCAACATTAGAGGTGGCCACATGCAGATCAGGAAACAAAGGAACAAGAAGATGGGTTTCACGCTTAAAACTAACTTCTGCTGCATCCAAGTCCCAAAACCAAGCAAGAAAGATGGATTCTACATCCTCCATCTCATGATTGAGTTCAGCACGGATCACCAAAAGCTTCGCATGACAGGCAGAAATGATGATCATATCCACAAGTGGGTAGAATCTCATGGAGCGGATTATATACTTAGAAGAGATGATTTCTTTCGCTTCCAAAGGGACATTGCGACGATCATCATGAAACAAGTCGTCGATGAGAAGGGGATGTTCCACCACGGCTCTATATCATGAGCTGACGTCCGAACTCGCATAGGCATGCAACGTCATGACCTCACGCTGTTCAAGATGCTAGGGTCCATCCTGGATGATATCGAAGGATGGAACTTCTACTGATTTACGATGCCGATGATAATGATATGTGTCGGTTGAACTTGTATACTTTCTGTAGCGATGAAACTTTGTGATGTCCACGGTCCCTGCCGAACTTGCGTAACGCTACTTTGTTAGTTTGGGTAAGATGACCTGCGTATCTCTAGTTAATTAGTTTGCGTACTATATGTTGCATCTAGTTGCTAACCCTTTCTTTTTCGTGTTGCTCTAGTATATTTTGTTGCATATGATTGTACATCCTCTTGATCAAGATGCATCTCTAACAGGTACCTAGCTTCTTGATGGCGAGATGGAAGTGCTATGTCGTGTACAAAGGGAAGGTTCCAAGGGTATACAACGAGTGGCCTGTGTGTCAGGTGCAAGGAATGGGTTCTCGGGCGCTAGCCATAAAGGCTTCAAAAGCAGACAAGAAGGAGAAGCTAGTTACTTGAGGTTCACGCTAGCGTGAGAGAGGACTCGTAACTACCGCCTCATGTAATGCATAGTTCCGCTCTCACTCATAGTGATAGCTCTTCTCGCGTATACCTTTGTTTAGATGGATGATGTTGTAGTTGCAAGTATTCGAGACTTGCATGTATCGCTATTTTCAAGATGATGACAATATACCACTTTGTGTTGGATGATGATTATGATGAGACTATTTGTATGTATATGCTATGATTACATTTATGGTCTCGCAGCCATTTGTATGTGTATCATGATGACATTTGTATGTGCTAAAAATTCTTCTATAAAGCCTGTTCAAATACAAAACAAATATGCAGAAAAAACAAAAACTACTAAAATTAGCAGTAGCGAGTGTAGAAAAGTTAGCAGCAGCGTGAAAGTAGCAGTAGCACGCACAAGAGAAGCTAGCTATAGCTATTAGCAGTAGCGAGCTCCAGGGAAGAACGCTGCTGCTACACTTGTATATCAATAGCGCGGGAGTGCACGCGCTGCTGCTAGCGGTTAGCTGTAGCGCCCTATTAGTAGCGCTGTGTCCTGCACTACTGATATACCTAGAACCCGCGCTGCTGCTAGGCTTTCCCCTAGTAGTGAGTAGTTTTGCCTCTAAAAAGAAGCAAAAGGGAAAACCACAAAAAAAAATTTGCACCCTCTTTGTGCAAAAGTTGCACCTCTTGTATCATGGTAATTCAAGTTAAAGTAGGGCAAGTTTCAAATCCAATACCTTTGAGGTATTCAAGTTAAAAGGAATTTGGAACATGCCAAATGAGACTTTGAATGACAAGTATCTAGGCATGCCATCGATGTAGGTACTTGGAGCATTCAAGTACTTGAAAGACATGTTGTGGAGCAAGGTGAAAGGATGGATTGAGAAATTTTTATCGTCGATGGGTAAGGAGGTACTGTGAAATCTGTTACACAAGCGGTGCCGATTTATTCTATGTTTTACTTTAAATTGCCATGGGGCCTTTTGTGAGCATCCAAACAAACTTATTAGGCAATTTTGGTGGGGGAGCAAAGAAGGAAAAAGAAAGCCTGCTTGGGTTGCATGGAAAACAATGACTCAACAAAAAATCATGGGAGGACATGGCTTTCGAGATTTTGAGCTTTTTAATTTGTCTCTCCTGGCAAGACAGTCATGGAGGATACTACAACAACTGGACTCACTTTGTGCATGTATGTTGAAGGCAAATTACTTTCCTAATGCAACTATCCTCTCCACAGAGTTAGGCAGCCGGCCATCACAAGTGTGGCCTGCCATATTAGAAGGGCGCGATGTTCTTTGTCAAGGATTGGTACGGCGAACTGGAGATGGCTCCACCACAAGGATCTGGGGAGACAATTGGATACCAAGAAATAATACCATGAGGGAGATAGTGTGTCTTTCAGCTAACCCTCATGTGTTGGTAAGTGACCTCATTGATAATACAAGTGCGACTTGGAAGAGAGAGGTACTGGAACGTTCTTGGCACCATACACTAGTGCTATTTTGAGCATTCGTTTATGCACTAGATGGATGGATGATTTTTGGGCTTGGAACTTCGAAAATAAAGGGATATTCACTATGTGATCAACTTATCGCATGCTGGTTGATCCTAAAAGGCCAAGAGAAGATTGTCTTGAGGGTAATGCAGGAAGTTCTAATTTTGAAACTCGGCTTGGATTTTGTTATGGTCGATCCAAGTGCCAGGGGAGATCCGTAATTTTCTATGGAGACTGGCGAAGCACTCTATTCAGACAGAGGACATTCGCCATAGAAGGAACATGGCCGAGGTCGACAAATGCCAGTTATGTGGGATGCCGGACTCTTGGCCCATTCTCTTATAGAGTGTTCTGTAACATGTTGTGTATGGGTGCTAGTTGATGAGGATGTGGGTGATTACGTGCAAGCGTCATCAAATCTAGATGCCAAGTTGTGGTTATTTGCACTGATTAATGAACTTCCACATACAAGGTTGATCAAGCTGGTTGTTACCCTATGGGCCATCTAGATGGCGTGATGGAAAGAGATTCACTAGGGTTTGTTGGAAAGTCCGCTCATAACACATGCTTTCGTCAACAGTTTTATATCTGAACTCGAAACTATCCATGCACCTACAAGCTCAATGACACATGCTATACCACTACTAGGGAAAAGCCTAGCAGTAGCGTGTGTCTAAGGGCTATCAGTAGCGCTGGGCACCACGCTACTGATATAGCGCTACAGCTAACATTTAGCAGTAGCGCCGTTTGACATGCGCTACTGCTATACCTACTTAGCAGTAGCACTTTTCAAACCAGCACTGCTGCTAAGTTCTTTAGCAGTAGCGTTTTCCTGTCCAGCTCTAAAGAGCACTACTACTATATTTTCTCATATCTTTTTTTCTGCGTATTTGCGATGTTTTTGTACAGGTTTTATACAGTATTCTAATCATATCATAAACATGCAATGTGATCATCATATCATACACATAATAGTCTCATCATATTATCCAACACAAATCATGTCGTCACATCATAATCACGGTATATCTATACAAGTTACATGACATGTCTCATCATACATAATGTAGTACTTCTTGAGGCGTCAGTTCGTATCCCTCTCTCGCACTAGCGTGAACCTAAACTAACTACTGGTTGTTGCTCGGAAACCGGTACACCTAGGCATGACACTCCGACCACTCGTCGTATACTCCTGGCATAACACTTCTTCGCCATCGATGATCTATGCACCTGCATCTTCACATGAGTCTATGATATGCAACATATATAGTTGAGCAACAGAAAGAGACAGACTTGGCAAAAATAGAAGCAACATATCATAAGCATAAATAACAAAGTTTATCGTACCCAAAATGCCCTAACTATAATGATCTTCGCTAGTTGAGGAAGATGGTTTAATTACATCACAAATAAAGTTCCGTCGTGCATAAATCAAAGTTTCATCATAGAGAAAGTATGGACTAAACGGACACATTGTCATATCATCAATCACTCCAACATGTTGTGCCATCCATCCAAGTCAGGGAGATAGTCCCCGAGCATAGTGAAAGGCTTTAGGTCGAGACGCTGAGCCGATACGCGTGTTCGGACGTCTTCCCGTGACATTTGCTCTTCTTCGTAGAACATCCCAGTTTTTTTGACGACCTCCTTCATGATGATTCGGGCAAGTTCACGCTAGATGTGATAGAACTCAGCTCAAAGTCGATGATCCGGGATATCTCCTGTTCTGTTGAACCCTTCTGTACTCCAGCATGTGGTGGAGGACATAGAATCCATCACTAAGAGTACCATTCGGTTGCTGGATGCAGCAGAAGTCGGTCTTATGGCCGAAGGCAGGCACGCGGTTCTTTGTCTTCCTGGTCTTGATCTCTCCACCCCGTATGCCGTAGGTAAACATAACACTGTCGAGAACGGACTTGATGTGGGTGTAATCCTTTTTCTTCATGTTCTTCGATGAGTCCAAGTAAAGAGCGTGGGAGAATCGGGGGTAAAGGATGATGAGGACGACGCGCCTGTCACTGCGCAAAACAAGTACACCTCAAATTAGCCTCGACGCGTGCAAATGAATGATTGAAATGGAAGGAAAGATATCTGCGGATGACTTACATGGGATAATAAGGGACGAGAATCATCTCCTTGTCCTTATTAGCGACCATGAAATATGCGATGTAGTTACTCGTGTATTCACGGTGCTTTGGGCAGACTGCCAAGAAGCCCTCATGCATGAAGTATGGGTCAACAACACAGATATATGGTATCTACTCAATCCTGATGATGTGGTTCATGTGCAAGGCACAAAAAGGCGGACAAACATAAAATCCAGATTTTTCAAGTGAAACATGTCAAAGATGTAATCAAATCAAAGGAAGAACTCTTTCGCGGGGAATGTGTCGATGTACAACCTTTGCTGCGGCACATTAACCACGTAGAGCGGGTATCCTGGATTTTTCGAGGCGATCAGGCTTTTCTCTCTCTGCAACACATCATCATGAAGTCTCCTTAGATCGCCGTATATGGCCTCTGCCGCTGCCTTAGGTAGGATCGGATCACCGGGGATATGAGCCGCACCGGGGATAGGTATATATACGATCTTGAACCCGAGGCGGCTGGATCATAGAAGCAGCTTTGTTGTCTTTCCTCGGTCTCTTCCTATGCTTCTTTGCTACTGGAAGTGAGCCTATAATACATTCATCCTCCGGCAATTCAGACACCAACTCATCACGCTCAAACCATGAGTACTCATACTACCGAGCCATCAATCCTCCATCGTCAGAGGCGTCGGTATTGAGACACTATAGAGGGTCATCGTCATCCTCGTCGATGGCATCATGCATTGCTTCTTCGATGGCGGCAACGTCATCAGCCACTAATGGAGCCTCTTCCTCGCCTGGCACGATAGGCGACGCTAATTGGGTAGGTGGGGTGTTGGTTTTCATACCTTGTTGAGGCTGCTTGGTCGTGGGTGTGCTCCCGGCCGCTGATGCGGCTTGGAGTACGTCAGTATTTCCCCAAAGATGAAGGGATGATGCAACACAGCAACGGCAGGTATTTCCCTCAATGATGAGACCAAGGTTATCGAACCAGTAGGAGAACCACGCAACACTATGTGAACAGCACCTGCACACAAATAACAAATACTCGCAACCCAACGTGTTAAAGGGGTTGTCAATCCCTTTCGGGCAACGGCACCCGAAATTGGCACGTGGATGGGAGAAAGTTGTAATAGATTGGATAAATAGATCACGAATAAAATAAAGTGCAGCAAAGTATTTTTGTATTTTTGGATTAATAGATCTGAAAATAAAAGCAAATAAAAATAGATCGCGAAGGCAAATATAATAAATGAGAGACCCGGGGGTCGTAGATTTCACTAGTGGCTTCTCTCGAGAAAAATAGCAAACGGCGGGTAAACGAATTACTGTTGGGAAATTGATAGAACTTCAAATAATCCTGACGATATCGAGGCAATGATCATTATATAGGCATCACGTCCAAGATTAGTAGACCGACTCCTGCCTGCATCTACTACTATTACTCCACACATCGACCTCTATCCAGCATGCATCTAGTGTATTAAGTTCATGGAAAAACAGAGTAATGCAATAAGAACGATAACATGATGTAGATAAGATCTATTTATGTAGAAATAGACCCCATCTTGTTATCCTTAATAGCAATGATACATACGTGTCGTTTCCCCTTCTGTCACTGGGATCAAGCACCGTAAGATCGAACCCATCACAAAGCACCTCTTCCCATTGCAAGATAAATAGATCAAGTTAGCCAAACAAAACCCAAATATTGAGAAGAAATACAACGCTATAAGCAATCATGCATATAAGAGATCAAAGAATACTCAAATAATTTTCATGGATAAAAACATAGATCTCATCATAAACTCCAAGTTCATCGGATCCCAACAAACACACCGCAAAAAGAGTTACATCAGATGGATCTCCAAGTGACCATTGTATTGAGAATCAAAACAGATAGAGGAAGCCATCTGGCTACTAACTACGGACCCATAGGTCTACAATGAACTATTCACGCATCATCGGAGAGGCACCAATGGGCATGATGAACCCCTCTGTGATGGTGTCTAGATTGGATGTGGTGTTTCTGGAACTTGCGACGGCTGGAATTGATTTTCGTTGACTCCCGAGGGTTTCTGGAATATTGGGGTATTTATAGAGCAAAGAGGCGATGCGGGAGGCTACCGAGGTGGGCACAACCCACCAGGGCGCGCCTGGACCTCCAGGCGCGCCCTGGTGTCTTGTGCTCACCTCGGGCTCCCACTTTGGTACTTCTTTGGCCCACTGGATGTCTTCTGGTCCAAAATAATCCACAAAAAGTTTTGCTGCTTTTGGACTCCGTTTGGTATTGATTTCCTGCGATGTAAAAAACATGCAGAAAACAGCAATTGTCACTAGTACAGCGAGCTCCTAAACAAACAATTTTTAACCCCTTTCCGCGATGGCATTTGGAACCGTCGCCAAGTGAGTGTGGGCGATAGGGGGGGTCCTTCCCACATGAGCCAGAAACCGTCGGGGATATGCCCTCCTGGCACACACGTTCGGCAAAATGAGGTCGTGTGTGACCGGCAAGCGCTCAAATACGGAAATACGTATAGTAGAGCTAGAAAAATACAATTATATGGTGAATTTTTTTCCGGTCACAAGTACATCCCACACAGTCAGTCCCCGCTAAACGTTTCCGTTCGTATGTACATCCCACACAGTCACTCCTAGGAAAACGTTTCCGTTCACAGGTACGTCACACATAATTTTTCCCATTAAATTGCTTGCATTATTGAATATATCACACACGGTCCATGGAAGAAACTGTGTGGCAAAGGTTGTCCATCACACACAATTTTCATGTGGTAAATGTTTGCGCAAAGTGGCCTAACGCAAATAGTTTTCAAGAGAAAGTTGTGTGTGATTGTTCATTGATCCAACACGGTTTATTCCTAGAAACTGTGTGTGTTGCCTGAGGTCGTCGCCCACGGTATTTTTTCAACAACCGTTTGCAATAGCAAAACCCAATTAGCAGGCTAATTCGCCACTAGGAGGCTAGTTCTATGATTATTCATAATCCATTTATTAATCTAATTGACATTTCATATTAAGCACACAATATATTTCATTTTCATAATTGAAATACATCAGAGTACAATATCATATAGCTTCAGCACTCAGCTGCCCCATTACACAACTACACCAGGACCAACTTTCACATGCAACATCTATAACCTTTTGAAATTAGCATCATAGACGGTACATAGGCAGATGTATCTCACCCGGAAAACTGCTGAAGCAGAAGGCGAATATTGAGCCTTCATTGATTTTGAAGGTCTTTGTAACTTTAGGCCAGTGCCTATGGATGATTGACCGTCCATCCTTCATCCTCAGGAACACTTCAATATTGAACCGTGGGTGTTGTATGAATACCTTCCTCGCCTCCTGACCATACAGGTGGTTTGAGAGGTAATCATCAGTGAACTGCTTTGGAAAGGCCTGAAAACAAGGATGTGCATAAATATCTTCTCTATATTGGAAATGGGGCAAAGGAATAAAAAAGGCAAGGTATAATAGTTAGTACCATCCTGTAGTGAACTGATGTCTTCTCCATTGTGCAGACAAAGATCTTGTTGTTTTTTGTCGCTAATTTCTTTATCCTAACAATCTTTCTGAGTTTCTTGACTTGACTGATATTCATGGACAACTCATTTCCCCATGTGCAAAAAGGGTCAAACAGTGGGTCAAAACCTCTGACAACAGGACCTACATGTGCAAGACCAAATTGTTAAAAACCTAAATATTAGAATGGTTCCTGCAATTGCACAATAATGTGGTATTAGACAACGGACCATGCACGTGCTAACCTCGATTGTAAACCTCAGTGCTTCCCATTGTTTCCCTCCAACACATATAAGGTAGTTAGTCATCAGGTTAACTAAGGGTTCGCATGCTATTAGTAAAATATGTTGATAAAAAATAATCACATTGCAGATTCATCAGATTTATTCAAGCCACACGGAGAACCCATTTATCCAAACCAAGCATGGTTAAGAACTAGGAAATATAGCACTTGTATACGTTTCTCATGTATTAAGTGCATCCAAATTCGATTTATTCCTCACATGCACAACAATACAAAATTCTAACCACGACAATTCGACATCGCATTGCAGAATTGAACCAAGCAGTTAACTAAACACCACAACAAATGAACCAAACATTAACTGAGCACTACATTGCACAATATAACATACTCCTAATAGAAGATCAGACAGTTAATCAAACAGTTAACTACAACCAATTGTAGCAATTGTATTTGTTTCTCGTGTATTTACTACAGCCAAATTCAATTTATTCCTCACGTGGTATACAATAACAGAATACACCCACAATTTTGTAAAGATAAATTTGATTTATTTCTCACATGGAAGACAATACAAAATTGTAGCCTGAAGAATTGAACATCATATTTGCAGAATTGAACCAAACAGTTAACTGAAGACGACAACTAATTAACAAAACAATTAATAAGTGAGCACCACACTGCACGACATATAGAACATATACACTAGAGCAACAGATTGCATGGTAAAATTAGATAGCACAATTCACTAGAATTTGTGAAGGAAAGGCAGCAGCAGCACACGCAACAGGTAAACCGAGCATGCTTAACCGGCATAGATAGCAAATGGCAAGGTGCTCCTTCAAGATCTGGGGGTTGGCACGAATGGAAGCCATCGTGACCTCATCCGCGCGTGTGGCCGCGATTTGCCTCTCCGCTGCCAAATGCTCCTTGAGGTCCTGGCTATACTGCGTGCACCATGGCTTAGGATGGCACTTATTTGGTGGAGGGGTCGGTGATTTGGGTGGAAGGTGTCGCGCCGCGCCGGTGGTAGGGGCATGTGGGATGTGGAAAGAGGAGGATGATGGGGGTCAGGTGTGGATTACATGCCTGGATAGGCGAGGCCAAGGAGCGTGAAGGAGGGTCGCCGGCGAGGAGGCGGCGGCGCTACAAGCAAGGAGTGAAGGTTTCAACTTGGAAAGGAAGGCGGAAAGAGGGGAAATGTGGCTTTTGGTAAGGGGGAGGGGGCGGGGAGGTAGATATTTCCGCGGAATCCGAAAATTTGGAATCGCTTTAGCCATAAAACTGGCGTGCAAAGTGTCATCAGACACAGTCCCTTATTCACAACTGTGTATGATATGTGAACATCACAAACAATTCAGATAGCTTAACCCGTGTGTATTGAGTTTGAACGTCAAAAATTTTGGTTCGAATTTCCCTGTTTACAGTGGTCATCCACGTCATTGCATAATTTGGGTACACAAAGGAGACTAACTTGTTAATCGAGCAAGTTCAGCAATTAAACAGAGCTAGCTGACCTAAACATTACTCTAACAAATTAAAGACCAGCGCTCTTAATTAAACAAAACAAAGAGTACTACTACGGCTGGTGCTCGTCGATCTCCGCCGCCGCCTCCATGTCCAGCTCGCGCCCGACGGTCTCCTGGGGAAGGGTGAAAGTGCTAGTATCGACTAGAGGGGGTGAATAGGCGATTTTTATGGAAGTCTTCAAAACTTGAAAGTTTCAAAGACAAACAATTGAAATGCCCTAATTGATATGCAGCGGAAGATAAACTACTGTAAGCAAACCATAGTCAAGTATGCAATGATTTGAGAGCACAGGACTAATAGCAGCAAGTAGTAAGGATCAGGATGGAAGATAGTATGAAGCCAATCAGCAATAGTAGTAAAGCAATGAAGTCAAACAGGGACAACAGATAGGCAATGACTTCATGAAGACAAACTTAAGTAAGGATGGAAAGGGATAGAACCAGTTGCTCGTTGAAGACACAGGATTTGTTGGACCAGTTCCAGTTGCTGTGACAACTGTACGTCTGGTTAGGGAGGCTGATATTTAACTCAGAAGACCGTGTCTTCACCTTATTCCCCTTGAGCTAAGGACACCCAGTCCTCGCCCAATCACTCTGGTAAGTCTTCAAGGTAGACGTCCAAACCTTCACAGACTTCGTTCACCGGCAATCCACAATGACTCTTGGATGCTCAGAACGCGACGCCTAACCGGCTGGAGGATTCACAGTCCTCAAGTGTAATAAGTCTTCAGGTCACACAGACAGAAAGACTTCAGTGATGCCTAACACTGTTTGGCTCTGGGTGTTTGGGCTTTATCCTCGCAAGGATCTCTCTCTCTCAAATGCTTCGAGGTGGGTTGCTCTCAAACGACAAAAGTCGTGCACTAACTCTGAGCAGCACGCCAATTTATGGTGTAGGGGGTGGGCTATTTATAGCCACTAGGAAACCTGACCTGATTTGTTCGAAATGACCCTGGGTCACTAAGGAACTGACACGTGTTCCAACGGTCAGATTTCAAACACACACGGCAACTTTACTTGGGCTACAAGCAAAGCTGACTCATCCAGCTCTGGATAAGATTTGCTCTCATTGTCTTTGCTCGAAGACATAGGATTTGGGTTGAGCATCACTTCAGTCACTCTGACTTAGTTCACTTGGACCCCACTTAACAGTACGGTGGATCCTATGACTCAACAAAGAAGAAAAGGAAACAACGAAATCACAGTCTTCGCGCTCCATAGTCTTCACTCAATGTCTTCTCATGTCATAGTCTTCAATATGAATATCTTCTCATACCACCATTGTCTTCAATGTCTTCATACATTTTTAGGGGTCATCTCCGGTAGGTAAACCGAATCAATGAGGGACACTACCTGCGTTATCCTGCAATTCTCACAAACGCATTAGTCCCTCAACCAACTTTGTCGTCAATACTCCAAAACCAACTAGGGGTGGCACTAGATGCACTTACAATCTCCCCCTTTTTGGTGATTGATGACAAACTGGTTGAAGTTTTCAATGGGGATAAAGTATGTGAAATTGTAAGGATAGGGAATTGTCTTCATAAGTAGCAAGGGCTCCCCCTGAAGATGTGCATATAAGTAATTTGCTTTTGGAATGCAAATGCACATGGCAGGTTGTACTTGTGGAGATCCTCTTCAACTTATGAAGATAATTCATCATGCATGAAATGATATAGCAAATAGAATGACATGCATAATGAAAAATGGACGTCTGCAGAATGATCTAAGTGCGGAAGTTATCAACGCACATGCGGAATTTATCATCGCATCACAGTAAAGCAAATAAGTAGCAGACGACCATCAAGTTTAGGTGTTACAACTCAAAGAACCAAATGTTTCAAAAGCAAGAGTTGTAAGCACGAGGCAAAATATAATGCAACCGCCCATATGAACCCGCTTGAAGACTATCAACTCATACGCTTATCCCACTTTTGTCAGTAAGGACCAGAAGGTTTGAAGACATAGAGCATCTACTCGTCCTCATGAGTAGGTGAAGCAGCAGGGTTGTCGTCGTTGGTTGGCGGTGCAGACGTACTTGGTGCAGTGTCGATGCATGCAGTAATAGGAGGTCGTGAAGTAGCATCATCTTCATCATCGATCACTCTGGCATTGACAGTTGCCGTGGAGGAAGAATAGTCAGAGTCTTCAAGGGATGGAGTTCGACGCAGGGTAGCAGTCCGTGGAGGAGTGGAGTCAAACTTGAATCTTTCATTGAAGCCATCGTCTTGAAGATCTGCTTCAGCACTGAGCAGGGTCAAACTCTTCCATGATCTCCGGCAAGTTTCATGAGCAACAAATGCATTCTTGGTGGCAAGGTTTCGTATGCGATTGACATCCACCAAGAGGCTTTGCATCTGTCTCTTGAGACAATAGTGATGCTTATCTTGTTTCTGATGAAGTGCCATGAGAAGTTCTCGGTCATTGAGAACACGAGAGCGCTTCCGAGGCCTTTGAGCAATGGTGCTTTCAGTGGCTTCAGTAGGTGCACGATGAGGCAGTCGAGTATTTCCACCCATTGGATAGATTCGTGTTGCAGCTTGGACGCCTTCAAGGGGTTGAGTGAAGCTTTGGTGCTCGACATTCTGAAGACAAAGAGGCTTTTTGGCAGGGTCATAGTATATGGCTTCAACTGACATATCAACCTCTGGCAAAAAGATCATATGATTGCGAGCAGAGGGTTGATAGTTGACAGTGGAGTGTCGTTTGATGAGGCGCATGACCCATGGAGCATAAAATTTCAGACCAAACAGGTCAGATCCAGAAGCAGCAAGTTGCCTGATGAAGAATTCTTGAGTATTGAAGCTGATGCAATTGAGAATGTAAAAGACCAAAGTCTTCATAGCTCCTTCAAGCTTGGCCGCTGATGAATGTCCTTTGATAGGCCATAGAGTTCGCCTGATAATATGATATATTGTGCGCAGCAGATACTCAAGGTCTTCAACAAAGAACTCTGTTGGATATTCAGCGTCAGATGGCAAAGGCTTCATCATGCTCAACATCTGGCTCATATTGGGTTCTGGCTTATGGAAGATGCTCTCCAATGCATTGCGGTGTAGTTGACAATCAGGTTCATATAGTTCTCCAGGAGTGGCTAGCCCTGTTAGCTCGATGATGTCAAGAGCTTTGGCTTCATGATGAACGTTTCCGGTCATCCACTCGAGAACCCATGTTTTGATATCTCTGTTGTAGCCGCGAATGTGTAGAGTAGCATAGAATTGAAGCAATAGCTCTTCATTCCAGTGTTCTTTGTCTGTCACAAAGTTGAGAAGACCAGCATCACGAAAGAAATCAAGTGCTTCTTCTAAGCACGGCAGTCCAGCAATAGCTTCAGTGTCAAGGCGCATGTGAGGGAAAATGCGCCCTTGATCATACAGAACGCAGGAGTAATAGCTTCGCTGTTGATAGCTCCAGAAACAATCTGATGATATCCTTGGCTTTGAGTAGGCGTTCTTGGCACTGTCAAAGAAGGTATTGTGGCTTTTGAAGCCATTGGCATTAAAGGACCCTGGTGAGTTGGCAGTGCCTGGAAACCTTGGCAATCTTGGCTTTGGTTTCTGGACCTGAGGCCTATGCTCAACATGATAATCAAATTGAGGTCCAGAGGCAGTAGGCGGAGGTACCAGAATGGGCCATCGGACAGTGGTTAGCTGGCCATGACTGTATGCTTGCTCGATTGTATGGGGCCTTGGTGGCGGAACAGGAGCAGTGGCAACAGCTGAGGCTTCAGGCTGCACAACAGGTGCTTTAGGAACAGTGGCCTCATTAGCTTCAGGTGCAGTGGCCTCATTAGCTTCAGGCACACTGGTTGATGCAGGCTCTACATTAGCGTCAGCCATGACTATGTCATTGGCTTCATTGGCGTTGATGGTGGCAGCTTCAACATTGTCAACCTCCACTTGATGAACAGGAGGGTCGGGCACTGGCTCATTCACATCAGAAACAGCTTCTTCAATAAATGGGGGAGTTGGGACACGTACGTCTTCTTGATTCTCATCGGCTGATGCAGCCGGAATGTCTTCAGCAGCTTGGGCTTCAGACGAGGAGACATTCACAGTTGGAGTGGGTTCAGAAAATACTTGACGTGCAACGGGTTGGCGTTGCACTTCTCCTTCTGGAACGCTCGACAAAGGGACTTGAGGCCTTTGTCCTTTGTGAAGCCTGCGAAATGCTGGCAACACTTTTGGAGATGGAGTTGGCTGGGCCCCAAAGTCTTCATCTTCTTCTTGCACGGGTGGTGTAGCTTGTTGTTGTTGTTGGGGAGTACTGGGGGAGTCTTGTTGCTGTGGGTGATCCGCCCACGATGCATCCTGAGCAGTTGGCGTTAGAGGACGACCAATGCTGATGAGTTCGTTGTTCGTAACAACAGGCGATGATACCACGTTGTGTTCAATCTGAGGAAGAACTTCATCATCTTCAACATTGTCATCATGACCAATGTCTTCAGCAGCGGTGGGTTCAGCTGCTGGAATATCTTCAACTTCATGAGCCTCTTTGGGAGCAGGCTCATGGACTATCATCCTTCTTTCTTGATGTTCTGGCGCAGGGCGAACCTCTGAAATGGGTCCAACAACTAAGGGCTCTGTGGGAGCAGCCCTAGTCTTCTTGGTCTTTCGCTTCTTCTTGGAAGGAGCGGCATCAGAGGCTTCAGTATGCTTCCTCTTTCTGGCTTCAGCCTCGGTAGCCCTCGTCTTCTTCTGTTTTGAAGCGGTTGTGGAGACCTTTGGCTTCGAGCCAGTCATGCTGCTTGGGAAGATAATGTGAGGGGCTTCTTGACTTGAAGGTGCAGGTTGAGCGTTAGATGGCTTCCTCTTCTTTGCAGCCATCCTGGGGTCAATGCCAGGACGGCCAAGAGATTTGCGCTTCTCTGCCTCATTGTAGGCAAGCACACACTTGTCTGCCAAACTCTTCATGCACTCACGAGAGCCCTGAGCTTCTTCACGCTTCTTAAGAAAAGCTTCTTTAAGCTCATGCAGCATGACCTTGAAGTTTCTGACGTCTTGAACACTTAGCTTGGCCACATGCTTCTTGAATTGAGCCTTCTCATAATCAATCTTGTTCTTCAGCTCAAGTATGCGCTGAGCGAGAGCTAGCTCAGAAGCAATGGTGCCATTGAAAGAGACGCTGAGGCCAATGGGAAGCTGCAAGTCTTCAAAGCTGAGATTGGGGGTGTCGAACCACTCATCAATGAAGTTGTGGATGATTGCCACATCAAAGAGAGGCAAGTTGTTGAAGATTTCTGCTTCTTCCTTGCTCTTTATCAGTTGCCCAAGGGCATCATCAGCAAGATCTTCATCACTAGACAGATCAATGGGTTCTTCGCGCAGAATGGCGGCAGGAGTCAAGGCTTGATCAGTATGCCTGACAAGTTGCTTTTTCTTCTCTGTCTTCTTGGAGATACGGGATTGATCTTAAGACTGCACACTATCTTCAGGAGGTGCAGTGGCCAGTGGCTTCACACGAGAAGCTTTTGGAGGTGCTGCTGATCTTGAAGCCTTTATCTTCTTTTGCTTCTGCGGCTTTGGAGGAGGAGCTGGAGCTTCATCAGAGTCAGCATCATTCTTAGAATGATCCACTCTGGCACCTTGGACCACGATGTAAGTGATGAGGCCGTCAAGGTTGGAGAAGGGGCCGATGACATTAGGTTCTGCATCACGGGAGCCGTCAGCACGGGGAGCAGAGGGACCAGGGTTGAAGTCCAATCCCAATGACTTCTTATTTTTCTTGGCCGAAGCCTGAGCGAATTGAAGACTGCGCTTGAAGAGAGCATCGTTACGACACCAGAGCAATGATGTGGGATCGGTGTTCTCAGGCTGAGGTCCACGGACCACGCAGGGATAGAAGCTTTGCGCAATAGCTTCAGCTCTGTTCTTGGGTTGAAGGCCTCGATAGGGAATATCACCCAAGGTCTCTTGATAGCATTCTTCTCTGCATATTCCTTGGTCACAAACTTGTACTTGAACCATTCTTCAGCCCAATAGCGTCGAATCCATTGGATTCATGTCTTGTGCTGATGATAAGTTTCTTCAGGATCTGTCTTGTAGAGCTCAGCTAGGTCATCAGGAAGATATTTGGATGTTCCTTCTCTGTGCTGTCTGCCACCCTTCCTTGCTGATTTTTCTGCAGCGATGAACTTCAAACTGAATGGCTTCAAGATGTTCAATGGCTTCAGAGACTTACGCTTGCTGGTCAAGCAGGAACTGGCTTCAGGAGAATCAATGTGATGTTGTAAGTATTCTGCAAACGAATGCAGACTATGAGAACCAAAGGATTCTCCCACGGACACGTACCTGTGACAGCATTAGAGATGCGAGGGAAGGGGAAGAGGTCATATGCATTCTCAGAAGATTTTGAAGATAAATCAGTTTGAAGACATTGACCTCATGATGCGAAGACATTCACTTATATTTTGAGTTGGTTCCATATTTGTACCAATCCGTGAGTAAGTACAAGTGAGGAATCAAACTAGCTATGGAGTTTAAGTGAATGGACTAGGCAGTATGAGATGCAGACAGAATAGATCTAACATTGTGTAGACAGAAACCACTTTTGGTGAATAGGATGAAATCTTGAAGATCAAAAAGGTGGTAAAAATAGAGTTATAATTACCGCACGAAGAACTGCTAGATGGGATGAATAGGAGACCGAGCAGTTCAGCCCACCGTGCCCTAACTTGGCGACGGAGGACACCTACGGCGACGGCGGAGAGGACGATGTCCGCGGCCGGCGTGAGGACGGCGTCGGAGAAGTCGCGGCAGCTAAGCTCTTCGTCGCCGGCGTCGTCGAGAGCTAGCGATGGCGCTAGGGTTTTGACGGAGGTGGAGAGGTGGAAGAAGGATTTATTTACCGCAGGGGACAAGTATTTATAAGTAGGTGTGCGGCACAGCGCAATTACGCTGGTGCCCCTGGCGGTTCACATCTGAGGGGCGCGTGGCAAGCATGCAACATACTCAGAGTTGCCCCATGTTCCCACGCCCGCCAGGCATGTCGGAGAGTTGTTCCGGCTTCTTCGGATTTCAACAATAAAGATAAGTCATTTAAAACAGATTTAATGTTTGTCTCTTTGCCTTCTGCTCACTAGGACGCAGAGAAGACATTCGACAGTTTCAATAGAATGCATATGATTTGGACAGATAGAGTTTGAGATAGAAAGCACAGAGAGGTTAGGGTCCGATCACATTCACTTAGTTCAAAGATTCAAATTGAAGACATAGCTATAAGTGAATGCTGTAGAGGACAGAACACTAGTATATATATATATATATCAGAAGGCAATCAAATCATCATAGTGAAGAAAATCATGAAGATAAGTTGAAACTGAAGACAAACCAAATGTGAAGTCATTGCAAAAATAACGCCATGATTGAAACACTTCAAACAGAGAAATTTGGTGGTGGCGTTACCCACCGTATAGGAAGTATTAGACCCAGACACGGCGCACAATTATCGTGGCGCTCCGAAGTCAAATTCCTTGTTAATGTATTCACACTCAGAGTGTAAGTCTTCATTGATTGAAGATATACATTACTTTGTGTGTTGCACATCTAAGTCATCAACATGCATAAGTGTTAGGATGTGTGCCTGATCATAGGACATTAGAGAATTCCAAGACATTTAGCTCACACCATAACTTGCAAAACCTTTTCTCATCCAAGGGCTTTGTGAAGATATCTGCCAGTTGCTCTTCAGTGTTGACATGAATGATGTCAATATCTTTCTTCATGACATGATCTCTGAGAAAGTGATGACGAATTTCAATGTGCTTTGTCTTCGAGTGCTGGACTGGATTGTTGGCTATCTTGATGGCACTTTCGTTGTCGCAGAAGAGAGGTACTTGTTTTAGGTTGATGCCATAGTCCTTGAGAGTTTGCTTCATCCATAGAAGCTGAGCACAACAGGATCCAGCAGCAATGTATTCAGATTCAGCAGTTGAGAGTGATACACTGTTCTGCTTCTTTGAAGACCAACAAACAAGTGATCGACCAAGAAAGTGACATGTGCTTGATGTAGACTTGCGATCCACCTTGTCACCAGCATAATCAGCATCTGAGAATCCAACCAAATCAAATTTTGAGCCCTTGGGATACCATAATCCGAGTGTTGGGGTGTAAGCCCAATATCTAAGAATTCGCTTCACAGCTAAGTGATGCGATTCCTTTGGTGCCACTTGGAATCAAACACACATGCAAACACTAAGCATAATATCTGGCCTAGATGCACATAGATAGAGTAAAGAACCAATCATGGAGCGGTATACCTTTTGATCGAACTCTTTACCATTGTCGTCGGGACCAAGATGGTGTTTGGCTGGCATTGTCGTCGTGTAGCCTTTGTTGTCTTCCATTCCAAACTTCTTCAGACAATCTTTGAGGTATTTTTCTTGAGATATGAAGATGCCATTTCTTTGTTGACGAATTTGAAGGCCAAGGAAGAACTTCAGCTCACCATCATGGACATCTGATATTGCTCTTGCATCAAGTACCCAAACTCGTCACTATACTTCTGGTTGGTGCAGCCGAAGATAATGTCATCCACATATATTTGGCACACAAACAGTTCGCCATCATATGTCTTCGTGAAGAGTGTGGGATCGAGGGATCCAGGTTTGAAGCCTTTGCTCTTCAGGAAGTCTTTGATCGTATCATACCATGCGCGAGGAGCTTGTTTGAGGCCATACATTGCTTTGTTTAGCTTGTACACCATATCAGGGTGTTTTGGATCTTCAAAGCCAGGTGGTTGTGCGACATACACTTCTTCTTCAATCTTTCCATTGAGAAATGCACTCTTCACATCCATTTGATATAGCAAGATGTTGTGATGATTAGCGTAGGCTAGCAGTATGCGAATAGCTTCAAGCCTAGCCACAGGAGCAAATGTTTCATCGAAGTCAATTCCTTCTACTTGAGTATATCCTTGAGCCACAAGGCGTGCTTTGTTTCTGACAACTTGACCATGCTCATCTTGCTTGTTTCGATATATCCATTTTGTTCCAATAATGTTATGCTTGCGAGGGTCGGGTCGCTTGACAAGTTCCCAAACATTATTCAGCTTGAACTGTTGAAGTTCTTCTTGCATGGCTTGAATCCATTCAGGTTCCATAAAAGCTTCAGCAAGTTTCTTGGGTTCTGATATTGACACAAATGAAAAGTGCCCACAGAAATTTGCTAACTATGTTGCTCTTGAGCGAGTCAATGGACCAGGTGCATTGATGTTGTCAATTATCTTCTCAATTTGTACTTCATTTGCAACACGAGGATGAACAGGACGAATACTTTGCTCTTGCTGATCATTGTCATCATTGGAGGGATTGTCTTCGGTCTGAGCATTGTCTTCAGGTTGGTTAGGTGCAGAAATGATAAGTTCCTCTTCATGCTGTGCTTCAGAAGGCATGATTTCGCCAGTTCCCATCAGCTTGATAGATTCGCTTGGAGGAGCTTCATCTAGTGTGATTGGCAGAATCTATCTCTGTGAACCATTGGTTTCATCAAACTTCACATCCACAGTTTCGACGATTTTGTAGAGATAGAGGTTGAAGACTCCGTAGGAGTGTGAGTCCTTTCCATAGCCAAGCATGAAGCCTTCGTGAGCCTTAGGTGCAAATTTTGACTTGTGATGGGGATCCTTGATCCAGCACCTAGCACCAAATACTCTGAAGTAACTGACGTTTGGCTTCTTGCCAGTAAGGAGCTCATAGGATGTTTTGTTCGGAAGCTTATGGATGTAGACACGGTTGATGATGTGACATGCTGTATCAA
The DNA here is from genome assembly GCA_963921465.1 of Triticum timopheevii. NCBI lineage: Eukaryota > Viridiplantae > Streptophyta > Magnoliopsida > Poales > Poaceae > Triticum > Triticum timopheevii. Next base: position 526,102,009 of record OY997268.1, read on the forward strand.
TAGCTTCAGGCCAGAACTTTCTTGGTGTCTTGTATTCATCTAGCATTGTTCGAGCCATCTCAATGAGAGTTATGTTCTCGCGTTCAACGATGCCATTTTGCTGAGGTGTGATTCCCATTGTATCCAGATACAGATCAAGTCCGGTGTTCTTGAATTCAGTGCCATTGTCACTTCTGATATGCTTGATCTTCACACCATAATTGTTCATTGCTCGATTGGTGAAGTGTCTGAAGACATCTTGCACTTCAGTCTTGTAGAGAATTATATGAACCCATGTGTATCTTGAGTAGTCATCAACAATTACGAAGCCATACAGACAAGCAGTTGTTGTGAGGGTGGAGTAGTGAGTAGGTCCAAATAAGTCCATGTGTTACAGCTCGAAGGGTTGAGATGTTGTCATGATTGTCTTCGAGGGGTGCTTTGCCCTTGTCATCTTTCCAGCTTCACAGGCACCACACAGATGATCCTTCTTGAACTTGACATCTTCGATGCCAATGACATGCTTCTTCTTGACAAGTGAGTGTAAGTTCCTTATGCCAGCATGCCCCAGCCTTCGATGCCAGAGCCAACATTATGAAGCTTTTGTGAGAAGACAAATGTCAAGCTGTTGACTTGCTGAGAAATCTACCATGTATAGATCATCTTTTCGATACCCTTCAAATACTAGAGACTTGTCAGATTCCATTAGTACAAGGCAACGATATTTTCCAAATATCACAATCATGTTCAAGTCACAAAGCATTGAGACAGACATTAAGTTGAAATCAAGGGATTCAACAAGCATCACTTTATCCATGTGTTGATCCTTTGAGATTGCAACTCTACCTAGACCCAATACCTTGCTTTTACCAGTGTCAGCAAACGTGATGTGACTCTTGTCGGATGGACGTAAGGTTGAGTCCATGAGAAGACTTCGATCACCAGTCATATGATTTGTGCATCCACTGTCCATAATCCATTCTGAAGCTTTTGGTGATGTACCCTACAGTGCAGTTAGGAGGATAGGCTTCACAAGAGTGTTGTGAAGCATAAGCATTTGACACACATAGGGACCGTCACAGCTTATATCAAGATTAGGATACATAGTATGACAGGTAAGCATTTTAGATATGAAGTATATAGAATGACATTTTATCATGCGTCCTTAATGTGATTTAGGTCCCCAGCAATAGCATCGGACGCCTGTGATTTCAGGCTGGAGACCATTCTCTGCAAAAGAAAGTTAGTTGTTCTTCACCACCCACATTTTCAGGGGTGGCTTAGAAGCAATGAGTCTAAATGCAGCATCTGAGAATTTCGGCTTTGGAGCCCTAGCAAATAGCCTTGCAGGAGAAGAATGATACTCATATGAATAAGCAGAAAAGTTCTTAGTCCTATGAACATAGCGGCTCGAAGACACACGCTCATATTCTTGAGTCTGAGTATGATTTCCCTGCAAAACATTGGTGTTAGGGTGACTCAAGTGAGTCCTGTATCTGTATGAACCCTTTGGGCCATATGAAGCTATAGGTCTGGGGTTTGTCTTCTTCGTTGGTGGTGTCATGACGACATTCACAGGAAGATTCTCGATGTACTGCTTAGGTACCCAGATCTTCTTCATAGGTGGTCCATTCCTGCAGTTAGTACCAATGTACCTGGCAAACACTTCACCATTCTGATTCTTGAACAGCTTATAGTTTGCATCAAAGGATTCATCAATAATAATAGAATTAGCACAGGTAAAGCCAGATAAAGTGGATGGATCTACTGAAGGTTCCTTTGCAGCAACCCATGTGGTTTTGGGGTACTGCTCAGGCTTCCAATACGAGCCATCAACATTCATTTTCCTCTCGAACCCAACACCCTCTTTCCTAGGGTTTCGGTTCAGAATCTGCTTTTTGAGGACATCACAGAGTGTCTGATGCCCTTTCAGACTCTTATACATCCCTGTTTCAAGCAATGTCTTCAACATAGCATTTTCATCAGCAACAGCAATGGTATCCTCCGCAGAGGGGTTAGTAACCACATCAGTAGGTGAAGACAATGAAACAGTAGCAGCAGTGGAACATTCAGCAACAGATGTAGCGTTATCACGCTCAATGCATTTTAGACATGGTGGCTCAAATCCATCCTGAGCGGAACTGATTTGTTGACCGCTAAGTTACTCATTCACTTCTTGAAGATCTTCATGAGCCGCTCTCAATTTCTCAAGCTCTTGCTTCCTTTGAAGATAATCATAGGAGAGCCTTTCATAAGTAGTTGAGAGCGTTTCATGACGACTTTCAAGTTCTTGGTACTTAACATGAAGTTTTTTTATATCTTCAACTAAGGACTGTGAACGGGTCATTTCAGCGTCCAACAGGTCATCGCTTTTGTCTAACAGTTTTTGAGTATGTTCCATAGCCTTTTGTTGTTCAGTTGCAATTTTAGCAAGTGTTTTGTAGTTGGGTTTGGATTCACAATCAGAGTCATCTTCACTTGATGTTTGAAAGTAAGCATCGCGTGATTTTACCTTGGCACCATGTGCCATGAAGCAGTAGGTGGGAGTAGGATCGTCTTTGTTATCAGCTCCAGCGTTGGTGTGGAAGTCATTGTCTTCAGTGTTGAAGATGGACTTGGCAACATAGGCTGTGGCTAGAGCCAGACTTGCAACGCCAGGGTCAGACTCCTCTCCAAACTCTACCTCCGCCTCCTCAAAAGCAGACTCCTCCTCTGAATCCATTTCCTTGCCAACAAAAGCACGAGCCTTGCCAGATGAGCTCTTCTTGTATGATGAAGATTTGGAAGAAGACTTAGAAGAAGACTTTGAGGATTTCTTCTTCTTCTTGTCATCAGAATCATATTCCTTGCTCTTCTTCTTCTTCTTCTTCTCATTGTCCCACTGTGGACACTCAGATATGTAGTGACCAGGTTTCTTGCACTTGTGGCAGGTTCTCTTCTTGTGATCATGGGTGGAAGCTTCATCATTCCTTGAGCTGGATCATGAAGACTTTCTGAAGCCTTTCTTCTTAGTGAACTTCTGGAACTTCTTCACAAGCATAGCAAGTTCCTTTCCAATGTCTTCAGGATCATCAGAACTGCAGTCAGATTCTTCTTCAGATGAGGAACCAACTTTTGCCTTCAAAGTGCGGGTTCGGCCATAGTTTGGGCCATAGATATCTCTTTTCTCAGATAACTGGAACTCATGTGTGTTGAGCTTCTCAACTATATCAGATGGATCAAGTGTCTTGAAGTCAGGACGTTCTTGTATCATAAGGGCAAGGGTGTCAAAGGAGCTGTCAAGTGATCTCAGCAGTGTCTTGACGATTTCATGCTTGGTAATCTCAGTTGCGCCAAGAGCTTGAAGTTCATTTGTGATGTCAGTGAGGCGATCGAACGTGAGCTGGACATTTTCATTGTCGTTTCTCTTGAAGCGGTTGAAGAGGCTGCAAAGAACACTGATTCTTTGATCTCTCTGGGTTGATACGCCTTCGTTGACCTTGGATAGCCAGTCCTAGACTAGCTTCGACGTTTCCAGAGCACTCACACGGCCATACTGTCCTTTGGTCACATGACCACAGATGATGTTCTTTGCAGTAGAGTCCAGTTGAATGAACTTCTTGACATCAGTAGGGGTGACACCTTCACCTGTTTTGGGAACGCCGTTCTTGACGACATACCAAAGGTCGACATCAATGGCTTCAAGATGCATACGCATCTTATTCTTCCAGTAGGGATATTCAGTTCCATCGAACACGGGGCAAGCAGCGGAGACTTTGATTATCCCTGCAGTCGACATAGCTAAAACTCCAGGTGGTTAAACCGAATCACACAGAACAAGGGAGTACCTGCTCTGATACCAACTGAAAGTGCTAGTAACGACTAGAGGGGGGTGAATAGGCGATTTTTATGAAAGTCTTCAAAACTTGAAAGTTTCAAAGACAAACAATTGAAATGCCCTAATTGATATGCAACGGAATATAAACTACTGTAAGCAAACCATAGTCAAGTATGCAATGATTTGAGAGCACAGGACTAATAGCAGCAAGTAGTAAGGATCAGGATGGAAGATAGTATGAAGCCAATCAGCAATATTAGTAAAGCAATGAAGTCAAACAGGGACAACAGATAGGCAATGACTTCACGAAGACAAACTTAAGCAAGGATGGAAAGGGATAGAACCAGTTGCTCGTTGAAGACACGGGATTTGTTGGACCAGTTCCAGTTGCTGTGACAATTGTACGTCTGGTTAGGGAGGCTGAGATTTAACTCAGAAGACCGTGTCTTCACCTTATTCCCCTTGAGCTAAGGACACCCAGTCCTCGCCCAATCACTCTGGTAAGTCTTCAAGTTAGACTTCCAAACCTTCATAGACTTCGTTCACCGGCAATCCACAATGACTCTTGGATGCTCAAAACGCGACGCCTAACCGGCTGGAGGATTCACAGTCCTCAAGTGTAATAAGTCTTCAGGTCACACAGATGGAAAGACTTCAGTGATGCCTAACATTCTTTGGCTCTGGGTGTTTGGGCTTTGTCCTCGCAAGGATCTCTCTCTCTCTCTCAAATGCTTCGAGGTGGGTTGCTCTCAAACGACAAAAGCCGTGCACTAACTCTGAGCAGCCACCAATTTATGGTGTAGGGGGTGGGCTATTTATAGCCACTAGGCAACCCGACCTGATTTGTCCGAAATGACCCTGGGTCACTAAGGAACTGACACGTGTTCCAACGGTCAGATTTCAAACACACACGGCAACTTTACTTGGGATACAAGCAAAGCTGACTCATCCAGCTCTGGACAAGATTTGCTCTCATTGTCTTCGCTCGAAGACATAGGATTTGGGTTGAGCATCACTTCAGTCACTCTGACTTAGTTCACTTGGACCCCACTTAACAGTACGGTGGATCCTATGACTCAACAAAGAAGAAAAGGAAACAACGAAATCACATAGTCTTCGCGCTCCATAGTCTTCACTCAATGTCTTCTCATGTCATAGTCTTCAATATGAATATCTTCTCATACCACCATTGTCTTCAATGTCTTCATACATTTTTAGGGGTCATCTTCGGTAGGTAAACCGAATCAATGAGGGACACTACCTGCGTTATCCTGCAATTCTCACAAACGCATTAGTCCCTCAACCAACTTTGTCGTCAATACTCCAAAACCAACTAGGGGTGGCACTAGATGCACTTACAAAGGGGCTCCATGGCATCAATTGCACCATACTCGGCAAGCATCTCGCCATCCGCGTCCACCATATCTTTGGTATAGGCCTCCACGAGCTGGGCGTGGGTGGCCACGATCTGGGATCTGGCGGGCTCCATCGTGGCAAGGTATGCCTGATAACCCACAAGTAAAGGGGATCGCAACAGTTTTCGAGGGTAGAGTATTCTACCCAAATTTATTGATTCTACACAAGGGGAGCCAAAGAATATTCTCCAGTATTAGCAGTTGAGTTGTCAATTCAACCACACCTGGATAACTTAGTATCTGCAGCAAAGTATTTAGTAGCAAAGTAGTATGATAGTAATGGTAACAGTGGCAAAAGTAACGATAGAAGTTTTGTAGTAAATGTAATAGTAGCAACGGAAAAGTAAATAAGCAAAGCACAATATGTGAAAATCTCGTAGGCATTGGATCAATGATGGATAATTATGTCGGATGTGATTCCTCATGTAATAGTTATAACCTAGGGTGACACAGAACTAGCTCCAGTTCATCAATGTAATGTAGGCATGTATTCCGAATATAGTCATACGTGCTTATGGAAAAGAACTTGCATGACATCTTTTGTCCTACCCTCCCGTGGCAGCGGGGTCCTAATGGAAACTAAGGGATATTAAGGCCTCATTTTAATAGAGTACCGGACCAAAGCATTAACACATACTGAATACATGAACTCTTCAAACTACGGTCATCACCGAGAAGTATCCCGATTATTGTCACTTCGGGGTTGTCGGACCATAACACATAATAGGTGACTATAGACTTGCAAGATAGGATCAAGACTCACATATATTCATGAAAACATAATAGGTTCAGATCTGAAATCATGGCACTCGGGCCCTAGTGACAAGCATTAAGCATAGCAAAGTCATAGCAACATCAATCTCAGAACATAGTGGATACTAGGGATCAAACCCTAACAAAACTAACTTGATTACATGGTAAATCTCATCCAACCCATCACCGTCCAGCAAGCCTATGATGCAACGGCGGTGAGCATCATGAAATTGGTGATGGAGGATGGTTGATGATGACGACGGCGACGAATCCTCCTCTCCAGAGGCCCAAACAAACTCCAGATCAGCCCTCCCGATAGAGATTAGGGCTTGGTGGTGGCTCCATATCGTAAAACGCGATGAAACTTTCTCTCCGATTTTTTCTCCGCTAAAGCAAATATATAGAGTTGGAGTTGTGGTCGGTGGAGCTCTAGGGGGCCCACGAGGCAGGGGGCGCGCCCAGGCGGAGGGGGCGCCCTCCCACCCTCGTGGACAGGGTGTGGGGACCCTGGCCTTGATTCCTTCGCCAGTATTTTTTATATTTTCTGAAAAGTTCCTCCGTGGATTTTCAGGTCATTCCGAGAACTTTTGTTTTCTACACAAAAATAACACCATGGCAGTTCTGCTGAAAACAGCGTCAGTCCGGGTTAGTTTCATTCAAATCATGCAAGTTAGAGTCCAAAACAAGGGCAAAACTGTTTGGAAAAGTAGATACGATGGAGACATATCAACTCCCCCAAGCTTAAACCTTTGCTTGTCCTCAAGCAATTCAGTTGACAAACTGAAAGTGATAAAGAAAAACTTTTACAAACTCTGTTTGCTCTTGTTGTTGTAAATATGTAAAGCCAACATTCAAGTTTTTAGCAAGGATTATGAACTAACCATATTCACAATAACACTTAGGTCTCATGTTTACTCATATCAATGGCATAATCAACTAGCGAGCTATAATAATAAAACTCGGATGACAACACTTTCTCAAAACAATCATAATATAATATAACAAGATGGTATCTTGCTAGCCCTTTCTGAGACCGCAAAACATAAATGCAGAGCACCTTTAAAGATCAAGGACTGACTAGACATTGTAATTCATGGTAAAAGAGATCCAGTCAAGTCATACCCAATATAAATTAATAGTAATGCATGCAAATTACAATGTGCTCTCCAGCGGGTACTTTTTAATAAGAGGGTGATGACCCAACATAAAAGTAAATAGATAGGCCCTTCGTAGAGGGAAGCAGGGATTTGTAGAGGTGCCAGAGCTCAATTTTAAAATAGAGATGAATTACATTTTGAGCGGTATACTTTCACTGTCAACGCAACAACTATGAGAACTCGATATCTTCCATGCTACATACATTATAGGCGGTTCCCAAATAGAATGGTAAAGTTTATACTCCCCCACCACCAACAAGCATCAATCCATGGATTTCTCGAAACAACGAGTGCCTCCAACTAGCAACATCCCTGGGGGAGTTTTGCTTAATTATTTTGATTTGCTTTGATCTTTTTGATCATGGGACTGGGCATCCCGGTTACCAGCCATTTTCTCGTGAATGAGGAGCCGAGTCCACTCCTCTTGAGAATAACCCACCTAGAATCGAAGATACAGACATCCCTAGTTGAAACATGAGTTGCTCAAGCATACAAAACAGAATTTCATTTGAAGGTTTGGAGTTTGGAACATACAAATTTACTTGGAACGGTAGGTAAATACCGCATATGGGAAGGTATGGTGGACTCATATGGAATAACTTTGGGGTTTATGGAGTTTGTATGCACAAGCAGTATTCCCACTTAGTACAGGTGAAGGCTAGCAAAAGACTGGGAAGCGACCAACTGAGAGAGCGACAACAGTCATGAACATGCATTAAAATTAATCAACATCGAGTGCAAGCATGAGTAGGATATAATCCACCATGAACATAAATATCGTGAAGGTTATGTTGATTTGTTGCAACTACATGCGTGAACATGTGCCAAATCAAGTCACTCGAATCATTCAAAGGAGGATACCACCCTATCATACCACATCACAACCATTTTAATAGCATGTTGGCACGCAAGGTAAACCATTATAAGCTCCTAGCTAATTAAGCATGGCATAAGCAACTATAATCTCTAATTGTCATTGCAAACATGTTTATACATAATAGGCTGAATCAGGAATGATGAACTCATCATATTTACAAAAACAAAAGAGGTCGAGTTCATACCAGCTTCTCTCATCTCAATCAGTCCATCATATATCGTCAGTATTGCCTTTCACTTGCACGACCGAACGGTGCGTATAATAATAATAGTGCACGTGCATTGGACTAAGCTGGAATCTGCAAGCATTCAATTCAAGGGAGAAGACAAGAAAATATGGGCTCTTGGTTAGATAAACAATCATGCATATGGGCTCTTACGATCATGCAAAGCAATATGACAATGAATGCTCAAGTCATGTATGTATATGATGATGATGGAAGTTGCATGGCAATATATCTCGGAATGGCTATAGAAATGCCATGATAGGTAGGTATAGTGGCTATTTTGAGGAAGATATAAGGAGGCTTATGTGCGATAGAGCGTATTGTATCACGGGGTTTGGATGCACCGGCGAAGTTTGCACCAACTCTCGAGGTGAGAAAGGGCAATGCCCGGTACCGAAGAGGCTAGCAATGATGGAAGGGTGAGAGTGCGTATAATCCAGGGACTCAACATTAGTCATAAATAACTCACATACTTATTGCAAAAATTTATTAGCCCTTGAAACAAAGTACTACACGCATACTCCTAGGGGGGAGGTTGGTAGGAGTTAACCATCACGCGCCCTCGCCTTCACGCCAAGATAAACAATCAAAACACAATGCGCGCCAATTTGGTTACATAGTTAGTAGATCATATGTGCATGCTTCGGGAATCACAAACCTTAACACCAACATCCTTACTAAACACAACCGTCTACTAGTACCTCCCACATAATATCATCTCTCGCAAAACTATTGCAAGGAATCAAACATATCATATTCAGTGATCCACAAGTTTATGTAGGATTTTATGACTAACCATGTGAATGACCAATTCCTGTCATCTCTCTAAATAGATATAAGTGAAGCAAGAGAGTTTAATTATTTCTACAAAAGATATGCCCAAGCTCTAACAAATTTAAGTGAAGCAAAAGAACATTCTACAAATGGCGGTTTTCTATGTGAAGAGAAACAGGCAATCCAAACTTCAAATGATATAAGTGAAGCACATGAAGCATTCTATAAAGCCACATGTCGGTGTCAAAACCGGCGGATCTCGGGTAGGGGGTCCCGAACTGTGCGTCTAGGCGGATGGTAACAGGAGACAAGGGACACAATGTTTTTACCCAGGTTCGGGCCCTCTCGATGGAGGTAAAACCCTACTCCTGCTTGATTGATATTGATGATATGGGTAGTACAAGAGTGGATCTACCACGAGATCAAGGAGGCTAAACCCTAGAAGCTAGCCTATGGTATGATTGTTGTAATGGTTGTGTTGTCCTACGGACTAAAACCCTCCGGTTTATATAGACACCGGAGAGGGCTAGGGTTACACAGAGTCGGTTACAATGGTAGGAGATCTACATATCCGTATCACCAAGCTTGCCTTCCACGCCAAGGAAAGTCCCATCTGGACACGGGATGAAGTCTTCAATCTTGTATCTTCATAGTCTTGGAGTCCGGCCGATGATGATAGTTCGGCTATCCGGACACCCCCTAGTCTAGGACTCCCTCAGTAGCCCCTGAACTAGGCTTCAATGACGATGAGTCCGGTGCGCATAATGTTCGGCATTGCAAGGCGGGTTCCTCCTCCGAATAATTCATAGAAGATTGTGAACACCAGGATAGTGTCCGGCTCTGCAAAATAAATTCCACATACCACCGTAGAGAGAATAATATGTACACAAGTTCAATCTGCTGACGTTTTGTGTGGCATGACGTCATACCACCACCAAGCCTTTACCTAAATCGTTTTTTATTATACCACCTCAGCGCGTTTAGCGAAGCGGTTTCCTTGGCACGTCTTGTCGAAGCAGAGATCGTGTTCCCCTTATTCCGGGATTCCCATCAATACGGACGTGGGTAACCCAACCGCGCCATTGATGGTGGCGCTTGGGAGATAAGCGAGTTTTACCAGGCCGGTGGGGACGCATAGTCTTCGTCCGCCTATATATAAGGGGATAAGGATCCACCTTTTCACCTACGCCTTCTTCCTCCTTTGCTTATCCATCTCTGCGCACTCGAGCTCCAGCGCCCAAGTCCGCACATCTCATCTCAACCTCCTCCAGTCATGTCCGGAGCGGGAGGCAAGTGGTTGGCCTCCTCCGTTACGGAGGAGCACATCGCAAAGCTGCGCGGCGCCGGATACCTTTCTAGCGACATCGCGCACCGGTTGCCCGACGAGGGGCAGCTCATCCCCACCCCCAGGCCCGATGAGAGGGTCGTATTCCTTCCCCACTTCCTCCGCGGACTGGGCTTCCCACTTCATCCCTTCGTCCGGGGGCTCATGTTCTACTACGGTCTGGACTTCCACGATCTGGCGCCAAACTTCATCCTCAACATCTCGGCGTTTATCGTCGTGTGCGAGGCCTTTCTCTGCATCCGGCCCCACTTCGGCTTGTGGCTCAAGACCTTCAACGTCAACCCGAAGGTAGTGAAGGGCGTCCAAGCAGAGTGCAGAGGCGCCATGGTGGGCAAGATGCCCAACGTCCTCTGGCTCGAGGGCACCTTTGTGGAAACCATCAAAGGGTGGCAATCGGGGTGGTTCTATATCACCGAGCCGCGGGACCCTAAATGGGCAGCGGCCCCCGAGTTCAGATCTGGTGCCCCTATGCAGCTCACCTCCTAGAAAAAGAAGGGCTTGTTATGGGGCAGTTCGGAGGAGCTGACAGGACTCCAGTCCTGTCTCCAGACCCTGGTGAACAAGAAGCTTAGGCTTGTCAATGTGATCCAGGTCATGCTCGTCCGCCGGATTCTCCCTGCCAACAGCGGGCCTTCAATTTGTGGGAGTTCAATCCGGCACAGCACCAGGCCTTGAGGGGGCTCTTCGACACGACGTACGAAGCTACCTGGAGGGTGCTATTCAAGGGCGGAGAAGCCCCTGCGTCCGCGACGGAAGACCGCGGATTCAGCACCAAGCGCCCGGCCGGCGAGGTAAGCTTTGTTATCCTCTATGGGACATTTATTTTCTTTCATAGTTTGACTCTATGTGGGATCTAAAACTCCCAATGCCTTTGACAGGACTGGCAGAGGACGTCCGGACAGGTAGACTGTCCGGCTCCCCTTCCCGAAGACCCAGCGGACGCCCGTTTAAGGGGGCTGCTAGTCCCGGCACTCTATGTGGTGCCGGAGAAGAAGGCCAAGAAGAAGGCCACGGGAACTCGAAGAAGTTCCCGGCGCTAGGTGATATCGGACTCATCGTCCGATGGCTCCGAGGCGGACTCCTCCCCTGAAGACGAGGAGGAGAAAGAGGACTCTCTCCCAGAGGAGGGAGAGAGGAAGAGGAAGGCTCCCCCAACGGGGGAGGCCGAAGGGTCCAAGAGGGGAAGGACTATTCCCCCGGACAGCTCTGCCAACGCCAACGTTGGCGACGAAGAGTGTCCCTCAAGGGCCAGGCCTCCGGCAAGATCATAAGTATCTGGATTCCTGAATGATTTATAATTTCTCTTTTGTGTCACATAGTGTCCTTCTAATGCCGCACACTACCTGTAGTCCAGCCGATGTAGATTCCATCCCGACTGCCTCCACCCCTCGCGACGCTGAGGACGCCGAGGTGGGATCCCAGGAAGGGACCCATCAGGAGGAGGCTCCGGAGGTGCCACAAGGCAGCCTCCCGGACTTTGCGCCGGACTCCATGCCGGAACCCGCAGTGGTTCCGGAGTCCTGCTGGCGGCCCCTTCGCAAGAAGGGCAAGACCGTGACGCCGGCAGCCTCCGTCCAACCGGAGGCGCCGGACAACTTGCTGGAGGCGCTCAACGGCGCTTCCATCAAGGAAGAACACCGCACTATCATGAGTGTGGTGATTCAAAAGGTTCAGCTCGCCAAGAGCGGGCTGACCGAAGCCTTCTAACAGGCTTTGAGGTAAGAAAAATATGTAATGTAATACCGCATAGATAGTAGCCCCTCATGCTCGGTTCGGTGTTCGGAAAGAAAAACCGGATTGAGGATCTTTAAAAAGATATACGCAGGAGTGCTAAAAATTATGTCAATATGGGTTTGCAGGCTGCGCTGCTGACCTCTGCCGCACGGACTGCAGAGGTCGGTGTGTTGAAGCAGGACCTCGAGCGGTCCGAGCAAGAGCTCGGCCTTGCCAAGAAGCAACTCGAGGACAAAGAAGGTGAGTAATACCACCTTTAAATTTGTACCTTACAGAAAAGGATTTTGGCTGCAATGGAAATAACAAGGATAACGTGGGTACTGCAGGGGCCACGAACGAGGTGGCAACCCTGAAGGAGGCTGTGTCCGCGGCCGAACGCAATGCGGCCGCGGAACGAGCGGAGCGAGAGAAGCAGGAGGCGTGGGTGGCGGAGGTGCGGCAAGAGCTCCAGGCTCTCATGGAAAAGCATGAGAGTATGGAGCGCGACTCGAAGACTCGAGAGTCCGAGCTTGCCTCGGCTCTTGAAAGTGCCAAAGCCGCTAAGGCCGAAGCCTGTAAGGCCCTCCAGGAGATTGAGGATGTGAAGAAAATAGCGGCGGGTAAGGCATTTTTCATGCAAAGCAAGCATGTTAATGTAAACTACCTGACACTTACCCGAATTCGGAGCTCTCTAGGGGCGTTTGCAGATCTGCCTCGCAGCGTGTCCGACGCCGCCGCATTCTATCGAGCTGAGGAGGGGAGCTCAACGGAGAAGGTCTTCTGGTCTCAGTACGCTGAGGCCGGACATCCGGTGCCCCCTAGCGACCAGCTAAAGCAGCTGGTCGAGCTCCACAAGGTAGCCGAGCAGGCCATGAAGGGCCTCATAGTCCGGCTGTGGCCTGGAGAGGCCAGGCCTGGGAGCTACTTCGGCCTCGTGCGGCGGCTGGTGGATGCATGCCCCTGGGTGGAGGTCATCAAGCGCTCCGCCTGTATTGAAGGTGCCCGTCGGGCCCTTGCCCGCGCAAAGGTGCATTGGGGCAGGCTGGATGCGGAGAGGCCAGCGGGCAAGGAGTATCGTACGCCCGAGATGTACTATAAGACTGCCCTGAATGGTGCCCGCAAGATTGCGGATGAGTGCCCCAGAGATGTAATTATTGAGTAAACTCGCAATGTGTTATCATGTGCGCTGAAAACTTTGTTCATATGCGCTAAGCAACGCTTATTGATTTAAAATATTACCTTCTGTGCGGCCGTTTATTAAATCTAAGAGATGGCAAGTCGTCGGCTTCAGCCCCCATGCCACGAGTGCTGGGGTGTTCGGGATAAACTTGAGCGCTCTTGTTCCCATTTTTGGGTCCATCTAGGGAGGCGCTCAACACAACGAACAAGGCAACCGGACTTATAATGCTTTAACACTCTCACTTAGCCATAGAATTCTATAATTTTAAATTTCGGCGAAGCCCCTAGTATTCGAAAGACCGAGTTCGGGGTGCTATCCATGCCTTGGCCAGACAGTATCCGGTTCTTCGCTTGAAGCGGCATAAGTCTTTAGGGACTCGAAAAGACCTCTCGAACAGCGACCAGTCTCTCGCCTTATCATGACAGTCAGTTTTAGCTTTCCCCACTGAGGCGCTCGCCCAGCTCAACCAGGGCGCAATCGCAGTGGTTCTCCCAGTGCTACCTTAGCCGACAGAACGGAACGTAAGGTACCAAAACATGGGAGCCAGGCAAACCCAACTATTGACCCAAGACATGATTCGGAGCCGATTCATATAATGCTATAAGTTCGGGGTGCCGCACTTGTGAAAGTGTTCGGACTTATCACACCATAATGCGGGGAACATAAGCCCCTGGTGTATTCGGCCGTACCAAAATATACGGGTGCGAGATGTTAGTAATGAACATATATGTAAAGTAATGCAATTATAGGCAAAAAGTGCTACATTGTTTATTCAAGGAATTCTGCCATGAGTGCAGAATGATACAAATGGTGCGGTAAGCAAGGGATTGGACTAATTAAACATGTCCCCCTCCAGGGGTGGGCTGCGGATTGGTGTATTTAACAAATTTAATGCTTGTAATGGAGACCACCTGAGTGTTCGTCGCAGCCTTTGTCCCTCCCTGGCTGTAGCATCGTGAGTTCGGCAGGCTCGCCGCCGGACAGGGCCTCTGGTGAACGGAGTCCTGTGTATAAAAAGAAGAAAAATAAAAAGGAAAAGAGCGACACACTTGGGAGCCCCTGGTGTGGTTGACCCGCACTCTGGGCCTGTTGTGGTCGTGCCCCTCCCCCTATGCCCATGGTATCTCCAGAGCGTAATGATGTACGCGGAGAGCTAGTCTTGCAATCATGCGAGGGCTGGGGTTGGGGCCGCATTGCTACGCGTGCTCGGAACGTGCCAGGTGGTCTTGATTGATGTTGCTCCGGGTGCGTTTGGCCGTGTCCGGTCGTTTAATGGCCGGACTCGAAAATTACCTTAAAAGGCTGCTCTGTACTTCTGCCGCGAGAGCCGCTGTGTGTTTCTCCGTTCGGAGGGAGCGTTCCGTATTTCCATTGACCGTGATGACTCCACGAGGGCCTGGCATCTTGAGCTTGAGGTATGCATAATGCGGCACCGCGTTGAACTTTGCGAACGCGGTTCGTCCGAGCAGAGCGTGATAGCCGCTGCGGAACAGGACTATGTCGAAGATTAACTCCTCGCTTCGGAAATTATCCGGGGATCCGAAGACCACTTCCAGTGTGACTGAGCCTGTACAATTGGCCTCAACACCTGGTATGACGCCTTTGAAGGTCGTCTTTGTAGGTTTAATCCTTGAGGGGTCTATGCCCATCTTGCGCACTATATCTTGATAAAGTAGGTTCAGGCTACTGCCGCCGTCCATCAGGACTCTCGTGAGGTGAAATCCATTGACGATTGGGTCTAAAACCAATGCGGCGAATCCGCCATGGCGGATACTGGTCGGGTGGTCTCTTCGATCGAAAGTGATCGGGCAAGAGGACCATGGATTGAACTTCGGGGCGACTGGCTCCATCGCATATACGTCCCTAAGTGCACGCTTCCGCTCCCTCTTGGGTATATGGGTTGTGTATATCATGTTTACCGTCCGCACTTGTGGGGGGAAGCCCTTCTGTCCTCTACTGTTCGGTGGCCGGGTCTCTTCCTCGTCATCGGTGTGCAGCCCCTTGTCATTGTTTTCAGCAATTAACTTGCCTGCCTGCTTGAATACCCAACAATCTCTGTTGGTGTGATTAGTTGGCTTTTCGAGGGTGCCATGTTTCTGGCAAGAGCGGTCGAGTATTCGGTCCAAATTGGACGAACCCGGAGTGGTTCTTTTGAATGGATTCTTCCGCTGACCGGGTTTAGAGCCTCGGAATCCAGCGTTGACTGTCGTATCCTCATTGTTGTCGTTGTTAACGCGGCGTTTGTTTTTGTTTCGACGCGACCTGCCATTGTGGTCCTTAGTATCCGGACTGCCAGCATTTTTACTGAGGTTGTTGCTGCGAGCTAGCCAGCTATCCTCTCCCGCACAGAAGCGGGTCATGAGTGATGTGAGGGCTGCCATGGATTTTGGCTTTTCCTGTCCTAGGTGCCGGGCCAGCCACTCGTCGTGGATGTTATGTTTGAAGGCTGCGAGGGCCTATGCATTCGGACAGTCGACGATTTGATTTTTCTTTGTTAAGAACTGTGTCTAGAATTGTCTGGCCGATTCGTCTGGCTGCTGAATTATGTGGCTTAGGTCATCGGCGTCTGGTGGTCGCACATATGTGCCCTGGAAGTTGTCGAGGAATGCGGCTTCTAGGTCCTCCCAACACCCAATTGACTCTGCGGGCAGGCTGTTAAGCCAATGTCGAGCTGGTCCTTTAAGCTTGAGCGGGAGATATTTGATGGCGTGGAGATCGTCGCCGCGGGCCATATGGATATGAAGGAGATAATCCTCGATCCAAACCGCGGGGTCTGTTGTGCCATCGTAGGATTCAATGTTGACGGGTTTAAACCCTTCAGGGATTTGATGATCCATTACTTCGTCTGTGAAGCATAGTGGGTGTGCGGCGCCTCTATATTGAGCAATATCACGACGTAGCTCAAGAAAGCGTTGTCTGCTGTGTTCGGCCCAGCCGGAGTTGCTGTATCCGGTGCGACGGTATTCATCGTGGGTCGTGGGGCACCCACGTGATCCATAGATAGATCTGGATTGTCTTGCCTTGTCCTCCAATATATCCCGCAAGTCTAGCGCGTTCCCCCGTGGCTTCGTACTTTTTGAGCGGTATCGGGGTACGGTCCTGGTGGAGGGCCTAGATGCCTCTCTGTCGCGGCCACGAGGTGGTCGGTCTGCCGTATTGTGCGCTGGTGATGAAGGTTTGTATGCTTCCTCCTCTAGTCGGGGGAGCAACTTGCATTTTGGGTAGCTTTTGGAGGGGCGTTCGAGTTCATACTCTTCGGCCGCGAGGACCTCGGTCCATCTGTCGGCCAGCAGGTCTTGATCAGCTTGAAGCTGTTGTTGCTTTTTCTTTAGGCTATTTGCTGTGGCCATTAGCCTGCGTTTGAAACGCTCTTGTTCGACGGGATCCTCAGGAACGACGAATTCGTCGTCGTCGAGGCTTGCCTCGTCTTCGGAGGGAGGTATGTAATTATCATCCTCGACCTCTTCGTCTGCCGCTCTCTCGTGAGGGCTGGCTTCTGCATCCTCCTGCGCTGAATCTTGCTGGAGGGGATTGTCTTCGGCACTTTCTGGGGTGTTATTATCTCCTGTGCCGGAATCTCCATTCTTGCTATGGCAGGATTTAGAGCGGCGCCGCTGACGTCGGCGCTTGGGCTGTTTCTTTAAGGAATCTGCCTCCGCTGCCTCTTCGCCGTCCCCATCCTTTGGGGTGTCCACCATGTATATGTCATATGACGAGGTGGTCTTTAGTGCCCTGTAGGCGCTGGTTCTTGATCGTCTCCGGCATCGTCATCCATATCGTCGATGTCTTCGGAGTCGTAGTCTAGCATGTCGGTTAGATCGTTGACAGTGGCTACAAAGTGGGTGGTGGGTGGGTTTTGAATTTCTTCGTCGTCCGCATCCCAACCATCCTGGCCGCAGTCCGGCAAGGGCTCTCCTGATAGCGAGAGATGCTTTAGCGAATTTAGGATGTCGCCAAAGGGTGAGTGTTGAAAGATGTCTGCAGCGGTGAACTCCATGATCGGCGCCCAATTGGATTCGATTGGCAGGGGCGCAAGAGGTTCGGAGTCCGGCAGGGAGTCCGGCACCTCGGAGTCACGGGCTTTATAGGGGACAAGGTCGGTATTCGGCTCCATCGCTGTAGCGGTTGCAGCTCCCGAGGCGGTGTCCAGCCACCCGTCCTCGATCTGCGCGATCGGCTCCGAACTATGGGTCGGAGTGGATTCGTGTGCGGCCTCCAAGGTACTGTCCGGCGGCAGAGTTAGATCATGCCCCTCGTGACAGTGCGGCACGCTCGGCTGTGGCTTGGATCCATCGAAGATCAAGTCTCCGCGGATGTCCGCCGTGAAGTTTAGCCTTCCAAACCTGACCTGATGGCCAGGGGCGTAGCTTTCGATCTGCTCCAGATGGCCAAGCGAATTGGCCCGCAGTGCGAAGCCGCCGAAGACGAAGATTTGTTCGGGGAGAAAAGTCTCACCCTGGACGGTGTTGTTGTTGATTGAAGAAGCCATCAAGCCTATCGGTGATGACACAGAGGAACTCTCAATGAAAGCACCAATGTCGGTGTCAAAACCGGCGGATCTCGGGTGGGGGTCCCGAACTGTGCGTCTAGGCGGATGGTAACAGGAGACAAGGGACACGATGTTTTTACCCAGGTTCGGGCCCTCTCGATGGAGGTAAAACCCTACTCCTTCTTGACTGATATTGATGATATGGGTAGTACAAGAGTGGATCTACCACGAGATCAAGGAGGCTAAACCCTAGAAGCTAGCCTATGGTATGATTGTTGTAATGGTTGTGTTGTCCTACGGACTAAAACCCTCCGGTTTATATAGACACCGGAGAGGGCTAGGGTTACACAGAGTCAGTTACAATGGTAGGAGATCTACATATCCGTATCGCCAAGCTTGCCTTCCACGCCAAGGAAAGTCCCATCCGGACACGGGACGAAGTCTTCAATCTTGTATCTTCATAGTCTTGGAGTCCGGCCGATGATGATAGTTCGGCTATCCGGACACCCCCTAGTCCAGGACTCCCTCACCACACTCAAAATATTTAAGTGAAGTGCAATGTGCATTCTATAAATCAACCAAGGACTATCTCATACCAGCATGGTGCACAAAAGGAAAATGAAAACTAAATGCAAAAGACGCTCCAAGACTTGCACATATCGCATGAACGAAACGAATACGAAAACATATTGATACTTGTTGAAGAAAGAGGGGATGCCTTCCAGGCATCCCCAAGCTTAGACGCTTGAGTCTCCCTGAATATTTACTTGGGGTGCCTTGGGCATCCCCAAGCTTGAGCTCTTGCCTCTCTTCCTTTTCCTCATATCGAGACCTCCTCGATCAAAAACTTCATCCACACAAAACTTCAACAAAAAACTCGGTAAGATCTGTTAGTATAATAAAGAAAATCACTACTCTAAGTACTATAGCAAACCAATTAATATTTTGTTTTTTATTGTGTCTACTGTCATATAGCTTTTCCATGGCTCAATCCACTGATAGAAATTGATAATTTCATCAAAACAAGCAAACTATGCATCAAAAACAGAACAGTCTGTAGAAATCTGAACATTCACCATACTTCTAGTACCCCAAAAATTCTATCAAAATTAGAAAAAATAAAACATTTGTATAGCAATACAGTGCATAAAGAATCAGAACCGTTTGACACTCCAGTAAAAAACGTAAAATCGTGCACTACAGCCAAAGTTTCTGTCCTGCACCGCACAAACCAACAAGCATTGTAAACATCCTAAAGGCAAACCTTGGCACATTATTTTTATAATACAATGGAATTTTACAAGGGGATAATTATTTTTGATGAAAATTTTCTGTAATCAAGATTCACAAAGTTTCCGTGAGCATGAACAAAGTTCAAGGAGCTCTCCCACTTCAACAATGCTTGTCTTTCTCACTTTCACTTTCCTTTTTGAAAAGTTTTGGGTTCCCCTCTTTTTTAGACTACATAAAAGCACTCAAAAAAAATAAATTACCCTCTAAAACTTCCGGGTTGTCTCCCTGGCAGCGCTTTCTTTAAAGCCATTAAGCTAGGCATATAGTGCTCAAGTAATGAATCCACCCGGATTCCAAGATATATCAAAGCCAATTTTAATTAACAATGATTTGTAATTTAGTAGTGAGCACAAAGTAACATATATCAAGCAACAATGAAGTCTAACTCTCTTCCTATGCATCGGCATGTCATAAAAGAACAATTCATGCACACATAGTAAAGGCCAATGCATAGAATAAACAGTTTCTTGCAATTTTATCATATTGAAAACATAGAGAGGTGGAGATATAGTTCCTCTCTCATAATAATTGCAAGTAGGAGCAGCAAGCACATGCATATTATATCTATCAAAATCATCATGTGCAATGGTAAGGGCAACCCATCAATAGAATCCTTAATAAGCACAAACTTCTCCGATATAGTGTAGTAGGGAGAATTCAAAAAGATAATAGGACTATCATGCGTGGGTGCTATAGCAACAATTTCATGTTTAACATAAGGAACTATAGCAAGTTCATCTCCATAAGCATAATTCATATTGGCATCTTGGCCACAAGCATAGCAAGCATCAAGTTCATCAAAAAGGGATATTTCAAACGAATTAAAGGGATCATAGCAACCATCATAGCAATCATCCTTCGGTAAGCACAAAGGAAAATTAAACAATGTATGAGTTGAAGAGTTACTCTCATTAGAAGGTGGGCACGGGTAGCTAATCCACTCTTCCTCCTTTTGTTCTTCGCTCTCCTCATCATGTTTTTCATCCAATGAGCTCACAGTTTCATCAATTTCTTCTTCCATAGACTCCTGCAAAATATTAGTCTCTTCTTGGACAGCGGAGGAGTCCTCAATATATGGTTTAACATAGGCATTAGAAGCATAATTATCATAACAATATTTAAATATGGCAAAATTTTCAGATTTGTAGAGAGTAGCATCATACTTTTCAATCAAAGAAGCAATCTCGTAGGCACCCTTAAAAGCAACAAATTCTTCAATTTGTTGAACATCATAGTAATTATAAACACCCTTAGCATACGAAGATACGATTCCATTATCACTAAACTCACATTGGTAGGGAAGGTGTTTCTTAGGGTTTTCAGAACAACAAGTAAAATCATAAATTTCACATAAATTCCAAGCATAGCATTGCAAGCGATGAATTTGATCCAGTAAAAGTTTCCCTTTTTCAGATATACGGTGTCGCACATAACAAGCATGCTCATCTAAAGATTTGCCCTCAACTAAGCTAGCTGGGTTTTCAGCACGAGCACAAAGGGATCGAAGATGATCCAAGTAAAAAGCTTCAAGAGTGTGATAGATTTTGAGCGGTTCTACAACCATTGGTTCAGTAGGTACAACTATTTTTTTTGTATTTTGCGTTTCCTACCCATAACAAAAGATAGAAAACAACTAAGAACAACAAATAAAAATTACTTAGTGATAAAGCAAACAAGCACACACGAGAATAATCACCCCACGCTATGACTCCCCGGCAACGGCGCCAGAAAAAGGTCTTGATAACCCACAAGTGTAGGGGATAATTGTAGCCTCTTTCGATAAGTAAGAGTGTCGAACCCAACGAGGAGCTAAAGGTAGAACAAATATTCTCTCAAATCTTATCTGCCACTGATACGACTCTATGCACGCTTAGTGTTTGCCTTACCTAGAACAAGTATGAAACTAGAAGTACTTTGTAGGTGTTGTTGGATAGGTTTGCAAGATAATAAAGAGCACATAAATAAAAAGTAAGGGCTGTTTAGATAAAGAAGCAATAAAGTAAATATAGCGAGTGTGTAAAAGTGGTGGTAAGAGTTGTGAAATCGTCCCTAAGCAATTGGCTACTTTACTAGACAGATAGCAAGTTTTATGTGGGAGAGGCATAAGCTAACATACTTTCTCTTCTTGGATCATATGCACTTATGATTGGAACTCTAGCAACCATCCGCAACTACTAAAGATCATTAAGGTAAAACCCAACCATAGCATTAAAGCATCAAGTCCCCTTTATCCCATACGCCACAACCCCCTTACTCGGGTTTATGCTTCTATAACTCAAGCAACCCACTATAAGCGAATCATGAACGTATTGCAACACCCTACAGCGGGAATCCCTCACTCTTGCGCGACAAGGAGGGCACAATAGGACAGCAACATAACCACAAGCAAATTAAACCAATCATAGCAATTCATCAATCACCGGTAGGACAACGAAAATCTACTCAGACATCATAGGATGGCAACACATCATTGGATAATAATATGAAGCATAAAGAACCATGTTCAAGTAGAGGGTACAATGGGTTGCGGGAGACTGGGCCGCTGAATATAGGTGGGGGAAGGTGATGGAGAGCTTGGTGAAGATGGCGGAGGTGTTGGTGTAGATCGCGGTGATGATGATGGCCTCCGGCGGCGTTCCGGCGCCACCGGAAGCAAGGGGGAGAGAGCCCCCCTTCTTCTTCTTCTTCCTTGACCTTCTCCCTAGATGGGAGAAGGGTTTCCCCTCTGGTCCTTAGCTCCCATGGCTTGGGAGGGGAGAGAGCCCCTCCGATATTGGATCTGTCTCTCTGTCTCTCTTTTTTTCTGCATTCCCGGATTCTGCCCTGGCACCGTTTCTTTTATATCTGGAGATCCGTAACTCCGATTGGATTGAAACCTTCGCCCAGATATTTTTCCAAAAATTAGCTTTCTTGCGGCCAAAGAAGAGCAGCAACCACCTTACAAGAGGCCCATGAGGGTCAGGGGCGCGCCCAGTATAAGTGGGTGCGCGGGCCACCCTCGTGGCCACCTCGGGCACCGTCTCGCGTTAATTTTACTTCCCAAAATTCATAAATATTCTAAAAATAAGCTCCGTCCATTTTTATCCCGTTTGAACTCTGTTTGATATTGGGTTTCTGTGAAACATAAAACATGCAACAAACGGGAACTGGTACTGGCACTGGATCAATATGTTAGTCCCAAAAATAATATAAAAAGTTGCCAAAAGTATATGAAAGTTGAATAATATTGGCATGGAACAATCAAAAATTATAGATATGACGGAGACGTATCATTGGGCCAGAAGAGTCCCGAGCCGTCCACGATGGTGGAGGGCGTGCCCACCCCCCTGGGCGCACCCCCTATCTCGTGGATGACTCAGAGACCCCCCTGACGTGAGACCGACGCCAAAAATTCCTATAAATATAGAAACCCCCGAAAAGAAACCTAGATCGGGAGTTCCACCGCCGTAGTTCCGGCACCCTACCGGAGGGGGGATCCATCACCGGTGACCATCTTCATCATCCCGGCGCTCTCCATGACGAGGAGGGAGTAGTTCACCCTCAGGGCTGAGGGTATGTACTAGTAGCAATGTGTTTGATCTCTCTCTCTCGTGTTCTTGAGGTGGTTTCGTACCCTACCATAACCTCTTCGTTTGTTCTCCGCTATTAGTGAATTTGGAGTGACTCTTTGTTGCATGTTGAGGGATAGTTATATGATCCAATTATGTTATCATTGTTGAGAGAACTTGCACTAGTCAAAATATGAACCCTAGGCCTTGTTTTGAAGCATTGCAATACCGTTTTCGCTCACTTTTATCATTAGTTACCTTGCTATTTTTATAATTTCAGATTACAAAAACCTATATCTTGTATCACCATCTCTTCGCCGAACTAGTTCACCTATACAATTCACCATTGTATTGGGTGTGTTGGGGACACAAGAGACTCTTTGTTATTTGGATGCAGGGTTGTTTGAGAGAGACCATCTTCATCCTACGCATCCCACGGATTGATAATCCTTAGGTCATCCACTTGAGGGAAATTTGCTACTGTCCTACAAACCTCTGGACTTGGATGCCCAACAACGTCTACAAGAAGAAGGTAGTGTAGTAGACATCAGTGTACAATATGGTGCACGGGGTTACGTCGGCCTGCAAAGACATGTCTGCGATGTGAGACATCCAAAAGGCAATGGAAACGGGAGATTATACATATATTGAAGAGGGTCGGTGTGATAGGTACCGTGAGGGCGTCGAGCTAAGCCAAAGATGAAGCACCGCCAAGCACGTCCGAGACGGAGGATAGGCTGCTATGAAAAGGTGCGAGAGCTGGTGTAGGCCTGGGCATTCGGTTAGACCGAGCAGTTCGGTTCGGTGCCTCGGTTTATATTGAAATTCGGTTTCCTGGTTTTGCTGACCGACCGGTCTCTGGAAAAATCAATGACCGACACTTAGGTCCACTCAAAATTCGGTTTGGTGCTCGGTTGTAACTGAAGAGACCCAATGTTGGTACGAAAGGAAGAAATCACGAGTTAAATCATGGAGAAAACAAGAACAGCCGGACACAAATCAATCCGAACATGCGTAGCATACATGGTTGTGGGGACTGATACAAAGAAAACGGGGCAGCCGGCGGTGAGCCCAAGACCGCATTGGAGCAATGGACGTCATCGGGCCACCCACAGGAGCCATGTGCGCCGCCGGCCACCACCACGCAGGGGCCATGGGCGCCGCCGGCCACCGCCGCGCCATCGCGCAGGAGCCATGGGTGCCGTCGGCCGCCGCCGCGCCATCGCGCAGGAGCCATGGGCGCAGGCACGCAGCGGTCGCCGCTAGTTTTGTGCAAGGTGAGGATCAGAAGTGGAGACGGTGGTGCTTCGTGCGTGCGTGAAGCCTGGAAGGAATACAAGATAAGATGTAGGAGGCGGAGCTGTGTGTGTTTGTGGCTGAGATAAGGCTGGAAAAAAAATGTGTGGTTGGGTTCTTACGAACGTGAATGGGCTGTTGGCCTTTGTACGTCGGGCTTTAATACAACCCAGTATTTTCGGTTAATTCGGGTGATTCGGTCAACACACTGGAACAACCTAATTCACTGAAGCAATTTCGGTTTCTTAGGTTTGCTGACCGAGCGAACAATCGATGCTTCGTTTCTTGGTTTTTTCGGCTTCGGTCTTGGTTTTTTCGGCTCCGGTCTTCGGTTCTCGGTTTTTATGCCCTCCCCTGCCGGTGTAGGAGCAGGTGTGGGAGCCAGTGCAGGAGCAGGTGCGGGAGCCGGTGTAGGAGCAGGTGTTGGTGCAACGCTAGTCGAGCTACTCCGCAAGAAGTTGGAAAGGGGAAAGTACACTGCATCCTTATTTGGATTTTGCTTGGTCCAACTAACGATAGCCAAAACCAAGACATTGTACGAAGCTGCAATCTCCTCTTTTGCGGTAGCTACTGCTGCTTTGACTGTCTCAGCTGATTTCTTATCAACCGCAATCGCAACCTTCTTGTTCATGTTTTCTTCATTTAACCTCCGTCTTTCCTTTCTCTCCTTCGTGGTCTCACGGCAGTACTTTTTCCACGTGGCGCCGTCTCCGGCGCCGTGCAAGCGTCCATACGACGGCCGTGTGACCACCAAGAGTCCTTTCAGTATGTTCAAGGCCCGGTTGAATGGGGTGCCCCACTTGGGCCTCGCCAATGCCTCACACGGCGAGTCGCTTTCGACCGCAATCATGTGCTGCTCTTTCTGCAAAAGGAACAAGGATCTTTTACAAATATGACTAAACGTGTAGTCAAATTGATCAGAAGCTAAAGTTAGGGGGTAAATTAAAAATTACTAGCAGTCTCATGAACTCCGTCGTGACCACGTCTGTCTAGAAAACCTTCTTGACTGGGTCCCAATGGTACCGGACCCTGATGACGTCACGCTCCTGCGGGATGGTGAACTCCGCCAAGGGGTCTGGGATGCCCAGACTTTCGCGTTCCGCATCCTCCTTGTCCCATATGGACCTCTTCCCCACGTAACCATGGCTTCCGAGGTGGTGGCACCCCATGTTCCTCTCTTGGAGCCGCTTCATGTACTCTGACTTTTGTTTGGCAGCTTCGGCAATGCAAGCCGCCTTGAATATTTCAAACTGCTCATCTGTAATTGTCCGATTATCCTTTACAATCTCGGAGTAGGGTTCCTTTTTGTCGATGATCTGATGTTTCACCCTTACTTTCCAGGTGGACAACGCGCTGCTAAACTTGCTCATGGTGCGTCTGTTTATCTTCCATTGTCGGGTCTTTATCTGGATCAGTATATTTGATTTCATCCCGGCCCGGGAACAAGAATACTGGTGCAGCTTAGTTAGGAGGGACTGCTTCATATCTGGTATCTTCTTTAGTTTCTCATCGTTTATGGTGGCAGTTGTCCATAGGATGCAGCCTATTTGATTGTCGTAGCATGCGCGCGCTTCTGCAGGCTCTTTTGGCTCAAAATTGCCGTTGTCCACCTCCGTGACCACCAATCTATTAGTAATGAGCTGGTTTGGGTGCCGTTGCCTCTTCTTTTTCGGTTCTATACCGGCTTCGCCAGTCTCGGTGCCGGTCTGGGTCTCAGCACCGGTCTCATGTCGGTCTCAGTCTCAGATGTGACAGGTGGGCCCTCCAACTACCGTTGCTCATCGAGAAGGTTCAAATAAGCGCCTGACGCCACGTAGACGTTGCAATTACCAGAACCCTGTCCTTCATCGTTGCTAGCCATGTTTCCTATGATTAAATCTAGTCAATTAATCTAGCCCTAATAAAATGAATAATGACATAAAAAAAAGGCCTATGTTTTGCAGGAATGTTGATTCATTCCCGGTGCGGCAAATCCCGGGCACTCGATATGTCCTAGTTGGTAGCACAAGTCATGCCGAAATTCACGAAAAATTTCGGCATGACCTTTGCTAAAAAGTGGACAAATCAAGCACCTGAAATTTGCCGGAACGAAAATGAATCAACATTCCGACAAAACATAGGCCACTTGGCTTCATTCCCTAGAAACAACAAAAGGCCACTTGGGCACAATCGAACCACTTCAATGTTGCACATAACAGGACCACTTAAGAACATGTACATGAGCAACTACAATAGTAATAAACATGATCAAACACTATTGAGGAATTTGCATATAACATGACCACTTCAAATTTGCATCTCCTAGTGTTTGACACTTCAGGAAAATTTACACAAATTTCAAATTATGAACCCTAGAACTCAATTCAAATTATGTCCTAAATTTCTGTCATAATAAAAAATCAGTAAAAATTAAGAACCTAGTACACTTTCAGCACTGATAGAAATTTATATTTTTATAATGAATTTTTTCTCTAAACTAAACCCTACTGCCCTAATTAACATCTAGTTAAACCCTACTGCCCTAACCTTACTGCCCTAGTACTTAAGCATCTACAAGTACTAACTAATTAGATGAAACCTTGCTAGCTACTTAAGCATCTACAGCTACTTAAGCACCCGTTGATGAACCCTAGGAACTATACAACTACTTAAGCATACATTGGGTGTAGAACAACTATACAAGTACTTAAGCAACTATATATACAACCCTATAATATATTTAGTTAACTACTTAAGCATATCCAAGTTTGTCCTAAAAATAATATTTAGTTAAGTACTTAAGAATATACAAATTTGTCCTAAGAATTCAAGTAACTACTAATTTCATTCATTTAGGTCATTTATTTAACTTCACCTAATTAATCTAGTAAAACCTCACTTCCCTAATTAAAAAACATCTAATAAACATCTACTAATATCACGACTGCCCTAACCTAATTAACATCTACTAGTACCACTATATATACTACTAGAAGCACTGTTGCAACATTTTCTTCATTTTATTCTTCTAAAAAAACAACTATGAAAACAAAAACCATAATTAAAACCTACTGCCCTAATTAATTTTTGCTCTAAACCCTACTGCCCTAACTAAATATTTGCTCTAAACTAAATTTTTTTTCTAACCTAGTTTACCTAGCTAGTTAACCTAATGAACCTAATTAACCTAGATAGTTAACCTCGTTAGCTAACCTAGTTAGTTAACCAAATTAACCTACCTAGTTAACCTACTTAACCTAGCTAATTCCTAGGGTTCATAACTAAATTCACCTAAGTAAATTAACCTAGAGAAAAGGGGTGGGGGCTTACAGAGAGGGTGCTTGGGGGAGACGATGGCGGGGAGGTGCTCGGGGGAGACGGTGGCGGGGAGGGCGTCGAGGGTGGCTCCGGCGGCGGCTCCAGTGACAACGATGGATGCAGGGCGACGAAGGAGCATGGGCGGCGAGGAGCGGACGAGGGTGGCTCCGGGGGAGCGCACCTCCGGTGGCGGCGATGGCACGCGGCTCCGGCAGCGGCGACGGAGGCAGGGCGACGAGGGATCAGAGGAGGCGAGGGAGAGGTTGGGGGATGCGAGAAGAATGGGGAATTGGAGGAAGGAGGGAACCCCGCGCAGGGGAAAATCAAACTTAGTTGTAGCACTTTTACCCAACAAGCGCTATAGCTACTTAGCTATAACGCTTTTTGGGAGAACGCGCTGCTGCTATAGATAAGTTAGCTATAGCGCTTGTTAGTGAAAACACGCTAAAGCTAAAGTAGCTATAGAGCTTTCGTCAAAACGCGCTGCTGCTATTGCTTTCATTTTTTCTTTTTCTTTAATTTTTCTTTTCTTTTTTTCTTTCCTTTTCCTTTTGTTAGTTGCAACACTGTCGCTTTAAAATGCTCTGCTACTATTTTGTTAGCAGTAGCGCGGTTTCTAGAAGGGCGCTACTACTATACCAAGCTTGGCAGCAACGGTTAGAATAGTCATAGTAGCTAGCAACGCATTTTATGAGGGAAGCGCTACTGCTATTTGGGTAGCAGTAGCGTGCTGCTTCGTCCCGCGCTACTATTACTTAGCAGTAGCGCTTTGTTTTAACAAGCGCTACTGATAAGCCTCTGTTTATTAGCTTTTTCCTAGTAGTGTACCTCAGGCAGCAACATCTTGAGTTGTGCAACACTGGATTGCTCCTAGTCCAAGCATGACAAAGATCCAGGTTGAGGGGGAACTATCAAGGGACGGAACTAGTGTGGCAACTGCAACAGTGTGTTGAGACCATACGAGTTTGTTCTTGGGCTCCTCAGCGATGGTTTTTACTGACATAAACTACCCGGCGACCCTGGTGGCACTCGCGTGCCGTGAAGCCTTGGCTCTTGCATTGGATTTATCACTCAATTGAGTCGTCATTGCATGTGATTCAAGTCAGTGGTAGAGGAGATAAAGAATGGCACTGAAGGAAGGTATACCACCATTATAAAGGAGATTCGTGCCGAATCAAGATATTTCTCAAGTTGTGAATTTATTTTTGAAAGTCGTGATTTGAATTATGATGCTCACAATTTAGCTAAGTTTTCTTCTTTAGCTGGTGGTCGCCATTTGTGGATGGATTTACCCCACAATTTTTTTGTGATCCTTGTAAACCGTGCTTCTAGCAATCAATAAAGTGTGGTTTACCCCTAAAAAGTACCAAAATAAGGTCTCCCTCTTATCCATATTAATTATCGCTCAAATGGATGTACCTTCACGTATTTCAGTGCAAGTCACATTGGTTTGAGCAACAATTAATATGAATCGGAGGGAGTAGTACTTGTCACATAGTACTTATAATGATGTGCAACCTATGAGAAGAAGTTCTTTTAAGTTCAGTGGGCCGACTCAGTATGGTAGTCGTCTCGATTCTTCTAGTAAACACATGAAATTTCATTGTTTATTATTTTTACCATTCCTTTTCCTTTCTTTTTCTATTTTCCTTTTCTTGAGATTCTTGTATCTCTCCTTTACCTTTCTCTTTTTTGTAAGTTTTTTAATCTTTATTTCTCCTTTTTGCTTGTCTTTCTTTTTGAGAATTATATAACATTTTAAAAAAATGCATGAGCATATATTCTGGGGTTAATTATATAAACGTCACTCCAATTATGGTGATTCATAAAAATGACACTACAATTTCCAAACTTTGAAAAATGCCACTGGAATTTTTGCACACTTTGAAAAGTGCCACTCCAGACTTCAAAAAATGCCACTGGAAATGGCATGAAATGGCATTTTTCAAAGTTTGAAAATTGCAGTGGCATTTTTCGGAATCGCCAGATTTGGAGTGGCATGTATCAAATCAACCCCATATTCTGACACATGCATACTTTCTTTTTTAAAAACATAGTAGTGAAGGGGGGGTGGATTTAGACTCATTATGTAACCATTAGTTCTGCTAACATAAATGATTGGTAGCAAGAAGACATATGACTAGTTGATACGTCTCCAATGTATCTATAATTTTTTATTGTTCCATGCTATTATATTATCTATTTTGGATGTTTAATGGGCTTTATTATACACTTTTATATTATTTTTGGGACTAACCTATTAACCAGAGGCCCAGCCCAAATTGCTGTTTTTTTTGCCTATTTCAGTGTTTTGCAGAAAAGGAATATCAAACGGAGTCCAAACGGAATGAAACCTTCAGGAGAGTTATTTTTGGAACAAACGCAATCCAGGAGACTTGGAGTGGACGTCAAGAAAGAAACGAGGCAGCCAAGAGGCAGGGAGGCGCGCCCAGGGGGGTAGGCGCGCCCCCCACCCTCATGGGCCCCTCGTGGCTCCCCTGACCGACTTCCTTCGCCTATATATACCCATATACCTTGAAAACACCAGCAGCACCACGAAACCCTATTTCCACCACCGCAACCTTCTGTACCCGTGAGATCCCATCTTTGGGCCTTTTCCGGCGCTCCGCCAGAGGGGGAATCGATCATGAAGGGCTTCTACATCAATACCATAGCCTCTCCGATGAAGTGTGAGTAGTTTACCACAGACCTTCGGGTCCATAGTTATTAGCTAGATGGCTTCTTCTCTCTCTTTGGATCTCAATACAAAGTTCTCCTCGATCTTCTTGGAGATCTATTCGATGTAATTCTTTTTGCGGTGTGTTTGTCGAGATCCGATGAATTGTAGGTTTATGATCAAGATTATCTATGAACAATATTTGAATCTCCTCTGAATTCTTTTATGTATGATTTGTTATCTTTGCAAGTCTCTTTGAATTATCAGTTTGGTTTGGCCTACTAGATTGATCTTTCTTGCAATGGGAGAAGTGTTTAGCTTTGGGTTCAATCTTGCGGTGTCCTTTCCCGGTGACAGCAGGGGCAGCAAGGCACGTATTATATTGTTGCCATCGAGGTTAAAAAGATGGGGTTTATATCATATTGCTTGAGTTTATCCCTCTACATCATTTCATCTTGCCTAATGTGTTACTCTGTTCTTATGAACTTAATACTCTAGATGCATGTTGGATAGCGATCGATGTGTGGAGTAACAGTAGTAGATGCAGAATCATTTCGGTCTACTTGTCACGGACGTGATGCCTATATACATGATCATGCCTAGATATTCTCATAACTATGCACTTTTCTATCAATTGCTCGACAGTAATTTGTTCACCCACCATAATACTTATGCTATCTTGAGAGAAGCCACTAGTGAAACGTATGGCCCCCGGGTCTATTTTCCATCATATAAGTTTCCGATCTATTTTATCTTGCAATCTTTACTTTCCAATCTATATCATAAAAATACTAAAAATATTTATCTTATTATCTCTATCAGATCTCACTTTTGCAAGTGGCTGTGAAGGGGTTGACAACCCCTTTATCGTGTTGGTTGCAAGGTTCTTATTTGTTTGTGCAGGTACGAGGGATTTGCATGTAGCCTCCTACTGGATTGATACCTTGGTTCTCAAAAACTGAGGGAAATACTTACGCTACTTTGTTGCATCACCCTTTCCTCTTCAAGCGAAAACCAACACATGCTCAAGAGGTAGCACTAGTATGCTTGGGGAGGATTTAAGGGCAACTTCAATGCGGACCCTCAAACTTCCCGCATCCATCCGGACGTATTTCGCCATCCAACGTGGTTCTGTATTCATCCGCTCGCTGGTCCGGACGTCTTTTTCGGCAAACTGGAGGCAAACTAGGGGGCTTTGCGGTAGTCCGAGCACCAACCACGTAGGAGTCCGACAGCCCCGCCGTACTAAAATCCCTTCAGTCCCTTTTCCTTCCACTCCACCCTACTTGATCCTTCCTTTCATACAAACCCTTGTTGTTTGATGTTGTCGTTGTACCTCCGCTCGCCGTGTAGGCATCCTTGGACATACGCAAACCCCACCCACGTTACTGCCCACTTTGGACTACGCTGCTATCCACCTAGGAATCTATAGGGAATCGTTGCATGGAAAACAAAAAAATTCTACGCACACGCAATGATCTATCCATGGAGATGCATAGCAACGAGAGGGGGAGAGCATCTTCACACTCTTGAAGATCTCTAAGCGGAAGCGTTTATCAACGCGGTTGATGTCGTCGTACACCTTCACGATCCATCCCGATCAAGTACCGAACGTACGGCACCTCCGCGTTCAGCACACGTTCAGCTCGATAACCTCCATGCCTTATTGATCCAACAAGACGGGCGAAGTAGTAGATGAGTTCTGGCAGCACGACCGCATGGTGATGGTGTTGTTGAAGAACAATCTCCACTGGGCTTCGCTAAGCATAACAGAAACTATGACGGAGGGTAAACTAGAGGGGACGGGGTTGCCGGCACATGACTTGGTGATTCTTGATGTGTCTTGGGTGCTAGCCCTGCCCCTCTATTTATATGTTGAGTCTTGGGGTCGAAACTTGGAGTAAAATCCTCCTCAAAGTCGGTTTTGCCCGCAAGGAAGAGTCCTTCTCGGACTTCCTGGACCAGACGCCATAGTCCTTGGCATCTGGCCCAGACGCCATGGGCCTCGGTGTCTGGCCTAGGGCCAGATGCCAGGTTCTCTGGCGTTCGGCCCCCTGGCCTCCGCAAAACTCCTTTTGCACTGACCTAAAGCCCCGTGGGCTTTACCCCTTGGCCGAACCATATCATCCTATATATCAATCTTACATCCGGACCATTCCGGAGCTCCTCGACATGTCTGTGATCTCATCCTGGACTCTGAACAACATTCGGTCACCAACATACATAACTCATATAGTCTATATCATCAATGAACCTTAAGCGTGGGGACCCTATGGATTCGAGAACTATGTACACATGACCGAGACACCTATCTAGTCAATGATGACCCACAAGTATAGGGGATCTATCGTAGTCCTCTCGATAAGTAAGACTATCGAACCCAACAAGGAGCAGAAGGAAATGACAAGCGGTTTTCAGTAAGGTATTCTCTGCAAACACTGAAATTGTAGGTAACAGATAGTTTTGGGATAAGATAATTTTTAAAGGGTAACAAGCAATGAAAGTAAATAAGGTGGAGAAAGGTGGCCCAATCCTTTTTGTAGCAAAGGACAATCCTGGACAATTTCTTATAATGAGAAAAGTGCTCCTGAGGACACATGGGAATTATCATCAAGCTAGTTTCATCACGCTCATATGATTCGCGCTCGGTACTTTCATAATTTGATATGTGGGTGGACCGGTGCTTGGGTACTGCCCTTTCTTGGACAAGCATCCCCCTTATGATTAACCCCTATTGCAAGCATCCGCAACTACAAAAGAAGTATTAAGGTAAACCTAACCATAGCATGAAACTAGTGGATCCAAATCAGCCCTTACGAAGCAACGCATAAAGTAGGGTTTAAGCTTCTGTCACTCTAGCAACCCATCATCTACTTATTACTTCCCAATGCCTTCCTCTAGGACCAAATACTGGTGAAGTGTCATGTAGTCGACGTTCACATAACACCACTAGAGGAGATACAACATACATCTCATCAAAATATCGAACGAATACCAGATTCACATGACTACTAATAGCAAGACTTCACCCATGTCCTCAGGAACAAACGTAACTACTCACAAAGCATATTCATGTTCATGATTAGAGGAGTATTAATATGCATTAAGGATCTGAACATATGATCTTCCACCAAGTAAACCAAATAGCATCAACTACAAGGAGTAATCAACACTACTAGCAACCCACAGGTACCAATTTGTGGTTTTGATACAAGATTGGATACAAGAGATGAACTACGGTTTTGAGAGGAAATGGTGCTGGTGAATATGTTGATGGAGATTGACCCCCTCCCGATGAGAGGATCGTTGGTGATGACGATGGTGATGATTTCCCCCTCCCGGAGGGAAGTTTCCCCGGAAGAACAGCTCCGCTGGAGCCCTAGATTGGTTCCGCCAAGGTTCCGCCTCGTGGCGGCGGAGTTTCGTCCCGTAAGCTTGCTTATGATTTTTTCCAGGGTAAAAGCCTTCATATAGCAGAAGATGGACACCGGAGGGCCACCAGGGGGCCCACGAGACAGGGGGGCGCCCAGTAGGGAGGGGGCGCCCCCACCCTTGTGGCCAGGGTGTGGGCCCCCTCTGGTACTTTCTTTGATCAATAATTCTTATTAATTCCATAAATGACTTCTGTGGAGTTTCAGGACTTTTGGAGCTGTGTAAAATAGGTTTCCAATATTTGCTCCTTTTCCAGCCAGAATCCCAGCTGCCGGCATTCTCCCTTTTCATGATAAACCTTGTAAAATAAGAGAAAATAGCCATAAGTATTGTGACATAATGTGTAATAACAGCTCATAATGCAATAAATATCGATATAAAAGCATGATGCAAAATGGACATATCAACTCCCCCAAGCTTAGACCTTGCTTGTCCTCAAGCGGAAGCCGATATCGAAAAATATGTCCACATGTTTAGAGATAGAGGTGTCGATAAAAATAAAATACGGACATGAGGGCATCATGATCATTCTTATAACTGCAACATATATAGATTTTGTCATATGATTTCTTATGCTCAAGTAACAATCTATTCACCATGTCGAGTATGTTTCAGAAACTTCATTGAGAACTAGCAAACTATAATCTCAGTCATTGAAGCAATTGCAATTTATCATAACATCAGAAAGAGTCAAGAATAGAGCTTTTTAGCAAGTCCACATACTCAACTATCATATAGTCTTCTACAATTGCTAACACTCACGCAATACTTATGGTTATGGACACTGAGAATGATAGGGGCTTATAATTTTGCCTCCCAACGTATTCACCTTTGGGTGATGTCCACAATAATAGTTCATGCTAACTTACATCCAATTGGATATATATCTCAGGATCTTTCCAACACGAGGTGCTTGCCAAAGGATAGAATGAAAAAGGGAAAGGTGAAGATCACCTTGGCTCTTGCATAATGTAAAAGACATAAAGTAAAAGATAGGCCCTTCGTAGAGGGAAGCAGAGGTTGTCATGTGCTTTTAGGGTTGGATGCACAAAATCTTAATGCAAGAGAATGTCACTTTATATTGCCACTTGTGATATGAACCTTTATTATGCAATCCGTCGCTTTTATTACTTCCATATCACACGATCGTATAAAGCTTATTTTCTCCGCACTAATAAGTCATACATATTTAGAGAGCAATTTATATTGCTTGCAACATGACAACTTACTTGAAGGATCTTACTCAATCCATAGGTAGGTATGGTGGACTCTCATGGCAAAACTGGGTTTAAGGATATTTGGAAGCACAAGTAGTATATCTACTTGGTGCAAGGAATTTGGCTAGCATGAGGGGGAAAGGCAAGCTCAACATGTTGGACGATCCATGACAATATACTTTAACTGAGATGTGAGAAAACATAACCCATTACGTTGTCTTCCTTGTCCAACATCAACTCTTTAGCATGTCATATTTTATGAGTGCTCAAAATTATAAAAGATGTCCAAGATAGTATATTTATATGTGAAAACCTCTCTTTCTTTATTACTTCCTATTAATTGCAACGATGACCAAAATTATGTTTGTCAACTTTCAACGACTTTTAAGTCTCATACTCTTTATATGTGAAGTCATTACTATCCATAAGATCAATCTGAACTCTTTTATCATTTTTATTCTTTCTATTTTATCAAGATCATAGCAAGATAGCAAAGCCCTTGACTCAACACTAATCTTTATTATATAGCTCACGGACTCGATTGCATAGAGAGATCACAAAGCAAAACTCAAAACTACTTCATACCAAAACTTTATTCTACTAGATCAAAATATTACTAAAAGGATCGAACTAAGTAAAACGGTAAAGATAGGAGTGTGATGGTGATACGATACCGGGGCACCTCCCCCAAGCTTGGAAGTTGCCAAGGGGAGTGCCCATACCCATGTGATTATATCCTTGGAGGTGATGAAGGTGGTGATGATGATGTAGGCTTCCTCCTCAACTTGCGCTTGAGAATGGAATTTTTCTCCCTTAGATCATCAGTCTCCCGCTCAAGACTTAATATCCTTCTACATAGTTCCTGTTTGTTTTCCTACAAGAGACGAAAAGGGATAAACTTGATGTTAGGCTTCTTTGCCCTCTCAGGGAGGCTTGACTTTTTAAACTCCACATGTATGTCCCCAGGTTGATGTAACAGGACTTCGTCTTCGTCTGAGCTCGTCTCCTCCTTTCCCTTAGGCTCGTAGTCTTCTTCTTCCTCAGTGGTCCAGCCACAATGATCCAAGTCCCCGTAGACTTTAGGGTTTGCAAGGTAATCAGCCACATAGCTTTCTCCTTCCGATCCTGAGACGACATATTGCTCTAATCTGCGGCAGGAACAGCTCGAAACAAAGACAGAAGATTTTTGCGTGGTACGGTGGTCAAAACCTTCGGGAGATGATATAATGAATTTTTACCGATGAAAAGAAGTAACACGCAAGAAAACAGAGTCCGGGAGGCACACGAGGTGCCCACGAGGCAGGGGGCGTACCCTCCACCCTTGTGGAGGCCTCGTTTCCTTCCCCGATTACTTCTTGCTTTCCTAAATTCTTAAATATTCCAAAACAGAGAAAAATTGCCATTAGAACTATTTTGGAGTCGGTTTACTCACCGTACCACATGCCTATTCCTTTTCGGAGTCTGAAACGTTCTAGAAAGTGTCCCTTATGTATTCCTCCGGTGTTACGGTTTCAATAATATTAGTTTCAACATATATAGGATTACCTGAGATATAATGTTTGATTCTTTGACCATTCACCACCTTCGGATTTGTGCCTTTGAAGTTGTTGATTTTTATGGCAACGGAATGATAGACCTCCTCAATAACGTAAGGACCTTCCCATTTAGAGAGAAGTTTTCCTGCAAAAAATCTTAAACGAGAGTTGAATAGCAACACATAATCACGTACGTTAAACTCACGCTTTTGTATCCTTTTGTCATGCCATCTTTTAATTTTTCTTTGAACAGCTTGGCATTCTAATAGGCTTGGGTTCTCCATTCATCAAGTGAGCTAATATCAAATAACCTCTTCTCACCGGCAAGTTTGAAATCATAGTTGAGCTCTTTAATAGCCCAATATGCCTTATGTTCAAGTTCTAGAGGTAAGTGACAAGCTTTCCCATAAACCATCTTATACGGAGACATACCCATAGGATTTTTATATGCAGTTCTATAGGCCCATAATGCATCATCAAGTTTCTTGGACCAATTCTTTCTAGATCTATTAACAGTCTTTTGCAAAATTAATTTGAGCTCTCTATTACTCAACTCTACTTGACCGCTAGACTGTAGGTGATAAGGAGATGCAATTCTATGATTAACATAATACTTAGCAAGCATTCTAAAGCACCATAAATAAAATGTGAACCACCATCAGTCATGAGATATCAAGGGACTCCAAACCTTAGAAAAATAACTTCTTTAAGCATCTTAATAGAAGTGTTATGATCAGCACTACTAGTAGGAATAGTTTCTACCCACTTAGTAACGTAATCAACGGCAATTAAAATATGTGTGTATCCATTAGAGGCAGGAAAAGGTCCCATATAATCAAAGCCACAAACATCAAATGGTTCAATAACAAGAGAATAATTCATAGGCATTTCTTGACGACTACTAATATTACCAATTCTTTGACATTCATCACAAGACAAAACAAACTTACGGGCATCTTTGAAGAGAGTGGGCCAATAAAAACCGGATTGCAATACCTTATGTGCAGTTCTATCTCCAGCGTGGTGTCCTCCATATGGTTCAGAGTGACACTTGCGTAGGATCTGTTCCTGTTCATGCTCAGGTACACAACGTCTAATAACACCATCTACTCCTTCTTTATATACGTGTGGGTCATCCCAGAAGTAATGACTTAAATCATAAAAGAACTTTTTATTTTGCTGATGTGAAACTAGGTGGTATAAATTTAGCAACAATGTAATTAGCATAATCAAAATACCATGGAGCAGTACGAGAAGCATTAATGACCACTAATTGTTCATCAGGAAAGCTATCATCAATAGCTAGTGGGTCATCAAGAACATTCTCTAACCTAGACAAGTTGTCTGCAACGGGGTTCTCAGCTCCCTTTCTATCAATAATACACAAATCAAATTCTTGCAGCAGGAGAACCCATCTAATAAGCCTAGGTTTAGCATCTTTCTTTTCCATAAAATATTTAATAGTAGCATGATCAGTGTGAATAGTAACTTTAGAATCAACAATATAAGGTCTGAACTTATCACAAGCAAATACAACTGCTAAGAATTCTTTTTCAGTAGTAGCATAATTTCTCTGGGTAGTATCAAGAGTTTTACTAGCATATTGGATAACATTTAATTTCTTATCAACTCTTTGCCCTAGAACAACACCTACAACATAATCACTAGCATCACACATAATTTCAAAGGGTAAATTCCAATTAGGTGGCTGAACAATAGGTGCAGTGATCAAAGCTTTCTTAAGTATTTCAAATGCTTCTACACAGTCATCATCAAAGACAAAAGGAATATCTTTTTGCAATAAATTAGTCAGAGGCCTAGAGATTTTAGAAAAGTCCTTAATGAACCTCCTATAAAAACCGGCATGACCAAGGAAACTTCTTATACCTTTAATGTCCTTGGGACATGGCATCTTTTCAATAGCATCAACTTTAGCTTTCTCAACTTCAATACCTCTTTCAGAAATTTTATGCCCCAAGACAATGCCTTCATTAACCATAAAGTGGCACTTTTCCCAATTCAAGACGAGACTAGTGTCTTCACATCTCTGCAAAACTCGATGAAGGTTGCTCAAGCAATCAACAAAAGAGGATCCATAAACGGAGAAATCATCCATGAATACCTCACAAATCTTTTCACAAAAGTCAGAGAACATAGCCATCATGCATCTTTGAAAGGTAGCAGGTGCATTACATAAACCAAAAGGCATACGTCTATAAGCAAAAGTACCGAAAGGGCAAGTAAAAGTGGTCTTTGATTGATTGTCCGCTGAAACAGGTATTTGAGAGAAACCAGAATAACCATCTAGAAAGCAGAAATGTGTATGTTTGGATAGTCTTTCTAGCATTTGATCAATAAAGGTAAAGGGTAATGATCTTTCTTAGTAGCTTTATTTAATTTACGGAAATCAATTACCATCCTATAACCTGTAATAATTCTTTGGGGAATCAATTCATCTTTATCATTAGGAACAACAGTAATACCTCCCTTCTTAGGGACGCAATGGATAGGACTTACCCAATCACTATCAGCAACGGGATAAATTATATCTGCCTCAAGGAGCTTTAGTATCTCCTTTCTTACCACTTATTTCATTTTAGGATTTAACCGTCGTTGATGATCTCTAACTGGTTTGGAGCCTTCGTCCAATTTAATTTTGTGTTGGCATAGAGTGGGACTAATGCCCTTAAGATCATCCAAAGTATATCCAATAGCAGCATGGTGCTTCTTAGTTTTCAATAATCTTTCCTCTTCCTGCTCTGAAAGGTTAGCACTAATAATAACAGGATATATCTTCTTTTCATCAAGATATGCATATTTAAGATTATTAGGTAAAGGTTTGAGCTCAAACACGGGATCACCCTTGTGTGGAGGAGGATCCCCTAGGATTTCAACATGCAAGTTGTGTTTCAGAATAGGACCCTGTTGAAGGAATACTTCATCTATCTCCCTTCTTTTATTCATAAACATATCATTTTCATGGTCTAGCAAATATTGTTCTAACCGATCAGTAGGAGGCATGGCAATAAAAGCGAGACCAATAATTTTAGCCTTACTAGGTAATTCTTTATCATGGGGTTGTCTATGAAATTTAGCAAAATTAAACTCATGAGACATATCTCCTAAGCCAATCGTAACAACATCCTTTTTGCAATCTATCCTAGCATTAACAATATTCAAGAAAGGTCTACAAAATATAATGGGACAAAAACTATCTTGTGGGGAACCAAAAACAAGAAAATCAGCAGGGTATTTAACATTCCCACACAAGACTTCAACATCTCTAACAATCCCAACTGGTGAAATGGTGTTCGCACACGAACATATCACCGTGTACCTCCAACACCGACGGTGATGCACCGCAGCTCACGTCGAAGGAGACCCGCCAGAAGCGCGGTATGCAAGACAATCCGGCGGGTGCTTTTGTAGACCCGAAACCCCACACGCCCGGGAGGGACCCCGTCAGGGCGCGCGGCAGCTATGGGCTGCCCTAGGTCGACCTAATCGCCCCTAGGGCCTCGAGGTTCGCCACCCTGCAATGAAGAAGAACGAACGAAGAACGAGGAAGAAGAAAAACAAGGGAGAAGGAAAAGTAAAGGTAAAAGTGATAGATTGATTTGTTCGATTGTATGTTGTTGTTCAATCGGCCGTCACCTTTTGTCTATATAAGAGGCGGTTGGACTTCTCGTACAAGAAAAGGACTTGCCTAGCCGTCCAAATCATCAAAACCTAATAAAACACGGACTATTCACGACCCCCGACCCGGATGTCCGGCTCAAGGCTCGGATGATCCGGCCTAGCCCAGTTTCTTGACAGCAGCTTACTGTTTTGGCTCTAGAATCCTCATACGACCTCGGATTTGGACGTTTTTTATATCCAAATCAACCGCCTCGACGAGACGCACAACTTTCATGTTGAATACTTTTTCATCCGAGGCTATCTTGAGGGTGTTTCGGGCCGTTTTCTAAAGTATGCAGCAGAAAAACGTGTTCGGACACCCGGACGATTGCCCGGATTGTCCGGCCTTTACCCGGATCAACCGAGAGTTGATCCAGATCATCCGGCTTCAACTTTTAGCTTCTGTTGTTTTGTTCAATTTTTCGGCCCTCGGCCGGATGATCTGGACCCCGGTCCGGATGAACCGGCCATACAGTGCTGCAGCGCACAGTTTTGGCTATAACTTTTGCATAAGAACTTGGATGGGGATGACTCTTATATCAAAATCGTCCGTTTCGATGAGACGAAGAACTTTGCAGTTGTAACTTTCTCCATCAGAGGCCATCTTGGAGGCGTAATCAGCCGAATACTGTTCTGAACACAAAATCTCAATACTTCGAATACAACTTCGGCCTTAGAGATGAGATCGGATGGCTATGGCCCAAATATCAAAATTTCTCCTTTTGATGTTATGGAACTTTCTCGCTTTGATCATTTTTCCATTTGAGACCTTCTTAATTACGTTTTTGACCATGCCAAAATCTGGTGTCAACACATGCCCCCCTGTTTTTCGGCAAAACTTGTGTGCCGAAAAATAACTTGCACGAAGTTTGTTCTAAGAACTATGTCAACACTCCATCGGCCGTTTTGTATGTGCTTTGGACGATAAGTATATATCGGCCATTTAGATTAGCAACAAAAATGAAGCTAATCGAACATATAATGATTTGGTAATACCCTTTCATGATGTAAGAAATTATATTGCATCCATGGGTCAAAATAAGTCCACGGAGGGTAACCAGTCATACCTGAGGATGAATTCCATGGCATATGCATTAATGACATAGTTGAAGAATATGGATGTTGTTTGAACAGAAGATTCTGATGTGCAAACCCTCGACTTGGTTGTTCGAAGCTTGCACTCTTCTCTTTCTTCACCTTTGTCGCACTTATTGCAACGGAATCTTGCATATTATTCTTGTTTTTAGTACTTCCTTTGGGAACCCATGCCATGTTCATGTTTTCAAGTTCTTGTGCACTAAGCTTTTGTACTTTCTTCTTTTGCCAATACGGTAAGCCGAGTGGGCACCCCGGCTGCGATTTTCTTTGAAGTAATGGCAATTCTTGTTTTATCTTGGGCACTCTCAACTTCCTCCCTTCAGATTTGGCACTTGATTGACTCTCAACAATTGATTGCTTCATCTCATTGCCTTTAGTATCCAATGTCAACATTTTAGTTGGCTCTTTTTCTTTTGAGATCAAATCTGAAGTAGCACTCTTACGACCATCTCTTTTAACACGGTAAACTTGCTTGACCACCTCCTTTCTATTCCTTCAGCACTGGACCGATTCCTTATGACCGAAACGGTCTTTAGCATGTGATTGTTCAAATGCTGATCTTCTCGGAGCTGCATAATATTGGTTAGATGGTCTAAAATAAGATGGAGAGTGTGCCCTCGTATCATACCTGTCCCATGATGGATATGGATCTATATGAGCATAGGGAGGCATCCACAGCATTGGCATTGGCGGCCTAAAATAAGGATATGAATATGTTGCATTAAAATTCGCACTTTGCCAATACCGATCCTCATATTTGCGCCTTGGGGGTGATCTTGGTTTCTTTGCATGATTTGGCCGATAAGTATTCTTCTCTTCACTCTTCTTTTGATATTTATCCAATAGTTCAGCAAAGGTGATTTTTGATCTCTTACACTTGCGCTTATTCCGGCCTTTGTTTCATTTGGTTGTGCTTGCACCAATCATTGGATTTGCTTGTTGCCCCCCAGTCCTTGGCGTCTCCATTGTAGCTTCGATGGAATTCTCGCCCTCAAAATTATGTTCATTATGCTCTTCAACAACTTTTTTACTTGAAAGCTTGACCCCATCACCTGCAGTTTTTACCTCCTCTTTAAATGGATCGGCTTGAAGCAGGCGATGCAAAAACTTTCTGCCATCGAGACCAATAAGAATAGACTGGTCATCTCTTGGTGTCTCAACAAATTTCAATCGTCCTTTATCAATGGCCGATTTAACTATTTGACGAAACATATTGCAATCCTCAAAATTATGTTTGAACGAATGATGCAACCTACAATACATTCATCCTTGAATTGATGGCTTGACATGGTGATCAAGAATTCTTATGTAATTAATTTTTAGCAATAAATCAAATATTTGGTCACACATGCTTGAATTGAAGGTAAACTTCTTGCTTTCTAGCCGATCTTGTGTGAACGGCTTTGAAGATAAGCAAACGAATGGTTCAGATTTGGAATCTTCCCATTCGGCTATACATTGTGTTTTCCACTCTATCTCCGGTGTCTTTGGATAAGATATTATATTAGCATCGGATTTCTCAAAATAAATTAACCTTGGCTTTAAACTTCCAATACGAAAATATTTAGAACACACATGTCTCAATTGAGACAAAGTGCAAGCCAAGTAAGAAATAAGCAAAGCTACCCAACTAGATATGAACTTTAGATAAAGCAACGGGGAAAGCTTTGGCCACAACAATAAGTCATTATCGGTCTTTATAAATGGTGCAATGGGTTGACCGATATAGTCTATAACAATTTTGTTGCTAACAAGTAAATTACCCTTCTTCATTGGTCTTTCAAAATTACTTATGAGAATTTTCTTATAGAAGCATCGACAATAAAGTTGCGACCAAATCGGAAGATAGGCAAGTCACTTGCTAGACATACCTCTTCAATTACGTTGGGAGAGCATGATGGTTGTATCACTTGAATAATACTTTGTTCCACTTTTGAATGACTCTCCAATGCCTTAGCATCCTCTTTTTCTTTGATAGATTCGGTACACATACTATTTAATTCGGCCTTTTTAATAACCGAATTAACTTTGTTATCCGAATCACCACTCTTTCTTTCTTTGATTCGCAAGGTTGCTTGTTCTTGTCTAAATTCAGCAAACATTGCAGCTAGTCTATCTTTAAGCTTTTTTCGACCAATTTCAGCCCAATCTTCATCGGATTGCCCCCCAATACTTTGAGATTCTTTCAGCAATGGTGTGTTGCTGAAATTCTGTAATTGTGCAGGGGCAACATGATATGCTACGTTACTAGGTAAAGACACATGCGCTCTGGTAGAATTCTCACTTATTCGGCCATGAGCATGAAGGTGCGGAGCCGAATCACGAATATCTACAATTGCGTATGGTGCCGAAAATTTCGTAGCATGAGGTGTAGCATATGATGTTTGAGGGTAATTGGCTGAATAACTAGTAGTAGCATGGCCAATTCCCCTATCCACCGGCACGTTTGGATTAACATACTGCAAGTTATTTGCCGATGAATAAAAAGTTGAAACACTTTGTTGCATACTATTGAAAGTTCCTACATGGGGTGTCTCAACATGATTAACCGAACTCATCATGTTGTTCATCGGCATATAGATTTGTGGGGTTGCTGATGCATGGGAGTTGGGATACATATGTTGCATGTTGCTAAAATTATATGAAGTTGAAGCATGAAGATTATTCTGAATCGGCTGTTGCACATAATTAGATGCATGATTGATAAAGCTAGGGCTAGCCGATACAATATGCTCATTAGACGATCTAGCAACAACATATGCATTATTTGCATCTACATAAGTGAATTGGGTATTCATGTTACCTTTGTAGATTGCAAACCCTAGATGACGATCTCTTCGTAGCAAGAACGGGCCGGAGACCGTTCAAAGCTTCGTCCCCAGCGGAGTCGCCAAAAAGTTTGTTCGCACACGAACACGTCACCGTGTACCTCCAATGTCGAGGGTGATGCACCGAAGCTCACGTCGAAGGAGACCCGCCAGAAGCGCGGTACGCAAGACAATCCGGCGGGTGCTTTTGTAGACCCGAAACACCACACGCCCGGGAGGGACCCTGTCAGGGTGCGCGGCGGCTATGGGCTGCCCTAGGTCGACCTGATGGCCCCTAGGGCCTCGAGGTTCGCCGCCCTGCAATGAAGAAGAATGAACGAAGAACGAGGAAGAAGAAAAACAAGGGAGAAGGAAAAGTAAAGGTAAAAGTGATAGATTGATTTGTTCGATTGTGTGTTGTTGTTCAATCGGCCGTCACCTCTTGTCTATATAAGAGGCGGTTGGACTTCCCGTACAAGAAAAGGACTTGCCTAGCCGTCCAAATCATCAAAACCTAATAAAACACGGACTATTCACGACCCCCGGTCCGGATGTCCGGCTCAAGGCCCGGATGATCCGGCCTAGCCCAGTTTCTTGACAGCAGTTTACTGTTTTGCCTCTAGAATCCTCATACGACCTCGGATTTGGATGTTTTGTATATCCAAATCAACCGCCTCGACGAGACGCACAACTTTCATGTTGAACACTTTTTCATCCGAGGCCATCTTGAGGGTGTTTCGGGCCGTTTTCTAAAGTCTGCAGCAGAAAAACGTGTCCGGACACCCGGACGATTGCCCGGATTGTCTGGCCTTTACCCGGATCATCCGGGAGTTGATCCAGATCATCTGGCTTCAAATTTTAGCTTCTGTTGTTTTGGTCAATATTTCGGCCCTCGGCCGGATGATCTGGACCCCGGTCCGGATGATCCGGCCATACAGTGCTGCAGCGCACAGTTTTGGCTGTAACTTTTGCATACGAAGTTGGATGGGGACGATTCTTATATCAAAACCGTCCGTTTCGACGAGACGAAGAACTTTGCAGTTGTAACTTTTTCCATCAGAGCCATCTTGGGGGCGTAATCAGCCGAATACTGTTCTGAACACAAAATCTCAATACTTCGAATACAACTTCGGCCTTAGAGATGAGATCGGA
Organism: Triticum timopheevii; assembly: GCA_963921465.1. Classification (NCBI taxonomy): domain Eukaryota; kingdom Viridiplantae; phylum Streptophyta; class Magnoliopsida; order Poales; family Poaceae; genus Triticum; species Triticum timopheevii. The sequence continues at coordinate 526,146,764 of OY997268.1, forward strand.
TGGCTATGGCCCAAATATCAAAATTTCTCCTTTTGAAGATATGGAACTTTCTCGCTTTGATCATTTTTCCATTTGAGACCTTCTTAATTATGTTTTTTACCATGCCAAAATCTGGTGTCAACAAATGGAATCTCCATTGGCAAGCTTAATAGTGACATCAATATCTTCTAACTCAGTGGGTGCAATGTCATGCATAATTTATTGGTATAAGGAAATAGGTATTGCACTAGCACTAGCACCCATATCACATAAGCCATGATAACAATGATCTCCTATTTTAACATAAATAACAAGCATGCCTACAAAAGGTCTATGTATCTTAGCATCGGGTTTAGCAATATTGGCAGCTTCCTCACAGAAGTAGATAACATTCCCATCTATATTATCGACCAAGAGAACTTTAACCATAGCAATACTAGGTTCGACTTTAATTTGCTCAGGAGGGGTATATGTTCTAGTATTACTCTTAAGAACCATAGTTGAAGCTTTAGCATGATCCTTTATTCTAATAGGAAAAGGTGGTTTCTCAACATAAGTAGTAGGAACAATAGGATCATTATAAGTAATAGTCTTTTCTGCAACTTTTATAGGTGCAACTACTTTTACTTCAGTGGGGGGATTATATTTAAATCACTTCTCCTTAGGGAGATCAACGTGAGCAGCAAAAGATTCACAGAAAGAAGCTATTATCTCAGAGTCAAGTCCATATTTAGCGCTAAATCCATGAAAAGCATTGGTATCCATAAAAGATTTAACACAATCAAACTTAGGTGTCATACCTGACTCCTTACCATCGTCGGAACCCCAATCTTCAGAGTTGCGTTTAATTCTTTCCAATAAATCCCACTTGAATTCAATAGTCTTCAACATATAAGAACCAGCACAAGAAGTATCGAGCATGGTGCGATCATTGAGAGAAAGCCGAGCATAAAATTTTTGAATAATCATATCTCTTGAGAGCTCATGATTGGGGCATGAATATAACATTGACTTAAGCCTCCCCCAATCTTGAGCGGTATTTCTCCTTCATGAGGCCAAAAATTATATATATAATTAGGATCATGATGAACAAGGTGCATAGGATAGAACTTCTGGTGAAATTCCAATTTCAATCGTTTATAGTTCCAAGATCCCGTATCATCACATAGCATATACCATGTCCATGCATCTCCCTTCAAAGATAAAGGAAAGACCTTCCTATTAACAACATCATCGGGAATACCTGCAAGCTTAAATAATCCACAAACTTCATCCACATAGATAAGGTGTAAATCGGGATGCAATGTTCCATCTCCTGCAAAGGGATCAGCTAGCAGTTTCTCTATCATACCCGCAGGAATCAAAGTAAACATTTTCAGTAGGTTCAGTGGGTTGAGGAGCAACTCTTTTCTCTACTGGTCGGGGCGAAGATGCCCCGAACAAGCCCCTCAAAGGATTAGTTTCCATAGTAATAAGTGACAGAAAATTTCAGCACACTATATAAATGTTTCCTTACCAAGTTCCACTCACCAAAGGCGCTTCACTCCCCGACAACGGCGCCAGAAAAGAGTCTTGATGACCCACAAGTATAGGGGATCTATCATAGTTCTTTCAATAAGTAAGAGTGTCAAACCCAACAAGGAGCAGAAGGAAATGACAAGCAGTTTTCAGTAAGGTATTCTCTGCAAGCACTGAAATTGTAGGTAACAGATAGTTTTGTGATAAGATAATTTCTAAAGGGTAACAAGCAATTAAAGTAAATAAGGTGCAGCAAGGTAGCCCAATACTTTTTGTAGCAAAGGACAAGCCTGGAAAATTTCTTATAATGAGAAAAGTGCTCCCGAGGACACATGGGAATTATCGTCAAGCCAGTTTCATCACGCTCATATGATTCGCGTCCGGTACTTTCATAATTTGATACGTGGGTGGACCGGGGCTTGGATACTGCCCTTTCTTGGACAAGCATCCCACTTATGATTAACCCCTATTGCAAGAATCTGCAACTACAAAAGAAGTATTAAGGTAAACCTAACCATAGCATGAAACTAGTGGATCCAAATCAGCCCCTTACGAAGCAACGCATAAAGTAGGGTTTAAGCTTCTGTCACTCTAGCAACCCATCATCTACTTATTACTTCCCAATGCCTTCCTCTAGGACCAAATAATGGTGAAGTGTCATGTAGTCGACGTTCACATAACACCACTAGAGAAGATACAACATACATCTCATCAAAATATCGAACGAATACCAAATTCACATGACTACTAATAGCAAGACTTCACCCATGTCCTCAGGAACAAACGTAACTACTCACAAAGCATATTCATGTTCATGATCAAAGGAGTATTAATATGCATTAAGGATCTGAACATATGATCTTCCACCAAGTAAACCAATTAGCATCAACTACAAGGAGTAATCAACACTACTAGCAACCCACAGGTACCAATTTGTGGTTTTGATACAAGATTGGGTACAAGAGATGAACTAGGGTTTTGAGAGGAGATGGTGCTGGTGAAGATGTTGATGGAGATTGACCCCCTCCCGATGAGAGGATCGTTGGTGATGACGATGGTGATGATTTCCCACTCCCGGAGGGAAGTTTCCCCGGCAGAACAGCTCCGCCGGAGCCCTAGATTGGTTCCGCATCGTGGCGGCGGAGTTTCGTCCCGTAAGCTTGCTTATGATTTTTTCCAGGGTAAAAGCCTTCATATAGCAGAAGATGGACACCGGAGGGCCACTAGGTGGCCCACGAGACAGGGGGCGTGCCCAGTAGGGGGGCTCACCCCACCCTTGTGGCCAGGGTGTGGGCCCCTCTGGTACTTTCTTTGCTCAATAATTCTTATTAATTCCAAAAATGACTTTCGTGGAGTTTTAGGACTTTTGGAGCTGTGCAGAATAGGTTTCCAATATTTGCTCCTTTTCCAGCAAGAATCCCAGCTGTCGGCATTCTCCCTTTTCATGATAAACCTTGTAAAATAGGAGAAAATAGCCATAAGTATTGTGACATAACATGTAATAACAGCCCATAATGCAATAAATATCGATATAAAAGCATGATGCAAAATGGACGTATCAGTCAATAACCAATAGCGGAACCTGGATGCCCATATTGGCTCCTACATATTCTACGAAGATCTTTATCGGTCGAACCTTATGACAACATATGTAATTCCCTTTGTCTATCGGTATGTTACTTGCCCGAGATTTGATCGTCGGTATCTTCATACCTAGTTCAATCTCGTTACCGGCATGTCTCTTTACTCGTTCCGTAATACATCACCTCGTGACTAACTCCTTAGTCGGTTTCTTGCAAGCTTATGATGTGTATTACCTAGAGGGCCCAGAGATACCTCTCTGATACTCGGAGTGACAAATCCTAATATCGATCTATGCCAACCCAACAAACACATTTGAAGATACCTGTAGAGTTATAATCACATAGTTACATTGTGACGTTTGATAGCACACAAGGCATTCCTCCGGTATCCGGGAGTTGCATGATGTCATAGTCGAAGGAATATGTATTTGACATGAAGAAAACAATAGCAACAAAACTGAACGATCATTATGTTAAGATAACGGATGGGCTTGTCCATCACATCATTCTCCTAATGATTTGATCCTGTTATCAACTGACAACTCATGTCCATGGTTAGGAAATCTTAACCATCTTTGGTCAACGAGCTAGTCAAGTAGAGGCTCACTAGGGACACGGTGTTTGTTTATGTATTCACACATGTATTTAGGTTTCCGATCAATACAATTCTAGCATGAATAATAAACCTTTATCATGAATAAGGAAATATAAAATAACAACTTTATTATTGCCTCTAGGGCATATTTCCTTCAGTCTCCCACTTGCACTAGAGTCAATAATCTAGTTCACATCGCCATGTGAATAACACCCATAGTTCACATCATCATGTGATTAACACTTATAGTTCACATCGCCATGTGATTAACACCTATAGTTCACATCGTCATGTGACCAACATCCAACTAGAGTCAATAATCTAGTTCACATCGCCATGTGATTAAGACCCAAAGAGTAATAAGGTGTGATCATCTTTTGCTTGTGAGAGAAGTTTAGTCAACGGGCCTGTCACATTCAGATCCATATGTATTTTGCAAACTTCTATGTCTAGAATGCTCTGCATGGAGCTACTCTTGCTAATTGCTCCCACTTTCAATATGTATCCAGATTGAGACTTAGAGTTATCTAGATTACTATCAAAGCTTCCATCAACGTAATTCTTTACGACGAACTCTTTATCACCTCCATAACCAAGAAACATTTCCTTAGTCTTCTTTAAGGCACCTAGGGATAATTTTGACCGCTTTCCAGTGGTCCACTCCTGGATCACTATTGTACCCTATTTGTCAGATAAGTGGCAAGACACACATCAGGTGTGGTACACAGCATGTCATATCGTATAGAACCTATGGCTGAGGCATAGGGAATGACTTTCATTCTCTCTCTATCTTCTACCGTGGTCAGGCTCTGAGTCTTACTCAACTACACACCTGGTAATACAGGCAAGAACCCCTTCTTGGACTGAACCATTTTGAACTTCTTCAAATCTTATCAAGGTATGTGTTTAAAGTTCTATTAAGCGTCTTGATCTATCCCTATAGATCTTGATGCTCAATATGCAAGTAGCTTCACCGAGGTCTTTCATTGAAAAATTCTTATTCAAGTATCCTTTTATGCTAACTAGAAATTCTATATCATTTCCAATCAATAGTATGTCATCCACATATAGTACCAGAAATGCTACAGAGCTCTCACTCACTTTCTTGTAAATACAGGCTTCACCGTAAGTCCGTATAAAACCATATGCTTTGATCACCTCATCAAAGCGTATATTCCAACTCCGAGATTCTTGCACCAGTCGATAGATGGCTGGAGCTTGCACACTTTGTCAGCACCTTTAGGATCGACAAAACCTTCTGGTTGCATCATATATAACTCTTCTTTAAGATATCCATTAATGAATGCAGTTTTTGACGTCCATTTGCCAGATTTTATAATCATAAAATGTGGAAGTTGCTAACATGATTCGGACAGACTTAAACATCGCTACAGGTGAGAAAATCTCATCGCAGTCAATTCCTTGAACTTGTCGCAAACCTTTTGCAACAAGTTGAGCTTTGTAGATAGTTCCATTACTATCAGCGTCAGTCTTCTTCTTGAAGATCCATTTATTCTCAATTGATTGCCAATCATCGGGCAAGTCCATGATAACCCACAAGTATAGGGGATCAATTGTAGCCTCTTTCGATAAGTAAGAGTGTCGAACCCAACGAGGAGCTAAAGGTAGAACAAATATTCCCTCAAGTTCTATCGACCACCGATACAACTGTACGCACGCTTGACGTTCGCTTTACCTAGAACAAGTATGAAACTAGAAGTACTGTGTAGGTGTGATAGGATAGGTTTGCAAGATAATGAAGAGCACGTAAATAAAATCTAGGGTCTGTTTAGATAAAGACACAACTAAGTTAGTTTTAGTAGAGAACTTTTGTCAACAAGAAAGTTATTCGTCCCTAGGAATCGATAACAAGTACCGGTAATCATTCTTGTAATTTTATATGAGTGAGAGGCATGAGCTAACATACTTTCTCTACTTGGATCATATGCACTTATGATTGGAAATCTAGAAAGCATCCGCAACTACTAAAGATCATTAAGGTCATGAAACCCAACCATAGCATTAAGTATCAAGTCCTCTTTACTCTCATACGCCATACCCCACCTACTCGGGTTTAAGTTTCTGTCACTCTCGCAACCCACCGTAACCGAACCCATGAACATATTGCAACACCCTACAGCGGGGGTGATGACCCACAAGTTTAGGGGATCTATTGTAGTCCTTTCGATAAGTAAGAGTGTCGAACCCAATGAGGAGCAGAAGGAAATGATAAGCGGTTTTCAGTAAGGTTTTCTCTGCAAGCACTGAAATTGTAGGTAATAGATAGTTTTGTGATAAGATAAATAGTAATAAGCAACAAGTAAATAAAGTAAATAAAGTGCAGCAAGGTGGCCCAATCCTTTATGTAGCAAAGGATAAGCCTGGACAATTTCTAATAATGATAAAGGAGCTCCCGACGACACAGGGAATTATCGTCAAGCTAGTTTTCATCATGTTCATATGATTCGCGTTCGGTACTTTGATAATTTGATATGTGGGTGGACCGGTACTTGGGTACTGCCCTAACTTGGACAAGCATCCCACTTATGATTAACCCCTATTGCAAGCATCCGCAACTACAAAAAGAAGTATTAAGCTAAACCTAACCACAGCATTAAACATATGGATCCATATCAGCCCCTAATGAAGCAACGCATAAACTAGGGTTTAAGCTTCTGTCACTCTAGCAACCCATCATCTACTTATTACTTCCCCATGCCTTCCTATAGGCCCAAATAATGGTGAAGTGTCATGTAGTCGACGTTCACATAACACCACTAGAGGAAAAGACAACATACATCTCATCAAAATATCGAACGAATACCAAATTCACATGACTACTAATAGCAAGACTTCACCCATGTCCTCGGGAACAAACGTAACTACTCACAAAGCATATTCATGTTCACAATTAGAGGAGTAATAATATGCATAAAGGATCTGAACATATGATCTTCCACCAAGTAAACCAATTAGCATCAACTACAAGGAGTAATCAACACTACTAGCAACCCACAGGTACCAATTTGTGGTTTTGATACAAGATTGGATACAAGAGATGAACTAGGGTTTTGAGAGGAGATGGTGCTGGTGAAGATGTTGATGGAGATTGACCCCCTCCCGATGAGAGGATCGTTGGTGATGACGTTGGTGATGATTTCTCCCTCCCGGAGGGAAGTGTCCCTCGCAGGACAGCTCCGCCAGAGCCCTAGATCGATTCCGCCAAGGTTCCGCCTCGTGGCGGTGGAGTTTCGTCCCGTAAGCTTGCCCACGATTTTTTCCAGGGTAAAAGTGATGATATAGCAGAAGATGGACGCCGGAGGCCCACCAGGGGGCCCAGGAGATAGGGGGCACGCCCTATAGGGGGGGCGCGCCCCCTGTCTCCTAGACAGGGTGTGGGCCCCCTGGCCTATTTCTTTCATTCAGAAATTCTTATTAAATCAAAAAAGTTGTTTCGTGGAGTTTCAGGACTTTTGGAGCTGCGCAGAATAGGTTTCCAACATTTGCTCCTTTTCCAGCCAGAATTCCAGCTGCCGGCTTTCCCCCTCTTCATGGTAAACCTTGTAAAATAAGAGAGAATAGCCATAAGTATTGAGATATAATGTGTAATAGCAACCCATAATGCAATAAATATTGATATAAAAGCATGATGCAAAATGGACGTATCAACTCCCCCAAGCTTAGACCTCGCTTGTCCTCAAGCGGAAGCCGAAATCAAAAAATATGTCCACATGTTTAGAGATCGAGGTGTCAATAAAAATAAAATACGGACATGAGGGCATCATGATCATTCTAATAATAGCAACATATATAGATTTTGTCATATGACTTCCTATGCTCAAGTAACAAGCAATTCATAATGTCAAGATGGTTCAAAAACTTCATTGGGAACTAACAAACTATAATCTCAGTCATTGAAGCAATTGTAATTTATCGTAACATCAGAAAGAGTCAATAATAGAGCTTTTCAGCAAGCTCACATACTCAACTATCTCGTAGTCTCCTATAATTGCTAACACTCACGCAGTACTTGTGGTTATAGATTTTCAGCCGGACACTAAGAAAGATAGGGGCTTATTCTGTTGCCTCCCAACGTATTCACCTTTAGGTGATGTCAACAATAATAACCTATGCCAACTTACATCCAATTGGATATATATATCATGATCTTTCAAACACGAGGAGCTTCCCAAAGGATAAAATAAAAAGGAAAAGGTGATGATCACCTTGACTCAAGCATAAAGTAAAAACATAAAGTAAAAGATAGTCCCTTCGCAGAGGGAAGCAAAGGTTGTCATGCGCGTTTAGGGTTGATGCACGAAATCTTAATGCAAAAGAACGTCACTTTATATTGCCCCTTGTATGTGGACCTTTATTATGTAGTTCGTCGCTTTTATTACTTCCACAACAAGTTCGTACAAAGCTTATTTTCTCCGCACTAATAAGTCATACATAATTAGAGAGCAATTTTTATTGATTGCACCGATGACAACTTACTTGAAGGATCTTACTCAATCCATAGGTAGGTATGGTGGACTCTCATGGCAAAACTGGTTTTAAGGTTAATTGGAAGCACAAGTAGTATTTCTACTTGGTGCAAGGAATTTGGCTAGCATGAGGGGGAGAGGCAATCTCAACATGTTTGGAAGGTCAATGACAATATACTTTAACTGAGATGTCGGAAAACATAAACCATTACGTTGTCTTCCTTGTCCAACATCAACTCTTTTAGCATGTCATACTAAATGAGTGCTTCACAATCATAAAAGGTGTCCAAGATAATATATTTATATGTGAACCCCTCTTTCCTTATCACTTCCTATTAATTGCAACGATGACCAAGGCTACGTTCATCAACTTTCAACAATTTTTATGCCTCATACTTTCTATGTGTGAAGTTATCACTATCCATAAGATCAATATGAACTCTTTTATTCTTTCTACTTTCTCAAGATCATAGCAACACAGCAAAGCCCCTGACTCAACACTAATCTTTATTATAGATAGCACACGGACTCGATTACATAAAGAGATCACAATGCAAAACTCAAAACTACTTGATATCAAAACTTCAAACTACTAGATCAAGATACTACTAAAAGGATCAAACTAAATAAAGTGGTAAAGATAGCAGTGTGATGGTGATACGATACCGGGGCACCTCCCCCAAGCTTGGCAGTTGCCAAGGGGAGTGCCCATACCCATGTGATTATTTCCTCGGAGGTGGTGAAGTAGGAGTTGTTGATGATGTAGGCTTGTCGTCCGTCTTCCAAGGCATAGGCTCTCCATCATAAAAGGATGATCGAGTCTTCGGGATCCTTAAATCTGCAGCCAAACTCTTTCACTTGAATCTATATTCATATTTACAGTTCTGGTTTTGCAGGTCATAGATCTGGGCTTGGAGGTGCTCGATTTTCTCTTGAAGCTTGAAGATGGTCTCCCCAATGACTTTAGCATCTAGCTTGTGGTTGTTGGTGAACTCCGTGATCATCATCTGGTTAGAGTTGAGTCCACGCTCCACCATCCCTTGACACTTGAAAACTTCCTGTTCCACTGCTTCGAGCTTTGTCTTCACGCTCCCGGTACGCCTTGGTCCCTCCACATCGCGGATGTGCAGCACCCCCTCACGCATCTCAATGGTTTGAGGGTGTTGCAGCACCTCCACGAGATAGGGGTTGATAACCCTCTCGAAGAACTTGTCCTTGGGATCGCTTGGAGACGCCATGATGCTCTAGATCTTAAATAGAAACAACTTGAAACGAAAACCGAGGATATTTGCGTGATACGGTGGTCAAAACCTTTGGGAGTATATATAATGAATTTTTACCGACCAAAATACGTAACATGCAAGAAAACGGAGTCTGGGAGGCACATGTGGTGCCCATGAGACAGGGGGGCACACCCTACAAGGGGCGCGCCCTCCTCTCTCGTGGGAGCCTCGTGTCCCTTTCAGACTACTTCTTTCTTCCTAAAATTCTTAAATATTCCAAAACTGATAAAAATTGCCATTAAAGTTGTTTTGGAGTCGGTTTGGAACGTTCTGGAAAGTGTCCCTTATGTATTCCTCAGGGGTTACGGTTTCAATAATATTAGTTTCAGCATTGATAGGATTACCTGAAATATAATGTTTAATTCTTTGACCGTTAACCACCCTTGGACTTGTGCCTTCGAAGTTGTTGATTTTTATAGCACCAGAACGATAGACCTCCTCGATAACGTAGGGACCTTCTCATTTTGAGAGAAGTTTTCCTGCAAAAAATCTTAAACGAGAGTTGAATAATAACACATAATCTCCTACATTAAACTCATGCTTTTGTATCCTCCTATCATGCCAGCGTTTGACTTTTTCTTTGAAAAGCTTGGCATTCTCATAGGCTTGGGTTCTCCATTCATCAAGTGAGCTAATATCAAACAACCTCTTCTCATCAGCAAGTTTCAAGTCATAATTGAGCTCTTTAATAGCCCAATATGCTTTATGTTCAAGTTCAAGAGGTAAATGACACGCTTTTCCATAAACCATCTTATAAGGAGACATACCCATAGGATTTTTGTATGAAGTTCTATAGGCCCATAATGCATCATCAAGTTTTTTGGACCAATTCTTTCTAGATCTATTCATAGTCTTTTGCAAAATTAATTTGAGCTCTCTATTGCTCAACTCTACTTGACCACTAGACTGCGGATGATAAGGAGATGCTATTCTATATTGACATCATACTTAGCAAGCATCTTACGGAAAGCATCATGAATAAAATGTGAACCACCATCAGTCATAAGATATCCAAGGACTCAAAACCTCAGAAAAATAACTTCTTTAAGCATTTTAATAGAAGTGTTATGATCAGCACTACTAGTTGGAATAGCTTCTACCCACTTAGTAACGTAATCAACAACAACTAAAATATGTGTATAACCATTAGAGGCAGGAAAAGGTCCCATATAATCAAAGCCCCAAACATCAAACGGTTCAATAACAAGAGAATAATTCATAGGCATTTCTTGATGTCTACTAATGTTACCTATTCTTTGACATTCATCACAGGATAAGACAAACTTACGAGCATCTTTGAAGAGAGTAGGCCAATAAAAACCAGATTGTAGTACCTTGTGTGCAGTTCTATCTCTAGCGTGGTGTCCTCCATAAGATTCAGAGTGACACTTGCGTAGAATCTATTCTTGTTCATGCTCAGGCACACAACGTCTAATAACACCATCTACTCCTTTATAAAGTGTGGATCATCCCAGAAGTAATGTCTTAAATCATAAAAGAGCTTTTTCTTTTGCTGGTATGTGAAACTAGGCGGTATATATTTAGCAACAATGTAATTAGCATAATCAGCATACCAAGGAGCAGTACGAGAAGCATTGACGACCGCTAATTGTTCATCAGGAAAGCTATCATTAATAGGAAGTGGGTCATCAAGAACATTCTCTAACCTAGACAAGTTATCTGCAACGGGGTTCTCAACTCCCTTTCTATCAATAATATGCAAGTCAAATTCTTGGAGCAAGAGAACCCATCTAATGAGTCTAGTCTTAGCATCTTTCTTTTCCATAAGAAATTTAATAGCAGCATGATCAGTGTGAATAGTAACTTTTGAATCAACAATATAAGGTCTAAACTTATCACATGCAAACACAACTGCTAAGAACTCTTTTTCAGTAGTAGCATAATTTCTCTGGGCAGTATCAAGAGTCTTACTAGCATACTGGATAACATTCAATTTCTTATCGACTCTTTGCCCTAAAACAGCACCTACAGCATAATCACTAGCATCGCACATAATTTCAAAAGGTAAATTCCAATCAGGCGGCTGAACAATAGGTGCAGTGATCAAAGCTTTCTTACACAATCATCATCAAAGACAAAAGGAATATCTTTTTGCAATAAATTAGTCTGAGGCCTAGAGATTTTAGAAAAGTCCTTAATGAACCTCCTATAAAAACCGGCGTGACCAAGGAAACTTCTTATACCTTTATGTCCTTGGGACATGGCATCTTTTCAATAGCATCAACTTTGGCTTTATGAACTTCAATACCTCTCTCGGAGATCTTGTGTCCCAAGACAATGCCTTCATTAACCATAAAGTGACACTTTTCCCAATTCAGGACGAGACTAGTGTCTTCGCATCTCAACAAAACTCGATCAAGGTTGCTCAAACAATCATCAAAAGAGGATCCATAGACGGAGAAGTCATTCATGAATACCTCACAAATCTTTTCACAAAAATCAGAAAATATAGCCATCATGCATCTTTGAAAGGTAGCAGGTGCATTACATAAACCAAAAGGCAGACGTCTATAAGCAAAAGTACCAAAAGGGCAAGTAAAAGTAGTTTTGGATTGATCCTTCGCTGACACAGGTATCTGAGAGAAACCAGAATAACCATCTAGAAAGCAAAAATGTGTGTGTTTGGATAGTCTTTCTAGCATTTGATCAATAAAAGGTAAAGGGTAATGATCTTTCTTAGTAGCTTTATTTAACTTACGAAAATCAATTACCATCCTATAGCCTGTAATAATTCTTTGCGGGATCAATTCATCTTTATCATTAGGAACAACGGTAATACCTCCCTTTTTAGGGACACAATGGACCGGGCTTACCCATTCACTATCAACAACGGGATAAATAATACCTGCCTCAAGGTGCTTTAGTATCTCCTTTCTTACCACTTCCTTCATCTTGGGATTTAATCGTCTTTGAGGATCTCTAACTGGTTTGGCATATTTCTCCACTGAAACTTTGTGTTGACATAATGTGGGACTAATGCCCTTAAGATCATCCAGAGTATATCCCACAGCTGCTCGGTGCTTATTCAGAGTTATCAATAATCTTTCTTCTTCTTTCTCTGAAAGGTTAGCACTAATAATAACAGGATATATTTCTTTTTCATCAAGATAAGCATACTTACGATTATCAGGTAATGGTTTGAGTTCAAACACGGGATCACCCTTGGGTGGAGGGGGATCCCCAAGAATTTCAACGGGAAGGTTATGTTTCAGCATAGGTTACTGTTTAAGGAACACTTCATCTATTTCTTCCCTTTCCTTCATAAACATATCGTTTTCATGGTCTAGCAAATATTGTTCTAACGGATCAGTTGGAGGAACAACAATGGAAGCAAGACCAATAATCTCATCCTTACTCGGTGGTTCCCTTTCACGAGGTTGTCTACTAAATTTAGCGAAATTAAACTCATGAGACATACCATCTATGCCAACAGTGACAATATTCTTTTCACAATTAATGTTAGCACTAGCAGTATTCAAGAAGGGTCTACCAAAAATAATGGGACAAAAATCATCTTGTGGGGAACCAAGAACAAGAAAATCAGCAGGGTATTTAACCTTCCCACACAAAACTTCAACATCTCTAACAATCCCAATAGGTTTAATGGTATCCCTATTAGCAAGCTTAATAGTAACATCAATGTCTTCTAATTCAACGGGTGCAATGTCGTGCATAATTTCCTTATAAAGATCATAAGGTATCGCACTAGTACTAGCACCCATATCACATAGGCCATGATAACAATGATCTCCTATTTTAACAGAAATAACAGGCATGCCTACGACAGGTCTACGTGTCTTAGTATCAGGTCTAGCAATATTAGCAGTCTCACCCAAGAAAGAAATAACATGCCCATTTAAGTCTTCATCCAAGAGATCTTTAACCATAGCAATACTAGGTTCGACATTAATTTTCTCAGGAGGTGTATAAGTCCTAGTATTACTCTTACGAACAACAGTCGAAGCTTTAGCATGATCCTTTATCCTAACAGGAAAAGGAGGTTCTTCAACATAAGCAGTAGGAACAATAGGATCACTATAGGTAATAGTCTTTTCTTTGACTGTAATAGGTGCAACTACTTTCACTTCAATAGGAGGATTATATTTAAACAACTTCTCTTTAGGGAGATCAACGTGAGTAGCAAAAGATTCACAAAAAGTAGCTACTATCTCAGAGTCAAGTCCATACTTAGCGCTAAATCCACGAAAAGCATCGGTATCCATAAAAGATTTAACACAATCGAACTTAGGTGTCATACCTGACTCCTTACCATCATCGGAACCCCAATCTTCAGAGTTGCGTTTAATTCTTTCCAATAAGTCCCATTTGAAATCAATAGTCTTCAGCATATAAGAACCAGCACAGGAAGTATCGAGCAGGTTGCGATTATCAAGAGAAAGTCGAACATAAAAATTTTGAATAATCATTTCCCGAGAGAGCTCATGATTGGGGCATGAATATAACATTGACTTAAGCCTCCCCCAAGCTTGAGCGATGCTTTTTCCTTCGCGAGGCCAGAAATTATATATGTAATTACGATCACGATGAACAAGATGCATAGGATAGAACTTCTGGTGAAATTCCAACTTCAATCGGTTATAATTCCAAGATCATCGGGAATACCTGCAACCTTAAATAGCCCACAAACTTCATCCACAAAGATAAGGTGTAAATCGGGATGCAACGTTCCATCTCCTGCAAATGGATTAGCTAGCAGTTTCTCTATCATACCCGAAGGAATCTCAAAGTAAATATTTTCATAAAGTTCAGTAGGTTGAGGAGAAACTCTTTGCTCTTCTGGTTGGGGTGAAGATACCCCAAACAAGCCCCTCAAAGGATTAGTTTCCATAGTGACAAGTGACAGAAAATTTCAGCACACTATATAAATGTTTCCTTACCAAGTTCCACTCACCAAAAGCGCTACACTCCCCGGCAACGGTGCTAGAAAAGAGTCTTGATGACCCACAAGTGTAGGGGGTCTATCGTAGTCCTTTCGATAAGTAAGAGTGTCAAACCCAACGAGGAGCAGAAGGAAATGATAAGCGGTTTTCAGTAAGGTTTTCTCTGTAAGCACTGAAATTGTAGGTAATAGATAGTTTTGTGATAAGATAAATAGTAACGAGCAGCAAGTAAATAAAGTAAATAAAGTGCAGCAAGGTGGCCCAATCCTTTATGTAGCAAAGGATAAGCCTGGAGAATTTCTAATAATGATAAAGGATCTCCCGAGGAGACATTGGGAATTATCGTCAAGCTAGTTTTCATCACGTTCATATGATTCGCGTTCGGTACTTTGATAATTTGATATGTGGGTGGACCGGTACTTGGGTACTGCCCTAACTTGGACAAGCATCCCACTTATGATTAACCCTATTGCAAGCATCCGCGACTACAAAAGAAGTATTAAGGTAAACCTAACCAGAGCATTAAACATATGGATCCATATCAGCCCCTAACGAAGCAACGCATAAACTAGGGTTTAAGCTTCTGTCACTCTACCAACGCATCATCTACTTATTACTTCCCCATTCCTTCCTCTAGGCCCAAATAATGGTGAAGTGTCATGTAGTCGATGTTCACATAACACCACTAGAGGAAAAGGCAACATACATCTCATCAAAATATCGAACGAATACCAAATTCACATGACTACTAATAGCAAGACTTCACCCATGTCCTCGGGAACAAACGTAACTACTCACAAAGCATATTCATGTTCATAATCAGAGGAGTAATAATATGCATAAAGGATCTGAACATATGATCTTCCACCAAGTAAACCAATTAGCATCAACTACAAGGAGTAATCAACACTACTAGCAACCCACATGTACCAATTTGTGGTTTTGATACAAGATTGGATACAAGATATGAACTAGGGTTTTGAGAGGAGATGGTGCTGGTGAAGATGTTGATGGAGATTGACCCCCTCCCGATGAGAGGATCGTTGGTGATGACATTGGTGATGATTTCCCCCTCCCGGAGGGAAGTGTCCCTGGCAGAACAGCTCCACCAGAGGACTAGATTGATTCCGCCAAGGTTCCGCCTCGTGGTGGCGGAGTTTCATCCCGTAAGCTTGCCCACGATTTTTTCCAGGGTAAAAGTGATGATATAGCAGAAGATGGACGCCGGAGGCCCACCAGGGGGCACAGGAGATAGGGGGCGCGCCCCCCTGTCTCCTGGACAGGGTGTGGGCCCCCTGGCCTATTTCTTTCGCTCAAAAATTATTAAATCCAAAAAGTTGTTTCATGGAGTTTCAGGACTTGTAGAGCTGTGCAGAATAGGTTTCCAACGTTTGCTCCTTTTCCAGCCAGAATTCCAGCTGCCGGCATTCCCCCTCTTCATGGTAAACCTTGTAAAATAAGAGAGAATAGCCATAAGTATTGAGATATAATGTGTAATAACAACCCATAATGCAATAAATATTGATGTAAAAGCATGATGCAAAATGGACGTATCAGGGGGGCCCTAACATTTGCGCGAGACGGAGGGCACCGTAGGACAGCACCATGAATAAAATATACAATCATACCAACCAAGATCACGATTAACCCACAGGACAAAACGGATCTACTCAAACATCATAGGATAGCCAAATATAATTGGGAAATAATATATGGAGTTGAGCACCATGTTTAAGTAGAGATTACAGCGGGGAGAAGGGGTGTTACACCACTGCATAGAGGGGGAGAAAGTTGGTGTTGACAGTAGCAAGATTGTTGGTGTAGATCGCCGTCACGTTCCTAGCCCCGGCGGCACTCCGACGCCAACGGGAGAGAGGGGGAGATAGCCCCCTCCTCCTTCTTCTTCCTTGGCCTTCCCCCCTAGATGGGAGGAGAGTTCCCCCTCTGGTCCATGGTCTCCATGGCGGCGGAGGGGCGGGAGCCCTTCCGAGATTGGATCTCCCTCTCTGTTCTCTTCTGTTTCGCGTTCCCAGATCTGGCCGAAAACCGTTTCTTATATTCCGGGAGATCTGTAACTCCGATTGCGCTGAGATTTTAACACGATTTTTTCGGATATAAGTTTCCTTGTGCCTGAAGTAGAGCTCCAACTGACTTTTGAGGAGGGCACAACCCACCACCGCGCTAGGGGCCTTTGGCGTTCCCTGGTGTCTTGTGGGCTGTGTGGGCCTCCGTTTGCGGTGATTCCAACTCCCAAAAATCACATATATTCCAAAATAATTCTCCGTGAAATTTTATTGCATTTGGACTTTGTTTGATATGGATACTCTGTGATACAAAAAACATGCAGAAAACAAGAACTGGCACTGGGCACTGGATCAATAGGTTAGTCCAATAAATCATATAAAAAGTTGCCAAAAGTATGTAAAAGTTGTATAATATTGGCATGAAACAATCAAAAATTATAGATACGGCGGAGACGTAGCAGTCCACCAAAGTCGACACTTTGTTCTCATACATGGGTCCTATCTCAGATTTCATGGCCCCAAGCCATCTATCGGAAGCTAGGCTCATCATAGCTTCTTCATAGTTCGTAGGTTTGCCATGGTCTAGAAACATGACTTCCAGGACAGGATTACCGTACCACTCTGGTGTGGAACATGCTCTGTTCAACCTACGAGGTCCTGTAGTAACTTGATCTGAAGTTTCATGATCATCATCATTAGCTTCCTCTCTAGTTGGTGTAGGCATCACGGGAACGGATTTCTCTAATGTGCTACTTTCCAAATTGAGAGAAGGTACAATTACCTCATCAAGTTCTACTTTCCTCCCACTCACTTATTTCAAGAGAAACTCCTTCTCTAGAAATGTTCCATTCTTGGCAACAAAGATCTTGCCTTCAGATTTGTGGTA
Organism: Triticum timopheevii; assembly: GCA_963921465.1. Taxonomy (NCBI): domain Eukaryota; kingdom Viridiplantae; phylum Streptophyta; class Magnoliopsida; order Poales; family Poaceae; genus Triticum; species Triticum timopheevii. The sequence goes on from OY997268.1 coordinate 526,164,041, forward strand.
GAAGGTGTACTCAATTATTTCCTTAGGGTATCCTATGAAGACGCACTTCTTCGATTTGGGTTTGAGCTTATCAGGCTGAAGCCTTTTGACATAAGTGTCACAACCCAGAATTTTAAGAAATGACAACTTAGGTTTCTTGCCAAACCATAGTTCATACGGTGTCGTCTCAATGGATTTAGATGGTGCCCTATTTAATGTGAATGCAGTTGTCTCTAATGCATAACCCCAAAACGATAGTGGTAAATCGGTAAGAGACATCATAGGTCGCACCATATCTAATAAAGTACAGTTACGACGTTCGGACACACCATTACGCAGTGGTGTTCTAGGTGGCGTGAGTTGTAAAACTATTCCACATTGTTTTAAATGAAGGCCAAACTCGTAACTCAAATATTCGCCTTCGCGATCAGATCGTAGAAACTTTATTTTCTTATTACGACGATTCTCCACTTCACTCTGAAATTCTTTGAACTTTTCAAATGTTTCAGACTTTTGTTTCATTAAGTAGATATACCCATATATGCTTAAATCATTTGTGAAGGTCAGAAAATTCCCGCCGCGTGCCTCAACACTCATCGGGACGCCTACATCGGTATGTATTATTTCCAATAAGTCATTAGCCCACTCCATTGTTCCGGAGAACGGAGTTTCAGTCATCTTGCCCATGAGGCATGGTTCACAAGTATCAAATGATTCATAATCAAGTGATTCCAAAAGTCCATATGCATGGAGTTTCTTCATGCGGTTTACACCAATATGACCTAAACGGTGGTGCCACAAGTATGTTGCTCTATCATTATCAACTTTGCATCTTTTGGCATCAATATTATGAATATGTGCATCACTACGATCAAGATTCAATAACCATTCACATTGGGTGTATTACCATAGAAGGTTTTATTCATGTAAACAGAACAACAATTATTCTCTGACTTAAATGAATAAATGTATTGCAATAAACATGATCTAATATAATCATATTCATGTTCAATGCAAACACCAAATAACATTTATTTAGGTTCAACACTAATCTCGAAGGTAGAGGGAGTGTGCGACGGGGGTCATATCAACCTTGGAATCATTTCCAACACACATCGTCAGCTCTCTTTTAACTAGTCTCTGCAACTCCTGTTTCGAGTTACTAATCTTAGCAACTGAACCGGTATCAAATACCTAGGGGTTACTACGAACATTAGTAAAATACACATCAATAACATGTATACCAGATATATCTTTGTTCACTTTGCCATCCGTCTTATCCGCCAAGTATTTGGGGCATTTCCACTTCCCGTGACCATTTCCTTCGCAGTAAAAGCACTTAGTTTTAGGCTTGGGTCAAGCTTTGGGTTTCTTCACGGGAGCGGCAACTTCCTTGCCATTCTTCTTGATGTTCCCTTTCTTTCCCTCGCCCTTTTCCTTGAAACTAGTGGTCTTATTAACCATCAAATCTTGATGCTCTTTCTTGATTTCTACCTTTGCCGATTTTAGCATCGCGAAGAGCTTGGGAATCGTTTTTGTCCTCCCTTGCATATTATAGTCCATCATGAAGTTCTCGTAGCTTGGTGATAGTGACTAGAGAACTCTGTCAATCACTATGTTATCTGGAAGATTAACTCCCACTTGATTCAAGCGATTGTAGTACCCCGGACATTTGGAGTACATGCTCACTGGCTGAGCTATTCTCCTCCATCTTTTAGGCAAAGTACTTGTCAGAGGTCTCATGCCTCTTGACATGGGCATGAATCTGAAATACCAATTTTCAGCTCTTGGAACATCTCATATGCTCCGTGGCGTTCAAAACACTTTTCAAGTCCCAGTTCTAAGCCATAAAGCATGGTGCACTAAACTATCAAGTAGTCATCATATTGAGCTTGCAAAACGTTCATAACGTCTGCATCTGCTCCTGCAACAGGTTTGTCACCTAGCGGTGCATCAAGGACATAATTCTTCTGTGTAGCAATGAGGATAATCCTCAGATCATGGACCCAGTCCGCATCATTGCTACTATCATCTTTCAACTTAGTTTTCTCTAGGAACATATCAAAAAAATAGGAGCTATATCGCAAGCTATTGATCTCCATCATAGATATGCAAAACTATCAAGAATAAGTTCATGATAAATTAAGTTCAATTAATCAAATTACTAATGAACTCCCACTTAAATAGACATCCCTCAAGTCATCTAAGTGATACGTGATCCAAATCAACTAACCATGTCCGATCATCACGTGATGTCTCAACACGACGAACTATAGCAACGGTGCATACTCAAGGAGAACACTTTTACCTTGAAATTTAGTGAACGGATCATCTTATAATGCTACATCCGTACTAAGCAAAATAAGATGCATAAAAGATAAACATCACATGCAATCAAAATATGTGACATGATATGGCCATCATCATCTTGTGCTTTTGATCTCCATCTCCAAAGCATCGTCATGATCTCCATTGTCACCGGCTCGACACCTTGATCTTCATCGTTGCGTCGTGGTCGCCTCCCCAACTATTGCTTCTACAACTATCGCTAATGCATAGTGATGAAGTAAAGCAATTACATGGCATTTGCATTTCATACAATAAAGAGACAACCATAAGGCTCCTGCCGGTTGCCGATAACTTTACAAAACATGATCATCTCATACAATAACGTATATCACATCATGTCTTGACCATATCACATCACAACATACCCTGCAAAACCAAGTTAGACGTCCTCTACTTTGTTGTTGCAAGTTTTTACGTGGCTGCTACGGGCTTCTAGCAAAAACTGCTCTTACCTACGGCAAAAACCACAATGGTGATTCATCAAGTTTGCTGTTTTAACCTTCTTCAAGGACCAGCCATAGTCAAATTCGATTCAACTAAAGTAGGAGAAACAGATACCCACCAGCCACCTTTATGCAAAACTAGTTGCATGTCTGTCGGTGGAACCGGTCTCATGTGCGTGGACATGTAATGTTGGTCCAGGCCGCTTCATCCGACAATACCGCCGAATCAAAATAAGATGTTGGTGGTAAGCAGTATGACTATCACCGCCCACAACTCTTTGTGTTCTACTCGTGCATATCATCTACGCATAGACCTGGCTCATGATGCCACTGTAGGGAATCGTTGCATGGAAAACCAAAATGTCTACACACACGCAATGATCTATCCATGGAGATGCATAACAACGAGAGGGAGAGAGCATCTTCATACCCTTGAAGACCGCTAAGCGGAAGCGTTTATCAACACGGTTAATATAGTCGTACACCTTCACAATCCGTCCCGATCAAGTACCGAACGTACGGCACCTCCGCGCTCAGCACACGTTCAGCTCGATGACGTCCTCGCCTTCTTGATCCAGCAATACAGGCGAAGTAGTAGATGACTTCCGGCAGCACGACGGCATGGTGACAGTGTTGGTGAAGAACAATCTCCACATGGCTTCGCCAAGCACAACGGAACTACGACGGAGGATAAACTAGAGGGGACGGGGTTGCCGGCACACGGCTTGGTGATTCTTGATGTGTCTTGGGTGCTAGCTCTACCCCTCTATTTATTTGTTGAGCCTTGGGGTCGAAACTTGGAGTAAAAGCCTCCTCAAAGTCGGTTTTGCACGCAAGGAAGAGTCCTTCTCGGACTTCCCGGTCTAGACGCCACAGTTCTTGGCGTCTGGCCCAGACGCCATGGGCCTCGGCGTCTGGCCCAGGGCCAGATGTCAGGGTCTCCGGCGTTTGGCCCCCTGGCCTCCGCGAAACTCCTTTTGCACCAGCCTAAAGCCTCGTGGGCTTTACCCCTTAGCCGAACCATATCATCCTATATATCAATCTTTACCTCTGGACCATTCCGGAGCTCCTTGTCATGTCCATGATCTCATTCGGGCCTCCGAACAACATTCAGTCACCAACATACATAACTCATATAGTACTATATCGGCAACAAACGTTAAGCGTGCGGACCCTACGGGTTCAAGAACTATGTAGACATGACCGAGACACCTCTCTGGTCAATAACCAATAGCGGAACCTGGATGCCCATATTGGCTCCTTCATATTCTATGAAGATCTTTATCGGTCGAACCTTATGACAACATACGTAATTCCCTTTGTCTATCGGTATGTTAATTTCTCGATATTTGATCGTCGGTATCTTCATACCTAGTTCAATCTCGTTACCGACAAGTCTCTTTACTCGTTCCATAATACATCACCTCGTGACTAACTCCTTAGTCGTTTGCTTGCAAGCTTATGATGTGTATTACCGAGAGGGCCCAGAGATACCTCTCCGATACTCGGAGTGACAAATCCTAATCTCGATCTATGCCAACCCAACAAGCACCTTCGGAGATACCTGTAGAGCATCTTTATAATCACCCAGTTATGTTGTGACGTTTGATAGCACATAAGGCATTCCTCCAGTATCCGAGAGTTGCATAATATCATAGTTGAAGGAATATGTATTTGACATGAAGAAAGCAATAGCAACAAAACTAAACGATCATTATGCTAAGCTAACGGATGGGTCTTGTCCATCACATCATTCTCCTAATGATGTGATCCTGTTATCAAATGAAAACTCATGTCCATGGTTAGGAAACTTTAACCATCTTTGATCAACGAGCTAGTCAAGTAGAGGCTCACTAGGGACACGGTGTTTGTTTATGTATTCACACATGTATTTAGGTTTGCAATCAATACAATTCTAGCATGAATAATAAATCTTTATCATGAATAAGGAAATATAAAATAACAACTTTATTATTGCCTCTAGGGCATATTTCCTTCAGAATCCCTCCATAGCCAGGTACCCTTCTCACCCCTGCCGATGTCGTCCATGGCGGACACCGTGCCCAACAGGTGTTCAAATCTCATTGAGTTTTTTTGAACTTCTTGTTATTTTCTATAGAAGCCCAATGACGGGGTACTCCGTATTCAAGGATGAGTTGTTGTGCTATGTGTGGTTGGCCTTTTTGAGGACTTTGTATGTAGGCATGAACAAGGGCCCAACCTTTTGGCAAAGCTTGCATGCACGTCATCCATGCATGTAATATGAATTCGCTAATGCATCTGTGGTACACCATCTGCAAGTCCGTCATGAAGTTTTGCGGTGCCATTCACTAAGTGGAGACAAGGTGGCCGTTGGACTCCTCAACCATGCAGATCGTAAGTGTTGCTTCCTATTACTCTACATGTTGGTTAATTCATTTATCCTGTATACCTAAGAAAATGATCCCCAATTAGTTATTTATCTCAACATGCAAGCATACCACATCACCATATAATTATGGATGGGATAAGTCTCACCCCAACATGCAACCATGCATGGTGAAAAGACCCACCATCATATGACTCATGCAACCATGCATGGGAAAATAGTTTTTCATTTTATTATTCTATTAATATTCAATAAATATTTTACAATTATACATAATCAAACATAAGTCTATGTATTTTTATATTTTTAATTTTGGTTCACATGTTATTAATCTAAATATTTATATTTCACATAATCAATTCTCATTGAAATGTATTGCAACGGATTAGCAACGCGTGAGGTATCATCTAGTTCACTTAATGTTGATGTACATGTTGTATAGCCTATACGCGCTGTCATGATGTACCGCAAGATCGAGGGCAGGCCACTCACGCACATACATTGTTGGATGAAACTCAAGGGGCAGTTTGTGTGGAACAACATAAACCGGTTCTGGCTCTAGTATCTGTTGACATCTGATTTTGGCAAGGTACAAAAGGCAAGTAAGATGGCCTCAAGTGAAAGAGTTTTCAGCATGCAAAGTTTCATGTCGACGAGTGGAATAACTTTGATGTTTAATTTATCGCCATTCGACCTTATATCGGTGGCCGAAGTTGTACTCCGAGTGACAAAATTCAAACATTCCAAGTGGTTTTTGGCCAATCTTGCATTCAAGACCACCTCGGATGAAGGAGTATTCTAAAGGAATTGTCTTCGTCTCATCGAGGCAATCGATTTTGATATATAAATCATCTCAATCCGAGTTCATATGCAAAAGTTAGAGGCAATACACTGCAGGCCGAAGCTGAGTGGAAATCTGGCGCAAAGTATCAGACGCCATGTCTGATGGGTCGCGCGAGCAATTAGGCCCTTAAGAAGTCCTTGAATCGAAAAACCTTCAACACGAAAAAGTTTTGTCTCGTCGAGCCGATTGATTTTCATATAGAATTCGTCTCAATCCGAGGTCGTATGTAACCTGGAGAGGCAAATCAAGATCAGGCTATGTTTTTGGTCGAGTGAAAGCTTACCATGCGAGTGAAAACTCACCGGTCGAGTGAAAGCTTTCCTTACGAGTGAAGACCTACCGATCGAGTAAAAGGTCGAGTGAAAACCTACCGATCGAGTAAAAGGTCGAGTGAAAACCTACCGATTGAGTAAAAGGTCAAAAACCTACCGATCGAGTAAAAGGTCGAGTGAAGACTTACCGATCGAGTAAAAGGTCGAGTGAAAACTTATCGATCGAGTAAGAGATTATCTTCCGAATGAAAATGTGGTCATCATCCAAGTGAAAGATTGTCTTCTAAGTGAAAATATAGTCATCTGAGTGGAAAATCTAAACATCCGAGTGAAAAAGTCTCGTCGAACCATCCGAGTGGAAGACTCTAATATCCGAATGGAGGAGCTCGAATCCGAGTGAAATTGAACATGTGCCCGAAAGTTTATCAAGATGACCTCGGATGAAGAAGTGTTCAATACAGAAGTTGTGCGTATCATCAAGACGGTAAACTTTGGTTTTGGAGTCATCATCATCAGAGATAGTATATGGCCGGCAAATTCACTACGAGACTCGGATAATCCAGTCTACTGCAAGACCGAGTCCGACTGGAAGGTAAAGATGACTTCGAAAAGTATTCAAGATGGCCTTATTTGAAAAAGTGATCAACATGAGAGTTGTTCGTATCGTCGAGGCGCACAAGTTTGATATTTGGGCCATCTTGATCGGAGATCATATGCAAGCCCGCCGGCCCGCGCAAGAAGGAAGACAAAGTTTGGGCCAGATTCAGACTGAATCCGAGTTGGAATAGAACTAGGACTCTAGGACGCGAATTGATGTAATTTTTCTTGTAAGGAAAGCCTAGATAAATCCTTTACTTGTACGGGAAGTCCAGCCGCCTCTTATATATGTTGGGGGTGACGGCCGATTGAACAACACACAATCGAACAAATCAATATACTACTTTTTCCTGTCTACTTTTTATCTCTCCATCGTTTTTCTCTCTCATTCTTCGCTGTTCTTCGTGTTTGAGAGCTGCGAATCCCGAGGCTCTAGGGGCGAGCGAATCGACCTAGGGCAGCCCATAGCCGCCGCAATCCCTGACGGGGTCCCTCCCGGGTGCGCGGGGTTCCGGGTCTGCAAAAGCACCCGCCGACTGTCTTGCGTATTGCGCTGTCGGTCGGGTCTCCTTCGACGTGAGCTGCGGTGCATCACCCCCGGCATCGAGGGTACACGTGACGTGTTCGTGTGTCAACACACTTTTTGGCGACTCCGCTGGGGACTGAAGATCAATCATCATCATCCACCATGTCCGATCTTCCCAAGCCATCTGAGGTAGACGCCGATAACATCATTAAGCCCAGTCTTGATGAGATATCGGCCGATCATCGCCAAGTCTATGAGGAGTACAAGAAGGCGCGCGAGGAGAAGGACTTGCAGGAGTTCCTTGCAAAGTTCAAGAAGGATCGCCAAGGCAACATCACTCCAATTGAAGAAATCAAGTTCCCTCCTCTTCAAGCCGAGCAGGTTAAACCCTCTGTAAGTACTACCTTTTCTCCTGAGCAGTGGGCTGAGATTGAAAGTCGTATTGCTGATGGTAACAATCTAGTCTATCAAACTTTCATAGAAAATACTAATGCTCAGAAGAATACATCTCAATCGACTAGTGGTAATGATGGTGTAGCTGCTAGTGTGCAAAACCCTAATCTGGCTTTACCTATCTCATCGGCGCCTCCCGTGCCGATGACTTATTATCCTACCCAAACAAATCAGATTGTGGCTGCACCCATTAATCCTATTATGAGCATGCCAGGTTTCGGTGGCAACGCGAACCCAACCTTACCTACAGCTACAACCACTCGACCACTACCAAATTATGAGTCGACATACATGCCACAGTTTCTACCTACAGCTAGTAACCCTACTCCTCCTATGCCACTGCCACAAGCTTCATCGTCCACTATGGATGATGGTTTAGCTAATCTTAGAGAGGAGATGGCTAAGATGCTTCGAGAGAATTTTGGAGTTGGGTTACCTCGGAATCGGATTTACCAAAAGTCGTACCCCGAGTACTTTGATGCCATCCAGTGCCCTCCAGGATATAAAATTCCAGATTTTGTTAAGTTCAATGGAGAGGGCACAAAAACCACATGGGAGCATGTTAGTCAATACTTAGCACAACTAGGTGAGGCAGGCTCACTAAATGAGTTGAAAGTGCGTTTATTTCCTTTATCATTAACTGGTACCGCATTTTCATGGTTTTCTTCTTTGCCACATGGTTCCATTCGAGTTTGGTCGCAGCTAGAGCAGAAATTTCATGATCACTTTTATAGCGGCGACAATGAACTCAAGTTGTCACATCTAACATCGGTTAAGCAGAAGCATGATGAATCAGTCTCAGATTACGTCAAGAGATTTAGAGAAACGAAAAACCGGTGTTTTAGTTTGGTGATAACCGAGAGAGACTTGGCAGACCTAGTGCTGAGTGGTTTGAGAACTCCCATTAGAGAAAAGCTAGAAGGTTATGAGTTTTTAAATATCAACCAAGTCTTACAAAGGGCCTTGGCTCAGGAAAGCCGAAGCAAAGATCTCAAAGAAGTGCATAGATACAAAGCCGATCGACCAAAGATGAATATGGTGGAATATGATAGTGATCACTCGGACGATGAGGGTGATGTTTTTGCTACTGAATTTGTTTGGCCATCTAAGGCCAAACCCTTTACTTGCAATGATCTGAAACCGATTCATAAGAATCGTGATGAAGAGATGAGGTTTACTTTTAACATTGCTAAGTGTGACAGAATATTTGATGCTTTGCTGCAGGCTAAGATTATTAGAATGTCTCATACTTTACCGCCGTTTGAAGAGCTGAAACGGCGTGCTTATTGCAAGTATCATAACTCTTTTTCTCATGCTACTAACGATTGCAATGTTTTTCGACGACAGATACAATCGGCCATTAATGATGGACGATTGAACTTTTCTGAGATGCAAGTTGATAAACAGCCCTATCCAATGAACACCATGGATTTAGAAGGGAAGAAGCTGCTCATTCGGCCGGAGGTAGCCGAATCTGCTAATAAAGCTAATGTCATTGTTGGTGAGCCCAAGAAAGACAAGGAGGGCGACAAGGTCTTGGGGAGACATGTTGTGCTTGATAAGCAACCCGATGGCAAGGAAGTGATCAAGATCACCATCAAGAATCCTACACTCGGGGGGCAAACACAGGTGCAGCAGGACACTCGAGTTAAATTTGTCAAGCCCAAGAGTCCAGAAGTTGGCAAATGGAAGATGAACAAAGCCAAAGTGCAGCGCAAACGAATCAAACCAACTTTTGACATGTTGTTGTCCAAATACGCCAACCAGTCGGCTGGTTCCAGCTCTAACCGGCCATCATACTTGAAGCGACCAATGTCACCATCAGATGATATGTTCAATCAATATATGAAACCGAGTGGACCAAAGGCGTTATTTCCAGAAGAGCAGAGGCAAACTGTTTGGGACCGACTTGAATACTCATATAATGGCCGACTGAATATCGATAACTATCGGTCGGCTGGTCAAAACATACAACCGGATGGAAATTACCCGAGTGTAAGAATGCACCCTGGTGGAAGCTATCCGAGTGAAAAAATGTGGATGGGTAGATCTCATCCGAGTGAGTTCCATCCAAGTGGATACCATCCGAATGACATCAATCCGAGTGGATTCCATGCAAGTAAAAAGGTGCGCCCGAATGGAAATTTCATGCATCTGGAAAATCGAAAGGAATGGCGTGTTAAGTCACCAAGTGTTGCAGCAGTTGAGTCGGGCAAAGGCAAGGAGAAAATGGATGTCGACTCACTTATCTTGGGCACCGAAACATTCCCCATACAGCAGCCGACTGTGCATAATCACTCAACTGAGCCGATACTTTCTATCGCGCCAAAGCACTCGGCTAATGACCATGAAGCAAGCACCAGCCAAGTAAAGGTGAGAGATGCTAAATACACTCGACCAAAGTGGTGTCCTCCAGGGCTAACAAAGACACAGAAGAAGAAACTATAGAGGTTAAGGAGTCAAGAGATGGCGGAGCAGGAGGCCGAGAAGCAAAGGGATAAGTTGTTCAATGACACTCGGCCCATGGTTCCAGCAAAACAAGTGTGGAGGCCAAAACAAATACAAGATACACCAGCTTCTACATCTATCACAGAAGTGCCTACACCACCCAAAGAGGACGATGCGACAGCTATTACATCGTCTGTGGCACTTCTTACCTCTCCTTCACTCGGACAGATTTCAGAATCGGTTGATCCACTTGAAGAAGAGGTTGATATGTTGGACTATGAATCTACGCCGGTTCATGAAGGTATGGATATCAATATGGTGTATTACTTACCTGCTGAGTTTCGTGCTGTAGATGAGGAAGGGGAAGTGGCTCAGCTGGATTTTGGCCCTAAAAACGCAATATTTGAGAAGCCAAAAGAACCAGTAACACATTTGAAACCGTTGTATCTTAGAGGTCATATCAATGGATCGCCACTTAGTTGAATGCTTGTTGATGGTGGTGCTGTGGTAAATCTTATGCCTTATTCGGTCTTCAAGAAATTGGGTTTGCCTGATGAAGAATTGATCAAGACCAATATGGTGCTCAACGGGTTTGAAGGCAAAGAGAAAACTGAAGCCAAAGGTGTAATGTATGTGGAGCTTACAGTCGGAAGCAAAACTTTGGCCACTGCATTCTTTGTCGCTGAGGTGCAAGGTAACTACAACGTTATACTAGGCCGTGATTGGGTTCATGCAAACCAGTGCGTGCCATCCACTATGCACCAGTTTTTGATTCAGTGGGTTGATGATGAAGTGGAAGTCATTCATGCGGATAACTCGGCTTGTGTTGCTTTGGCCGGTGCATCGGTGGATTGGCAACATCCCAATGCTACTTCCTTGACGGGACGTGACTTATCAGAGTTTGATTTTCTCAGCGCGACCAAGAATGGTTTTGTGCCCGTGTCTTTAAAGTCGACTGAATGCAATCGGCTCCAAGGTATGATATGTTTAAATGGATTCTGATTCCGAGTGGTTACAAAAACGTCTTGTAAAATATCGATCCAGTGAGGACGATATGTATGAGTCTATAGAGGAGTTGGATGACATGGATAAACTTGGACAAGGTTTTACATCGGCTGATCCATTAGAAGAGATAGATATTGGAGATGGTTCAGTCACTCGACCGACATTTATAAACAAAAATTTGAAAGCCGATTGTAAGGCTAAATTAATCGAGCTATTGAAAGAATATGTTTGTTGCTTTGCATGGGAATATCATGAGATGCCAGGGTTGAGCCGAGAGCTAGTGGAACATCGGTTGCCTATAAAAGCCGGTTTTAGACCTTATAAACAGTCGGCCAGAAAGTTTAATCCCAAAACATATGACTGGATCAAGGAAGAGATCGGTCGACTGCTTGAAGCTAATTTCATTCGACCTTGCAGGTATGCCGAGTGGATTTCTAACATTGTCCCAGTGGAGAAGAAGGGATCCGGCAAGTTGAGGGTATGCATTGACTTCAGAGATTTGAATAGGGCTACACCCAAAGATGAGTATCCCATGCCAATAGCCGATATGCTTATTAATGATGCTTCTGGACATAAGGTTATTAGCTTTCTAGATGGTAATGCCGGATACAATCAAATTTTTATGGCCGAAGAGGACATGTACAAAACAGCTTTCCGATGTCCTGGTTTCCTTAGTTTATTCGAGTGGACAGTGATGACATTCGGATTGAAAAATGCTGGTGCCACATATCAAAGGGCTATGAATTTGATTTTTCATGATTTACTCGGTATCATACTTGAAGTTTATATTGATGATATTGTTGTCAAATCGGATGCTTTTGAATCTCACTTAGCCGATTTGCGTTTAGCTTTTGAAAGAATGAAAAAGTATGGACTGAAGATGAATCCTTTGAAGTGTGCATTCGGCGTGTCAGCTGGCAAATTTTTGGGTTTCATTATTCATGAAGATGGCATCGAAATCGATCCCAAAAAGATAGAGGCCATACGGAAAGTGGAGGCTCCAACATGCAAGAAAGATATGCAAAAGTTCCTTGGCAATGTCAATTATTTGAGAAGGTTCATAGCTAATCTGTCAGGGAAAGTTGATGCATTTACTCCTATCCTTCGGTTAAAGAATGATGTTGATTTCACTTGGGGGGCAAAACAGCAAGAAGCCTTTGATATGATCAAGAATTATTTGTGCACTCCTCCGGTGATGAAAGCACCCAAGCATAGAGAGCCTTTTAAACTTTATATCGCAGCAGAGGAAGGTGTTATTGGTGCTGTTTTGACTCAAGATACCGAAGGAAAAGAGCATGCCATTACATATTTGAGCAGACGTTTATTGGACGCCGAGACAAGGTATACATTTATTGAAAAACTATGTTTATGCTTATATTACGCTTGCACAAAATTGAGACATTACCTAGTGCCGAGTGCTTGTGTAGTAGCTTGTCAAACCGATGTCATTAAGTACATGTTGCATAGGCCAATTCTTAGTGGTAGAATTGGCAAGTGGGCTTATGCTTTGATTGAGTATGATTTGGCTTATGAATCTCTAAAATCCATGAAAGGCCAAATTGTTGCTAATTTCATTGTCGAACATCAGATTAATGATAAGCATGATGTTGATATGAACCTTGTTTCATTAGTGCCATGGAGATTGTACTTTGATGGTTCAGTTTGTAGCAATGGCCAAGGTGTTGGTATTGTTTATATATCTCCTCATGGTGCTGTTTTTGAAGCCTCATGCCGCTTAGAATATTTTTGCACAAACAATCAAGCCAAATATGAAGCATTGTTATTCGGTCTAGAGATGTTACTTGCTATAGGTGTTACACATATTGAGGCTTACGGTGATTCGTTACTAGTGGTGCAGCAAATATCCAGAGTCTTTCAGTGTTTTGACGAATCACTTAATGTTTATCTTGATAAATGTCTAGATATAATTTCTACTTTGGATTGTTTTAGCATTGCACATATATCTAGACATGACAACTAGAAAGCAAGTGAGTTGGCACAGCAAGCATCTGGATATCATGTTGATCATGGCATGTTTCATATCTCTCAAAGACCGATGTCTTGTCTTGCCAGTATGGGAGAGGCCGAACCTGAACCCACTAATTCGGTCATTAACAAAAAATCTAGTGCAGGTGATAATTCCGACTGGAGAAAGCCCATTGTTGATTACTTGTGCAATCCGAGTGAAAGGGTGGACAGGGTTGTTCGGCGTATGGCTTTCAAGTATACAATGAGAGATGATGGTCTTTATCGCCGAACAGTCGATGATGTTCTTCTAAAGTGTTTGGATGAGGACCAGGCAAGAGTTGCTATGGGAGAAGTACATGAAGGTATTTGTGGCACTCACCAGTCGGCTCCCAAAATGAAATGGTTATTGCGACGCGCTGGGTTTTATTGGCCGACTATGATTAATGATTGCTTCAGATATTATAAAGGGTGTGAAGCTTGTCAAAAGTTTGGTGATATTCAATTGGCTCCTGCTGCTATGTTACATCCTATTATCAAACCGTGGCCTTTCAGAGGTTGGGGTTTAGATTTCATTGGACAAATTCACCCGTCTTCCTCAAAAGGGCATCGGTTCGTATTGGTGGCAACTGATTATTTCACTAAATGGTCTGAAGCAGTACCTCTCAAGAACATGACACATACGGAGGTAATTCAATTCATAACCGAACACATTATTCATAGATTCGGTATTCCTCAAACGTTAACTACAGATCAAGGTTCATCTTTTATGTCACACCAAGTCAGAGAGTTTGCCGAATCTTATAATATAAAGTTGCTCAATTCCTCTCCATATTATGCCCAAGCTAATGGACAAGCCGAGTCTAGCAATAAAATTTTAATCAAGCTCATCAAGAAGAAGATTGAGGATAATCCGAGGAGATGGCATGAGTTGTTGTTTGAAGCTTTATGGGCACATAGAATTTCAAGGCATGGTGCTACAAAGGTAACTCCATATGAGCTAGTATATGGTCAAGAGGCCGTTTTACCAGTAGAGGTAAATTTGAATGCTTTGAGAATAGCCAAACAAAATGATTTATCGGCAGTAGACTTTTATAACTTGATGATGGACAATATTGATGAAGTTGCCGATAAACGTTTGGTTGCTTTGGAGTCCATAGAGAGAGACAAGTTGAGGGTTGCAAGAGCTTACAATAAGAAAGTTAAGTTGAAGAATTTTCAAGTTGGTGAACTCGTCTGGAAAGTGATTCTACCGATTGGTTCAAGAGATAGAAAATTCGGAAAGTGGTCTCCAAGTTGGGAAGGTCCTTTTAGGATTACAAGGGTTGTTCCTGGAAATTCATATTTGGTAGAATCAATACAAGGGGCATTGTTACCCCGAGCTCTCAACGGAAAATATTTGAAGAAGTACCACCCGAGTGTGTCGCAGGAAGCCTGAGTAGGCAATGGCCGATATACGATTATCGCCCTTAGCACAAACATGGCCGATACATAATTATCGCCCTGAGGAAAATAAATGGCCGATGGAGTGTTGACATCGTCCTTAGAACAAACACCGTGCATATTATTTTTCGGCGTGCAAGCTTTGCCGAAAAACAGGGGGGCATGTGTTGACATCGGATTTTGGCAAGGTACAAAAGGCAAGTAAGATGGCCTCAAGTGAAAGAGTTTTCAGCATGCAAAGTTTCATGTCGACGAGTGGAATAACTTTGATGTTTAATTTATCGCCATTCGACCTTATATCGGTGGCCGAAGTTGTACTCCGAGTGACAAAATTCAAACATTCCGAGTGGTTTTCGGCCAATCTTGCCTTCAAGACGACCTCGGATGAAGGAGTATTCTAAAGGAATTGTCTTTGTCTCATCGAGGCAATCGATTTTGATATATAAATCATCTCAATCCGAGTTCATATGCAAAAGTTAGAGGCAATACACTGCAGGCCGAAGCTGAGTGGAAATCTGGCGCAAAGTATCAGACGCCATGTCTGATGGGTCGCGCGAGCAATTAGGCCCTTAAGAATCCTTGAATCGAAAAACCTTCAACACGAAAAAGTTTCGTCTCGTCGAGCCGATCAATTTTCATATAAAATTCGTCTCAATCCGAGGTCGTATGTAACCTGGAGAGGCAAATCAAGATCAGGCTATGTTTTTGGTCGAGTGAAAGCTTACCATCCGAGTGAAAACTCACCGGTCGAGTGAAAGCTTTCCTTTTGAGTGAAGACCTACCGATCGAGTAAAAGGTCAAGTGAAAACCTACCGATCGAGTAAAAAGTCGAGTGAAAACCTACCGATCGAGTAAAAGGTCAAAAACCTACCGATCGAGTAAAAGGTCGAGTGAAGACTTACCGATCGAGTAAAAGGTCGAGTGAAAACTTATCGATCGAGTAAGAGATTGTCTTCCGACTGAAAATGTGGTGATCATCCAAGTGAAAGATTGTCTTCCGAGTGAAAATATAGTCATCCGAGTGGAAAATCTAAACATCCGAGTGAAAAAGTCTCGTCGAATCATCCGAGTGGAAGACTCTAATATCCGAATGGATGAGCTCGAATCCGAGTGAAATTGAACATGTGCCCGAAAGTTTATCAAGATGACCTCGGATGAAGAAGTGTTCAATACAGAAGTTGTGCGTATTATCAAGACGGTAAACTTTGGTTTTGGAGTCATCATCATCAGAGATAGTATATGGCCGGCAAATTCACTACGAGACTCGGATAATCCAGTCTACTGCAAGACCGAGTCCGACTGGAAGGTAAAGATGACTTCGAAAAGTATTCAAGATGGCCTTATTTGAAAAAGTGATCAACATGAGAGTTGTTCGTATCGTCGAGGCGCACAAGTTTGATATTTGGGCCGTCTTGATCGGAGATCATATGCAAGCCCGGCGGCCCGCGCAAGAAGGAAGACAAAGTTTGGGCCAGATTCAGACTGAATCCGAGTTGGAATAGAACTAGGACTCTAGGACGCGAATTGATGTAATTTTTCTTGTAAGGAAATCCTAGATAAATCCTTTACTTGTACGGGAAGTCCAGCCGCCTCTTATATATGTTGGGGGTGACGGCCGATTGAACAACACACAATCGAACAAATCAATATACTACTTTTTCCTGTCTACTTTTTGTCTCTCCATCGTTTTTCTCTCTCGTTCTTCGCTGTTCTTCGTGTTTGAGAGCTGCGAATCCCGAGGCTCTAGGGGCGAGCGAATCGACCTAGGGCAGCCCATAGCCGCCGCAATCCCTGACGGGGTCCCTCCCGGGTGCGCGGGGTTTCGGGTCTGCAAAAGCACCCGCCGACTGTCTTGCGTATCGCGTTGTCGGTCGGGTCTCCTTCGACGTGAGCTGCGGTGCATCACCCCCGGCGTCGAGGGTACACGTGACGTGTTCGTGTGTCAACAGTATCATTGAATTTGAAATAGATGATTCCGAAAAACACGTCGAACATCCAATTATCACGTTGAATTTGAACAATTATTGTACTAGAGATATTTGCATGGATGAATTGTGCTATTTTTATAATTATACTTTGAGAGTTGCTAGCTATTTTCTATAAATTATGGCGAAACTTTGCTGAATTTCACTTTGGTTGCATGATTTGGTCCGATTTTATTGAAATCTGGTTTGAAATATATGTGGGCATGGCTGGATGGCCAGCTCCCACATCGGTGTCCGCGGACGGATACAATGTTCGGTTTGGGTGTGGAGATGCCCTAGTCATTCATCACCAACGTTGCTTGCTATGGACCGACTGTTTATTTTTTGAGAATCTGCATTGACTGGATATAGTTTTTTTTTGAGAAGAGGATAGAAATATATGAACGGAGAGGAGGAAGAACTATTGAAAGGAATAGGTCATGTACATGACCCATGGGATAAACACGTTACATGAAAATGGCCCAAGGGGCAGAGTAAAATTACATGAGCCCAAAGCAGGACCACAACTTAGGTAGAATCTAGCCCAAAACCCCAATTGATTTGTAAACATCGACAAAGCTGTAATAAAGATTCCAACTGATCCAAAAATGCCAAATTAAACATTGGGTTCTCGTTTTCAATGAGATTCAACAATTCCAGTCATACACGGCATCATATAATTTCTAAAAAAACAAGGCATCATATATTCACAATATTTTTTCAAAACTATGTGGTGACAAACTATCTGAGCGAAATTCAAATGTAATTCAATCTTGTCGAGTTTCCCCAAATTTGTACTTGATTTCAATTAATTTGTGGAAAATTAGTGGTTATACGAAAATCTACAAGCGAGCGTCGGTTTTCCAAGTGTAGAGGAGAAAAGGGGGCGGTGTTCTCTTCCCCTCAATGTATACGTATTGGTTACGTGATTTTATAAGGGCAAACTTGTTTATCACCAGTGGAGTTGGCGCAGCGACAACTTGAGACTAATGGCTCATTGACCCAAGTCGACGGCTTCCCTCATAGCAGAGTTGACAAAGTCGAGGATGGTGTTGATCTGCAATCGTTCAACCCGTCGTGATTAGGGGTTTGTCACGGCGTGGCGTTTTAACGAGGGGATGGCATCGCGACGTGGTTTTGTTCTCTGGTTCCTTCTTCGTCCGATAAAGTTTAGCCAGATGTGGCTCTGCCAAGGAACTTGCGAGGTTTGTGTCCCTCTCTTCTGTCTGCCCAAACTTGGGATTATCTTCTGGCCCCTCCTCTGTGCTAGCTTTTCCGGGCTGTCAATTAGTCCATATGGTGGTCAAAGACGTCTTCTGAAATATATCAACGACTTCTCCGTCACTGCTTCTTCAACTCTTGAATTTCAACAAGGTTGCTCCGGTAATACGGGGACCTAGAGTCGAACTCTGCTCATGACGAGCCGCTGATGGATGCAGAAGGAGGACAATGCTGGCTTCATCAATGATTTGCTTGTAATTTCATATTCTTTCAAGGCTACTCGTGCATGAGTTGGTATTACTTTATAATTAAAAACGAAAGGAAAAATTGTACTAAACCGAAAATTTGAACATTTACAAAATCAGTTCATATTACAAAGAAGGAAGTTATAAAGAAAGCAATTTAACATCAGTAAAATAAAATGAAATGAGAAATAGAGAGCGACCAGCGAACACAATAGTGTGTGGGCTAAGCTAGGGAGCGGCGAAGCAAGTGGAACAGTCGACCCGGGCGGCCTCCCCACCTGAATCCAGATCCCTCTCCGCTCCGCTCTCCTCACCTACCTCGTCGCCACGGGCAAAACCCCCGGCCGCTCTCCACCCTGAACCGCCGAGCCGCGGCGCCGATGCAGTCGCCGGAGTCCTCCTCCGCCGCCGCGCCGGTCCTCCTCAACATCGGTCCGTCCCTTATTCCTCGCTCCCGTCTGGCCCACGCGGTCGCGAATTCGAGGCTTATCACTGCGGTGTTGTCTGTGCCGCAGGGGGGACGAAGTACGCGACCACCGCCGAGACGCTCACGCAGCGGGAGCCCGACTCCATGCTCGCCGCCATGTTCAGCGGCAGGCACACGCTCCCGCACCACCCCACCACGGTATGGTCCCTCGACGGCGCTCCCTGCCTCTCTCGTTGCGATTTTCCGGCAGCTGTACGCTCAGAGGCTCAGTGTGGGTGCAGGGGGCGGTGTTCGTGGACAGGGATGGGAAGCATTTCAGGCACATCCTCAATTGGCTAAGGGACGGTGCCATCCCCACGCTCTCAGAGTCCGAGTACCACCAACTCCTGCGAGAAGCGGAGTACTACCAGTTGCTCGTAATAGATTCAGAAACTCTCCATTGTACATTTGATTCATTGGGTTCTAGCTTCAGAATCAGATGTAGTCATATCATGATGATTTGTTTTATAGGGTTTGGCTGATTACATAAATGAGAAATTGGCTTTGAAGAAGACTGACAATTCGTGCGAGGCCGAATTGACACGCAAAGATGTGATCAAGTGCATTCAAGCCCAGAAAATCAGATTTCGTGGCCTGAATCTATCTGGCCTTGATCTATCTAAGCTTGTAAGATTCTAGGGAGACTCTTCTCTATTGCCATTACTGTTTACAGCTGCAATTCCTGTACTTAGTCAGCTTATCTTACATAGATGATAAAGTCGAACAAGCAATTTTCCTTTTTCCCAAGTTTTTCCTTGTTTACTAATTGCACTATTTTAAATGCATTTTTTGGTACTTTGCAGGACTTATCAGAGGTGGACTTCAGCTATGCGTGCATCGAGAGAACCAACTTTTCGTGTGCTAATCTTCATAAAGCGAAGTTTAGGGTATATCACATTATCACTCACACCAAGATTCTGTACTGTCAATTATCTTCTTTCGAAGCAGTTCAATCCAGTTTCACTACCTAAATGGAACATGCCAAGGCATTCTTGTACGGAACATGAAATACTATATCATCAATGTGTTGCACTGCATGTTTTTTTGCAGCTGGTGGAAGCTGCACATTCTTCATTTGAACAGGCAAATTTACATGAGTAAGATACACCGTCGATCTTCTTCTGGTCTCGTAGACAGTACCTAAGATGATATTTTCTATCCTTTTCTTTTTGTATGGGTGCCTAACAAACTGGTTAATATCCATTTCCCTCCTTATATGCTGATTTTTGTTTGTATATGCTGTTTGTAAGTGCTCATTTTTGGGTAATAACAGGTGTGAGCTTACTGGAGCAAATCTTCAAGAAGCTGTCCTAGACAGAGCAAACGTTCAAAGCGCAAACCTGCAAGGTATACAGTCCTACCACCCTACCCCAAATCATGTATTTAACTTGATCGCAGCTTATTTTGTATTGTTTATACACACTGTATCTTGCTATAGTAAATTTGAAGCTTCTCCTGTTTCTGCATTTTCTCGTCTTTGTGACCAATGTATCACTAGGGCAGTTCTTTGTAACTTACCATGTTAAGCTGTCCTTTGCCCTCTCTTTCCCTTTGAGGCGTGCAAAAGTAGATTTAATCATATACTTGAAAAGATTCTTATAAGTTGCTATGGTTCACAAAACCAAGTATGAAGCGATTGATTTGCTTGACCAATTTTGCAGATGCATGCTTAACGGGATGTAGCTTCATTGAGACAGATGTCCGTTCAGCCCATTTACAGGTTTGCAAATTGTTGTGAGTAGTGTATTTCTTCATAAACATTCCCTGTTTTTTGCCTTGCTGCTGAAAGCTCCTGCTGACATATGAAGTCGCTGTTCATCATACAAAATAATCATAATGAACAACACCATACACAAAGCATTGTTTATAAGGCGTCCTGCCTTGGACGCTTAGGCGACAAGCCGCCCTGGCAGCGCCTTACAATTATGTCTGCTTTAGGCGCTTAGGCGTCAGGGTGGTTGGTGCTCGTCTTACCGCCTTATAAACAATGACGCAAGCATACTTGTGAGATGCTAGTTCTGCCACTAGTGGCACTTAGGTATATCTATTTTCCACCTCTGCAACGTGTGTAGCATCCGAAATATGTAGGCAGAGTCCAGCACATGCCCAAAGTATTAACTGCATATAGGACATATGTTTTATCTATTTGTATTCATAGTTCCATGCCGTTCTTCCCTAGATAGTCACACGTAGAAGCTTCCTATGGAGTTACTTTTAGCAATGCAAAAAGCATCAAACTATGGGTGCTGATTATTCATTTCTTATTTATCTTATCCAGTCGTTGCCTGAAGTTTGAACTTCATACAGGACACATTTCTATCTTTTTGTCCCCATAGGTCCATGTTCTTCTCTAGATAGTCGCACATAGAAGCTTCCTATAAAAAATATTTTTAGTAATTAGAAAACGTCAAAGTGGGTGTTGATTATTTCATTTCCTGTGTGTCTTATTGTGAATTCCAATGAACTTTCAGAATGCTAATCTTACGGGTGCCGATTTGAATGGAGCTAACCTTGAAGGGGCCAATCTCAAGGTAAAATAACTTTATGATAGAAATTTATTAAAACGACTCATGCTACAGTCTGCTGATTATCTGGTTCATATCTAGTGTGGCACAATATCTTGTTGTCAAACTATTGTAGGAAATCTTAGTATGTTACACTTTATATCATACTCCCTCTGTAAAGAAATATAAGAGCGTTTAGATCACTACGTTAGTGATCTAAACGCTCTTATATTTCTTTATGCATGCCTTCTCATCGTAAAGCTTGAATTTTAATTTTATGGATTTGTAGTCTGTTTTTACTCTCATGTTTGGAACTGAAGAGTTTGAAACTTCCAGTTAAAATAAAGTGTGCTATCATCTTAAATGTTCTTCCGTACTAAGTAGTGTCATAATGTCAACATATACAAACGTCTATTTGGATTAAAAGAACATGGTTAAAGGTGGAAGTTCCCTCCCTTAACTGTACGTGTTTAGGTAGAAATGTGACCTCCCTGTGGATCGAACGTGGCTGGGCAAGCTTACACCCATGAGCTCTAGCCATCCGAGCCAGCGCTCAGTTCTCACAAACATCTACTCCCTCTGTAAACAAATATAAGACGTTTTAGATCACTACTTAGTGATATAAAACGTCTTATACTTACTCCGTCCTGAATTACTTGTCGCAGAAATGGATAAAAATGGATGTATCTAGATGACTAGAACTAAAATACGTCTAGATACATTCATTTCTGCAACAAGTAATTTTGGACGGAGGGAGTATTTGTTTACAGAGGGAGTATTTATCAGGGCTTTCTTTAGTTCTCTGTAAGCATCTAACATTCACACAAGTTAAAATGTCCTAACCCTCAGTAAACTATCATAACATGGAGTACCCATCATCTTTGTCCAGAATATTGACTGTTCGATATGTTACGCAAGCCATGTTGTTACTTATTCTATTTGATGAAGCATGCATAAATGAAAGGAGAAGTCAAACATTTTTTTCTGGTGTCTTACCTGACAACATACTTGTCCTCACTATGTCATTCATACCCCCTATGCTAAGCTAGTTTGGTTTTGCAGGGGGCTAAGTTGTCGGGTGCAAACTTGCAAGGGGCAAATCTTCAGCGAGCCTACTTGAGAGAAGTTGATTTGCGTGAAACTGTATGTTGTCCTGTTTGCTATTTACTTTACCTCAATAGTGAATTTTTCACTTCATGCATAATTTGATCAATTTATCTACTCCAATTATTTTGCAAATACAAAGAGCAATAGTTTGTTATATACTCCCTCCGTTCCCAAATATTTGTCTTTCTAGAGATTTCAACAAGTGACTACATAGGGAACAAAATGAGTGAATCTACACTCTAAAATATGTCTACGTACATCCGTATGTTGTAGTCCATTTGAAATGTCTAGAAAGACAAATATTTGTGAACGGAGGGAGTATATTCTTGTTTCATTTTTTTTGCTATATAGGATTAGAAATCCTGAAGAATCTTGCATTCTTTTGTTTACCTCCTTCATCTTAAAAATTGAACTATGTCTGCTTTGGTAACAGGATTTAACCGGTGCTAAGCTTGGAGGAGCAAATCTTCTTGGAGCTATCAGATAGTACAAGAAGAGAGGCTGACATCATGTACACTTTACAAAATTGATCTGTCACCTACAATGTCTTGCGGTTTTGATCTTAGTGGTTGTGATGGAGAAGAGCAGTACGTCTGAAGAAAAACTCAAATGCAAATGGGTACGCAAACGATCAGGCATTCGGTGTACCAAAACACATGCACGCTGGGGCAAATAGTTTCTTGCTGTCATGCCTCTCAGTGTTGATTGTTGTACAAAGAATTGTTATATCACACTCCGGCTAGAATTCGATGAGTCTGGCTAGTTGTTAATGTTAGATACCTGTGCTAAATCTTCATCGTGGCGCAAGGAATTCGATATGTGCACAGCTGTTGCATATGGGGATGCTATCTGTATCTGAATTGTTGGAGGAGGCTGCTGTATGCTGTTTCTTCTGCGTGGATTGCAAAGGATACGTGGTGTATGCCTGGTTTGTGGATTGTTCCAGGCACTTGCGTTCTCAGAGCAGTCACATTCTCACTTATTTCGAGGCAAAGTTTTATCTTTTCCTTGTTTTAACAGCAGCAGGGTACTAGATTTTTTTTTGAGGGACAGCAGGGTACTAGATATAGTGTACTCCCTCAGTCCAGTGAAAAGTGTACATCTAAATTTTTTATGACAAATTATGGAGTAGAGTAAAAGTGCATCGGGAAGATGCAATCAACCGTCTCTCTCCTTTTTAATTACCCAACCCTCAATGAGCTAAGTGCATGTATAAATTAAGAAGACTATGTATAGAATGTTATTGGTCTTGATTACTGTGTGATAAAAGAAAATCATTTTTTCTACTTTAAAATGCATTGCGAAGATAGAAGTACACTCTTTTGTGAACAAATTTTAAAACCAAACATACACTTTTCACCAGACGAAGGGAATATGTACAACCATTGATGAGATGTTTAAGTTGCAGGGACTGAGATCATACTTGCACGTTACTGTATCTCCACCAGGGACTGAGATCATGTGGGGGTGCGGTTGGTTGCGTGCATTAGGTACAACTATACTCGTGCGGTGCAGTTTTGGCATGTTTGGTTGCTGTCTTGCACCAAAATCTTTGTCTGCACGAACCTTAAAGCACCTCCGGGCCTGGCTGAGGAGGAATGCTCAAATCAGCCGTTTTTCCTCCGCTCACTCTCCCCTTTCTCCACTCTCACACTAGTGGCGGCGAGCACAAGATTTGGATGGCGAGCACCGGCGTCGAGCATCGGAACGAAGATTTGGACAGTGAGCTCCGGCGTCGATCAACGACCTCATCACCTCACCGACAGGCGTTAGTCAATGCCAGCAAGCCCTCTGTCCTCGATGGAATTGATTTATCATGCCCACATTCTATTACGCATCGCATGCTGGCATCCAATCTACCTCTTGGGTTTGATTTGGTACTCGATTTAGGCATATCCGATTAGAGATTTGAGTGCTTTGAATGGGACTGAGTACAATTTTGACTGGGGCGGGGGGGGGGGGGGGGGGGGGGGCAGTGTACGGTCACTAGCTCACGCGCCCCAACCACCATATCCATTGCTTCGGCATTGCCATTGTTTCGAGGCTCGAGCGATTCATCATTGGCGGCATCCACCATCTCCTCCTCCTCGTCCTCCAAAACGATGGTGGTCGGCGCCACTACGATGACCGACTGGTCACGAGGAGCCCTTGTACTTGGCCCATCTAGCTCTCTGACCTGGATCGACTGACTCGGCCTCATCCATCGACCATTGTAGTATATCTACCGACATAACATCTTTGGATGGGTCAGATATCAGCCTCTTCAACTTCGTCTTCCTCGCCTTCGACAACACAACGTTTGCCTCTTTATGCACCTCGTCCACGCTCGTGGATCGAGATCACACCTTGATGACCCACAAGTATAGGGGATCAATTGTAGCTCTTTTCGATAAGTAAGAGTGTCGAACCCAACGAGGAGCAAAAGGAAATGACAAGTAGTTTTCAGTAAGGTAATGTCTGCAAGTGCTAAAACTGTAAGTAGCGAGTAGTTTGATAGCAAGATAATTTGTAACGAGCAAGTAACGATAGTAACAATAAGTATGCAGCAAGGTAGCCCAATCCTTTTTAGACAAAGGACATGCCAAAACGGTCTCTTATAACAATCAAAGCGTTCTTGAGGGTACACGGGAATTTCATCTAGTTACTTTCGTCATGTTGGTTTGATTTGTGTTTGCTACTTTGATAATTTGATATGTGGGTGGACCGGTGCTTAGGTGTTGTTCTTACTTGAACAAACCTCCTACTTATGATTAACCCTCCCGCAAACATCCACAACTACGAGAAAAGTATTAAGAATAAATTCTAACCATAGCATTAAACTCTAGGATCCAATCGGTCCCTTACGGAATAGTGCATAAACTGGGGTTTAAGTTTCTGTCACACTCGCAACCCACCATCTATTTACTACTCCACAATGCATTCCCTTAGGCCCAAATATGGTGAAGTGTCATGTAGTCGACGTTCACATGACACCACTAAGGGAATCACAACATACATACTATCAAAATATCGAACACATATCAAATTCACATGATTACTTGCAACATGATTTCTCCCGTGACCTCAAGAACAAAAGTAACTACTCACAAATAATCAACATGCTCATGACCAGAGGGGTATTAAATAGCATAATGAATCTGAACATATAATCTTCCACCAAATAAACCATATAGTAATCAACTACAAGATGTAATCAACACTACTAGTCACCCCCTAGCACCAATCTATAGTTTCGGTAACAAGATTGAATACAAGGGATGAACTAGGGTTTGAGATGAGATGGTGCTGGTGAAGATGTTGATGGAGATTGCCCTCCCCAAGATGGGAGAGTTGTTGGTGATGATGATGACGATGATTTCCCCCTCCGGGAGGGAAGTTCCCCCGGCGGAATCGCTCCGCCGGTGAGCAAAAGTGCTCCTGCCCAAGTTCCGCCTCGAGACGGCGGCGCTCCGTCCCGAAAGTCTCCCCCTTATTTTTTCTAGGTCAAAATGACTTATATACCAGAAGATGGGCACCGGAGGTGGGCCGAGGGGGGCACAACCAACCAGGGCGCGCCTGGGCTCCCTGGCGCGCCCAGGTGGGTTGTGCCCACCTGGTGGGCCCCCTCTGGTAGTTATTTGCTCCAATATTTCTTAAATATTCCATAAAAAATTCTCCATGAAGTTTCAGTTTGTTTGGAGTTGTGCAGAATAGGTAGCCTGGCGTAGCTTTTTGAGGTCCAGATTTCCAGCTGCCAGAATTCTCCCTCTTGGTGTGTACCTTGCAAATTATGAGAGAAAAGGCATTAGAATTACTCCAAAAAGCATTATTATGGATAAAAACATTATAAATAATAGTAAGAAAACACGATGATAAATGGACGTATCAACTCCCCTAAGCTTAGACCTCACTTGTCCTGAAGCGAAAACCGAAATCGAAAAATATGTCCACATGCTTTGAGAGAGAGGTGTCGATAAAAACAAAAATACGGATATAGAAGCATCATGGTGATTATTATAACAACATAATTGAACATAGGACTTTTATCATTGAACTTGCATTATATACTTCCCATGAATAAGTAACAGTTCATCATATAATCGAAGTATAAAAGCAAAAACTCTATTAAAAACCAACAAACTATGTTCTCAGTCAACTTTGCAACTACAATTTATCATCTTTTCAGGAAGAGTCACGTGTCGGAGCCTTTTAGCAAGTCCACATACTCAACCATCATGTAGTCTTCTATGATTGCTAACACTCACCTCGTACCCATGAGCAAAACGTTTCAACCGGACACATAGATAGATAGGGGCTTATAGTTTTGCCTCCCAGCATACTCACCTCAAGGGTGATGTCAACAATAATAACTCATGCTATCTATATTCAACTGGACATATGTGCCTAGATCTTTTCTCGCCGCATGATGCTTGCCAAAAGAGAAAATAAAAAGGAATAGAAGGAAAACTTTGACTCTTTGCATAAAAGTAAATACATAAAAGTAAAAAATAGGCCCTTCGTAGAGGGAAGCATAGGTTGCCATGCGCTTATTTGTTTGCATGCTCAATCCCTTAGTGCAAGAGAACATCATGTTGTATTGCCCCTTAAGATGGCAACCTTTATTATGCAGTCTGTCGCTTTTATTCTTTGTCATCCAAGTTCGTACAACGCTCAATTTTCTCTTACACTAAATGATCTCACATATTTAGAAGCAATTTTTATTGCCTTTTTGCACCGATGACAACTTACTTGAGGGGTCTTGCTCAATCCATAGGTAGGTATGGTGGACACTTGAAAAATATTTGGGTTTAAGGGTTTTGGATGCACAAGTAGTATCTCTACTTGGTGCGGAATTTTTGGCTAGCAAAGATAGGGGGCAAGCATCACATGTTAAAGGATCTATGACAATATGACTTCTATGTGAATATAAATATACATAAATCATTAAGTTGTCTTCCTTGTCCAATGTCAACAATTTTGGCATATAATATTTTGATGAGGGCTCACAATCACAAAAGATTTCTAGGATAGTATATTTGTATATGAATCTTCTCTTCCCTTATTAATTCTTTCATGAGTTGCATCATTGACTAATACTCTGTTTGTCAATCTCTAATAAAATTTCCTACTTATACTTTTCCTTATGTGGTGCTATCACCTACCATAGGATTGGTATCTGATCTTATTGATTTATTTCCTTTCTTTTATTTATTTAAGTTTTTTTCTTCCTTTCTTATTTTCTTTATTTGCAACATGAAAGTAAAGAAAGCAAAACTCAAACTAACTTTATTAAATAACTTGCACACGATTACGAGGATAGATCACTAAGCTGACTCTCAAATAAGAAAGGACCGAACTAACTTTATTTCATCTAAAGCAAAAAGATCAAACTAAGATAAGTAAAATCAAAAACATAGTGGGATGATACGATACCGGGGCACCTCCCCCAAGCTTGGCAGAAGCCAAGGGGAGTGCCCATACCTGATACTTAGTTCTCCTTTGGTGGTGAAGAAGCTTCTTCCTCCTCCTCGGCCAGTAGTGCTTGTGCTGTCACCGGGGTTGGATTTACGGTAGCTTCCTTGCCCTTGCCTCCCTTGACAGCGTCCGCAAGCTCCTCCCTCTTCGTCTCGATCTTCATCAGCCAAGCATCTTCTTCCATGTTGCTGGAGGAGCAGGAAGACGTGATGCCTGGCTTGATAAATCTGACCATGAACAACAAGAAAAGAGAACAGAGGATTTCTTCGCGATACGGTGGTTAACAGGTTCGGGAAGTATATATAGAATTTTTATCTTGCAGGACAAGTATACAGGAGAAAAACAGAGTCCGGAAGGTGCCCCAAGCGGGCATAAAACACCAGGGCGCGCCAGGCATGCCTGGCGCGCCCAGGTGGGTTGTGCCCACCAGGGGACGTTTCCTGTGAGTTTCTTTATTTCCAAAATTCTAAAATATTTCAAAACTAACAAAAAATATTTTTGCGGATTTTTTGGAGACCGTTTACTTACCGTATCACGTACCTCCTTATTTTGACGATTCTGGGGTGTTCCGGAAGGACTCTTTTATGTGTTCTTCCGGTGTCAAAGTTTGGATAAATTAATTTCAACATTGATAGGCGTACCTGAGATATAATGCTTTATTCGTTGCCCGTTGGCAACCTTTGGGTTAGTTCCTCCAAAATTATTTATTTTGATGGCTCCAGACCAGTAAACCTCCTCGATGACATATGGGCCTTCCCATTTCGAGAGGAGCTTTCCTGCAAAAAATCTGAAACGAGAGTTGTACAAAAAAACATATTCCCACTTTGAACTCACACTTTTGGATTCTTTTGTCATGCCATCTTTTAACTTTCTCTTTGAATAATTTTGCATTTTCATAAGCCTAGGTTATCCATTCATCTAAAGAGCTAATATGAAATAACCTCTTTTCACCGGCAAGTTTGAAATCATAGTTGAGTTCTTTAACTCCCCAATATGCTTTATGTTCTAACTCAAGAGGCAAATGACAACCTTTTCCATAAACCATTTTATAAGGAGACATACCTATAGGATTTTTATATGCTGTTCTATAAGCCCAAAGTGCATCATCTAATTTCTTAGAGCAATTCTTCCTGGACCTATTGACAGTCTTTTGCAAAATTAATTTTATTTCTCTATTGCTAAGTTCGTATTGACCACTAGACTGAGGATGATAAGGTGAGGCAATTCTATGGTTAACATCATACTTGGCAAGAATTTTGCGAAAATCACCATGAATAAAGTGTGAACCACCATCAGCCATTAAATATCTAGGGACTCCAAACCTTGGGAAAATAACTTCCTTAAGCATTTTAATAGAGGTGTTGTGATCAGCACTACTAGTTGGAATAGCTTCTACCCATTTAGTAACATAATCAACAGCAACCAAAATATGTGTATACCCATTAGTGGAAGGAAAAGGTCCCATGTTTTCAAATCCCCAAACATCAAAATGGTTCAATAGCAAGTGAATAATTCATAGGCATTTCTTGACACTTACCAATATTACCTATTCTTTGGCATTCATCACAAGATGAGACTTACCTATTCTTTGGCATTCATCACAAGATGAGACAAACTTACAGGCATCCTTGAAGAGAGTAGGCCAATAAAATCCAGATTGCAGTACCTTGTGAGCAGTTCTATCTCCAACATGATGCCCTCCATAAGCCTCAGAGTGACATTTCCGTAGGATTTGTCCCTGTTCATGCTCAGGTACACAACGTCTAATAATACCATCTACTCCTTCTTTATAAAGATGTGGGTCATCCCAAAAGTAATGTCTTAAATCATAGAAGATTTTTTCTTTTGTTGGTATGTAAAGCTAGGAGGTAAATATTTAGCAACAATGTAATTAGCATAATCAGCATACCAAGGAGTACTATTAGTAACATTTATTGCAGCTAACTGCTCATTAGGAAAACTATTATCAATAGGTAGTGGGTCATCAAGCACATTTTCAAGCCTAGAAAAGTTATCTGCTATGGGGTTCTCAGCTCCTTTTCTATCAATAATATGTAAATCAAATTCTTGTAACAAGAGAACCCAACGGATAAGTCTAGGTTTAGCATCTTTCTTTTCCATAAGATATTTAATAGCAGCATGGTTTGTGTGAACAGTTACTTTGGAATCAACAATATAAGGTCTAAATTTATCACAAGCAAACACCACTGCTAAAAATTCTTTTTCAGTAGTAGCATAATTTCTTTGAGCACTGTCTAGAGTTTTACTAGCATAATGAATAACATTCAATTTCTTATCAACTCTTTGTCCTAGAACAACACCAACAGCATAATCACTAGCATCACACATAATTTCAAAAGGCAAGTTCCAGTCAGGTGGTTGAACAATAGGTGCAGAAATTAAGGCTTTCTTGAGTGTTTCAAAGGCTTCTAAACAATCATCATCAAAAACAAAAAGAACATCCTTTTGCAAAAGACTAGTGAGAGGCCTAGAAATTTTAGAGAAGTCTTTAATAAATCTCCTATAGAAACCATCATGAGCTAGGAAACTACAAATACCTTTGATGTCCTTAGGACATGGAATTTTGTCAATTGCATCAGCCTTAGCTTGGTCCACTTCAATACCTCTTTCAGAAATTTTATGACCCAAGACAATGCCCTCATTAACCATAAAGTGGCACTTCTCCCAATTCAAGACAAGTTTTGTTTGTTCACATCTCTGCAAAACTCGCTCGAGATTGCTTAAACAATCATCAAAGGACTTCCCATAAATAGAAAAGTCATCCATGAGAACCTCAACAATCTTTTCACAAAAGTCAGAGAATATAGCCATCATGCATCTTTGAAAGGTAGCAGATGCATTACATAAACCAAAAGGCATACATCTATAAGCATAGGTTCCAAAGGGACAAGTAAAAGTAGTCTTTTCTTGATCAAGTTGAGATACATGTATTTGTGAAAAGCCAGAATATCCATCAAGGAAGAAGAAGTGTGTGTGTTTAGATAATCTTTCAAGCATTTGATCAATAAAAGGCAAAGGGTAATGATCTTTTCTAGTTGCTTTGTTTAACTTTCTAAAATCCATTACCATTCTATAGCTTGTAACAATTCTTTGTGGAATAAGCTCATTCTTATCATTAGGAACAACAATTATACCTCCTTTCTTAGGGACACAATGAACAGGACTTACCCATCTACTATCAGCCATGGGGTAGATTATACCTGCTTCCAGAAGTTTAAGTATTTCCATTCTTACCACTTCTTTCATCTTTGAATTTAACCAACATTGATGATCAACAACTGGTTTAGCATCAGGTTCCATATTAATTTTGTGCTGACATAGAGTGGGACTAATGCCCTTTAAATCATCAAGAGTATATCCAATAGCAGCTCGGTGCTTCCTTAGAACTTTCAATAATCTTTCTTCTTCATGTTCTAAAAGGTTAGCACTGATAATAATATGATATATCTTCTTTTCATCAAGGCATATTTCAAAGTGTCTGGTAATTGTTTTAATTCAAACACAGGGTCACCCTTAGGTGGAGGAGGACCTCCAAGAGTTTCAATAGGCAAATTGTGTTTAAGCATAGGACGTTGTTCAAAGAAGATCTTACCTATTTCATTTCTTTCATGCATATGTAAATCATTCTCATGGTCTAGCAAGTATTGCTCCGAAGGATCAGTAGGTGGCACAACAATAGAAGCAAGACCAATCAATTCATCCTTACTAGGCAATTCTTTTTCATGATGATTTCTACTAAACTTGGAAAAATTAAACTCATGAGACTCATCACCAAAGTTAACACCCACAATTTGTTTCTTGCAATCTATCTTAGCATTTACTGTGTTCAAGAAAGGTCTAACAAAGATAATGGGAAAGAAGTCATCTTGCGGGGTACCAAGAACAAGAAAATCAGTAGGATATTTTATTTTCCCACAGAAGACTTCAACATCTGTAATAATCCCACAAGGTGATATGGTGTCTCTAGTTGCAAGTTTAATAGTAGCATCTATGTCTTCTAACTCGGTAGGTGCTATGTATTTTATAATTTCTTGATATAGAGTGTAAGGAATAACACTCACACTAGCACCCATGTCACATAAACCATGATAACAATGATCTCCTATTTTAACTGAAATAACAGGCATGCCAACAACAGGTCTATGTTTATCTTTTCCATCAGGTTTAGCAATTCTAGCAGCTTCTTCACAGAAGTAAATAACATGCCCATCCATATCTTCTTCCAAGAGATCTTTAACCATAGCAATGCTAGGTTCTACTTTAATTTGTTCATCAGGTTTAGGTGTTCTAACATAGCTTTTGTTAACCACAGTTGAAACTTTAGCATGTTCTTTTATCCTAACAGGGAAAGGTGGTTTCTCAATATAAGCAGAAGGAACAACTGGATCAAAAATATAAAGTATAGTTTCTGCTTTAACTGGTACTGGTTCTTTAATTTCATCTTTAATAGGTGGGTGATATTTAAACCACTTCTCTTTAGGAAGTTCAACATGAGTAGACAATGATTCACAAAAGGAGGCTACTATCTCAGAGTCAAGTCCATATTTAGTGCTAACTTTTGAAAAGCATCAGTATCCATGAAAGATTTAACATAATCATACTTAAGCTTTATACCCGAATTTTTACCTTTGTCAAGTTCCCAATCTTCAGAGTTGCGTTAAATTCTTTCCAAAAGATCCCACTGGAGTTCAATAGTTTTCTTCATAACTAGCACAAGAAGTATCCAGCATGGTTTGATCATTCCGAGAAAGCAGAGCATAAAAATTCTGAGTAATAATTTCTCTTGAGAGATCATGATTGGGGCATGAATATAACATCGACTTAAGCCTCCCCCAAGCTAGAGCGATACTTTCTCTTTCACGAGGCCAAAAATTATATATATAATTCCGATCACGATGAACTAGATGCATAGGAATTTTTTTGATAGAACTCCAATTTCAAACGATTCCAATTCCATGATCCAATATCATCGCATAGCCTATACCATTCCAATGCTTTTCCCTTCAAAGATAAAGGGAAAACTTTTTCATCACTTCATCCCTGGGTAAACCTGCAAGCTTAAACAATCCACAAATTTGATCCACATGTATCAAGTGCATATCAGGATGTTCAGGTCCATCTCCTGCATAAGGATTAGCTAGCAGTTGTTCTATCATACCCGAAGGGATTTCATATTCAATATTTTCAGTAGGCGCAGTAGGTTGAGGGGTAACTAATTGTGGTTCTGGACGAGGTGAAGATACCCCGAACAAACCCCTCAAAGGATTGTTTTCCATAGTAACAAGTGACAATAAATTTTAGCACACTATATAAATGTTTCTTTACCGAATTCCACTTACCAAAGGCGCTTCACTCCCCGGCAACGGCGCCAGAAAATATCCTTGATGACCCACAAGTATAGGGGATCAATTGTAGCTCTTTTTGATAAGTAAGAGTGTTGAACCCAACGAGAGCAGAAGGAAATGACAAGTAGTTTTCAGTAAGGTAATGTCTTCAAGTGCTGAAACTGTAAGTAGCGAGTAGTTTGATAGCAAGATAATTTGTAACGAGCAAGTAACGATAGTAACAATAAGTATGCAGCAAGGTAGACCCATCATTTTTAGACAAAGGATAGGCAAAACCGGTCTCTTATAACAAGCAAAGCGTTCTTGAGGGTACACGGGAATTTCATCTAGTTACTTTCGTCATGTTGGTTTGATTTGTGTTCGCTACTTTGATAATTTGATATTTGGGTGGATCGGTGCTTAGGTGCTGTTATTACTTGAACAAACCTCCTACTTATGATTAGCCCTCCCGCAAGCATCCGCAACTACGAGAAAAGTATTAAGAATAAATTCTAACCATAGCATTAAACTCTAGGATCCAATCGGTCCCTTACGAAATAGTGCATAAACTGGGGTTTAAGTTTCTGTCATTCTCGCAACCCACCATCTATTTACTACTCCACGATTCATTCCCTTAGGCCCAAATATGGTGAAGTGTCATGTAGTCAACATTCACATGACACCACTAAGGGAATCACAACATACATACTATCAAAATATCGAACACATATCAAATTCACATGATTACTTGCAACTTGATTTCTCCCGTGACCTCAAGAACAAAAGTAACTACTACAAATAATCAACATGCTCATGATCAGAGGGGTATTAAATATCATAATGGATCTGAACATATAATCTTCTACCAAATAAACCATATAGTAATCAACTACAAGATGTAATCAACACTACTAGTCACCCCCTAGCACCAATATATAGTTTCGGTAACAAGATTGAATACAAGAGATGAACTAGGGTTTGAGATGAGATGGTGCTGGTGAAGATGTTGATGGAGATTGCCCTCCACAAGATGGGAGAGTTTTTGGTGATGATGATGACGATGATTTCCCCCTCTGGTAGGGAAGTTCCCCCTGCAGAATCGCTCCGCCGGAGAGCAAAAGTGCTCCTGCCCAAGTTCCGCCTCGAGACGGCGGCGCTCCATCCCAAAAGTCTCTCCATTATTTTTTCTAGGTCAAAATGACTTATATACTAGAAGATGGGCACCTTAGATGGGCCGAGGAGGGCACAACCCACCAGGGCGTGCCTGGTCTCCCTGGCGTGCCCAGGTGGGTTGTGCCCACCTGGTGGGCCCCCTCTGGTAGTTATTTGCTCCAATATTTCCTAAATATTCCATAAAAAATTCTCCGTGAAATTTTAGCTTGTTTGGAGTTGTGCAGAATAGGTAGCGTGACGTAGCTTTTTCAGGTCCAGATTTCCAGCTGCCAGAATTCTCTCTCTTGGTGTGTACCGTGAAAATTATGAGAGAAAAGGCATTAGAATTACTCCAAAAAGAATTATTGTGGATAAGAACATTATAAATAACAGTAAGAAAACATGATGCAAAATGGACATATCACACCTCCATGGTCTATTCGAACTTGGTGCGGTCACCGAGGGAGCACCCAAGGAGGAATGTCCTCCATCCATGGCCATTGGGGAAGGTTTCATGGTGTTGTAGCATTGATGAGACATAGAGAGAGTTGTGGAAGAGTATACAGTAGAAGACCCAGAGAGTGATGGTTGTAAGAGGTAGTGGACTGCAGTGGTAGACAAATAAGGCTTTGGAGGTCACAAGGAATTAGGTCGATGGGATGAATGAATGCATCGACCTCTTGTTCATATGTTCACATGTGTCCTTCCATTGATCTCTTGTTCATATATGCAGATCTACTAGGCTGCTTCGAGGAACTCCTCCAAGGGCAAGGAGGTTGTGGCCGACAAGAAGGGCAAGACGATGGTGGAGCTCCAGGGTGGCCCCAAGAGGCGTAAGAACTGTAACCATTTCCATGAGGACACCGGCCCAACTCACTTTTGCAAGGTCATTCTTACACCCAAGATGGAGTGCTTGCTGATGCCACTCGAGTTCACCAAGCGCGTGAAGGGTGACGGTCCGGACAATCAACGTCAGGCTCACCGTTGATCAGGGTTGGCCCCCCTTCACCGTTGTGCACCTGATCAGGGTCGGGTACCTCGTCAGCCAAGCTGGCGACTCCCAACACCATGAAGGTGCTCGTCTTCACCGTAAATAGGGTCGAGGCGGTGACCAAGTGCAAGAAGCATGGGGAGGCCTTTGCCATGTGTAACACCCTAATTTTTGGCCCTTTCTTTTTCTTTTGGATTTATTTAAATTTTTGCTTTGAATTCTTTTTCTATGGCTATGTGGTATGGAAACCTAGGAAGAAAATCTCTTCTCAGTCTCCCAAGTGGCTTGTCATCATCAAATCCATCCCAAGACCATGCCATTTCCATCTTAGCCCAAACCCAAATTCATTTTCTTAGGAATATTCCTTTTTCTATTAAAGGAATAACCCTGTTTGCCCTAGGTTGTGAAGCAACCTATATTTATATCACTCCCAAAATTCCTAAATAACTCTCATAATTTTTTCGGGTCATATCTTCCACAAATATGTGAAAATCCTTCCTTGCCTGGTTCAAAAATAATTTTAGGTTATTCATTTTCTTATTCTGTCCTGAATAACACTTTGTGAAGGAAGTGCTATGTATCTTTGCTTGTTTGCTCCCAATTTTTTGGGAAATCTTTACTATCCATATTATTGGCTCATGACAAAATTCAACTTCATTTGCCTAATAAATATTCCTCAGCTAATTTTCAAAGTTTCTGGCCAGAAAGAAGCTTTGTGACGGAAGTGCTAGCTAGGCTTATCCTAGTGAGTTGAAATTTTTTCATGACCTCAATATGATCAGATAATGACTCTCCACAAGATTTGAGCTCAATCCAACTATCCATGTGAGCTCAACATCCAATCTTAGAATCTGGTCAAATTTTCAGTTTGTGAAGCAACTATATTTTATATTGCTTCATAATTGCTGAACATTTACCATGACCTTCTCCTACCTATATAACACACCTCCACCAAATTCGGACTCATTTCAGCTAGCCAATTTCTCTTTCCCAAGATTCTATTCAGATTGAAGCATTGTGAAGCAAGTACCATTTTGGTATATCCAAATGGGATGCAATTTTTTTTACAGTGCCTTCATAAGCCCAAATGTATAGCCTCTACCAAAATTAAGCTCAATCAAATCATCTATGGGAGTGCTACTTCAAAATCTTCATTTCTATCCAGTGGGCCACTTTGTACAGCAGGTGCCACCTAGACTTCTCCATTTGAGCCGAAAATTGGCCAATATGATCATCTTAGTACGTGATCACTCTCAGCCAAAGATCAAAGTCTATCCCCAGTTGTGTTTCCATCACCCCAGTACAAACAGCTTGCTGTTCCATTTTCTTGGAGCTAGCTGTGGTCATATCTTGAGCCCTTGTGCTTGTTCCTTTGTCTATTGTCTCCCTCTGTTGTATGACCAATCGCCCAGACACGGTCGGGCTGTCCAAGGTGCATGTCTTTGCCGAGTTCATGTAGTGACTGCGCAGGCGGCATGCACAAACACACGCTCTGTGCATTGGGGCCCTCTCTCTCGTCCGTTTGCTCGATCCCTCGTCGCCTAGAAGCTTTGTCCAAGAGCTCCCTTTTGCCGTTGCCGTCGCCTTGGATCTCTCTTCCCCTCTCAGTTCATCTCCTACGTGGTGCATAGGCCGTGTCTAGGGCCAGACGTGGTTTGCACTGGGTTAGCCGGTCGTTCTGAGCCTTCTCGAGCGCCCCAGTGGCCTCTCCGCGCATCGTGAATCTTATGGACTCACTGCCCCTCCCTCCGCATGGCCCTGCTCGCGGTAGAGCACCGACACACGCGTCGCCATGGCTGTGCACGCCCTCGACCTCACCCCGCCTATATATAGGCCGCCCCGAGCTCCCTCGACCACACCAAGATCTTCACCATACTCCGCTACGCCTCCCCAGCCCCTCAATTCGCTCCCGGAGTCCCTCCTTGCCTCCCATGGCCACCATGGCCGCCGCCCCCTCCAGCCTAAATTTGAGCAATGCCGGCTACTCTCTCCCTCCTGACCTTCACCCGAGCCCTCCACCACCTCCCTGAAGCCTCCCCGACTCACAACCCCTCCTCCGTGCGGCTGTGCCACCCTCCCCAAGATCACCCGAGGCTACCGTCCGCCACGGCTAAGGTCATGCGCGCTCTCGGTGCACCTCAGCGAGCGAGAGGTGGTCAAGGAGGAGCGCCTCGTCACGTCGAGTCCGCTGGTGTGCTGGGCGTCGCCGGAGATGGCCAAGGGCGTCGGGACAGCCGCCCGCAGCGCGCAGCTGCCCTCTGCCTCGCGAGTGAAGGAAGAAGGAAGGAGGAGGACCTGCCAGCGGGCCCCACCAGTCAGTCGCACAGTCATTGACCCACCCCGGTGACGTGGATTAGTAAAGGCACATTTGTTAAACTATGTCTTCGTCTACTGAAAGTGTATTCCCATGCGTGTTCTGTTAAAAGTACGCTTCCACTACTGCGAAGACGTATTTCTAAAAAGGTGCTTTTCTTTTTCAGCCGCTTGCTGATACGTCTCCAATGTATCTATAATTTTGATTGATCCATGCTATTATATTATCCATCTTGGATGTTTTATATGCATTTATATGCTACTTTATATGATTTTTTGGGACTAACCTATTAACCTAGAGCCTAGTGCCAGTTTCTGTTTTTTCCTTGTTTTTGAGTTTTACAGAAAAGGAATACTTAACGGAGTCCAATTGACCTGCCAATTTTTGTGGATTTTTTATGGACCAAAAGAAGCCACTGAAGTAAAAGAGTTGGACCAGAAGAGTCCCGAGCCATCCACGAGGGTGGAGGGCGCACGCTACCCACTAGGCGCACCCCCTATCTGATGGATGACTCGAAGACCCCCCCCCCTGACGTGAGACCGATGCCAAAAAAACCTATAAATACAGAAACCCCCGAAAAGAAACCTAGATCGGGAGTTTCGCCGCCGCAAGCCTCTGTAGCCACCAAAAACCTCCTGGGAGCCCGTTCCGGCACCCTGCCGGAGAGGGAATCCATCACCGGTGGCCATCTTCATCATCCCGACGCTCTCCATGACGAGGAGGGAGTAGTTCAACCTCGGGGCTGAGGGTATGTATCAGTAGCTATGTGTTTGATCTCTCTCTCTCTCTCTCATGTTCTTGATTTGACATGATCTTGATGTACCGCGAGCTTTGCTACTATAGTTGGATCTTATGATGTTTCTCCCCCTCTACCTTCTTGTAATGGATTGAGTTTTCCCTTTGAAATTATCTTATCGGATTGAGTCTTTAAGGATTTGACAACACTCGATGTATGTCTTGCATGTGCTTATCTGTGGTGACAATGGGATATTCACGTGATCTACTTGATGTATGTTTTGGTGATCAACTTGTGGGTTCAGTGACCTTGTGAACTTATGCATAGGGGTTGGCACACGTTTTCGTCTTGACTCTCCGGTAGAAACTTTGGGGCACTCTTTTGAAGTTCTTTGTGTTGGTCGAATAGATGAATCTGAGATTGTGTGATGCATATCGTATAATCAAACCCATAGATACTTGTGGTGACATTGGAGTATCTAGGTGACATTAGGGTTTTGGTTGGTTTGTCTATTAAGGTGTTATTTTACTACGAACTCTAGGGCTGTTTGTGACACTTATAGGAATAGCCCAATGGATTGATCGGAAAGAATAACTTTGAGTTGGTTTCATACCCTACAATAATCTTTTCGTTTGTTCTCCGCTATTAGTGACTTTGGAGTGACTCTTTGTTTCATGTTGAGGGATTGTTATATGATCTAATTATGTTATCCTTGTCAAGAGAACTTGCACTAGTGAAAGTATGAACCCTAGGCCTTGTTTCGAAGCATTGCAATACCGTTTGTGCTCACTTTTATCACTTGCTACCTTGCTGTTTTTATATTTTCAGATTACAAAAACCTATATCACCATCCATATTGCACTTGTATCACCATCTCTTCGCCGAACTAGTGCACCTATACAATTTACCATTGTATTGGGTGTGTTGGGGACACAAGAGACTCTTTGCTATTTGGTTGCAGGGTTGTTTGAGAGAGACCATCTTCATCTTACGCCTCCCACGGATTGATAAACCTTAGGTCATCTACTTGAGGGAAGTTTGCTACTGCCTTACAAACCTCTGCACTTGGAGGCCCAACAACGTCTACAAGAAGAAGGTTGTGTAGTAGACATCAAGCTCTTTTCTGGCACCATTGCCGGGGAGGTTAGTGCTTGAAGGTATATCTTTAGATCTTGCAATTGAATCTTTTACTTTCTTGTTTTATCACTAGTTTAGTATATAAAAGAAAACTAAAAAAATGGAATTGAGGGTGCCTCATATGCTTCATCTTTTTAATGTTTTTCTTGGAAATGATGGAAAGGAAAATTTTGCCAAAGTGTTAGAAGAAGAATGCATTAAAATGTTTGGCACTAAATATTTGAATGATGAGCATGATTGCAATGTTGTTAGTGTGAACTCCTTGAACATGCATGATGCTAATGTTATGCAAAGACACAAGCTTGCGGATGCTATATTTGGTGAATATGATATTTTTAATCCCCCAAGTTTTGATGAGAATATTTATTATGATGAAAGCATGCCTCCTATTTATGATGATTATATTGATGAAAGTGGTTTTGGAAGAGTGTCAACTTTAGGAAGTAATGATTCCACTATTTTGGAGGGTGTTGAATCTTATTACAATATTGATAAAAGTGGATTTGGAGAGGTCGTGACTTTATTTAGTGATGAATCTAGTATTTTGGAAGAGGTTCCAATTGATTACGAGAACAAAGTTTCTATCTATGATGATTATTGCGATGACATGTATGCTATAAAGAATAGTGATAACCATGAAACTTGTCATCTTGATTTTAATTTTCAATTGGGTTATGCCTCATATGATAGTTATTTTGTTGAGTCTGCTCCTGATAACCCAAAAGTATAGGGGATCACAACAGTTTTCGAGGGTAGAGTATTCAACCCAAATTTATTGATTCGACACAAGGGGAGCCAAAGAATATTCTCAAGCATTAGCACTTGAGTTGTCAATTCAACCACACCTGGATAACTTAATATCTGCAACAAAGTATTTAGTAGCAAAGTAGTATGGAAGTAACGGTAACAGTAGCAAAAGTAACAACAGTAGTTTTGTAGTGATTGTAACAGTGGCAACGGTAAAGTAACTAAGCAAAGATCAATATGTGAAAAGCTCGTAGGCATTGGATCAGTGATGTATAATTATGTCGGATGCGATTCCTCATGTAATAGTTTAGGGTGACACAGAACTAGCTCCATTTCATCAATGTAATGTAGGCATGTATTCTGAATATAGTCATACGTGCTTATGGAAAAGAACTTGCATGGCATCTTTTGTCCTACCCTCCCGTGGCAGCGGGGTCCTATTGGAAACTAAGGGATATTAAGGCCTCCTTTTAATAGAGTACCATACCATAGCATTAACACTAAGTGAATACATGAACTCCTCATACTATGGTCATCACCGAGAGTGGTCCCGATTGTTGTCACCTCGGGGTTGTCGGATCATAACACATAATAAGTGACTATAGACTTGCAAGATAGGATCAGGAACTCACATATATTCATGAAAACATAACAGGTTCAGATCTGAAATCATGGCACTCGGTCCCTAGTGACAAGCATTAAGCATAGCAAAGTCATAGCAACATCGATCTTAGAACATAATGGATACTAGGGATCAAACCCTAACAAAACTAACTCGATTACATGGTAAATCTCATCCAACCCATCACCGTCCAGCAAGCCTATGATGGAATTACTCACGTACGGTGGTGAGCATCATGAAATTGGTGATGGACGAAGGTTGATGATGATGACGGCGATGGATTCCCCTCTCCGGAGCCCCGAACGGACTCCAGATCAGCCCTCCCGAGAGAGTTTAGGGCTTGGTGGCGGCTCCATATCGAACGCGATGAATCCTTCTCTCTGATTTTTTTCTCCCAAACATGAATATATGGAGTTGGAGTTGAGGTCGGTGGAGCACCAGGGGGCCCACGAGGCAGGGGGTGCGCCCCCACCCTCGTGGACAGGGTGTGGGCCCCTGGTCTTGATTATTTTGCCAGTATTTTTTATTAATTCCAAAAAGTTGCTTCGTGGATTTTCAGGTCATTCCGAGAACTTTTATTTCTGCACAAAAATAACACCATGGCAGTTCTACTGAAAACAGCGTCAGTCCAGGTTAGTTCCATTCAAATCATACAAGTTAGAGTCCAAAACAAGGGCAAAAGTGTTTGGAAAAGTAGATACGATGGAGATGTATCAACTCCCCTAAGCTTAAACCTTTGCTTGTCCTCAAGCAATTCAGTTAACAAACTGAAAGTGATAAAGAAAAACTTTTACAAACTCTTTTTGCTCTTGTTGGTGCAAATATGTAAAGCCAGTATTCAAGTTTTCAGCAAAGATTATGAACTAACCATATTCACAATAACACTTAGGTCTCATGTTTATTCATATCAATGGCATAATCAACCAACGAGCAATAATAATAAATCTCGGATGACAAAACTTTCTCAAAACAACCATAATATGATATAACAAGATGGTATCTCGCTAGCCCTTTTTGAGACCGCAAAACATAAATGGGAGCACCTCTGAAGATCAAGGACTGACTAAACATTGTAATTCATGGTAAAAGAGATCCAGCCAGAGTCATATTCAATATAAATTAATAGTAATGCATGTAAATGACAACGGTGCTCTTCAGCAGGTGCTTTTTAATAAGAGGGTGATGACTCAACATAAATGTAAATAGATAGGCCCTTCATAGAGGGAAGCAGGGATTTGTAGAGGTGCTAGAGCTTGATTTTGAAATAGAGATAAGTAATATTTTGAGAGGTATACTCTCATTGTCAACATAACAACCAAGAGATCTCGATATCTTCCACGCTACACACATTATAGGCGGTTCCCAAACAAAATGGTAAAGTTTATACTCCTCCTCCACCAACAATCATCAATCCATGGCTTGCCCGAAACAACAGGTGCCTCCAACTAACAACAATCCTGGGGGAGTTTTGTTTGCAATTATTTTGATTTGATTTGAGCATGGGAATGGGCATCCCGGTTACCGACCATTTTCTCGTGAGTGAGGAGCGGAGTCCACTCCTCGTGAGAATAACCCGCCTAGCATGGAAGATACAAACAGCCCTAGTTGATACATGAGTTGTTCGAGCATACAAAACAAAATTTCATTTGAAGGTTTGGAGTTTGGCACATACAAATTTACTTGGAACGGCAGGTAAATACTGCATATAGGAAGATATGGTGGACTCACATGGAATAACTTTGGGGTTTATGGATTTTGGATGCACAAGCTGTATTCCCGGTTAGTACAAGTGAAGGCTAGAAAGAGACTGGGAAGCGACCAACTAGAGAGCGACAACAGTCATGAACATGCATTAAAATTAATAGACATTGATGCAAACATGAGTAGGATATAATCCACCATGAACATAAATATCGTGGAGGCTATGTTGATTTTGTTTCAACTACATGCGTGAACATGTGCCAAGTCAAGCCACTCGAATCATTCAAAGGAGGATACCACCCTATCATACCACATCACAACCATTTTAATAGCATGTTGGCACGCAAGGTAAACCATTATAAACTCCTAGCTAATTAAGCATGAC
Organism: Triticum timopheevii; assembly: GCA_963921465.1. NCBI lineage: Eukaryota > Viridiplantae > Streptophyta > Magnoliopsida > Poales > Poaceae > Triticum > Triticum timopheevii. The sequence continues at coordinate 526,206,824 of OY997268.1, forward strand.
ATAAGCAACTATAATCTCTAATTGTCATTGCAAACATGTTTATTCATAATAGGCCGAATCAGGAACGATGAACTAATCATATTTACAAAAACAAGATAGGTCGAGTTCAGACCAACTTCTCTCATCTCAATCAGTCCATCATATATCATCAATATTGCCTTTCACTTGCACGACCAAACGGTGTGGATAATAATAATAGTGCACGTGCATTGGACTAAGCTAGAATCTGCAAGCATTCAATTCAAGGGAGAAGACAAGGTAATATGGGCTCTTGATTAAATCAACAATAATGCATATGAGAGCCACTCAACATTTTCATCACGGTCTTCTCCTCTCGACCCCAAAGGAAAGAAAAGAAATAAAACTATTTACACGGGAAAGCTCCCAACAAGCAAAAGAAGAACGAGAAATCTTTTTGAGTTTTCTTTTAATTACTACTACTACAGGCATGGAAAGTAAACTAGCTAAAAGCTACAACTAATTTTTTTTGGTTTTTCTTAAGGTTATTCAAACGTACAAGAAGAAATCAAGAAAAGCAAATAAACTAGCATGGATAGTACAATGAAAAAGTATGAGCACCGAAAGTAGAATGAGTGTATGAGCATGAATGTAATGTTGGTGAGAAATACATACTCCCCCAAGCTTAGGCTTTTGGCCTAAGTTGGTCTATGCCCATGGATCAAAGTCGTAGCTGGGGTCGTACTGAGATGCACCAGCTACTGCCTCACGAGCTGCAACTTGGAGGCGAGCTGCCTCCGTCCTCCTCTCGTATTCATTTGCCTCCTCCCTGTTTATAATATATCTCCTTTTTGCCTGAAAGTCAAAGAAAGTGGGAGCAGGGAGAGCAACATGGACAATACGTCGTCTATTAAAGATTAGTCGGTACTGGAGGAACTGTTCATTCCTCTCTAGGAACTGATGGCTAACCATGGCATTATAATCTAGATAAGCAGGAGGCAACTCCATATCATTTTCTTGTATGGGTATCTCAAGAAAATTAGCCACACGGGTTGCATAAATTCCCCCAAAAAAGTCTCCAATTAAACTATTATTATGCAACCTACGTGCAACAATGGCCCCCAAGTTATATTGTTTATCTCCTAGCACAACACTCTTGAGAACACTAAGAGCTAGAACACACATGTGACATGCCTCGTCCTTGCCATTTATGCATCTACCTATAAAGAGAGCAAAATAATGTATAGCAGGAAAATGAATGCTCCCTATGGTAGCTTGCGTGAAGATGTAAATTTAAACCTCCTCACAAAGGAATCAGTTAAGCGGTAATATTGAGGGCACTTATCTAGCATGAAGTCCTCAAGATCAGCATTACGCACATATGCATCAAATTCATCCTTGATGCCTGCTTGGACCATAAACTCCTCTAATGGACATTCACAAGGCCGTACTTGAGCTTCCCTCGGTAGTTCATCGTCCTGCTCACGTATTGCGGGCTTGGGTCCTTGCTTCCTTGAAGAACCACCTTGATATATTTTCCTCAAGATATTTCTTCCTCTGAAAAAAATCTGAAAATATTAGTAACTTAAAATAAAAGTGAACTAAACTCAACAAAATTGATAGCAACTACTCCCACAAGTGCCTAGAGACTATCATGCATTAGAACTACTTGGGACCATATAAATTTGACACGCAAACTCAAGAATAGGGTCACCTCAGCAACAAAAGTGCAATGAATAAAGTACTAGAACAAAAACTAATTAGACCATTGGAGGAGTCACATACCAAAGAACAATCCCCCAAAGCAGTTTTGTGAATGGAGCTTTGAGCAAGGAGATCAAAAATGGCAGCAAGATGAGCTAGAACTCGTGCTTGAGCTGGTTGGTGATTTTTTTGGGAGGAGAAGAAGAGTGTGGGTGCAGGAATAAGTGGAGGGGGACCACCAGGGGCCCACGAGGCAGGGGCGCACCCCAGGGGGGTGGGCGCTCCCTGGACCCTCGTGGCCAGGTGCTTGCCCCTCCTGCTGTGTTCTCAGTGCCAGATATTCTCAAATATTCTAGAAAAAATCATATTTCATTTTCAGGGCATTTGGAGAACTTTTATTTCCGGGGTATTTTTTTATTGCACGGATAAATTAGAAAACAGACAAGAAATACTAATTTTACTTTATTTAATCTAAATAACAGAGAGTAAAAGGAGGGTACAGAGAGTTGTGCTATCTAACTTCATCCATCTCATGCTCATCAAAAGGAATACACTAACAAGGTTGATCAAGTCCTGTTAACAAACTCATTCCGAATAACATGGAACCGGAGAAATTTAGAATAACACTAGGTTACCTCAACGGGGATATGTACATCCCTAATAATAAGAATATCATATTTCTTCTTGAGAGTAGGAAGAGGAAATTCAAAACCTCCAATAATAATCAATGGAATTTTTCCAATAGAATTGATACTGCGAACTTGAGGTTGTTTCCTCGGAAAGTGTACCGTATGCTCATTACCATAAACATGAAAAGTGACATTGCCTTTGTTGCAATCAATAACAGCCCCTGCAGTATTCAAAAATGGTCTACCAAGGATAATCGACATACTATCGTCCTCGGGAATATCAAGAATAACAAAGTCCGTTAAAATAGTAACATTTGCAACCACAACAGGCACATCCTCAGAAATACTGACAGGTATAGCGGTTGACTTATCGGCCATTTGCAAAGATATTTCAGTAGGTGTCAACTTATTCAAATCAAGTCTACGATATAAAGAAAGAGGCATAACACTACCACCGGCTCCAAGATCACATAAAGCAGTTTTAACATAGTTTCTTCTAATGGAGCATGGTATAGTTGATACTCCTGGATCTCCAAGTTTCTTAGGTATTCTACCCTTAAAAGTATAATTAGCAAGCATGGTGGAAATTTCAGCTTCCGGTATCTTTCTTTTATTTATAACAATATCTTTCATGTACTTAGCATAAGGATTCATTTTAAGCATATCAGTCAAACGCATACGCAAAAAGATAGGTCTAATCATTTCAGAAAAGCGCTTAAAATCCTCACCATCCTTTTTCTTGGATGGTTTATGTAACGCCCCGGATTCGATGCGCCAGGTGTCCGCCAGTTAATCGTCGTTGTTGCCACTTCATTTGCTTGCGTGCTGCATTTTATCATGTCATCATGTGCATCTCATTTTGCATACGTGTTTGTCTCATGCATCCGAGCATGTTCCCCCTTGTCCGTTTTGCAATCCGACACTCCTATGTCATCCGGCGTCCCCTTATCGTCTCTTTTCGTGAGCGGGTGTTAAACATTCTCGGAATGGACCGTGATTTGCCAAGCGGCCTTGGTACACTACCGGTAGACCGATCGTGCCATTTGGAGGTCGTTTGGTACTCCAACGGTTAACCGGGTAACCGTAAAAGCCTCTTTTGTCTTGCAGCCCAACACCCCTCCAAGGTGGCCCAAAACCCATCCTAACCCCCTCCATGCTCTCGGTCGTTCGATCACGATCGCGTGGCCGAAAACCGCACACCATTTGGAGTCTCCTAGCTCCCTCTACCTATAAATATGTGCACCCCTCCTCTAATCCCGGGTCCAAACACCCCAAACCCTAGTTTTTCCCCTCCGCGCCGCGCCGGACATGTCCAACCCCGGCCGGACGCATCGCCGCCGCCGCCCGCAGCCAACGGGAGGCTCCCACGTGGCCCCGCACCCTCCCTCCGCCGCCGGCCCGCCGCGGCACATCGCGGGCCCTCCCCGGCCCGGGTCGCCGCGCCGCCTCCCGCGGGCGCCCGAGCCCCGCCGCCGTCGCCGACGCCTAGCTCCGCTGTCCCCGCCGCCCTTCGCCGGCGACCGCCACCGCGCCTCCCCGAGCGCCCCGGCACCCCGCCGCCTCGCGCCTCCAGCCTCGCCGCCTCCGCGCCGCCCACGCCTCCCGCGCCCCTCCGACAACCTCGTCGCCGGCCACCGGAGGGCCGCGCCGCCGCCCTCTTCCGCCCCGCGCCAAGCTCGCCGGAGCCGCGCGCGCCGTCCGTCTTCTCCGCCCGCCGGCGCCTCCGCTGTCGTGCGCCCGACCCGTCACCGGTGACCGGAGGCTCGCCGAAGCCCCACATCGCCGGCCCCGCCGCCCTTCCTCGCCGGTCATCGCCGCCCCGCCGTCCCTCGCCATCGCCGGCGACCCCGCTCCAGATCCGGTCCGGGTGGACCAGATCCACCGGGAGATGATCTAAACGCCCGCGCTTGAACCCGGATCCCTCCGTCCCGCACGACCCCGTCCAGTTTCGGAGTATATATTTTTCTTCTAAGTCCCAGTTTTTCAACATTATCATGCCATGTTTATCGCATCATAAGTTGCTGCATACTGCTCTTTTTCGTGCGTGTAATATGTCAAATTGTTCGCCTCGATGAGTACTTCATTTCGTTCCATTGCGTCATGTTCATTTGAGTTCATCTTGATGCCCGAATCATCGTTGCAAGAGTGCTATATGATGTTAATCTGCTGAAACTGTTATAACATGCTCATTTGTCATTTTTGCCATGTTTGACGTGTGCATCCTATGAGGTTGATGTCTACATTTGTTTTGATCTATGTCATGCCATCTTTACAGTGGTGCCATCCATGTATTTTTGTGAGTTGTTTAGTGAGTGCATTGAGCTTGTTAAGTAGGGTACTTGCTGTTGCTGTTTTGGTAGACAGATTCTGCTATATTTTGTTGCTATGTAAACCTGCTGCTACAAGTCATTCTATGCATAATCTGGAGATGTTCACTAAGGATGATTTGTTATACATGTCATGCTCTATCCATCCATGCCCTTGGTTGCATTTATAGCCTGCTGTAGCTTGTTGTTATCTTGCTCCAAACTTGCTAAATAATGTTGCTGTCAGCCTGTTAACATTATGTTCAATGTTGCCATGATTGTTGCTAGTGATCCATGCACCCTATGAACTTGCCATTGCCATGCTTAGCTTCATAAACATGTCTTCTTACTGTTGGTTGCCTTGAAATGCCATGTATTGCCCTGTGGTGAGTGGTTCAAGCTCACCAACATGCCTAATTATTGCTGTTTCTGCCATGTATGAATCTGTCATATAACTTGCTATGTTTACATGGGAGCCATCATATCTTATGATCCTTTTTGGCTCATGGTCAGTAAGTGACTTTTGTTATATGAGATTAGTAGATTCATGCCATGCCTTTGTTTGCCATGATAAGTTCCTGTAACATGTTGTTTGATAGCTCTAAACATTGCAACCTGATGTTATTTCTGCAAAGTCTAAAACTGTTATTATTTGCAATCTTGCCATGTCCTTTTGAGCATGTTCTAGTTGTTTCTGGAGATAGCTCAGTGTTCATGTTTTGTCATGCTTTACCTGTACTTCATGCCCATGCCTTTTGTTCATATTTTGGGGTGCTGTATCTTGTTTTTTTGATGCTCGCAATATGCCTAGTTGCTGTTATGGACAGATTGTTGTTATGCCTTGCATAGAGTGTATGTGTTGAACCGTTGCTCCGTTTTGAGTGTGCTCTATATGAAACTTGCTTGATTTTGCATGTAGTTTCATATTATCATGTTGCATCCTTGTTTTGGTGTGTTTGCTTGATGTTTGTATGCATTTTGCATCGATGCCATGCTTAACTTGTTTTGCTCATATCTTCTAGGCCGTAGCTCCGAATCTAATGAACTTTATATGTAACTTGACTAGAATTTCGTGTAGATCATCTTGGTGCATCTTAACTTGCTGTTTAACAACTTGAACTTAATGTTTGTTCATATCTGGACCAACTTTGAAACTTGCATATGAGGACTTACCGGAATTGTTATATGTTGTTTCTGGCCTCATTTAAACTTGCTTCGACGTGTTGCTCTTGTTTGCATCATCTCTTGCCATGAGTAGCCTCATCTAGATTTGTCGTGCATCATGCTTGGTTGTGCATCATGTCTTGTTCACGTGTGGTGTGTTTACTATGTTGTGTGCTTCTTCTTCGATCAGGGGATAGGTTCCAGGTCGGCAGCCTGGGCTAGCAGGGTGGATGTCGTTTGAGTTTCTGTTTGTGTTTCATCCGTAGTCGGATGGTGATCTCTTGTAAGATGATGTTGTATTCGTGTGGCATTGTATGCCTTATGTATGTATCCCCATCTATTATGTAATGTTGATGTAATGATATCCACCTTGCAAAAGCGTTTCAATATGCGGGTCTATCCTTGGTGGGACCTTCGAGTTCCTTTTGGATAGGGTCGCATATTGGGCGTGACAAGTTGGTATCAGAGCCTCGACCGACCCTAGGAGCCCCCTTGATTGATCGTGTAGTTTGGCTGTTGTTGAGTCTAGACGAAAACTATTTTGAGTCTTAGGAATATATATATTAGAGAGTAGAATTCTTTTTACTCCTCAGCCCCTTCGTCGCTCTGGTGAGGAATCTTGACGTAGGTGTTTTGAATTACTCCTCTTCCCATTCAAATTTTTTCTTTAGGTTCACGCAGTTGGGTTTCCGTTCGTTGGTTCTCAGCTCTTTTCATCCGGTGTATTTCTCGTCAAGTTGACTCGAGCCTCTTCATCGATGCCAAGTTCAACCCTCAGTTCTTCCTCCGACGTTGTTGTTTTTCCCCATCCGAAGTTGTCTTTCTTTTTCCCACCCGCCCACCTCTTTTCTTCTCAGAACCGGAGTCTGTAATCGAGTATCCATCCTACTCGTGCAAAGTCTTTGCTTTCTTTCCTCAATGAATTCAACCGGTGTTTTTCTCTTCAAGTTATTCATCGGTTTTTCCCCTTCCAGTTACCTGTGTTTTTCCAGCCCTCCCACCCTTTTTCTTCCCGGAGCCTGAGTCTCTTTCGACCATCAATTTCATTCATACAGAGTCTCTTCAGTCTTCCCTCAATTATTTCAACCGGTGAATTCTCGTCTCGTTCGTCATTCTTCATCTCTTTTTCTTCTCCGGTGGATTCAATTCTAATTTTCAGTAGTGATTATATTCTTTTCCTCGGCTCAAATGTTTTCCCCTTGCTCATTCGCCTCTCGCCAGTTTATCCTTCCGGAGTGTTCAAGACATCTCAGAAGATTCGTCTGTGTTCCAATTAATTCGAGGTTGTCACCTCATTCAAATATTTCAATTGTTCCGGCACATCATCTATCTGTTCAACAACCCTTTCCAACGATGTTTTTATTTTAGTGGGCCCACAGGTCTTTTCCCAGGATCTTACCTGACTCTTCTAATTCCCCTGGAGTTATTCTCAATTCTTTTCAAGTGTGACGTAAGAATGGATTTCATCAGTCACATGCCTTCTCCAAGATCGATTTCAAATCATTTTCATTGTTGGCTCAACCTCTTCATTTTTCATTCTCCCGGTGTATCTCAACAAATTTTGGTGGTGTTTCCCGTCGTCATTTGAAGACCGAAGAAGAGTTCCTCTTAAATTCTGCCCGTCTTGAATTATTCCATTTGTCAGTTATTCTTTTCAGCCATCCAGAGTATTTCAGGAGTTGTTTTTGCCGTCTCGATCATCCGAAGGCCATGTTTTCAGAATATTGCTTCGTTCCAAGTTTTTCAAATTCGTTCTCCAATTATTCCATATCCGTGCCCCTTCGTTCGTCTCAATATTCTTCTGGTGCTTCATTCAAGTGTTCTTTAATCAGCTCATGATCTCTTTGTTCTTTTGTATCTAAATCCCCTCTAGCTTATTTGTTCTTCTAATTCTTCCTGGTGATTCAGTCTCTTTCATCAGTCATTTTCGAATTCTTACGGTGGTTCGTTCAAGATTCTTTTTCCTTCATTATCATTTTTAATCAATTTGTTCTTTTCAATCTTACCGGTGGTTCATGAAGACTTTCTCAAGATTTGTGCTATGTTCCCCCAATCCTTTTCAAGAAGAATAAGTAGTATGCAAAATCCATTGCTTGTCATCAATTTAATTTGATGAAGGATAATTATACAATAAATATTATTCTCATTTCATCCAAGTGATTAATCCCTTCCTTCAGAGTCTGTTCTTGATGAAGAAATCCTAGTTTCAAGTGTTTTCATCTTTCCTTTTCCGGAGTTCAATTATTTCCTCGACCATCTCGTCGAAACCTCTATCTAAATCACCGCAAGGCTCATCTTATTCTTTTCCTTCAATTTATCTCATCATCCTTTTGTCACCGGAGTTCTTCATGGTGGTTCTTCATGATTTAATTCATTCCTCAAGAGTTCATCAAGATTCTTGTTGGTGGAGTTCAAGTATCCTTTTCTTCTCTTGTATCAAAGTGCAATTAATTATCCATATTCTTTTGAAGTGGAGTTTTGCATTTCTTCGTTGTTCTCAGCTATCCAATCATTTCCGTTTGTAGCTGGTTATCACCTTACGATCTTGAGAGGTTACCTATAAGACCACAACAAACTTATTCTCTCGTTGTTGATTTCCTCAACAACTCCGTTCTAACCTTCCTTCGAAAGATGCTTTCAATTTCATTCATGGCACAAGTTGTCATTTTCTTCTCCATTCTTTTCATTCAACTCTTTCAATTCTTTCCGGAGGTTTTGTGTCATGTATTTGTCAAGTATCATTCCATCCTCTCAAGCTCGTGCTCTATTCCTCCATGTATCAGCCGGAGTGCTGCCTAAATCCTTTCAGTCTTATTCGTTTCTTATCTTGTTCTAACAGGAGTGGTTTCATAGTCTATCTGATTCCGTGAGCTTTCAATTCTTGTCATTCTCGTCGTTCCTCTCTTTTCTTGAGAGCTCTAGATTCTTTGATTCTTCTCTTGAGTTCTTGTTTCACCTCATCCCTTTTTCCCTTCCGTCTCGGTCCTAAGATCTCGGGACGAGATCTCTTGTTAGTGGAGGAGTGTTGTAATGCCCCGGATTTGATGCGCCAGCTGTCCGCCAGTTATTTGTCGTTGTTGCCACGTCATTTGCTTGCGTGCTGCATTTTATCATGTCATCATGTGCATCTCATTTTGCATACGTGTTCGTCTCATGCATCCGAGCATGTTCCCCGTTGTCCGTTTTGCAATCTGACACTCCTATGTCATCCGGCGTCCCCTTCTCGTCTCTTTTCGTGAGCGGGTGCTAAACATTCTCGGAATGGACCGTGATTTGCCAAGCGGCGTCGGTACACCACCGGTAGACCGCCTGTCACGTTTCGTGCCATTTGGAGGTCGTTTGGTACTCCAACGGTTAACCGGGTAACCGTAAAAGCCTCTTTTGTCTTGCAGCCCAACACCCCTCCAAGGTGGCCCAAAACCCATCATAACCCCCTCCATGCTCTCGGTTGTTCGATCACGATCGCGTGGCCGAAAACCGCACTCCATTTGGAGTCTCCTAGCTCCCTCTACCTATAAATATGTGCACCACTCCTCTAATCCCGGGTCCAAACACCCCAAACCCTAGTTTTTCCCCTCCGCGCCACGCCGGACATGTCCAACCCCGGCCGGACGCATCGCCGCCGCCGCCTGCAGCCAACGGGAGGCTGCCACGTGGCCCCACGCCCTCCCTCCGCCGCCGGCCCGCCGCGGCCCATCGCAGGCCCTCCCCAGCCCGGGGCGCCGCGCCGCCTCCCGCGAGCGCCCGAGCCCCGCCGCCGTCGCCGACGCCTAGCTCTGCCGTCCCCGCTGCCCTTCGCCGGCGACCGCCGCCTCGCCGGCGACCACCACCGCGCCTCCCCGAGCGCCCCGGCACCCCGCCGCCTCGCACCTCCAGCCTCGCCGCCTCCGCGCCGCCCGCGCCTCCCGCGCCCCTCCGGCAACCTCGTCGCCGGCCATCGGAGGGCCGCGCCGCCGCCCTCTTCCGCCCCGCACCAAGCTCGCCGAAGCCGCACGCGCCGTCCGTCTTCTCCGCCCGCCGGCGCCTCCGCTGCCATGCGCCCGACCCGTCACCGGCGACGGAAGGCTCGCCGGAGCCCCACATCGCCGGCCCCGCCGCCCTTCCTCGCCGGTCATCGCCGCCCCGCCGTCCCTCACCGTCGCCGGCGACCCCGCTCCATATCCGGTCCGGGTGGACCAGTTCCACCGGGAGATGATCCAAACGCCGCGCCTGAACCCGGATCCCTCCGTCCCGCACGACCCCGTCCAGTTTCGGAGTATATATTTTTCTTCTAAGTCCCAGTTTTTCAACATTATCATGCCATGTTTATCGCATCATAAGTTGCTGCATACTGCTCTTTTTCGTGCGTGTAATATGTCAAATTGTTCGCCTCGATGAGTACTTCATTTCGTTCCATTGCGTCATGTTCATTTGAGTTCATCTTGATGCCCGAATCATCATTGCAAGAGTGCTATATGATGTTAATCTGCTGAAACTGTTATAACATGCTCATTTGTCATTTTTGCCATGTTTGACGTGTGCATCCTATGAGGTTGATGTCTACATGTGTTTTGATCTATGTCATGCCATCTTTACAGTGGTGCCATCCATGTATTTTTGTGAGTTGTTTAGTGAGTGCATCGAGCTTGTTAAGTAGGGTACTTGCTGTTGCTGTTTTGGTAGACAGATTCTGCTATATTTTGTTGCTATGTAAACCTGCTGCTACAAGTCATTCTATGCATAATCTGGAGATGTTCACTAAGGATGATTTGTTATACATGTCATGCTCTATCCATCCATGCCCTTGGTTGCATTTATAGCCTGCTGTAGCTTGTTGTTATCTTGCTCCAAACTTGCTAAATAATGTTGCTGTCAGCCTGTTAACATTATGTTCAATGTTGCCATGATTGTTGCTAGTGATCCATGCACCCTATGAACTTGCCATTGCCATGCTTAGCTTCATAAACATGTCTTCTTACTGTTGGTTGCCTTGAAATGCCATGTATTGCCCTGTGGTGAGTGGTTCAAGCTCACCAACATGCCTAATTATTGCTGTTTCTGCCATGTATGAATCTGTCATATAACTTGCTATGTTTACATGGGAGCCATCATATCTTATGATCCTTTTTGGCTCATGGTCAGTAAGTGACTTTTGTTATATGAGATTAGTAGATTCATGCCATGCCTTTGTTTGCCATGATAAGTTCCTGTAACATGTTGTTTGATAGCTCTAAATATTGCAACCTGATGTTATTTCTGCAAAGTCTAAAACTGTTATTATTTGCAATCTTGCCATGTCCTTTTGAGCATGTTCTAGTTGTTTCTGGAGATAGCTCAGTGTTCATGTTTTGTCATGCTTTACCTATACTTCATGCCCATGCCTTTTGTTAATATTTTGGGGTGCTGTATCTTGTTGTTTTGATGCTCGCAATATGCCTAGTTGCTGTTATGGACAGATTGTTGTTATGCCTTGCATAGAGTGTATGTGTTGAACCGTTGCTCCGTTTTGAGTGTGCTCTATATGAAACTTGCTTGATTTTGCATGTAGTTTCATATTATCATGTTGCATCCTTGTTTTGGTGTGTTTGCTTGATGTTTGTATGCATTTTGCATCGATGCCATGCTTAACTTGTTTTGCTCATATCTTCTAGGCAATAGCTCCGAATCTAATGAACTTTATATGTAACTTGACTAGAATTTCGTGTAGATCATCTTGGTGCATCTTAAATTGCTGTTTAACAACTTGAACTTAATGTTTGTTCAGATCTGGACCAACTTTGAAACTTGCATATGAGGACTTACCGGAATTGTTATATGTTGTTTCTGGCCTCATTTAAACTTGCTTTGATGTGTTGCTCTTGTTTGCATCATCTCTTGCCATGAGTAGCCTCATCTAGATTTGTCGTGCATCATGCTTGGTTGTGCATCATGTCTTGTTCACGTGTGGTGTGTTTACTATGTTGTGTGCTTCTTCTTCGATCAGGGGATAGGTTCCAGGTCGGCAGCCTGGGCTAGCAGGGTGGATGTCGTTTGAGTTTTTGTTTGTGTTTCATCCGTAGTCGGATGGTGATCTCTTGTAAGATGATGTTGTATTCGTGTGGCATTGTATGCCTTATGTATGTATCCCCATCTATTATGTAATGTTGATGTAATGATATCCACCTTGCAAAAGCGTTTCAATATGCGGGTCTATCCTTGGTGGGACCTTCGAGTTCCTTTTGGATAGGGTCGCATATTGGGCGTGACAAGTTGGTACCAGAGCCTCGACCGACCCTAGGAGCCCCCTTGATTGATCGTGTAGTTTGGCCGTTGTTGAGTCTAGACGAAAACTATTTTGAGTCTTAGGAATATATATATTAGAGAGTAGAATTCTTTTTACTCCTCAGCCCCTTCGTCGCTCTGGTGAGGAATCTTGACGTAGGTGTTTTGAATTACTCCTCTTCCCATTCAAATTTTTTCTTTAGGTTCACGCAGTTGGGTTTCCGTTCGTTGGTTCTCAGCTCTTTTCATCCGGTGTATTTCTCGTCAAGTTGACTCGAGCCTCTTCATCGATGCCAAGTTCAACCCTCAGTTCTTCCTCCGACGTCGTTGTTTTTCCCCATCCGAAGTTGTCTTTCTTTTTCCCACCCGCCCACCTCTTTTCTTCTCAGAACCGGAGTCTGTAATCGAGTATCCATCCTACTCGTGCAAAGTCTTTGCTTTCTTTCCTCAATGAATTCAACCGGTGTTTTTCTCTTCAAGTTATTCATCGGTTTTTCCCCTTCCAGTTACCTGTGTTTTTCCAGCCCTCCCACCCTTTTTCTTCCCGGAGCCTGAGTCTCTTTCGACCATCAATTTCATTCATACAGAGTCTCTTCAGTCTTCCCTCAATTATTTCAACCGGTGAATTCTCGTCTCGTTCGTCATTCTTCATCTCTTTTTCTTCTCCGGTGGATTCAATTCTAATTTTCAGTAGTGATTATATTCTTTTCCTCGGCTCAAATGTTTTCCCCTTGCTCATTCGCCTCTCGCCAGTTTATCCTTCCGGAGTGTTCAAGACATCTCAAAAGATTCGTCTGTGTTCCAATTAATTCGAGGTTGTCACCTCATTCAAATATTTCAATTGTTCCGGCACATCATCTATCTGTTCAACAACCCTTTCCAACGATGTTTTTATTTTAGTGGGCCCACAGGTCTTTTCCCAGGATCTTACCCGACTCTTCTAATTCCCCCGGAGTTATTCTCAATTCTTTTCAAGTGTGACATAAGAATGGATTTCATCAGTCACATGCCTTCTCCAAGATCGATTTCAAATCATTTTCATTGTTGGCTCAACCTCTTCATTTTTCATTCTCCCGGTGTATCTCAACAAATTTTGGTGGTGTTTCCCGTCGTCATTTGAAGACCGAAGAAGAGTTCCTCTTAAATTCTGCCCGTCTTGAATTATTCCATTTGTCAGTTATTCTTTTCAGCCATCCAGAGTATTTCAGGAGTTGTTTTTGCCGTCTCGATCATCCGAAGGCCATGTTTTCAGAATATTGCTTCGTTCCAAGTTTTTCAAATTCGTTCTCCAATTATTCCATATCCGTGCCCCTTCGTTCGTCTCAATATTCTTCTGGTGCTTCATTCAAGTGTTCTTTAATCAGCTCATGATCTCTTTGTTCTTTTGTATCTAAATCCCCTCTAGCTTATTTGTTCTTCTAATTCTTCCTGGTGATTCAGTCTCTTTCATCAGTCATTTTCGAATTCTTACGGTGGTTCGTTCAAGATTCCTTTTCCTTCATTATCATTTTTAATCAATTTGTTCTTTTCAATCTTACCAGTGGTTCATGAAGACTTTCTCAAGATTTGTGCTATGTTCCCCCAATCCTTTTCAAGAAAAATAAGTAGTATGCAAAATCCATTGCTTGTCATCAATTTAATTTGATGAAGGATAATTATACAATAAATATTATTCTCATTTCATCCAAGTGATTAATCCCTTCCTTCAGAGTCTGTTCTTGATGAAGAAATCCTAGTTTCAAGTGTTTTCATCTTTCCTTTTCCGGAGTTCAATTATTTCCTCGACCATCTCGTCGAAACCTCTATCTAAATCACCGCAAGGCTCATCTTATTCTTTTCCTTCATTTTATCTCATCATCCTTTTGTCACCGGAGTTCTTCATGGTGGTTCTTCATGATTTAATTCATTCCTCAAGAGTTCATCAAGATTCTTGTTGGTGGAGTTCAAGTATCCTTTTCTTCTCTTGTATCAAAGTGCAATTAATTATCCATATTCTTTTGAAGTGGAGTTTTGCATTTCTTCGTTGTTCTCAGCTATCCAATCATTTCCGTTTGTAGCTGGTTATCACCTTACGATCTTGAGAGGTTACCTATAAGACCACAACAAACTTATTCTCTCGTTGTTGATTTCCTCAACAACTCCGTTCTAACCTTCCTTCGAAAGATGCTTTCAATTTCATTCATGGCACAAGTTGTCATTTTCTTCTCCATTCTTTTCATTCAACTCTTTCAATTCTTTCCGGAGGTTTTGTGTCATGTATTTGTCAAGTATCATTCCATCCTCTCAAGCTCGTGCTCTATTCCTCCATGTATCAGCCGGAGTGCTGCCTAAATCCTTTCAGTCTTATTCGTTTCTTATCTTGTTCTAACAGGAGTGGTTTCATAGTCTATCTGATTCCGTGAGCTTTCAATTCTTGTCATTCTCGTCGTTCCTCTCTTTTCTTGAGAGCTCTAGATTCTTTGATTCTTCTCTTGAGTTCTTGTTTCACCTCATCCCTTTTTCCCTTCCATCTCGGTCCTAAGATCTCGGGACGAGATCTCTTGTTAGTGGAGGAGTGTTGTAATGCCCCGGATTTGATGCGCCAGCTGTCCGCCAGTTATTTGTCGTTGTTGCCACGTCATTTGCTTGCGTGCTGCATTTTATCATGTCATCATGTGCATCTCATTTTGCATACGTGTTCGTCTCATGCATCCGAGCATGTTCCCCGTTGTCCGTTTTGCAATCTGACACTCCTATGTCATCCGGCGTCCCCTTCTCGTCTCTTTTCGTGAGCGGGTGCTAAACATTCTCGGAATGGACCGTGATTTGCCAAGCGGCGTCGGTACACCACCGGTAGACCGCCTGTCACGTTTCGTGCCATTTGGAGGTCGTTTGGTACTCCAACGGTTAACCGGGTAACCGTAAAAGCCTCTTTTGTCTTGCAGCCCAACACCCCTCCAAGGTGGCCCAAAACCCATCATAACCCCCTCCATGCTCTCGGTTGTTCGATCACGATCGCGTGGCCGAAAACCGCACTCCATTTGGAGTCTCCTAGCTCCCTCTACCTATAAATATGTGCACCACTCCTCTAATCCCGGGTCCAAACACCCCAAACCCTAGTTTTTCCCCTCCGCGCCACGCCGGACATGTCCAACCCCGGCCGGACGCATCGCCGCCGCCGCCTGCAGCCAATGGGAGGCTGCCACGTGGCCCCACGCCCTCCCTCCGCCGCCGGCCCGCTGCGGCCCATCGCAGGCCCTCCCCAGCCCGGGGCGCCGCGCCGCCTCCCGCGAGCGCCCGAGCCCCGCCGCCGTCGCCGACGCCTAGCTCTGCCGTCCCCGCTGCCCTTCGCCGGCGACCGCCGCCTCGCCGGCGACCACCACCGCGCCTCCCCGAGCGCCCCGGCACCCCGCCGCCTCGCACCTCCAGCCTCGCCGCCTCCGCGCCGCCCGCGCCTCCCGCGCCCCTCCGGCAACCTCGTCGCCGGCCATCGGAGGGCCGCGCCGCCGCCCTCTTCCGCCCCGCACCAAGCTCGCCGAAGCCGCACGCGCCGTCCGTCTTCTCCGCCCGCCGGCGCCTCCGCTGCCATGCGCCCGACCCGTCACCGGCGACGGAAGGCTCGCCGGAGCCCCACATCGCCGGCCCCGCCGCCCTTCCTCGCCGGTCATCGCCGCCCCGCCGTCCCTCGCCGTCGCCGGCGACCCCGCTGCAGATCCGGTCCGGGTGGACCAGATCCACCGGGAGATGATCCAAACGCCGCGCCTGAACCCGGATCCCTCCGTCCCGCACGACCCCGTCCAGTTTCGGAGGGTTTATTTTTCTTCTAAGTCCCAGTTTTTCAACATTATCATGCCATGTTCATCGCATCATAACTTGCTGCATACTGCTCTTTTTCGTGTGTGTAATATGTAAAATTGTTCGCCTCGATGAGTACTTCATTTCGTTCCACTGCGTCATGTTCATTTGAGATCATCTTGATGCCCGAATCATCGTTACAAGAGTGCTATATGATGTTAATCTGCTGAAACTGTTATAACATGCTCATTTGTCATTTTTGCCATGTTTGACGTGTGCATCCTATGAGGTTGATGTCTACATGTGTTTTGATCTATGTCATGCCATCTTTACAGCGGTGCCATCCATGCATTTTTGTGAGTTTCTTAGTGAGTGCATCGAGCTTGTTAAATATGGTACTTGCTGTTGCTGTTTTGGTAGACAGATTCTGCTATATTTTGTTGCTATGTAAACCTGCTGCTACAAGTCATTCTATGCATAATCTGGAGATGTTCACTAAGGATGATTTGTTATACATGTCATGCTCTATCCATCCATGCCCTTAGTTGCATTTATAGCCTACTGTAGCTTGTTGTTATCTTGCTCCAAACTTGCTAAATAATGTTGCTGTCAGCCTGTTAACATTATGTTCAATGTTGCCATGATTGTTGCTAGTGATCCATGCACCCTATGAACTTGCCATTGCCATGCTTAGCTTCATAAACATGTCTTCTTACTGTTGGTTGCCTTGAAATGCCATGTATTGCCCTGTGGTGAGTGGTTCAAGCTCACCAACATGCCTAATTATTGCTGTTTCTGCCATGTATGAATCTGTCATATAACTTGCTATGTTTACATGGGAGCCATCATATCTTATGATCCTTTTTGGCTCATGGTCAGTAAGGGACTTTTGTCATATGAGATTAGTAGATTCATGCCATGCCTTTGTTTGCCATGATAAGTTCCTGTAACATGTTGTTTGATAGCTCTAAACATTGCAACCTGATGTTATTTCTGCAAAGTCTGAAACTGTTATTATTTGCAATCTTGCCATGTCCTTTTGAGCATGTTCTAGTTGTTTCTGGAGATAGCTCAGTGTTCATGTTTTGTCATGCTTTACCTGTACTTCATGCCCATGCCTTTTGTTCATATTTTGGGGTGTTGTATCTTGTTGTTTTGATGCTCGCAATATGCCTAGTTGCTGTTATGGATAGATTGTTGTTATGCCTCGCATAGAGTGTATGTGTTGAACCGTTGCTCCGTTTTGAGTGTGCTCTATATGAAACTTGCTTGATTTTGCATGTAGTTTCATATTATCATGTTGCATCCTTGTTTTGGTGTGTTTTCTTGATGTTTGTATGCATTTTGCATCGATGCCATGCTTAACTTGTTTTGCTCATATCTTCTAGGCCGTAGCTCCGAATCTAATGAACTTTATATGTAACTTGACTAGAATTTCGTGTAGATCATCTTGGTGCATCTTAACTTGATGTTTAACAACTTCAACTTAATGTTTGTTCAGATCTGGACCAACTTTGAAACTTGCATATGAGGACTTACCAGAATTGTTATATGTTGTTTCCGGCCTCATTTAAACTTGCTTTGATGTGTTGCTCTTGTTTGCATCATCTCTTGCCATGAGTAGCCTCATCTAGTTTTGTCGTGCATCATGCTTGGTTGTGCATCATGTCTTGTTCACGTGTGGTGTGTTTACTATGTTGTGTGCTTCTTCTTCGATCAGGGGATAGGTTCCAGGTCGGCAGCCTGGGCTAGCAGGGTGGATGTCATTTGAGTTTCTGTTTGTGTTTCATCCGTAGTCGGATGGTGATATCTTGTAAGATGATGTTGTGTTCGTGTGGCATTGTATGCCTTATGTATATATCCCCATCTATTATGTAATGTTGATGTAATGATATCCACCTTGCAAAAGCGTTTCAATATGCGGGTTTATCCTTGGTGGGACCTTCGAGTTCCTTTTGGATAGGGTCTCTTATTGGGCGTGACAGTTTAGGAGGAAAAGGCATGGGCTTCTGAACCCATGGTTCTCTTTCTTTACCGTGCTTCCTAGCAACGAAGTCTCTCTTATCATAACGTTGATTCTTTGATTGTGGGTTATCAAGATCAACAACAGGTTCAACCTCTACATCATTATTATTGCTAGGTTGAGCATAAACATGAACATTATCATTAACATTATCACTAGGTTCATGTTCATCACCAGATTGTGTTTCAGCATCAGAAATAGAAATATCATTGGGATTCTCAGGTGTGTCTACAACAGGTTCACTAGAAGCATGCAAAGTCATATCATTTTTCTTTTTCTTCTTTTTAGAAGGACTAGGTGCATCAACATTAGTTCTCTGAGAATCTTGTTCAATTCTCTTAGGGTGGCCCTCAGGATACAAAGGTTCCTGAGTCATTTTACCACCTCTAGTCATAACTCTAACAACATTATCATTTTTCTTATCATTTATTTCATTGAGCAAATCATTTTGAGCTTTAAGCACTTGTTCTACTTGAGTGGTAACCATGGAAGCATGTTTACTAATAAGTTTAAGTTCACCCTTAACTCTAGACATATAATCACTCAAGTGTCCAATCATATAAGCATTACTTTTCAATTGTCTACCAACATAAGCATTGAAGTTTTCTTGTTTAGCCATAAAGTCATCAAACTCATCCAAGCATTGGCTAGCAAACTTAGTAGACGAGATTTCAACTTTATCATATCTATAGAGAGAATTTACCTTTACTACCTATGTCGGGTTATCAGACCATGTATTTCTTCAATAGGTGGTATATTAAGGCCATGTATTTCTTCAACAGGAGGTAAATTCTTAATATCTTCAGCATTAATACCTTTTTCTTTCATAGATTTCTTTGCCTCTTGCATATCTTCAGGACTGAGAAATAGAACACCTCTTTTCTTCGAAGTTGGCTTAGAAGTTGGTTCAGGAAGTGTCCAATTGTTTTAATTAGTCAACATATTATTCAATAACAATTCAGCTTGATCAACAATTCTTTTCCTGAAAACACAACCAGCACAACTATCCAGGTGGTCTCTGGAAGCATCGGTTAGTCCATTATAAAAGATATCAAGTATTTCATTTTTCTTGAGAGGATGATCAGGCAAAGCATTAAGTAATTGGAGAAGCCTCCCCTAAGCTTGTGGGAGACTATCTTCTTCAATTTGCACAAAATTATATATTTCCCTTAAAGCAGCTTGTTTCTTATGAGCGGGGAGATATTTAGCAGAGAAGTAAAAAATCATATCTTGGGGACTATGCACACAACCAGGATCAAGAGAATTAAACCATGTTTTAGCATCACCCTTTAATGAGAACGGAAGTAATTTAAGGATAAAATAGTAATGAGTTTTCTCATCATTAGTGAATAGTGTGGCTATATCATTCAACATAGTAAGATGTGCCACAACAGTTTCAGATTCATAGCCATAAAAATGATCAGATTCAACCAAAGTAATTATCTCAGGATCGACAGAGAAATCATAATCTTATCAGTAACACAGATAGGTGAAGTAGCAAAAACAGGGTCTTATTTCATTCTAGCATTCAGAGACTTTTCTTTAAGCTTAGCTAATAACTTCTTAAGATCAAATCTATCATTGCGAGCAAGAAAATCTCTAGCAGTTTCTTCATCCATAACATAACCCTCAGGCACAACAGGCAATTCATATCTAGGGAGAGAATCGTCATCATCACTTTCATCAATATTATCAGTTTCAACAATTTCATTCTCTCTAGCCCTAGCAAGTTGTTCATCAGGAAATTCACCTAATGGCATAGTAGTAGCATAGAAGTAGTTTCATCATAAGTATCATGCATAGAAGAAGTGGCATCATAAATAACATGCGACATATCAGAATTAATAGCAGAAGCAGGTTTAGGTGTCGCAAGTTTACTCAATACAGAAGGAGCATCAAGTGCAGAGCTAGATGGCAGCTCCTTACCTCCCCTCGTAGTTGAGGGAAAAATCTTAGTTCTTTTGTCTTTCAAGTTCCTCATAGTGATCAGAAGATATAAATCCCAAGTGACTCAAAGAATAGAGCTATGCTCCCCGGCAACGGCGCCAGAAAATAGTCTTGATAACCCAAAAGTATAGGGGATCACAACAGTTTTCGAGGGTGGAGTCAACCCAAATTTATTGATTCGACACAAGGGGAGCGAAAGAATATTCTCAAGTATTAGCAGTTGAGTTGTCAATTCAACCACATTTGGATAACTTAATATCTGCAGCAAAGTATTTAGTAGCAAAGTAGTATGGAAGTAATGGTAATAGTAGGAAAAGTAAAAACAATAGTTTTGTAGTGATTGTAACAGTGGCAATGGTAAAGTAACTAAGCAAAGATCAATATGTGAAAAGCTCGTAGGCATTGGATCAGTGATGGATAATTATGTCGGATGCGATTCCTCATGTAATAGTTATAACATAGGGTGACACAGAACTAGCTCCAGTTCATCAATGTAATGTAGGCATGTATTCCAAATATAGTCATCCGTGCTTATTGAAAAGAACTTGCATGACATCTTTTGTCCTACACTCCCGTGGCAGCTGGGTCCTATTGGAAACTAAGGGATATTAAGGCCTCCTTTTAATAGAGTACCGGACCAAAGCATTAACACTTAGTGAATACATGAACTCCTCAAACTATGGTCATAACCGAGAGTGGTCCCGATTGTTGTCACTTCGGGGTTGTCGGATCATAACGCATAATAGGTGACTATAGACTTACAAGATAGGATCAAGAACTCACATATATTCATGAAAACATAATAGGTTCAGATATGAAATCATGGCACCCGGGCCCTACTGACAAGCATTAAGAACAGCAAAGTCATAGCAACATCGATCTTAGGACATAATGGATACTAGGGATCAAACCCTAACAAAACTAACTCGATTACATGGTAAATCTCATCCAACCCATTACCGTCCAGCAAGCCTACGATGGAATTACTCACGCACGGCGGTGAGCATCATGAAATTGGTGATGGATGAAGGTTGATGATGACGACGGCGACAAACTCCCCTCTCCGGAGCCCCGAACGGACTCCAGATCACCCCTCGCGAGAGAGTTTAGGGCTTGGCGGCGGCTCCGTATCGTAAAATGCGATGAATCCTTCTCTCTGATTTTTTCTCCCCGAACGTGAATATATGGAGTTGGAGTTGAGGTCGGTGGAGCACCAGGGGGCCCACGAGGTAGGGGGCATGCCCAGGGGGTAGGGCACGCCCTCCACCCTCGTGGACAGGGTGTGGGCCCCCTGGTCTTGATTCTTTTGCCAATATTTTTTATTAATTCCAAAAAGTTGCTCCGTGGATTTTCAGGTCATTCTGAGAACTTTTATTTCTGCACAAAAATAACACCATGGCAGTTCTGCTGAAAACAACGTCAGTCCGGGATAGTTCCATTCAAATCATGCAAGTTATAGTCCAAAACAAGGGCAAAAGTGTTTGGAAAAGTAGATACATTGGAGACGTATCAGCTCCCACTACTATTCATGAGAAGAAATTTGCTTATGTGGAGAGTAATAAAATTTGTATGCTTGTGCATCATGAAGAGAATTCTTTATGTGATGGATATATTGTTGAATTCATTCATGATGCTACTGAAATTTATTATGAGGGAGGAATATATGCTTGTAGGAGTTGCAATAATATCGAGTTTCCTCCCTATGTGTTGAAAATCTTGAAGCTATGCTTGTTTTGCTTTCCTATGCTAGTTGATTCTTGTTCCCATAAGTTGTTTGCTCACAAAATCCCTAGGCATAGGAAGTGGGTTAGACTTAAATGTGTTAGTCATATTCTTCATGATGCTCCCATTATGTTTCAATTCTTATCTTTTATGTGAGCATCATTGTCATCATCATGGCTAGCTAAAAAGGCATTAAAGAAAAGCGCTTGCTGGAAGACAGCCAAATATTTACCCTTACTGTTTTTGTGTGTTCACATGATTAAGCTACTGTAGTGATCATTTTTTATAGCTTTTGTTTCAATAAAGTGCCGAGTAAGACCTTCGGGATAGCTTACGGTGATAGTTGTGTTGACCCTACTGAAAATCAGAAACTTTTGCGCCCAGTAAATTAGCTTTAATAATTCACAGAAACGTGATTCTGATCTTATTCTTTTTGATATGGATTGGTACACAAATTTCTCGGGTATTCCTAATCTTTCTGGATTTTTGGAGTTACAGAAGTATTCAAGAGTTACAGATTACTACAGACTGTTCTGTTTTTGACAGATTCTATTTTCTATGTGTTGTTTGCTTATTTTGATGAATCTATGAGTAGTGTTGGAGGGTATGAACCATAGAGAAGTTTGAATACAGTAGATATTACACCAATATAAACAAAGAATGAGTTCGCAACAGTACCTAAGTGGTGGTTTTATTTTCTTATACTAACGGAGCTTACGAACTTTTTGTTGAGTTTTGTGTTGTGAAGTTTTCAAGTTTTGGGTAAAGATTCGATGGACTATGGAATAAGGAGTGGCAAGAGCCTAAGATTGGTAATGCCCAAGGCACCCCAAGGCAATATTCATGGACAACCAAGATCCTAAGCTTGGGGATGCCCCGGATGGAATCCCCTCTTTCGTCTTCGTTCATCGGTAACTTTACTTGGAGCTATATTTTTATTCACCACATGATATGTGTTTTGCTTGGAGCGTCATTTTGTTTTATTAGGTTTTGCTTGATGTTTAAATAAAATACCAAGATCTGATATTCTTAAATGTTAGAGAGTCTTCACATAGTTGCATAATTATTCGACTACTCATTGATCTTCACTTATATCTTTTGGAGTAGTTTGTCGTTTGCTCTAGTGCTTCACTTATATCTTTTAGAGCACGATGGTGGTTTTATTATGAAGAAATTGATGAACTCTCATGATTCACTTATATTATTTTGAGAGTCTTTAGAACAGCATGGTAATTTTCTTGGGTTATGAATTTAGTCCTAATGTTATAGGCATCCAAGAGGGATATAATAAAAACTTTCATATAAAGTGCATTGAATACTATGAGAAGTCTGATTCTTTATGGTTGTTTTGAGATATGAGGATGGTGATATTAGAGTCATGCTAGTAGAGTAACTGTGGATTTGAGAAATACTTGTGTTGAGGTTTGTGAGTCCCGTAGCATGCACGTATGGTAACCGTTGTGTAACAAATTTGAAGCATGAGGTGTTTCTTTGATTGTCTTCCTTATGTGTGGAGGCCGGGATCACGCCATGGTTAACTCCTACCAACCCTTCCCCTAGGATCATGCGCGTAGTGCTTGGTTTTGATGACTTGTAGATTTTTTGCAATAAGTATGTGAGTTCTTTATGACTAATGTTGAGTCCATGGATTATATGCACTCTCACCCTTCCACCATTGCTAGCTGATACATCTGCAACATATCTATAATTTTTGATTGTTCCATGCTATTATATTACCCCTTTTGGATGTTTATGGGCTTTATTTTACACATTTATATCATTTTTGGGACTAACCTACTAACCGGAGGCCTAGCCCATATTGCTGTTTTTTTGCCTATTCCAGTATTTCGAAGAAAAGGAATATCAAACGGAGTCCAAATGGAATGAAACCTTCAGGAGCATGATTTTTGGAACGAACGTGATCCAGAGGACTTGGAGTGCAAGTCAAGAAGCAGCCGATACAGCCACGAGATAGGAGGCCGCCCCCCCCTTGTAGGGCGCGCCCCCTATCTCGTGGGCCCCTCGGGCGGCCACCGACGTACTTCTTCCTCGTATATATACCTACGTACCCCGAAAACATCCAGGAGCACCACGAAACACAATTTCCACCATCGTAACCTTCTGTATCCGCGAGATCTCATCTTGGAGCCTTTGTCAGCACTCTTTCGGAGGGGGAATCAACCACGGAGGGCTTCTACATCAACATCCTTGCCCCTCCGATGAGTTGTGAGTAGTTTACCACTGACCTACGGGTCCATAGTTATTAGCTAGATGCCTTCTTCTCTCTTTTTGGATCTCAATACAATGTTCTCCCCCTCTCTTGTGGAGATCTATTCGATGTAAACTCTTTTTGCGGTGTGTTTGTCAAGATCCGATGAATTGTCGGTTTATGATCAAGTTTATCTATGAATAATATTTGAATCTTCTCTGAATTCTTTTATGTGTGATTGAGTTATCTTTGCAAGTCTCTTCGAATTATCAGTTTGGTTTGGCCTACTAGATTGATCTTTCTTGCCATGGAGAAGTGCTTAGCTTTGGGTTCAATCTTGCGTTGTCCTTACCTAGTGACAAAAAGGGTTGCAAGGCACGTATTAATTGTATTGTTGCCATCGAGGATAACAAGATGGGGTTTATATCATATTTCATGAGTTTATCCCTCTACATCATGTCATCTTGCTTAATGCGTTACTCTGTTCTTATGAACTTAATACTCTAGATGTAGGCATGAGTCGGTCGATGTGTGTAGTAATAGTAGTAGATGCAGGCAGGAGTCGGTCTACTTGTTATGGACGTGATGCCTATATACATGATCATGCCTAGATAATATCATAACTATGCGCTTTTCTATCAATTGCTCAACAGTAATTTGTTCACCCACCGTAATACTTATGCTATCTTGAGAGAAGCCTGTAGTGAAACCTATGGCCCCCGGGTCTATCTCTTATCATATTTGCTTTCAATCTACTTTTATTTGCATCTTTGCTTTTTTGCATCTATATTATAAAATACCAAAAATATATTTATCTTATCATACTATCTTTATTAGATCTCACTTTCGCAAGTGGCCGTGAAGGGATTGACAACCCCTTTATTGCGTTGGTTGCGAGTTCTCAGTTTGTTTGTGTAGGTGCGTGGGACTTTTGAGGAGCCTCCTACTGGATTGATACCTTGGTTCTCAAAAACTGAGGGAAATACTTACGCTACTATTACTGCATCACCCTCTCCTCTTCGCGGAAAACCAACGCAAGCTCAAGACGTAGCAAGAAGGATTTCTGGTGCCGTTGCCGGGGACGTCTTCGCTCAAGTCAAGACATACCAAGTACCCATCACAAACCCATCTCCCTCGCATTTACATTATTTGCCATTTTCCTCTCGTTTTCCTCTCCCCCACTTCACCCTTGCCGTTTTATTTGCCTTCTCTTTCCCAATCTCTTCTCTCTTTTTCTTGCCCTTTCGTTTGCTCGTTTGGTTGGAATAGATGCTTATTTATTGCTAAACAGAGAA
This sequence comes from Triticum timopheevii, assembly GCA_963921465.1. NCBI lineage: Eukaryota > Viridiplantae > Streptophyta > Magnoliopsida > Poales > Poaceae > Triticum > Triticum timopheevii. The sequence goes on from OY997268.1 coordinate 526,231,795, forward strand.
CCTAAGATCTATGGATCCTCATCTGCTTGCTAATCTTTTTAAGAGATCCAATTATGATGAACCAATTGCTAGTGAGTTTTGTGCACTAGATTATCTTTATGAAGTTTTGCTTGAAATTCGTGAATCTGAAAATTGTGATGAAGAAATTTATGAAGAGATTCACGATGGCTCCCTGAATAAAAAGCATGATTGCAATGATTTTACTATAAATTCTCTTGATGTCAGTTGTGCTAATAATATGCAAAACCCTAAGCTTGGGGATGCTAGTTTTTCTATGTCTACTACTTGTTGCAAAAATCATGATTGGGGTGATTCTTCTTATGATCTTGAGAATTTATTTAAGCCCCATGATGAATATGAGATTGATAATAGTGTTTGCAATAATATTGAAAGTGGTTTGGAAGAGTGTCAACTTTAGATCCCACATATTTGGAGAATGTTCAATCTTATCATATTTTTGATAAAAGTGGGTTTAGAGAGGTCATGACTTTAGTTAATGATAATCCCACTATTTTGGAGGAGTGTCAACTTTACATGCATGTGGATTGTATTGAGAATATGTTATGTGATAGCTATTTTGTTGAATTTTCTTATGATCCTACATGTAATTATTATGAGAAAGGAAATTATGGGTGTAGAAGTTTTCATGTTACTAAATTACCTCTCTTGATGTTGAGATTGCTATCATCTCTTTGTTCTTCCTTGCATATGCTAGTTTTTGCTTGCCTTGCAATTTTTTTTTCTTATAATATGCCTATGCATAGGAAGTATGTTAGACTTAGATGTGTTTGTCACGTGTTTCATGATGCTTTATTTGTGCTTCAATTCTTGTCTTTCATGTGAGCATCATTAAAATTATCAATGCCTAGCTAGGGGCATTAAACGATAGCGCTTGTTGGGAGGCAACGCAATATTTTTCCTTCCTGTTATTCAATAAATCTTGCATCTACCTTCTGTTTAGATGTGTTTTTATATTTTAATTAGTGTTTGTGCCAAGTAAAACCTATAGGATAACCTACGATGATAGTTGATTTGATTCTGCTGAAAAACAGAAACTTTGCACACACGAATATAAGTTTTTTAAATCACAGGAACGTGATTTTGCGTTGATTATTTTTTATTCTATTCAATAAACAAATTTTATAGGACTTCCTATTTTGGTAGGATTTTTAGAGTTCCAGAAGTTTGCGTTAGTTACAGATTGCTACATACTGTTCTGTTTTTGATAGATTCTGTTTTTCGTGTGTGGTTTGCTTATTTCAATGCATCTATGGCTAGTAAATTAGTTTATAAACCATTAGGAAGTTGGAATACAGTAGGTTTAACACCAAAATAAATAAAGAATGAGTTCATGATAGTACCTTATGTGGTGGTTTTGTTTTCTTTCACTAACGGAGCTTATAAGATTTCCTGTTGAGTTTTGTGTTGTGAAGTTTTCAAGTTTTGGGTAAAGATTTGATGGACTATGGAATGAAGGGTGGCAAGAGCCTAAGCTTGGGGATGCCCATGGTACCCCAATATATTCAAGAATAGCCAAAAGCCTAAGCTTGGGGATGCCCCGGGAAGGCATCCCCTCTTTCGTCTTTGTTCATTGGTAACTTTACTTGGAACTATATTTTTATTCGCCACATGATATGTGTTTTGCTTGGAGCGTCGTGTATTATATTAGTCTTTGCTTTTTAGTTTACCACAATCATCCTTGCTGTACACACCTTTTGGGAGAAGCCTATTTGATTAGAATTTTGCTAGAATACTCTATGTGCTTCACTTATATCTTTTGAGCTTGATAGTTTTTGCTCTAGTGCTTCACTTATATCTTCTAGAGCACGGTGGTGTCTTAATTTTGAAGAAATTACTAGTCTCTCATGCTTCACTTATATTATTTTGAGAGTCTTTTAGAACAGCAGGGTATTTGCTATGGTCATAAAATTGGTCCTAGAATGGTAGGCATCCAAGTTGGGTATAATAAAAACTATCATAGGAAGTGAATTGGATGCTATGATCAATTTGATACTTGATAATTGTTTTGAGATATGGAGGTAGTGATATTAAACTCATGCTAGTTGGGTGATTATGAATTTAAAGAATGCTTGTGTTGAAGTTAGAAAGTCCCGTAGCATGCACGTATGGTTAAAGTTGTGTAACAAATTTTAAACATGAAGTGTACCTGGCTTGTGCATCCTTATGAGTGGCGGTCGGGGACGAGCGATGGTCTTTTCCTACCAATCTATCCCCCTAGGAGCATGCGCATAGTACTTGGTTTTTGATGACTTCTAAATTTTTGCAATAAGTATATGAGTTCTTTTGACTAATGTTGAGTCCATGGATTATACGCACTTTTACCTTTCTGCCTTTGCTAGCCTCTTCGGTACCATGCATTGCCCTTTCTCACCTTGAGAGTTGGTGCGAACTTCGCCGGTGCATCCAAACCCTGTGATACGATACGCTCTCTCACACATAAACCTCCTTATATCTTCCTTAAAACAGCCACCATACCTACCTATTATGGCATTTCCATAGCCATTCCGAGATATATTGCCATGCAACTTTCCACCGTTCCGTTCATCATCATGACGTACTTTACTTTTGTCATATTGCCATTGCATGATCATGTAGTTGACATCGTATTTGTGGCAAAGCCACCATGCATTATTTTTCATACATGTCACTCTTGATTCACTGCACCATCCCGGTACACCGCCGGAGGCATTCATATAGAATCATATCTTGTTCTAGTTTTGAGTTGTAATTCTTATGTTGTAACCAATAGAAGTGTGATGATCATCATTATTAGAACATTGCCCAAAGAAAAAAAAAGAATAAAAAAATAAGAAAGGCCAAAAGAAAAAAAGGCCCAAAAAAAGAAAATAAAAAGAAAAAATAAAAATAAAATAAAAAGGGCAATATTACTATCTCTTTTTCCACACTTGTGCTTCAAAGTAGCACCTTGTTTCTTCATGTAGTGAGTCTCATATATTGTGCTTCAAAGTAGCACGATGTTTTTCATGTAGTGAGTCTCATAGGTTGTCTTTTTCATACTAGTGGGAATTTCTCATTATAGAACTTGGCTTGTATATTCCTATGATGGGTTTCCTCAAATGCCCTAGGTCTTCGTGAGCAAGCAAGTTGGATGCACACCCACTAGTTTTCTTTTGTTGAGCATTCATTTATAGCTCTAGTGCATCCGTTGCATGGCAATCCCTACTCCTCATGTTAACATCAATTGATGGGCATCTCCATAGCCCGTTGATTATCCTTGCCAGTGTGAGACTTTCTGTTTTTTGTCTTCTCCACACAATCCCCATCATCATATTCTATTCCACCCATAGTGCTATATCCATAGCTCACACTCATGTATTGCGTGAAGGTTGAAAAAGCTTGAGATTATTTAAGTATGAAACAATTGCTTGGCTTGTCATCAGGGGTATAGAAGTTGGGAACATCTTTGTGTGACAAAAATGAAGCATAGCCTAACTATATGATATTATAGGGATGAACTTTCTTTTGCCATGCTACTTTGAGAAGACATGATTACTATGATTAGTATGCTTGAAGTGTTACTATTTCTTTTATCAATATGAACTTTTATTTTGAATCATTTGGATCTGAACATTCATGCCACAATAAAGAAAATTACATTATGAATTATGCTAGGTAGCATTCCACATCAAAAATTCTCTTTTTATCATTTACCCACTCGAGGACGAGTAGGAATTAAGCTTGGGCATGCTTGATACGTCTCCACAATATCTATAATTTTTTATTGTTCCATGCTATTATATTACCCCTTTTGGATGTTTAAGGGCTTTATTTTACACATTTATATCATTTTTGGGACTAACCTACTAACCGGAGGCCCAACCCATATTGCTGTTTTTTTTCCTATTTCAGTATTTCAAAGAGAAGGAATATCAAACGGAGTCCAAATGGAATGAAACCTTCGGGAGCGTGATTTTTGGAATGAACGTGATTTAGAGGACTTGGAGTGCAAGTCAAGAAGCAGCCAAGGCAGTCACGAGATAGGAGGCCGCGCCCCCCCTGTAGAGCGCGCCCCCTGTCTCGTGGGCCCCTCAGGCGGCCACCGACGTACTTCTTCCTCCTATATATACCTACGTACCCCGAAAACATCCAGGAGCACCACGAAACACAATTTCCACCGCTGTAACCTTCTATATCCGCGAGATCTCATCTTGGAGCCTTCACCGGCACTCTACCGGAGGGGGAATCGACCACGGAGGGCTTCTACATCAACATCCTTGCCCCTTCGATGAGTTGTGAGTAGTTTACCACAGACCTACGGGTCCATAGTTATTACCTAGATGGCTTCTTCTCTCTTTTTGGATCTCAATACAATGTTCTTCCCCTCTCTTGTGGAGATCTATTTGATGTAAACTCTTTTTGCGGTGTGTTTGTCGAGATCCGATGAATTGTGGGTTTATGATCAAGTTTATCTATGAATAATATTTGAATCTTCTCTGAATTCTTTTATGTGTGATTGAGTTATCTTTGCAAGTCTCTTCGAATTATCAGTTTGGTTTGGCCTACTAGATTGATCTTTCTTGCCATGGGATAAGTGCTTAGCTTTGGGTTCAATCTTGTGGTATCCTTACCCAGTGACAGAAAGGGTTGCAACGCACGTATTGTATTGTTGCCATCGAGGATAACAAGATGGGGTTTATATCATATTACATGAGTTTATCCCTCTACATCATGTCATCTTGCTTCATGCGTTACTCTGTTCTTATGAACTTAATACTCTAGATGCAGGCAGGAATCGGTCGATGTGTGGAGTAATAGTAGTAGATGCAGGCAGGAGTCGGTCTACTTGTTATGGACGTGATGCCTATATACATGATCATGACTAGATAATCTCATAACTATGCGCTTTTCTATCAATTGCTCGACAGTAATTTGTTCACCCACCGTAATACTTATTCTATCTTGAGAGAAGCTGAGGGAGTCCTGGACTTGGGGGTGTCCGGATAGCTGAACTATCATCATTGGCCGGACTCCAAGACTATGAAGATACAAGATTGAAGACTCCGTCCCGTGTCCGGATGGAGCTTTCCTTGGCTTGGAAGGCAAGCTTGGCGATACGAATATGTAGATCTCCTACCATTGTAACCGACTCTGTGTAACCCTAGCCCTCTCCGGTGTCTATATAAACCGGAGGGTTTTAGTCCAGAGGACATATAACAATCATACCGTAGGCTAGCTTCTAGGGTTTAGCCTCCTTGATCTCGTGGTAGATCTACTCTTGTACTACCCATATCATCAATATCAATCAAGCAGGAGTAGGGTTTTACCTCCATCGAGAGGGCCCGAACCTGGGTAAAAACATCGTGTCCCTTGTCTCCTATTACCATCCGCCTAGACGCACAGTTCGGGACCACCTCCCCGAGATCCGCCGGTTTTGACACCGACATTGGTGCTTTCATTGAGAGTTCCTCTGTGTCGTCACCTATAGGCCCGATGGCTCCTTCGATCATCAACAACAACGCGGTCCAGGGTGAGATTTTTCTCCCCGGACAGATCTCCGTATTCGGCGGCTTTGCACTGCGGGCCAATTCACTTGGCCATCTGGAGCAGATCGAAAGCTACGCCCCTGGCCATCAGGTCAGATTTGGAAGTTTGAACTATACGGCCGACATCCGTGGAGACTTGATCTTCGACGGATTTGAGCCACAGCCGGCCGTGCCGCACTGTATCGATGGGCATGATTTAGCTCTGCTGCCGGACAGTGCCCTGGAGGCCGCACAAGAGTCCGCTCCGACCCTTGGTTCGGAGCAGACGGCGCCAATCGAGGATGGGTGGTTGGACACCACCTTGGGGGCTGCTACCTCTATGGCGATGGAGCCGAATACTGACCCTGTCCCTCATGAAGCTCGTGGCTCCAAGGTGCCGGACTCCTCTCCGGACCCCGAACCTTCCGCGCCCCTGCCAATCGAATCCGATTGGGCGCCGATCATGGAGTTCACCACTACGGACATCCTTCAGCACTCACCTTTTGGTGACATCCTGAATTCGCTAAAGTACCTCTCTTTATTAGGAGAGCCCTGGCCGGATTACGGTCAGGACGGTTGGGATGCGGACAACGAAGAAATTCTAAGCCCACCCACCACCCACTTTATAGCCACTGTCGATGACTTAACCGACATGCTAGACTTCGACTCCGAAGACATCAACGAAATGGACGACGATGCCGGAGACGACCAAGAACCAGCACCCATAGGGTACTTAAGGGCCACCTCAACTTACGATGTATATATGGTGGATACACCTAAAGGAAGTGATAACGAGGAACAACGGGACGCTGCGAAGGATAATTCCCCCGAAAAACAGCCGAAACGGCGACGCAAGCGCCGCCAAAAGTCCCGCCCCGACAACGACAACACCCATGTGGACCCAGCCATAGAGCAGGGCGAACCGGTGGACGGCGAACATGCCCCCGAGCAACTATTCGAGCATGACGAATTTAATAAGCAGTCCACCCCCGGCGAAAATAACAGTCCGGATGATCTCACATCGGACACATCGATGGAGCAGAAGAACCTCCACAAAAGGCTCGTCGCCACTACACGAAGCCTGAAGAAGCAGAAGCGGAAGCTCAAAACAGCGGAAGACGTACTCAGAATGAGATGGAGCAAAGTACTCAAGACCGCAGACAAGTACGGCGATAGTCACCTAGCAAAAAGCTACCCGAAGCGTAAACTACTGCCCGAATTTGACGAGGAGGCCGTAGAGCCCCCACAATCAAAAAACAAAGAGGCCGCCCGGTCGGATGGATGACCACATGGCAAACAAAGAGCGGCAAGCGGCGCCGCACACAAGCCGGCACGTGATCCATATAAGGATCCTCGCAAAGAGGACGGCCCGGTTAGGTCCATTTATGGGTCCAGGAAGCAAGCTTTAGAAAGCAAAAACACACGTCGAGTATTCGAAAATCACGGCACACCCAAATACAGGGGTGCCGCACACCCCTTATGTTTCACCGATGAGGTGCTGGATCATGAATTTCCAGCGGGATTCAAACCCGTAAACATAGAGGCATACGACGGAACAATAGACCCTAGAGTCTGGATTGAGGATTACATCCTTCACATACATATGGCCAGAGGAGACGACCTCCACGCCATAAAATACCTACCTCTCAAGCTCAAAGGGCCAGCCCGGCATTGGCTCAAAGGCCTCCCAGAAAATACCATTGGAAGTTGGGAAGAGCTCGAGGATGCATTTCGGGCAAATTTTCAGGGGACTTATGTCCGCCCTCCGGATGCAGACGATTTAAGTCACATAACTCAACAGCCCGGAGAGTCAGCCCGTAAGTTCTGGAACAGGTTCCTCACCAAAAAGAACCAAACAGTCGACTGTCCGGACGCCGAAGCCTTAGCAGCCTTCAAACATAATGTCCGGGATGAATGGCTCGCCAGACACCTCGGCCAGGAAAATCCAAGGACAATGGCCGCACTAACAAGCCTCATGACTCGCTTTTGTGCGGGAGAGGATAGCTGGCTGGTAAGATGCAGCACCAGCGACCCAAGTACATCCGAAGTCAGGGATGGAAACGGGAAACCACGACGCAAAAAGGACCAGCGCCGAACTACGGGAAACGGCCCAAAGAGCACGATAGTTAACGCCGGATTCAAAAGCTCTCGACAGAACAACAAAACACTGCCTCTCAAGGACAGCAACGACGAGCTATCCAACCTAAACAAAATCTTGGACAAGATATGCCAAATCCACAGCACCTCCGGGAAGCCTGCAAACCATACCCACAGAGATTGTTGGGTCTTCAAACAGTCCGGCTAACTTAATGCAGAACACAAGGGGCTCGAAACACCAAGTGAGGACGATGACGAACTCCACAAGCAGAGCACCGTCAAACAAAGGAATTTCCCACAAGAGATCAAAACAGTAAATTCACTTCATGCGATAACAGGCAAAAATAGAGCGGCGCCCATTAAAAGGTGCGCCGCATGGTCCACCCCAGCGGAGCCTAGACACTGGATGTCAAAACAAATCACCTTCGACCATCAGGATTACTCCGGAAGTATCTGGAACGCAGGATGGACTGCCCTGATATTAGATCCTATAATCGACGGACTGCAATTTACACAAGTCCTAATGGACGGCGGCAGTGATCTAAACCTGCTATATCAGGATACAATCCGCAGAACGGGGATAGACCCAATCAAAATACGCCATAGCAACACTTCCTTTAAGGGAGTAATGCCAGGCCCATATGCCCATTGTACGGGCTCTCTACCACTAGAAGTCGTGTTCGGCTCAGCCGACAACTACCGTTGCGAAAAGCTAGTCTTCCACATCGCCCCACTTAAAAGTAGCTATCAAGCACTATTGGGACGCGAAGCCTTCGCCCGCTTTAACGCAATACCACATTATGCATATCTCACACTTAAAATGGCCGGTCCACGCGGCATAATCTCATTAAAGGGAAGCCTCGAGTGTTCCTCGAACAAGGAAGAAAGTGGGACTGCCTTGACAGCCACACATTAATCCGGCTTTTGCCGATCAAAGCCCCCAAACAGGTCATCCAGACCCCGGACACAGTTAGGTGAGTCCGGCGCAAATAAATAAGGGGTTCACCAGCCGCGTACCCCCTTACAAGGGGCTGCACGCATGTACCATAAGAGACAATAAAGCTCAATCTTATTTGTTTTTTGAATTATACTCTGTTTATACATTTTTCGCACGATCCTTTTTCACACTAAGTTCTTCTCTTTTACAGATGAACACTGTGCTGCTACGCCCGTCCAGGATATGGCACAACGGAGACACAGGCGTAGACGTGCAGTAGGGACCCGTTACAAGGATTCTTTTCAGATTAAGACCCTGCGTAAACCTTTCTTACTGTCTCTTGTTGATACATATCCCTCGGTTCCTCACTATAACCGAGGAGAGGCTGGCGTTTTGGCATCGGCCGCGTCAGAAATTTTGTGCGTACCTGGGCACAAGGGGCTTAGGGCATAGCTCTATCCGTTTTCATAAAGACCAAATACCTTAGGGAGTGTCCGGCGTCTCGAGTTAGGCCTTATATGCATCAGCTCCGAATCATGTCTTTGGTCAAATGTTGGGTTTGCCCGGCTCCTATGTTTTGCTGCCTTATGTTCCGCTCTATCGGCTAACGCGGCACCAGGAGAACTACTGCGATTGTGCCCTGGTTCATCCAGGTGAGCACCTCAGTAGAGAAAGCCGAAAACTGACTGTCATGATATAGCGAGAGACTGGTCAACCACTCGATCGACCATCGCAATGTTTAGAATTCCTCCGCTTTAATGAAGGACCGTTTCCCGGTCAGGCACATACGTGCCCCGAAACTCGGAGAGCGCAGTGCCCCTAGGGTCTATATAGTAGCCCCACCATTGAACTCCTATGGCTAAGTGAAAGTGATAAAGCATTATAGTCCGGTTGCCTAGTTCGCTACGCTATCTCCTCCTTCACAGGACCAAGACGTTGGATTAAGTGTGGAAATGCGCTATTTTTTGCAAACACCCCTGCACTATGTGCGTGGGGGCTGAAGCCGAAGACTGCCATCTTTCAGGTTATATACACATATACGTTAAACGGCCGCACAGGAGGAATTTCAACACTTGAACGCACAAGTATAAAAATCCTTTATATTATATTTGAAGCATGGCTTCACAAATCATACATGTCATTTGAACATAACATTTTTCGAGCACTGCGTCTCTATTAAATGAGCGCCCTGTAGGACTTCCCCAAAATAGTGCTCGGCTGGTAATCGGCTCCTGTCCGAGTCCTGGGAAGCAACGTCGGTGGCCTCCATCTCTGCCCAGTATGTTTTGACACGGGCGAGCGCCATCCGTGCACCCTCTATACATGCCGACCGCCTCATCGCCTTGATATGTGGCACCGCATCAAGGAACTGCTGCACCAAGCCAAAATAACTCTTCGGCTCGGGCCTTTCCGGCCACAGATGAGCCATGATACCCTTCATGGCAAGTCCGGACAACCTATTCAGCTGAGCCCACTCGGCTAACCGATCGGTCAATGGAAGTGGACGTTCCGGACTATGGAACTGAGACCAAAAAAGCTCTTCCATTCCATGATCCTTTTGGTCTCGGAAGTGTGCAACCGCATCTGCGGCGCTTGCCGCCAAATTCAGATAAGCATCCTCCGCACTCCACAACTGGCCCAACTGAGCATATTTTGGATCCGTGAACTTCCTACGCAGCAGAAAGGGCTTTCCAGCCGCAATATCCCCGGCCTGACGTAGCTCCTCCTTTATAACTCTCATCGCGGAGCGGGCATCCTTGGCTTTGGCGGTGGCCTTCTTCAGGTCCTCTTACTCCGCTCGGCGTTCTCTTTCAAGAAACTCATAGCGGTCGGTAGTATCCTTCAGCTTTACGGCCATTTCGGCCATTTCCTCCCTGCTTCAGCAGTGAGCAGCCTGTTCGGCTTTTAGCTCTTCAGCCGCCTTCAAGGCAGCCGCATTACTTTTTCTGGCTTGCTCCTTGGCTCGGGCAAGCTCTGCCCGAAGGTCCTCCATAGCAGCGGCGCCATCTGCATCAAGCATACATGTAGTAAGGCATGGGCGTCAAGCTCCCTTACCAGGTGTTCGCGGAAAAGCCACATACCTTGTGACTCGTCAAGTCGCTTATTGACCAGCGCGATGTCCGCATCCGCAACGTCTAGTTGCCGCTTCAGTTCGGCAACTCTATCAGTCCGGTTGGCCACCGAACGCTCCGCCCCCTGAATAGGAAGGGCGACATCTTATAACTGAGATTATGATCCTCCGCACGCCGCCCCTCTGGACAACGTACCGAGTCTCAGGGGCTACTATGTATACAGGGCGCATTCTATATGGAAAACTGTCAGAAGGTATATCATTTTCGCGTACCTCCGACCCCGTTAGTAAACTTCTGACGGCTTCATGCAATCCGCTCTCAGTGGATGAAATCCTTTCAATCACCGCACCCATTAACGCACGGTGATCTTCTGAGATAGATGCTCGCCCGAGCAGATCCTTCACCTCCTCCGACCGCACACCAGTCGGTGTTGGACCTCCCGGCCCCGCCGAACTCGGGGAAACCCTCCGCGACGACACCTCAGGGTCATCCGCCCCGCCCGATGGCACGGCAGATGGAGGCGTTTCGCTCTCCATCATCTCCGGATGAAGATCCCCCGAAGACGAGCTCTGTTGAGAAGGGCTGAGATCCGAACTATACGGTAAAAACTTTCCTCAGAAATAAAAACAGGGATGTCTCTTATTACAGAACTCCCCTTTCTACTTACGACTCGCTGGAGGGCTGATTCCCTTGGGGAAATAGTGTGGCCAGGGCCCCTCCTGGCGCAGGACCCTCTGGCGAAGATTTCTTCCCCCGCTTTGAGGCCTTGACCTCCGGATCTTCAGAAGCGGTCCTCTTCCCCCCTTGAAGGGAGGGATTCTCGATCCCTCTTTCCTTAAAGGCCTCCTTAGCAGAGGTGGTAGCTTTCCTGTTCCCCCCTTCACCCTCTTCCAAAGGCACAACCTCCAGCATCTTGGTTAGCATCGGATCCGGCGCGGTCTCAAGGAGGGGCGCCGGACACCTTATTAGCTTTGCTTTTGCTATCCACTCCTGTTCAAGGAACGGCTCTTTAAAGGGAAAGTATTATGATAAATGTACGGATAGCACGTCCGGGCACAGGAACTACTTACTTGAGTATCCGGGCGATTGCAACTCAGACCTGCATCCTCGGTCAAGTCTGGACACATCTCTTGTGATCCGAAGAGCAGTTTATACATCTCCACGGGCGTCGCACCCATGAAGTGGTGGAGAGCTCGCGGTCCCTCCCGATTGAATTCCCACAGGCGGAGAGGGCGGCGTTTGCAGGGAAGAAGGCGCCGAATCAGCATAACCTGCGCCACTACGACCAGATTGATCTCCCTCTCTTGGAGGTCTCGAATCCGGCCCTGCAATATTGGCACGTCCTTGGACGGCCCCCAGTCAAGCCCTTTGTTGACCCATGATGCCAGCCGTTGTGGAGGGCCCGAGCGAAAGGCGGGTGGCGCCACCTGCCTGGTGCCCCTGGGAGCGGTGATGTAGAACCACTCCTGTTGCCACAAACCGAGCTCCTCTTGAAAGGAGCCCTCGGGCCATGGAGCATCGGCCCTCTTGCTTATAACTGCCCCTCTGCACTCTGCCTGTCGCCCCTCGATCATCTTCGGCTCCACATTGAAGGTCTTGAGCCACAATCCGAAGTGAGGGGTAGTGCGGAAGAAGGCTTCGCAGACAACAATGAACGATGAGATGCGGAGGATGGACTCTGGAGCCAAGTCATGGAATTCCAGCCCATAATGAAACATGAGCCCCCTCACGAAGGGGTCCATCGGGAAGCCTAAACCCCGACGGAGGTGAGACACAAACACTACGCTCTAACCAGGCTCGGGAGCGGGAATGACTTGCCCTTGGGTGGGCAGCCTATGCAAAATCTCGCAGGTTAGGTACCTGGCGTCTCTCAGCTTTAGCACGTCTTCTTCCGTGACGGAAGAGGGCATCCACCAGCCCTGTAGGTCGGAGCCGGACATTGTCAAAGGTCCGAAGCGCCCGAATCTGGAACCTTGGGTGTTGGAACTTGAGGTGAGGGGCGGATTCGATTGAGATTGAAGAAAAGGAACGGGCCTTGGTCTCATTATAAAGGGGTAGAATACCAAGAGCCGTCCCCGTGACCGATTGGGACTCGCCTTCGATGGAGGAGGCGTGCCAACGGGCGCGGTTGGGTTACCCACGTCCGTATTGATGAGAATCCCGGAATAAGGGGACACGATCTCTGCTTTGACAAGACGTGCCAAGGAAACCGCTTCGCTAAACGCGCTGAGGTGGAACAATAAAAACGATTCGAATAAAGGCTTGGCCGTGGCGTGACGTCATGCCGCGAAATATGTCAGCAGATTGAACTTGTGTAAATATTATTCTCTCTACGGTGGTACATGGAATTTATTTTGCAGAGCCGGACACTATTTTGGTGTTCAAAATCTTCTATAAATTATTCGGAGGAGGAACCTGCCTTGCAATGCCGAAGACAATATGTGCGCCGAACTCGTCGTCATTGAAGCCTGGTTCAGGGGCTACTGAGGGAGTCCTGGACTAGGGGGTGTCCGGATAGCCAAACTATCATCATTGGCCGGACTCCAAGACTATGAAGATACAAGATTGAAGACTCCATCCCATGTCCGGATGGAGCTTTCCTTGGCGTGGAAGGCAAGCTTGGCGATACGAATATGTAGATCTCCTACCATTGTAACCGACTCTGTGTAACCCTATCCCTCTCTAGTGTCTATATAAACCGGAGGGTTTTAGTCCATAGGACATATAACAATCATAACATAGGCTTGCTTCTAGGGTTTAGCCTCCTTGATCTCGTGGTAGATCTACTCTTGCACTACCCATATCATCAATATCAATCAAGCAGGAGTAGGGTTTCACCTCCATCGAGAGGGCCCGAACCTGGGTAAAAACATCGTGTCCCTTGTCTCCTGATACCATCCGCCTAGACGCACAGTTCGGGACCCCCTACCCGAGATCCGCCGGTTTTGACACCGACAGAAGCCTCTAGTGAAACCTATGGCCCCCGGGTCTATCTCTTATCTTTGCTTTCAATCTACTTTTATTTGCATCTTTGCTTTTTTGCATCTATATTATAAAATACCAAAAATATATTTATCTTATCATGCTATCTTTATTAGATATCACTTTCGCAAGTGGCCGTGAAGGGATTGACAACCCCTTTTTTGCGTTGGTTGCGAGTTCTCAGTTTGTTTGTGTAGGTGCGTGGGACTTTTGAGGAGCTTCCTACTGGATTGATACCTTGGTTCTCAAAAACTGAGGGAAATACTTATGCTACTATTGCTGCATCACCCTCTCCTCTTCGAGGAAAACCAACGCAAGCTCAAGACGTAGCACTAGCCTCTCTAGTACCGTGCAACTTTCGTCGGTACCATAAACCCACCATTTACTTCCCTCAAAACAGCCACCATACCTACCTATTATGGCATTTCCATAGGCATTCTGAGATATATTGCCATGAAACTTTCCACCGTTTCGTTACTATGACACACTTCATCATTGTCATATTGCTTTGCATGATCATGTAGTTGACATCATATTTGTGGCAAAGCCACCATTCATAATTCTTTAATACATGTCACTCTTGATTCATTGCACATCCCGGTACACCGCCGGAGGCATTCATATAGAGTCATATTTTGTTCTAAGTATAAGTTGTAATCTTTGAGTTGTAAATAAATAGAAGTATGATGATCATCATTATTAGAGCATTGTCCCGTGTGAGGAAATAATAAAAAAAGAGAGGCCAAAGAAGCCAATGAAAAAAAGAGGCCAAAGAAGCCAAACAAAAATGAGAGAAAAAGAGAGAAGGGGCAATGCTACTATCCTTTTTCCACACTTGTGCTTCAAAGTAGCTCTAGAACTTGGCTACATGATAGAGAGTCTCCTATGTTGTCACTTTCATATACTAGTGGGAATTTTTCATTATAGAACTTGGCTTGTATATTCCAACGACAGGCTTCCTCAAATGCCCTAGGTCTTCATGAGCACGCAAGTTGGATGCATGCCCACTTAGTTTCTTTTCGAGCTTTCATACATTTATAGCTCTAGTGCATCCGTTGCATGGCAATCCCTACTCACTCACATTGATATCTACTAATGGGCATCTCCATAGCCCGTTGATACGCCTAGCTGATGTGAGACTATCTCCTCTTTTTTGTCTTCTCCACAACCACCATTCTATTCCACCTATAGTGCTATGTCCATGGCTCACGCTCATGTATTGCGTGAAAGTTCAAAAAGTTTGAGAATACTAAAGTTTGAAACAATTGCTTGGCTGAAACCGGGGTTGTGCATGATTTGAATATTTTGTGTGACGAAGATGGAGCATAGCCAAACTATGTGATTTTGTAGGGATGAGCTTTCTTTGGCCATGTTATTTCGAGAAGACATAATTGCTTCATTAGTATGCTTGAAGTATTACTATTTTTATGTCAATATTAAACTTTTGTCTTGAATCTTATGGATCTGAATATTCTTGCCACAATAAAGAAGATTACATTGATAAATATGTTAGGTAGCATTCCACATCTAAAATTCTGTTTTTATCATTTACCTACTCGAGGACGAGCATGAATTAAGCTTGGGGATGCTTGATACGTCTTCAACGTATCTATAATTTTTTATTGTTCCATGCTATTATATTATCCATCTTGGATGTTTTGTATGCTATTTTATATGATTTTTGGGACTAAGCTATTAACCTAGAGCCCAGTGCCAGTTTCTGTTTTTTCCTTGTTTTTGAGTTTTACAGAAAAGGAATACCAAACGGAGTCCAATTGACCTGGCAATTTTTGTGGATTTCCTATGGACCAAAAGAAGCCCCCGAAGTAAAAGAGTTGGGCCAGAAGATTCTTGAGCCATCCACGAAGGTGGAGGGCACGCCCTACCCGCCCCCTATCTCGTGGATGACTCGGAGACCCCCCTGACATGAGACCGATGCCAAAAATTCCTATAAATACAGAAATCTCGAAAAGAAAGCTAGATAGGGAGCTCTGCCACTGCAAGCCTCTGTAGCCATCAAAAACCTCTCGGGAGCCTATTCCGGCACCCTACCGGAGGGGGAATCCTTCACCAGTGGCCATCTTCATCATCCCGACGCTCTCCATGACGAGGAGGGAGTAGTTCACCCTCGGGGCTGAGGGTATGTACTAGTAGCTATGTGTTTGATCTCTCTCTCTCTCTCTCTCTCTCTCTCTCTCTCTCTCTTGTGTTCTTGATTTGGCACGATCATGATGTATCGCGAGCTTTGCTACTATAGTTGGATCTTATGATGTTTCTCCCCCTCTACCTTCTTGTAATGGATTGAGTTTTCCCTTTGAAGTTGTCTTATCAGATTGAGTCTTTAAGGATTTAAGAACACTTGATGTATGTCTTGCATGTGCTTATCTGTGGTGACAATGGGATACTCACGTGATCTACTTGTTGTATGTTTTGGTGATCAACTTGCGGGTTCAGTGACCTTGTGAACTTATGCATAGGGTTTGGCACACGTTTTTGTCTTGACTCTCCAGTAAAAACTTTGGGGAACTATTTTGAAGTACTTTGTGTTGGTTGAATAGATGAATCTGAAATTGTGTGATGCATATCGTATAATCAAACCCACGGATACTGTTGGGGAACGTAGTAATTTAAAAAAAATTCCTACGCACACGCAAGATCATGGTGATGCATAGCAATGAGAGGGGAGACTGTGTCCACGTACCCTCGTAGACCGAAAGCGGAAGCGTTAGAACAACGCGGTTGATGTAGTCGTACGTCTTCACGGCCCGACCAATCAAGCACCGAAACTACAGTACCTCCGAGTTCTAGCACACGTTCAGCTCGATGACGTCCCTCGAACTCCAATCCAGCCGAGTGTCGAGGGAGAGTTCCGTCAGCACGACGGTGTGGTGACGATCTTGATGTACTACCGACGCAGGGCTTCGCCTAAGCATCGCTACGATATTATCGAGGTGGATTATGGTGGAGGGGGGCACCGCACACGGCTAAGAGATCCATGGGATCAATTGTTGTTGTGCCTAGAGGTGTCCCCCTGCCCCCGTATATAAAGGAGCAAGGGGGAGGGGGTCGGCCGGCCAAGAGGGGCGCGCCAGGAGGAGTCCTCCTCCCACCGGGAGGAGGACTCCCCCCTTCCTTGTTGGAGTAGGAGAGAAGGAAAGAGGGGGAGAGGAGGAAGGAAAAGGGGGCTGCACCCCTTGTCCAATTCGAACAAGAGGGGGGCTGCGCACCTCCTTCCTTTCGGCCTCTCTCCTCTATTCCCGTATGGCCCAATAAGGCCCATATACTCCCGGCGAATTCCCGTAACTCTCCGGTACTCCGAAAAATACCCGAATCACTCGGAACCTTTCCGAAGTCCGAATATAGTAGTCCAATATATCAATCTTTACGTCTCGACCATTTCGAGACTCCTCGTCATGTCCCCGATCTCATCCGGGACTCCGAACTCCTTCGGTACATCAAAACTCATAAACTCATAATATAACTGTCATCGAAACCTTAAGTGTGCGGACCCTACGGGTTCGAGAACAATGTAGACATGACCGAGACATGTTTCCGGTCAATAACCAATAGCGGAACCTGGATGCTCATATTGGCTCCCACATATTCTATGAAGATCTTTATCGGTCAAACCGCATAACAACATACGTTGTTCCCTTTGTCATCGGTATGTTACTTGCCCGAGATTCGATCGTCGGTATCCAATACCTAGTTCAATCTCGTTACCGGCAAGTCTCTTTACTCATTACATAATGCATCATCCCGCAACTAACTCATTATTCACATTGCTTGCAAGGCTCATAGTGATGTGCATTACCGAGAGGGCCCAGAGATACCTCTCCGACAATCGGAGTGACAAAACCTAATCTCGAAATACGCCAACCCAACATGTACCTTTGGAGACACCTGTAGTACTCCTTTATAATCACCCAGTTACGTTGTGGAGTTTGGTAGCACCCAAAGTGTTCCTCTGGTAAACGGGAGTTGCATAATCTCATAGTTACATGAACATGTATAAGTCATGAAGAAAGCAATAGCAACATACTAAACGATCAAGTGCTAGGCTAACGGAATGGGTCATGTCAATCACATCATTGTCCTAATGATGTGATCCCGTTAATCAAATGACAACTCTTTTGTCCATGGCTAGGAAACATAACCATCTTTGATAAACGAGCTAGTCAAGTAGAGGCATACTAGTGACACTATGTTTGTCTATGTATTCACACATGTATTATGTTTCCGGTTAATACAATTCTAGCATGAATAATAAACATTTATCATGATATAAGGAAATAAATAATAACTTTATTATTTCCTCTAGGGAATATTTCCTTCAGTCTCCCACTTGCACTAGAGTCAATAATCTAGTTCACATCGCCATGTGATTTAACACCAATATTCACATCTGTATGTGATTAATACCCATAGTTCACATCATCATGTGATCAACACCCAAAGGGTTTACTAGAGTCAATAATCTAGTTCACATTGCTATGTGATTAACACCCAAAGAGTACTAAGGTATGATCATGTTTTGCTTGTGAGAGAAGTTTAGTCAACGGGTATGTCATATTCAGAGCCGTATGTATTTTGCAAATATTCTATGTCCACAATGCTCTGCACGGAGCTAATCTAGCTAATTGCTCCCACTTTCAATATGTATCCAGATTGAGACTTAGAATCATCTGGATTGGTGTAAAAGCTTGCATCGTTGTAACGTTTTACGACGGGCTCTTTTATCACCTCCATAATCGAGAAACATCTCCTTAGTTCTCACTAAGGATATTCTTGACCGCTGTCCAGTGATCTACTCTTAGATCAAAATTGTATTCCTTTGTCAAACTCAGAGCAAGGTATACAATAGGTCTGGTTCACAGCATAGCATACTTTATAGAACCTATGACTGAGGCATAGGGAATGACTTTTCATTCTCTTTCTATTTTCTGCCATGGTCGGGTCTTGAGTCTTACTCAACTTCACACCTTTGCATCACAGGCAAGAACTCCTTCTTTGACTGTTCCATTTTGAACTATTCAAAAATTTATCAAGGTATGTACTCATTGAAAAATCTTATCAAGCATCTTGATCTATCTATATAGATCTTGATGCTCAATGTGTAAGCAGCTTCACCGAGGTCTTGCTTTGAAAAACTCTTTTTCAAGTATCCTTTCATGCTATCCAGAATTTCTATATCATTTCCAATCAACAATATGTCACCCACATATAATATTAGAAATGCTACAGAGCTCCCACTCACTTTCTTGTAAATACATGCTTCTCAAAAAGTCTGTATAAAACCATATGCTTTGATCAACTCAACAAAGCGTATATTCCAACTCCGAGATGCTTGCACCAGTCCATAAATGGATCGCTGGAGCTTGCACACTTTGTTAGCACCTTTAGGATTGACAAAACCTTCTGGTTGCATCATATACAACTCTTCTTCAATAATATTCATTAAGGAATGCAGTTTTGACATCCTTTTGCCAGATTTCATAAAATGTGGCAATTGCTAACATGATTCGGACAGACTTAAGCATCGATACGAGTGAGAAAATCTCATTGTATTCAACACCTTGAACTTGTTAAAAAACCTTTTACAACAAGTCGAGCTTTGTAGATAGTAACACTACTATCAGTGTCCGTCTTCCTCTTGAAGATCCATTTATTTTCTATGGCTTGCCGATCATCGGGCAAGTCAATCAAAGTCCATACTTTGTTTTCATACATGGATCCCATCTCAGATTTCATGGCCTCCAGCCATTTTGTGGAATCTGGGCTCATCATCGCTTCCTCATAGTTCGTAGGTTCATCATGGTCTAGTTACATGACTTCCAGAACAGGATTACCGTACCACTCTGGTGTGGATCTTATTCTGGTTGACCTACGAGGTTCGATAGTAACTTGATCTGAAGTTTCATGATAAATATCATTAGCTTCCTCACTAATTGGTGTAGTGGTCACTGGAACTGATTTCTGTGATGAACTACTTTCCAATTCGGGAGACGGTACAAATTACCTTATTAAGCTCTTCTTTCCTCCCACTCACTTCTTTCGAGAGAAACTCCTTCTCTAGAAAGGATCTATTCTTAGCAACGAATGTTTTGCCTTCAGATCTGTGATAGAAGGTGTACCCAACAGTTTCCTTTGGGTATTCTATGAAGACGCACTTCTCCGATTTAAGTTCGAGCTTATCAGGTTGAAAACCTTTTTCATATAAGCATCACAACTCCAAACTTTAAGAAACGACAGCTTAGGTTTACTGCTAAACCATAGTTGATACGATGTCGTCTCAACGGATTTAGATGGTGCCCTATTAAGCGTGAATGCATCTGTCTCTAATGCATAACCCCAAAACGATAGTGGTAAACCGATAAGAGACATCATAGATCACACCATATCTAGTAAAGTACGATTACAACGTTCGGACAAACCATTACATTGTGGTGTTCCAGGTGGCGTGAGTTTGTGAAACTATTCCACATTGTTTTAATTGAAGACCAAACTCGTAACTCAAATATTCATCTCCAGGATCAGATCGCAGAAACTTTATTTTCTTGTTATGATGATTTTCCACTTCACTATGAAATTCTTTGAACCTTTCAACTATTTCAGACTTATGTTTCATCAAGTAGATATACCCATATCTGCTCAAATCATCTGTGAAGGTCAGAAAATAACGATACCCGCCACGAGCCTTAATACTCATTGATCTGCGTACATCAGTATGTATTATTTCCAACAAGTTTGTTGTTCGTTCCTTTATTCCGAAGAACGGAGTTTTAGTCATCTCGCCCAAAGGCACGGTTTGCAAGCATCAAATGATTCATAACCAAGTGATTCCGAAAATCCATCTTTATGGAGTTTCTTCATGCGCTTTACACCGATATGACCCAAACGGCAGTGCCACAAATAAGTTGCACTATCATTATTAACTTTGCATCTTTTGGCATCAATATTATGAATATGTGTATCACTACGATCGAGATCCAATGAACTATTTCATTGGGTGTATGACCATTGAAGGTTTTATTCATGTAAACAAAACAACAATTATTCTCTGACTTTAAATGAATAACCATATTGCAATAAACATGATCAAATCATATTCATGCTCAACGCAAAAGCTAAATAACATTTATTTAGGTTTAACACTAATCCCGAAAGTATAGGGAGTGTGTGATGATGATCATATCAATCTTGGAACTACTTCCAACACTCATCGTCACTTACCCTTCAACTAGTCTCTGTTTATTCTGTAACTCCTATTTATTCGAGTTACTAAATTTTTAGCAACCGAACAAGTATCAAATACTCAGGGGCTACTATAAACACTAGTAAGGCACACATCAAAAACCTGTATATCAAATATACCCTTGTTCAATTTGCCATCCTTCTTATCCACCAAATATTCAGGGCATTTCCGCTTTGAGTGACCATTTCCTTTGCAATGTAATCACTCAGTTTCAGGCTTTGGTCTAGCTTTGGTCTTCTTCACGGGAGTGACAACTTGTTTGCCATTCTACTTGAAGTTTCCCTTTCTTTCCCTTTGCCCTTTTCTTGAAACTAGTGGTCTCATCAATCATCAACACTTGATGCTCTTTCTTGATTTCTACCTTCGTCGATTTTAGCATCACGAAGAGCTCGGGAATCTTTTTCGTCATCCCTTGCATTATAGTTCATCACGAAGTTCCACTAACTTGGTGATGGTGACTAGAGAACTCTGCCAATCACTATCTTATCTGGAAGATTAACTCCCACTTGATTCAAGCGATTGTAGTACTCAGACAATCTAAGCACTTGCTCACTAGTTGAGCGATTCTCCTCCATCTTTTAGCTGTAGAACTTGTTGAAGACTTCATATCTCTCAACTCGGGTATTTGCTTGAAATATTAACTTCAACTCCTGGAACATCTCATATGGTCCATGACGTTCAAAACGTCTTTGAAGTCCCGATTCTAAGTTGTTTAAGCATGGTGCACTAAACTATCAAGTAGTCATCATATTGAGCTAGCCAAACGTTCACAACGTCTGCATATGCTCCTGCAATAGGTCCGTCACCTAGCGGTGCATCAAGGACGTAATTTTTCTGTGTAGCAATGAGGATAAACCTCAGATCATGGATCCAATCCGCATCATTGCTACTAACATCTTTCAACACAATTTTCTCTAGGAACATATTAAAATAAACATATGAAAGCAACAACGCAAGCTATTGATCTACAACATAATTTGCAAAATAC
The DNA here is from genome assembly GCA_963921465.1 of Triticum timopheevii. Taxonomy (NCBI): domain Eukaryota; kingdom Viridiplantae; phylum Streptophyta; class Magnoliopsida; order Poales; family Poaceae; genus Triticum; species Triticum timopheevii. Next base: position 526,253,630 of record OY997268.1, read on the forward strand.
TACCAGGACTAAGTTCATGATAAATTTAAGTTCAATTAATCATATTACTAAAGAACTCCCACTTAGATAGACATCCCTCTAATCCTCAAAGTGATTACGTGATCCATATCAACTACACCATGTCTGATCATCACGTGAGATGGAGTAGTTTCAACGGTGAACATCAATATGTTGATCATATCTACTATATGATTCACGCTCGACCTTTCGGTCTCCGTGTTCTGAGGCCATATCTGTTATATGCTAGGCTCGTCAAGTTTAACCTGAGTATTTCGCGTGTGCAACTATTTTGCACCCGTTGTATTTGAACGTAGAGCCTATCACACCCGATCATCACGTGGTGTCTCAGCACGAAGAACTTTCACAACGGTGCATACTCAGGGAGAACACTTCTTGATAATTAGTGAGAGATCATCTTAAAATGCTACTGTCAAACTAAGCAAAATAAGATGTATAAAAGATAAACATCATATGCAATCAAAATATGTGACATGATATGGCCATGATCATCTTGCGCCTTTGATCTCCATCTCCAAAGTACTGTCATGATCTCTATCGTCACCGGCACGACACCATGATCTTCATCATCTTGATCTATATCAATGTGTCGTCACATGGTCGTCTCGCCAACTACTGCTCTTGCAACTATTGCTATCGTATAGCGATAAAGTAAAGCAATTGTTTGGCACTTGCATCTTATGCAACAAAGAGACAACCATAGGACTTCTGCCAGTTGCTGATAACTTCAACAAAACATGATCTTCTCATACAACAACTAATATCTCATCACGTCTTGACCATATCACATCACAACATGCCCTGCAAAAACAAGTTAGACGTCCTCTACTTTGTTGTTGCAAGTTTTACGTGGCTGCTATGGGCTGAGGAAGAACCGTTCTTACCTACGCATCAGAACCACAACGATAGTTCGTCAAGTTAGTGCTGTTTTAACCTTCGCAAGGACCGGGCGTAGCCACACTCGGTTCAACTAAAGTTGGAGAAACAGACACCCGCTAGTTACCTGTGTGCAAAGCACGGCGGTTAAACCAGTCTCGCGTAAGCGTACGCGTAATGTCGGTCCGGGCCGCTTCATCAAACAATACCGCTGAACCAAAGTATGACATGCTGGTAAGCAGTATGACTTGTATCGCCCACAACTCACTTGTATTCTACTCGTGCATATAACATCAACGCATAAAACCTAGGCTCGGATACCACCTGTTGGGGAATGTAGTAATTTAAAAAAAATTCCTACGCACACGCAAGATCATGGTGATGCATAGCAACGAGAGGGGAGAGTGTGTCCACGTACCCTCGTAGACCGAAAGCGGAAGCATTAGAACAACGCGGTTGATGTAGTCGTACGTCTTCACGGCCCGACCGATCAAGCACCGAAACTACGGCACCTCCGAGTTCTAGCACACGTTCAGCTCGATGACATCCCTCGAACTCCGATCCAGCCGAGTGTCGAGGAAGAGTTCCGTCAGCACGACGGCGTGGTGATGATCTTGATGTACTACCGACGCAGGGCTTCGCCTAAGCACCGCTACGATATTATCGAGGTGGATTATGGTGGAGGGGGGCACCGCACACGGCTAAGAGATCCAAGGGATCAATTGTTGTTGTGCCTAAAGGTGCCCCCTGCCCCCGTATATAAAGGAGCAACGGGGAGGGGGTCGGCCGGCCAAGAGGGGCGCGCCAGGAGGAGTCCTCCTCCCACCGGGAGTAGGACTCCCCCCTTCCTTGTTGGAGTAGGAGAGAAGGAAATAGGGGGAGAGGAGGAAGGAAAAGGGGGTTCCACCCCTTGTCCAATTCGGACCAGAGGGGGGCTGCGCACCTCCTTCCTTTTGGCCTCTCTCCTCTATTCCCGTATGGCCCAATAAGGCCCATATACTCCCCGGCGAATTCCTGTAACTCTCCGGTACTCCAAAAAATACCCGAATCACTCAGAACCTTTCCGAAGTCCGAATATAGTCATCCAATATATCGATCTTTACATCTCGACCATTTTGAGACTCCTCGTCATGTCCCCGATCTCATCCGGGACTTCGAACTCCTTCGGTACATCAAAACTCATAAACTCATAATATAACTATCATCGAAACCTTAAGCGTGCGGACGCTACTGGTTCGAGAACAATGTAGACATGACCGAGACACGTTTCCGGTCAATAACCAATAGCGGAACCTGGATGCTCATATTGGCTCCCACATATTCTATGAAGATCTTTATCGGTCAAACCGCATAACAACATACGTTGTTCGCTTTGTCATCGGTATGTTACTTGCCCGAGATTCGATCGTCGGTATCCAATACCTAGTTCAATCTCATTACCGGCAAGTCTCTTTACTCGTTACATAATGCATCATCCCGCAACTAACTCATTAGTCACATTGCTTGCAAGGCTTATAGTGATGTGCATTACCGAGAGGGCCCAGAGATACCTCTCCGACAATCGGAGTGACAAAACCTAATCTCGAAATACGCCAACCCAACATGTACCTTTGGAGACACCTGTAGTACTCCTTTATAATCACCCAGTTATGTTGTGACGTTTGGTAGCACCCAAAGTGTTCCTTCGGTAAACGGGAGTTGCATAATCTCATAGTTACAGGAACATGTATAAGTCATGAAGAAAACAATGGCAACATACTAAACGATCAAGTGCTAGGCTAACGGAATGGGTCATGTCAATCACATCATTGTCCTAATGATGTGATCCCGTTAATCAAATGACAACTCTTTTGTCCATGGCTAGGAAACATAACCATCTTTGATAAACGAGCTAGTCAAGTAGAGGCATACTAGTGACACTATGTTTGTCTATGTATTCACACATGTATTATGTTTCCGGTTAATACAATTCTAGCATGAATAATAAACATTTATCATGATATAAGGAAATAAATAATAACTTTATTATTGCCTCTAGGGCATATTTCCTTCAGATACTTGTGGTGACATTGGAGTATCTACGTGACATTAGGGTTTTGGTTGATTTGTGTCATAAGGTGTTATTTTACTACGAACTCTAGGGATGTTTGTGACACTTATAGGAATAGCCCAATGGATTGATCGGAAAGATTAACTTTGAGGTGGTTTCGTACCCTAAAATAATCTTTTCGTTTGTTCTCCGCTATTAGTGACTTTCGAGTGACTCTTTATTGCATGTTGAGGGATTGTTATATGGTCTAATTATGTTATCCTTGTTGAGAGAACTTGCACTAGTGAAAGTATGAACCCTAGGCCTTGTTTTGAAGCATTGCAATACCGTTTGTGTGCTCACTTTTATCGCTTGCTACCTTGCTGTTTTTATATTTTCAGATTACAAAAACCTATATCTACCAGCCATATTGCACTTGTATCACCATCTCTTCGCCGAACTAGTGCACCTATATAATTTACCATTGTATTGGGTGTGTTGGGGATACAAGAGACTCTTTGCTATTTGGTTGCAGGGTTGTTTGAGAGAGACCATCTTCATCCTACGCCTCCCACAGATTGATAAACCTTAGGTCATCCACTTGAGGGAAATTTGCTACTATATTACAAACCTCTACACTTGGAGGCCCAACAACGTCTACAATAAGAAGGTTGCGTAGTAGACATCACTAGCGCTGAAGCCTCTATATTGTGGACGCTCACCCATTAGCATCAGAAAAGCATATATTTTTATTTGTTTTTCTGCTAACGAATGAACATCCATATCTTTTTAACCTTGACTCTAAATCAGGTGATTCAAAAACGCACGTTCTTTGTTTTTTTCGTCAAACCTGTTCCGTTGGCACTATTCTCATAATGTTATAACATTTTGTAAATGACCATTTTGCCCTTGCCCTTAATCAACCACCTTCGAGAGGGGAACTTTTCTGGCAAATCTTTCCGCGAGCTCCTCGTACTTCTTCCCGGAGAATTCTTCATCCCCAGGAAAGCCACGATAGCCACTCGCACGATGGTCTTGCAGTAGCCATGGTTTTATACTTTAATATTTTAATGACTTGTGCATGTTAATATTTTCGTGAATGCTTTATGTGCTTATGAATCCATGCTCATCTTTGTGCCATGACCATTTACATCTAGTTGGTTAAATGCTTACTTGCTAATATTGTTATCATGTTCTTTTCTAGTAATTATTTTCGATGCCAGTAGTCATGCTATGCTCATATGAAGTGTTATAATTAGTTATACTTGTGATATTTATGATCATCGCTATGCCATGCTCATTTGCATTAGTAGAATAAATGATTTATTGTTGTTGATATGGTTAATGGTTATGCTTCCCATTCATGTTCATGTTGATATTATGCTCATATGTATTTTTATTTCCTCATGTTGTTGTGACTCAGCTCATCACTTTTCAAGTTTAATCGGACATTAATTGAACTTGAACATCTGTTGGCTGAGTCATAGTGCCATCGAAATGAGCTGACCAGTGCAGCCACATTTTCCTGTATGGGAAGGCCCTAATGCGGTCTATTGTCATGCCTCTCGCTGGTTCCTCCAACTAGGGAAGGTTATGTGGGTGCGCTACCCTGATCAGGTAGGCCATAAGCCTTGTGTGCCCGAGTTGTATGGATCCATTGTCCCCGTTCGGGACCGTTTTTGTTTTGCCACGACGGTGGCTGGCCACGAAGGTGGCGGATGTCATGCGGTGACATCGGGGCCACCCATGACTTAGCCCAAAGGGGAGTTTTTTGGAGTGGCCGGGAGAGTGTCGTGCAATAGATCGGTTTTGTCGGAACACCATTGGTCCACCCGAATGGGAGTACGAGGCCTTGGGTTCCGTAGTGTGGGTACATTGTACTAACCTCTGCAAAGTATATAATCTATCGGTAGCCACGCCAGCGGATATGGGCCTAGTTTGCAGTAGGTCACACTATGGGTCAACAGTAATAATAACCTGACTAATAAACAACCCTGGTTTGATGAGGACAGAAGGTGGTTGATCTTTATATGGTCACGAGATGATCATGATGGTATTCTTGCTAATTATAATGTGATCACGATGGTATTCTTGATAATAATAATGTGATCACGATGGTAAGTAATATGGATATTTATGGTGGTTACGAGGTAATCTCCGAACAGCGTAAGTTGGTCCATGGTATTTTAAACATTTTGCATGCTAGTATCATCATTGTTCACATCCTGAGTAACATGCTCATGCCATGCTCATCTTGTAGTATCATATTCATCATTGTTAATTAACCTGTAAATGCACGCTATTGTTTGTCTTGATTGTTTTTGATTGTTGTGAGCTTGCGAGTACATTCAAAGTACTCACCTGGTGTGTCATGCCAGATTGCAGGTCATGTCGTGATTGATTGCTTGTCGAGGATCCCAAGTTTGCGAGCTAGGATATGCGTTCCAGCCAGAGTCCCTGCAGAGTGGAGTTCTCCAATGTCATCATTGTTTTGCCGCTACGAGTTGTTCTGTTGCTAGCATAGAACTACCTTAGCAGGCGTAGTGTCGCCATGCTGATGTAATCCGTCGTGATATTGGAACCCTTGTACCTATATCATTTGTAGTAGAGAGCTGATTTGTTCTATGCCAAGCAGTGCCGTATTCCAGAAGACTTGATCTATGGGCTGGAATACGGGATATTCCAGTCTCTCCGAGCCGGGTGCCGACCATGGATGCCTAAGAAGTTGTCTCTGCACCTTTAAGACTTTTAAATAGGATGTTAAGACTTGGTCGCAACAGTTTGTCACTAACAACCTTTGAGTGTGTGTTGAGCCTCTGCTTTATGGGTTTATGCTATGCTTGTTTATCTATGTTGTGTCTGTGAGTGTGCTAGTATAATCTCACCACTCCAACAATAGGTTACCAAACCACATGTGTTGCATGTAACCAAACACCACACACTGTGCATCTTCCTAGAACATGCCTGCAACCAAACACGGTGCATGAGTTTCGTCTCGGCCAGACTGGGGAGGATGCAGACAAAAAAACTATGTATAAAACATGGTTTTTAGCCGGTATTCACTCAGCTAGGCCCAACTCAGTCACATGTACAATGAGGCAAAAGATGATACATGAAACCAAACACGCTCATGATAGCTTTTGGTGTTCAATCATCATATGGCGGCACCGTCTTAGCAGACGGATCCACCAGCCAGTATCAAGCACACAACATCGCCACACAGAGGAGCAGTGCCGGCACCACCTTGCTCCAGTCCCAGATAAAGCCGTACGCATGCCCATCGGTAGACGCGACCACCACATTTCCCTTGTCACAGTGATGCTGGCATGTTCTTCCTCTTCACCCCCAGGACGCTCACTCTTCGCACCATGCTACATGCATGCATCCACCACCCATCACTGCTGTGAACCTTGTTACATTTTCTAATTTTGGTTAAATTTTATCTAATTTTAATGTGTTTTAATGTTCATCTAGCCCCTTAAGTGAAAATGTATCTAACACCTTAAGTGTGTTTTAGTGTTCATGACATATGATTAAAGGGACTAACACTTCAACTGAGTGACTCTCAGGTGTTTAATCACAATTGATGAAAAGGATGGAGGTGAGAGACCCCCCATTCAGGTAAAAACGTGTCGAATATTGCAAAAGGCAAGATAATTTTGGTTTTTGAGTCATAGGAAGGCTGAACTATTAAGCGTGGTTAGGTCTTGTATAAGCTTGGGGATCATGATACACCATTTTCATGAAAACTCACAGCAAAGATCCATACACAAAGCCATGTTAGAAAAGCCCATCTCAAGCCCAACACTGGCATCCTCTCTTTATACCTCGGAACTCCAGCAGTCCAAGGCCCCCCGATCTAGGGGATCCAGTTGACATCGCCTTTGGACACCCGGAACTCCAACCCCTGACCCTTGGGTCTTCGGGGTACCCAATGGCACCTTCTTTGGATACGTCGGATCTCTAGGGCTCCATACCCAGGATCTCCGAGATACCGACCCTCGGGTTATGGTTCTAGATAGGGTGAATCTCCAGGGCTCCGACCCCTGACCTCTGGAGTGCGATGCAAGTGGGGATAACAATTAGATTTAAAGGGGGCTATATAAGCCACCCTTCTTCTATCTCTAGACCTAATCCTCGAAATTTCCGCCCTCCTACATTGTTGAATTGGAAAATCTCATTCCCCATTGATTCCTCCGACAAAAAATTGAGGATTCAAAGAAGAACCCTAGATCTATAGTTCCACCAAAGAAAATTGTGATCCTCCTACATGTGCTATACCAAACTTGTTACCCTTAGAGTTTTGGCAATCTTAGGTGGTAGGAGTCTTTCCTGGAAGTATTCTTGCATGTGTGTGCTCCAGTAAAGTTTGTAAAGGTCCGATGATCGTCTTCAAGACAAACCATCAGTGATTTGAGAATGTATATTAAATAGTGGTCTTCCCACGCCAAATAATATTTGAACAGGCGAGGCTACAATTTACAATTGATAGAGGACCGAACAATTAATCAAAATAAATGAAAAAAACAATCATACGTGCAGATGAGAAATTACATGTACAACGACACCTCGTCGATAATAATAGTGGTAGTGTATATCTCTAGAAATGATTTGCTAATACTAGCAGTGTTTGTTTTAGTAGTCAAACTGGCGCCAGGTGGTGAAGGTTTGTCCAAACTGCCACCAGGCCGGCACGGCATCCTGGAAGACAAGGTACTGGCCTCCGGTGGAGGTGATGGCGAAGCTGAGCGCCTGGCCCACCAGTCCCGAGAGGCAGTGCCAGCTGGCGCCCCAGTTCCTGGACATCGGGATCCAGGCGGTGTTGGTCCCTTTCACCGACATACTCTTAATCGACCCGCTCCCGGCGATGTTAGCCACGAGCACTAGCTCAAAGTAGTTGAAGCCGTTGATGGTGAACCGCACGCCGCCCTGCCTCCAGCACTTGACCTGCTGGTAGAAGACGGGGATGATGCCGGAGCGGTAGATGCCCATGTTCTCCCAGGCGGGCTGGGACATGTCGAAGTGGTGTCGGGGAGGGTTGCACCACCCGCCGTTGTCGCTCGGGAGATCCCAGTTGGGAGGGCAGAAGTTGGTGGCGGAGACGCTGATGGAGGTTCCGGGCTTGCACATTTCCGACTTGCTTGTGTCGCAAATGATGACGTAGCACTGCCCGCATGACGCACCGTCGTTGAACAGCGCCGTGCTCAGCGCCACGTTGTTGATCCCGTACCCCGCAACGTATAGGTTCTCGTACCCACATGCGCCACCTTCACATTGCACATGCAAACACATTCAGACACACGCACACATGGATTGCATTGCATGCGTATCATGCATAAACCGTAGTAGTATTGTGACAATTGATGGTGGCGGAGCAAGCCGAAATAAACGCTAGATTAGCGAGATTACCCATTGTGTCGGAGCCGTCGGCGCCGCCGTAGAAGGTGGCAGTGGCCGGGATCCAGTTGGAATTGGCCGGCGCGAAGCAGAACGCAAGAACGGCGGCGAACAGCTGCAGGAAGCGCATCCCAGCTGCCATCTTTCTGCTCGAGAGGGAGTCCCAGAAACAGGGAGAGATGGTTGAGCTTCTCTCGCAGCTAGCTAGCTTGATAGATATTGTGGCGATCGAGAGTGGATTTAGAGGTGAGGAATGATTGCGACAATGGTGGTGCTTAAATAGGAATGTAGCTAGCATATTAAATCGAGAAGAATGATTGTCGTGTTATTTAACTAACATATGAGATCGCGGTTCCAACGATCGTATGGATGCAACCTCCACCGATTGACTTGGGCGCTCTAATCATCGAACACAGGTCTGATCGATGGGTGTCGTTTTCTTAACTAAATACTTTCAAAATGATAGGTTACCTGAATACAACTAATTTGACATGCTTCCAGAGTTTAGTCTACTAAGTCTATAGGTTGTAGCAGCTAAAACTGCTCGCTCGCTTTTGTACAATTAGAAATAATCAGCAACCGATCAATTAAGGCATCGGGAGCGAACTTCTTCCAATACACTGATTGAGAGAAAGATGCAACCGTTCAATTATGGCATCAGTCGTATTTTACACTAGAGAATATGCAACCGTTCAGTTTTCTTTGCTACCTACTCCCTCCGTAAACTAATATAAGAGCATTTAGATCACTAAAATAGTAATCTAAACACTCTTATATTAGTTTACGGAGGGAGTACATTCGGACTGTACAATTTTCAACTGGATAGGCAAGTAGCTGAAAGCGAAAGCCACAGTATTATACATTAAAAATTGTTCTTTGGGTAGTGTTGGAATTCCGGCTAGCCAAAACTAACTAAAACTGTCTCTAACTGCAAGCCCAACTCCCTCCAAATCCTTGAAGCGTGGTAACTGAATGTGGCCTTCTAAACTAACTACCGGAGATCGAGCAAACCATTGAAGTAGTCAACATGCATTGCATACGCTTCTTTGCTTCTTGTTCAAGGTCAATCGACTACACAAAGCTTAATTATTAGTACTTGGTAGCCTAGTTGATTTAGAGAAAACATGAACAGTTACTTGACTAATATACATCTCTCTTCGATAGTGGTATTATATATGCAGGTTATTCTTTTTAGTTATCCTACTATATTAATTACACTCGGATTGCTGCATAAGAAACATGATAAGCACATCAAGCCATCGATGTGTATGCAACTATACACTATTTTCTTAGTTCTCCTCAACTGAATCGACCACATGATCAGTGACAATCATGCAAGTATATACTGCAACATAGTTTTTGAACTTTGCATCCGTGCACCCCCCCCCCCCCCCCCCCCCAAAAAAAAAGAAAAGTTACATATTTCAATGCAACTTAACACTACTAGAGAAAACCCTAATAGTAGCGCGAGTTTAATGCCTACTAGTAGCGCGGGACACCGCGCTACTAGTAAGGCGCTTCAGCTATTACTTAGCAGTAGCGCGCTCGACACACGCTGCTGCTAAGACGTATAGCCGCAGCGTGTGTTCGCTCCCACGCTACTGCTAATATAGATAGCAGCAACGTGTGTTTACACTCCATCGCTACTAGTATTCTTTTTTTATTTTTACCGCTAATATAGATAGCAGCAACGTGTGTTTACACTCCTTCGGGTCTCTCTTAACTCCGCCTATGTTGTCTCAACATAGCCGGTCCCAAGCCCGGGTAAAGGAGGAGGGTTGTGATAGGCTTGACGAGCCAACGTAAAAACTCAGCCACTCTTATGGAGATGAAACCCAAAAGATTTTCGTTGGGGCGTAACCCTCTCAGCGACGCGCCACATCGGAACCCGGGTGTGGTGGAAAATGGGCAAGGGCCGGGCCATCACCCCTCAAGTGGCGCGTCGTATCTTGATCCGGATACGGTGGCAAGTGAGCGAGGATCGGGTCGTCGCATCCTTAGTGGCGCGCTACATCGGCGCCCGGATGTAGTGGAAAATGAGCAAGGGTCTTCGCATTTGACTCGACGAGTGCGAAGGGTAAGGAAGCTAGCCGAGCCTAGGAGGATTCGCTTAGATAGCTGGAACGTAGGGTCTCTGACAGGAAAGCTTCGGGAGCTAGTTGATGCAGCGGTGAGGAGAGGTGTTGATATCATTTGCGTCCAAGAAACCAAATGGAGAGGACAAAAGGCGAAGGATGTGGAGGATACCGGCTTCAAGCTGTGATACACGGGGACGGCTGCAAATAGAAATGGCGTAGGCATCTTGATCAACAAGAGCCTCAAGTATGGAGTGGTAGACGTCAAGAGACGTGGGGACTGGATTATCCTGGTCAAGCTGGTAGTTGAGGACTTGGTTCTCAATGTTATCAGCGCGTATGCCCCGCAAGTAGGCCATAATGAGAACACCAAGAGGGAGTTCTGGGAAGACTTGGAAGACATGGTTAGGAGTGTACCGATTGGTGAGAAGCTCTTCATAAGAAGAGACCTCAATGGCCACGTGGGTACATCTAACACAGGTTTTGAAGGGGCGCATGGGGGCTTTGGCTATGACATCAGGAATCAAGAAGGAGAAGATGTCTTAAGCTTTGCTCTAGCCTACAACATGATTGTAGCTAACACCCTCTTTAGAAAGAGAGAATCACATCTGGTGACTTTTAGTAGTGGCCAACACTCTAGCCAGATTGATTTCATCCTCTCGAGAAGAGAAGATAGGCGTGCGTGCCTAGACTGTAAGGTGATACCTGGAGAGAGTGTTGTACCCCAGCATAAGCTGGTGGTTGCTGACTTCCGCTTTTGGATTCGTGTCCAGCGGGATAAGCGTGCCAAAGTCGCTAGAACGAAGTGGTGGAAGCTCAAGGGAGAGGTAGCTCAGGTGTTCAAGGAGAGGGTAATTAAGGAGGGCCCTTGGGAGGAAGGAGGGGATGCGGACAATGTGTGGATGAAGATGGCAACTTGCATTCGTAAGGTGACCTCGAGAGGAGTTTGGAGTGTCCAGGGGAAGGAGAAGCAAAGATAAGGATACCTGGTGGTGGAATGATGATGTTCAGAAGGCGATTAAAAAGAGGAAAGATTGCTTCAGACGCCTATACCTGGATAGGAGTGCAGACAACATAGAGAAGTACAAGATGGCGAAGAAGGCCGCAAAGCGAGCTGTTGGTGAAGCAAGGGGTCGGGCATATGAGGACCTCTACCAACGGTTAGGCACGAAGGAAGGTGAAAGGGACATCTATAAGATGGATAAGATCCGGAGAGGAAGACGAGGGATATTGGCCAAGTCAAATGCATCAAGGACGGAGCAGGCCAACTCTTGGTGAAGGACGAGGAGATTAAGCATAGATGGCGGGAGTACTTCGACAAGCTGTTCAATGGGGAGAATGAGAGTTCTACCATTGAACTGGATGAATCCTTTGATGAGACTAGCATGCGTTTTGTGCGGCGCATCCAGGAGTCTGAGGTGAAGGAGGCTTTAAAAAGGATGAAAGGAGGCAAGGCGATGGGCCCTGATTATATTCCCATTGAGGTGTGGAAAGGTCTCGGGGGCATAGTGATAGTATGGCTAACCAAGCTTTTCAACCTCATTTTTCGGGCAAACAAGATGCCAGAAGAATGGAGACGGAGCATATTAGTACCAATCTTCAAGAACAAGGGGGATGTTCAGAGTTGTACTAATTACCGCGGAATTAAGCTGATGAGCCATACAATGAAGCTATGGGAGAGAGTCATTGAGCACTGCTTAAGAAGAATGACAAGCGTGACCGAAAATCAGTTTGGTTTCATGCCTGGGAGGTCGACCATGGTAGCCATTTTCTTGGTACGACAACTTATGGAGAGATATAGGGAGCAAAAGAAGGACTTGCATATGGTGTTCATTGACTTGGAGAAGGCCTATGATAAGATACCGCGGAATGTCATGTGGTGGGCCTTGGAGAAACACAAAGTTCCAGCACAGTACATTACCCTCATCAAGGACATGTACGATAATGTTGTGACAAGTGTTCGAACAAGTGATGTCGACACCGATGACTTCCCGATTAAGATAGGACTGCATCAGGGGTCAGCTTTGAGCCCTTATCTTTTTGCATTGGTGATGGATGAGGTCACAAGGGATATACAAGGAGATATCCCATGGTGTATGATCTTTGCGGATGATGTGGTGCTAGTTGACGATATATAGTCGGACGGGGGTAAATGGGAAGTTAGAGTTATGGAGACAAACCTTGGAATCGAAAGGGTTTAGGCTTAGTAGAACTAAAATCGAGTACATGATGTGCGGTTTCAGTACTACTAGGTGTGAGGAGGAGGAGGATAGCCTTGATGGCCAGGTGGTACCTCGGAAGGACACCTTTCGGTATTTGGGGTCAATGTTGCAGGAGGATGGGGGTATTGATGAAGATGTGAACCATCGAATCAAAGCCGGATGGATGAAGTGGCGCCAAGCTTCTGGCATTCTCTGTGACAAGAGAGTGCCACAAAAGCTAAAAGGCAAGTTCTACAGGACGGCGGTTCGACCCGCAATGTTGTATGGCGCGGAGTGTTGGCCGACTAAAAGGCGACATGTTCAACAGTTAGGTCTGGAGGAGATGCGTATGTTGAGATGGATGTGTGGCCACACGAGGAAGGATCGAGTCCGGAATGATGATATACGAGATAGAGTTGGGGTAGCACCAATTGAGGAGAAGCTTGCCCAACATCGTCTGAGATGGTTTGGGCATATTCAGCGCAGGCCTCCAGAAGCTCCAGTGCATAGCGGACGGCTAAAGTGTGGGTCGACCAAATTTGACATGATAGGAGTCCGTTAAGAGAGACCTGAAGGATTGGAGTATCGACAAAGAGCTAGCTATGGACAGGGGTGCGTGGAAGCTTGCTATCCATGTGCCAGAGCCATGAGTTGGTTGCGAGATCTTATGGGTTTCACCTCTAGCCTACCCCAACTTGTTTGGGACTAAAGGCTTTGTTGTTGTTGTTGTTGTTGTTGTTGTTGTTGTTGTTGTTGTTGTTGTTGTTGTTGTTGTTGTTGTTGTTGTTGTTGTTGTTGTTGTATTTATATGCCATTATACAAATTTTGGTACTATACCAATTATGAGGTTTATATCATTATGTCCATAACAGTGTGTTAAATGAAGGTGGATTAGGTTCAAGTGGAGGCAACATGTGGTGCATGTCAATATACTACTAATCCAAACTTGATCTAGTTTGGACTAGTAGTACTTTCGATGTGCACCACATGATCCCTCCACTTGAATATAATCCGCCAACACAAGCTATTTAATCATCATCATAGTCATTCCCACCAACAGTAGCTATTTAATCATCATAGTCATAGTGTAGCACATCATCATCTTCAAACTTATTCTAGCTAGCTAATCACCACCGACACGAGCTGCGGTTGTCGGATATCAGGTTCCGGCAAAACCCTTAAGGTTCGAACTCTGGGGTGCACACGAAGATCTTCTCCCTACCGATCCACGCACCAAAACCTCGTCGCGGATCTAAGCTACACGATGAACAACACGAGGGACACAAGGTTTATACTAGTTTGGGCCACCGTTGTGGTGTAATACCCTAATCTAGTGTGTGGTGGTGGATTGCCTCTGGGGCTGACGATGAACAGTACAGAGGAAGAACAGCCTCGCGAGGGGTGTTCTTGTGGTGGTGTGCTTGGAGAGGAATGGCTGTCTCTGTTGGCTCTAGGTGAGATCTCGATCCGGTGCCTTCTCTACGGTGGTGGCTATCTCTATTTATAGGGGCCCTAGTCCTCGTCCCAAATATTGAGCGGGAAGGGAGCCAACAACGGCCATTTTGAAGGGGGACAGCTAGTACAAGTTATCCTGACTAAAGTTGGTCTTCGACTGCCAAAGGCACTGGCGATGATGCTGTCTTGGGCTCCACGGTGACCTCCGTCCCGCCGCTCTGATGGTCTTGGTCTCGTTGCACCGATATGGTAACCTTTGCTTGATGCCTCGGTACTCCACGCCCGCGCTTGCCTCCTTTGCACCAAAGAGGAAACGAGGACACTGCATAGGCTGGCGCCCGCCTGGTCTTGATCGTCATGGCTTGCGTCACGAGCACCTCGCGAGGTACTCTTGCCTTGATCTCTCCGCCTCCTCGCGAGCCGGCCTGGTGAGGCCGCCCCTGAGGAAGTCTTGCGTTGTCCGCCCCGCGAGGCTTGGCCCCTCGCGAGGGTCTTGAGCTTGGGTTGATGAAGACGGGACGTACTGGGCCACTGCTTGAGCCACGCCACAGGCCGCAGGCAGGCAAGTGTCGGGACCCCCGTTCCCAGAATGCCGACAGTAGCCCTCGGGCCCAAGGCGCACTCGGACTTGGCTTAGCAGTGAAGCCAAAGGGCAAGTGCGGAGCGCCGCGGGCCCCAATAGCCTGCGGCCTTGGTAGCCATGTGGCGGTTGATTGGACGTGGGCATCTCCGCTTCCCCACACTGCCTCGGCAACTGCCCGATTTGATGAGTCCCTGCTGCATGCAAAAAGAGTCATGATTACCTGCGATCGTGGAGGCCGATGGTTGGCCTCCCCTGGACTATAAGTATGGAGGGCGCGAGCCCCTCTTGTCCATCTTTTCTTGCTCCGCTCGCTTCTTCTCCCTTGCTCTTCCTCCATCTTGCCGCCAATGGCGCCAATCCGCCGTTTCTGAACTGAAGAGAAAGGAAAGGGCCTCCGGGAGGGGCCCAACCCGCTCCCGCCGAAGAAACGGCCGGTCCCCGGCCGCCGTGATGAGGTTGCGAGGCCAAAGATGTCAAGGCCTTGGTATGAGCGGCCACCTCCTGGGTTTCCGCTACCCCTGTACGCCCAGGCTGAGGGCCCCGGAGAAGGAGACGCCGATCGACGCCGTCCGCGCTGTTAGCGACGCCGGCGAGCCATGGCGGTGCATGCGGTTGCTCCTGGGGTCCACGCCGCAGACTCCTCTCGCAAGCTCGTGCTTCATGTCGCGATGCCTCCGGGCTCCTGGATCCGCTTTCCTCCCTTCTTCGCCTTCGAGATGCCGCCGAGGGGGCCTCTCGAGCTTTGGTTGCAGCACGCCGACTGCGGTACCCCGGCGACCAGAGCGGAGGTTGAAGTTGTCGCTCCGGGCAAGGTCTACATGACCTGAGGCTGGGGCGAGATTGCCCGGGTCTGCCGAACAGGGGGTGCCCTCATGATTCATTTCGAATATGATGGCGCCTCCTTGATGCTCTTCAAGTTCTTCGATGCAGAAGGCCGCCGGCTGGAGTGCTGCCCCAGAGGAGGCAGCCAGGACGTCGACATGGCAAGGGCTAGGCCCGCCACCCGCTTCCCCGACGGCTCCTCCGACAGCAGTGGCGATGCTTGGGAGTCCAGCGACTCTCCCGAGCACTTTGTGACTCCGGAGACGAGCGATGACAGCTACGTGCCCCCGAGCTCGCGTCGTGCTCGGAGCAAGGTAGCTGCATCAGGCCGCCGACGCGGCTGATCTGGATGGGGTTGGCGCCGGCCTCTCGTGGCCCACCGTTGATGATGGCATCGGCCATGAGGGCGCGTGTAGTTAGGGCTCCTTAGTATCCGCACCTTTTGTTCCCTGCGAGGAATTGAGAAAGTACCCCATGGGGGCATGTAAAGTGTCTGCAATGTCTTTTGTTGATATTATCCTTATTATAAAGTGGTGCAAAACGCGTGTCCTGTTCTGGCTTGGTTCCCCCTTTCTAACCCCGCGACGACTTGGTGCTCTACACTGACAGGTCCTGGTCCCCAGGCAGGCTTCAGCCGTCATTGGTATGCCAGGTCGCGGTGCCGTGGTCAAGGCCAGGAGGTGAGCAGCCCGAGGTCCAGTAAGAGCCCTTGAGGCGCGATGCTCAGGAGGTCCTCTTTAGCGCGCAAGCAGCCGGCGAAGGGTGAGAAAGGAAGGCAACGTCACCATCACAGAGCCGCATTGGATGGAGGTTTTGTGTCGCGTCGATTAGCTATTCCAGGGGCGAGACTTATCTCGAAAGCAGGGAGTAGATCCTTCGCGAGGCGCCGAACTTGCGTGGCGGCATCTGGGATGTAGCTGGGTTAGGACCTCGCGAGCTTCCCTTCTCTTCCCCACACTTTCCTTTGTGCTCTACATCCTCAGGTCCCGGCCCTCGAGCGAGCTCAGCCGCCGCTGGTATGCCAGGTAGCGATGTCGTGGACAAGGCCAAGGGGTGAGGGCCGAGAGCTAGTAAGAGATCCTGAGTCATGATGCTCAGGCGTCCCCCCCTTTAACACGCAAGCAGATCGTTCGGGCAAGAGAGAGAGAGAGAGCTCGCGATGCCTCCCGTTTTAGGCCTCAAGAAGTCCCTGTAAACCAACACGAGAAAAGCACGGATTGCCATTACGATCGCCGGCCAGCCATTGGTTGCTCCCAGAGAGTGATGAGGGCACTGAGGGCCTGGTGAGGTGGCGCTTGCGGGGCTGCCGCGGGCCAGAGCTCGACCACTCAGATTAGTCGACGTTGCAGGGACGGACCCATGCACAAGCGTCATGCCAGCGCGAGCGGCCCCAAAGGTAGGTGTCAATCGCGTAGGCGATTATCATAGGCAGGTTAAGCATGAAAGGCAAATCAGCTTAGATAGATGCAGAAAGGATACATGCCACTGGGTCAGGCCCGAGTGGCTTGAGGATGATGTAGCCCGAGGGGCGCCCCGAGCAAGGTAAACTGAAGACATAAGCAAAAGGGATACATGCCGCAGGGACAGACCCACGCGACCTGGGAATAATGCAGCCCTGTGGGTGCTCCCAGCTGAAATGAACTTGAAAGAAGTCACCTGATACCATTGTAGAGCGAGTGTTGGAGTAGCTGACGATGCGTGGCGAAGAAGCCGATCCTCACGAGCCGCCGGAGCCCAGAGCCTCGGGAGGTGAAAGAACATGTGATGCCCCCATGTTTGGTTTTGGTAATTGATGACAATCTCTATGGACTAATGGTTGCCTTGAGTTATATTTGAAGGTTTTGTCCATAGGCTTTTCTTGAAGTCCATGTGTTGGTTTCAAGGAGTTTATGAGTTGACCAAGGTGCTATTAAGGAATTATCCAAAGATTGGTCATGTGAGTGTTGAGCTTATTGCAAGCATGTCTTGAAGAAGAAGATTGTGTGATCATTCATGTTTGCCTTCAAGACATCATCCAAATGAAGAGAGTTGGAAAGATTCAAGGTTGATCAAGACTAAGTCAAGAGTGAATCAAGTTGATCAACTCAAAAAGCTTAGAAGATGTACCGAGAGGGATCAAGTGATCCCATGGTATGGTAAGCATTGTCCATTGCACTTTGTGTACTAACCCATGGTCTATGTGAGAGTTCTATGTGGGGTTAGGTATGTGTCCATGGGCTTGCGTCAAGAGGAAGATATCATACAACCCATGGAAAGGATGACATCAAGTGGTGATCGTCATCATGATTGCCGTGTGCAAGTTCAAGTGGAGCATCACGAAGAGATCAAGTGCTTGAATCTTGCCATCCTTTGTGGTGTCAATGGTCTTGTGAAGATGTGCCGAAGAGAGGCTCACCCATAGTGGACTATGGGGGAGCAATCATCTAGTCTTCATCAAGCCAACGCAATCAAGAAAGGTGGTCCAATTTGAGGGAGTCAAGGTCGTCATCATCTAGCTCAAGTGGACCATGTGCAAGGCAAAGGTTTGCCCTTGATAGGTTTTCTCTTTTAGCGGTCTCGTGGTGGTAGTTGGGAGACCGGGTTATAGTATCATTTGCCGTACTATCAAGGGGGGCTCTCAAGTTGGTAGCTTGATCGTATCGTTAGTAGAGATCTCAAACCATTGCATCCTTGCATCATGTTTCTTGGTTCTTGTTTGGTTCTCTTTGTGAGTCTTAGAGCTTATGGTCATCTTGATGACAGGCTTGAGTTCATCGAAAATGGAGTTCGCATGCGTCTTCTATGATGTTTCGGTGTTGGTGGTTTTACCGATATTATCCAAGGAAGAGTTCTCACCTTTTTCTTATAGGCCTTTTCTAATTTGCTTCTTATTAATATTTCTTTCAAGATTGTGTTAGCCCTTATTGCTAGCTTTCCAACAAACTTGGTTTCATCGAATTCGGAGCTCGTATGCGAAAGTTGTGGCTGTTTTGATATTGCCTGTTTTACATAGAGAGGTTGTACCGCCCCGTAGAGAGGTTGTACCGGTTGACCGGTACAACCGGTGTTTGGAGCGGTTGTACCGCTCCAGAATTGGTCCGGAGGTTGTACCGGCCATGTACCGCTCTACCACCGGACTAGCTTCTGTTGTGGTGCGGTTGTTGGGCTATTGTGGGCCGGTTGTTCCGCTTATTGCATGTTACCGGTTGTGCCGGTGCTCATAGCGGTTGTACCGCTCCTATGTCTTTCTGCACATAACGGGCAGATTCGTGGGGACCTATTTAAGGGGGTCTTCTTCCCCAATGGTTCCCCATCTCTTGAGCTCGTTTTTGCCCCCATTGTTGACCTTCTTTGAGCTTGCTAACTCTCAATCCCTCCATGGATTCTTGCTTGTTTTTGAGGAAAAGAGAGAGGAGATCTAGATCCACACTTCCACCAATCACTTTCTCCTCTATGTGAGGGGAACCCCTTGGATCTAGATCTTGGAGTTCTTTGTGTTCTCCTTCTTGTTCTTCCTCTCACTTTCCTCCCTAGCATTAGTTGCTTTGGTGGGATTTGAGAGAGAAGGACTTGGGCACTCCGTGTGCCCTTGCCATTGCATTTGTGCATCGATTTGAGTTCTCCACGGTGATACATGGAAGTTACAAGTTGAGAAGCTTATTACTCTTGGGTGCTTGGTGCCCTTGAGCTTGTTCCTCTTGGGTGCTTGGGCGCCCTAGACGGTTGGTGGTGTTCGGAGCTCAATCATTGTGGTGTAAAGCTCCGGGCAAGCGTCGGGGTCTCCAATTAGGTTGTGGAGATCGCCCCGAGAAATTTGACGGGTACCGGTGACCGCCTCCAAGGGTTGCCAAAGTGTACGGGTTCGGTGACCGCCCCCAAGGATCGCCATTTGTATGGGTTCGGTGACCGCCCTCAAGGGTCCCTTAGTGGAATCACGGCATCTTGCATTGTGCGAGGGCGTGAGGAGATTACGGTGGCCCTAGTGGCTTCTTGGGGAGCATTGTGCCTCCACACCGCTCCAAACGGAGATTAGCATCCGCAAGGGTGTGAAATTCGGGATACATCGTCGTCTCCGCGTGCCCCGGTTATCTCTTACCCAAGCCCCTTTACTTATGCACTTTACTTTGTGATACCCATATTGTTCTTTGTCATATATCTTGCTATCACATAGTTGCTTATCTTGCTTAGCATAAGTTGTTGGTGCACATAGGTGAGCCTAGTTGTTGTAGGTTTTGTGCTTGACAAATTAACCGTTAGGTTTATTCCGCATTTGTTCCAGCCTAAACCGTAATTATTTTAAAGCGCCTATTCACCCCCCCCCCCCCTCTAGGCGACATCCTCGATCTTTCAATTGGTATCAGAGCCTCGTCTCTCCTTTTAGGGCTTAACCGCCTAGAGAGTAAGGATGTCTACTAGGGGTTTAGGATTCTCTGACACTCTTAGTTTCGATGGCACAAATTTTGATGTTTGGGTAATTCGCATGCTTAATCTCTTTAGGGTCATAGACCCAAATTTAGAGCGAATTGTAGATATGGGTTTTTCTCCTCCAAAGGATCCCCAAAGATTATCTTTAGAGGATGAGAAAAACTCTTATCTCAATGCTCAAGCTTCTAATGTGCTTTTCGATGCTTTGAGCAATGTAGTTATATTTCAACTCATGCCGTTCCGGGATGCTCATGAGTTGTGGACAAAGCTTCAAGATAAATATGGTCTGTCCAAGTTTTGTAAGGATGATTGTTCTCCCTCCACCTCCGGTCGCATTGTATTCTCAACTTCTTCTACTTCACCTACATGTGGTTTGCCACAAGGTAATGACATGGTGAGTAGTGGTGTTCATTGCAATGATGATAATGGGCTTATTGTTGATAATCCTTCATCACTTTCTTATTGCAATGCTTCAACTTTGGACTTTAACACTTCTAGCACTCCAAATGTTTCACATGCTTGTGTTGATAGTCCTTGCATATCATGTAGAAATTGCTTGACTAAATCTCATGATGATATGCTTGCTATGTCTTGTTGCCATGATAAAAATGCATCTATTTCCTCGAATTGTTGTGCTAACAATGTAGAGGAAACCGAACACTCCATGGAACAAGATGTGGTGTTTAATGGTGCCTCAAGGGATCCTACATCATCATCTATTGCTTTTTGCCTTATGGCTAAGGCGTCAAAGGTATCTCCTACTTTGTACCCCAATATGTCTCTTGATGATGATGTTGATGCTAATGATGATGAGGATAATGATGAAGAGAATGATAATGTTGCCTCCTTAAAAATTAAGGGGGAAATGATTTTTAAAGCTCTTCTTAAGAATAAAATTGCTCGTTCCAACTTCATGGAAATCATGTCGATTGCTATTGAGAGCAAGAAATATACTGATGAGTTGGAATCTCGTCTTGAGGAGCATGAGGTCACCATTGATAAAATGGAAGGTCATGGGCGTGATTACGCTAATGAGATTGCGGACCTCTCTCAAGCTCTTGAACTTGAACAAACCATCAAGGAATCTCTTGAGGAGACTTTTGCTCTAGAATTATCTATATTGAAGGAATCTAATGATAGAGCTCTTGAGGTGGCCAATGTTTTTGAAACTAAAAATGCTAAGCTTGAAGTTGCTCATGCTAGACTCCTTGAGGATTTTGAGCACCTCGAAAAAGGCTCAAGGGTCATCAAGGGTGACCTCATCAAACTCACCGAGTCTCATGCTCAACTTGAAGCTTCTTATTTAAAAGAGCTTTCTAAGTTGCCTTCTCCTCTTATTGTTAATGATGATGCTTGTGCTACTAACTCTAGTTCTTGTGAAGCATCCATTTTGAAGGAGAATGTTGAGCTACGGGCTCAACTTGAGGTGCTATCTAGTAATTATGGGAAATTGGAAGAAAGTCATGAAAAGCTCTCAAGCTCTCATGATGATCTTCCAGTATCCCATAGTGTGCTAAAGATAGCTCATGAGGCCATGATTGTTAAGGTAACATCTAGTGAGCCTCATGTGGATACTAGCACTACTTCTAGTCAAAATAGTATATTGCCATGTGCTAGTCCTTGTAATTCATCTACTCACAATGTTGGTAGATCTTGAATTGCTTTCCTTGCCTTGTTGCTCTAACGATGAAGCTTATACTTCCTCTAGTACTTGTGTTGAGACTAACCATGTAGAGGAAATCAAAGAGCTCAAGGCCCAAGTCACTTCTTTGAAGAAAGACATGGAAAAGTGTCATGAAGGAAAATTCACACTCAACAATATCTTGAGTGTGCAAAAATCCCCCAATGACAAAGGTGGACTTGGATTCAACTCCAACAAGAAGAATAAATCCAAGATCAACAAGAAGAAGGGCCAAAAACAAGTCAAGAATTCGGCCAAGATTATTTGCTTCAAGTGCAAAATTGAAGGGCGTCATGTTAGATCTTGCCCATTGAAGAAGAAGGCCATTAGTGACAAGCAACAAGGGAAGCGGCTACAAGTGCATTCTCATGCTCAACCTCAAGTTGAAGAAAGGCCTCTTCCCAAGAAGACTCAAGCTAATGCTTCTCAAGTTGAGAAATCAAGTGAGAAGAATGTAAAGAGTAGACGTTGTTATCTATGTTGTGAGAAAGTTCACCTTGCTTCTTCATGCACTAGTGGTAACTTATCCAACCCAATTGTTATTGATGATGTCTATTCTCTTGGGAAGGATAAGGTTGGCAATGTGTTTGCCAAGTTTGTTGGTACTCAAAGTGGTTTGAAGCAAAGAACCATTTGGGTAGCCAAGCCTATTGTGACTAACCTCTTAGGACCCAACTTGGTTGGGGACCAACTAGCTCAAACTTGATCAATAGGTGTTGTTGGTGGGCATTGGAGACTTGGCTACATTATGAAGAATTAAGGGGACTTCATCACTCTTATTGTCTCAAGCCAGGTCAATTGAATCGTCAAGTTTATATCTTATATGCAATGTGCCTCCTTGCGGTAACTTGTACTTAAAATTGCTTACATTGAAAGTTACTTGCCCCCTTGCGTGTTTTGGTTTTGTTCCTTGCATGTGTTTGTATATGATGTGTCTCCAAATTGCCTTTGTGTATGTTGGTTTGCACATCATGTACTTGTGTGTCGTTCGTTGAGCCTTAGTGCATCTTGGTTGTATCTTAGTTGGCTCGTGTGAGAGATTAATGGAATATCCCATTATGGGGGAGTGATGTGCTTTGTGCACTTCGCAATCCTATAAAGGTGGGTACATGGGGAATACCACTTAGTATTGATATTACAAGATTATCTAGTCGCTTGGTGGTATATCTCTCATGAGAAATTCAAATTCCAAATAGTCCATTAATTATCTCTTGTTTGTTTCTCTTATTGCCTCTTGTTAAGTTTTTATTGGTATCACATTATGGGGGAGTAATATGCTATGTATATTACTAGCCTAGAGAATGTGTACATTTGAGATTTTGTCACCTAGTGTTGATATTGTAGATTATCTTGTTCCTAGGTGGCATGTTAGCTCTACAAGCTGCAATTTGCTTGTGTTTGGTGTGAAGATGATGTTGGATATCTTGCTATCTACCAACGGGAATTATTTCCAAATACTTCTTGTCTTTTGACAAGTGGTAGTCACTTATGTGTGGTAGAATTTATTGATCATCTTTACATTGGCTTTTGTTTTTATTTGCCTTTTCTCTTGCCAAGGTTTGCGTCAACTCCCTTGTCTTCCATACCACTTGTGGATCTTGTTAATTTTTGTTCTTGTCTAGTGTTTTCTAGATATAGTGAAAGTGGTGATCCCACCTTGTGCATTTTGTATTCAAAAGCAAATTCTCTCTAGTGCACAACTCATGGGGGAGCTATCCTATTTTCTTTAGGACACTCTTCTTGTGATCCTTATCAAGTGTTTGTTGGTGGAAGGCAAGCCGTTTTCTTTTGGTACCTTGTGCCATCATGAAACTTTGTTGAGAACTTGGTTTGTTTGGAACCATCCTCTCTTTGGGAGTTCGACATCTTTATTTTCGTGTGTATCAATGGATATCTCATTCCTTGATGTATCTTCAATGATATCTTCCAAGTGATGATTTATCTATTTGGTATCCTTTTTCCTTGCATTTCGTTTTCATTTGGTTTCAGTTCTTGAAAGTCTTGAGCATGCATGTTTACTTCATGTATTTTATTTGGCTTGCTTTCTTTCTTTAACTCAATATATAGGGGAAACTCCACCTAGTCTCAATTTGGATGAGATGTGTATGAAATTCATTTTCATATCTAGATGCACATATTTATGTGGAGTTTGTCCTATGTATTGGTGTTTCTAACTATTTCATCCCGATGAGTTTGGGTACCGTTTAGTTTGTGTTGTTTTTCTAGGAACATTTGGAGATGCATTGGATGCTCGGCTCACTCACAAGGAAGGTGTTGTCACCATGTGCATATTGGAGTCAAGCTAGGATGATCAATGAACTACTATCTACCTTCAATTGGTATCTCCTTCCAATGGTATCTCGGTAACAAGTATCATCATCTACTTCATGCACACATTTCTTGCATCAACCTTGTGTAGGTTGTATCATGGCATGTATTCATTCTTTCTTGTGATACTTGTTTCCTTTCTCAAAGCATCCCAACAATGATCTCATGTTGCTAGTTGTGATGTCTTTGATGGTTGTGTGGTAGGAATTCATTTATATACAATAAGACCATATCTAGCCATGTGCTATGCTTCCAAGCAAATATCTTATTGGTGTATGTATGACTTCCTTTTGGATATCTTATTCCTTTGTGTTGTAACTATGTCGGGTGTACATCCTTCTTTGTAGACATATATCATCATGATTTCGTCTACCTAGAACCTTATACACCTGAGAGAAATTACATCTCTAGATGATATCCTTTCTTTCACGTCCACCTTGTCTTTCTTTTGTTATTTCTTTGGTGGCTCCGTGAAAGATCTTGTCTTGAGTGCGGGTCTTATCTCGTTGCATCTTGATGCACTCTTTTGTGGTGAAGATCTTTTTCCTCATGATTTTCTTGACGAGGCCTTTGCCATCTTAATTGGTATCCCTTGTCTTGATGAGGCTTTCATTTTCTATCTTCACCACGGGTTGTCACAAGCATAGGTTCTCTTCTGCTTATTAGTAAGCTTGTGAACCCATTTGTCAGTTGTGTGTGAGAATGATAGGCCTTGCACTGTGTGCCTCATTATTTCAAGACTATGTTGATGCTTAATGCTCATCCTAATTTTAGTCTTCTCAAGTGCTTCGCCATGACTCACACACATTATTTTGGTTGAGCCTATTCTTAAGTTGCCTCTTTCACATGTTGCTCAACCATGTGCTTTTTGCAAGCGCTAGGCTTTGTTTCCTATATGCTCACTTGCACTGGATGTGAGTTTCTATTGATTTTGGGGGAGCTATGATCCTATTTTTTGCACTTTGTATTCAAATACAAAATTTCTTATGTGTGCACAAATCATGGGGAGCTTCTCTAGTTTCTTTAGAACACTCCTTTGCGCTTATCATAATATCCTTATTCTTGTGGCATGTAGGATCATTGGTCTAGTTGGTTCAATTGATATCCGTTGATTGCTTGTTTCAATTGGTATCTTCTGATTGCTTGTGTCTCTCCTTGTTATGTCTTTGTGGCATATCTTTTTGTTGTAATCGTTGGGCCTCAATATAGTTTGTCTTCCTCCAAGTATTAGCAGTTGGATATGTGTATCGCATTCCACTCTCTTGTTGAGAAATACACAATTTATGGAGGAACACTTTTTATGTTGGCCTTCTCAGCTTTTCACCCATCTTGGCAATCGATGCCAATGGGGGAGGAGTTTCAGAGAGTTTTGTGGAGAAGTCTTCTGAGTTTTCTCCTTGCTTTGGTTTTGGTTCCTAAGCTTTTGCATCTCATTCTCATGCATCATTGGTTGTTGCATTGCATGGTGATGCATAATTCCTTGTATAAACTCTCTTGTAAATGATTGTCATCAATTACCAAAATGGGGGAGATTGAAAGAACATGCGATGCCCCCATGTTTGGTTTTGGTAATTGATGACAATCTCAATGGACTAATGGTTGCCTTGAGTTATATTTGAAGGTTTTGTCCATAGGCTTTTCTTGAAGTCCATGTGTTGGTTTCAAGGAGTTTATGAGTTGACCAAGGTGCTATTAAGGAATTATCCAAAGATTGGTCATGTGAGTGTTGAGCTTATTGCAAGCATGTCTTGAAGAAGAAGATTGTGTGATCATTCATGTTTGCCTTCAAGACATCATCCAAATGAAGAGAGTTGGAAAGATTCAAGGTTGATCAAGACTAAGTCAAGAGTGAATCAAGTTGATCAACTCAAAAAGCTTAGAAGATGTACCGAGAGGGATCAAGTGATCCCATGGTATGGTAAGCATTGTCCATTGCACTTTGTGTACTAACCCATGGTCTATGTGAGAGTTCTATGTGGGGTTAGGTACGTGTCCATGGGCTTGCGTCAAGAAGAAGATATCATACAACCCATGGAAAGGATGACATCAAGTGGTGATCGTCATCATGATTGCCGTGTGCAAGTTCAAGTGGAGCATCACGAAGAGATCAAGAGCTTGAATCCTGCCATCCTTTGTGGTGTCAATGGTCTTGTGAAGATGTGCCGAAGAGAGGCTCACCCATAATGGACTATGGGGGAGCAATCATCTAGTCTTCATCAAGCCAATGCAATCAAGAAAGGTGGTCCAATTTGAGGGAGTCAAGGTCGTCATCATCTAGCTCAAGTGGACCATGTGCAAGGCAAAGGTTTGCCCTTGATAGGTTTTCTCTTTTAGCGGTCTCGTGGTGGTAGTTGGGAGACCGGGTTATAGGATCGTTTGCCGTACTATCAAGGGGGGCTCTCAAGTTGGTAGCTTGATCGTATCGTTAGTAGAGATCTCAAACCATTGCATCCTTGCATCATGTTTCTTGGTTCTTGTTTGGTTCTCTTTGTGAGTCTTAGAGCTTATGGTCATCTTGATGACAGGCTTGAGTTCATCGAAAACGGAGTTCGCATGCGTCTTCTATGATGTTTTCGGTGTTGGTGGTTTTACCGGTATTATCCAAGGAAGGGTTCTCACCTTTTTCTTATAGGCCTTTTCAAATTTGCTTCTTATTGATATTTCTTTCAAGATTGTGTTAGCCCTTGTTGCTAGCTTTCCAACAAACTTGGTTTCATCGAATTCGGAGCTCGTATGTGAAAGTTGTGGCTGTTTTGATATTGCCTGTTTTACATAGAGAGGTTGTACCGCTCCATAGAGAGGTTGTACCGGTTGACCGATACAACCGGTGTTTGGAGCGGTTGTACCACTCCATAGAGAGGTTGTACCGGTTGACCGATACAACCGGTGTTTGGAGCGGTTGTACCGCTCCAGAATTGGTCCGGAGGTTGTACCGGCCATGTACCGCTCTACCACCGGACTAGCTTTTGTTGTGGTGCGGTTGTTGGGCGGTTGTGGGCCGGTTGTTCCGCTTATTGCCTGTTACCGGTTGTACCGGTGCTCATAGCGGTTGTACCGCTCCTATGTCTTTCTGCACATAACGGGCAGATTTGTGGGGACCTATTTAAGGGGGTCTTCTTCCCCAATGGTTCCCCATCTCTTGAGCTCATATTTGCCCCCATTGTTGACCTTCTTTGAGCTTGCTAATTCTCAATCCCTCCATGGATTCTTGCTAGTTTTTGAGGAAAAGAGAGAGGAGATCTAGATCCACACTTCCACCAATCACTTTCTCCTCTATGTGAGGGGAACCCCTTGGATCTAGATCTTGGAGTTCTTTGTGTTCTCCTTCTTGTTCTTCCTCTCACTTTCCTCCCTAGCATTAGTTGCTTTGGTGGGATTTGAGAGAGAAGGACTTGGGCACTCCGTGTGCCCTTGCCATTGCATTTGTGCATCGGTTTGAGTTCTCCACGGTGATACATGGAAGTTACAAGTTGAGAAGCTTATTACTCTTGGGTGCTTGGTGCCCTTGAGCTTGTTCCTCTTGGGTGCTTGGGCGCCCTAGACGGTTGGTGGTGTTCGGAGCTCAATCATTGTGGTGTAAAGCTCCGGACAAGAATCGGGGTCTCCAATTAGGTTGTGGAGATCGCCCCGAGCAATTTACGGGTACCGGTGACCACACCCAAGGGTTGCCAAAGTGTACGGGTTCGGTAACCGCCCCCAAGGGTCGCCATTTGTACGGGTTCGGTGACCACCCTCAAGGGTCCCTTAGTGGAATCACGACATCTTGCATTGTGCGAGGGCGTGAGGAGATTACGGTGGCCCTAGTGGCTTCTTGGGGAGCATTGTGCCTCCACACTGCTCCAAACGGAGATTAGCATCCGCAAGGGTGTGAACTTCGGGATACATCGTCGTCTCCGCGTGCCCCGGTTTTCTCTTACCCGAGCCCCTTTACTTATGCACTTTACTTTGT
Organism: Triticum timopheevii; assembly: GCA_963921465.1. Classification (NCBI taxonomy): domain Eukaryota; kingdom Viridiplantae; phylum Streptophyta; class Magnoliopsida; order Poales; family Poaceae; genus Triticum; species Triticum timopheevii. The sequence continues at coordinate 526,281,448 of OY997268.1, forward strand.
GATAGCCATATTGTTCTTTGTCATATATCTTGCTATCACATAGTTGCTTATCTTGCTTAGCGTAAGTTGTTGGTGCACATAGGCGAGCCTAGTTGTTGTAGGTTTTGTGCTTGACAAATTAATCGTTAGGTTTATTCCGCATTTGTTCAAGCCTAAACCGTAATTATTTTAAAGCGCCTATTCACCCCCCCCCCTCTAGGCGACATCCTCGAACTTTCAGGAGGCTCTGGGGGTCCAGGCAGTTCCTCGAGGACCATCTCCATCTCTGCCAGGACCGCGTGGTGCCTGGCCTCCTGAGCTGTCAGAATGCTCCGCAGAAGACACTGCTGAGCAGCAGCCGCGTTCGGCAGGCCGAAAGGCATGCGAACGTAGCTGTGTGGCGGACCCTCGCAGTGTCCCACGCGTGAAGGCCAGAAGCACTCCTGTGACGCGACCCGGCTGAGCCCTGGGTAGTCGATGCAGACGCGCAGCCCGCCATCCTCGCCTGGATGGGGAGCTATGCCAGGTAGGTGGCAATCGCCGCGTATGACTCTTGATTCTTGAAGCTCCTGACTGGCCTTGGTGATGAACTCCTAAGGGTTGGGCCCTCCGTGCCCCATGCCTTCCTGAGGGAAACGTTCCACGAAGCACGCCTCCAAGTGGTGCCCGAGCGCCTCCCTCGTGATCTTGGCAAAGTCTGAGCCCCCCCCCCCCAGGAGAGAGCCCTCGAGCCTTGCCCGAGGAGGGACTCGGGCGCGCCTTCCTATGCGATGGAGGGATGCGTCCCTTGCACGGGCGCAGATCCTGGAGCAGCGCCTCCGGAGATGTCAACCTCCTGAGGCCTTGAGTTGGGTGATGTCTTCTTCTTCTTGAGAACTGCCTCGGGAGGGTTCTCACTCTTACTGTCCTGGTCCTTGACTGATGCAGCTTGGAAGGCACGCTTGAGAGAGCACACCGCATCCTTCTCCTCGCAGGGGACTGATGTCTACTACACAACCTTCTTCTTGTAGACTTTGTTGGGCTTGCAAGTGCCCAGGTTTGTAGGACAGTAGCAAATTTCCCTCAAGTGGATGACCTAAGGTTTATCAAGGGAGGCGTAGGATGAAGATGGTCTCTCTCAAGCAACCCTGCAACCAAATAAGAAAGAGTCTCTTGTGTCCCCAACACACCCAATACAATGGTAAATTGTATAAGTGCACTAGTTCGGCGAAGAGATAGTGATACAAGTGCAATATGGATGGTAGATAAAGGAATTTGTAATCTGAAAATATAAAAACAGCAAGGTTACTAATGATAAAAGTGAGCGTAAACGGTATTGCAATGATAGGAAACAAGGTATAGGGTTCATACTTTCACTAGTGCAAGTTCTCTCAACAATAATAACATACTTGGATCATATAACTATCCCTCAACATTCAACAAAGAGTCACTCCAAAGCAACTAATAGCGGAGAACAAACGAAGAGATTATGGTAGGGTACGAAACCACCTCAAAGTTATTCTTTTGGATCGATCTATTCAAGAGTTCGTAGTAAAATAACATGAAGCTATTCTTTCCGTTCAATCTATCATAGAGTTCATACTAGAATAACACCTTAAGACACAAATCAACCAAAACCCTAATGTCACCTAGATACTCCATTGTCACCTCAAGTATCCGTGGGCATGATTATACGATATGCATCACACAATCTCAGATTCATCTATTCAACCAACACAAAATACTTCAAAGATTGCCCCAAAGTTTCTACCAGAGAGTCAAGACGAAAACATGTGCCAACCCCTATGCATAGGTTCATGGGTGGAACCCGCAAGTTGATCACGAAAACATACATCAAGTGGATCACGTGATATCCCATTGTCACCACAGATAAGCACGGCAAGACATACATCAAGTGTTCTCAAATCCTTAAAGACTCAATCCAATAAGACAACTTCAAAGGAAAAACTCAATTCATCACAGGAGAGTAGAGGGGGAGAAACATCATAAGATCCAACTATAATAGCAAAGCCCACGATACATCAAGATCGTGCCATAGAGAGAACACGAGAGAGAGAGGTCACTGCTATGTCTTGAGCTTGCGTTGGTTTTCCTTGAAGAGGAAAGGGTGATGCAGAAATAGTAGCGTAAGTATTTCCCTTAGTTTTTGAGAACCAAGGTATCAATCCAGTAGGAGGCTCCTCAAAAGTGCCACGCACCTACACAAACAAACAAAGAACTCGCAACCAACGCAATAAAGGGATTGTCAATCCCTTCACGGCCACTTGCGAAAGTGAGATTTAATAAAGATAGTAAGATAAGATAAATATGTTTTTGGTATTTTATAATATAGATGCAAAAAGTAAAGATGCAAATAAAAGTATATTGGAAGCAAATATGGTAAGAGATAGACCCGGGGGCCATAGGTTTCACTAGTGGCTTCTCTCAAGATAGCATAAGTATTACGGTGGGTGAACAAATTACTGTCGAGCAATTGATAGAAAAGCGAATAATTATGAGATTATCTAGGCATGATCATGTATATAGGCATCACGTCCGCAACAAGTAGACCGACTCCTGCCTGCATCTACTACTATTACTCCACACATCGACCGACTCCTGCCTGCATCTAGAGTATTAAGTTCATAAGAACAGAGTAACGCCTTAAGCAAGATGACATGATGTAGAGGGATAAACTCAAGCAATATGATATAAACCCCATCTTGTTATCCTCGATGGCAACAATACAATACGTGCCTTGCAACCCTTTCTGTCACTGGGTAAGGACACCGCAAGATTGAACCCAAAGCTAAGCACTTCTCCCATGGCAAGAAAGATCAATCTAGTAGGCCAAACCAAACTAATAATTCGAAGAGACTTGCAAAGATAAATCAATCATACATAAAAGAATTCAGAGAAGATTCAAATATTATTCATAGATAAACTTGATCATAAACCGACAATTCATCGGATCTCGACAAACACACCGCAAAAAGAGTTTACATCGAATAGATCTCCACAAGAGAGGGGGACAACATTGTATTGAGATCCAAAAAGAGAGAAGAACCCATCTAGCTAATAACTATGGACCCATAGGTCTGTGGTAAACTAATCACAACTCATTGGAGGGGCTATGGTGTTGATGTAGAAGCCCTCCGTGGTCGATTCCCCCTCCGGCAGAATGCCGGCGAAGGCTCCAAGATGGGATCTCGCGGATACAGAAGGTTACGGTGGTGGAAATTGTGTTTTGTTGGCTCCCTGGATGTTTTTGGGGTACGTAGGCTTATATAGGAGGAAGAAGTACGTCCGTGGATGCCCGAGGGGCCCACAAGACAGGGGGGTGCCCTATAGGGGGGCACGCCCTCCTATCTCGTGGGAGCCTCGGCTGCTTCTTGACTTGCACTCCAAGTCCTCTGGATCACGTTCGTTCCAAAAATCACGCTCCCGAAGGTTTCAGTCCGTTTGGACTCCGTTTGATATTCCTTTTCTTCGAAATACTGAAATAGGCAAAAAAACAGCAATACGAGCTGGGCCTCCGGTTAGTAGGTTAGTCCCAAAAATGATATAAATGTGTAAAATAAAGCCCATAAACATCCAAAAGGGGTAATATAATAGCATGGAACAATAAAAAATTATAGATACATTGGAGATGTATCAAGCATCCCCAAGCTTAATTCCTGCTCGTCCCCGAGTAGGTAAATGATAAAAAAGAAATTTTTGATGTGGAATGCTACCTAGCATAATTCTCAATGTAATTTTCTTTATTGTGGCATGAATGTTCAGATCCAAATGATACAAAATAAAAGTTCATATTAACATGAAAATGGTGATACTTCAAGCATACTAATCAAAGTAATCATGTCTTCTCAAAATAACATGGCCAAAGAAAGTTATCCCTACAACATCATATAGTCTGGCTGTTGCTCTATCTTCATCACACAAAGTATTTAATCATGCACAACCCCAATGACAAGCCAAGCAATTGTTTCATACTTTAATAATCTCAAACTCTTTCAACTTTCACGCAATACATGAGCGTGAGCCATGGACATAGCACTATATGTGGAATAGAATGGTGGTTGTGGAGAAGACAAAAAAGGAGAAGATAGTCTCACATCAACTAGGCGTATCAACGGGCTATGGAGATGCCCATTAGTAGATATCAATGTGAGTGAGTAGGGATTGCCATGCAACGGATGCACTAGAGCTATAAATATATGGAAGCTCAACAAAAGAAACTAAGTGGGTGTGCATCCAACTTGCTTGCTCACAAAGACCTAGGGCATTTTGAGGAAACCCATCATTGGAATATACAAGCCAAGTTCTATAATGAAAAATTCCCACTAGTATATGAAAGTGACAACATATGAGTGCTATTTTGAAGCACAAGTGTGGAAAAAGAGATAGTAGCATTGTCCCTTCTCTCTTTTTCTCTCATTTTATTTTTTTTCTCTTTTTCCCCTTTTTTTCTTTTTTTTCTTTGGCCTTCCTTTTTTTCTTTTTGGCCTTTTTTTCTTTCTCTCTTTTTTTTGTAAAGTCTGAAGTCTCATCCCGACTTATGGGGGAATCATAGTCTTCATCATCCTTTCCTCACTAGGACAATGCTCTAATAATGAAGATCATCACACTTTTATGGACTTACAACTCAAGAATTACAACTCAAAGCTAGAACAAGATATGACTCTATATGAATGCCTCCGGCGGTGTACCGGGATATGCAATGAATCAGAGCGACATGTATGAAAATTATGAAGGTGGCCTTGCCACAAAGACAATGTCAACTACATGATCATGCAAAGAGCAATATGACAAAAGTAATGCGTGTCATATGAACGGAATGGTGGAAAGTTGCATGGCAATATATCTCGGAATGGCTATGGAAATGCCATAATAGGTAGGTATGGTGGCTGCTTTGAGGGAGGTATATGGTGGGTGTATGGTACCGGCGAAAGTTGCGCGGTACAAGAGAGGCTAGCAATGGTGGAAGGGTGAAAGGGTGTGTATAATCCATGGACTCAACATTAGTCAAAAGAACTCATATACTTGTTGCAAAAATCTAGAAGTCATCAAAAACCAAAGCACTACGTGCATGCTCCTAGGGGGATAGATTGGTAGGAAAAGACCATCTCTCGTCCCCGACCGCCACTCATAAGGAAGACACTCAATAAATAAAATTGTGCTCCAACTTCATCACAAAGCGGTTCACCATACGTGCATGCTACGGGAATCACAACCCTTAACACAAGTATTTTTCATAATCACCTCAACTAGCATGACTCTAATATCACTACCTCCATATCTCAAAACAATTATCAAGCATCATATTGATCATAGCATCCAATTCACTTCCTATGATAGTTTTTATTATACCCAACTTGGATGCTCATCATTCTAGGACCAACTTTGTAACCATAGCAAATACCATGATGTTCTTAAAGACTCTCAAAAAGATATAGACTCTCAAAAAGATATAAGTGAAGCATGAGAGACTAGCAATTTCTTCAAAATTAAGACACGACCGTGCTCTAAAAGATATAAGTGAAGCACTAGAGCAAAAACTATCAAGCTCAAAAGATATAAGTGAAGCACATAGAGTATTCTAGCAAATCCTAATCAAGTAGGCTTCTACCAAAAGGTGTGTACAGCAAGGATGATTGTGGTAAACTAAAAAGCAAAGACTAATATAATACACGACGCTCCAAGCAAAACACATATCATGTGCCGAATAAAAATATAGCTCCAAGTAAAGTTACCAATGAACGAAGACGAAAGAGGGGATGCCTTCCCGGGGCATCCCCAAGCTTAGGCTTTTGGCTATCCTTGAATATCTTGGGTTGCCTTGGGCATCCCCAAGCTTAGGCTCTTGCCACTCCTTATTCCATAGTCCATAAAAGCTTTACCCAAAACTTGAAAACTTCACAGCACAAAACTCAACAGGAAATCTTATAAGCTCCGTTAGTGAAAGAAAACAAAACCACCACATAAGGTACTGTAATGAACTCATTCTTTATTTATTTTGGTGTTAAACCTACTGTATTCCAACTTCTCTATGGTTTTATAAACTATTTTACTAGCCATAGATGCATCAAAATAAGCAAACAACACGCGAAAAACAGAATCTGTCAAAAACAGAAAAGTCTGTAGCAATCTGTAACTAACGCAAACTTCTGGAACTCTAAAACTCCTACCAAACTAGGAAGTCGTGGACAATTTGTTTATTGATCAGAAGCAAAAATAATCAACGCAAAAGCACGTTTCTGTGATTTAACAAAATTATATTCGTGCGCGCAAAGTTTCTGTTTTTCAGTAGAATCAAATCAACTAACATCATAGGTTATCCTATAGGTTCTACTTGGCACAAACACTAATTAAAAGATAAAAACACATCTAACCAGAAGGTAGATGCAAGATTTATTACTAAACAGGAGCAAAAACAAAAAAACATAAAGAAAATTGGGTTACCTCCCAACTAGTGCTATCGTTTAACGCCCCTAGCTAGGCATAAAAGCGAAGATAGATCTAACGAGTGCCATCTTTGGCACTCGGAGAGGAGGATCTCCTTTATATGGCATTCATTCTTCTATTTAAGGTAAGCACATGGCCATTAAATGAAGAAGTAAGATTAAGCACGTTACAGAAGTTTGCCTCTAAACTAGACTTCATCTCTTTAATAATTTCATTTTGATAAAAGCACAAGAGAGTAGTTGATTCAACCTTATCATTCATAGGGTGCCCAAATATGGTTTTCATTTTTTTCATAAGTATCTATAGAATCCCCTTCAAGAAAACCTTCTTCAAAAATAGAATCTAAGACTTGTTTAAAAGAAGCGGGCAAGCCAACATAAAAACTTTTTAAGTAAACTTCAATTTGATATTGTGGCACATAGCTAGCCCGAATCCTTAATAACCTATCCCAAGCATCTTTTAAAGACTCATCAAGTAAATAGCGAAAAATTCTAGAGTCATCCTCACAAATTATTCAAGCTCTCATTGGTGACCCCGGTGGGTCTTTCTATAGCATCATTATTTATGAGCTTAGAGAGGATAGAGGGGTTATCCAAGGCACCAAGACCTAGGAAAGAGACCTTAGTTCTTTTTGATTCGGCCATGGCAATGAGAAGACAAACGGAAAAAGGAGAAGACGAGATTGGGAAAGAGAGGGCGAATAAAATGGCAAGGGTAAAGTGGGGGAGAGGAAAACGATAAGCAAATTGCAAATAATGTAAATGCGAGGGAGATGAGTTTGTGATGGGTACCTGGTATGTCTTGAGTTGAGCGAAGACCCCCCCCCCCCCCCGGCAACGAGGGAGATGAGTTTGTGATGGGTACTTGGTACTTGGTACTTGGTTTGTCTTGACTTGGTATGTCTTGGTATGTCCTTATTGCTACGTCTTGAGCTTGCGTTGGTTTTCCTTGAAGAGGAAAGGGTGATGCAGCAATAGTAGCGTAAGTATTTCTCTTAGTTTTTGAGAACCAAGGTATCAATCCAGTAGGAGGCTCCTCAAAAGTCCCACGCACCTCCACAAACAAACAAAGAACTCGCAACCAACGCAATAAAGGGATTGTCAATCCCTTCACGGCCACTTGCGAAAGTGAGATCTAATAAAGATAGTAAGATAAGATAAATATATTTATGGTATTTTATAATATAGATGCCAAAAGTAAAGATGCAAATAAAAGTAAATAGGAAGCAAATATGGTAAGAGATAGACCCGGGGGCCATAGGTTTCACTAGTGGTTTCTCTCAAGATAGCATAAGTATTACGATGGGTGAACAAATTACTGTCGAGCAATTGATAGAAAAGCGAATAATTATGAGATTATCTAGGCATGATCATGTATATAGGCATCACGTCCGCAACAAGTAGACCGACTTCTGCCTGCATCTACTACTATTACTCCACGCATCGACCGACTCCTGCCTGCATCTAGAGTATTAAGTTCATAAGAACAGAGTAACGCCTTAAACAAGATGACATGATGTAGAGGGATAAACTCAAGCAATATGATATAAACCCCATCTTGTTATCCTCGATGGCAACAATACAATACGTGCCTTGCAACCCTTTCTGTCACTGGGTAAGGACACCGCAAGATTTGAACCCAAAGCTAAGCACTTCTCCCATGGCAAGAAAGATCAATCTAGTAGGCCAAACCAAACTGATAATTCGAAGAGACTTGCAAAGATAACTCAATCATACATAAAAGAATTCAGACAAGATTCAAATATTATTCATAGATAAACTTGATCATAAACCCACAATTCATCGGATCTCGACAAACACACCGCAAAAAGAGTTTACATCGAATAGATCTCCACAAGAGAGGGGGAGAACATTGTATTGAGATCCAAAAAGAGAGAATAAGCCATCTAGCTAATAACTATGGACCCGTAGGTCTGTGGTAAACTACTCACAACTCATTGGAGGGGCTATGGTGTTGATGTAGAAGCCCTCCGTGGTCGATTCCCCCTCCGGCAGAACCCTGGCGAAGGCTCCAAGTTGGGATCTCGCGAATACAGAAGGTTACGGTGGTGGAAATTGTGTTTCGTTGGCTCCCTGGATGTTTTCGGGGTACGTAGGATTATATAGGAGGAAGAAGTACGTCGGTGGACGCCCGAGGCTCCCACGAGACAGGAGGGCGCCCCTCGGGCGTCCACCGACATACTTCTTCCTCCTATATATTCTTTAAGCCTACGTACCACCCTCCTATCTCGTGGGAGCCTCGGATGCTTCTTGACTTGCACTCCAAGTCCTCTGGATCACGTTCGTTCCAAAAATCACGCTCCCGAAGGTTTCATTCCGTTTGGACTCCGTTTGATATTCCTTTTGTTCGAAATACTGAAATAGGCAAAAAAACAGCAATACGGGCTGGGCCTCCGGTTAGTAGGTTAGTCCCAAAAATGATATAAATGTGTAAAATAAAGCCCATAAACATCCAAAAGGGGTAATATAATAGCATGGAACAATAAAAAATTATAGATACGTTGGAGACGTATCAGTCAAACACATAGCTGCTGGTACATACCCTCAGCCCCGAGGGTGAACTACTCCCTCCTCGTCATGGAGAGCGCTGGGATGATGAAGATGGCCACCGGTGAGGGATTCCCCCTCCGGAAGGGTGCCGGAATAGGCTCCCGAGAGGTTTTTGGTGGCTACAGAGGCTTGCGGTGGCGGAACTCTCGATCTATCTTCGTATTCGATGGTTTTAGGGTATATGGGAATATATAGGCGAAAGAAGTCGGTCGGGGGAGCCACGAGGGGCCCACGAGACAGGGGGGCGCGCCCCCGGGGGGTGGGCGCGCTCTCCTATCTCCTTGCCTCCTCGAAGCTTCCCTGGCTTATTCTCCAAGTCTCCCGGATCATGTTCGTTCGAAAAATCACGCTCCCGAAGGTTTCATTCCGTTTGGACTCCGTTTGATATTCATTTTCCTCGAAACGCTGAAATAGGCAATAAAACAGCAATATGGGCTGGGCCTCCGGTTAATAGGTTAGTCCCAAAATTAATATAAAAGTGTATAATAAAGCCCATAAACATTCAAAACAGATAATAATATAGCATGAATGCTTCATAAATTATAGATACGTTGGAGACGTATCAGCATCCCCAAGCTTAATTCCTGCTCATCCTCGAGTAGGTAAATGATAAAAGAAAGGATTTATGAAGTGTGAATGCTAGCAGGTGCACAAGTTTTGATCAATGATAATTTCAATCACCTTTTCTAGCATGATTATATGTCATAACAGTAGTTCATCTCATAAAACTTCTCAAGATCAATTAACAAGCTATTCACATGTTAAAGCATAGACCATAAACTTTCTTGAAAACTAGCAAACTTCATTTTTAGTTCATCTTATTTTCAGGAAGGGTCTATGTCAGAGCTTTGATTTAGCAAACTCCACATACTCAACTATCATATAGTCTTCTATAATTGCTAACACTCACGCAATACTTATGGTTATGGAGTTTTAATCGGACACTGAGAAAGATAGGGGCTTATAATTTCGCCTCCCAATGTATTCACCTTTGGGTGATGTCAACAATAATAGTTCATGCTAACTTACATCCAATTGAATATATATATCAAGATCTTTCCAACACGAGGTGCTTGCCAAAGGATAAAATGAAAAAGGGAAAGGTGAAGATCACCTTGACTCTTGCATAAAGTAAAAGACATAAAGTAAAAGATAGGCCCTTCGCAGAGGGAAGCAGAGGTTGTCATGCGCTTTTATTGTTGGATGCACAAAATCCTAATGCAAAAGAATGTCACTTTATATTGCCACTTGTATATGGACCTTCATTATGCAGTCTGTCGCTTTTATTGCTTCCATAACAATATCGTATAAAGCTTATTTTCTTCACACTAATAGATCATACATATTTAGAGAGAAATTTTTATTGCTTGCACCGATGACAACTTACTTGAAGGATCTTACTCAATCCATATGTAGGTATGGTGGACTCTCATGGCAAAACTGGGTTTAAGGATATTTGGAAGCACAAGTAGTATATCTACTTGGTGCAAGGAATTTTGGCTAGCATGAGGGGGAAAGGCAAGCTCAACATGTTTGAATGATCCATGACAATATACTTTAACTAAGATGTGAGAAAACATAAACCATTACGTTGTCTTCCTTGTCCAACATCAACTCTTTAGCATGTCATACTTAATGAGTGATCACAATTATAAAAGATGTCTAAGATAGTATATTTATACGTGGAATCTCTCTTCCTTCAATATTCTTTCATGAATTGTTCAAATGACCAATACAATGCTTGCTAACCTTCAATAAATTTACAACCTCTACTTCTTAGATGTGAAGTCATTACTCCCCATGGGGTAAGCAAATGAAACATATATAAATTCAGATTTATGACAATCAACTCATTCAACCATTTACTCATAGGATATAAGTGAAGCACACGAGTAAATGACAAACTACTCCAAAAAGATATAAGTGAAGATCAATGAGTAGCTAAATAATTATGTAACTATGTGAAGACTCCCTCTCATTTAAGAATTTCAGATCTTCGTATTTTATTCAAACAGCAAGCAAAACAAAATAGAATGACATTGCAAGGATAGCACAACTCATGTGAAGAAGCAAAAACTTAGGCTCAACTGATACTAACCGATAGTGGTTGAAGAAGAAAGGTGGGATGCCTACCAGGGCATCCCCAAGCTTAGATGCTTGAGACTTCTTGAAATATTATCTTGGGGTGCCTTGGGCATCCCCAAGCTTGAACTTTTGTGTATCCTTAGTTCCTCTCATATCATGGTTTCTCTATTTTTCAAAAGCTTCGTCCACAACAAACTCAACAAGAACTCGTGAGATAGGTTAGTATAAACCAATGCAAAACCTTATCGTTTTCTACTGTAAAAAATTACTAAAATTATTATTCAACATTGCATACTAAATTCCTCTGCATATTTAATACTCCTATCCTCAAATAGAATCATTAAACAAGCAAACATATGCAAACATTGCAAACATAACAGCAATCTGCCAAAACAGTTTAGTCTGTAAAGAATGCAAGAGTACCAATACTTCCCTAACTCCAAAAATTATGAGAAAAATACTACGATGTAGAAGATGTATCAGAGCTCAATATGCAAAAAGTTTCAACATCTCTGACTTTTCTAGCGAATTTTTGCAACAGCGGTAAACTTTCTGTTTTCAAACAGCAACATGTATACTAGCAGAATAAGCATGGTAAAGGCTATCCTTGACATTTTATTGAAAATATAGATGCAAAACACTATTCTAAATAACATCAACCAAATACTAACAAAATAAAATGACGCTCCAAGCAAAACACATATCATGTGGTGAATAAAAATATAGCTCCAAGTAAAGTTACCGATGAACGAAGACGAAAGAGGGGATGCCATCCGGGGCATCCCCAAGATTAGGCTCTTGGTTTTCCTTGAATATTACCTTGGGGTGCCTTGGGAATCCCCAAGGCTCTTACCACACCTTATTCCATAGTCCATCGAATCTTTACCCAAAACTTGAAAACTCCACAACACAAAACTCAACAGAAAACTCGTAAGCTTCGTTAGTATAAGAAAATAAAACCACCACTTAGGTACTGTAATGAACTCATTATAAATTCATATTGGTGTAATATCTACTGTATTCCAACTTCTCTATGGTTCATACCCTCCGACACTACTCATAGATTCATCAAAATAAGCAAACAACACATAGAAAACAGAATCTGTCAAAAACAGAACAGTCTGTAGTAATCTGTATCAAACGTTTACTTATGGAACTCCAAAATTCCTACCAAATTAGGAAGTCCTAAGCAATTTGTGTACCAATCCATATCAAAAAGAATCAGATCAAAAAAACATTTCTGTGAATTATCAAAACTAATTTACTGGGTGCAAAAGTTTCTGATTCTCAGCAGGATCAACACAACTATCACCGTAAGCTATCCTAAAGGTCTTACTTGGCACTTTATTGAAATAAAAGATATAAAACAGGGATTACTACAGTAGCATAATCATGTGAACACACAAAAACAGTAAGGATAAATATTGGGTTGTCTCCCAACAAGCTCTTTTCTTTAATGCCTTTCTAGCTAGGCATGATGATGACAATGATGCTCACATAAAAGATAAGAATTGAAACATAATGGGAGCATCATGAAGCATATGACTAGCACATTTAAGTCTAACCCACTTCCTATGCATAGGAATTTTTTGAGCAAACAACTTATGGGAACAATAATCAACTAGCATAGGAAGGCAAAACAAGCATAACTTCAAAACTTTAAGCACATAGAGAGGAAACTTGATATTATTGCAATTCCTACAAGCATATATCCCTCCCTCATAATAATGTTCAGTAGCATCATGAATGAATTCAACAATATAACCAGCACCTAAATCATTCTTTTCATGATCTACAAGCATAGAAAATTTACTACTCTCCACATAAGCAAAATTCTTCTTATTCGGAATAGCGGGAGTATCATAAGAGACTTGAATACTAAAAATTGTTTCCACATTAAAAGAGTAATGTTCAGAAAAAAGGGTAATCATAATCATGACAAGTTTTATAAATATAATCATCACTACTTTTTATAGCATAAGTTTCATCACAATAATCATCATAAGTAGCAACTTCGTTCTCATCATAATCGATTGAAACCTCTCCCAAGATAGTGGAATCACTAAATAAAGTTGACACTCTTCCAAATCCACTTCGTATTCATCACAATAAAATTCAACATCCTCCAAAATAGTGGGGTCACTACTTCCTAAAGTTGACACTCTTCCAAACCCACTTTCATCAATATAATCATCATAGGTAAGAGGCATGCTATTATCATAACAACTTTGCATATCAAAACTTGGGATGCTAAAAATATCATCTTCATTAAAGGTAGCATCCCAAAGCTTGGGACAAACATTAATTTAATCAAATATATTCTCAAATATTTCATCCTTATCAAACATAGCTTCCCCAAGCTTGGGCCTTTTCATATCATAAGCATAATCACTCTCATCATTAAAAATATGGATAGCACCAATAATATAGCAATTATCATCATCATAATGAGTAGTAGGAGCACCATCATTAGGGAGGGATACCTTTTTACCTTTGTTGCTCCTTCTTTTCTTTTTTTTTCTTCACATTATGTGTGGGTTCAACCTTCTTCTTTGAGCTCCTTATTGACGAGATTGGTTGAATAGAAACCTCCTCCTCGTTACCTGATTCATCATAAGAAATAATAGGAGGATATTGGGAAGTCTCTTCCCTTTCATTAGTATTCTCATCATCTTCTATTTGATTTCTTTTCTTTAGGTGATTGGAAATACAAGGATTTTCAATACAATTCACCGCACAAAACAAATAAATCTCCTCCAAATCAATATCAAGGAAATGCTCAAGATTAAATTTTGGAATAAGCTTAGTTGCACGTTTCAATTCTTCATAACCCAAAAGCAAACTAAGTTCATTATGATGAGCAAGGGAGATCAAATCATCACAATTTTTGGACATGATTCGATCATGAAACAATTTGCATTGTTGATGTAAATGACCACGTTCATTGCAAAGTTCACAACGGTAAAGATATCCAAATTTTTAGCACTAACATTAAGCCTTTCTTGCAACCCTTTAGTTTCTAAACACTTATGCCTCTTGCAATATCTATTTTCCCTATTTGGTGTACTTGCAAACCCAATCCACTCCACAAAAATCGACATGCTTATAAGAGATATTTTCATCATAACTAGTGAAATCATCATTAGTACTATGGATATTCAAAGAGTTCATACTAACAACATTGCAATCATGCTCATAATTCAAAGATTTAGTATCAAGCATTTTATAGATTTCTTCTTCTAGCACTTGAGCACAATTTTCCTTTTCATCATACTCACGAAAGATATTAAAAAGATGAAGCATATGAGGCAAACTCAATTCCATTTTTTTGTAGTTTTCTTTTATAAACTAAACTAGTGATAAAACAAGAAACAAAAGAATACAATTGCAAGATCTAAAGATATACCTTCAAGCACTCACCTTCCTGGCAACGGCGCCAGGAAAGAGCTTGATGTCTACTACACAACCTTCTTCTTGTAGACGTTGTTGGGCCTGCAAGTGCACAGGTTTGTAGGACAGTAGCAAATTTCCCTCAAGTGGATGACCTAAGGTTTATCAATCCGTGGGAGGCGTAGGATGAAGATGGTCTCTCTCAAGCAACCATGCAACCAAATAACAAAGAGTCTCTTGTGTCCCGAACACACCCAATACAATGGTAAATTGTATAAGTGCACTAGTTTGGCGAAGAGATAGTGATACAAGTGCAATATGGATGGTAGATAAAGGTATTTGTAATCTGAAAATATAAAACCAGCAAGGTAACTAATGATAAAAGTGAGCGTAAGCCGTATTCCAATGATAGGAAATAAGGCATAGGGTTCATACCTTCACTAGTGCAAGTTCTCTCAACAATAATAACATACTTGGATCATATAACTATCCCTCAACATTCAACAAAGAGTCACTCCTAAGCCACTAATAGCGGAGAAAAAATGAAGAGATTATGGTAGGGTACGAAACCACCTCAAAGTTATTCTTTCGGATCGATCTATTCAAGAGTTCCTAGTAAAATAACATGAAGCTATTCTTTCCGTTCAATCTATCATAGAGTTTATACTAGAATAACACCTTAAGACACAAATCAACCAAAATCCTAATTTCACCTAGATACTCCATTGTCACCTCAAGTATCTGTGGGCATGATTATACGATATGCATCACACAATCTCAGATTCATCTATTCAACTAACACAAAGTACTTCAAAGAATGCCCCAAAGTTTCTACCGGAGAGTCAAGACGAAAACGTGTGCCAACCCCTATGCATAGGTTCATGGGCGGAACCCGCAAGTTGATCACCAAAACATACATCAAGTTGATCACATGATATCCCATTGTCACCACAGATAAGCACGGCAAGACATACATCAAGTGTTCTCAAATCCTTAAAGACTCAATCCGATAATACAACTTCAAAGGGAAAACTCAATTCATCACAAGAGAGTAGAGGGGGAGAATCATCATAAGATCCAACTATAATAGCAAAGCTTGCGATACATCAAGATCGTGCCATAGAGAGAACACGAGAGAGAGAGGTCAAACACATAGCTACTGCTACATACTGATACGTCTCCAACGTGTCTATAATTTTTGATTGTTCCATGCTATTATATTACCCCTTTTGGTTGTTTATGGGCTTTATTTTACACATTTATATTATTTTTGGGACTAACCTACTAACCGGAGGCCCAGCCCGTATTGCTGTTTTTTTGCCTATTTCAGTATTTCGAAGAAAAGGGATATCAAACGGAGTCCAAACGGAATGAAACCTTCGGGAGCGTGATTTCTGGAACGAACGTGATCCGGAGAGCTTGGAGTGCAAGTCAAGAAGTAGCCGAGGCCCCCACGAGATAGGAGCCCCCCCCCTTGTAGGGCCCGCCCCCTGTCTCGTGGGCCCCTCGGGCAGCCACCGATGTACTTCTTCCTACGTACCCCAAAAACATCCAGGGGCACCACGAAACACAATTTCCACCACCGTAACCATCTGTATCCGCGAGATCCCATCTTGGAGCCTTCGCCGGCACTCTGCCGGAGGGGGAATCGACCATGGAGGGCCTCTACATCAACATCCTTGCCCCTCTGATGAGTTGTGAGTAGTTTACCACAGACCTACGGGTCCATAGTTATTAGCTAGATGGCTTCTTCTCTCTTTTTGGATCTCAATACAATTTTCTCCCCCCATCTCGTGTGGAGATCTATTCAATGTAAACTCTTTTTGCGGTGTGTTTGTCGAGATCCGATGAATTGTGGGTTTATGATCAAGTTTATCTATGAATAATATTTGAATCTTCTCTGAATTCTTTTATGTATGATTGAGTTATCTTTGCAAGTCTCTTCGAATTATCAGTTTGGTTTGGCCTACTAGATTGGTCTTTCTTGCCATGGGAGAAGTGCTTAGCTTTGGGTTCAATCTTGCGGTGTCCTTACCCAGTGACAGAAAGGGTTGCAAGGCACGTATTGTATTGTTGCCATCGAGGATAACAAGATGGGGTTTATATCATATTGCATGAGTTTACCCCTCTACATCATGTCATCTTGCTTAATTCGTTACTCTGTTCTTATGAACTTAATACTCTAGATTCATGCTGGATAGCAGTCGATGTGTGGAGTAATAGTAGTAGATGCAGGCAGGAGTCGGTCTACTTCTTATGGACGTGATGCCTATATACATGATCATGCCTAGATAATCTCATAACTATGCGCTTTTCTATCAATTGCTTGACAGTAATTCGTTCACCCACCGTAATACTTATGCTATCTTGAGAGAAGCAACTAGTGAAACCTATGGCCCCCGGGTCTATCTCTTATCATATTTGCTTTTAATCTACTTTTATTTGCATCTTTACTTTTTGCATCTATATTATAAAATACCAAAAATATATTTATCTTATCATACTATCTTTATTAGATCTCACTTTCGCAAATGGCCATGAAGGGATTGACAACCCATTTATTGCGTTGGTTGCGAGTTCTCAGTTTGTTTGTGTAGGTGTGTGGGACTTTGTAGGAGCCTCCTACTGGATTGATACCTTGGTTCTCAAAACTGAGGGAAATACTTACGCTACACTTGCTGCATCACTCTCTCCTCTTCGAGGAAAACCAACGCAAGCTCAAGACGTAGCAAGGAGGATTTCTGGCGCCGTTGCCGGAGAGGTCTTCGCTCAAGTCAAGACATACCAAGTACCCATCACAAACCCATCTCCCTCGCATTTACATTATTTGCCATTTGCCTCTCGTTTTCCTCTCCCCCACTTCACCCTTGCCGTCTTATTCGCCCTCTCTTTCCCAATCTCCTCCTCTCTTTTTCTCTTGCCCTTTTTTCTGTTGCTCGTGTGCTAGTTCGTTTACCTTGTCGTCATGGCTAGTCCTCCTATCCTTATTCTCACTCTTGAACAACAAATTCTCAATTTTAAGCAAAGGGAGAGGGAAAGTTTAAAACTCGCTTGGCATAGAATTTGCAATGCCCAATATAAAGCTACTAGGAAGCTTGCTACTTCCGTTCTTCTCCGCAATTTTTATGTAGGCATTACTCCTTGGAATAGGTGTGTTCTTGATATTGCTACCGGAGGTGATTTTATGAGTAGCCATACTTTTGATGCTTATAATGTTATGTTAGATTTGTTCGGGCCACCACCTCTTTTGGTTAATGGGACGGTTTTAACTTTGGAACATGTGATGCAACGGCTTGATATCATTGAAAATAAAATTGCCACTATTGAGTTGATTGAAAATTTAGATAAAAAGATTCATAATCACATTACCCAATTTGGGTCTAGGCTTGGAGTTACTTTGAAATATCTTAAAGAAAAAGAACCCATAGTCAATGAAAAAATAGATCTAGACTCTGCTAGAATCAGTAAACTTGAGGATATTATTACAAACTTGGGTTCCATGTTTTCCCCCATGAAAAACACTCCAAAACCCCCTACTAAAACTACCAAGTTTATTTATGTTCGTAAAAATAAGGATGAATCTTCTAGTAAGGGAGATGCGGATCTCAAATCCATAAGTGTTCTTCCCAATTGTCTCTCTATCGTTAAGAAACCTTTTGCTACCAATGAATTTCTTGAATTTTTGCCTAAAGGTTTAGCCATTGCTAAAAGGGGAGAAATCCTTATAGATCACAAGTGCTCTATTGACAAATCTAGTGCCAAAGATGGCACTACTTAGATCTATCTTTGCTTTTATGCCTAGCTAGGGGCGTTAAACGATAGCGCTAGTTGGGAGGCAACCCAATTTTTCTTTATGTTTTTTTGCTCCTGTTTAATAATAAATCTTGCATCTACCTTCTGTTTAGATGTGTTTTCTTTTAGTTAGTGTTTGTGCCAAGTAGAACCAATAGGATAACCTACGATGATAGTTGATTTGATTCTGCTGAAAAACAGAAACTTTGCACGCACGAATATAATTTTGTTAAATCATAGGAACGCGCTTTTGTGTTGATTCTTTTTGCTTCTCTTCAATAAACAAATTGTCCAGGACTTCCTATTTTGGTAGGAGTTTTAGAGTTCCAGAAGTTTGCGTTAGTTACAGATTGCTACAGACTGTTCTGTTTTTGACAGATTCTCTTTTACGTGTGTTGTTTGCTTATTTCAATGCATCTATGGCTAGTAAATTAGTTTATAAACCATAAGGAAGTTGGAATACAGTAGGTTTAACACCAAAATAAATAAAGAATGAGTTCATTGCAGTACCTTATGTGGTGGTTTTGTTTTCTTTCACTAACGGAGCTTATAAGATTTCCTGTTGAGTTTTGTGTTGTGAAGTTTTCAAGTTTTGGGTAAAACTTTTATGGACTATGGAATAAGGAGTGGTAAGAGCCTAAGCTTGGGGATGCCCAAGGAACCCCAAGATATTCAAGAATAGCCAAAAGCCTAAGCTTGGGGATGCCCAGGGAAGGCATCCCCTCTTTCGTCTTCGTCCATTGGTAACTTTACTTGGAGCTATATTTTTATTCACCACATGATATGTGTTTTGCTTTGAGCGTCATGTATTATATTAGTCTTTGCTTTTTAATTTACCACAATCATCCTTGCTGTACACACCTTTTGGGAAAAGCCTATTTGATTAGAATTTGCTAGGATACTCTATGTGCTTCACTTATATCTTTTGAGCTTGATAGTTTTTGCTCTAGTGCTTCACTTATATCTTTTAGAGCACGGTGGTGTCTTAATTTTGAAGAAATTGCTAGTCTCTCATGCTTAACTTATATCTTTTTGAGAGTCTTTTAGAACAGCATGGTATTTGCTATGGTCATAAAGTTGGTCCTAGAATGATGAGCATCCAAGTTAGGTATAATAAAAACTATCATAGAAAAAGAATTGGATGATATGATCAACTTGATGCTTGATAATTGTTTTGAGGTATAAAGTTAGTAATGTTAGGGTCACGCTAGTGGGTAATTATGAAATTGAGAAATACTTTTGTTGAAGTTGGCAAGTCCCGTAGCATGCCCATATGGTAAAAGTTGTGTGACAAATTTGTTGCATGAGGTGCTCTTTTGAGTGTCTTCCTTATGAGTGGAAGTCGGGGACGAGCGATGGTCTTTTCCTACCAATCTATCCCTCTTGGGGCATGCATAGTTGTACTTTGCTTCGAGGGCTAAGTAGGATTTTGCAATAAGTATATGAGTTCTCTTTTGACTAAGTGAGTCCATGGACATAGGCACACTCATCCTTTTTACGTTGCTAGCCTTTATTATTACCGTGCAACTTTCGCCGGTATCATAAACCCCTTATTTACCTTCCTCAAAACAGCCACCATACCTACCTATTATGGCATTTCCATAGCCATTCCGAGATATATTGGCATGCAACTTTCCACCGTTCCGTTTATTATGACACGTTCCATCATTGTCATATTGCTCTTTGCATGATCATGTAGTTGACATCGTATTTGTGGCAAGGCCACTTTCATAATTTTCATACGAGTCGCTCTTGATTCATTGCATATCCCGGTACACCGCCGGAGGGATTCATATAGAGTCATATCTTGTTCTAGCCTTGAGTTATAATTCTTGAGTTGTAAATCCATAAAAGTGTGATGATCTTCATTATTAGAGCATTGTCTTAGTGAGGAAAGGATGATGAAGGCTATGATTCCCCCACAAGTCGGGATGAGATTACGAACTTTACAAAAGAAATGAGAAAAGAAAAAAAAAGGAGAAAGGCCAAAAAGAAAAAAAAGAAAGGCCAAAGAAAAAAAAAGAAGAAAGAAAAAAAAAGAAAAATGAAAATGAGAGAAAAAGAGAGAAGGGACAATGCTACTATCTCTTTTTCCACACTTGTGCTTCAAAGTAGCACCATAATCTTCATGATAGAGATTCTCCTATGTTGTCACCTTCATATACTTGGTGGGGATTTTTCATTATAAAACTTGGCTTGTATATTCCAATGATGGGCTTCCTCAAAATGCCCGAGGTCTTCGTGAGCAAGCAAGTTGGATGCACACCCACTTAGTTTCTTTTGTTGAGCTTCCATATATTTATAGCTCTAGTGCATCCATTGCATGGCAATCCCTACTCACTCACATTGATATCTATTGATGGGCACCTCTATATAGCCCGTTGATACGCCTAGTTGATGTGAGACTATCTTCTCCCTTTTTGTCCTCACAACCACCACCATATACCAGCATAGTGTTATGTCCATGGCTTACGCTCATGTATTGCGTAAGAGTTGAAAATGCTGAAGCACGTTAAAAAGTATGAAACAATTGCTCGGCTCGTCATCGGGGTTGTGCATGATGGGAGTATTTTGTGTAATGAAAATGAAGCATGGCCTAACCATATGATTTTGTAGGGATAAGCTTTCTTTGGCTATGTTATTTTGATAGGACATGATTATTTGTTAGTATGCTTTGAAGCATTATTATTTTTATGTTTTATAAGCTTTTATTTTGAATCATTTGGATCTGAACATTCATGCCACAATAAAGAAAATTACATTGAGAATTATGCTAGGTAGCATTCCACATCAAAAATTTCTTTTTTATCATTTACCTACTCGAGGACGAGAAGGAATTAAGCTTGGGGATCCTTGATACGTCTCCAATGTATCTATAATTTTTTATTGTTCCATGCTATTATATTACCCCTTTTGGATGTTTATGGGCTTTATTTTACACATTTATATCATTTTTGGGACTAACCTACTAACCGGAGACCCAGCCCATATTGTTGTTTTTTGCCTATTTCAGTATTTCAGAGAAAAGGAATATCAAACGGAGTCCAAACGGAATGAAACCTTCGGGAGCGTGATTTTTGGAACGAGCGTGATCCGGAGAGCTTGGAGTGCAAGTCAAGAAGCAGCCGAGGCCCCCACGAGATAGGAGGCTGCCCCCCCCCTATAGGGCGCGCCCCCTTGTCTCGTGGGCCCCTCGGGCAGCCACCGACGTACTTCTTCCTCCTATAAATACATGCGTACCCCGAAAACATCCAGGGGCACCACGAAACACAATTTCCACCACCATAACCTTCTGTATCCGCGAGATCCCATCTTGGAGCCTTCATCGGCACTTTGCCGGAGGGGGAATCGACCATGGAGGGCCTCTACATCAACATCCTTGCCCCTCTGATGAGTTGTGAGTAGTTTACCACAGACCTACGGGTCCATAGTTATTAGCTAGATGGCTTCGTCTCTCTTTTTGGATCTCAATACAATGTTCTCCCCCTCTCTTGTGGAGATCAATTCGATGTAAACTCTTTTTGCGGTGTGTTTGTCGAGATCTGATGAATTGTGGCTTTATGATCAAGTTTATCTATGAATAATATTTGAATCTTGTCTGAATTCTTTTATGTATGATTGAGTTATCTTTGCAAGTCTCTTCGAATTATCAGTTTGGTTTGGCCTACTAGATTGATCTTTCTTGCCATGGGAGAAGTGCTTAGCTTTGGGTTCAAATCTTGCGGTGTCCTTACCCAGTGACAGAAAGGGTTGCAAGGCACGTATTGTATTGTTGCCATCGAGGATAACAAGATGGGGTTTATATCATATTGCATGAGTTTATCCCTCTACATCATGTCATCTTGCTTAATGCGTTACTCTGTTCTTATGAACTTAATACTCTAGATGCATGCTGGATAGCGGTCGATGTGTGGACTAATAGTAGTAGATGCAGGCAGGAGTCGATCTACTTGTTATGGACGTGATGCCTATATACATGATCATGCCTAGATAATCTTATAACTATGCGCTTTTCTATCAATTGCTCGACAGTAATTCGTTCACCCACCGTAATACTTATGCTATCTTGAGAGTAGCCACTAGTGAAACCTATGGCCCCCGGGTCTATCTCTTATCATATTTGCTTTTAATCTACTTTTATTTGCATCTTTACTTTTTGCCTCTATATTATACAATACCAAAAATATATTTATCTTATCATACTATCTTTATTAGATGTCACTTTCGCAAGTGGCCGTGAAGGGATTGACAACCCCTTTATTGCGTTGGTTGCGAGTTCTCAATTTGTTTGTGTAGGTGCGTGGGACTTTTGAGGAGCCTCCTACTGGATTGATACCTTGGTTCTCAAAACTGAGGGAAATACTTGCGCTACACTTGCTGCATCACCCTCTTCTCTTCGCTAGTTTTTTTAAATAATACATTTTTTTATTAAATTTCGCAAATATTACACTGATAAATTTATTTTCAAAAATATTAGTCAATCAGCTTTCAGCAGGCCGAGTGAGACTAGTCAGCCCACAGCTGGCCGACAGGGCCTTATCAGCCTACTACTGGCCGACAGGAGGTCAATCAGCCACGTGCGGGCCGACTAGTGGCCGGACCACGTCCCTCCACTCCCTGTCGGCGCGGGCTGGGTCACGGGCGCCCCAGTCGGCCAGCTGCCGACCGATCAGCCAGCTGCAGGCCGACAGGGAGCGGGCCCGCAGCGCTGCCTCCTTTTTCTTTCCATTCTCCTTCTCCTTTCCTTCCCCACCTCACGCAACACAACATCTCTCTGTTCTTCTTCCTTCCTCCTCTCTCCAACACGAAATAGCTCCAATTAATACACCAAAATGACCCGGTTTTTTGCGGATTTGGCACCGTGAATAGGTTCTACTTAGCTAGAGGAGCCAAAAGAGACCTCGATCTACTGACGGGGTAGCTTGTGGTGGTTGTGGTGAAGATTTTGTTGGAGCATTTTGTCAGCTCATTTGTGGAGGTTGTGGAGGCGGAGGTGGAGGTTGTGGCGGTGGTGGAGGTGGAGGTGGTGGTGGAGGTGAAGCTGCGGGAGTTTGGTGGAGTTTCTGGCTCCGGTTCCGGTGATTGAAGGCCGCCGTTCGTCGTTCGCGTGCACGCTTCAAGGGTATATTTCAGCAAACATTTATTTTTCGAAGTTGCGTGCAATTATTGTTATTTGCTCGAGTAGTAAACGTAAATATTTAGGTGGTCGTGGTGAGCATTTTATTTTCCCGTTTCGGTTAGAATTTTATTTAGATGTCAACTAATTGGTTGCGTAAAAATGTGTAGTTGCTCCCGTAATATTTCGGACTATATGAATAGTATTTGCTCGTGTAGTAAACGTAAATATTTAGGTGGTCTTGGTGAGCATTTTATTTTCCCGTTCCGGTTTCGGTGAGCATTTTATTTAGATGTCAACTAATTAGTTGTGAAAATGTGCAGTTGCTCCGGTAATATTCCGGACTATATATGGATGTGTACGATTTAGGATTGTCAATATTTGTAGTTGCTCCGGTTAAATCCGTAATATAGGCAGGCAGTCAAATATTAAAATCTTTCGTGGTGAGCATTTTATTTTCCCAATCCGGTTCCGGTGAGCATTTTATTTAGATGTCAACTAATTAGTTGTGTAAAAATGTGTAGTTGCTCCGGTAATATTCCGGACTATATGTGGATGTGTAGTATTTAGGCGTGTCAATATTTGTAGTTGCTCCGGTAATATGTGGATGTGTAGTGCCTAATATTTGTTAGTGAGGGTATTTTAAGTTGTTGCTTAATAATTGTATTTCGTTGTGAAAAAAAATAGGTGAGCCGAGATGTCTGATGTAGTGAACATCAGATTTTACTACGGTCCTGGTACTGTCCAAACAACTGAGATGGGAGCTGATCTGAGTGAATTTACTCACATAGAGGTGCCAATGAGCGCACCTCAAACATGGTCTGTCAGTCAGTTGAAAGAATGGATTGCGGCAAGTTTAGGTCTTAATACTGAAACACACACCGTCGGTGTTCATGCATTGTGGACACCGTCAAGTACAATAATTTACTTTTATTTAAGGCCAATAGAGAAAGACTCTGATTGGGTGCGGTGGTTACAAGGTTGTGAACGAAGGGGATGCAATCATATTGCTTTAGTGCTTCCCATCGTGAAGGGGGTCACTGCACATGAAGGCCAAGGTGGCAACGATCCTGGGCAGAGCAGTGTAGGTAGGCGGCTATCTATGTCAAATGCTGGAGATGATGGTTACGAACAAGGACAGAGCAGTCAGGTAGGAGGAGGAAATGCTTATGGTTATGAACCAGGGCAGAATAGTCGGGTAGAAGGAGGAAATGCCGATGGTGAATACAATGGCGAGGTTGACGCTGACGAGGTAGATGGGCACATGCAGGACCAGATGGAAGAAGAAGACACTGATGTTGAAAGGGGTTATGCCGATGATTCTGACGAGTCAGATGAAGAACAAAATGCAGCGGAGGTCCCAAATCCTGCATGGTGGAATCATGACTTCTCATCTGCAATGACAGTGAATGATGGACATGATTCAGCCTGGCAATATCATCAGAACAATATTGCAACGGGTGCTATGTATCCGAACAAGCAAGCCTTGAAGGATGCAATAATTAATTGGGCAATGTCCACGCAAGGGTTTTCACAACTCAGGTGTCCAGTCAGAAATTCCTGACAATGGTATGCAAGAACGCAGATTGTCCCGCTAGGGTGCACGGCTTTCTCCCTAAGTATGGCACAAGTTGGGTGATAAGTGACTTAGTTAATCACACTTGTCTTATTCCCTGCATCCCTCAAGATCATGCCAACCTTTCATCCACGCTTATTGCTCGGTTGTTTTACGATGAGATAGTGCAGGGCAAAGCTATGGAAGTGAAGGTAGTCCAGACAAAAGTCTTTGCCAGGTTCAAGTACAGAATTTCTTATGGAAAGGCTTGGAGGGCTAAGCATGCGGCGCTTGAGAGGAGATTTGGTTCTTATTTTGATGCATATGACTCTGTTGTCCAGCTCCTCCACACCCTGCGGAAGGTAGCCCTATACGGAAGCAGCCATACAAGCGAGATACCCTGGTGGTATGTCCGTGCTATGCACAAGGGACCGAGATTACTGGATGACAAAATCAAAAATCATCTTTAATGTCTTCGTTGAGGAGATGGCACAACAGAGGGTTATGAGACAATTTGGTCTTCTGCAGTTGGAGCTGCCTCCCCCTATAGAGAACCCGGTGCCATACCACATCCACAGGTATTAACCAGTTTTCAATGTTCCATTATCTTTCATAGTACTCCATTTGAAGCTTTAGGTGATTGTTGAACACACACCACAATTTTAGGACAACAAGGAAGGGCGTGACTAGGACAACTGCTGAGTGGCTAGTAAGACTAGAGCCGTATGTTATAGAATGGGAGACAGCAAACACAAATCTATGGCACGAGAATAATAATTTTGAACTCAATGAATTCAATCTCTATTTGCGGCCCTACATGAGCGGAACACGGTTACGCATCGTTGAGCACTCTCACCCAGAGGAGATACCTGATCCTACTCCGTCAGATACGTACCCGAGCTATGATACTTCAGGCTCTAGGCAGTACGCGGTAAGATATATTTTCTTTAAGTAATGTTGTCACATACATTGGCGTGCATACTTAATAATCGTCCTGAAAATTTGCAGGCTACCTTGACACACGAACTCTACAACGACGTGACCACCTTTGGACGATCACTGTCGTCAGGACCTCTTCTTCATCACCGTCCTGTCATACAACCCTTCTTGGAACGGATGCAGAACAAAATACAGGCTGTCTACGAGGCTATCACGTGCACCCGTAGAAGCGACGTTGTTTAGCACCAACCACAGCAGCCGCGTCCCTCCATGCACCAACATCAACCACGTCCACGTCTAGCACATCAGCCGACGACCAGGCCACCCCCTCCTGAACAACCTGGCAGTTCATCGTGGCAGCACCCACAGCACTATGGTCCCACGTCAAGCTTCGTATTTTCTCCACAGCCACAGCACCACGGTCCCTTGTCGAGCTTTGTCTTTGAGCCAGAGCAGCCGTCACAGCCAGTAGGTGTGTGTCTTCATATTTATCGTTTTCAATATTAGTTCAGGCGGCATCAGACTTCATGACTTAAAGTTCCGTCGTGCAGGAGCCTATGGATATCATGCGTCTATGTCGGCATCACATGATACGTGGGGGAGTGATCATCATCCCGAGGATCACATACAGGCTCCGATGTCGCAGCACACCCACTGGATGAACATGTTTTCGACTCCTCCACCAGGCCCCACACAGGATACACAGCATGACCAGGAAGAGTCTGAGATTGCTCCGCGTCCTATTAGGGCACCTGACAGATGGGGATGGACGCCGATTCCAGATCCGCCTCCCCGCCAGGCCAGACGTCGTCACTAACGCTTCTATCTATCAGTACAGACATTACCATCTATTTATGTGTGAGACTTATGTCTATTCTATGTATGAGACAAATGACTATGTACTTATGTATGAGACATATGCCTACTCTATTTTAGTACTATGTTATCCGAACTACAACATCATATTTAGATAGAACAGAATGCTCGTACAACAAGACAGTACAAACAACTACATAGAACTACATCTAAATTAAACGGTACGTACGAGTGAACTTACAACATACAACTTAAAACTACATGAAGTCATCATCGTCATCCTCCATCGATGCAGAACTCTTGCCCTTCGACGATGAAGAACTCTTGCCCTTCGATGATGAAGAACTCTTGCCCTTCGACGATGAAGAAACCTTGCCCTTCGACGATGAAGAACTCTTGCCCTTCAAAGATGCAGAACCCGGAAGCGGCGGCATGAAGATATCATCTTCGTCCTCGCTCTCCTCAATCCATAAAGATGGATTATTTGCTGAAATCCTTCTGAAAGTTTCACTCTTCGGCACCACCACCTTCTTCCACCTTTCATGCAACCTAAGAAGTTCTTTACGTACCTCCACATAGGTCCTTTCAGGCCACCCAGACCTACGTAATTGGTGAGCCTATTCATTCATTATGGTGTCACTACCGGTGAGTTCGTCCCATGGAACTATCCTATTGTCCATCCTGAAATCAGTAGCTAGGCTCAGAAGAGTCCTGCTCATCCCAGGGTGAAAACTACGATCGAAAGGATAATGGGACATCTCAACTACACTACACTGGAATGCTTATCCAACTCCGTCTGAAGGGGGTTTTATAGGTGGCGGGAAAGAGTTGGCGGGAACATATGGCGGGAAACAGGTGGCGGGAGAAAGTTGGCGGGAACATATGGCGGGAAACGCGTGGCGGGAACATATGGCGGGAAACGGGTGGCGGGAAAGAGTTGGCGGAACATATGGCGGGAAACGAGTGGCGAAAACAAATGGCGGGAAACCGTTGGCTGGCAAACATATGCGGGGAAAAAGGGTTGCACGAAAAAACATCAGAGTTTTGAAAAACAAATCTGTAATATTGTACGGGCAAAAAAATGTAATATGGGTGCATGCACCAGTCGGCCCACAGTAGACCAATTAGTTCCAGTCGGCCCACAGTAGACCACTTAGTTCTAGTCGGCCCACAGCAGGCTGACTGGAACCTATCGGCCTACAGTTGGCCGACTGGACTTGAGCTGGCGGCCGAGAGGACACTCGGCCAGCAGCAAGCCGATAGGACGCCGGTCGGCCTGCTGTGGGCTGACTAGTTCCAGTCGGCCTACTATGGGCCGACGGTGTATTATTTTTAAAAATAATTTTTTGGGCATAATATTTGTGAAAATTAATAAAAAAATGTATTGTTTAAAAAAATTAGCCTTCTCTTCGAGGAAAACCAACACAAGCTGAAGACGTAGCACATACCCTCAGGCCCGAGGGTGAACTACTCCCTCCTCGTCATGGAGAGCGCAGGGATGATGAAGATGGCCACCTGTGAGGGATTCCCCCTCCGGTAGGGTGCCGGAACGGGCTCCCGAGAGGTTTTTGGTGGCTACAGAGGCTTGCGGTGGCGGAACTCCCGATCTACCTTCGTATTCGATGGTTTTAGGGTATATGGGAATATATAGGCGAAAGAAGTTGGACGGGGGAGCCACGAGGGGCCCACGAGACAGGGGGCACGCCCTCCTATCTCCTGGCCTCCTCGAAGCTTCCCTGGCTTGTACTCCAAGTCTCCCGGATCATGTTCATTCCAAAAATCACGCCCCCGAAGGTTTCATTCCCTTTGGACTCCGTTTGATATTCCTTTTCCTCGAAACACTGAAATAGGCAATAAAACAATAATATGGGGTGGGCCTCCGGTTAATAGGTTAGTCCCAAAAGTAATATAGAAGTGTATAATAAAGCCCATAAACATTCAAAAGAGATAATAATATAGCATGAATGCTTCATAAATTATAGATACGTTGGAGATGTATCAGGGACTGTGATGATTCCGCCACTTCCCGGCATCTTGAGGACATTGTAACCATGGTGAGTTACTGCCATGAACTTGGTCAGGGCCGGATACCCGAGGATGGCATTGTATGGCAAGCGAATGTGGGCAATGTCGAAGTCGATGAGCTCGAAACGGTAGTTCTTGCGCTGCCCGAAGGTGACAGGGAGGCGAACCTGCCCTATCGGATTGGTGGAGCCGTCAGTGACTCCTGAGAAAGGCTTGGTTGGCTGAAGTTGATCATAAGGCACTTGGAGGTTGTTGAACGCCTCGACAGACAGAACATTGAGTCCTGCGCCGCCATCGATGAGGGTCCTGGTAACTTGCACATTGCTGATGACTGGGGAACAAAGCATTAGGAGGACGCCAGCCGTAGCCGCGCACTTGAGCTGATCCGCTGAGCTGAACGTGATGGCGCACGTGGACCACCTGAGAGGGCGCGTGGCCTCGAGCTTTGGGAGGACTGCATTCACCTCGCGAGCAAACTGCTTGAAGATGCGTTGAGAGGCTGGGGCCTGGGCACCGCCCAAGATGCAAGCGATAGCACGTGGCTCCTGGAAGCCCCCAGCCCCCTCATCCTAGTGGTGGTCGTCATTCCTCCTTGGCGGTGGTGGCAGAGCAGGAAGGCCTGCGTTGCCCTGTGGGCGATCCTCGCGAGGCTGATCCCTCCAAGCCCCCTCGCGAGGTTGGTCCTGCCAGCGATCCTCGCGAGGTCGGTCACGCCACTCCTGGCGAGGGCCTCGGTCATCCCATCGTCCTGCACCTCTTCCTCCTCCTTGGGCGTAGCCTCGGTCATTGCGCTCGGGGCGTCGACCGATGCGTCCTTCTCGAATGGCCCTGAGCTCCTGGCATTCATTGGTGTTGTGGGTGTAGAGGTTGTGGTAGGCGCAGAATCGGTTGCCCTTGGACGACTCCGGCTGGTCCCTGCCGCGCTTCGTGTCTGGTTCTGCTGCGAGCACGACTGCTCCTTTGCGCTTCACGCCCTTGGCCTTGGCTTTCTTCTCTTCTGGGTCAGCAGCTGGAAGCTCGAGGAGGGAGAGACGCCCCTCCTCAGCTCTTGCGCACTTGGTCGCCAGGTTGAACAGCTCTAGGGATGTGCATAGATCCTCGTGGATAGCGAGCTCCTCCTTCATCTTGACATTGAGGACGCCGTCAGAGAACGCTAAGGTGATGGCCTCCTCAGTCACCTTGGGAATCTTGAGGCGAGCGTTGTTGAAGCGCTGGATGTACTTCTGCAAAGTTCCTCCTGGCTGCTGCTTGATGCGGCGCAGGTCACCCATGACTGGAGGACGGTCGCGAGTGCCCTCGAAGTTGGCGATGAAGCGGCTGCACATCTCATCCCAGGAGGAGATCGAGCCGGGAGGCAGGTTCAGGAGCCAGGTGCGGGTACCATCCTTGAGCGCCATGGGAAACCAACTCGCCATGACCTTTTCGTCCCCGTTGGCCACCTCGATGCCCAGCTCGTAGAGCTGCAGGAACTCCGCGGGGTCGGCAGTACCGTCGTAGCGAGGAGGCAAATCTGGCCTGAACCTGCCCGGCCATGCGACGCTGCATAACTCGGTGGTGAAGGCGTGGCAGCCTGCAGTGGCCACCGGAGCCCTTTGCAGACGCGGGGCTTGCTCATGGAGATTCCCACGCGCCGCCGCCAGGGGCAGCACGAGGTCTTGACATGCTGGCGCAGGGATGCGATCTTGACGTGCTGGAGCAGGGAGCACGCGAGCACCTTCTTGGGGACGAGGGATTTCTTGGCAGCTCCTTTCTTGTCGCGCGGGCGCTGGAAACGGTGGGTCTCGTCCAGGGAACGCGCGCCTTGAAGCCAGGGCACCTTCTTGGGGAGGAGGTGGCGGAGGCACCTCCTGAGCTGCATCGCCCATGCAGGACGGAGGGCGAGGCAGCGAGAGGGACGGTGCAGGAGAGCCCCCTGCGGTGCTGACGAGCTCGGTGATGCGAATGAGCCACTCCTCGTAGAGGTCGTCGACGGGGCGGTAGTATAGCAGCTCACGTTCCAGGAGCAACACGTCGTACGCGTCTGTGGGAGCGCGACGAGCGTGAGACGACGAACCAGCTGGAGTCAACGACGGAGTGGCGGTGCGGCCTTCCCGCCGCACCGAGGGATGCAGCAACGACGCTTGCTGCTCGTTCCCCGCCGGGCCGGTGGCGGCGTTGGCGGCAGGCAACGGGGAACGACGAGGAGGCCCACTGATGGGGGCCGTCTGGGCGACGCGGGCAGCGAGAGCAGCCCGATGCTCGGCGCGAGCTCGGTGAGCGTCCGCCATGGATGCGATAAAATGATGGAACGCGGAGCCGCGGAAAGAGGATTTTGGCACACACCTACCTGGCGCGCCAAATGTCGGATATCGGGTTCCGGCAAAACCCTTAAGGTTCGAACTCTGGGGTGCGCATGAAGATCTTCTCCCTACCGATCCACGCCCCAAAGCCTTGTCGCGGATCTAAGCTACACGATGAACAACACGAGGGACACAAGGTTTATACTAGTTCGGGCCACCGTTGTGGTGTAATACCCTACTCTAGTGTGTGGTGGTGGATTGCCTCTGGGGCTGACGATGAACAGTACAGAGGAAGAACAGCCTCGCGAGGGGTGTTCTTGTGGTGGTGTGCTTGGAGAGGAATGGTTGTCTCTGTTGGCTCTAGGTGAGATCTCGATCCGGTGCCTTCTCTACGGTGGTGGCTATCTCTATTTATAGGGGCCCTGGTCCTCTGCCCAAATATTGAGCGGGAAGGAAGCCAACAATGGCCATTTTGAAGGGGGGCAGCTAGTACAAGTTATTCTGACTAAAGTTGATCTTCGACTGCCAAAGGCACTGGCGATGACACCGTCTTGGGCTCCACGGTGACCTCCATCCTGCCGCTCTGCTGGTCTTGGTCTCATTGCACCAATATGGTAACCTTTGCTTGATGCCTCGGTACTCCGCGCCCGTGCTTGCCTCCTTTGCATCAAAGAGGAAACGAGGACACTGTAGAGGCTGGTGCCCGCCTGGTCTTGATCGTCATGGCTTGCGTCACGAGCACCTTGCGAGGTACTCCTTGCCTTGATCTATCCGCCTCCTCGCGAGCCAGCCTGGTGAGGCCGCCCCTGAGGAAGCCTTGCGTCATCCGCCCCATGAGGCTTGGCCCCTCGCGAGGGTCTTGAGCTTGGGTTGATGAAGACGGGTCGTACTGGGCCACCGCTTGAGCCACGCCGCAGGCCACAAGCAGGCAAGTCTGGGGACCCCCGTTCCCAGAAGCCGACAGCGGTAGCTATCTAATTACCACCAACACTAGCTAATAATAATCATCATAGTCATTACCACCAACACTAGCTATTTAACCATCATAGTCATAGTGTAGCACATCATCATCTTCAAACTCATTTCTAGCTAGCTAATCACTCCTGCTGCTCTCTCTCAGGTAAGATAGCATAAAAAATGTGTAGCACTCCTGCTTCATCAAGTTGGAGCATGCAGATGAACCTGTCTCGAAATCATGGGCTGCTCTTCTGATTGCTGCCCCTAGTACTTCTCTGCGATCCTTCACAATTTTGCTCCAGTCTTTCACTATTAAGCATTCCTCGCTTTTAGAAATATTAAATGCACTAAAATGCATTGTAGGATGTCTTGGCCGTAAGCTAACCATTCTCATGCGACCTTTAGTCTCGATCCAATGAGGCACAACATTCATCGGGAGAGAACATCGTATAGTAACATACTTAGCAATGAAGTTTAGCTTAAAAAATAATGTATGCAAAAGATGCACTGAGGACAAATAGTAAATCTTTTACCATCTTTCCTAAATAGATGTGACTGTAGTTCAATACGAACACTATTGGACGCATGTTTTGAATACTAAGATTTTTAAGTCCAGAAAATAATTGGTCTTGACAGTATGAAGATCCTCAAGCCATGAAACATAATGACCTATCTCCTCGCAATTTAGTTTAGCCCCGGGACTATGGACGGTCATGTCTACCAAGCGTCGGACATGTTTGCTTGAATGGAAATAAGCTGTCAATAGAAATTAGTTGTCAACTATTTTTGAATAAACAATATCGAAGACATATATATGGTTGTGAAACTCGCATAATGGTATAACTGGAAGCATCTGCACATCGACCCAGATGTCAATATTACCTTCAATATCATCTTCCAGACGAATATCAAAGGTGATAACCATATCAGGCTCAAATGCATAAGTCTTGCATAGTGCTTGCTGTAAGTGCATCTAGTGCCACCCCTAGTTGGTTTTGGAGAATTGACGACAAAGTTGGTTGAGGGACTAATGCGTTTGTGAGAATTGCAGGATAACGCAGGTAGTGTCCCTCATCGATTCGGTTTACCTACCGGAGATGATCCCTAAAAATGTATGAAGACATTGAAGACATTGGTGGTATGATGAAATCAAAGACAAGATCGCGGGCGGCAAGCTGCATGGGAAGAAGAGGTTGAGCTTGATTTCTCGGGTGAACTAGAGGATCGTATGAAGGATATTCATTGACTTGCGCTCTTTATTGTTCATACGACTAAGCACTTCAGTTATGATGCGCTACCAAAATCTATGTGCATTGCTTGATTGCCAGCTTGGGATGTTGTTTTCAAGGTTTTTTATATAAAAGGCACAAGGAAAGCCAAAATTTAAATTAATAAAGCCAACAAGGCCAAGATACATAGCATAGTTCAAGGGTTACAATCTGATCATAAGATAGAATACTTACCGTCTCAAAGATAGAGACCTAGAATATTAAAGGGAGTGCCAATTGAAGGGATCAAGCAAGGTCGTTTCTATTGACGAAGTGAACAATCTTATTCTTGCTCTTCACCGCTCAAGCCACCTCATTGTCTTTTCTCTTTCCCAAAGGTCTCCACTTCTGGAAAAATAAGGACCATTTGAATACGTACTTAGTGGGGTGATTCCGAATAGTCAGTTAATGGCTAGTCCAAAGAGCCACACAAGGCCCGCAAATGCATGCCACAGAATCCTACACAATTGACTCATGGTATCAGCAAGGAGGAGAAGAATCTCCTAGAATGAATGAGCGTCCCAAGTGTAGCGCAACTTTCCCTAACACATCTCCATAATAATATTGCTAGGGGGCATTGGAACAAAATATGATCTACGTCTTCTTGTGCCCCACAAAGAGCACACAAACCATTGCCAGCTCCATGTCATTTTCGAGGTTGATGAGGGGAGACGATCCTTGGCTGCTTGCCAGATGAAAGTGCAAATTTTGAGAGGGACTGCAATGGCCCAATGAGCCTTGGTGTATCGGATCCGGAGACCATGAATATGTTTAGCCTATGTAGATTTGATCGAGAAGCAGCCCAATGCTTCAAGGCCCCAGCGGATAGCAACCCTATCGTTCGAAAGCTGGACCTGGCCAAGCTTGAGGAGCAAGGTGTCCCATGATGCTCTTTCTGCGTCGCTAAGACTTCTAGGGAAGGCTAGGTTGATCTGGTTGTATGGTGCACATCCTTCATGAGGGTATCTGGGTTAGAAGCATAGCTCTAGGTATTTGGTGTAAAGATGCGTATCATGAAGCGGTGAGGCAGAACTTAGTGTCGGGCCTGTTGCCAATAGAGAACTGAGCAACTATGTTGAAAATCTCTTTGCATTTTGGGATCCTGTTCCAGAACTGAGAGCCCTATTTCTTTGAAGGTGAAAAAAGATGAATTTGGGAAGTATCTAGCCTTTAAGCGTTGAACCGATAGACTAGATTCGTTTTGAGAAATATTCCAAATCAACTTGATTAAAAGGGTGAGGTTCATTTTCTTTGAGTTGGTGATGGCAAGTCCGCCGTGGGCTTTCGTCTTACAAATGTTCTCCCAACAGACCAAGTAATACTTTTGCTTGATCGTGTAGGCCAAGAAAATTCACTTGGTATCTCATGGTTGTGCGTATACCAAAATATGCAAAAGATGAGGTACCATAGTTCAATATTTTGCCTTGAATAATATTAAACTTCATGTCCTAGGCGTTCCAAAAATGGTCTCATAAATCTAGGCTTGGCCATTTGCCTTGATATACTTGTTGGTGATCTTCTATGCATCATAGGACACCACCAGAAATCATCTTAGCCCTGAGTTCATCCATTTGACCCCTCTATAAGGTGACAGTTCTGTCCAGAGTGGTGCAAGGTCAATGATGTGAGCCTTGGCCTTTACTCCCCATTCTTTCCCAGAATACCTAAAACCCCTAGAGACACATCCATTCCAAAACACAAAGTTCTTTTGTAGCTCATCCTATACGGTGCCCCTTATCTAAACCGTTGACCACAATATAGAGATGTGTGCTGGCGCTAGAATCAGTAGTAGCATCCCTGTAGCCACAGAGTGATTAGTCTGAAAAGGCAAGTGAACAGTAGCAAGATTCCTTCGTAGGGATTGCGTGCCACCAGAGCTGTCCCCGTCGTGTCACTCACTGGTCTCCGTGCATGTTCTGTCCCGGGGTCCACCAGCACAGCCCCAACAGTAGCGAGATTCCTCGCAGGTCTTTGCGTGCATGCAGACCATTTTCTTTCTAATCTCATGTGTGCGAGAGAGTGGACAAGTGGCAGCATGGGAGAGAACATATTAATCTGGTTGTAGAGGCTACCAGAGAGAGAGAAAAGAGAAGTGAAAGAAAGAATAAACTTTTTTCCATGAGAGAGAGCAGTAGCAAAAGTCTTGGAGAAGAGAGAGGGGCTGGGAGAGAGATGAGAGAGAAAAAGCTCGCGTGCTCACTGCCTCTAGCCAGCAAGAGAGCAGGTCATCCATCGCAGAGTGAGTATTTTTTTTTATTTGTGTAGAACTGTAGCTACCGCAGTACTCCATAGTGTCAGAAACTGTAGCTTGGGTCGCTGTCACGGGTCTCAGCCCTTGCCAGAGTATTAAGCGCTGGGCGCCTGCCATGTCTCCTAATTTTCGAATCTACGCACACATCCACATGCACCCCAGTCTAGATTGAATGGCTGTGATAGTGGGTACCATGTAGCTCGTCCTACAAAAAACTGTTCTCATTCCAAAACTCAGCTTCAGGATTGATCCCGAAATATTATTAAGTGTTAAGAAAATATTGTGCATACACATTTATGGCTTGGTGTGCTTATCATGTTTTTTATGCTGCAATCCGAGTGTAATTCAAACAAGATAACTGAAAAGAATAACCCGCATATAATAGGACTATTGAAGAGAGAGATGTACATTAATCAAGTAATCATGCATGTTTTCTCTAAACCAATTAGGCCGGCTACCAAGTAATAATCAAGGTCGGTGTAGTCATTTGACCTTGAACAAGAAGCAAACAAGAGGATGCAATGCATGCATGCATATTGTTTAATTACTTCAATGGTTGCTGCAAGGATTTGGAGGGAGTTGGGCTTGCAGTTAGAGGCAGTTTTAGTTAGTTGTGGCTAGCGGGAATTCCAAAGTAACAAAAATCCGGCTTTCACTTTCAGCTACTTGTTCTTGTCTTTGAAAATTATACGGTCTGAATGTAGGTAGCCAAGAAAATTGAATGGTTGCATCTTCTCTGGTGCGAAATGCCTTTTAATTAAACGGTTGCATCTACTCGACGCCTTAATTTCTGGTTGCAGATAATTTCTAATTAGCCAAGCAGAAAACATAAGACATCACAAACGTACGTCGACCCTTTTCAAACCAGTTCATTATTAAAGGCCTCTTGCAGAAACATTTGTGCGCACTCAACAAAAGCGAGCTAGTTTTAGCTGCTACTGCTATAGACGTATAGTATAGTCTAGCCAAACTCTGGCAGTCTCAAATTAGTCTTCAGTTAGCCTATATTTTGAATGTATTTAATTAAGGAAAGCTCTATCGATCAGACATTCAGACCTGCGTTCAATGATTAGAGCGCGCAAGTCAATCGGTGGAGGTTGCATCCATACGATCGTTGGAACCGCGATATCATATGTTAGTTAATTAACACGATAATCATTTCTCTCGATCCCATATGCTAGCTAGATCCTATTTAAGCACCACCATTGTCACAATCATTCCTCACCTCCAAATCCACTCTCGATCGCCACAACATCTAGCAAGCTAGCTAGCTGCGACAGAAGCTCAATCATCTCTCCCTATTTCTGGAACTCTCTCTCGAGCAGAAAGATGGCAGCTGGGATGCGCTTCCTGCAGCTGTTCGCCGCAGTTCTCGCGTTCTGCCTCGCGCCGGTCAATTCCAACTGGATCCCGGCCACCGCCACCTTCTACGGCGGCGCCGACGGCTCCGACACAATGGGTAAGCTCGCTAATCTAGCGTTAATTCCGGCTTGCTCCGGCACCATGAATTTTCCCAATATTACAATTTATGGTACGCATGCAATGCAATGCGTGTGTGCGTGTCTAAGTCTGTTTGCATGTGCAATATCCAGGTGGCGCGTGTGGATACGAGAACCTATACGTTGCGGGGTACGGGATCAACAACGTGGCGCTTAGCACGGCGCTGTTCAATGACGGTGCATCGTGCGGGCAGTGCTACGTCATCATCTGCGACACCAGCAAGTCGGATATGTGCAAGCCCGGCACATCCATCACCAAAGCAAATACAAAAAATATTATGCAAAGGCTCAGATTGGTTCAGATGGGATGAACTAACCCTAATTTTTTTTGGCTTTTTCGTGGACTATAGGTATGAAGAACAGACTCGATCTAAACTACGAAAAACTGTAAAATCTCACCAAGCAACCTGAAAATCTGATACCACTTGATAGAGGCAAAGATGTCCCGTCTTTCGATGAGATGGTGGATTTCGCTTTGGTGAAAGTCGACTTTGACGATCCGACTACGAGCGTGCGACGACGTCGCGCCTTAGCAATCGCTAAACCAACTCCGAGAGGTTATTGACCACGCCGGAGCACGATCAACCTGACCACGAGGGTCTGTTTCCTACGAGCAAACAAAAAACAAGCAAGAAACT
Organism: Triticum timopheevii; assembly: GCA_963921465.1. Classification (NCBI taxonomy): domain Eukaryota; kingdom Viridiplantae; phylum Streptophyta; class Magnoliopsida; order Poales; family Poaceae; genus Triticum; species Triticum timopheevii. The sequence goes on from OY997268.1 coordinate 526,319,051, forward strand.
GAGATTGCAATCTGGATATTGCGAATATAAGATGAAAGCTTTATTGATCAAGGTGGGGTTCTGTGACGTCTTTGTCTGGTCGTTGAACACAAACGAAGTACGCGAAGTTGCAGCTATGGCGAACTTTTAATCTAAACAAAACCCCCAAGGTCTAAACGACGCCCTAAGGGCTGTATATATGGGGAAAAAGGAGGGAATTTCGTGGCCCTTGAGGGTGGGATCCGGAACCAACCCTAACTCTTGTTTCCCCACACATACGGACTCTAAAAATAGCCTATACTTAAGTATTTTGAAATTACATGGGCCTGGCCCAATAATAAGGTGACGCAGCACCTAGAATAGCCTATGGACGAATATTATGAAGTGGCATCTTGTATATTTCGTCCAAGGCTTCATGCACTCCTTATGGTGGCTTCAAAGTCCTGAAATCATCATTTGTAACTCCGTTCTTGATCCCCTTGCGCATGCCATCAACTCCATGCGTGTTCTTGCTCCAATGTTCATCCTTCTCCAAGCTAGGCCCTTCATTTGTAAGCAAAACAAATGTATCCAATTTAGGCAGCATCATATTCTCATGAACACTAGAATCATTACCAAGAAACGAAAGTACCTGGTAATTTAATTGGCGTGCGCGAGCTCTAGTAATTGGCCCCGTATATGTAACAGTAGGGGTTGTTGTGTCCGCCACCAACTTCTGCCCTCCCAGCTGGGATCTCCCCAGCGACAACGGCGGGTGGTGCAACCCTCCCCGCCACCACTTCGACATGTCGCAGCCCGCCTGGGAGAACATCGGCATCTACCGTGCCGGCATCATCCCCGTCTTCTACCAGCAGGTCAAGTGCTGGAGGCAGGGCGGCGTGCGGTTCACCATCAACGGCTTCAACTACTTCGAGCTAGTGCTCGTGGCCAACATTGGCGGGAGCGGGTCGATCAAGAGCATGTCGGTGAAAGGGACCAACACAGCATGGATCCCCATGTCCAGGAACTGGGGTGCCAACTGGCACTGCCTCTCGGGGCTCGTTGGGCAGGTGCTCAGCTTCGCCATCACCTCCACCGGCGGCCAGTACCTTGTCTTCCAGGACGTCGTGCCGGCCTGGTGGCAGTTCGGGCAAACCTTCTCCACCTGGCGCCAGTTTGACTACTAGAACAAACACTATTGATATTATCAAGTCATTTCCAGACATATATGCACACCTTCGCGATATTAATATATTCCTTTTTTCGGAAAAAATATATGCACACTACTAGTATTGTCGATGAGGTGTCGCTGTAAATGTAATTTCTCTTCTATATGTTTGATTATTCCTTTGATTCATTTATTTTAACTGTTCAGCCTCGGTCAAGTGGCAATACACTAAAGAGTGAAGATTGAACTGTAAAAATATGCAACCCCACATGTTCAAGGATTTACTACGGGACAAGAGCACGTCGGAGTGTTTGTCGTTGGCAACACTTGACATGCTTCTTTAGGCTGGTCGTAATGGTAGTATCATAGCTAGTATCATGCATGCCAACTAGGCTATTTTGATGAGGTGTCATAGCATTAAATGAAGAAAGAGAGGGTGTAGTATCATATCATGATACCGTATCATATTAAATGCTATGCTACTTTGCGTCATGCATGGCAATAAATAGAGTACTAAATGATACTAATATATGATACTATGCATTAGGGAGGTAGTATCATACACTAGTATCATATGCATGATACTAGTATACGATACTCCCCATTACAACCAGCCTTATGTGTCGAGTGTTTGTCAAGTGTTTTCCAATGGGAAATTGACAAATAGAGTCTTTGCCGAGTGCTTTGGAAAATGAGCAATTTTAACATGCTCCTTTTTACCTCCTCTTTTCACATGAGTAGCACGGTTGCATGTTCACATGAGTCTTTGTCGAGGAAGCATGTTGAAAAACCTCAAAATGAGTAGCACGGTTGCATGTTCACAAAGGGATCATGAATTAAAATATGAGAGAAACGCATGCGGTCCATGTACTAAAAAGGATCCTGAGCGGTCCCTGGATGAACCAAATAAAACATGAAAGTTAAAATGTAAATATAAAAGATGGTTGTATGTTGCTCAATCGGTCTCCAAACTTTATTTTTCCTGTAAAAAAGATCTGACTCTATTATAAAAGTTCATCAGTTATAGAAAACACCCCAAACATAATAAAAATTACATCTAAGTCCATGGACCACAGAACGTTCACGATCGCCACTAGAACGAGCCCTCGACGCACCGCTGTTATCGCTCCCCTAATGAAGCCGGACTGGCCTTGCCGATGGGAGTCGGGAAGTCTTCATGCACGTGCCCTAACCTTGAACCTTTTTTGAAGTGCTTGCCATCAGATCTCTCCATCATGCATGCATGACAAGGAACCCTAACCTTGTCATCCAAAGGAGATAACAGAAATATACATTGGAACTTCATCGACTATGTCCAGATGGACGGACTCGAGGAGGATCAGAGCCCATAAGACCAACTCGAGGAAGAGCACCACGATCCGCCCGAACACCACCCATTTGAGGACTAAAAATCCCTAACCTAAACTATTAGCCGAGGCCAAGTCAACATGATTCTTGTATGGCAAGGCCAACCATGGCCTAGATCATGCTTGCCGTATTACTTCCATCAATGGAAGGTTGGCTCTGCATTGTCAATCAACTTCATGTATCTCAACCAAAATACCCATCAAGTTATTATGATTATTTCCATGGGGAAAATATTCCCAACTTGCCAGTTGGTCCTTGTGCGAGGGTAAGTGGTTTCATAATCTTCTTGTGCCGCACATATGTATTTTGTGACATATTTTCCTCCATGTGTGTAATGTTGGACGAAGGGACATGCCTGTGCAACCGCTTGCTCAAACATGTCACCTCTAGCTCCTTCATGAGGAGCCCGGCTAGTACCAAAGGAGGACTCTGTGACTGCTAAGACAAGAATATATTAAGATGAAGGGATGATGGGCACCTACGTACACCCTTACATAAATGCACCTACTCAAGACAAAAGACATTCTAAACATCTCACAAAGACCTAGACTTGATCACTAGTAGATTCAATCGGGGTACTCCACCCAGACCATCCACATAGAACTCACGCGAGTTGACATCTAACTTGTCGGGAGCACTATTTTCTCCTCCATTGTAACATCATCTTGATGTAATCCTATATAAGCAGGAGTATGGTGATTACTTGACTAGCGAAGGCCCGAACCTAGGTAAAATATGCGCTCTGTGTCCATCTGGTAACCTAAGGTTATGTCCCACCACCAAACAAATATCCATGTGAATATTGTACTGTTGTTAGGTACTTTGAGAAACACCCTCGATAGCTGGCACCGAGTGTGGGGACACTCACGTTGATAGTGGACCAAAGGAATCATGTCCCACGAGTACCACTATATACCTCAACCATTCAAGAATGGTGAAAGAAGATCTGGCCAAATGAGTCGCAGCTCCAAACTCCCTTTCACTAACTAATCTTGTTTATTAGCTCCTCATCCCACATTGTAAAGATGTTTGGGATGGTTCTTTGTAAAAAAAAGTAAAGCATGTCATTTTCTTCCAACTCTTTTTTATATGAATTGGTAAGCACTTGGAACATATTCTTCATGATAAGAAATTTATAAGTCGAGACAAGTATGCCTTGATTAATTGCCTTGAGGAGAGATAATACATCATTTCAAGAGACGTAAACAAAATGTCATGTATTGTAGTTTAGGAATTGATAATTATATCTGGGGTCCCATCTAGTCCTACATGGCAGTTCAACAAAATTCCAAGCAAGTTTGCATGGTCAACAAGTCAAAGCAGAATAGGAAATAAAGAGATAAAGTTGACTGAAGAGTCGAGTTAAAAAGGGGTCACAAGCCCACAGTAGGCACATATAGCCAAAGTCCATTACGACACGGACGAGAGAGGTGGCTCACTGTGGACCATTAACCATCTCCTTTTGGCTAGTCCATCGTGGACTAGTGGACCAAGTTCTACCAATGTACCCTTCCCACTTGCCACCATCATGGGTAGTCTTGGTCATTTTTAAGTGACCCTTAACCTATATAACCCCCCTCCCCCGGGACATGTACACCATACACTCACTTGAATGGGCATGTACACCATACACTCACTTGAATGAGATCAAAAGGTGACACTAGAGCTCAAAGACGTGTTCAGGGAGCCTACGGTCAAGTCCGAGGAGGAACATATGACTTGGATCGTCATTGAGGAAGGGAAGTTTGGAGAGGGTGCTGGGGATTGACATATGAGTCATTGCCGGCGCCAGAACCTCCCTGGTCTCCTTCCTAATGTATTACTAGGCCGCACTCCTTCGAGACAACCAAACCTATTCAAAAAACATAAAAATGTCAATCTTATCGGCATACAATGACCTTCGCTATATGGCCTCTGTGCACACCTTCGCTAATATCATTTGCATCGGGGTTACTACGGGTAACCCCTAATCACTCATTGCTTTCACGATAACAACATAGTGAATAATAGTTTCACCATTTATCTCCGAGCATGCTATGTTAACAACAAAATTTATGTTTTTTTGCGTCAGTGAGTAAACCTACTTCAATTTGGATATGAATTTTCAAATGATAGATACATATTGTTCAAAATATGCATGGTTTCATGGCATTATGATGTAACACAACCTTCCTATTGGCTGATCTAGTACTCCTTTATCTCAAAAGATATATGGAAAAAGTTGATCTGGCACTAACTCATGTATATCATGCTTTCCCAAATGTTCATCATGGCTTAAGATTTAACGGAAATCTCTCGAAGAGAATATCTAAACAAAATCTCCTATCGGTGCCAATTGGCTAAGTACTTGGAATGTCATTCACCGTAAGAACTGTAATGCCCTAATTAATTTCATCATGGAGTAGTTGTGAGATTTGCGATTTTAGAACTTCACTATCCAAACTGCCTAGTTGATTACACAACTCCAATTAATAGATTTAAGATCCTAACAGTGCTTACCCTAAAATTTGTGATCCTATCATATGGATTCCAATCAGATTCAGAACTGTGATTCTGACAAGAAGCATCTACAAACATGAGCTCATATTATATCCACAAAGGTGTTTATAAATGTTGGATTAGATTCCTAAAAATGGGTTTATACTATATGAACATACCAAAATTCAAATAAATGTGGTCTTACTTTTGAGGGCATTTAAGGCTAAACAAGCACCGCCTTTTCTAAAAATAAGTGTTGGTACTATTGTAATGCTGAAATAGGAAGATAATGAGGTTGGAGGGACATATCCTCCTGACTCCAATAGGATTAGAAATACATGGTTATTTGGGTCAAAGAATGTTTCACAAAACAGACAAAACTAGGAATTTCACGACAAGGTTGGAATGGACAAATATTTTCCTCCAAAATAGGGTGCAAAAAATCTTTAGGAATTTTTTCTGTAGATTCCGGTCATGCCGATCAATCTATGTACGAACGTTTCCGAAGAATCCAAATCCTCAAGAAAATCGTATGATTTTTTTTCAACAAAGGTGCCTAACTGCATTAATTGCTCAAGGATGAAACAACAAACTAGAAATACTTTTCGTCCATCGAAATTACCATAATATCTTGGGGTATTTTGTTGACAAATGAGAAGTTGCTGAACAACGAGGACTCGGCCTTCCACAAATGGAAACAACACTATAAGTATGAGGAAGGCCATGGTTGGCCTGGCTATATAGCTGGAAGTAAGTACTCTGATCAGTTTGGAGACCGTCTAGATAACTTACAACCATCCTTTTCCTATTTATGTTTTAACTTGAGCGCTTTTACATCTTTTATATTTATGATATGATGAAAAAAACAAGTGCAGGAGAATTTACTACCTTTGTTAGTAGTAAAACAGAAGACAAGTCATGGGAACTGAAGTTCGAGTGCTTACTTCTATGCGACAAACATTCTAAAAACACTATGCATAAACATTGGAATATAAGAGAGTGTGCTACATACACATTCTTAACTCCGACCATTAAGCATGTCAAGGGACACACAAAAAAACATATATTCTGTGGTGAATAGTCGTTTCACATTTATGTTTGTCCATGTTACTATTTGCAACAAGTTAGCTTTTGATGCGTTGAGATATGGAAACGATTTTGGAATATGAATTCTCATAGGATAGGTACTTCTTGTGCCAAGGCTGTCCAACATAGCAATATCAACTAGGATTGTATTATGTCCTTGTCGATTTAAAAATGAATGATTCTAGTTCAGTTACAAGTATAAGTTGTACTTTTCAAAGTACAAGTTGCACTTTCAAGTCAATTAAAGTTCCACTTCCATGAATAAACTGAGACTTAAAAAAGTATCATTCCATGTGACCCAGCAAGACCTTAACTGTTAATTGAAATCTCGGATCGATGCACGGCCAACACAAATGAGAATTAGATCTTAGCATTTAATGGTGTCATCCCCTGCTTTTCATCAGCAAACCCTATATTCCACGCACGGTACAAAGAATATGGGGCCAGGTGGCATAGGGCAATGGACCGGCCCATTTGGTAGATATGATCGTTTTTTTTACTTGTTCCCGAAACTTGTCGAGTTGTCAGGTTAGCCAGCCTAGCTCAAACTATTTTGCTGTTGTGGTGCTGGTTTTAGCCAATAAAGAATTAATTGATTCTCATATCCCAACACATCAAAGGGGAATTTGCTTTTTTAGGCAAATAGGGGAATTTGCTATTTGGCTCTTAAGGCACCAAATTCTAGCAAATCGGTACAAATCAGACATAGCACACCCTCTTTCCTTTGTTAGTTTCTATGGGCCGACACATTGAGAGCACATTTCCTGTGAAGCTCCCAACTAGTTTTGCGAAGCTTTCTGTCATTTTTTTCTTTTTTGTTTATGTTCTTTTGGGTCTAGGTCTTTTTTCGGCCATTTTGTTGTTTTTTTCTTTATTGTTTTATTTTTTAGTTGTGAACATTTTTAAATCCTTGAACACTTTTAAAATTTATGAACCTTTTGAAATTCATACTTTTTCAAAATTCATGAAGTTTTTCAAATACAGGAACTTTTTTAAATTCACCAACTTTTTCAAATTCCTGATTAAAAAAATTCAAATTCATGAACTTTTTCAAACCCATGAACACATTTTCCCAATTCTTGAACTTTTTTGAAATTCATGAATTTTTAAAACTACATTTTAAAAACTTAAACTTGTTTTTGAGGTTATGATTTTTTTACATGTTTTAATCATTGTTGAGGAAATCGTTAACTGATAGTTGTTTGGTTGGCTGGCGAGCAGGGGATTAATAGGCGAATTGGGAAGTTAATTGGCCATTTAATCAAGTTAGTCGGTCATTTAATCAATTAATTGGCTACTCGGTGATCCTACGAGTAGGGATTAATCGGCAAGTTAACTAGTTCAGACGAATTCTTGAACAGGGATTTTAATTTATAAATCACCGGATCATTCTTTTTCCCTGGAAACGAGCAAACGGGGCGAAATAACTGTGAGGGCAAGGAATCCTTAACGAAATCCTTAATAGGCCACGGCCCGCTGGAAGAGGCACCTCTCCCTCCAGGCTCCAGCATAGGGTGGACGCATGGGAGGGAGGGAATGAACTGCCAAGGAAGCAAAGAATACCCAGCTATGAAGTGCAGCATGCATATATGCTCCATGCACGCGCATACATTCCATTCCGTCTAGGAGTACATGCTATCTGATGCATGGTGCGCTGCTATCCTTTTTTTTTCTTACTTTACTTAAAGTGAAAAAAGCAGCAGAAAGAAAATTAATTTAAGGCATAGTCGTTGGAAGGAAGGAAGGAAGGATTTGCTACCACCGGCACCAGCACGTATCGCATCACAGCTTTGGCCGGCCGGCGGTGCAAGAAAGAGCTAAGCCCCATATAGCGAGATCAGGCGAGAGGCCGGCTAGGTCGTCTCTGCTCCGGCGAAATGGCGCTCAACTACATGGGCGCCGCGGCCATCAACGCGGTGGCGGCCCTGCTGTCCATCCCGGTGATCGCGGCCGGCATCTGGCTCTCCACGCAGGCCGACAACGCCTGCGTCCAGATCCTCCAGTGGCCGCTCATCGGCCTCGGCGTCGCCGTCCTCGCCGTCGGCCTCGCGGGCTTCATCGGCGCCTTCTGGCGCCTGCCCTGGCTCCTCCTCGCCTACATGGTCCTCATGCTCCTCCTCGTCGCCGCGCTCGCCTGCCTCGCCGTCTTCATCTTCGTCGCCACCTCCGGCTCCTCCGGTCGCCCCGTGCCCAGCCGCGCCTTCCTCGAGTACGACCTTGCCGACTACTCCGGCTGGCTGCGCCGCCGCGTCGCCGACGAGCCGGGGAGGTGGGACGAGATCAAGACGTGCCTGGCCGCCACCGCGCCCGTCTGCTCCGAGCTCAACCAGACGTACGCCGCGCCGCAGGACTTCTTCGCCGCCTGGCTCACCCCAATGCAGTCCGGCTGCTGCAAGCCGCCGACGAGGTGCGGCTACACCTTCGTCAGCGCAACCTTCTGGATCAGTCCGATCGACGGCGCCGCCGACCCCGACTGCGCTGCCTGGAGCAACGACCAGGACCGGCTCTGCTACTCCTGCGACTCCTGCAAGGCCGGCTTGCTGCAGAATCTCCGCCGGGAGTGGCGCCGCGCGGACGTCGTCCTCGCCGTCACCGTCGTTGCCCTCCTTGCAGTCTACGCCATGGGCTGCTACGCGTTCCACACCGCCAGGACGGACGAGCTCTTCCGCCGCTACCGGCAGGGCTACACATAATTTAATTTATTTCTGGATCCAGCGTGTCACATTTCCTGAAAATTTACATACATTTGTAAGATGCACCCAATGTGTATGAGACTATGAGTTTGTCCGGCAGATTTTCAGAAATCATTACCAATCTAAAGCTAAGCCAAAGTGTATCTGTGTCGAAAACCGAAAATAGTACGACTTTTTAACACAGTACAATTAAAGTTGTTCACATACACGAGTATGCACTCACGCCCCACACTACCACTATGAGCACCTCTGAGAGACGAGTTGAAATAGCATCTTGAGATTCTATGAAATCACCACAGACGCCTCGCAGTCAACGACAACGTCTTCTCTAACTGAACGAACATCACTGAAAGTCTGAAATAAATCCAGAAATAACACGAGCACCAATGTCAAATCTAAGACTTGAACTCTGTTGGGCTAGGAATACGACTATCCTTCTAACCATTCAACCACATGTTGATTCGCAAAAAAAAAAATTACAACATGTTTGACTACTCTAGGGAAAGGGAATGAAAAATAGAAAATTTATAGTAGGGATTTTTCGCTCAATACAAAAGTTCAAATTGAAGCATCTATAATCGCATCAACTGAGTTTCATTTTACAATAACCACAATTTCCTTAGCAGATCGTCACACCGAAGAAGACCGAAGAAGAAAATGTACGAGAGGGCCTCTAAAACGCCCCTCCTCCCATAGAGTCAGATGACACAAATCTCAGATACCCCGATGAGGTCGAGACTGTCCAAACTTTATCGGTCAGAACTGTAGCTGGAGGACCAAGTAGGACAGCAAGACCGAGACAGACATGGAAAAGAAAACGTGAATCAGACCTGTTTCACAGCCTTCCAGCATTACGAGGAAGCATCTCTGAATCCGGGCAAGGCAGAGAGACCTTATTCCATGCTCGGCGGCACCATCTTCTCGCTGCCAGTGAATGGAGACAGATCCTAAATTTATTTCTAACCCTACCACTATCAGGATAAATCCCTGGGGTCCCCACCCCCTCCTATTGCCGGAGCGAGAGATGGAGGGAGGGGGCCTGCAGTCTCTCCGGGGAATAGGGTAGAACAGCCGCCGCTGCTTGTCCCATATCGCCTTGTCTGGGGAGTAGGAGCGGATAGAAGCCCGATTCACAATTATATGCACCTAATTTACCAAAAGGGGGAAAAAAATTCTATGAGACCAGGTCTCACGGATTAACAGGTGAGACCCATCCTGATGAATGACACGTGGCATTCATAAATCACAAAGCATCCACCCCACCCCCACCTGAAATCAGGAAGGGGGGAGGAGGGGGGAGATTAGATGCTTTGTGATTTGTGAATGCCACATGTCATCCATCAGGGCGGGTCTCACCTGATTTATGAGACTTGGTCTCATATAATTTTTTTTCCACAAAAGGGTGTGGTTAGATCCCAGTCGGCTGAGATTTAATCAAATTTCGGTTAAGTGACATAATGTATAGAAAGAAGAGAGAAAACTTTAAAGAAAATTTTCGCACGGATCTTCACATAAGATCTCATGAATATAGCATTGACTAAGACTTAGTTAAGTCTTAGTCAACTGAGATTTTTTTACATAGTAATACGTGCCTTATTAATAACATAAAGATTTAGTTACAATCCACGTAAACATCGATATTACAGGACTGAAAAGATAGGATAATCCTATGAAAAAACCAACACCTGGCCCTCTTCACTAAGGAAAAGAAGACAGATCACCTCTTCACCCGAGCTCGACGCGGCTCCATCGCTGATCATCAGCTTTACGGACCTCCAGAGTAGTTTGCCTGAAGCAAAACCATTGCCGTTGAAAGAATCAGACTGGGGCAACGTGTCCCCGGACACGCCATCGAACTCCAGAACTGACACCCTCGCACGACTACGACGTCGGAGGAGGAAACCAAAACTGTCAGCCTCCAACCACAAACCCAGCACAAGATGTCACTTGCGTAGACAAGCGTCTGCGCGTACTCCTGGACGACAAAACCTCCCTGCTCCACCATGACGTCGGAGATAACGCCGCAGCAACAGGGACAGACCAGAAGGAGAGATACACCTGATGGAGTCACCACCGCCGCCTCGCCGACACCATCCATGAACCCTAACATCGCCGATCTGAAGGATCGACAAACACACGATGCCACCAACTCCGAGACGTTGCCATGAAGGACACCGCCGGTGTGCGAGTGGAGTTGAGGCAGATTTATTCGTCCGGACGCCGCTCCCACCACCCCAACGGTGCACCACGACCTACAAGTCCAAACCCTAACTACAGAGCGAAGGAACGGGGTCCCCCCTCCCTCCTGCTGTCGGAGCAGCAGCCGGAGAGAGAGGGGGCCAGCGCCCTCGCCGGTGGAGATCGGTGGAAAAGGATCGCCTCCCTAGTCGCCTCGCCCGTGGCGGCGGCTAGGGTAGGTAAACGCAGACACTCACTTGGGCAACGGCGAGTTAGTCAACTGAGATTTAGCAATCCGGTTACAAAAAGGGAAGTGTATAGTTTATTTAGCAGATGGTACCTTTTCTTTTTCGTAGATTGTTCCAAGTTCTTCCGTGCACAGAACAATCACATTTTAAGAACGTAATTCGAGGCAAATCTGATCCTTTTCTTGTTTTGACAATAGAGTGCTATGCCCATATGTACAAGAAGCGATTGATTGTGTTGTGCAAGTTACAATAGTGAGACCATATATATTCACAAATATTTTCAGACGAGGGACTTGTCGTCCGGTATGGCGGTATCTTCGTCACTGTTTTTCTCGAATGATCTTATCTCGACGGTGTTTGTGATCAGTAGTCAAAGAGGCCGATGATAGCACTATCTGCCGGCGCCGTCTCAGCCGACGAATCCATCCACCTGTAGCGAGCATACAGGCCAGCAGCGCCGACCAAGGCCACCGCCACGGCGAGGAGCAGTGCCCGCACCATCCCGCTCCTGCTCCGGTCCCTGGCGAAGCCGTACGCCTGCCCACCGGCAGACGCCGCCTGGTGCGCGCCTTCGCCTTCGTCGCTGGAGTGGCCGTCCTCGTCACCCGCATCAGCCGCATGACGCTTCCTCGCGTCCTCTTCCATCTCCTCCTGGCGCTTCTTCTCTTCTGCGGCAGCGGCGGCGAGCCGCGCAGCTTCTGCGTCGGCGGCAGCGGCAGCGTCCGCCGCGGCCTTTGGGTCGTCCACGAGGGGCGTCAGCCTGGGCATGGTGACGTTGAGGACGCCGTCCTTCTCGAACCTGGCGCGGATGCCGCCGGCGTCGCATCCCTCGGGGACCTGGAACTCCTTGCGGAACCGACTCCACTGGCTGCCCTCGAGCGGCCGCTCGCCGCTGACCCTGAGCCGGCCGTAGTTGTCGATCTGCACCCTCAGGTGCTCCTTCTTGAACCCTGCTTTGCACATACGCATAACAGGCGTCGCGTCGGTCAGTGGAAATTCAGCCCATGTGGCTCAAAGAACAGAAGCAGATGAACGCAGTCGTACCTGGGAGGTTGACGACGACGGTATGCTTGCGGGTGTCCTCGACGAGCTCGTGCGACGGTACGAAATCGACATACGTCCGTGCGGCGGCCATGGCTACCTGACGACGGCGCCGCTTGCAGAATTCAGACGGTGAACGGGTGAAGATGACAGACAAAGGTGGTGCTAGCTGCTCGTAAGGATGGATCGATGAAGCTGATGGAGTGAATCGATGTGTTCTGCGTGCAATATATACGCGCTGGCCTCGGGTCCGTGCGTGCGTGCGTGGGTGGGTGGAGTGAAACGAGGGGGGAGGCATTGCTTCGCGGAAAGGGGCACGCTTGCATGCGTAAGAGAAGCAAGCAATCGATGGAGATAATCGGTTTGCCTTGTGTTGTGGACTTCTATCGTTGTATCTTCGCCTGGGTTTACCCTTTACCGGCACAGGCGTGCATTCATCGAATTTGTGTTCAGCTGGTCAAGATGATCTGTATCCGCACTTGGAGTTAGAACTTGTGTGTCCATAGCATCGACATAATTCGTTCTCAATCATGACTATGCTGGCAAACCTTTTCTTTCGCAAGTATGCCAAAAAAAAAAATTGTTCAGCGTGTTGAGTTTGTGTTTTCCTCTAGGTTTCTTTCTGTTTTCCTTCTGGTTTTTTATTTTGTTATTTTGGTTTGTTTCATCAGTTTTTCTTTGGGTTTTCTACACTTTTTCACCATTTTTCTTTGTTTTATTTATTTTGAAGACCCTCGTGTGAGGGCAGCGGGTTCCTGCAGTTCATTAAGAAGAAGAGAGATGGTTCAGTTTATAAAGAAAATTGTACCCAAAAAACTAGCATTCTCGGTTAATTAGGGAAAACCAAGTGAAAACCCAGAAAATGAAAAAAAAAAACACTAGAGCTTAGGACATGGACAAGACACACCCACACTACATCAAGAGATATCGTGTGAGCCGAATACAAGAGCGCCAAGGCCCAAAAGTAGACGTGGCTCAAGTGCATCCGAAAAAGACCACCACTCACCCAATGGATCTCATCCAGATCAAGGCTTGCCTCCGCCTCTGCCTAGAAGCATCATCGGCTGACATTATCATGAGGGAAACTACATGTAAGGTCCAGCTCCAACTTCCTGGCGATGCTTGCCAAAGTATTTAACACACTGATCACTTGCGGCGAAAGCGGTTTTGTACATGTCCAGGTAGGCTTTTCATCTTTTGCTTTGCGCCCTCCACTTTGCTCATCTCTGGCAACTCACCAAAAGCCTCCAACAACCTATGCTCCGCGTGCCAGGCCGGCGGGATGTTGCACGCGAAATTCTTTTTTTTTTCAAACACCAGCTACGTCGCCCAGAGCAAGAGGCGTCGTCCTTCTCCCCGTGCAAAGGCGTTGGGGTCAAAGCAGAGAGCATGGAACAACTCTAGTAACCTTGCTAAGAAATTCCTCCACAGATAATGGAGGAGCATCAACATGTGTCGCTTCAGCAACACTGCTTACCTCAATTTGAGACACAACATCAACGTGTCGCTTCAGCAACAATGTTGGAGTCAATATGAGACACAACCTCAACGGTAGCCATGCCAAAGGCTCCCATCATGTGCTCCGTGTTGAAGCCAATCGGCTCCTCTGCACCGAGAATCGGATGCGCAATAGAAAGAACATCGTTTGTCCGGGAGGAGCCACCGGAGCGAGACAACAATATTGTAGTCTCTGAGCACATTGGGTCGACAAACTCCTTGCTCCCCATCGATGGAACAACAAGGTCCAACCATACCTCATGTATATTTTTTCAACACATGTATGTTTTTTAAATACACATTCTACATTTCTCTTATACTTGTGCAACATCATTTTGATACATGTTGAGCAATTTTGAAACACTATTTCCTCCTTCAGGATTGTTGCCTTCCTTCTATAGCCTCACGTATGAAAATCGTGTGCCTTATACAGGGCTAGGCCACAAATACATAGCATAGATAACAAGGATTTCGCCAAAGTAGACGCTCAAGCGAAACATTCAATAAGAAAAGGGATATAGGTATGTCAAGTTCAAGAAGTGGCACTGATCCCAAAGTATATAGTGAAAATCTAGGCCAGGAGGAATGCGTCAGAGCCGAGGTCAGACAAAAGGTTGTTGGATCTTTATGTTGGCTGGAAGTTATTTCTATATGATTTACATTTTTTAAACACATGTGTCGAACATTTTTTAATACATGTTAAACATTTTGCAAATACATGCTGAACAATTTTTTGAACGGTATGAATTTTTTTAACTCACAAACATACCTTTACATGTATAAACATTTTTCAGAAATATCAACAACATATTTTTGAAATGTGTGAACTTTCTTTTAAAATGTCACATACATCTGTTTTAAATGGTACTGACATTTTTTAAACTACACGAACATTTTTTACATAGTACATTTTTTAAATGTCAAAAATATTTTTTAAACACATGAACATTTTTTAAAATATCACATACATTCATTTAAATGCTATAAAGGTTTTCTTAAGTTACGCTAACAAAAAATTGCACCATGTTAGAATTTTTCAAATTCATGGTGAAGATTTTTAAAAAATCAAGTAAATTAAGTTCTTGAAATATATGTATTAAAAACATTTTCAGAATATAAAAAAAGTAAAAGTAAAAAAATAAAGAAACGAAACGGAAGGAAGCGAACTGGACCGGCCCAATGAGACGCACGCTTGAGGCCACGCTAAAGCATCTCGCGTCCCCTCCACCCTCAAAAAAAAAATCTCGCGTCCCCTCAAAAAAAAAACTTGCATCTCGCTTCAAGCAAAGCTGTAGGAGCTCCCACAAGTTCGAACCGGATGGGTTGTACAATCGTGGTTAATTCCAACATTTTCAAGTACATTCAGACAAAATCACATTTTCAGCATGTACTTCAAGGCCAATCTTTTCATGTTTTGACAATAGGGTACTAAGCCCCCAATATATGTACAAGTACAACCACCAATTGAATTGAATGTGTATAAGTTACAGTAGTGACTAGTGAGATCATATTTACACGTAGTATTTCAGGCAGCTCTTGTAGTCCCGTATCTTGGCCACTGTTTTTTTTTTCTCGAATGATCTTATCTTCAGCGGTGTGAATGAATGCTTGGTGCTGGTGATCAATAGTCAGAGAGGCCGACGATGGCACCATCTGCCGGCGCCGCCTCAGCCGACGGGTCCATCCACCTGTACCGAGCATACAGGCCAGCAACGCCGACCAAGGCCACCGCCACGGCGAGGAGCAGTGCCCTCACCATCCCGCTCCTGCTCCGGTTCCGGGCGAAGCCGTACGCCTGCCGGCCGGCAGACGCCGCCTGGTGGTGTGCGCCTTCGCCCTCGTCGCTGGCGTAGTCCTCCTCGTCAGCCGCATGACGATTCCTCGCGCGCTCCTCCTCCATCTCCTCCTGGCGCTTCTTCTCTTCTGCGGCAGCAGCGGCAGCGGCGTGCCGCGCAGCTTCCGCCTCGTGGTCGGCCGCTGCCTTTGGGGCGTCCTCGAGGGGCGTGAGCCTGGGCATGATGACGTGGAGGACGCCGTCCTTCTCGAACCTGGCGCGGATGCCGCCGGCGTCGCAGCCCTCGGGGACCTGGAACTCCTTGCGGAAGCGGCTCCACTGGCTGCCCTCGAGCGGCCGCTCCCCGCTGACCCTCAGCCGGCCGTAGTTGTCGATCTGCACCCTCAGGTGCTCCTTTTTGAACTCTGCACGTAGGAGTCGACCACACACGCGTCGGTCAGTGGAAATACACCAAGGGGGTCAAGAACAGAAGCAGAGGGATGCGAGCGTGCGGGCGTACCGGGGAGGTTGACGACGAGGGTCTGCTTGGCGGCGTCCTCGACGAGCTCGTGGGACGGCACGAAGTCGACGTAGGTCCGTGCGGCGGCCATGGCTAGCTGACGAAAGGTGGCGCGAGCTGCTCTCAAAGAGTCTCGTAAGGCGAGTGCGAATGAGGAGGGCCGATGGCTGAAGCTGATGATGTAAATCGATGGGCTGTGGGCGCAATATATATGTGTGCCGGGGTACGTGTGGGTGGAGTGCGGCGAAGGGGGAGGAATTGCTTGGCGGAAAGGGCCGGGCACGCCCCCGCAAGAGAAGCCAGCGATCGATCGATCGATCGGGACTGGTACGTTGCGGACGCTCGGTCGGTCGGCGATACTGATACCTTTCCTTGCCTTGACGAGCGGGCTCTTCTCCGTCGCAGTTTTCCTCTGTTCGCGCGCGTCCGTCGGCCACCTGCCGCGGCACACGGCATCCATGGGACATCGATCGTCGCCCCTCTTCCCACGTTATGGTCGCGCACCACGTCGCAGTCCTCGAGTCTGGAGGGATGCCTTGCTTCCCGAAATGCACCGGCGCCAATGCACCGGGGGGGGGGGGGGGGGGGGGGGGGGGTCGGGGATCCGAAGCCATCAAAACAACGATCAGTAAACTACAACAACAATCATATCCGCACCAACCACCTTTTACATCACAACAACAATGAGGAAGGTTCGCCAACAACACTGTTTTCAGGAAGGGAACGATGCTCAAACACCAACATTGTTGGATCCACAAGATCTTAGGTTTTCAAGTCCAAGCAAATCTGAGCAATGCCTTCAACAAGGTAATGATGCAAAAACATAGCAATTTTCAGGTATAACCAATTATGGTCAAACCTAGGGGTTTCATCATGGAGCTTAGGACTAGGTATTCTAGAAGCACCACCAAATTGAAGTCATCTTTGTGTTTTCGACACCACTTTTCTTGATTCCAGCAACTGCATATGTTGCATGGTCTTGATGTCAGATGCCACGCAAGTAAAGATCGTGCATGGGCAAGCAGGCAGTCGAGTCATGAAAAGAACCGGTTGCCCTCAAAGGCTTCGAACAATGAAGATCGTCATCGCACATGCGACGGAGATTGACAAGGTAAGAAGGTCACTGGCACTCCCAAAATCACAATTCGGGATGCTCCGGCAATTCCACAGTGTTCTCATATTGTGTCATCTTCGTGTGAAGCGATGATACACGCCCTAGACGTACACATAATTTTTGCTCGCTGCATGCTACAATTATACAATATTGACATAATTTGGGCACCAACCTAAATTATTTTTTAGACCAATCTATTAATCTGGTGCCTAGTGCCAGTTATTGTTTTTAGACTTTTCGGCCTAATGAATTTTAGGAAAAAAATCGAGAAAAATGGAAATAAAAGTTTCAAGTCGAGAAGCTTCCGGGGAGCACCAGAGCCATGAGAGGCCCCCCATGGACCCCACGTGCCCACATCACACGACCAGGGGGTAGTCGCGTGGGGCCCATAGGCCTCCCCTACACTGTCTCTCGGCACTTATGTCTTTATGTTGACCTGAAAACCCTAAAAATAATTATCAAGAAACTTTGTCAGTTGAACCTCTCTGTTCTGACGCGATCCAATCTGGGGCCTTTTATGGTACTCCGATGGAGAAGGAATTCATCACGGTGGCCATCTACATCAACTTTGCTGCCACCATGTTCGTCCGTGAGTTGGATGACAATCTCTGACTTGTTCTTCTTCAATACAATGATCACATGAGCTGCCCTACATGATTGTTTTTATCTGTTGTAATATTTATGATGTTTGATGCAGCAGTGTGATGGATTTGTCACTTCATGATCAGTTGTGTAGTTGTTCTTTAATCATAGTGTGATGGATTTATCACTTTACGATCAGTTGGATAGTTGTTCTTTAATCACAGGGTGAAGACAATATACTATCTACATCACGTCATCACACATAATGAAATACTATGTTTTACTTAATACTTTGAGATTGAAATGCATATTGGTAGCGGTCCTGAGGTGGAGTATTAGTCATAGGTGTTGTTGAATTAACAATCTATAGATGTTCGGACTTGATGCATGTATGCAATCATGTCATGTATGATTATAATCATAAAAATTGTAATTTAATCGATATGCTATTGTAACTTGTTCACCATACCATGTTATCTTTTAAGGAGAGTGAAACTACGGATCCCGGACTAATTTATCCTTATTGTTTTCAAACTGGACCAACGTTTTTTCAGTTCCGTTTACAATCTAAATTTTTTTTTGTTGCTATTATCACTTCCAAACACAAGTTGCATTTAATCCTTATAACTAGCAACTTTAGTAAGACTCGGAAAAATTTGCATGCATCAATATTGGCCTACTTGCATACGTGGCTCAGCTCAGCCTGACTGAGTAAATACAGATTATAAACCATGTTTTGCCCATGGTTTGGTTGCTTGCATTGCATTAGCAGGTCGTTTGATGCATGTCGTTTGGTTGGTAGCAGTTGGGGGTTATGGTTGTGAAGGTGCAAAACATGATGTTTGGTTGTTGCATGACCTAATGTTGTGGCTACCCCTTCTCAATAGTGGTAATTAACGTTACCACACAATAGAGTACTAGGTAGTACAAAATTAACATCATTTTAGTCTTAAACAAATGGCAATTCGTCCTACCTACTAACACATGGCGGTATGAATTAACTGTCATATTGCTCAACGGGGAAAAGTTCATCAATGTTGGACTAGGGGGAGTTCACCATCCTCGTCTTCTTTGGCTTCTTTTTCATCGTCATCTTCTTCTTCAGATCCTTGTGTTATATCTGTTAGCCCACATTGCATCAGCCGACTCCAACATTTTGTTCTTCCAAGCTTCATAGTTTTGTGCCTCCACACCATGGCTAGAGTTATCAACATCATCTGTCATCACATCCTCCTCCTCCTCCTCCGATACAAACTCATCATAATCTCATTCTAAGATCCAGTTATGGAGAATGCAACATGCAAGAACAAGTTTAACTTGGGTGAGGAGATGGTAGAGTGCCTTCTGATACAAGATCTCAAATATACTCTTCAAAGCACCAAATGCCCTCTCAACCGTAATTCTAAGGCTAGATCATCTGATATTGAAAATTTTGGCAGCAGTCCAAGGATAGTTCCTAGTTTAGAACTTGTCGAGATTGTACCTAGTTTTATTAAAGGGGAAAATGTTGGGAAATCTAGCATGCAATTTCAAAAAAAAATCCTACGCTCACGCAAGATCTATCTAGGAGATGCATAGCAACGAGAGGGGGAGAGTGTGTCCATGTACCCTCGTAGACCGAAAGTAGAGTGTTAACTTAACGCGGTTGATGTAGTCAAACGTCTTCTCAAGTCAACCGATCAAGTACAGAACGTACGACACCTCCGAGTTCTGCACACGTTTAGCTCGATGACGTCCCTCGAACTCTTGATCCAGCAGAGTGTCAATGGAGTCGATGAGTTTCGTCAGCACGACAGCGTGATGACGGTGTTGGTGATGTGATCCGCGTAGGGCTTCGCCTAAGCACTACGATGATACTATTAGAGGAGTAAACAGTGGAGGGGGGCACCGCACACGGCTAAGACAATTGTTGTGCCTTTGGGGTGCCCCCGCCCCCGTATATAAAGGATGAGGGGGAGGAGGCCGGCCACCAGGGGCGCGCCATGAAGGGGGGGAGTCCTAGACTCCACTCCTAGTAGGATTCGCCCCCCCCACCTCTTTTCCTTCTTACGGGGAGGGGGAAAGGGGAAAGAGGTGGAGAGGGAGAAAGAAAGGGGGGCCGCGCTCCCACCCCTTGTCCAATTCAGATTGGCAAGGGGGGGCCGCGCACCACCTCCTGTGGCCTGCCCTCTCCTCTCCACTAAGGCCCATGTGGCCCGTTAACTTTCCCGGGGGATTCTGGTAACCTCCCGGTACTCCGAAAAATCCCCGAACCTATTTGGAATTCCGGTGTCCGTATATAACCTTCCAATATATCGATCTTTACTTGTCGACCATTTTGAGACTCCTCGTCATGTCTGTGATCTCATCCAGGACACCGAACAACCTTCAGTGACCAAAACACATAACTCATATAATACCAATCGTCATCGAACGTTAAGCGTGCGGACCCTACGGGTTTGATAACTATGTAGACATGACCGAGACACCTTTCCGATCAACAACCAATAGCGGAACCTGGATGCTCATATTGGTTCCCACATATTCTACGAAGATCTTTGTCGGTCGAACCACAATGTCAATATAGCTATTCCCTTTGTCATCGGTATGTTACTTGCCCGAGATTCGATCATCGATATCTTCATACCTAGTTCAATCTCGGTACCGGAAAGGCTCTTTACTCGTTCCGTAGTGCACCATCCCGTAACTAACTCATTAGTCACATTGCTTGCAAGGCTTCATATGATGTGTGTTACCGAGAGGGCCCAGAGATACCTCTCCGATACTCGGAAGTGACAAATCCTAATCTCGATCTATGCCAACCCAATGAACACCTTCAGAGATACCTATAGAGTATCTTTATAATCACCCAGTTACGTTGTGACATTTGATAGCACACAAGGCATTCCTCCGGTGTCCGGGAGTTGCATAAGCTCATAGTCGGAGGAATATATATTTGACATGAAGAAAGCCGTAGCAATAAAACAGAATGATCATTATGCTAAGGTAACGGATGGCTCTTTTCCATCACATCATTCTACTAATGATGTGATCAACGAGCTAGTCTAGTATAGGCATACTAGGGATACGTTGTTTTGTCCATCTATCCACACATGTATCAAGTTTCCGGTTAATACAATTCTAGCATGAATAATAAACATTTATCATGAATAAGGAAATATAAAACAACAACTTTATTATTGCCTCTAGGGCATATTTCCTTCAGTCTCCCACTTGCACTAGAGTCAATAATCTAGATTACATTGTAATGAATCTAACACCCATGGAGTCTTGGTGGTGTTCATGTTTTTCTCGTCGAAGAGGCTTAGTCAACGGGTCTGCAACATTCAGATCCATATGTATTTTGCAAATCACTATGTCTCCCTTCTTGACCAAATCTCGGATGGAGTTGAAGCATCTCTTGATGTGTTTGGTCTTTTTGTGAAATCTGGATTCCTTTGCCAAGGCAATTGCTCCAGTATTGTCACAAAAGATTTTCATTGGACCCAATGCACTAGGTATTACACCTATATCGGATATGAACTCCTTCATCCAGAATCCTTCATTTGCTGCTTCTGAAGCAGCTATGTACTACGCTTCACACATAGATCCTGCCACGACGCTCTGCTTGGAACTGCACCAACTGATAGCTCCACCATTCAATAAAAATACGTATTCGGATTGTGACTTAGAATCATCCGGATCAGTGTCAAAGCTTGCATAGACGTAACCATTTGCGACAAGCTCTTTGTCACCTCCATAAACGAGAAACATACCCTTAGTCCTTTTCAGGTACTTCAGGATGTTCTTGACTATTGTCCAGTGATCCACTCCTGGATTACTTTTGTACCTCCCAGCTAAACTTATAGCAAGGCACACATCAGGTCTGGTACACAGCATAGCATACATGATAGAACCTATGGCTGAAGCATAGGGAATGACTTTCATTTTCCCTCTATCTTCTGCAGTGGTCGGGCATTGAGTCTGACTCAACTTCACACCTTGTAACTCAGGTAAGAACCCTTTCTTGTTGGGGAACGCAGTAATTTCAAAAAAATTCCTATGATCACGCAAGATCTATCTATGTGATGCATAGCAACGAGAGGGGAGAGTGTGTCCACGTACCATCGTAGACCGAAAGCGGAAGCGTTATGACAGCGTGGTTGATGTAGTCGTAGTCTTCATGATCCGACCGATCTTAGCACCGAACGTACGACACCTCAACGGTCAGCACACGTTCAGCTCGGGGACGTCCCTCGTACTATTAATCTAGTTGAGGCCGAAGGAGAGTTTCGTCAGCATGACGGCATGGTGATGGTGATGATGAAGTTACCAGCGCAGGGCTTCGCCTAAGCACTACGACGATATGATCGAGGTGTGTAACTGTGGAGGGGGGCACCGCACACGGCTAAAAAATGTCAACTTGTGTGTCTATGGGGTGCCCCCCTCCCCGTATATAAAGGAGTGGAGGAGGGGGAGGGCCGGCCCTCTATGGCACGCCCTGGAGGAGTCCTACTCCCACCGGGAGTAGGATTCCACCCCTTCCCTAGTTGGACTAGGAGATAAGGAAGGGGGAGAGAGGGAGGAAGGAAAGGGGGGCCGGCCCCCCACCCAATTCGGATTGGGCTTGGGGGGGGGGGCGCCCTCCACCTGGCCGCCTCCTCCTCTCTCCCACTATGGCCCAATAAGGCCCATATACTTCCCGGGGGGTTCCGGTAACCTCCCGGTACTCCGGTATATGCCCGAACTCACCCAGAACCATTCCGATGTCCAAACATAGGCTTCCAATATATCAATCTTCATGTATCGACTATTTCGAGACTCCTCGTCATGTCCGTGATCACATCCGGGACTCCAAACTACCTTCGGTACATTAAAACACATAAACTCATAATACCAATCGTCATCGAACATTAAGCGTGCGGACCCTACGGGTTCGAGAACTATGTAGACATGACCGAGACACGTCTCCGGTCAATAACCAATAGCGGAACCTGGATGCTCATATTGGTTCCTACATATTCTATGAAGATCTTTATCGGTCAAACCGCATAACAACATACATTGTTCCCTTTGTCATCGGTATGTTACTTGCCCGAGATTCGATCGTCGGTATCTCAATACCTAGTTCAATCTCGTTACCAGCAAGTCTCTTTACTCATTCCGTAATACTTCATACCACAACTAACTCATTAGTTACAATGCTTGCAAGGCTTATATGATGAGTATTACCGAGAGGGCCCAGAGATACCTCTCCGAAACATGGAATGACAAATCCTAATCTCGATCTATGCCAACCCAAAAAACACCTTCGGAGACACCTGTGGAGCACCTTTATAATCACCCTTTTACGTTGTGATGTTTGGTAGCACACAAAGTGTGCCTCCGGTATTCGGGAGTTGCATAATCTCATAGTCTGAGGAAATTGTATAAGTCATGAAGAAAGCAGTAGCAATGAAACTAACACGATCATAATGCTAAGCTAATGGATGGGTCATGTCAATCACATCATTCTCCTAATGATGTGATCCCATTCATCAAATGACAACACGTGTCTATGGTTAGGAAACTTAACCATCTTTGATTAACGAGCTAGTCAAGTAGAGGCATACTAGGGACTATATGTTTTGTCTATGTATTCACACATGTACTAAGTTTCCGGTTAATACAATTCTAGCATGAATAATAAACATTTATCATGAATTAAGGAAATAAAAAATAACTTTATTATTGCCTCTAGGGAATATTTTTTTGACTGTACACAGTAGGGCAGTACCCCACTGCAATTTTTATAATAACATAAACAGCAATGTACAAGCAAAGAAGGCTTGAGAGAAGCCCTTAACAAAAGAAAAACTAAAAAAAACTAGAACTAAAACTAGAAGAAGAGAAGAAGAAAAACTAAAAACAAACTAAGTAAAACTCTAAGAACTACAGGACAAGTGTGTCCAACCAGGAACAGAAAGAATTTGAAAACTTGTCCTTAATTCTGAATTTGAGCAGTTGCAGTTCTGTGAGGAAAATGAACTTCCATCTATGAATGCTGGTTGGAATGCTATTGAAAATCTTATCATTCCTGACTATCCAAATGGCCCAAGATGCAATGATAATGATCTCCATGTAAAAGGTTGGTGTATGTTGTTCCTTAAATCTGGAATGGCTTCCATGATGGTGAGGTTCCTTTGTCTGTTAGGGCAGAGAATATCCCAACAAGCAGAAGCAAAAGGGCAAGTCCAGAAGAGGTGCTGCAGAGTTTCTTCCTGCTGGCAATTGAGTGTAGCACAATTATAGTTTTCCAGATGAAAAGATTTCCTTCTTAGCAGATTCCTGGTGTTGAGCCTATCATGAAGAAGCCTCCAAAAGAAAACCTTGTGCTTTGGTTGGGCAGAACATTTCCAAATCCAATTGAACTGAGCTGGAACAATTTTTACACCTATCAAAATTTTGTAGGCTTTGGCCACTGAGAAGGTGCTATTTCCCCACATATAACTCCATGTATCCAAGTGCTCATTGGAAGCAGATCTTTTGAGGTTGTCACAAATTTCTTCCATTATTTCAAATTCTAGAAAAGCCTCCTGGGTCAAAGGTAGGTGAAATAAATCTTCCAAGTATTCAAACATAATCACAAATTGCATTGAGAGGTTCTGATCTCTGACAAAGGAGAAAAGATGAGGAAATAATTGATTCAGACAAGAAGTGTGCCAGAGATCAGACCAAAACAGAGCAGATTTACCATCCCCTATTGTGCATCTTGCCATGGATTTGTAACTATCAATGAGCCCGAGGTTACATTTCCACCAGAAAGACCCTTCCCATTTCTGTCCTGGTAGGTTGCCATTGTCATAATAAGCTTCCCAGATGAGATTTACCCAAGGAATGTTTTCTCTATTGTAGAACTTGTGTAGGTTCTTGAGCAGTAGGGCTTGGTTTTGTACAAAGGTATTCATAACTCCAAGGCCTCCCTGGTTTTTAGGCCTGCAAACAGTGGACCAAGCTACCCAAGCTGGTCTGTAATCCTCCAAATCTGGTCCCTTCCAAAGACAGTGTCTCAAATATTTGTTAACCTGGTTTTTGATAGTTATAGGAACATCAAGACAGCCCATGAAGTAAATAATAAGAGAACTTAGCACTGATTTGACCAGCAGTAACCTTCCAGCAAGAGTCATAAAAGAAGATAAGCCCACTAGTTTTTTTGCAATTCTTCTTACTAAAGGCAAACACTGCTCCACTGTTGGCTTTTGAAGTCCTAAGGGCATGCCCAGATAATTGATGGGGAATGATCCTTTCAAACAGTGCAAAGTACCAGTCAAAATTTCCATTTTTTCATCACTCACATTGATTGGTATGAGATTGGATTTGTTGTAGTTCACCTTTAACCCAGTAGCATCTGCAAATGTGTGAAGAAGTGCTTTAAGACAATGGAGTTGTGGGGCATCAGCTTGCATGAGAATCAGGGTATCATCTGCATATTGTATTATGGGGAAGTCTGGACATGACTGAACTTGCAAAGGAGGAATGAGAAGGCCCAAGTTCATTGCCCTGTTCATGATTGATTGAAGTAGATCAGCAGCCAACACAAAAGGAAGGGGAGAGAGAGGATCTCCTTGTCTCACACCTCTGAGGCAATAAAACTTTTTTCCAGGAATGCCATTAAGTAACACTTGTGATGAAGTAGAGGTAAACAGCATTTTAATCCATCCAATCCATCTTTCCCCAAAACCCTTTGCTCTAAGGATATCAATAATTGTAGAATGCTCAGTGAGGTCAAAAGCTTTTTCAAAATCTAGCTTTAGCACAACAATTTCCTCCTTAGAGTTATGGCATTGATGAAGGTACTCATAAGCCCAACCAAGACAGTCATGAATAGCTCTTTCCTTAAGGAAACTATACTGATTTATATGCACCATTTTGAGGATTACTTTCTGTAACCTGTTGGCAAGCAATTTGGTAATGAGCTTGAGGCAGCAATTGAGCAGAGATATGGGTCTGAAATCATTAGCAATACTGGGAGAAGGCCCCTTGGGAACTAGAGTTATGAAGGAGGAGTTGATGCTCTCAAGAGAAATTTGTCTAGCATAGAACTCATGAATCAGTCTAGTGACATCAGGCTTTATAATATCCCAGCAGCTCTTAAAAAACTCATTGTTAAATCCATCTGGACCAGGAGACTTATCAGTGGGCAAATGTTTAACAACATCATTGATTTCTTCCTCAGTGAAAGGGATTTCCAGCTGCTCAAAGTCTGAAGGAGTGGCTTGATGTTGCAAAAGAGAAGGCAAATCAAAGTGCATGGTGGTTTGCTCTGACCTTCCTAATCTGCTCTTGAAGGCATTCCACAGCAGGGCAGCTTTACCTGCATGGTCTGTGATTTCCACTTGATCCTCATTTCTAAGCATAGAAATGTGATTATGCCTATGATTTATAGAAGCCTTTGTATGAAAAAATTTGGTGTTTTCATCACCAAACTTAACACCTTTGATTTTACCTCTCTGTTTCCAATAGATTTTTTGGTTCTTCAGTAGCAATAGCAATTGTTCTTTTAGGATAACCCTGCAATTCCACTCAAAATCTCCCAAATCTCTAAATTCCTCAAACAAGTCAAACAAGAAGATAACCTCATTAATGGCAGCAATTTTGGATTTTAGGGAAGACAGGTTCTTGGCCCAAAGTTTTAGAGCCCTTCTAAGATTTTTGAACTTTGCATTTATGCTTTTTGCTGCATCAAGATTACCCACAGGAATATTCCAAGCTGCAGTAACAACCTCTTTAAAGTCAGAGTGTTTTAACCAGTAATTTTCAAATCTGAAGACCCTTGCCTTTGGGATTGAAGTCCCAATTTTGATAACACATGGAAGATGATCTGATATAGGTCTAGAAAGAGGCATTGCAACTGTATCAGGATAAGTGGTCATCCAAGAGGCAGAGGTGAAGAACCAATCCAACTTTTCCAACAAAGGACTCTGTTGCATGTTACTCCAGCTGTATTTTCTTCCATGAAGAGGGAGCTCAATTAAACCCAGATTGCTGATAGCCTCATTAAAAAGAAGCATTTCATTAACATCCCCACCAGGCCTATTCCTGTCAGAAGGATCCCTAATAAAGTTGAAATCACCAACTAGAATCCAATTTGTGTCTATTGGCATATGAATGTTGGAAAACCAATTAATAAACTCCATTTTTCTGCTTGCACACATGGCCCATAAATGTTGGTTAGGACCCAGGATTGGTTGCACAAAAGACTAGTGAAACTAATTGAGAGAGAGTATGTATTGTGGAAGATGACCTCTCCCTCAAACAGAGAACCATTCCATGTGATTAGAAGGCCTCCAGAAGCTCCAATTGAAGGCAGGAAGGCAAATTTATTGAGCCTGTTGGGACAAAAGTTCTTAATGTAAGCAGCATCAAAATGCTCCCTCTTGGTTTCTTGAAGACACAGGATGGCACAGTCACTTTCCTCAATTTTTTGCCCTAGAGCAAGCCATTTCTCAGGTGAGTTAATTCCTCTAATGTTCCAGTTTAGTATATTCCAGCTTCTGTTTTGACTATTCATGGAAACAGTATAGGAGAGCATCCAGGGACCAAGCACCATCACTTGGCCAGAACCCAAGGAATTCAGTCCAACCAGACAGCAGTGTAAGCAAATTGAGCATGTACAGTAACCACATCAACCACAGCACAACAAGATATGAAACTACCCATATGGAGATAGAGAAGCAAAATGCACTGGCAGAAGAACATGAGCTATTACAGTAAGTCCAGAGGGCCCATAGGGTGCAAGTACAACCAAAAGGAACATTCATACAGTTCAAAACATAAAACCCCTCCCTCTCCTTCACAAGATCTTTTAATGTGGTCATCTAAACACTATTGGGGTTGTCCTTCCTGTCCTCCTTTGATGGGATCACCCCAACCAAGTCCTCTCCCATCCTTCTCTTAGGTTTCTTGGAGAGCTTCCCTTCCAACTCATGATCAGCAACCTTGAAAAATGAGGATGTGAGATTCTTAACCACTGATTTTTGAATAACTGGTGGAGCAGCATTACACGGCAGACACTTATTATTAGAGCAAGAACCTCTTTTAAACCCAGCATTGTCTTTTTTTATCCTATCACTCCTCCTTACCTCTGTTTCTACAAGAGGTGTCTTTCCTCCCCTTCTTTTCTTTGAATTTTCAGCCCCAAAAGGTTGAAGAAGGGCCAAGGAATCCAAGTCCTGCTGGTTGGAGGAATCTCCTTCATTTTCCTTGTTTGTATCCTGCTGATGGGAATGATCCATGAGCTGTTTGCAAGCAGGAGCCTTAGTAGCAGTGCATTTATCAGGAATGTGAAAGATATAAGAATTTTCAGTGCCCTCTACTTCAACAAGTAATTCCCACAAAGGAGATTTAAGCATATTGAGTGTCCAGTTAAACTTGTCTGGTGTCATTAGAAGATGCACAATAAAATTGAACCAACTTACTGGAACTTGAACTGAAAGAGAAGGCACACCCTCCAAAGGCTTTTGAGCAAAATGCTCCTTCCAAATTACCAGGCCTTCCTCTGACAGAATAGTATCCTTATTAGCTAGATCCTTTAACTGAATTGATTTCAAACCAAGTAATGAGGGTGCAAACTGAAAGTGCTCTTCAATTTGTGCAATCCAGTTACCTGTTTTGTTATTATTTTCATCCCCAGCAGGGTCCAGAAGCAGTGGGTTCACTGAATGAGAGCTAGCACCTACTTCCCCAACCAAATCTACAGCTGTGAACTGAAAAGGTTCCTTGTCATGGCCTACTGGCTCTTTACCAGCATGAGTGTCTCTGCAAGGGTCCACTAACAGATCCTGAGGGACAATAGTACTGTTACCAATAACAGTCTCAGAAGGTTGGAACACTTCCTCCAAGACAGGCTAAAACTGAGGGACCACCTCAGGAATTGCTGGCAGTATAACTTCCTGAGGAGCTGCCAAAGCAAGAGGAGCCTGAGGAGCTGGGATGGCATGAACATCCTGCTCCTCCTCTTGGTAGTCCTGCATCAAAAGCTCAAGGCCATTGCCCTGTATCTGCAAAATAGGTGGAAGTTGATTTACTTCCTCACTTGCATGTGAAGACAAACCTTCAGACAGGGAGACAGTTGTTGTGATGCTGCTGTGGCCCTCCAAGGGTGGTGGGAGCTCTTCCCCATCAGCCCAAGCAATTTCTTCTTGATGAACACCTTCCAGGAAATCAAAAGCATCTTGACGTTCAACATTATTACCAACT
The DNA here is from genome assembly GCA_963921465.1 of Triticum timopheevii. Lineage (NCBI taxonomy): Eukaryota > Viridiplantae > Streptophyta > Magnoliopsida > Poales > Poaceae > Triticum > Triticum timopheevii. The sequence continues at coordinate 526,347,973 of OY997268.1, forward strand.
GGGGGCTGCAGAGCCCAGTGACCCTCCTCTGCATCCATGTCATCTTGCTGAATAGGCTGAGGATTAATATGAAAACCAGGGAGAGCATTGTTTTGTCCTGGTAGAGGGTGAGGGTCAATATTGGCAGGTGGGATTGGATCCTCATCTGCTGGGGCCCCACCCATCAACTGTTGCAGAAGAATTTCCACTGAAGAGGACCAAGCATCTTCATCTAGAACTTCACCTTCAGACCACCTGACACTTTTAGGGATGGATTCAAGATCTCTAACTTTAGCTTTTGCAATCACTCTACCCATATGAAGAGGGTCATTCTCCCAAGAAACAAGGCGCCCAAAATGACTGATGGCCCTGGCAATATCTTCAGAATTGCGAAAATCAAGCGGGACCGCAAGGAAGAGCAGCCAAACTGTTCTATTAAACTGTGTTCTTCGGCAGTTGCGGCCATTATCATGGTTATGGAAAGTGATGAAAACATCTCCGAACTGGTGAGGACTCTGCAGCACTAACCTATCTCTGTCTCTTGGATTGACAAATCGCACATAAGCTTCCCCCAGAGGACAGTGCTGCGTTTCTCTTATTTGCACTTGCTGAACATCCGCAAAGAACTCATCAAGAACTTCTTGCACATTTCGAAAAACTACCTCATCCGGAAGCGGCTCAATGGTGACGATGGCCCAGTCCTCGTGGCGCTTCTGACGGTGGGGGAGAACCACCCTGACCACACCATTACGGCCTTCAACATTGAGAATATTGAAACCATGGGGAACAAAAGGCTGAGGATCAAACGGAATGTTTGCCATGGTTAGCTCTGCGCCGGCAGAAGGCTCTGAAGACTGCAATGGGGAAGAAAGACGAGCCCGAGGTTGAACAGTGGATGGCAGGGGAGGAGACGAAGAGGCAAGAGGGAATCTTGGCTGAAAATTAGGGAACATGCCGTCACAGAGCTGTCTAAAAGAGGAAGCTCGAATCGCCGGCTGGGCTGGGCCAACAGCCGAAAACCAGTCTTCCACCACCCCAGGGGCCCAGGCCTCAGATGGGGGGGTGGGAAAAGAAGCCACCCGAAAAAACGGCCATAGCCCGGTCAGACGCGGTTCAGGGCAGGCCCAAGCCATGTGGCCAAATTGCCACAACCGTAACAAGTAATGGCCGAATTTGAAGATCCAGAGTTCGCGCCGTCATCCCCCTGAACCACGCGATCATTGATCGGAGGTGTAATATTACACTCAATGCGCCCTTCATCAATAGCAGTTACCTGTAAATCCAGAGACGAGTCCGGTAACCCCGCCAGCCGTTGGAAAACTGAGACACGGTGGTCGAACTCCCTCCGGCGATCGCCGGAGCTGCTTTGGGAGGAAGAACGTGGAGGCCCTCTGGTAACCAAGGACCATGAATTTTGCTCCTCTTGATAGAACAGACGCTCCTCACGACGCCAATTAGGACCACCTTCACCCTAGAGGCTAAAAACCATCTCAAAATCCCTCTCAGAAATGCGGCCACTATTGTAGAGTTCAAAACCCACAGACTTGGAGGCAACCGAAAACTGAAACGAACGGTCCCGGAGAAACTTAACCCTAAAGCCTTGAGGGTAACCACCAAAGCAAGAGTGAAGCACAATGCTCACAGTGTGACAATCCAGGCAAAAGCACGCGCGACTGAAAGAGACTACAAGCTTGAACTCACGTTGGCGAAAACCAGGAGAGAAAACCACTGGATGACCAAACTTTTGGCGCATGCCAAGCTGAAAAGCCTTACCTCTAGCAAAGTCAAGGTGTGGAGGCGCCATTGGGCGGCCAGAGTGGTGGACGCCAGGGCCGGAGTGGCCACCGGCGGTGGAGCTGCCTAGGAGTCGCCTAGGAGGAAAGGAGGAGGAGAGGAGAGGGGGGACCGCCTTGTCCCTTGTCCCTCTAGGGAATATTTCCTTCATTTCTTTGACTGATCCATTTTGAACTTCTTCAAAACTTTATCAAGGTATGTGTTTTGTGAAAGTCCTATCAGGCGTCTTGATCTATCTCTATAGATCTTGATGCCCAATATGTAAGAAGCTTCACCAAGGTCTTTCATTGAAAAACTCTTATTCAAGTATCCTTTTATGCTATCCAGAAATTCTACATCATTTCCAATCAACAATGTGTCATCCACATATAATATTAGAAATACTATAGAGCTCCCATTCACTTTCTTGTAAATACTGGCTTCTCCAAAAGCCTGTATAAAACCATATGATTTGATCACCTCATCAAAGTGTATATGCCAACTCCGAGATGCTTGCACCAGTCCATAAATGGATCGTTGGAGCTTGCACACTTTGTTAGCACCTTTAGGATCGACAGAACCTTCTGGTTGCATCATATACAACTCTTCTTTAAGAAATCCATTAAGGAATGCAGTTTTGACATCCATTTGCCAGGTTTCATAATCATAAAATGTGGCAATTGCTAACATGATTCGGACAGACTTAAGCATCGCTATGGGTGAGAAAGTCTCATCATAGTCAACTCCTTGAACTTGTCAAAAACCCTTTGTAACAAGTCGAGCTTTATAGACAGTAACATTACCATCAGCATCAGTCTTCTTCTTGAAGATCCATTTATTCTCTATGGGTCACCGATCATCGAGCAGATCCACCAAAGTCCACACTTTGTTCTCATACATGGATCCTATCTCAGATTTCATGGCCTCAAGCCATTTATCAGAATCTGGGCTCATCATAACTTCTTCATAGTCCGTAGTTTCATCATGATCAAGTAACATGACCTCCAGAACAGGATTACCGTACCACTCTAGTGCGGATCGTGATCTGCCAGACCTACAAGGTTCTGTAGTAACTTGATCTGAAGTTTCATGATCTCTATCATTAGCTTCCTCTCCAATTGGTGTAGACATCACGGGAACTAATTTTTCAGATGAGCTACTTTCCAAATTGAGAGCAGGTACAATTACCTCATCAAGTTCTACTTTCCTCCCACTCACTTCTTTCGAGAGAAACTCCTTCTCTAGAAAGGTTCCATTCTGAGCAACAAAAATCTTGCCTTCGGACTTGTGGTAGAAGATGTACCCAATCATTTCCTTAGGGTATCCAATGAAGACACATTTTTCCTACTTGGGTTTGAGCTTATCTGGCTGAAGCCTTTTGACATAAGCATCGCATCCCAAAACTTTAAGAAACGACAACTTAGGTTTGTTGCCAAACCACAGTTCATACGGTGTCATCTCAATGGATATTGATTGTGCCCTGTTTAAAGTGAATGCAACTGAATCTAATGCATAACCCCAAAATGATAGTGGTAAATTGGTAAGAGACATCATAGATCGCACCACATCCAATAAAGTCTGGTTATGATGTTCGGACACACCATTACATTGTGGTGTTCCAGGTGTCGTGAGCTGTGAAACTATTCCACATTGTTTTAAATGAAGGCCAAGCTCGTAACCCAAATATTCTCCTCCACAATCAGATCATAGAAACTTTATTTTCTTGTTACGATGATTCCCCACTTCACTCTGAAATTCTTTGAACTTTTTGAATGTTTCAGACTTGTGTTTCATTAAGTAGATATACCCATATCGGCTCAAATCATATATGAATGTCAGAAAAAAATGATACCCGCCACGAGCATCAACATTCATTGGTTCGCATACATCGGTATGTATTATTTCCAATAAGTCACCAGCTCGTTCCATTGTTCCGGAGAACGGAGTTTTAGTCATCTTACCCATAAGGCACGGTTCGCAAGTATCAAATGATTCATAATCAAATGATTCCAAAAGTCCATCTTTACGGAGTTTCTTCATGCACTTTACACCGATATGACCCAAACGGCAGTGCCACAAATAAGTTGCACTATCATTATCAACTTTGAATCTTTTGGCATCAATATTATGAATATGTGTATCATCACGATCAAGATTCAACAGAAATAGACCACTCTTCAAGGGTGCATGACCATAAAAGATATTACTCATATAAATAGAACAACCATTATTCTCTGGTTTAAATGAATAACCGTCTCGCAATAAACAAGATTCAGATATAATGTTCATGCTCTACGCTGGTGTTGGGGAATGTAGTAATTTCAAAAATTTCCTACGCACACGCAAGATCATGATGATGCATAGCAACGAGAGGGAAGAGTGTTGTCCACGTACCCTCGTAGACTGAAAGCGGAAGCGTTAGCACAACGCGGTTGATGTAGTCGTACGTCTTCACGATCCGACCGATCCAAGTACCGAACGTACAGCACCTCCGAGTTCAGCACACGTTCAGCTCGATGATGTCCCACGAACTCCGATCCAGCAGAGCTTTGCTGGAGAGTTCCGTCAGCAGACAGCGTGATGACGGTGTTGATGATACAACCGACACAGGGCTTCGCCTAAGCACCGCTACAATATTACCGAGGTGGAATATGATGGAGGGGGGCACCGCACACGCCTAAGAGATCAAGAGATCAATTGTTGTGTCTTGGGGTGCCCCCTGCCCCCGTAAATAAAGGAGCAAGGGGAGAGGGCGGCTGGCCAAGGAGGAGGGCGCACCAAGGGGGGAGTCCTACTCCCACCGGGAGTAGGACTCCTCCTTTCCTTGTTTGAGTAAGAGAGAAGGAAAGAGTGGGAGAGGGAGAAGGAAAAGGGGGCTGCACCCCTTGTCCAATTAGGACCAGAGGGGGGGCGCCTCCTTCCTTTTGGCCTCTCTCCTCTATTCCTGTATGGCCCAATAAGGCCCAATACTTCTCCCCGACGAATTCCCATAACTCTCCGGTACTCCGATAAATACCCGAATCATTCGGAACCTTTCCGATGTCCGAATATAGTCGTCCAATATATCAATCTTTATGTCTCGACAATTTGGAGACTTCTCATCATGTCCCCGATCTCATCCGGGACTCTGAACTACCTTCGGTACATCAAAACACATAAACTCATAATATAAATCGTCACCGAACTTTAAGCGTGCGGACCCTACGGGTTCGAGAACAATGTAGATATGACCGAGATACGTCTCTTGTCAATAACCAATAGTGGAACCTGGATGCTCATATTGGCTCCCACATATTCTACGAAGATCTTTATCGGTCAAACCGCATAACAACATACGTTGTTCCCTTTCTCATCGGTATGTTACTTGCCCGAGATTTGATCGTCCGTATCTCAATACCTAGTTCAATCTCGTTACCGGCAAGTCTCTTTACTCATTACGTAATGCATCATCCCGCAACTAACTCATTAGCTACATTGCTTGCAAGGCTTATAGTGATGTGCATTACCGAGAGGTCCCAGAGATACATCTCCGACAATCGGAGTGACAAATCCTAATCTCGAAATACGCCAACCCAACATGCACCTTCGGAGACACCTGTAGAGCTCCTTTATAATCACCCAGTTACGTTGTGACGTTTGGTAGCACACAAAGTGTTCCTCCGATAAACGGGAGTTGCATAATCTCATAGTCATAGGAACATGTATAAGTCATGAAGAAAGCAATAGCAACATACTAAACAATCAAGTGCTAAGCTAACAGAATGGTCAAGTCAATCACATCATTCTCTAATGATGTGATCCCGTTAATCAAATGACAACTCATGTCTATGGCTAGGAAACTATGTTTGTCTATGTATTCACACATGTATTATGTTTCCGGTTAATACAATTCTAGCATGAATAATAAACATTTATCATGAAATAGGGAAATTAATAATAACTTTATTATTGCCTCTAGGGCATATTTCCTTCAGTCTCCCACTTGCACTAGAGTCAATAATCTAGTTCACATCGCCATGTGATTTACCACTAATATCCACATATGTATGTGACCAATACCCATAGTTCACATCGTCATGTGATCAACACCCAAAGGGTACTAAGGTATGATCATGTTTTGCTCGTGAGAGAAGTTTAGTCAACGGGTCTGTCACATTTAGAGCCGTATGTATTTTGCAAATATTCTATGTCTACAATGTTCTGCACGGAGCTACTCTAGCTAATTGCTCCCACTTTCAATATGAATCCAGATTGAGACTTAGAGTCATCTGGATCGGTGTAAAAGCTTGCACCGATGTAACTCTTTACGAAGGGCTCTTTTATCACCTCCATAATCAAGAAATATTTCCTTAGTCCTTACTAAGGATAATCTTGACCGCTGTCCGGTGACCTACTCCTAGATCAAAATTGTACTCCCTTGCCAAACTCAGAGCAAGGTATACAACAGGTCTGGTACACAGCATAGCATACTTTATAGAACCTATGACTGAGGCATAGGGAATGACTTTTCATTCTCTTTCTATTTTCTGTCATGGTCGGGTTTTGAGTCTTACTCAACTTCACTCCTTGCAACGCAGGCAAGAACTCCTTCTTTGACTGTTCCATTTTGAACTACTTCAAAAATTTATCAAAGTATGTACTCATTGAAAAACTTATCACGCGTCTTGATCTATCTCTATAGATCTTGATGCTCAATGTGTAAGCAGCTTCACCGAGGTCTTTCATTAAAAAACTTTCATTCAAGTATCCTTTTATGCTATCCAGAAATTCTATACTATTTCGAATCAACAATATGTCGTCCACATATAATATCAGAAATGCTACAGAGCTCCCACTCACTTTCTTGTAAATACAGGCTTCTCCAAAAGTCTGTATAAAACCATATGCTTTAATCAACTCATCAAAGTGTATATTCCAACTCCAAGATGCTTACACCAGTCTATAGATGGATTGCTGGAGCTTGCACATTTTGTTAGCACCTTTAGGATAGACAAAACCTTCTGGTTGCATCATATACAACTCTTCTTTAATAAATCCATTAAGGAATGTAGTTTTGACATCCATTTACCAGATTTCATAAAATGTGGCAATTGCTAACATGATTCGGACAGACTTAAGCATCGATGCGAGTGAGAAAATCTCATCGTATTCAACACCTTAAACTTGTCAAAAAACTTTTGCGACAAGTCGAGCTTTGTAGATAGTAACACTACTATCATCATCTGTCTTCCTCTTGAAGATCCATTTATACAATATGGCTTGCCGATCATCTGGCAACTCCACCAAAGTCCACACTTTGTTCTCATACATGGATCCCATCTTAGATTTCATGGCCTCAAGCGATTTCGCGGAATTTGGGCTCATCGTTCCTTCCTCATAGTTCGTAGGTTCATCATGGTCTAGTAACATGACTTCCAGAATATGATTTACCATACCACTCGGGTGCGGATCTTACTCTGGTTGACCTACGAGGTTTGGTAGTAACTTGATCTGAAGTTTCATGATCATCATCATTAGCTTCCTCACTAATTGGTGTAGGAATCACTGGACCTGATTTCTGTGATGAACTATTTTCCAATTCGGGAGAAGGTACAATTACCTTATCAAGCTCTACTTTCCTCCCACTCACTTCTTTCGAGAGAAACTCCTTCTCTAGAAAGGATCCATCTTAGCAACGAATATTTTTGCCTTCAGATCTGTGATAGAAGGTGTACCCAACAGTTTCCTTTGGGTATTCTATGAAGATGCACTTCTCTGATTTGGGTTCGAGCTTATCAGGTTGAAACTTTTTCACATAAGCATCGCAACTCCAAACTTTAAGAAACGACAGCTTAGGTTTATTGCTAAACCATAGTTCATACGATGTCTGTTGGAAATATGCCCTAGATGCAATAATAAAATGGTTATTATTATATTTCCTCGTTCATGATAATTGTATTTTATTCATGCTATAATTGTGTTATCCGGAAATCGTAATACATGTGTGAATACATAGACCACAACATGTCCCTAGTGAGCCTCTAGTTGACTAGCTCGTTAATCAATAGATGGTCACGGTTTCCTGACCATGGACATTGGATGTCATTGATAACGGGATCACATCATTGGGAGAATGACGTGATGGACAAGACCCAATCCTAAGCATAGCACAAGATCGTGTAGTTCATTTGCTAGAGCTTTCCCAATGTCAAGTATCATTTCCTTAGACCATGAGATCATGTAACTCCAGGATGCCGTAGGAGTGCTTTGGGTGTACCAAACATCACAACGTAACTGGGTGACTATAAAGGTATACTACAGGTATCTCCAAAAGTGTCTATTGGGTTGACACGGATCGAGACTGGGATTTGTCACTCCGTATGACGGAGAGGTATCTCTGGGCCCACTCGGTAATGCATCATCATAATGAGCTCAAAGTGACTAAGTGGTTGGTCAAGGGATCATGCATTACGGTATGAATAAAGTGACTTGCCGGTAACGAGATTGAACGAGGTATTGGGATACCGACGATCGAATCTCGGGCAAGTAACGTACCGATTGACAAAGGGAATTGTATACGGGATTACTTGAATCCTTGACATCATGGTTCATCCGATGAGATCATCGAGGAGCATGTGGGAGCCAACATGGGTATCCAGATCCCACTGTTGGTTATTGGCCGGAGAGTCGTCTCGGTCATGTCTGCATGTCTTCCGAACCCGTAGGGTCTACACACTTAAGGTTCGGTGATGCTAGGGTTGTAGAGATACTAGTATGCGGTAACCCGAAAGTTGTTCGGAGTCCCGGATGAGATCCCGGACATCACGAGGAGTTTCGCAATGGTCCGGAGGTGAACAATTATATATAGGAAGTCCAGTTTCGGCCATCGGGAAAGTTTCGGGGGTCACCGGTATTGTACCGGGACCACCGGAAGGGTCCCGGGGGTCCACCGGGTGGGGCCACCTATCCCGGAGGGGCCCATGGGCTGAATTGGGAGGGGACTCAGCCCCTGGTGGGCTGGTGCGCCCCCCTTGGGCCTCCCCCTGCGCCTAGGGTTGGAAACCCTAGGGGTGGGGGGCACCCCACGTGGCTTGGGGGGCAAGCCACCCCCTTGGCCGGCGCCCCCCCCCCCCCCTTGAGATCCAATCTCTAGGGGGCCGGCGCCCCCCCCAGGTCCCCTTTATAAAGAGGGGGGAGGGAGGGCTGCGCACCCCTGCTCCTGGCGCCTCCCTCTCCCTCCGCAACACCTCTCCCTCTCGTAGAGCTTGGCGAAGCCCGGCCAAGATCGCTGCTACTTCCACCACCACGCCGTCGTGCTGCTGGATCTCCATCAACCTCTCCCTCCCCTTGCTGGATCAAGAAGGAGGAGACGTCTTCCTCAACCGTACGTGTGTTGAACGCGGAGGTGCCGTCCGTTTGGCACTAGGATCATCGGTGATTTGGATCACGACGAGTACGACTCCCTCAACCCCGTTCTCTTGAACGCTTCTGCGTGATCTAGAAAGGTATGTAGATGCACTCCTCTATCTCGTTGCTAGATGACTCCATAGATTGATCTTGGTGAAGCGTAGAAAATTTTTATTTTCTGCAACGTTCCCCAACAGTGGCATCATGAGCTAGGTCTATGCGTAGTTTCTATGCACGAGTAGAAAACAAACTTGTTGTCGGCGTAGATGTTGTCAATTTTCTTGCCACTACTAGTCTTATCTTGCTTCAGTGGCATCGTGGGATGAAGTGGCCCGGACCTACCTTACACGTACGCTTACGTGAGACAGGTTCCACCAATTGACATGCACTAGTTGCATAAGGTGGCTAGCGGGTGTCTGTCTCTCCCACTTTAGTTGGAGCGGATTCGACGAAAAGGGTCCTTATGAAGGGTAAATAGAAATTAGCATATCACGTTGTGGTTTTACGTAGGTAAGAAATGTTCTTGCTAGAAACCAATAGAAGCCACGTAAAAACATGCAACAACAATTAGAGGACGTCTAACTTGTTTTTGCAGCATATGCCTTGTGATGTGATATGGCGAAAAGGATGTGATGAATGAAATATATGTGATGTATGAGATTGATCATGTTCTTGTAATAGGAATCACGACTTGCATGTCGATGAATATGACAACCGGCAGGAGCCATAGGAGTTGTCTTTATTTATTGTATGACCTGCGTGTCATTGAATAACGCCATATAAATTACTTTACTTTATTGCTAAACACGTTAGCCGTAGAAGTAGAAGTAATCGTTGGCGTGACAACTTCATGAAGACACGATGATGGAGATCATGATGATGGAGATCATGGTGTCATGCCGGTGACGAAGATGATCATGGCGCCCCGAAGATGGAGATCAAAGGAGCAATATGATATTGACCATATCATGTCACTATTTGATTGCATGTGATGTTTATCATGTTTTGCTTCTTATTTGCTTAGTACGACGGTAGTAAATAAGATGATCCCTTATAATAATTTCAAGAAAGTGTTCCCCCTAACTGTGCGCCATTGCGAAAGTTCGTTGTTTCGAGGCACCACGTGATGATCGGGTGTGATAGATTCTAACATTCACATACAACGGGTGTAAGACAGATTTACACATGCAAAACACTTAGGTTGACTTGACGAGCCTAGCATGTAGAGACATGGCCTCGGAACACAAGAGACCGAAAGGTCGAACATGAGTCGTATGGTAGATACGATCAACATGGAGATGTTCACCGATGATGACTAGTCCGTCTCACGTGATGATCGGACACGGTCTAGTTGAGTCAGATCATGTATCACTTAGATGACTAGAGGGATGTCTAATCTGAGTGGGAGTTCATTAAATAATTTGATTAGATGAAATTAATTATCATAAACTTAGTCTAAAAACCTTTGCAAAAAGTCTTGTAGATCAAATGGCCAACGCCCATGTCAACCTCAACTTCAACGCGTTCCTAGAGAAAACCAAGCTGAAAGATGATGGCAGCAAGTATTCGGACTGGGTCCGGAATCTGAGGATCATCCTCATAGCTCCAAGAAAGCATATGTCCTAGAAGGACCGCTAGGTGAAGCACCCATCCCAGAGAACCAAGACGTTATGAACGCTTGGCAGTCACGTGCTGATGATTACTCCCTCATTCAGTGCGGCATGCTTTACAGTTTAGAATCGGGGCTTCAAAAGCGTTTTGAGCAACACGGAGCATATGAGATGTTCGAAGAGCTGAAAATGGTTTTCCAAGCTCATGCCCAGGTCGAGAGATATGAAGTCCCCGACAAGTTCTACAGTTGTAAGATGGAGGAAAATAGTTTTGTCAGTGAGCACATACTCAAAATGTCTGGGTTGCACAACCGCTTGTCCCAGCTGGAGATTAACCTCCCGGACGAGGCAGTCATTGATAGAATCCTTCAGTCGCTCCCACCTAGCTACAAGAGTTTTGTGATGAACTACAATATGCAGGGGATGGTGAAAACTATTCCTGAAGTATTTTCAATGCTGAAATCAGCAGAGGTGGAAATCAAGACGGAACATCAAGTGTTGATGGTCAATAAAACCACTAGTTTCAAGAAAGGCAAGGGTAAGAAGAACTTCAAGAAGGACGGCAAGGGAGTTGCCGCGCCCGGTAAGCCAGCTGCCGGGAAGAAGCCAAAGAATGGACCCAAACCTGAGACTGAGTGCTTTTTTGCAAGGGAAAGGGACACTGGAAGCGGAACTGCCCCAAATACTTAGCGGACAAGAAGGCCGGCAACACCAAAGGTATATGTGATATACATGTAATTGATGTGTACCTTACCAGTACTCGTAGTAGCTCCTGGGTATTTGATACCGGTGCGGTTGCTCATATTTGTAACTCAAAGTAGGAGCTGCGGAATAAGCGGAGACTGGCGAAGGACGGGGTGACGATGCACGTCGGGAATGGTTCCAAGGTCGATGTGATCGCCGTCGGCACGCTACCTCTACATTAACCCACGGGGTTAGTTTTAAACCTCAATAATTGTTATTTAGTGCCAGCTTTGAGCATGAACATTGTATCTGGATCTCGTTTAATGCGAGATGCCTACTCATTTAAATCCGAGAATAATGGTTGTTCTATTTATATGAGAGATATGTTTTATGGTCAAGCCCCACTGGTCAATGGTTTATTCTTAATGAATCTCGAACGTGATGTTACGCATATTCATAGTGTGAATACCAAAAGATGTAAAGTTGATAACGATAGTCCCACATACTTGTGGCACTGCCGCCTTGGTCACATTGGTGCCAAACGCATGAAGAAGCTCCATGCTGATGGACTTTTGGAGTCTCTTGATTATGAATCATTTGACACATGTGAACCATGCCTTATGGGCAAAATGACCAAGACTCCGTTCTCCGGAACAATGGAGCGAGCAACCAACTTATTGGAAATCATACATACTGATGTGTGCGGTCCAATGAGCGTTGAGGCTCGCGGAGGATATCGTTATGTTCTCACTCTCACTTACGACTTGAGTAGATATGGGTATGTCTACTTAATGAAACACAAGTCTGAAACCTTTGAAAAGTTCAAGGAATTTCAGAATGAGGTAGAGAATCAACGTGACCGAAAGATAAAGTTCTTACGATCAGATCGTGGAGGAGAATACTTAAGTCACAAATTTGTACGCACTTAAGGAAATGTGGAATCGTTTCACAACTCATGCTGCCTGGAACACCTCAGCGTAACGGTGTGTCCGAACGTCGTAATCGCACTCTATTGGATATGGTGTGATCTATGATGTCACTCACCGATTTACCGCTATCATTTTGGGGATACGCTCTAGAGACAGCTACATTCACTTTAAATAGGGCACCGTCTAAATCCGTTGAGACGACACCGTATGAATTATGGTTTGGGAAGAAACCTAAGCTGTCGTTTCTAAAAGTTTGGGGATGCGATGCTTATGTCAAGAAACTTCAACCTGAAAAGCTCGAACCCAAGTCGGAAAAATGCGTCTTCATAGGATACCCTAAGGAAACCATTGGGTATACCTTCTACCTCAGATCCGAGGGCAAGATCTTTGTTGCCAAGAACGGGTCCTTTCTGGAGAAAGAGTTTCTCTCGAAAGAAGTAAGTGGGAGGAAAGTGGAACTTGATGAAGTACTACCTCTTGAACCGAAAAGTAGCGCAGCTCAGGAACATGTTCCTGTGGTGCCTGCACTAACTAGAGAGGAAACTAATGATGATGATGAAGGTACTTCGGATCAAGTTACTACTGAACTTCGTAGGTCCACGAGGACACGTTCCACACCAGAGTGGTATGGCAACCCTGTTCTGGAAATCATGTTGTTAGACAACGGTGAACCTTCGAACTATGAAGAAGCAATGGCGGGCCCAGATTCCAACAAATGGCTTGAAGCCATGCAATCCGAGATAGGATCCATGTATGAAAACAAAGTATGGACTTTGACAAACTTGCTCGATGATCGACGAGCGATAGAAAACAAATGGATCTTTAAGAAGAAGACGGACGTGGATGGTAATGTTACCATCTATAAGGCTCGACTTGTCGCTAAGGGTTATCAACAAGTTCAAGGGGTTGACTACGATGAGACTTTCTCTCCCGTAGCGAAGCTGAAGTCCGTCCGAATCATGTTAGCAATTGCCGCATACTATGATTATGAGATATGGAAAATGGACGTCAAAACGGCATTCCTTAACAGCCATCTTAAGGAAGAACTGTATATGATGCAGCCGGAAGGTTTTGTCGATCCTAAGAATGCTAACAAGGTATGCAAGCTCCAGCGCTCCATCTATGGGCTCGTGCAAGCATCTCGGAGTTGGAACATTCGCTTTAATGAAATGATCAAAGTGTTTGGGTTTATGCAGACTTATGGAGAAGCCTGCGTTTACAAGAAAGTGAGTGGGAGCTCTGTAGAATTTCTCATATTATATGTGGATGACATACTTTTGATGGGAAATGATATAGAACTTTTGGACAGCATTAAGGCCTACTTGAATAAGTATTTTTCAATGAAGGACCTTGGAGAAGCTGCTTACATATTAGGCATCAAGATCTATAGAGATAGATCAAGACGCCTCATAGGTCTTTCACAAAGCACATACCTTGATAAGATATTGAATAAGTTCAATATGGATCAGTCCAAGAAGGGGTTCTTGCCTGTGTTGCAAGGTGTGAAATTGAGCTCGGCTCAATGTCCGACCACGGCAGAAGATAGAGAAAAGATGAGTGTCGTCCCCTATGCCTCGGCCATAGGGTCTATCATGTATGCCATGCTATGTACTAGACCTGATGTAAACCTTGCCGTAAGTTTGGTAGGAAGGTACCAAAGTAATCCCGGCATGGAACACTGGACAGCGGACAAGAATATCCTAAAGTACCTGAAAAGGACTAAGGACATGTTTCTCGTATATGGAGGTGACGAAGAGCTTGTCGTAAAGGGTTACGTCGACGCTAGCTTCGACACAGATCTGGATGACTCTGAGTCACAAACCGGATACGTGTATATTTTGAATGGTGGGGAAGTAAGCTGGTGCAGTTGCAAGCAAAGCATCATGGCGGGATCTACATGTGAAGCGGAGTACATGGCAGCCTCGGAGGCAGCGCATGAAGCAATCTGGATGAAGGAGTTCATCACCGACCTAGGAGTCATACCCAATGCGTCGGGGCCAATCACCCTCTTCTGTGACAACACTGGAGCTATTGACCTTGCCAAGGAGCCCAGGTTTCACAAGAAGACCAGACACATCATGAAAATGTTCAAGATGGAGACATAGATATTTGCAAAGTACATACGGATCTGAATGTCACAGATCCGTTGACTACAACCTCTTCCGCGAGCAAAACATGATCAACACCAGAACTCTATGGGTGTTCGATTCATCACAATGTAACTAGATTATTCACTCTAGTGCAAGTGGGAGACTGTTGGAAATATGCCCTAGAGGCAATAATAAAATAGTTATTATTATATTTCCTCGTTCATGATAATTGTCTTTTATTCATGCTATAATTGTGTTATCCGGGAATCGTAATACATGTGTGAATACATAGACCACAACATGTCCCTAGTGAGCCTCTAGTTGACTAGCTCGTTTATCAATAGATGGTCACGGTTTCCTGACCATGGACATTGGATGTCATTGATAACAGGGTCACATCATTGGGAGAATGATGTGATGGACAAGACCCAATCCTAAGCATAGCACAAGATCGTGTAGTTCATTTGCTAGAGCTTTTCCAATGTCAAGTATCATTTCCTTAGACCATGATATCGTGTAACTCCCGGATGCCGTAGGAGTGCTTTGGGTGTACCAAATGTCACAACGTAAATGGGTGACTATAAAGGTATACTACAGGTATCTCCGAAAGTGTCTGTTGGGTTGACACGGATCGAGACTGGGATTTGTCACTCCATATGACGGAGAGGTATCTCTGGGCCCACTCGGTAATGCATCATCATAATGAGCTCAAAGTGACTAAGTGGTTGGTCACGGGATCATGCATTACGGTACGAGTAAAGTGACTTGCCGGTAACGAGATTGAACGAGGTATTGAGATACCGACGATCGAATCTCGGACAAGTAACGTACTGATTGACAAAGGGAATTGTATACGGGATTACTTGAATCCTTGACATCGTGGTTCATCCGATGAGATCATCGAGGAGCATGTGGGAGCCAACATGGGTATCCAGATCCCGCTGTTGGTTATTGACCGGAGAGTTGTCTCGGTCATGTCTGCATGTCTCCCGAACCCGTAGGGTCTACACACTTAAGGTTCGGTGACGCTAGGGTTGTAGAGATACTAGTATGCGGTAACCTGATAGTTGTTCGGAGTCCCGGATGAGATCCCGGACGTCACGAGGAGTTCCGGAATGGTCCGGAGGTGAAGAATTATATATAGGAAGTCCAGTTTCGGCCATCGGGAAAGTTTCGGGGGTCACCGGTATTGTACTGGGACCACCGGATGGATCCCGGGGGTCCACCGGGTGGGGCCACCTATCCCGGAGGGCCCCATGGGCTGAAATGGGAGGGGAACCAGCCCCTTGTGGGCTGGTGCGCCCCCCTTGGGCCTCCCCCTGCGCCTAGGGATGGAAACCCTAGGGGTGGGGGGCGCCCCACTTGGCTTGGGGGGCAAGCCACCCCCTTGGCTGCCGCCCCCCTTGAGATCCAATCTCTAGGGGGCCGGCGCCCCAACCCCCCAGGGCCCCTATATAAAGAGGGGGAGGGGGCTGCGCACCCCTGCTCCTGGCGCCTCCCTCTCCGTCCGCAACACCTCTCCCTCTCGTAGAGCTTGGTGAAGCCCTGCCGAGATCGCTGCTACTTCCACCACCATGTTGCCGTGCTGCTGGATCTCCATCAACCTCTCCCTCCCCTTGCTGGATCAAGAAGGAGGAGACGTCTTCCTCAACGGTACGTGTGTTGAACGCAGAGGTGCCGTCCGTTCGGCACTAGGATCATCGGTGATTTGGATCACGACAAGTACGACTCCCTCAACCCCGTTCTCTTGAACGCATCCGCGCGATCTACAAGGGTATGTAGATGCACTCCTCTATCTAGTTGCTAGATGACTCCATAGATTGATCTTGGTGAAGCGTAGAAAATTTTTATTTTCTACAACGTTCCCCAACAGTGTCGTCTCAACGGATTTAGATGGTGCCCTATTTAACGTGAATGCAGCTGTCTCTAATGCATAACCCCAAAACGATAGTGGTAAATCGATAAGAGACATCATAGACCGCACCATATCCAATAAAGTGCGGTGACGATGTTTGGACACATCATAATGCTGTGGTGTTCCTGGTGGTGGGAGCTGTGAAACTATTCCACATTGTTTTATATGAAGGCCAAACTCGTAACTCAAATATTCTCCTCCACGATCAGATCGTAGAAACTTTATTTTCTTGTTATGATGATTCTCCACTTCACTCTGAATTTCTTTGAACTTTTCAAATGTTTCAGACTTGTGTTTCATTAAGTAGATATACTCATATCTGCTCAAATCATCTGTGAAGGTCAGAAAATAATGATACCTGCCACGAGCATCAACACTCATTGGACCGCATACATCGGTATGCATTGTTTCCAACAAGTCAGTAGCTCGTTCCATTGTTCTGGAGAACGGAGTTTTTAGTCATCTTGCCCAAAAGGCACGGTTCGCAAGAATCAAATTATTCATAACCAAGTGATTTCAAAAGTCCATCTTTATGGAGTTTCTTCATGCGCTTTGCACCGATATGACTCTAACGGCAGTGCCAAAAATAAGTTGCACTATCATTATCAACTTTGCATCTTTTGGCATCAATATTATGAATATGTGTATCACTACGATCGAGATCCAACAATCTATTTTCATTGGGTGTATGACCATTGAAGGTTTTATCATGTAAACAGAACAACAATTATTCTCTGACTTTAAATGAACAACCGTATAGCAATAAACATGATCAAATCATATTCATGCTCAACGCAAACGCCAAATAACTTTTATTTAGGTTTAACACTAATCCCGAAAGTATATGGAGTGTGCGATGATGATCATATCAATCTTGGAACCACTTCCAACACATCGTCACTTCACCCTCAACTAGTCTCTGTTTATTCTGTAACTCCTGTTTCGAGTTACTAATTTTTAGCAACCGAACAACTATCAAATACTCAGGGGCTACTATAAACACTAGTAAGGTACACATCAATAACCTGTATATCAAATATACCCTTGTTCACTTTGCCATCATTCTTATCTACCAAATATTCAGGGCATTTTCCCTTCCAGTGACCATTTCCTTTGCAGTAGAAGCACTCAGTTTCAGGCTTTTGTCTAGCTTTGGGCTTCTTCATGGAAATGACAACTTGCTTGCCATTCTACAGGAAGTTCCCTTTCTATCCCTTTGTCCTTTTCTTGAAACTAGTGGTCTTGTCAATCATCAACACTTGATGCTCTTTCTTGATTTCTACCTTCGTCGATTTCAACATCACGAAGAGCTCGGGAATCGTTTTCGTCATCCCTTGGATACTATAGTTCATCACGAAGTTCTAGTAACTCGGTGATGGTGACTAGAGAACTCTGTTAATCACTATCTTATCTGGAAGATTAACTCCCACTTGATTCAAGCGATTGTAGTACCCAGATAATCTGAGCACATGCTCACTAGTTGAGCAATTCTCCTCCATCTTTTAGCTATAGAACTTGTTGGAGACTTCATATCTCTCAACTCGGGTATTTGCTTGAAATATTAACTTCAACTCCTGGAACGTCTCATATGGTCCATGACGTTCAAAACGTCTTTGAAGTCCCGATTCTAAGTCGTTAAGCATGGTGCACTAAACTATCAAGTAGTCATCATATTGAGCTAGCCAAAAGTTCATAATGTCTGCATCTACTCCTGCAATAGGTCTGTCACCTAGTGATACATCCATTTTGCATCATGCTTTTATATCAATATTTATTGCATTATGGGCTGTTATTACACATTATATCTCAATACTTATGGCTATTCTCTCTTAGTTTACAAGGTTTACCATGAAGAGGGGGAATGCCGGCAGCTGGAATTCTGGCGGGAAATGGAGCAAACATTGGAAACCTATTCTGCACAGCTCCAAAAGTCCTGAAACTCCACGAAACAACTTTTTGGAATTAATAAGAATTTTTGAGCGAAAGAAATATGCCAGGGGGACCACACCCTGTCCAGGAGACAGGGGGCGCCCCCCCTCCTATAGGGCGCGCCCCCTATCTCCTGGGCCCTTGGTGGGCCTCCAGCGTCCATCTTCTGCTATATCATCGCTTTTACCCTGGAAAAAATCGTGGGCAAGCTTACGGGACGAAACTCCGCCGCCATGAGGCGGAACCTTGGCGGAATCAATCTAGAGCTCCAGCGGAGCTGTTCTGTCGGGGACACTTCCCTCCGGGAGGGGGAAATCATCACCAACGTCATCACCAATGATCCTCTCATCGGGAGGGGGTCAATCTCCATCAACATCTTCACCAGCACCATCTCCTCTCAAAACCCTAGTTCATCTCTTGTATCCAATCTTGTATCAAAACCACAAATTGGTACCTGTGGGTTGCTGGTAGTGTTGATTAGTCCTTGTAGTTGATGCTATTTGGTTTACTTGGTGGAAGATCATATGTTCAGATCCTTTATGCATATTATTACTCCTCTGATTATGAACATGAATATGCTTTGTGAGTAGTTACGTTTGTTCCTGAGGACATGGGTGAAGTCTTGCTATTAGTAGTCATGTGAATTTGGTATTCGTTCGATATTTTGATGAGATGTATGTTGTCTTTTACTCTAGTGGTGTTATGTGAACGTCGACTACATGACACTTCACCATTATTTGGGCCTAGAGGATGGCATGGGGAAGTAATAAGTAGATGATGGGTTGCTAGAGTGATAGAAGCTTAAACCCTAGTTTATGCGTTGCTTCGTTAGGGGTAGATATGGATCCATATGTTTAATGATGTGGTTAGGTTTACCTTAATACTTCTTTTGTAGTTGCGGATGCTTGCAATAGGGGTTAATCCTAAGTGGGATTCTTGTCCAAGAAAGGGCAGTACCCAAGTACCGGTCCACCCACATATCAAATTATCAAAGTACCGAACGTGAATCATATGAACGTGATGAAAACTAGCTTGACGATAATTCCCATGTGTCCTCGGGAGCTTCTTTCTCATTATTAGAAATTGTCCAGGCTTATCCTTTGCTACATAAAGGATTGGGCCACCTTGCTGCACTTTATTTACTTGTTACTCGTTACTATTTATCTTATCACAAAACTATCTATCACCTACAATTTCAGTGCTTGCAGAGAAAACCTTACTGCAAACCGCTTATCATTTCCTTCTGCTCCTCGTTGGGTTCGACACTCTTACTTATCAAAAGGACTATGATTGATCCCCTACACTTGTGGGTCATCAAGACTCTTTTCTGACGCCGTTGCCGGGGAGTGTAGCGCTTTTGGTGAGTGGAACTTGGTAAGGAAACATTTATATAGTGTGCTGAAATTTTCTGTTACTTGTCACTATGGAAACTAATCCTTTGAGGGGCTTGTTTGGGGTATCTTCACCCCAACCAGAAGAGCAAAGAGTTTCTCCTCAACCTACTAAACTTTATGAAAATATTTACTTTGAGATTCCTTCGGGTATGATAGAGAAACTGCTAGCTAATCCATTTGTAGGAGATGGAACATTGCATCCTGATTTACACCTTATCTTTGTGGATGAAGTTTGTGGATTATTTAAGCTTGCATGTATTCCCGATGATGTTGTCAAAAGGAAGGTCTTCGCTTTATCTTTGAAGGGAGATGCATTGACATGTTATAGGCTATGTGATGATACGAGATCTTGGAATTATAAGCGATTGAAGTTGGAATTTCACCAGAAGTTCTATCTTATGCATCTTATTCATCGTGATTGTAATTACATATATCATTTCTGGCCTCGCGAAGGATAAAGCATCGCTCAAGCTTGGGGAGGCTTAAGTCAATGTTATATTCATGCCCCAATCATGAGCTCTCTCGGGAAATGATTATTCTGAATTTTTATGCTCGGCTTTCTCTTGATAATCGCAACCTGCTCGATACTTCCTGTGCTGGTTCTTATATGCTGAAGACTATTGATTTCAAATGGGACTTATTGGAAAGAATTAAATGCAACTCTAAAGATTGGGTTCCGACGATGGTAAGGAGTCAAGTATGACACCTAGGTTCGATTGTTTTAAATCTTTTATGGATACCGATGCTTTTCGTGGATTTAGTGCTAAGTATGGACTTGACTCTGAGATAGTAGCTACTTTTTGTGAATCTTTTGCTACTCACGTTGATCTCCCTAAAGAGAAGTGGTTTAAATATAATCCTCATGTTGAAGTGAAAGTAGTTGCACCTATTACAGTCGAAGAAAAGACTATCACCTATAGTGATCCTATTGTTCCTACTACTTATGTTGAAAAACCTCCTTTCCCTGTTAGGATAAAGGATCATGCTAAAGCTTCGACTGTTGTTCGTAAGAGTAATACTAGGACTTATACACCTCCTGAGCAAATTAATGTTGAACCTAGTATTGCTATGGTTAAAGATCTCTTGGATGAGGATTTAGATGGGCATGTTATTTCTTTCTGTGGTGAGACTGCTAATATTGCTAGACCAGATACTAAGACACGTAGACCTGTCGTAGGCATGCCTATTATTTCTGTTAAAATAGGAGATCATTGTTATCATGGCTTATGTGATATGGGTGCTAGTGTTAGTGCGATACCTTATGATCTATATAAAGAAATTATGCACGACATTGCACCCATTGAATTAGAAGACATTGATGTTACTATCAAGCTTGCTAATAGGGATACCATTAAACCCTTTGGGATTGTTAGAGATGTTGAAGTTTTGTGTGGGAAGGTTAAATACCCTGCTGATTTCCTTGTTCTTGGTTCCCCACAAGATGATTTTTGTCCCATTATTTTTGGTAGACCCTTCTTTAATACAGCTAGTGCTAAGATTAATTGTGAAAAGAATATTGTCACTGTTGGCATAGATGCTATGTCTCATGAGTTTAATTTTGCTAAGTTTAGTAGACAACCTCGTGAAAGGGAACCACCTAGTAAGGATGAAATTATTGGTCTTGCTTCCATTGCTGTTCCTCCAACTGATTCGTTAGAACAATATTTGCTAGACCATGAAAATGATATGTTTATGAAGGAAAGGGAGGAAATAGATGAAGTGTTCCTTAAACAGGAACCTGTGCTGAAACATAACCTTCCCGTTGAAATTCTTGGGGATCCCCCTCCACCCAAGGGTGATCCCGTGTTTGAACTCAAACCATTACCTGATAATCTTAAGTATGCTTATCTTGATGAAAAAGAAATATATCATGTTATTATTAGTGCTAACCTTTCAGAGAAAGAAGAAGAAAGATTATTGAAAACTCTGAAGAAGCACCGGGCTACTATTGGATATACTCTGGATGATCTTAAGGGCGTTAGTCCCACGTTATGTCAACACAAAATTACATTGGAGGAAGATGCCAAACCAGTTAGAGATCCTCAAAGACGATTAAATCCCAAGATGAAGGAGGTGGTAAGAAAGGAGATACTAAAGCTCCTTGAGGCAGGTATTATTTATCCCGTTGCTGATAGCGAATGGGTAAGCCCTGTCCATTGTGTTCCTAAAAAGGGAGGTATTACCGTTGTTCCTAATGATAAAGATGAATTGATCCCGCAAAGAATTATTACAGGTTATAGGATGGTAATTGTTCATAAATTAAATAAAGCTAATAAGAAAGATCATTACCCTTTACCTTGTATTGATCAAATGCTAGAAAGACTATCCAAACACACACATTTATGCTTTCTAGATGGTTATTCTGGTTTCTCTCAGATACCTGTATCAGCGAAGGATCAATCTAACACTACTTTTACTTGCCCTTTTGGTACTTTTGCTTATAGACGTATGCCTCTTGGTTTATGTAATGCACCTGCTACCTTTCAAAGATGCATGATGGCTATATTCTCTGATTTTTGTGAAAAGATTTCTGAGGTATTCATGGATGACTTCTCCGTCTATGGATCCTCTTTTGATGATTCTTTGAGCAACCTTGATCGAGTTTTGCAGAGATGCGAAGACACTAGTCTCGTCCTGAATTGGGAAAAGTGTCACTTTATGGTTAATGAAGGCATTGTCTTGGGTCACAAGATCTCCGAGAGAGGTATTGAAGTTGATAAAGCCAAAGTTGATGCTATTGAAAAGATGCCATGTCCCAAGGACATAAAAGGTATAAGAAGTTTCCTTGGTCACGCCGGTTTTTATAGGAGGTTCATTAAAGACTTTTCTAAAATCTCTAGGCCTCTGACTAATTTATTGCAAAAAGATATTCCTTTTGTCTTTGATGATGATTGTGTAGAAACATTTGAAACACTTAAGAAAGCTTTGATGACTACACCTATTGTTCAGCCTCCTGATTGGAATTTACCTTTTGAAATTATGTGCGATGCTAGTGATTATGCTGTAGGTGCTGTTCTAGGGCAAAGAGTCGATAAGAAGTTGAATGTTATCCAATATGCTAGTAAGACTCTTGATACTGCCCAGAGAAATTATGCTACTACTGAAAAAGAGTTCTTAGCAGTTGTGTTTGCATGTGATAAGTTTAGACCTTATATTGTTGATTCCGAAGTTACTATTCACACTGATCACGCTGCTATTAAATATCTTATGGAAAAGAAAGATGCCAAGCCTAGACTCATTAGATGGGTTCTCTTGCTCCAAGAATTTGACTTGCATATTATTGATAGAAAGGGAGCTGAGAACCCCGTTGCAGACAACTTGTCTAGGTTAGAGAATGTTCTTGATGACCCACTGCCTATTAATGATAGCTTTCCTGATGAACAATTAGCGGTCGTCAATGCTTCTTGCACTGCTCCTTGGTATGCTGATTATGCTAATTACATTGTTGCTAAATTTATACCACCTAGTTTCACATACCAGCAAAAGAAAAAGTTCTTTTATGATTTAAGACATTACTTCTGGGATGACCCACACCTTTATAAAGAAGGAGTAGATGGTGTTATTAGATGTTGTGTGCCTGAGCATGAACAGGAACAGATTCAACACAAGTGTCACTCTGAATCTTATGGAGGACACCACGCTGGAGATAGAACTGCACACAAGGTACTACAATCTGGTTTTTATTGGCCTACTCTCTTCAAAGATGCTCATAAGTTTGTCTTATCTTGTAATGAATGTCAAAGAATAGGTAGCATTAGTAGACGTCAAGAAATGCCTATGAATTACTCTCTTGTTATTGAACCGTTTGATGTTTGGGGCTTTGATTATATGGGACCTTTTCCTGCCTCTAATGGTTATACACATATTTTAGTTGATGTTGATTACGTTACTAAGTGGGTAGAAGCTATCCCAACTAGTAGTGCTGATCATAACACTTCTATTAAAATGCTTAAAGAAGTTATTTTCCCGAGGTTTGGAGTCCCTAGATATCTTATGACTGATGGTGGTTCATATTTTATTCATGGTGCTTTTTGTAAGATGCTTGCTAAGTATGATGTCAATCATAGAATAGCATCTCCTTATCATCCGCAGTCTAGTGGTCAAGTAGAGTTGAGTAATAGAGAGCTCAAATTAATTTTGCAAAAGACTGTGAATAGATCTAGAAAGAATTGGTCCAAAAAACTTGATGATGCATTATGGGCCTATAGAACTGCATACAAGAATCCTATGGGTATGTCTCCATATAAGATGGTTTATGGAAAAGCGTGTCATTTACTTCTTGAACATGAACATAAGGCATATTGGGCTATTGAAGAGCTCAATTATGACTTCAAACTTGCCGGTGAGAAGAGGTTATTTGATATTAGCTCACTGGATGAATGGAGAACCCAAGCGTATGAGAATGCCAAGCTATTCAAAGAAAAAGTCAAATGCTGGCATGATAAGAGGATACAAAAGCGTGAGTTTAACGTGGGAGACTATGTATTATTATTCAACTCTCGTTTAAGATTTTTTGCAGGAAAACTCCTCTCAAAATGGGAAGCTCCTTACGTTATCGAGGAGGTCTATCGTTCTGGTGCCATAAAAATCAACAACTTTGAAGGCATGAGTCTGAGGGTGGTAAACGGTCAAAGAATTAAACATTATATTTCAGGTAATCCTATCAATGTTGAAACTAATATTATTGAAACCGTAACCCCTGAGGAATACATAAGGGACACTTTCCAGAACGTTCCAGACTCCGAAAAGGTATAGGTATGTGGTACGGTAAGTAAACCGACTCCAAAACAACTCCAATGGCAATTTTTATCAGTTTTGGATTATTTAAGAATTTTAGGAATAAAGAAGTAGTCCGAAAGGGACACGAGGCTCACACAAGAGTGGAGGGCGCCCCCCCCCCTGTAGGGTGCGCCCCCTTGTCTCGTGGGCACCTCGTGTGTCTCCCGGACTCCGTTTTCGTGCACATTACGTATTTTGGTCGGTAAAAATTCATTATATATACTCCCGAAGGTTTTGACCACTATATCATGCAAATATCCTCTGTTTTCTTTTCGAGCTGTTTCTGTTTCAGATCTAGAGCATCATGGCGTCTCCAAGCGCTCCCAAGGACAAGTTTTTCGAGAGGGTTATTAACCCCTATCTCGTGGAGGTGCTGCAACACCCTCAAACCATTGAGATGCGTGAGGGGGTGTTGCACATCCGCGATGTGGAGGACCAAGGCGTACCAGGAGCGTGGAGACAAAGCTCGAAGCCGTGGAGCAAGAAGTTTTCAAGTGTCAAGGGATGGTGGAGCGTGGACTCAACGCCAACCAGATGATGATCACAGAGTTCACCAACAACCACAAGCTAGATGCCAAAGTCATTGAGGAGACCATCTTCAAGCTTCAAGAGAAAATCGAGCACCTCCAAGCCCAGATCTATGACCTGCAAAACTAGAAGTGTGAGTATGAATATAGATTTAAGAGGATGGGTTTGGCTGCAGATTTAAGGATCCCGGAGACTCGATCATCCTTCTATGATGGAGAGCCTATGCCTTGGAAGACGGACGACAAGCCTACATCATCAACAACTGCTACTTCACCACCTCCGAGGACATAATCACATGGGTATGGGCACTCCCCTTGGCAACTGCCAAGCTTGGGGGAGGTGCCCCGGTATCGTATCACCATCACACTCTTATCTTTACTGTTTTATTTAGTTTGACACTTTCAGTAGTATCTTGATCTAGTCGATTGAAGTTTTGATATCAAGTAGTTTGAGTTTTGCTTTGTGATCTCTTTTTGTAATCGAGTCCGTGAGCTATCTATAATAAAGATTAGTGTTCAGTCAAGGGCTTTGCTATGTTGCCATGATCTTGAGAAAGTAGAAAGAATAAAAGAGTTTATATTGATCTTATGAATAGTGATGACTTCACACATAGAAAGTATGAGGCATATAAATTGTTGAGAGTTGATGAACTTAGCCTTGGTCGTCGTTGCAATTAATAGGAAGTAGAGGGGTTCACATACAAATATATTATCTTGGACACCTTTTTATAATTGGGAGAACTCATTAAGTATGACATGCTAAAAGAGTTGACGTTGGACAAGGAAGACAACGTAATGGTTTATGTTTTCCGACATCTCAGTTAAAGTATATTGTCATTGACCTTCCAAACATGTTGAGCTTGCCTTTCCCCCTCATGCTAGCCAAATTCCTTGCACCAAGTAGAGATACTACTTGTGCTTCCAATTATCCTTAAACCCAGTTTTGCCATGAGAGTCCACCATACCTACCTATGGATTGAGTAAGATCCTTCAAGTAAGTTGTCATCGGTGCAAGCAATAAAAATTGCTCTCTAAATATGTATGACTTATTAGTGCAGAGAAAATAAGCTTTGTACGAACTTGTTGTGGAAGTAATAAAAGTGATGGACTGCATAATAAAGGTCCACATACAAGGGGCAATATAAACTGACGTTATTTTGCATTAAGATTTTGTGCATCAACCCTAAACGCGCATGACAACCTCTGCTTCCCTCTGTGAAGGGCCTATCTTTTACTTTATGTTTTTACTTTATGCTTGAGTCAAGGTGATCCTCACCTTTCCCTTTTTCATTTTATCCTTTGGCAAGCTCCTCGTGTTTGAAAGATCATGATATATATATCCAATTGGATGTAAGTTAGCATGGGCTATTATTGTTGACATCACCTAAAGGTGAATACGTTGGGAGGCAACACAACAAGCCCCTATCTTTCTCAGTGTCCGGCTGAAACTCTATAACCACAAGTACTGCGTGAGTGTTAGCAATTGTAGAAGACTACGAGATAGTTGAGTATGTGAGCTTGCTGAAAAGCTCTATTGTTGTCTCTTTCTGATGTTACGATAAATTGCAATTGCTTCAGTGACTAAGATTATAGTTTGTTAGTTCCCAATGAAGTTTTTGAAACATACTTGACATTGTGAATTGCTTGTTACTTGAGCATAAGAAATCATATGATAAATTCTATATATGTTGTTGTTATTAGAATGATCATGATGCCCTCATGTCCGTATTTTATTTTTATCGACACCTCTATCTCTAAACATGTGGACATATTTTTCGATTTCGGCTTCCGCTTGAGGACAAGCGAGGTCTAAGCTTGGGGGAGTTGATACGTCCATTTCGCATCATGCTTTTATATCAATGTTTATTGCATTATGGGCTGTTATTACACATTATATCTCAATACTTATGGCTATTCTCTCTTATTTTATAAGGTTTACCATGAAGAGGGGGAATGCCGGCAGCTGGAATTCTGGCTGGAAAAGGAGCAAATGTTGGAAACCTATTCTGCACAGCTCCAAAAGTCCTGAAACTCCACGAAACAACTTTTTGGAATTAATAAGAATTTCTGAGTGAAAGAAATATGCCAGGGGGACCACACCCTGTCCAGGAGATAGGGGGCACGCCCCCCCCCCCTATAGGGCGCGCCCCTATCTCCTGGGTCCCCTGGTGGGCCTCTGACGTCCATCTTCTGCTATATCATCGCTTTTACCTTGGAAAAAATCATGGGCAAGCTTACGGGACGAAACTCCACTGCCACGAGGTGGAACCTTGGCAGAATCAATCTAGGCTCCGGTGGAGCTGTTCTGCCGGGGACACTTCCCTCCGGGAGGGGGAAATCATCACCAACGTCATCACCAACGATCCTCTCATCGGGAGGGGGTCAATCTCCATCAACATCTTCACTAGCACCATCTCCTCTCAAAACCCTAGTTTATCTCTTGTATCCAATCTTGTATCAAAACCACAAATTGGTAGCTGTGGGTTGCTAGTAGTGTTGATTACTCCTTGTAGTTGATGCTATTTGGTTTACTTGGTGGAAGATCATATGTTCAGATCCTTTATGCATATTATTACTCCTCTGATTATGAACTTGAATATGCTTTGTGAGTAGTTACGTTTGTTCCTGAGGACATGGGTGAAGTCTTGCTATTAGTAGTCATGTGAATTTGGTATTCGTTCGATATTTTGATGAGATGTATGTTGTCTTTTCCTCTAGTGGTGTTATGTGAACGTCGACTACATGACACTTCACCATTATTTGGGCCTAGAGGAAGGCATGGGGAAGTAATAAGTAGATTGTGGGTTGCTAGAGTGACAGAAGCTTAAACCCTAGTTTATGTGTTGCTTCGTTAGGGGTAGATATGGATCCATATGTTCAAAGTTGTGGTTAGGTTTACCTTAATAATTCTTTTGTAGTTGCGGATGATTGCAATAGGGGTTAATCATAAGTGGGATGCTTGTCCAAGAAAGGGCGGTACCTGAGTACCGGTCCACCCACATATCAAATTATCAAAGTACCAAACGCGAATCATATGAACGTGATGAAAACTAGCTTGACGATAATTCCCATGTGTCCTCGGGAGCTTCTTTCTCATTATTAGAAATTGTCCAGGCTTATCATTTGCTACATAAAGGATTGGGATACCTTGCTGCACTTTATTTACTTTATTTACTTGTTACTCATTACTATTATCTTATCACAAAACTATCTATCACCTACAATTTCAGTGCTTGCAGAGAAAACCTTACTGAAAACCGCTTATCATTTCCTTCTTCTCCTCGTTGGGTTCGACACTCTTACTTATCAAAGGACTACTATTGATGCCCTACACTTGTGGGTCATCACCTAGCGGTGCATCAAGGACATAATTCTTTTGTGCAGCAATGAGGATAATCCTTAGATCACGGATCCAATCCGCATCATTTCTACTAACATCTTTCAACATAGTTTTTCTCTAGGAACATATCAAAATAAACATAGGGAAGCAACAACACGAACTATTGATCTACAACATAGTTTGCAAAATACTATCAGGACTAAGTTCATGATAAATTAAAGTTCAATTAATCATATTACTTAAGAACTCCCACTTAGATAGACATCCCTCTAATCATCTAAGTGATCACGTGATCCACATCAACTAAACCTTGTCCGATCATCACGTGAGATGGAGTAGTATTCAATGGTGAACATCACTATGTTGATCATATCTACTATATGATTCATGCTCGACCTTTCGGTCTCAGTGTTCCGAGGCCATATCTGTATATGCTAGGCTCGTCAAGTTTAACCTGAGTATTCCGCGTGTGCAACTGTGTTGCACCTGTTGTATTTGAATGTAGAGCCTATCACACCCGATCATCACGTTGTGTCTCAGCACGAAGAATTTTCGCAACGGTGCATACTCAGGGAGAACACATATACCTTGAAATTTAGTGAGAGATCAACTTATAATGCTACCGTCAATCAAAGCAAAATAAGATGCATAAAGGATAAACATCACATGCAATCAATATAAGTGATATGATATGGCCATCATCATCTTGTGCTTGTGATCACCATCTCCGAAGCACCGTCATGATCACCATCATCACCAGCGCGACACCTTGATCTCCATCGTAGCATCGTTGTCGTTTCACCACCTATTGCTTCTACGACTATCACTACCGCTTAGTGATAAAGTAAAGCAATTACAGGGCGATTGCATTGCATACAATAAAGCGACAACCATATGGCTCCTGCCAGTTGCCGATAACTTTGTTAAAAAACATGATCATCTCATACAATGAAATTTAGCATCATGTCTTGACCATATCACATCACAACATGCCCTGCAAAAACAAGTTAGACATCCTCTACTTTGTTGTTGCAAGTTTTACCTGGCTGCTACGGGCTGAGCAAGAACCGTTCTTACCTACGCATCAAAACCACAACGATAGTTTGTCATGTTAGTGCTGTTTTAACCTTCTCAAGGACCGGGCGTAGCCACACTCGGTTTAACTAAAGTTGGAGAAACTGACACCCGCCAGCCATCGATGTGCAAAGCACGTCGGTAGAACCAGTCTCGTGTAAGCGTACGCGTAATGTCGGTCCGGGCCGCTTCATCCAACAATACCGCCGAACCAAAGTATGACATGCTGGTAAGCAGTATGACTTGTATCGCCCACAACTCACTTGTGTTCTACTCGTGCATATAACATCTACGCATAAAACCAGGCTCTGATGACACTGTTGGGGAACGTAGTAATTTCAAAATTTCCTATGCACACGCATGATCATGGTGATGCATAGCAACGAGAGGGAAGAGTGTTGTCCACGTACCCTCGTAGACCGAAAGCGAAAGCATTAGCACAATGCGGTTGATGTAGTCGTACGTCTTCACGATCCGACCGATCCAAGTACCGAATGTATGGCACCTCCGAGTTCAGCACACGTTCAACTCGATGACGTCCCACGAACTCCGATCCAGCAGAGCTTTGCGGGAGAGTTCCGTCAGCACGACGGCGTGATGATGGTGTTGATGATACTACCGACACAGGGCTTCGCCTAAGCACCGCTACGATATTACCGAGGTGGAATATGGTGGAGGGGGCACCGTACACAGCTAAGAGATCAAGAGATCAATTGTTGTGTCTTGGGGTGCCCCCTGCCCCCGTATATAAAGGAGCAAGGGGAGAGGCGGCTAGCCAAGGAGGAGGGCGCGCCAAGGGGGGAGTCCTACTCCCACTGGGAGTAGGACTCCTCATTTCCTTGTTGGAGTAAGAGAGAAGGAAAGAGGAGGGAGGGAGAAGGAAAAGGGAGCTGCACCCCTTGTCCAATTCGGACCAGAGGGGGGGGGCGCCTCCTTCCTTTTGGCCTCTCTCCTCTATTCCCGTATGGCCCAATAAGGCCCAATACTTCTCCCCGACGAATTCCCGTAACTCTCCGGTACTCCCAAATACCCGAATCACTCGGAACCTTTCCGATGTCCGAATATAGTCATCCAATATATCAATCTTTACGTCTCGACCATTTCGAGACTCCTCGTCATGTCCCCGATCTTATCCGGGACTCCGAACTACCTTCGGTACATCAAAACACATAAATTCATAATATAAATCGTCACCGAACTTTAAGCGTGCGGACCCTACGGGTTCGAGAACAATGTAGACATGACCGAGACACGTCTCCAGTCAATAACCAATAGCGGAATCTGGATGCTCATATTGGCTCCCACATATTCTACAAAGATCTTTATCGGTCGAACCGCATAACAACATATGTTGTTCCCTTTGTCATCGGTATGTTACTTGCCTGAGATTCAATCGTCCGTATCTCAGTACCTAGTTCAATCTTGTTACCGGCAAGTCTCTTTACTCGTTACATAATTCATCATCCCGCAACTAACTCATTAGCTACATTGCTTGCAAGGCTTATAGTGATGTGCATTACTGAGAGGGCCCAGAGATACCTCTCCGACAATCTGAGTGACAAATCCTAATCTCGAGATACACCAACCCAGCATGTACCTTCGGAGACACCTTTAGAGCTCCTTTATAATCATCCAGTTACGTTGTGACCTTTGGTAGCACACAAAGTGTTCCTCCGGTAAACGGGAGTTGCATAATCTCATAGTCATAGGAACATGTATAAGTTATGAAGAAAGCAATAGCAACATACTAAACGATCAAGGGCTAAGCTAACGGAATGGGTCAAGTCAATCACATCATTCTCTAATGATGTGATCCCGTTAATCAAATGAAAACTCATGTCTATGGCTAGGAAACTTAACCATCTTTGATTCAACGAGCTAGTCAAGTAGAGGCATACTAGCAACACTATGTTTGTCTATGTATTCACACATGTATTATGTTTCTGGTTAATACAATTCTAGCATGAATAATAAACATTTATCATGAAATAAGGAAATAAATAATAACTTTATTATTGCCTCTAGGGCATATTTCCTTCAGCTGGCACCAAATAACAATTATTCAGGTCTAAAACTAATCCCGAAGGTAGATATTGAGGTAGCGTGCCGACGGCGATCACATCAACCTTGGAACCATGTCCGACGCACATCGTCACCTCGTCCTTAGCCAATCTTTGTTTAATCTGTAGTCCCTACTTCGAGTTACAAATATGAGCAACCGAACCGGTATCAAATACCCGGGCACTACTACGAGAATTAATAAGGTACACATCAGTAACATGTATATCAAATATACCTTTGCTCACTTTGCCATCCTTCTTATCCGCCAAATACTTGGGGCAGTTCCGCTTCCAGTGACCATTCCCTTTGCAGTAGAAGCACTCAGTTTCAGGCTTGGGTCCAAATTTGGGTTTCTTCCCGGGAGTGACAACTTGCTTGTCACTCTTTTTGAAGTTCCCCTTCTTTTTACCCTTTCCCTTCTTCCTCAAATTAGTGGTCTTGTTAACCATCAACACTTGATGCTCCTTCTTGATTTCTACCTCTGCGGCCTTTAGCATCGCGAAGAGCTCGGGAATAGTCATTTCCATCCCTTGCATATTGTAGTTCATCACGAAGCCTTTGTAGCTTGGTGGCAGTGATTGAATAACTCTGTCAATGACACAATCATCTAGAAGATTAACTCCCAGCTGAGTCAAGTGATTATGGTACCCAGACATTCTGAGTATGTGCTCACTAACAGAACTGTTCTCCTCCATCTTGCAGTTATAGAACATGTTGGAGACTTCATATCTCTCAACTCGGGCATTTACTTGAAATGTTAACTTCAACTACTGGAACATCTCATATGGTCCATGACGTTCAAACGTCTTCGAAGTCCAGATGCTAAGTCATAAAGCATGGCACACTGAACTAACGAGTAGTCATCAGATAGAGCTTGCCAGGCATTCACAACGTCAGCTTCTGCTCCTGCAGCAGGACTTGCACCTAGCGGTGCATCAAGGACATAATTATTTTGTGCAGCAATGAGGATAATCCTCAAGTTAGGGCCCAGTTTGTGTAGTTGCTGCCATCATCTTTCAACTTAGCTTTCTATAGGAACACATTAAAATTCAAAGGAACGGTAGCACGGGCCATTGATCTACAACATAGATATGCAAAAAAACTATCAGGACTAAGTTCATGATAAATTAAGTTCAATTAATCATATTACTTAAGAGCTCCCACTTAGATAGACATCCCTCTAGTCATCTAAATGTTACGTGATCCAAATCAACTAAACCATGTCAGATCGTCATGTGAGATAGAGTAGTCTTCAATGGTGAACATCACTATGTTGATCATATCTACTATATGATTCACGTTCGACCTTTCGGTCTCCTGTGTTCCGAGGCCATATCTGTATATGCTAGGCTCGTCAAGTTTCACCCGAGTATTCTGCGTGTGCAAATCTGGCTTGCACCCGTTGTACTTGAACATAGAGCTTATCACACCCGATCATCACGTGGTGTCTAAGCACGAAGAACTTTTGGAATGGTGCATACTCAGAGAGAACACTTATACCTTGAAATTTTAGTGAGGGATCATCTTATAATGCTACCGCTGTACCAAGCAAAATAAGATGCATAAAAGATAAACATCACATGCAATCAAAATATGTGACATGATATGGCCATCATCATCTTGTGCTTTTGATCTCCATCATCGAAGCAACGTCATGATCTCCATCGTCACCGGCTTGACACCTTGATCTCCATCGTAGCGTCATGGTCATCTCGCCAACCATTGCTTCTACGACTATTGCTACCGCTTAGTGATAAAGTAAAGCAATTATATAGCATTTGTATTTCATACAATAAAGCGACAACCATATGGCTCCTGCCAGTTGCTGATAACTTTTACAAAACATGATCATCTCATACAACAATCTTTATATCACATCATGTCTTGACCATATTATATCACAATGTGCCCTGCAAAAACAAGTTAGACATCCTCTACTTTGTTTGTTGCAAGTTTTACGTGGCTGCTACGGGCTGCTAGCATGAACCATACATACCTACGGCATAAAAAACCACAACGGTGATTTATCAAGTTTGTTGTTTTAACCTTCACAAGGATCGGTTGCAGTCAAATTCGATTCAACTAAAGTTGTAGAAACAAACACCCGCCAGCCACCTTTCTGCAAAACTAGTTGCATGTCAGTCGATGGAACCGGTCTCATGAACGCGATCATGTAAGGTTGGTCTGGTCCAATTCATCCAACAATACCGCCGAATCAAAATAAGTCATTGGTGGTAAGCAGTATGACGATCACCGCCCACAACTCTTTGTGTTCTACACGTGCATATCATCTATGCATAGACCTGGCTCGGATGACACTGTTGGGAAACGTAGCATGCAATTTCAAAAAAAATCCTACGCTCACGCAAGATCTATCTAGGATATATATAGCAACGAGAGGGGAAGAGTGTGTCCACGTAGCCTCGTAGACCGAAAGTGGAAGCATTAACTTAACGCGGTTGATGTAGTCGAACGTCTTCTCGAGTCAACCGATCAAGTACCGAACGTATGACACCTCCGAGTTCTCCACACGTTCAACTCGATGATGTCCCTCGAACTCTTGGTCCAGTAGAGTGTCGATGGATTCGATGAGTTCCATCAGCACGATAGCGTGATGACGGTGCTGGTGATGTGATCCACGCAGGGCTTCGCCTAAGCACTACGATGATACTATCAGAGGAGTAAACGGTGGAGGGGGCGCCGCACACGGCTAAGACAATTGTTGTGCCTTTGGGGCGCCCCCGCCCCCGTATATAACGGAGGAGGGGGAGGAGGCCGGCCACTAGGGGCGCGCAATGGAGGGGGGAGTCCTACAAGGACTCCACTCCTAGTAGGATTCGCCCCCCCCCCCTCTTTTCCTTCTTATGGAGAGGGGGAAAGGGGAAAGAGGTGGAGAAGGAGAAGGAAAGGGGGGCGCCCCCCCCCCCCACCCCTTGTCCAATTCGGATTGCAAGGGGGGCACCTCCTGTGGCCTGCCCTCCTCTCTCCACAAAGGCCCATGTGGCCCATTAACTTTCCCGGGGGGTTCCGGTGACCTCCCGGTACTCCGAAAAATCTCTAAACCTATTCAGAACAATTCATATGTCCGTATATAAACTTCCAATATATCAATCTTTACTTCTCAACCATTTCGAGACTCCTCATCATATCCGTGATCTCATCCGGGACTCTGAACAACCTTCGGTCACCAAAACACATAACTCATATAATACCAATCATCATCGAACGTTAAGCGTGCGGACCCTATGGGTTTGAGAACTATGTAGACATGACCGAGACACCTCTCCGGTCAATAACCAATAGCGGAACCTGGATGCTCATATTGGCTCCCACATATTCTACAAAGATCTTTAGCGGTCGAACCGCAATGTCAATATAGCTATTCCCTTTGTCATTGGTATGTTACTTGCCCGAGATTCGATCGTCGGTATCTTCATACCTAGTTCAATCTCGTTACCGGCAAGTCTCTTTACTCGTTCCATAGTGCATCATCCCGTAACTAACTCATTAGTCACATTGCTTGCAAGGCTTCATATGATATGCATTACTGAGAGGGCCCAGAGGTACCTCTCTAATACTCGGAGTGACAAATCCTAATCTCGATCTATGCCAACCCAATGGACACCTTCGGAGATACCTGTAGAGTATCTTTATAATCACCCAGTTACATTGTGACGTTTGATAGCACATAAGGCATTCCTCCAGTGTCCGGGCGTTGCATAATCTCATAGTCGGAGGAATATATATTTGACACGAAGAAAGCAGTAGCAATAAAACTGAACGATCATTATGCTAAGCTAACAGATGGTTCTTGTCCATCACGTCATTCTACTAATGATGTGATCCCGTTATCAAATGACAACTCATGTCCATGGCTAGGAAACTTAACCAGCTTTTGATCAACGAACTAGTCTAGTAGAGGCATACTAGGGATACATTGTTTTTTCTATGTATCCACACATGTATCAAGTTTCTGGTTAATACAATTCTAGCATGAATAATAAACATTTATCATGAATAAGGAAATATAAAATAACAACTTTATTATTGCCTCTAGGGCATATATCCTTCAAAAAACACCAGGTCGACATGCATATCCCACATATCCTAGGTAGAACCTACCATCGGGGATATTGATCCCATCAGGTATAATGTTAGCATCATGGGCTGGTCTGTCCCAACCAACTAACACATATGTGAACTTCAGATAGAAATCAATAACATCAAGGATTTTCTGACTTATTTAGTGCTTTCTACCCATGTATGTTGCAACATGTGACCTTGGCTCTCTAGTAGTCACATGACTACCATATGCTGCGCCAATACAATCATGTCATGCCATCAAAAAACTGTTATGGCTCGCTCACAACAACACAAAGCATGCCATGGCATTAACTAAGAGTACTGCACACATTGATATATGGATACTGATACGTCTCCAACGTATCTATAATTTTTGATTGTTCCATGCTATTATATTACCCGTTTTGGATGTGTATGGGCTTTACTTTACACTTTTATATCATTTTTGGGACTAACCTATTAACCGGAGGCCCAGCCCATATTGTTGTTTTCTTGCCTATCTCAGTGTTTCGAAGAAAAGGTTCAAACGGAGTCCAAACGGAATGAAACCTTCGGGAAAGTTATTTTTGGAACGAAAGCAATCCAGGGGACTTGTAGTGCACGTAAGGGAAGCTTCAAGATGGCCACGAGGCAGGGAGGCGCGCCCACCTCCCCTGGGCGCGCCCCCACCCTCGTGGGCCCCTTGTGGCTCCCCTGACCGACTTCTTTCGCCTATATATCTCCATATACCCCCAAAACATTGAGGAGCAGAATAGATCGGGAGTTCCACCGCCGCAAGCCTCTGTAGCCACCAAAAACCAATCGGGACCCTGTTCCGGCACCCTGCCGGAGGGGGGATCCCTCACCGGTGGCCATCTTCATCATCCCGGCGCTCTCCATGACGAGGAGGGAGTATTTCACCCTCGAGGCTGAGGGTATGTACCAGTAGCTATGTGTTTGATCTCTCTCTCTCTCTCTCTCTCTCGTGTTCTTGAGGTGATACGATCTTGATGTATCGCAAGCTTTGCTATTATAGTTGGATCTTATGATGTTTCTCCCCCTCTACTCTCTTGTAATGGATTGAGTTTTCCCTTTGAAGTTATCTTATCGGATTGAGTCTTTAAGGATTTGAGAACACTTGATGTATGTCTTGTCGTGCTTATCTGTGGTGACAATGGGATATTCACGTGATCTACTTGATGTATGTTTTGGTGATCAACTTGTGGGTTCACCTTGTGAACTTATGCATAGGGGTTGGCACACGTTTTCGTCTTGACTCTCCGGTAGAAACTTTGGGGGCACTCTTTGAAGTACTTTCTATTGGTTGAATAGATGAATCTAAGATTGTGTGATGCATATCCTATAATCATGCCCATGGATACTTGAGGTGACAATGGAGTATCTAGGTGACATTAGGGTTTTGGTTGATTTGTGTCTTAAGGTGTTATTCTAGTACGAACTCTATGATAGATTGAACGGAAAGAATAGCTTCATGTTATTTTACTACGGACTCTTGAATAGATTGAGCAGAAAGGATAACTTTGAGGTGGTTTCGTACCCTACCATAATCTCTTTGTTTGTTCTCCGCTATTAGTGACTTTGGAGTGACTCTTTGTTGCATGTTGAGGGATAATTATATGATCCAGTTATGTTATTATTGTTGAGAGAACTTGCACTAGTGGAAGTATGAACCCTAGGCCTTGTTTCCTAGCATTGCAATACCGTTTGTGCTCACTTTTATCAATAGTTACCTTCTGTTTTTATATTTTCATATTACAAAAACCTATATCTACCATCCATATTGCACTTGTATCACAATCTCTTCGCCGAACTAGTGCACCTATACAATTTACCATTGTATTGGGTGTGTTGGGGACACAAGAGACTCTTTGTTATTTGGTTGCAAGGTTGCTTGAGAGAGACCATCTTCATCCTACGCCTGCCACAGATTGATAAACCTTAGGTCATCCACTTGAGGGAAATTTGCTACTGTCCTACAAACCTCTGCACTTGGAGGCCCAACAACTTCTACAAGGAGAAGGTTGCATAGTAGACATCAAGCTCTTTTCTGGCGCCGTTGCCGGGGAGGTGAGTGCTTGAAGGTATATCTTTAGATCTTGCAATCGAACCTTTTTGTTTCTTGTTTTATCACTAATTTAGTCTATAAAGAAAACTACAAAAAATTGAATTGAGTTTGTCTCATATGCTTCATCTTTTTAATATATTTCGTGAGATTGATGGAAAGGAAAAATGTTCTCAAGTCCTAGAAGAAGAAGTCTATAAAATGTTTGGCACTAAATCTTTGTATGATGAGCATGATTGCAATGTTGTTAGTATGAATTCCTTGAATATCCTTGATGCTAATGATATGCAAAGCCACAAGCTTGGGGAAGCTATGTTTTATGAAGATGATATTTTTTGTCCCACGAGTTTTGGTGAGCAAATTTATTATGATGAAATCATGCCTCATGTTTATGATGATTATTGTGATGACACGTATGCCATAAAGAAGAAATTTGCTTATGTGGAGAGTAACAAATTTTCTATGCTTGTAGATCATGAAAAGAATTCTTTATGTGCTGGTTATATGGTTGAATTCATTCATGATGCTACTGAAAATTATTATGAGGGAGGAATATATGCTTGTAGGAATTGCAATAATATCAAGTTTCCTATCTATGTGCTTAAAGTTTTGAACTTATGCTTGTTTTGCCTTCCTATGCTAGATGATTATTGTTCCCATAAGTTGTTTGCTCACAAAATCCCTATGCATAGGAAGTGGCTTAGACTCAAATGTTAGTAATATGCTTCATGATGCTCTCTTTATGTTTCAATTCTTATCTTTTATGTGAGCATCATTGTCATCATCATGCCTAGCTAAAAGGCATTAAAGAAAAGCACTTGTTGGGAGACAACCCAATATTTACCCTTACTGTTTTTGTGTGTTCACATGATTACGCTACTGTAGTAATCATGTTTTATAGCTTTTGTTTCAATAAAGTGCCAAGTAAGACCTTTAGGATAGCTTACGGTGATAGTTGTGTTGATCCTGCTAAAAATCAGAAACTTTTTCACCCAGTAAATTAGTTTTGATAATTTACAGATATGTTCTTTATATCTTATTCTTTTTTCTCTGTATTTGTACACAAATTGCACAGGTTTTCCTAATTTTTTAGGATTTTTAGAGTTCCATAAGTATACGTTTGGCACAGATTACTACAGACTGTTCTGTTTTTGACAGATTCTGTTTTCTATGTGTTGTTTGCTTATTTTGATCAATCTATGAGTAGTATCGGAGGGTATGAACCGTAGAGAAGTTGGAATACAGTAGACATTACACCAATATGAATTTACAAGGAGTACACAACAGTACCTAAGTGGTGGTTTTATTTTCTTATACTAACGGAGCTTACGAGTTTTCTGTTGAGTTTTGTGTTGTGAAGTTTTCAAGTTTTGGGTAAAGATTCGATGGACTATGGAATAAGGAGTGTCAAGAGCCTAAGCTTGGGGATGCCCAAGGCACCCCAAGTTAATATTTAAGGACAACCAAGAGCCTAAGCTTGAGGATGCCCCGGAAGGCATCCCCTCTTTCGTCTTCGTTCATCGGTAACTTTACTTGAAGCTATATTTTTATTCACCACATGATATGTGTTTTGCTTGGAGCGTCATTTTATTTTGTTTTGTTTTGCTTGCTGTTTGAATAAAATACCAAGATCTGAAATTCTTAAATGTTAGAGAGTCTTCACATAGTTGCATAATTATTCGACTACTCATTCATCTTCACTTATATCTTTCGGAGTAGTTTGTCATTTGCTCTAGTACTTCACTTATATCTTTTTAGAGCACGGCGGTGGTTTTATTTTGTAGAAAGTATTTATCTCTCATGCTTCACTTATATTATTTTGAGAGTCTTCTAGAATAGCATGGTATTTGCTATGGTTATAAAATTGGTCCTAGAATGATGGGCATCCAAGTTGGGTATAATAAAAACTATCATAGAAAGTGAATTGGATGCTATGATAAATTTGATGCTTGATAATTGTTTTGAGATATGAGGATGGTGATATTAGAGTCATGCTAGTTGGGTAATTGTGAATTTAAAGAATACTTGTGTTGAAGTTTGTGATTCCTGTAGCATGCACGTATGGTGAACCGCTTTGTGATGAAGTTGGAGCACAATTTATTTATTGATTCTCTTCCTTATGAGTGGCGGTCGGGGACGGGCGATGGTCTTTTCCTCCAATATATCCCTCTAGGAGCATGCGGGTAGTACTTTGTTTGAATTACTTGTAGATTTTTGCAACAAGTATATGAGTTCTTTATGACTAATGTTGAGTCCATGGATTATATGCACTCTCACCCTTCCACCATTGCTAGCCTCTCTTGTGCCGTGCAACTTTCGCCGGTACCATACACCTACCATATACCTTCCCCAAAACAGCCACCATACCTACCTATTATGGCATTTCCATAGCCATTCCAAGATATATTGCCATGCAACTTTCCACCGTTCCGTTATCTATGACACACATCATCATTGTCATATTGCTTTTGCATGATCATGTAGTTGACATCGTATTCCTGGCAAAGCCACCATTCTTAATTCTTTCATACATGTCACTCTTGATCCATTGCATATCCCGGTACACCGCCGGAGGCATCCACATAGAGTCATATTTTGTTCTAAGTATTGAGTTGTAAGTAAATAAAAGTGTGCTGATCTCCATTATTAGAGCATTGTCCCAAGTGAGGAAAGGATGATGGAGACTATGATTCCCCCA
Organism: Triticum timopheevii; assembly: GCA_963921465.1. Taxonomy (NCBI): domain Eukaryota; kingdom Viridiplantae; phylum Streptophyta; class Magnoliopsida; order Poales; family Poaceae; genus Triticum; species Triticum timopheevii. The sequence goes on from OY997268.1 coordinate 526,388,286, forward strand.
CAAGTCGGGATGAGACTTCGGACTTAAAAAAGAGAAAGGCCATAAAAAAGAGAAAGGCCCTAAAAAAGAGAAAGTCCATAAAAAAAGAGAAAGGCCCAAAAAAAATGAGAGAAAAAGAGAGAAGGGACAATGCTACTATCCTTTTACCACACTTGTGCTTCAAAGTAGCACCATGATCTTCATGATAGAGAGTCTCCTATGTTGTCACTTTCATATACTAGTGGGATTTTTAATAGAACTTGGCTTGTATATTCCAATGATGGGTCTCCTCAAAATGCCCTAGGTCTTTGTGAGCAAGCAAGTTGGATGCACACCCACTTAGTTTCTTTTGTTGAGCTTTCATACATTCATAGCTCTAGTGCATACGTTGCATGGCAATCCCTACTCACTCACATTGATATCTACTAATGGGCATCTCCATAGCCCATTGATACTCCTAGTTGATGTGAGACTATCTTCTCCTTTTTTGTCTTCTCCACAACCACCATTCTATTCCACATATAGTGCTATGTCCATGGCTCACACTCATGTATTGCGTGAAAGTTGAAAAGGTTTGAGATTACTAAAGTATGAAACAATTGCTTGGCTTGTCATCGGGGTTGTGCATGATTAAATACTTTGTGTGATGAAGATAGAGCAATAGCCAGACTATATGATTTTGTAGGGATAACTTTCTTTAGCCATGCTATTTTGAGAAGACATGATTGCTTTATTAGTATGCTTGAAGTATAACTATTTCTTATGTCAATATGAACTTTTATTTTGAATCATTTGGATCTGAACATTCATGCCACAATAAACAAAATTACATTGAGAATTATGATAGGTAGCATTCCACATCAAAAATAATGTTTTTATCATTTACCTACTCGAGGACAAGAAGGAATTAAGCTTGGGGATGCTTGATACGTCTCCAACGTATCTATAATTTTTGATTGTTCCATGCTATTATATTACCCGTTTTGGATGTTTATGGGCTTTACTTTACACTTTTATATCATTTTTGGGACTAACCTATTAACCGGAGGCCCAGCCCATATTGTTGTTTTCTTGCCTATTTCAGTGTTTCGAAGAAAACGAATATCAAACGGAGTCCAAACGGAATGCCTTTGGGAAAGTTACTTTTGGAACGAAAGCAATCCAGGGGACTTGGAGTGCACGTAAGGGAAGCTTCAAGGTGGCCACGAGGCAGGGAGGCGCGCCCACCTCCCCTGGGTGCGCCCCCCACCCTCGTGGGCCCTCGTGGCTCCCCTGACTGACTTGTTTCGCCTATATATCTCCATATACCCTAAAAACATCGAGGAGTAGAATAGATCAGGAGTTCCGCCGCCGCAAGCCTCTGTAGCCACCGAAAACCAATCGGGACCCTGTTCCGGCACCCTGCCGGAGGGGGGATCCCTCACCGGTGGCCATCTTCATCATCCCGGCGCTCTCCATGACGAGGAGGGAGTAGTTCACCCTCGGGGCTGAGGGTATGTACTAGTAGCTATGTGTTTGATCTCTCTCTCTCTCTCTCTCTCTCTCTCTCTCTCTCTCTCTCGTGTTCTTGAGGTGATACGATCTTGATGTACCGCGAGCTTTGCTATTGTAGTTGGATCTTATTATGTTTCTCCCCCTCTACTCTCTTGTAATGGATTGAGTTTTCCCTTTGAAGTTATCTTATCGGATTGAGTCTTTAAGGATTTGAGAACACTTGATGTATGTCTTGTCGTGCTTATCTGTGGTGACAATGGGATATTCACGTGATCTACTTGATGTATGTTTTGGTGATCAACCTGCAGGTTCACCTTGTGAACTTATGCATAGGGGTTGGCACACGTTTTAATTTTGACTCTCCGGTAGAAACTTTGTGGCACTCTTTGAAGTACTTTGTGTTGGTTGAATAGATGAATCTGAGATTGTGTGATGCATATCGTATAATCATGCCCACGGATACTTGAGGTGACAATGGAGTATCTAGGTGACATTAGGGTTTTGGTTGATTTGTGTCTTAAGGTGTTATTCTAGTACGAACTCTATGATAGATTAAACGGAAAGAATAGCTTCTTGTTATTTTACTACGGACTCTTGAATAGATTGAGCAGAAAGGATAACTTTGAGGTGGTTTCGAACCCTACCATAATCTCTTCGTTTGTTCTCCGCTATTAGTGACTTTGGAGTGACTCTTTGTTGCATGTTGAGGGATAGTTATATGATCCAGTTATGTTATTATTGTTGAGAGAACTTGAACTAGTGAAAGTATGAACCCTAGGCCTTGTTTCCTAGCATTGCAATACCGTTTGTGCTCACTTTTATCAATAGTTACCTTGCTGTTTTTATATTTTCATATTACAAAAACCTATATCTACCATCCATATTGCACTTGTATCACCATCTCTTCACCGAACTAGTGCACCTATATAATTTACCATTGTATTGGGTGTGTTGGGGACACAGGAGACTCTTTGTTATTTGGTTGCAGGGTTGCTTGAGAGAGACCATCTTCATCCTACGCCTCCCACGGATTGATAAACCTTAGGTCATCCACTTGAGGGAAATTTGCTACTGTCCTACAAACCTCTGCACTTGGAGGCCCAACAACATCTACAAGGAGAAGGTTGCGTAGTAGACATCAGATACCATCTAGGGCTCATGCGAATCTCTCAAGGAATTGGCCCAGTTGGTGCCTTGATCATCTCTCCTCTGAGTTCCCCAATCGCATACAAGACTTGCTTGAAATACTAGGAAATTATCTCATCAGATCTTCTGAATGTGTTGCGAATCACTCTGAACCTCTAGTTATGAGCCAAAAGGTGAAGGAACATTGCTACTTGCTCTTCAGCAGAGGTGTGAAATTTGCTAAAAAAACATAGGTGTGAATGCTATCTTGTAGCAACCAGCTCTTCCTAAACGTGTCCACAAACCTGACAAATGATCTTCGCACTTGAAGCATGTTCACAACCCATACATCGTTCTTGTTGTAGATGTAGTTCAGATTTGACATCCTCTCCCTATCTCTGGCTAAAAATGGACCATAATGGAATTACGATGAACCTCTCTCTTGTGGTTCCACATGACCCATGACTAAATCTATTCCTGCGTGAACTACTAGCTTTAACTATTCGCCCTAGTGAAATCGATGTTGCTGTAAGTAATGGTGAAATCGACCCTACACCCTACCTAATGAGCTAACAATGATGGGTTGTTGTATGTTGCTTACCACCATTGGAGTAAACGACCCACACATGTCAGAGACATAGATGAAGGGGACAAGCAACTCACGAAGGGGAGGAGCAGGACGTGGTGTCAGAGATCTAAGTCGTCGCGCCGCCACTTTCGCATATCTAAGTCGCTGCCATCGTCAATGCCGAGAACTGAGGTTGGATTTGTCGTACAGCTAGAGGTGAGCGAGTAAAAGGGGGTGAGACTCTATTTCATCCTAGGCCGACGGACTTTTGTCTCCCGCCATCTCCATGCCAATTCCCCCTGCAGCGCCACGTACGTCGTCCCCCTTTTGCGCTTGAGACTCAACCTGGCCTTTTTGTGACGGTCGATTTGAGTGCTCCTAGTGAGCTAGACTCTATGCTTTAAATCTCACACGTGCAGGGGCCAACACCTCTTGTACGTAATTAGATGGGTTTTTCTTGCATCTAGTGGCCCTGTTTGGGTGGGAATGCAGGTAACCAAACACGCCCTAAATTTCCATCCATCTCCATGAACGATGACGAGCACTCCAGCAGGCACTTCACCGTCCATACCATCCAACATCTTCATATTTTGTGGAAAGAAAGTCCGAACATGGTGAGCCACATTCAAAGACGCATTACAAACTAGTTCAAGTACTCATTTATTTATTTTCAGTTTCATATTTTTTTTGTAGCATACATGATTTAGGTTACATTTGTCATTATCTATTGTTCGTGGAGAGTTCACTTTAACTACCTGAGTCTGTACATGGCCCAGGTGGCAAGCAACGCCCCCCCCCCCCCCCCCCCAAAAAAAAAAGAGAAAATTCTCTTCCTTACCAAGCGCTCCTCCAATTTCACAGAGATTTTTCTGGTTTTTTGTTGGGTTTTCATTCTTGTCAGTTTCATTTCAGTTTCCTATAAACACATGATATGTGAATGTTATGTTGGTTACATGAACATTTTTTCTTAAAGAAGTGGACACTTTTTCAAAACTACGGTCAATTTTTTTATGAATGAATACTTTTTAAAATTACATAAAAAAATTTAAAGTACATGATTAATAATTTTTCAATTCAGAATATTTAAGAATGTGAAATTTTGCTCATGCATTTACAAAAAGTTTGTGTAATATTAAAAAATGTACACGTATTTTTCAAATAAAATTTTGTGTAACATTTAAAAAATTCATACATTTTAAAAATATTTACTTATTATATTTCTTTAAAAGAGGGGAAAAAGTGGAAAAGAAGAACAGAAGTAGAAGAAGAAAATACTAGGAAGAAACCGAAAGAAACCCAAATAAACCAAAGAAAACAGAAAAGGGAAAACAGTGAAAAAAAAGCTCGCAACATGGGTAGTATCCTTATAGTAGGATTTACCTCGGAAATTCAATTGGGCTTCCGGGAGCACATCCTCCCGGGCCCAACAATAATTTTCGAAATGTCAAAAGAATCAAGACAAAAAAATTATGTGTTGTTTCACATCCAAATGCTATCTGCAAATTTTGAGGCAAAAAAGTTAAGTATTTTGGCCCGTGCAAAAAAGAAAACACCAAATGTTACCCCCAAATTTGTTTCTTTCATTGACAAAACAGTGATCCTCTGTTTCACATGAAAATTGCCAAATGCTTGCGACACTAACACTAACATCCACAAAAAAAATCAGACTTTTTTGAAAACATTTAATATTTTTTTGTGTTACTGTTTACCTGGGAGCATGTGCTCCCGGGAGCCAAAACATTCCTCCTGATTTACCTCTTTTAGAATAGTAATATAGTAGGATTTACCCTCTTTTTATATGATGAATGAATTACCATGTCAGGCAATCACAAAGAGGTTGCGCGCCATGGCCATGGCCCTCTGTTTTCTTTGGTGTTTTCTTGTTCTCTTCAGGGGTTTTTCCATGTTCTTCTGGTGTTTCCTTTTTGTTTTGTTTTTCTGTCCTTTATTTCAGATTTTTCTTTCTTTCATGGTTTCCCCTTTTCTCTTTCATCCATTTAATTTTATAAGTAAAATTGTTTTAACATGAATGTTTTTGAAGACACGCGTTGAACATTTTCCAAATACACAACAGACATTTTTCAATAAACCATGATTTTTTTTAAATACATGATGAAGATATTTTTTTAAGGTGTTCTTGCAATTGTCGAAAGATCACGTATTTTCAAAAATAATTGTCCAAGTAATTGAAAAATTGTTAACATTTAATGCATCTGTCGTTCTAAGATATCCTTAAAGAATCGATTATCTAGCAACCCAAAAGGCAAAATCTATAACAAGAAACCTAAACTTTGTCGTTGTGTCGTTGCCTTTTTACGATATTTCCAATGGTTGGGGGAAGGTTTGACAAAGAAGCTTCAAAATGCTCGTGGTTTTGTAGAAAAACAAAACGCTCAACTGAATTCCCAGGCAAATCGCAAAAGCTACAAGGAAAAATCCAGAAAACCGGATGAGCACATCTGTAGCTAACATCGCGCAGATGGCCCAACCAGGCCTACCACGCTCAACCATGCACTCGGCCGGCAATTTTACGCACAAAGCGTCGTGTATACGAGAGAACCGTATCACCGAGTACTCCTTTGAAAGGCTCCGCAAGGTTCACTTGGATGGGCTGGGAGAGCTCCACAGCCGCCGTCACGTGTTGTACTCTTGGCGCTCCCTCCGAATTTTACTTTTTCTATTTTTCTGTACGTGTTTTTCGCTTTTAGATGATTTTTTCCAGGTTTTCCCCGGTTTTCTTAGGTTTTGGACCAAAACCAAATTTCTGAAGGAAAAAAAATGCATGGAAGACACATTTTTTCCTTCTATGAGAGGCATGAATTTACTTTTCATGAAGGTACGTATTTGCTTCCTCGACAGTCATGCCTCTTGAAAAATGAAAAAAAAAACTTGTTTTCTTGTTTTTACGAATTTACTTCTCGTTGAGGCGTAGATTCCTCTCAAAAAGGGAAAAAACAACGCATTTTTTCCTTCCGCGAAAGGCATGGATTTACTTCTCGCGGAGGCATGGATTTGCTTCCGCGAGGGGCATAGTCTTGCTTCTTGGACAAGGATAAAAAAACATGTATTTTTTTTCTTCCTCGAGATGGACGAATCTATAATACCTAAATAGTTCATCCCCACTATGGTATTTCTCTTGACATGCAGCCCATCCACATCAGCAATAGTGCCACATCAGCATTTAGTCATAGGCTTACATGCGGGGCCCACACTGCCCACCACAATAGAAAACATGCACGTGAGCTTCACCATTAGCATGCGTGTTCCACTTTCGACTTATTATGAGCCACCCAATCAATTAATACAGTATGGAAACTGAGGCGAGCGAGTTGGCCTTCTCCGCTTCCTCTCCCTGGCCACCGCTTATTCTTCCCCTTCCCCTCCCCTCGGCTTTCCCAGGCCTTCCCGTCCCCCGTACTCTTCCTCCCACTCCAATGCACTGCTTCCCGTTTTGGGATCCTTGCAATTCGTCGCTGATGGGCCTTCTGATTGTAGGCATATCGGAGCTCTAGCTAACCCTATGGGCGCTCACGTTGGATCCATTCATCCTTTCCGTGGAAAGAGTCATCGAGATGCGGCCATCCTCGCGCAGCCAAATTAGCATGTGCGCATGCCGTTGGTCTGCTCCCGGCTCTCCTGACGCACCGCTCTGCTCCGGGCTTCCTCGCGCTGGCGTCCTCAGACGCACAAGAGGTGTCCATCACCATCGCGGCCTGATGCGGCCATCCCTGCGAAGCCAAGCGAGTATGTGTGCGCACGCGTTGCTCTGCTCCATGCCCTCCTCGCGTCGACGGTCTCAGACATACCATGACCATCCCTGTTGCGGCCACGTTTCCAGCGGATGAGTTCGGAAGGAGAAGGTCGCTGGCCTCTCAAATGCCAGTCCAACTGAAAAAGAGCTTGAGCATCTCTTCTCCTTGCGATTGGCCCGTCAGGCCGTCAGTGCATGCACTTATTAGCTGTTGTATTTTTGAATTTCTGGTGGTGCTTTGGAGGATTAATCTTCTGTCTTTTTTGATGGATTTCCATGGTCTGCACAGCTCCGATGAAGATCAAAGTACCAATGGTGAGCTCGAGCCTCCTATATGTTCTGGATTTCTTTCTTTGTGATTAGATTAATTTCCTGTTCTTATGTTGTGTTTGTACGTTTTGTGCCGCTTGCTGGTAGTTCCGAGGTGCTTGCTAGCTTGAACTTGGCAAGGACGGCGACCTACAGACTACAACAACGCTTCTGCAGTTTAAGGTCAATTGCTCATGTGTTGATCTTCAGTTTGATGTACATGCTGGAACACTGTGCAACCCAATTCTATGTTGTTCTCCGGATAAGTATAAATGTCTGAAAATGAATTGGCGCTTCTTGATGTGCAGTCTAATCCTAATTCTGAATTTCATATAAAACCATCTGGCAGGTTTGGTACGTACGAGCCCCATCTTTTACAATATTTTGATTTTTATCTGCACTACACATGCATGGCATTTGATTATGCATATCTTAGATAGCCAAATCATGTGATTTCTTATGTGTGCTACAGAGCCTAACGGATAATCTTGCTGCACCCATACGAACATTGGGTTAAATTTCTAAAAAATATATATTGGGTAATTATTCTCCTTTTGCATGGAAAAACTAAATAGATTAATTGACTTCACAAAGTAACAATTTGGTCCACTGTTTGCATAAATTTAATTGTCACTATTGGTATTTCTATTGTAGGAATCATATGCATGGGTCCTCTCACATAGGTGATTTCTTTTGTTGGGAATAAAAGAAACATGTGATAAGTTAATTAATGGTTACACCAATACATCCTGTATATCAGAGTTGTGATCTTTCATCGCAAAGTTGATCAAAGTTTTCAATATTGGGTACATACAATAGCTGATTCATTGTATGCTTCCACCCATTAGTTTGTAAACACTTTCTCTCAGCGCCCGAGATGGCTTATGAGAATGTTACTTATTTTTATAGTGGAACACTTGAGGAGGGTTACTAAATTGCTTCATGTATCTATATTACATGTTATGTAAATCTTTTTCCCTTGAAAAAATAGTTCTATAAGCCCAATTTTTCTATTCATTTTATATAATCGTTCCCGCAGCAACGCGCGGGGGAATCTTCTAGTTTACTTATCATGGAGGAATGAATTTTCTTACGCGAGAGACACAGTCTTGCCTCAAAACATTTTTTTTCCTTCCATGAAAGGCATGGATTTAATTCTCGTGCAGGCACGGATTTGCTTCAGCGAGAGGAACAGTCGTGCCTGTCGAAAAAGGAAAAGAAAACATGTTGAAAAAAGTTCATGAGTTTGAAAAAGATTCATGAAAATCTAAAAAAAATCATGACATTCCAAAAAAAATCACGAAAATAGGAAGAAATCGCGAGCTAACTTCATGCATTTGAAAAAAAAATCACGTCTAAAAAAACACAAATTTGAAATTTTTTCACAAATTGAAAAGGTTCATGGCTAAAAAGTACACAAATTTGGAAAAAAGTACGCGGACTTGAAAAAGTTCACCGATTTGAGATAAATAGTCGAATTTGAGGAAGAAAGTTCTCAAATTTATAAGACGTTCAAGAATTTAAAAAAGGTTCACGTATTTGAGATAAAAAAAGTTCATGAATTTGAGGAAAAAAATTCACTAAAAATTTAAAAGGTTCACGAATTTGGAGCAAAGTTATTAGAAATTTAAAAGGTTCACCAAAATTTTAAAGTCCACAAAATTTTAAAAAGTTCACGAATATGAAAACAATATGAATTCTGAAAAAACTTAATTAATGAAAGAATAAAAAACAAAAAGTAAAAGAAAATGAGAGATGAAAAAAGAAAATAAAAAACAAACAAAAATCATCTAAAAACCCAATGCTGGAAAATAACCTACAAATCGATGAAAAAAACTTACATGGGACGACCTCATTTTCTCCGTGGGGGAGGGGGTGGGGGGTTGTGCCAATTAACCAAATACCCTATAAATAGCGGTTAAGGGATTCAGCTTAAATTGGCAGCAAATGCACCCCTCCTCCCCTCCCGGTCGCTCCCGCGAGCGACGCGGAGGGGAAACCCTAGCCGCCGGTCGCAGGCCCCCTTCTTCGTCGACTCCGCTCTTGCCGTCGCCGACTCGCGCTGACGGGTGAAGCCCGCTCAGCCTCGACGGCGGCGGGGTCTTTCTTCCCCTACTCGCTAGGGTTGACATGGGTCGGGGTCAGCGGACGGTGGCGCATCGCTGGCCGAGGGCGTGGCGGCGGGCGGCGGTGGCGGGGCCGATGCCTGGCGACGGCATGTTGGGCTCGGTGGTGTTCTGCACGGATGCGTCTGGAGGTGTGGCGGTGGCCACACGCGCGTGGCTCCCCTGCAGCGGGTGGCAGGGGCGCATGCGGAAGAACGCCGGCCTGGCCGCGCGGGTGGCGGGTTGGCGGCGGGCGTGGAGCTTGCTCCCAGGACTCGCCCCACGGTCCTCGAAGCGGATCTGAAGGCTGGTGGTCCCCCTCGCGCCCCTTCTTGCCTCGCCAACCCATGCTACCAGCTGGTGGTTCTCCGGCTCGCCGGATCTGGTGGCTGGGTGAGGGTGGGGCTGGTGTGTTTGAATCGGAGGAAACCTTTGGCCGGCTGCTGCGGCCGCGATGCCGGTGGCATTCTGGGCACCGCTCCCCTCCCTGAAGGCGGCATCGTGATCCTCCATTGCCCTCTTCCTCCACATTCCGTGTGAAAAACCCAAATCCAGGGATTGGGTGGCGACGGCGCTCCGGCGCGTCGTTGGTCTTCTTGAAGACGCCACCTTTGGACTGTGGCGTGGTGGTCGGGAATGCGGTGACGGGGGTGGTCTACCAGATACCTTTAGTGGGGGCTCCCGCTTGGCTGCTTGCGGTGGATGTGATTCTTTCCGACGATGTGACGATGTTTGGGGCGTCGCTTCACACGGTGAGGTACCAGTCCTCTCATTCTCTCCACAGTAACCCATTGGTCATGTTCCTTCCGCTCGGTGGTAAGCGACTTTGCTTGCTGATGGTGTGGCGCCCTACAATCCAGAATGCGAAGGCAGGGATGCCTTCTTTGGCGGCAGAGACGGATGACAGACCAACTATGGTTGGCCTTTGGAGTTGATGGAGAACGGTCTTCCCCAAGCGGCGGGCTACTCCCTCGTCCTTGTCATGTCGTTTGCAGGGTCTTGTTCGCCGAGAGCCTCGATGCTCAAGCCTCGCTTAGGCATTCGAAGTTTGTTAGTGTCTCTTTCGGTGTCTTATACCTTTGTTGTTTGTTATTTTTCTTCTGTACTTGGATCTGTTGATCGATGTTGTAGTGGTTGCTTTATAATATAATAAAGTGGGTTAACCTTTTTCGTTGTAGGGCTTAAATTGCCAAATAGGTATTGTGCTCTTTGTTCTAAAAAACATATTTTTTTCGTCTAGGTGTATAAGTCACCTTACAAAACCAAATAATCTCAAAATATTTAGGCGCGGTGCATTAACTTTCACGTCGTTTTTTGTTTCTTGACATATCAACCAGTAAGAGATGTGAGGCGTGCATGTTTTCAATGACTTAGACTACCAAACAGGACATGCAGTGGTTAGTTCATTGCATGCAATGCAATTAACTAACAAATAAACATTAAATTTTCTCGTTTTCCCTTCCACGGTGCACAATCTAAGATGACTTATTCATCAGATAAAGGGAGTACTACTCTTTCAACACAGTGAGCTTTGGATTCTTACTGGCCCATTCGTGTGCTCCTGTCTGGTCAAAGGTTCCTTCTTTCTGTAGGCCTTGGCGCGGTCTCTCTGGCCTCGCACAAAGAAGGCCCGTCGAGACAGCAGATGTGTCAATGATCAGATTCCGGGCAGAGACTGATGAGATCAGCAGGCATGGGATGGATTTCTCGGAGGAAAAAAAACAGGCATGGGATGGGAGTCCGATTGAGCGAAGAGAAAGATGTAGAGTGCGTGCGTCGGCGGCGGGAGCGGGCGACGCGTGGAAGGGCAGCGGGCCGCGGTGGCGCGCTGCATGTGCGCATGCACGCCACCCTATAGCCGCACGCACGGACCGACCGCTCCTCACATTCACTGCGCGGACAAATTAACCAAGTGATTAGCCATGGACACGGATGTGATTAGCGGCCGGGACGCGATGGCGCCGGCGGCGGGGGACGGCGGCGCGCGAGGCATGGCGGCGGGAGGAGGGGGCGGCGGCGGCGGCCGGAAGCACCTCTCCTCCATCGCCAACTACGTCCTCCACCAATGCTCCCTGTACGTCCCTGCGCCTCCTCCTCCTCCTCCTCTTCCTCCCATATTATCTCCGTTCGTAATAGATCAATCAATCAGAGTAACTGCGACTAGGCATCGTTCTCCACTTGATCCGGTCTGTTGGTTTCTCTGCGTTGATGCAAAGCCCTAGGTGGATAGGTGCACCATTCTCGGCCAGATGAAGCATGGTGCTGGTCGATCTGCTGGATATACTCCTGCGTTACGGCGTATATCATTTCGGCACTCTGAATTAGTAAGGAACAAAAAAATTCTGTATTTTTCCTCAGCGGCCTAATTGATTCCGTAGATACTAGAAGTGGCACGGCGCGTTCTTGCGGCGATTTTGTTCTGATCTGTAGCTTTTTCTCTGCAAAAACAATAACTGTTGATATTGAAGGAAGTGTTTAGGTTAACCACTGAGAATTATTTATCTGGCCATATAAACAAACGATGGTAATCTTTTTTCCTATTTAGTCAGTAAAGTCTATCTTGTGGTATGATTTGATCAGTGCCAGTGTTTTGTGCATCCATGTTCATCAGATTCAGACACGGTCGTACCGAAACAAAACAACGTGTTGCTGCATCTTATGCCCCTGTTTTGGCGTTCAGTTTAAACAGAGACTGAAGATCTGCTTCGGTTTTGCTACACTAAATTCTCTAGGTTAGAGGTGAAATCGATTAACAACATACATGGCATGCAGGACGCTGCACAGAAGCGTCGACGATCTAGTCGCGGACTTCGAGTCGGGCCTGAAGAATGCCGCATTGGACAACTACTCAAGAAGACTAGTCGAGTACTGCAGCCTTCAGGCGCTGCAATCTCTAACATCTCCTGATCTAGGAGACACGCTTCATGAGGGATCCCTTGGTCGGTTCACGTTTGATATGATGCTAGCCTGGGAGACGCCCACTCCTTCGGATCAACAAATTACCATGGTCAGTGATTCTAGATATGTGTGTACTATTATATGACAAATGATGGTGCTTCCATTCTGAACCGACTCGGCACGCTAAATATTACAGGAGAGCATATCAAAAGAGAGAGAAGATCGGAAGGAACCACTTGGAGCAAATGAAGCTGTGATGGGTGATGACACGTCGCTATTCTATTCGGATATGATGCCCCTTCTTGTAAGTGTGCATGCCAAAGACACGACTTATTTTCGGTATACTGATGTGCAACTTACTCTGAGCATTGATTGATTAACAATCCCATAGGTGAATGAAGATCCGACAGTCGGAGAAGATGCATACGTTTGGTTTGGATCTGTATTTCCTTTGGCTTGTGACGTTGTCAATGCGCGATTCACTTTCGAAGCCCTCACCGCTACCACAGCTAACAGGCTCCACTATCCTGCTTATGACAAATTCCTGAAGGAAATGGATAAGTACGTAACAACTCACAACTCCTACGGTCAGATGATATTCTCTTTATCAAGCATTAGTAGAAATGTATCAGGCACTACTGTCGTGCCCTTTTTGTTCGAAATTTTCTGTTACAAGAAAGCTTTCTGTTGGGTCCTCCAGAAAGAAGTTCACTGTTGGATATCACGGCACTCAAATGGGATTTTCGTTATTCTCTTAGGTCCTTCAACTTTTTGCAAAGCTTGCCAACTCCAACAGGAGTTGAATTCGCGGAAGATGAATTTATCTTGCACACGGAGGGTACAGCAGGAACACAAAGGGTGGTTCGGCACATTGGGACCGGCAGCTGGCCTGGTAATCAATCCAATCTTTATTTGTTCTTCTGGTTTCTTTATCCTAACGTAGTAAATTGGCAATTTACTATATATATCATTTTGGCATTTGTACATATGAAGTATGGAATTTCTGGTTGCTAATTTCTGATGGACTATGTAGGCAGGTTGATTCTGACAAACAAGGCCCTGTATTTTGAGACTTCCGGCATAATTTCATATGGGCCTGCTTTCAAGGTCGAGCTTTCAGATACTAGAATGGATCAACAAGTTAAACCAGCTTCAACAGGTCCTTTTGGTGCACCATTGTTCGATAAAGCCATTGAATTTGAATCACTGTGAGTTCTTCTATCTTAGTCTTATCCTCTTTGTGGCAACTAGAAGGTTTTATAGTGAACAATTATTATTATTATTATTATTATTATTATTATTATTATTATCCACTCACAGAACGCTAGCAAATATATATTTTTGGTTGCATAGTAACCGTTAATTCATCTATGCAGACCGGAACCTCTGCTTCTGGAGTTTCCGGAGATGACCAGCTCTACACGCCGCGATCTGTGGCTTACCCTGATAAAAGAAGTAGTCTTTCTCCACCGTTTCATATCGGCGTACAAGATAGAATCCCCTATCCACAAATGGGAGGTACATTCAAGAATCATATTGGGAGTGATAAGGCTCCATGCTGCAAGGGAGATGCTAAGAATGTCACCACCACCACCTTCTAGCTTCCTAATATTCTCGCTGTATGACGACCTTCCAAAAGGTGATTTTGTGCTCGAGCAATTAGCAAACCACCTGAAAGAGACGTCGACCATAACCCCGTTCAGTGCATCATATGTGTTCAAGAGTTTGAGTAAGTCGGATCCAATTGCATTAAGTGCGGAGATGGCAAAAGAGCATGACAGGGACTCGAGTACCCATGAACAGCCTTTGACCTCCCTGGGAAACACCATTGATAAAGTAAGAGATGAGGCGAGGGAAGTTACTGTTGCTAATGCTCCTATTGAAGGAATGAAGGAGGAAGGTCTCACTGATAGCCTCCTTGTATTAGTGGTATGATAAAATCATTATTTCTCCTATGTCACCTCTTCTTTTTGTTGGTGCATATATTGTCGATATCTTGTGAATTTCAGTTCCAGTTGTTTCTTGAATTCTCATAACTACTAAACCAGCATTGCACTGAATATCTCTGTTCGTTCCTTTCTTTGTAGGGGTTGGTAAGTCCCATCAGCAAATTGGGTCCAGTGATCCAAGAGATAATGTCGTGGGATAGACCGCAAGTCACAGGCGGTGTCCTTGTTGTAACTTTGCTGACCATATACAAGTAAGATTATAAACATCATTATATCACTTAACTGTCGTTGTTGTAATCTGAACCAACACTGTAATTCTTCGATCCTCTTTTGAGTGGTAATATATTCAGGTGGGGAAGCTCCCCCCCCCCCCCCCCCCCCCCCCCTACATCACTTAACACCGGTCATATATTTGCGTGTACTTGAGTTGGAAATGGAATGGGGAATTTAATGTGCAAGTTTCATCTTTTCTATTGCAGCGAGTGGATCGGTTATGCACTGGCAGCAACCTTGATACTGGCGGTGGGCGCGATGGTCTGGGCCAAGCAGAGGAAGTTAGGTGAGATATGCTCGGAGGTGATCATTGACAAGTCCTCGGACAAGACGACGATGGAGAGCATAGTGGAGGCGCAGCACAGCATGAAGAAGGTGCACGAGTATATCAAGATGGCGAACGTCGTGATCCTCAGGCTATGGTCCATTGTTCTAGCCCGGTCACCAAAGGTATATATGATCACACACTAATCTTGATCACTGATCATCCTTTGTGCACTGTTGTGGTACCGTCCTTCACATATGTGGTTTTGGACAATCCTGTTTCTCTGTCTCTCTGTCTACAGCACACGGAGACGGTGATCTGGATGCTGACGGGGCTCGCGGTGGCGCTGGCCGTGGTGCCTTTCAAGTACGTTCTGATGGGGCTGACGGTGTACTGCTTCGTGGCGAACACGAGGGTGGCGAAGGCGGTGTCGGACCCCCGGGGCGGGCGGCGCTGGAGGGAGTGGTGGGAGTCCATACCCGCCGTTCCGGTCCATACGGTGGACAAGGGCGAGCAGGTTGAAGAGAAGGCCGGCTGAAAATCCCTGGTCGGTCCTGTGAAGCTAATCTTGCTATGTATGTACACGCTGGTAGCTTTGGTTCCGCTTCACACTGAAACGTCGTGCCATGAACACGTCGTCGGATGTTCTTGTGTATGAATAAAAGAAATACGTAATCAGGTTCTGAAACAAAATTGCATATACTTTATTAAGACACGCACTGGGATGGGCGGGCGGCGTTTTGGAGCCGGGCCTCATCTAAGACGCACGGTAAGCTCTAAAAAGTAAAACAATTCGAAATAAATAAATATTGGCATCCAAGATGCTAGAATTGTGCAAAATCGAATGAACAAATGGCATTCGAAGAGCTTTTTTTAAAAATGGCTCAAACATCTTGGATGCAAACAAATTTACTACATCTGTACCGAAATACTACTTACCGAAATACTTGTAGTATTTCGATAGTTTCCCCTAACTACAAGCATTTTGATACAGTTTCCCCAACTGTATTTCGGTACAAAGAGTTTCCCAATTACAAATATTTCAGTATAGAGGGAGCAATATTTCGGTACAGAGGGAGATACATGCTCCGTACTCAAACATCATCTTGGATGCAAACAAATTTCAGATTTTTTGAATATTGTTATTGTTAACAAATTTCAGATTTTTTGAATATTGTTATCGTTGAATTTACGGGAGTACACATCCGTGGATTACCGTGGCAAGAGTTGTTTCTCTCGAAAAAATTGTAACTCTCTCCCCCCGTCGCTCCCGCGACGCGCCCGCGCGCGCCGGTGGGTAACCCTAGCCGCCGCTCCTCCCGTTCCCCTCCCCTCTTCCTCCCCGCCGCCGCCGGCAGGCGTTGACGAGCAAAGCCCGGTCGGCGCGGCGGCGGCGGGGCATATCCTTCCTCCTCTGCCTTCGGGGTCCGTCGCGGGGCGGAGCTCGCGGGTGGCGGCACTGGGCTTCGGTAGGGCCCAGCGGCACGGCGGCGGCGGTGCGGCCAACTGGTGGCGGCGCAGCGTCGGTTTGAGCCCCGGTGGTGGTGCGGCGGCTGCTGGGTGGTCCGGCTCGGGTGGCGGCGCACTGGCAGGCGTCGGGCCAGATCCGCCCGGATCTGGAGCCTGGGGTCTGGCTGGTGACGCAGGGGGGTGGTGGGAGCTCGCCTGAGCTCCCGTGTGCTTCTGATCGACGGCGTCTCGTGTGGGGCAGCGAGAGGATGTGGCGGCCGGCAGCGCGTGATGATGGATGCATGTCCAGCCGGGGGATTTCGAGCTCCCTGTTGGATGGCGCGGGCTGCGCTGGCCTTGGTCTGGCTGGTGACGCAGGGGGGTGGTGGGAGCTCGCCTGAGCTCCCGTGTGCTTCTGATCGACGGCGTCTCGTGTGGGGCAGCGAGAGGATGTGGCGGCCAGCAGCGCGTGATGATGGATGCATGTCCAGCCGGGGGATTTCGAGCTCCCTGTTGGATGGCGCGGGCTGCGCTGGCCTTGGTCTGCGGTCGGCTGCCTTCTCCATCTCCGGGGAGGCAGCGGCGTGGTGGCGGTGGTGCCCTGGGAGGAGTGTGGCCGGCGGTGCGGGTTGGGCAGTGGCCGGGGTGGTCGCTGCTCCGGCCGTGGATGGCTCCATGGTGGCTTGGCAAGTCGGCTTCGGCGACGGCTGGCACGTCCTGGCGTCGGTTCGTCCGTATGCGGCTTGTATCGGCCTTTGACCCCTCCTCCTCCTCGTTCGGTCTCTACGTTCGGTGAAGGGCTGGCCTTCTCCCAGCTGCGGTCCATCGCTCGTCTCGGGCCCGGTGCACAGGTCCGAGCTCGTCTCGCGCATTGTGCCGCATGACTAAGCCGTCTCGCGCATGGTGCACCAGGACTGACCTCGTCTCGCGCATGGTGTTGCGGACCTCGCGCCCGGTGCTGCTGGATGGGTCGATGGAGGCCAGGTGGCCGACCTATTGGGTCTCGGTGCTGGGGGTCACCCAGGGGTGCGAAAGGTGGGACCTTTCTACTCATCTCACTACAAAAAATACACTTCCGTGATGATACGTGTTTGTCACAGTAGGTCGCGGTTTTTGTCATGGGTGTACATCCATGACGATTTTATGACAGAATCAAGATAGTCATACATGTGTTGTCGTAGAAGTGTTCCATGACATTACCAAAATTATCATCACGGAAGTGTCCACTTCCATGACGATAAATCGCGTGTCACAGAAGTGCTTTCGTCAAGGGTGACCGACACGTGGCATCCACCGTAACGGAACGTCGTTAAGCTATCGGGTCGGGTTTTGGATCCGATAACCCGTTAACAGCCCCGACCAATGGGAAATTTCCACGTGTAAAATTTTTATTGGCCGGACGAAACACGTGTCAGCTCGTCAGTGGGTCAGATAGGCGCCTATGATATGTTGACACGTGCCACGGCCCACCACTGGCCCATTTAGCTTACAAAGTCGGCCCGTTTGACTTGGTCAAAAGTTAACGGGCTGGCCCATGAAAAGCCTGTTAACGGTCTCTTCGCAAATAGCCAATTTTACGGCCCGTTAACTCACGGCCCGTTAGTCCCTAAAGGAAATCATCCCAACAACGTCATGTGGGCCGTCGAATATAACACCAGCCCATTTCACTTTCGGCCCATGTATGGCCCACGACGTCTTTCGGCCCATATGAGGCCTTCGTATCTTTCGGCCCTTTTACAGGCCCACGGTGACTCTAGCCCATAATGAACAGTAATTTTCTTTGTACGCGTTAACAGCCCGTGATTTACATGGGCCGTTTCCAGCCCGTGTTAGCTTTCGGCCTATTGACGACCCATATGTTCTTGGGCTCCTTTTCGGCCCTCGATTACTTTCGGCCCGTTACTGGCTTGTTCCCCTAATGGGCCAAATTCAGCCCATGGCAAGAGTCGGCCCATTACTGGCCTGTTACCCTAATGGGCCAAATTCGGCCCATGGCAAGAGTCGGCCCGTTTCTGGCCTGTTAACCCATTGCGCTGTTTCCAGCCCGTCCTATATTCTGGCCCATTAACGACCCGTTATGCCTGTGACAAAATTAAGCCTTTGCTGTCCTACGGCCTGTTAACGGCACGTTACCGTGCTGGACCGATACCAATTACGCCCGTTTACGGCCCATGTAGACCCATTTATCCGACGGCCTGAGGCCCACCGATTCTACGACCCTGTTGGAGGCCCATTTATCGACGGCCCGTAGGAGACCCATGGATCCTACGGCCCGTATATGGCCCATGGTTGTTGCGGCCACTAGCAAACTAGGGAAAAAGAAGACTAGGAAATAGATAAGGTCGAAACTAATGCTAGGCTATTAAGGCGATTGCACAGATTACATCCACTCGGCATCAAAGATCGCCACCAGTGCAAATATAGGGAACACCCTACACTATACAAAAATGGCTTGCTGTTTTCTTCAGCCGGTGGCTGCACATTAAGAATGAATTTTGTATCGCACCAAAAAAATTACAACTATATAACAAAAGGAAGGTTGGCATAAAACTTAACAGTCTAGCAGATAAATGCACCACTAGAAGTTCAGAAGCTCAGTTCATTTGACCTAACTATTACATTTTCATGTTGTATTGTTCGATGGAGCACCATAACCCTCGTCTTCATTTCCCCTAGGCTCCTGAACAACATAGCAAATGTCTGATAGTGTGATTTCAAAACCATGCATATCTTGACGACATCGAACAATGTCTCTCCTTGTTTCACAAAGGGTCTCTGTTAGGGAATGGAGTTGTGTCTGGAGCGCAGATACAACATTGCTTTGAGCTTGCATATCTTGATCATGAGGCAGTTTGGACGATATTGCCTTAACAACCAACCAAGTATTACGCATGAATGTGCTTTTGGCACTGTTAGTGGACATGTACTGACCCACTGCAGCAAGAGCTGACACTGCGGCTATAGTTGCCTCGCCACCTTCAGAAGGTGGCGGTTCCACCATTTTTTCCATAGCTCGCTGAAAAGTTAAGGTTTTACATTAATAGTACCAGAACAGAAGATATTAAGGAGGCAGCAAAACTAAACAAAATAGCTTTGGTCTATATACAAAACTTATTCTGGTGAACCCATGTAAACTATTAGTTGTATTTTATTGCAAAGTACATAATAAAACCAGGTTCCAAACATATGACCATGTACCATCGCTAATGTATTGTCTATTTCTTCACATTGTATTGAGGGCTAAGGGTAAAGAGACAAAGTTTATAATATGGTAAGCATAGTATGACATCATTCATATCACAAAACAACTGAGAACAGACAAACAGACAATTGTAACGTTGTGTGGGTAAGTCCAGCACGGAACTAGACTACGGGTCAAGATCAAAGGAACATCACTCCTCTCTTTTAAACCTTGTAAGGTGCAATGATACGCTAAGACAATTGTGTATATAATTGAAAAGAGTAATAGACATTGGCTGCAAACCATGCAGTTCAAGGCACAAGTCAGAGTAAGTAGTAGTTAAAAGGCATGAGGATTAAGGACTTGCAACAGCGGCTTTGACTGGTGTAGTCATGCCCTTCTTCTTGATGGTGTGACAGTCCTTGAAGATTTCCACAGCATTTGGTTCAGGTACTTTTTGGTCCTTGCGGGCTTTCCTCTGCATTTCGAACAAGTCAATATAGATTTGATAATATGGTACAACGAAAAGAGTGAAACAACAGCTAATTACAAGAGCCTCGCAGTGTGCAATATAGCTACGAGATCCTGTCGTCTGTTGGAATTTCACTTTCGTATGGTTGGCCTTGTTCTTTGAACAGTTTACCTACAAGAAAATAGATTTGTGTGGCACATGCGTAAATAGGACTTCAACATGTGATCTGATCACATGTATATAATGTACCTGATACTTCGGATCAGACCAGTGTTTAACAAGGCCCCTCCAGTCTTCATCCGATATATTTTCCACTGGAGATGTTTGGGAAAGTTCACTGTTAGCCTTGCCTTCAAAGTGAGTTTTCCTCAAGTTATACCGATACTGTCGCCGAGCAAACTTGAAAACATGGGTGCAAGCTTGTCTAGTTGCATCATCTTGGCTATCCAACTTGAACCTCATCTGTTGAAAATTATGGGAGTCTCATTATCAGCAACCTAGAAAGTATGGGACAGAGCAAGACGATATTACTAGTTTCCATACATAACCATACTTACAGATAAATGGTCAAGGAAGGTGTTGAACTGGGTTTCGTCTTTGTCATTCCTATACTGAATCCATGTTGGGAGGATACGTACATGACACCTAACGGCAACCGCTGCCTCTGATACTAACTTGGCTGACTCTGTAGCATCACGTGGCCTTTTTAAACCTGCCTCAAAATGGATCTCCATTCTTCCTCCTCTAGATTTAGTTAACCTATCGAGCATTATCCCTGATGTTTGTTTCCTCTTGCGCCTAGGTGCTAGTCCAACAACGAACATAGGAAGTGTTAGTGTACATCAAACTGTGAGACTACATATAAAGAAGCATGCAACTGTAACTTGACTCCAGCAACTACCTTCTTGCTGTTGAAGCTCACAAGGTTCATTTGATATTGCCAACTTATCTTGTGTCAAGAGTGCTTGGGAAGTAGTGTCAGGTGGCAAGGGAGCTTGGGAACGTGCTGCTAGCTCAGTTGACGCATGAGTAAGTCGTGCAGCTGGTAGTACTGTGGTAGGTATTGCAACAACTAGGGCTGTCTCTGCTTGTTTGGTGGCAGCTATTTGTTTCTGTTTGGCTTTTTTTTGTAGCTCGTGTAGCATGGGATGCTGTGTTTGTAGAATTTTCTGCTAGACTTTGACCTTATATTGCACCACCAGTACCAGCAGAATCTGCAGGATTCATCCGCTTCTCATTCCCTACCATTATGTGTTTCTTCCTCTTTCTCTGTGCCATGTAAAAGTCAAGCCGACAAGAAAAACGAATAACAATTTAGTTCTTCAGAATTTATGCGTGATGCAGACGAATTGAACTTTGATGTTAGACAACCACATGACAGGAGGATGTAATATGTATGAAAAACAGGACGGAAGAGATAACCAGAACTATGATGTGTAAACTAAGAAGAAGACATTTCACCAAATTAGAAGCAATGCAATGGAAGGTAGACACCATATGAAAGATGCTACAAATATCGCTCTGCCAAGTTAACAGTGTCTCATCATAAATGATGTTTAAATAAATATGAAGCGGTACAAGAAATAAATCATATGCAAGATGCAAACAACATCACACTACCATGTTAGAGGTCTCTCGTCATTAGTGCCATTGCATATTCACAGCATTGCATATTCACAACTTATGATGTGTAAACTAAGGAGAAGGCATTTCAACAAATTAGAAACAATGAAAGCTAGACACCATATGAAAGATGCAACGAATATCACTCTACCAAGTTAAAACTGTCTCGTCATAAGTGTCATTTCAATAAATTAGCAGTACAAGCTACAAAAGAATGCGAGATGTAACCTATATCACACTCCGAAGTCAAACATGTCTTATGATAAGTGATTGTTGCAGGTTACACAACAGTAGTAATTTGATGTAAGAACATGGTGTGATAGACAGATATTGTATGTTCTAGAAACAGGAACACATGTCTTATTCACGTATAATGTGTAAAGTAAGCATATGGAATTCAACAAAATTAGAAGCAATACAAGCTAGAAATCACACATAACATGCAACCACATATAACAGTGCCAAGTTAGAGGGAGCACCGGTGATGGTGCACTAGGGGAGACGTGCTCATCATAAACACAACTTTGTTGAGTGTCTATGCATGTGTTGTCTTGGAAATCATCTTGGGGGTGTGGAGGAGTAGAAACTGTAGAGGCCCTCCGTTCGGAAGGAGCACCTTTATCCGCTGCCTTGCTAACTTCCTTCCGCTTCATTGATTTTGAATTGTCAAGTAAAACCGACAAGAAAAAGCAATAAAATTCTCTCTTCAGAACTCATTCATGCATGATACTAACAATCACTACTTTTATGTAAGGTAAACACATGATACCAGGATGGAATATGTACGAAAAACAGGACGGCATGGCATGTTCACAACTGTTTGTGTACACTAAGCAGAAACCATTCCAACAAATAAGAAGCAATGCAAGCTAGACGCCACATGAAAGATGCAACCAATATGACTCTGCCAAGTTAAAAGCGCCCCATCATAAATGGAATTTCAACAAATTAGAAGTAGCGCATGCTATAAATCATATGAAAGATGCAACTAATATCACACTGCATATACTAAAGGTGTATCGTCATATTGATTGATGCAAGATACAAAAAATAATAGTTTTATGTAAGGACATGCTTAATAGACAGATAGACTATGTACTAAATACAGGAAGGTATGTCACATTAACAGGTATATGTATAAGGTAAGCAGACTAGCACATGACGTTTAACCAGATTGGAAGAATTAAAATCTAGACACCATATGCAACATGCAACCACATATCACGCTGCCAAGTTAGAGCAAGCACCTGCGATGCTAGTGTAGGGGAAATGCTATAATCAACTACAGAGCTACGTTCACTATCTTCATCTAGCATTTCTGTTTCTTGAGAATCATGTCGGGAGGCTGACGCTGCATTCTTTAAATGAGGAGTAGTCCCCTTGCATGCTTGCCTCATCATAAGTGATTGATGAGGGATACACAAGAACATTAGTTTAATGTAAGAACATGGTTAATACACAGATGTACTAGTATGTACCAAAAACAGAAAGGCATGCCATATTCAAAGGTATAATGTGTAAGCTAAGCAGATGCAATTTAACCAAATTGGAAGCAATACAAGCTAGACATCCGGCTGGAGTGGTGAGCATGATCATCTAGGACCTGAGAGCCTGGTGGGAGGCGGGTTGCTTCGCCACCATCGCAGCTTTTTAGTTGGCTTCCAAGTGATGCCTATCTTTGTTGGGCTTGTCACTGGCTCGGCCAGTGCCCTGACTAGCCATTTGTCTTCTGGTGCTCACGGGATGGTGGTTCATGTAAAAAAATATTTCCTTATCTTGGGGATGTTTGGTTTGTGACTAACTTCGCCAAATGTTGCCACACCTAAAGCTAGGCAAGTTTGACTAACTTAGGTGAGTGTTTGGTTCAAGCCACACCTTAGGCAAGCCACACTTGGACCCCACATGGCATACACACAAAAAATGTGGCAAGATTCCCTTAGGCTTGCCGACTTGTGGCTTTCATTTTGATGAACTAACCTTAGGCAAGCTTGGCAAAAATATGTGGCAAAGTGTGGCAATGCTAGGCCTAGAACCAAACAGCCCCAAAGACCGACTTCGGCCTTTCGAATACAAGCTAGACACCGTATGGAACATGCAACCACATATGACACCGTGAAGTTAAAGCAAGCCCTGGGATGGTGGTTCATTGCGAGCGAGGTCATCAACTCCAGAGCTACGTTTACCGTCTCCATCTGCTGACACTGCACCCTTTATAGTGCTGTAACGTGTCGTGCCTAACCGCGAAGAAAGCTGCTTCAACTTCTCTCTTATCTTTTTTGCTTCTCTTGAGGCAGACTCTGAAATACCCTTGCATAAAAAGACAATAGTGAGAGTATAGGTGAAGTGTGTGCAGAACTAGTGCACTGTAAAAGTAGCAGATAGCAGGTGGCTAAAAAATAAATGACAGGAGACATATGATAGCTCTACAACATTGCATGGCAAACAAAATTAGATTCTACTCCGTATGATTTTGTAATATATGAGCACAGTAAATGCAGGTACTCCTCTAGCACACCACCACATGTGGTCATATCTAAGATAACAGTCGACTGAAAATAAATAGGCCAGTTGATTTTTTTAATGAACCGTCCGATCTATAAGGAACGGGCATATGGCCTTCGTCTACCTCCCGCCAGTCACTATTAATGATCTTTCTCGAACCGCAGGCGACCACCGGCCCAGACCCCTGCCTCTGCCGCCCCGCCCTCCCCTCGACCTCACACCACCGCCGTGCTTGGTAGTGCCCCCAGGCCATCCCTTTAATCCTGGCCGACCTCCAGATCGGGCGCCAGTAGCTCTAGGCCACGCACGCCCCTAAGATAAACACCAAGGCGTTGCTTCCCCGGTGTAATAGGCTTACTAGCACCTGTTACGCTGGGGAATGCTTTCGTTAATTGGGAATCAACTGGCTAGAAATTGAAATTCAGGGGGGCGACGGACCTCTAGCTAAGGTGAAATAGTATATGAGGAGAAACCTTGTGCATCACGAGTTACTAGGAACATCTAGTATGTAGAAGAATCGGTCAACTAGTGTCTTCTATGGGATAAATACCATGCAAGCGGACACGTAAGATTTGCACCAATAAGGGAAGAGGAGTACCGTTATCGGTTGCTAGTGTGGTGTCGATATGTCGCGGCGATTTTCTTGTTTTCCCCAGGGGAACCGATGCTTTGGAGAGCCGTGGATCCTTGGACAAACCCATGGCCAAATTGTTGACTGTGTTGCCATGGCCGTATATTGGCGAAGGGGAAGCAGATCTGAGGCGGCGAAGGACGGTGTAGCAGGAACAGCTCCGGTGCGGTGGACGATGGTGAAGTTGGAGCGGCAGCGGTGAGGCGCAAGACGGCGTGGTTGAACTGGCTCGTATACGAACGGCTCGGCCTCCGCTTCAACTACTAGCCGTGGAGGGCGTTGCGGTTGAGGTTGCGGTGGACGACGATGTCGGGGTATCGGCTCCAGCATGATGGAGGAGGGCGGCGGTTGATGGGTGGGATGGGGTGGCGGACGGAGGACGCCGGGGTTTCGTGGCTGGTGGAGAGGTAGTTTTGGCGCCCACGGAGTACGAATGGGGATTCATACGGGTGGGGGGCAACCATGTTTCGGTCTGGGACGCGCTTGTTTTTGGCTTTTTTGAACAGAAGATGGGACGCACTTGTTTGAAATTTGGGGAAAGTACAAACTTTGCCCCCTCTTAAATTTCGGACCTACTGCGGGTCGGGGGTAGGATGGTAATTCCAGGTGTCCCAAATAGTGGGCGGGAGCGATTTCGGCCGCGTGCATGTGTGCTTAGGCGGCCATTGTGTATGAATGTTTTTCTGAGGCGGTTGCATGGCGTCTAGATGAAGCTACAAACCTCCCCTGGTTTAGACCTTTGGACGTCGGGCCGGTAGGTTTAACGAGTCGGAGTTATTAGAAAAGTAATTTCCTTATACTACCAAACATTGGTCTCACGCGGTTTCGGGCGAGTAGAGGCTCTTTTGGCGCTTCGTTCGAAATTTTGAAACACAAGAATTCACGTTTAGATTACTCTTGAACTATGAGGATAGACAACGTTATATTTGACCTTGTATGTTTGAAAACCTCATTAAATTATCCGCTTCTTTTTGAAATTTTGACACTTGAATATCCTATAACTATGATTATTCTGGAATGGAGGAGCTAAATTTGAATCTATTTTGTACATGACTACATATGCTATTATGTACAAAATCAGAGCAAACATTGGTGCCCCCATAATTTAGGTATGATTTACAAATGCCATGATATCAAATTCAAATAATTGAATGGACTTCATGTTGAACTCGATTTTTTTAAACCACCTTAAGTTGAATTCAAATGTATGCTAGTTCATAGGTAGCTATTTATAATGTTCATTGTGTAACTTCCGTATGTATAATGTGCTTTACACACACAACATGAACTATACTCACGTTTATATTCGATTGCTAAAGTGATGCATTGTCTGGAGTTCAAAATACTAACTATGTGGATTAGTTGTGTCGAATAATAACATAGACATGCTCAAATTCGATATAATCTAGATGACTGATGGTTCAATGACCACTCCTTACACGAATTGCAAATATCATGATCCCATCCTAATATTTGGATACAATTTATATCTTTAATCAATGTGTACAGCAGTCTTTTACGTGTAGTTTCACTCTCCATCGGTGGTCTCTCACACATGCTCACACACTCTCTCCCGAGGTGTCTTTCTCGCACACATGCTCTAGATATAACCCTCCCTCCCTCTCGTAACCATTTACAACTGTTTTCACTAACTTTTATCACAAGCACTCTTCCTCTCGCAAACATACACACGCACAATCCCCATCGACCCTTTCTATATACATGGACCTGCCTACGTGTCTCATGTGCGCACATTATCTTTAGGTGTGTCTCTGACGCATTGTCTCACACCTCTCTTCCTAATCGACGAGTATGATTCTAGCAGAGCATTCTTTAGGATGCCCCTTAAGGTTAGGTTGGATGAATAGTAATATCAGAGATAAAGGGGTTACCTTAGTCCGAGAACCTAGGGTTACAAATCCTAGCCGGCTTTGTCAGTGGACACAGAGTCCTTCACATTCTGCTATCTTTGTCTTGTACGACTAGTCATCCATGGGTCTTCCTAAATGCGTCACGGGCCGACCAATGTGGCGCAGGACGGAACCGAATGAAGGGCCTCACCTCGACCCACCGGACCTCACGTGGTGACACACCCTCTGCCCCCACGTCTCATTATCTTCTCACACCCACACATACCAACACAAGCACCACACACACACACACACACAAAATTTCTCCTGGTGCCTCTATTCCCTCCCCCCTTGCATATACACACTCAAGGGAATGGAATCTCTCATCGTGATGTAATATTCGTCTCTCTCTCTCTAGACCACTCTCATTTCTTGTGCTATCTCTCCCACGCCCCCCCCCCCCCGTCGGCCCCTCTATCCATGCCTCTCTCGAATACGTAATACACACACATACCTCTCTAGGCCCCGCCAAATGCAT
Organism: Triticum timopheevii; assembly: GCA_963921465.1. Taxonomy (NCBI): domain Eukaryota; kingdom Viridiplantae; phylum Streptophyta; class Magnoliopsida; order Poales; family Poaceae; genus Triticum; species Triticum timopheevii. Next base: position 526,415,248 of record OY997268.1, read on the forward strand.
CAACTACACATTCACACAAGTTACATCACGTACCCCATTGATCTAAAAAGCCCTCTCTTCACGTTTATTTCGCATACAACATTCCTTTTGAATAAAGTGTGGCCAAAAAATTATTTTAGAGTTTCTACATATATACAACATTACAAAGTTATATGGAGGAGTACGAACGCTAATTTGCATTGCATGGTGCCCACAATGATATTTATTCCGCACTGTGAATTTGTATATTTTTATACTATATACAAAGTTAGTCATAATAAAGAGAAACGAAGAGCATCTCTCTCTCCATCGCATACCCCCCCTGTACGCCCCTTTCACATATGCACACAAAACTATCTCCAGCTCCTCTAAAAATAAGCCCCCAGAAAATTCATGCATGTTTCATCTTTCTCTCGCGATATATGCAATGACGATCATTGTATTTGAAGCGAAAGCACGATACATAAATTGGACTTCAGAATCCACTCATTACGGTCACCATTTACGTTTAGTGGATATTATACAGTCACGGGCTCACCGTACAACTCTGTATTTGCTCATGACATGACTAGTTAACCAGTTAAACGCTCCACGTGGCACCTCTAGTGTTGCATCACATTATCTCACTACCATCGTGCCCACCTGTCGACTTGTATCTACTCTACATCTACACTCTTATAAAATACACTCTTATAAAAAATAGAGTTGATGATGATGGTGTGCTTGCCATCCTGCAATATAGGCCGTCCGATTTATATCTGATGGATAGGAAAGAAACTATGACAATTTTGCAAAAAGGTACCCACACACCTCTCCACATTTGCAAATAAGGCCTTCCCTCGTTCATCCTTTTCTCTCACAAGATAAACTAGTCATACAGATGCATCTTGATGTTACGTGCAACGCACGGGCATCTTGCTAGTAAGAATGAAAACAAACGACAAAAAAATATTTGGACGGTGATTCGAAGTCATGACCGCGGGCACAGCGGACAAGGTAGCCTTGTATTGGTATACTGAGCCGTCTGTTTTAACACACAGGAGCTGGTGTGGTGATTATACACACACGCACGCATGCACACAAACTGCATCCACATAACACTCACAGAAACACATGCACCCACGCACGCACGCAACACTCACACGTACACACGCAGCCACGCATGCACGCAACACTCACACGCACACACACACGCATGCATGCACACACCAGTACACCACACGACCAACACACTCTCTCATGCTCAAGTGCTCAACCTACACATGCATGAGCACACATCAGGCACTTGCAGACACATACACAACCAGGTGATTCCCGCGCACGGGTTGGAGTCTTGTCGCGATTGTGTAAATTTGTGTTTATCTGACCTTTTCCCTATGCAAACTGATAGGTGGGACCCACAAGGAACGTGGTCAATTTAACTAGTTAACATGGCGCCACGCAGACTATTTAGCCGGTCAACAGAGTGCAATCCGATGCTGAACCGTGAGCAAGTGATCGTATAATCACCGCAAAACGTATAGTGACCGTAATCAGCTTATTCTGAAGTTTGGTGACCGTATTACGGTTTTCTCTGTGTAGGCCCTCCAAAACTACATCTCTACACGTTCTCGCATGTTACATCTAACAACTATGCAATACAACACTACTACTACACTCTAACACAATAAATCATATGTGTTTTTAGTTTTACTAGATATCATATTGTTACTTAGACCTCTCCCAATGCATTGGTGCTAAAGTGGGGTGCTAAGTGCATTAAAATGCTTAGCAACTAATGTCCTCAATGCATCGGTGCTTAGGTTTTGTAGCTAAGCCTTCTCTATTTAATTGTTTAGTAATAAAACTCCTTCATGTACTGGTTGGTCGTCTTTTTGTCTAGGTTCACATGCTTAGCATTGGTTCTTGTTGGGGTCACCATAATCCTCTCTCTCCTCTTTAATTGCTTTGCCACATCATTTTTCTGCCTATGTGGCATCCTTAGCACATGTACACCGTGGAGCACTGGGAAAGGCCTTAATTATTCAGTTTGCATACATTAAAATTGCCTTTGAAATGTATAGCCAGTATCATCTACCGCGCGGGAAAAATCCCGCCCTTTCCTGTTTAATCGGGTTTGTATCGATGGATTGTGCGAAACAACAAAACTATAGTACTATACAGTACAAGTGACAGTTCACTAGGCCGTCGTGTCATGTACTCCTCCGTCGTAAGAGTGGAGCGCTCACTTTCATAAATCTTCTAGTCCCTTTCGCTGACATGTGGGACATCAAGCTCCCGGGTCCACGTGCCATACCGGAATACAGTGCAGAGCAGCCGGGTTGAAGCACCCCAGTCATGGCGCCGGTGTAGTAATGAGCAATGAGGCGTCAAATCATAAAGCTGCACCTTTCCCGTAGTTAAGTTGGAGGGACGAAGTAATAATGCTAAAAAAAGAAGTTGGAGGGACGAAGCAACCATCATTTCACTCATTGCTGAATCCGCTTCTCCCTCATCTTCTTCAACTTAACCACGTGTTGCTTCTGCCATTGTTCTGCCTCATGTGGGACACGGATCGGCTTGGTAAAGCATTGACATGTGGGACCGCATGTTAGCAAACCGTCAGGACAACGTCCTCTAAAAATAAGAAACCTCCCCCGCCATCCGCGCGGCAAAATCACCTCCTTTTTACTAATCTTGATTCTATAATTTTTTAGATCAATATAATTGAGATTTGTATAGATAGCACACAGGAGCAAAACCAAGTGGTACAGTTAAGGGCATCCACAATGTGTAGCCAAATGTGAAAATAGCTTTTGGCATCATGGGAACCATTGTGGACGGTGTTGCCAAAGCCAAAAAGATGGAACCGAAGCTCCCTGATTGATTGATTGATTGAAGGAATAGAAAAATGCAACGTCTCTCCTCTTTCTCCCATGCTTGGACGCATGTAGTACAGTATAGAGCACAAAGTCTACTCCCCGGTCCCTTCTATCACAAATCACAAAGCAGTGAGGCGTCAAATCACAAAAGCACGGACGAAGCAACCATCATTTCACTCTTCGCTGACTCCGCTTCTCCATCGTCTTCTTCGAGAAACCATCTCACCGCACTAAGCTGGACGGACGACGCTATTGTGTACTCCTAGTAGTACTAGTCCTTTGGTTCAACAGACTTCCTGGATGCAAATAAGGCGGTTGTCTCGGCTTGCAGGCGGCACTTGCGAACGACTTACCGTGGTCTCCCTCAATGGTGTTCTCCGTCGAACGCACACCGCCAAACCACACAAAAAAGATATCATCGACGTCACCGCAATGGGGAAGGAAGTCAAATATAGTTACTACCTCCATTTCTTGTACACAAGGCCAGTATATCAAAATTACAATTTGCAAAAGGCCACTAACACTAATTGAGGCAAAATTGATGGGATTTGCCTCGTACTAGCAACCAAGGACATTAATATCCCCTGGATGCATGCGAAAGTGAGAAGGTTGGTTTGCATGGCGCTGCATTAATCAAGCGATGAGGAGTGAGATGGTTAGCTCTTTGGTCTTTGGAGAAAAAAATACGCATTAATTGACATGTGAAACGAGGATTTGTATCGATTAAATCCCGCAAAGGAAAACCCCGCCTTTCTTTTTTAACACTAGTACTCCTAGTACGTACGTACTTAGACTAGCCATAGTGGGAGTAACTTCAGCAGTAACATCGAGTCCAACTCAGCAAATTTTCTTATGTGGCAGTGAGTTAATGAGGAGAGAGGTAGTTATAGTAACTTAGCTAATTACTGTAACATCACATGTCCCAATGCAATATGAGTCTATAACCTAATAAATTAAGCTTTGCATGTTATCACACTTATGTTACTACCCACTATGAAGGTAGTAACATAGTCTAGGGATATGTGTATGTTACTAGTGTATGTTACTTACCATTGTGGCTAGTCTTATCATGTTTGGGTCTAGGCCTTGCATTGCCAAACTTCGCCACACATTTTTGCCAAGCTTGCCTAAAGTTTTCAAAATGAGAAGGAGGTAAACTTGTGCACAGCTGTCGCGGTGGTACCACACCCTCACACGGTCGCTTCTGCACGTCGCGGTCGCACCGCACCCTCACACAGTCGCTCCTGCACGCCGCAAACCCAACCAAGGGAACGCACCCTCACTGACACGTGTTGTCGCATGTGAACAAGCCATACTCAGCCATCCTATCGCTGACACATAATTTTCGTTCATAGAGTATGTTTATCCAACCGCATGTTGGGGAGTATCCGTATGACCCGTGCGATGGTCTGTTGGGGAAGAAGAAGAGGTGAGGAAGAAGGAAAGAAGGGTTAGGAGACGTAGGATATTCATCCAACCGCCTGAAATAGTAGACTGACCCAAGTCAGGTGACTTGCATAACAAATATATGTTTTTACATAGCAAAAGATCCATAAAAACAACAACATAAAGAAAAACTATCACTGCTCGCGGAAAGAGACGGCCTCGTCGTCTTTGGCTGCCGGCGCGAACCAGCTGTAGCTGCCGACGTGTGTCTCCGCACCGTGGTTGTCCACGGCCTCCAGCTACTCGTTCAAGCAGAGCGTGCGGGTGCTCTGCACGGACGAGAGCACAGCCTAGTTCAAGTCGAGGACGTCGGGTTCCGCCTGCAGGAGGGCCTCGATGGTAGCGGCATCCGCGCGCTCCGCGTCGAGTCGAGCCTCCGCCGCCCGGTTCAAGTCCAGGACGTCCGATTCCGCCTATAGGAGGGCGTCGATGAGAGCGGCATCCGCGCGTTCTGCGTTAGTCGAGCCTCTGCCGCCCGGTTCAAGTCCAGGACGTCCGGTTCCTCCTGCAGGAGGCCCTCGAGGGCAGCGGCATCCGCGCGCTCCGCCTCAAGTTGAGCCTCCGCCGCCCGGTTCACATCCACGACATCCAGTTCTGCCTGCAGGAGAGCCTCGATGTCAGCGGCATGCGCGCGCTCCGTGTCGAGTTGAGCCTCTGCCTTCCGGTCCTCCTTTAGTATCGCCATGTTGAACCGTTGGTCCGCCTACATCATGGGGGACTCGGACGCTGGCACGAAGTCGACGTCCATCGTCTCATACCCATCGGGGGCCTTCTACGCCGCGACCTCTGCCATGAACATTGGATCAGTTCCTCCTCCTCGTAGCTTGGCTCCAGAGAACTCGGGGATTGGCCCACCGCAAAGCGAGCTTGGGAACGGAGGTCTGTGGCACCGACCGCCGCCGCGATTTCGGCGCGGCGCTCCAGCGTCAGCATCTTGTATTAAGTGATCTTGCGGCGCACCATGGCTTTCCGACGAACTAGGGGACGCTTGATGCGGGCTAGGGGATCGAAAGGTGGGGGAATGGGCTGGAGATTAGGTGTGGTTTTAGGGCAGTGGCTGGCGTAGGCTAAGCAGCGAAGGTTCTGGTATGAATAGTGGTTCCGGTGACGACCGGTCAATCGGTTTTGGCTGTACATCGCTCTTGTCACGTTCGCGTTGCAGCCCGGCACCCTGGACCCTCCATGTCGCTCACTGAATGGAACGCGCTTCGTCTTGCATTTTCGCTCGCTTGTGGGACCGCAGTTGAGAGCAAACCGATGTCCCTCCCCCTCCCACGCCCGCGTCATTTATTATACTACCACTCCCTCCGTTTTATGCGGAGTAAATAAAAACAGAGGGAGTATACTACAGATGAGGATCCCCTGATGTGGCCGAACCCATTGAGTAACTGACAGGCGGGGCCTAGCAAGCATGGGGTCCGCCAGTAAGTGACCGAAAGGGAGGGTAAGGCAGGGATACCTGCGTCAGAGGATCCACTTCCACTACTACTCCCTCCTTCCATTTACTATACAGGGCCTAATGTGTTTTTCGAGGCTAACTTTGACCAAATGTTAGAGTAATAATATATGACATGCAACTTACACAAAGCATACGGTCAAATTCGTATGTGAAAGGAGTTTCTAATGATATAATTTTCACATTATACATCTCATGTACTATTAATCTTGTCAATAGTCAAATGCGGTTTTAAAAACCCATTAGAGCATGGTTAATAATATAGCCAGTCGATGGCTATGAGGGACTGCCATGTCATCTATAGCCATCATCTATTATATGCACTCATATGGTAGTGTGGGCTATAAGGTTGGCTATTTCCCGCAAAAAAATTATATAAGGTTGGCTATTGTATTAGTACTTTTTTCCATCTCCTCTCTATCTCTTTCTTCATATTTATTGTACTACTCCCTCCGTCCCAAAATAAGTGACTCAAGCTTAGTACAACTTTGTACTAGCTCTAGCACAAAGTTGAGACACTTATTCCGGGACGGAGGGAGTATTTAACTAGGAATGCGTATATAGCTAAGGCTCTTGCATGAGATCTCACTCCCCTTACGTTTTCACATCCCTCTCCTCCACATAGGCCCTATATAAATGGAAGGAGGGAGTACAGATGTTGTCAGTACTCCACGTGTACTATTGGATAGGGAGCTTAAAAAAGTTACTATTGGACTGGCTATACGTGGCGAAATCCTAGTAGGAAGATCATGCGCGAGAACAAGCACATTCACGTGGTTGAAAACAAATTGGAAACCATCTCGAGTACAAATCTAGGAGTACGTATGAATCTAACAATATTGATTGGTTGTTATTGAATGTTGATACCTTTTTGATCAAAGTAGAGATACTTTGACTACACATAAAACTTATATGTAAACTAGAAAAGATAGGAGGGAGTATATTGTACGTTCAAAAATGAAACAAACATTGAATACTCTGTATATAGGATTTGCGGATGCTATGATCACCGGTTCAAAATTTTGAATCCGCCTTAGGTATCACGTGCCCCCACTCGTTCTCTCTCGATTTCATCTCAGGGTCCGGAGATCGATTGAAAGAGGACTAGGGTGGGTACATGCGAATGATACTCGGCGGAATGTTCAAATGAGGCATGCAGGAGGATGGACTCGACTGGAGGGCGACATGATCGATGGAGAAGAGGGTTGGAGAGGAATGAAAAATAAGCAAACGCCATATGATCATACTTGAACGGCTCAAATAAACAATAAGTTGTCTCGCTTGGCCTACATAGTGAAAGGCCTAATGCGCAACGCGGAGCACTGACACTCGAATATGGCTAGGAAAACAGGGAAACCGACATGTGGGGCACACCCGTCGGGACAATGTGGCGCAGACTAGTCCAATGGAGGAGCTGGCCCACGACCTCCTCGCCACCGACAACCTTTCATGTGGGTCGTTGGGGCCAACAACGGGGCGCAGCTCCAGCGCCGCCTCTGGACATGGCGACCGCGGTGAGCGACATGCTCATATCGTCGTTAGACACGGTCGGTTTCAGTGTGCCGAGGGTGCCGTTAGTGTTGTGGAACGACCAACAATATGTTTGGTTTGTGCCCAAGGTTGCCCCATCAAAGCATTGGGTAGCCAAAATTTTGGTTGAGGTATTGGTTCCCCATGATTTGGCCGACATTGGCAAGAAAAATGAACTAGAGTTGGCTAGAGTTCATTGGCATGCCAAAAAATGGCAACTATCCAAACAAAGACCAATCTTTGGGTCATGACCAAAATTTTGGTAAGGTGCACTTTGGCCACAATCCAAACACACCCCAACACCCGGCTCGTCGAGGATGCATGGGGTGCCGCGACGTGTCCGCGGAGTGGTGTAGCACGGCCAACTGCATCCTCAGGACCTGAGACCATGCCGGGTCGTCTTGCTTTTTCAATGACATGCGGGGATCACATGTGAGCAAAGGGCATCTCCAACGTTGCCACGACTGCAACTGACTACCCTGGCACACCAAAACCCTCGTCCCTCGCGCCGTCACGCGGTGCGTTCCCAGCCGGCGCCAGCTGCCCGCATTCATGCCGTTCGTTCGTATGTCATCGTTAAGTGGCTCGGTGCCCGAGGAACAAACTCCGGCGACTTAATGATGCACCCGGACGCTTGGCCTCACCGGAATGCGCTACTTAAAGCGGCAACGCCCAGCTAACCTCCACACCATAGCGCATCATCCTCCTACCTGGCACCACATCCGCCATGACCGCAAGTGCGAACGCTCTGCGGGAGAGCTTGTATTCGGGGATGAAGCTCGAGTTCACCGCCCTCGCTCAAGTCGCCTCTCACGATGCAATAGCGTCATAGCCGGACGCGGGAGCACCGTCAGCCACGTGTCCTACTTGCCGCCGTCCAACGTCCGGCACCGCCGAGGTCAGGGACTCCTCCGAGGATGAGTAGGGCATGGGAGGAGGCAGGGCATGGTGTGCCAACTGGCCGGTCCGTATCCCGTGTTCTACTCTTCCTCGCCGAAGACCGCACCTTCACTTCACGGGTCTTGAACCCCGCCCCCGTACATAGAGATCGCAGATGGAGGACATCGGTCGCTGCCGTAGAATAGGTTTAGGCTCGGGTTTCTTTTATTTTTCTGTCCTATAAAAGTTCAAAATGTAATGAAAATCTACCGTGTTTGCATTAATCTCGGTCGGTGTATATGAACTTTCACAATAATATACATATTATAGGACTACTAGCAAGATGCCCGTGTGTTGCACGGAAGATCAAGATCTTGTGGGAGAAAAGGATGAATGAGGGAAAGCCTTATCTGCAAATGTGGAGAGGAGTGCGGGTAAATTGTCATAGTTTCCTTCCTATCGGTTAGATATAGATCGGACGACCTATATTGCAGGATGACAGGCACACCATCATCACCAACTCTGCTTTTTATTGAACCAAGACAAATCTAACATGCGAAGTAAAATAAACACATAGGGTCTATACATACACAATTTATCTTAGGCACTCCAATAGTACGTCCACTACACATTCACGCATTTCACATCTTTCTACATCTATGGGAACCTATGAAAGGGTTAACGTAAATTGCCTCTCTCTCTCTCCTCCCCTGATTTTCATGGTGGTGGGCCCCTCCCTCCCCCCAATCTACAATCAACAGCTCACACATTTCACATTACGTTAATTACGTAACTGGGATTACATAGGTGTAGCATTACTCGTCCTAAAAAACCCAACTAAGCCAACCTCCCAGCATATCGCGCGGGAAAAGACCCGGCCGCGCCATTTTAGTCGGGATTACCGGATTACTAGTAGTAGTATCGATGGATCGTGCGAAGCAACAAATTTTGTTTAGGGGGCGAAGCACCTAGTTTAAAAGGAAAAAAGGCGGTACACTCACAGCACTCCTGTCGCGGTCGCATTGCACCCCACACACGTTCGGTCCTGCACACGGCTCACGCAAACGGAACGCGCTTCGGCTTGCCTCTTCACTGACACGTGGGACTGCACTTGGAGAAACCGACCATGCGCCAAACTCCCCCTGCCCACCGCGTGAAAATCCTCCCCCCTCCCCACACAAAAATTCCCCCCAAATCCGATTCAACCGCCCTTCGGCCAACTAGCCAATAATATTCCCCAAACCCCCTCCCCCCGTCCCCCTCCACTCCATTCGCTCCGCCAAAGCCGCCCTCCCCGCCGCGCCGATACGTCGGCGCCGCGGTTCGTCGAGGGGACGCACGGCGATCCTCTCGCTCCCACAGTACGCTCTCGTAGACTGTTGTCCTCTAGTCGCGCCGCCACCTCTGGCTACGTTCTTGTGGAGGCGCACGGCGGTCAACACCGCCATCGATGGCGATGTTCGTGTGGAGACGCACGGCGGTCAGCTTCTCCCATGGTACGCGCATTCTAGACTGAGGCCCCATTCATGTTGGTGTAGCGCTGAATGTTAGCTGATAGATGTTGTTAATCTCACTGTTTGCTGAAGTAGTTTACTGTCAATATTCTCTTCTTAAGAAGCTTCCTTGCCCTGTTCTGCACTCAATCTGCTTAGCTGAGATGGCATGCCAAGGCCGATTAGTTGCTAAAATATCCTGCCATATATTTATTGTGACGTAGATTGTCATGGTCTAGTAGCCAATCTGTTAGGTGAAATAGCTCTACACCGTTTTATACTCGATCTTTGTTGCTGCGATGGCCTTCAATAGTTTGATGGCTGTGTGTTCGGCCTCATTGACTGCTGAAACAGCCTGCCATAATTTAGCACTCAAATCTATTTGCTGAATTAGCTTTACATATATTTCGTTACTTAGATCTGCTTGTCCAAATATCTTGCCATAGCTTTAGACATCAACCTAGGTATTTTTTTCTAGACTTCATAAAAAAGCATATATGTTTTTCCTGTAATATCTAGTAGAAGAACTAATTTGTGTGTCTAATAGATGGACAGGACTTGGATAACTTCTGCTTGAAGATTCTACACTGCATATGTCGAGGGGGTTGAAAACTTCATGAACTTTATCAGAGCTGAGTACGGTGGTCTGAAATCAGATGTGCTATGCCCGTGTAGCAGTTGTATGAATTCAGTTACAAGACCCCAATCAACTATGCAAAATCATCTACACTTGTATGGGATGTCGGTCACATATACTAGGACGGTTCATCATGGTGAAACTGTGAACGTCAATGTTATTGACTACGTGGAAGCAGCAGATCACCATCTTGATCTGCCTGATGCTCAGGTGGAAGAGGAGGAGGTGGTGGTGGTGGCAGAGCCAGTGAGTTTGACCAACATTGAAACAATGCTACGAAATGCTCATGCATTCCGTGAACTTTCACCTGCAGAAGAAAAATGGTGGGCCTGCATGTTGGAACAATGCAATGTGGCTGTCACCCCAGGAAATAAGCTATCAGTAATCTTAGCTATGGTCACCTTTCTTCAGGTGAAGACATCTGAGTGGATGACCAACAAATCATTCGATGCATGGCTGCTTTCCGCAAATCTTTCCCAGATGCGTCTGAGCTGCCACACACCTACAGTAAAATGAAGAATTTCCTTCGTGTAGTTGGAATTGGATATGATATGATCCATGTTTGTAACAATAATTGTGTTCTGTTCCGGAAGGATTATGCCAACTTAAGTGAATGCCCGAAATGCAAATCATCAAGATGGAAAGATGGTGATGCTGTGAAGAAGATTCCTCATAATGTTCTGAGACATTTTTAAATTACACCAAGATTGCAGAGGTTGTTTCATAATGCTGAAACAAGAGAGGATGTACTGTGGCATTCTAGGAACCAGGAGTACAGAGATTAGAATGTAATGAGCCATCCATCTCATGGTAGTGAGTGGAAAAGCTTCAATGATAAACACAAAAAGTTTGTTGCTGACCCGAGAAAAATTAGACTTGGCTTAGCTTTGGATGTATTTAACCCATTTGGCCACCAGAGCGCCACGTATAGCATGTGGCCAGTGCTTGTTATCCCTTAGAACATGCCTCCAAATGTCTGCACCAAATAATCAAACTACATGATGGCCTTGCTCATCCTAGGTCCAAAAAGTCCTGGAAAGGATTTTGATTTGTTCATGGAGCCTCTTGTGGAGGAACTTCAACAGCTATGGAGGGGTGTTCTCACTCGAGACCTATATAGCAGCCCACCAGCTGATTTCTTTCTGCGTGCTGTTATAATTTGGTGCATCCATGATTATCCGGCTTTGGGCACTATGTCAGGTTGAACGACACATGGTTACAATGCATGTGTTCACTGTGACAGGAATCCGCTGTCATACGCAATACTTAGCAAGATCTGTTACATTGGACATCGTCGTTTCCTTGCCAAGTACAAGCCGCATCCTAGAAAATACCGAAGACATGTGTTCAATGCAAAGCATGAAAACTGTGATGCACCAAAGAGGCTCACTGCCGATGAGTTGCAAGTGGAATTAGAGAAGGTCAGGCATATTACACCAGGAAACCATCCTAGTAATGGTAGCGGGAAAAGGAAGTGTGGCAGGGCAGAAGAGAGATTATTGTTTACCCGCAGGTCCACTTTGTGGGACTTGGAGTATTGGAAAGATTTGGATCTGCGGCATAATCTTGATGTGATGCACATCGAGAAAAATATATGTGACAGCATTATCGGCACACTTCTTAATACTGAAGGCAAGACAAAAGATACCTTAAAATCTAGGATTGATTTGACACACCTGGGTATCAGAAAAGATTTGCAGGTGCAAGATGAAGGTAAACCACGGGATATGGCACCAGCTGTGTATGTCTTGGACAAGGTAAAAAGAAAAGAACTATGCGAGGTCCTGTCACGTGTGAGATTCCCACATGGATTTGCTTCCAACCCTGAAAGGAGAGTCAGTGCAGATGGAAACAAGGTACAAGGGTTGAAAACTCATGACTGCCACGTCCTACTTCAAAGGATTTTACCTGTTATCCTTAGAGGATTGGGCCACCCTGACTTATACAGAGCAGTTGCAGAGTTGGGACAATTCTTTAGGGAACTCTGCAGTAGAAATATCAGGATAGATGCTTTGGAGCATCTTAGAGATAAGATACCAACTATCCTATGCGACCTTGAGAAGATATATCCTCCATCCCTCTTTGATGTGATGGTGCATTTGGCTGTTCATCTACCTGATGAGGCACTACTTAGAGGTCCAGTACAGTATGGCTGGATGTACCCTATTAAAAGGCGGCTAGGAACTTTCAAGGGCTATGTTAGGAACAAAGCTAGACCCGAGGGTTCCATTGCAGAGGCCTACATTGCTACAGAAGCGTTGACATTCTGCTCAAAATACATTGAAACAGCTGATCAGCTTAGCAAAGAGGTGGGTGAAGACAATCTCGGGCTCAATGTTTTCGATTATTCTGTTCGAGTTACAGGGAAGAGTCGACAAGAGGACAAACCTAAAGATTTGGACAAAATGGTTTGGTATGTGTTGGATAACTGTCCTAAGATACTACCTTATATCAAGTAAGTGCAGTACTGCAGCTTATACATCGCAATCTACTAAACTTGCAGCACATTCTTATATATTTAGATGTTTGATGCGATCACTATGTTGTGCAACATCTACCAAAAGGAGTTACTGCCGCAAAATCATAGAAACATTGACAAACTAGTTATGGCAGGATTTGCGAAATGGTTCAAGAACCATGTAAGCTTTTGAATTGCACTGTCAGTTTTTTTTAATATATTGAGTACATAAGATGATTAGCTTGTCTATTTTCTAACCATAGGTTAAGAAGATGTGGGAGGATGGGCAGGCAGTTGATGATGCCCTTTACTCACTAGCAATGGGTCATGATACTCGGGTAAGACATTATGAATCTTGCGTTGTTGGAGATGTGCGCTACAACACCCTTGCACGATACGAAGGCAGGAAGACACAAAATAGTGCCATCATGAGCACGGATACGTATGACAAAGAGACAACTGAAATGTATGCTAACATGACAGACATTGTTCAGTTGCAGTATATCTCCAGTTTCGAGGATCATCGGTGTGTGGTTCTGTTGTGCTGTCGTTGGTATAACCTGTTTTCCGGGATTGCAAAACCCAGAGTTGATGATTATTTCAAATCCATCAATGTCAAGGTGGCGTACCAGACCAACGAGCCTTTTATTTTGGCAAATCAAGCAACACAGATATTTTTCTTGGAAGACACATTTGCACGTAGCGATGACTGGAGAGTATTGCAAAGGTTTGAGCAGAGGAATTCGTTTAATGAAGTTGCACAACAAGATGATGCTTACACTGCTCCTGATGTACAAGATAACACAGATGTTTCTAATATCTTTGAGAACCATCACGTCAATGACGCCGGCGAAAATATTGCATGTCGTGCTGTGGACATACAAGAGTTGATCAAGAAGAAGCCAACGTTCGAGGACGTTGAGGACAAAGAAGAAGATGACACCATGGGGAATTATGATTCAGACTGAGACACATGGCGAAGATGTTGACGCTGCTACTGCGGATGATGATTACATTGCTTTTGTCGTATTTGGCAGTCAGAAGACGTTTTTTTATCAACTATGTGAAATTGTGTTTGCTATGACAACTGAAACCTAATGAACATGTTGTTTAGTATTTTGTTGTGAGAACATCACTTGTTATGTATGCTGATTTGTGTTTGGTGATTGTATGACAACTAAAACATGATGACATTGTTGTTTAGTTGTACTCATATTTGGCTGTGAAACTTGAATTTGATGACATAGTTTGCTGTTGGACTGCAATTTGCTCGATGTCTTCGAATGAGAACAAAGCTGACCCGACAGGACCTCTGCTATTTATTTATTTATGAGCAAAATGGGATACCCCCTGATTTCCGTTAATAGAAATCATTAGATGTTCACAACACTACGCCCAGCCTGCTACACAGGTTTCATTCATTACTACTTTCAGCAAAGTGCTCATGTCATAGCCACTGAATACATCACGAGTGCTACATACACTGCAAATAAAGAGACAATCATCCTACAGAGCACATCGATTTTGCCCATTATCTTCACAAGCTCTTTCATCTCCTCGTTGCTGTCAAGGCCATTCAGTAGCTGTTGCTTGGCCATGATCAAAGGAACTGCATCTTTAACCTTCTGCTCTGCATCTTCCTCTTCTGTCGTTCCTTCAGTTACTTGTCCAACACCCCAACCTGCTGGTATTGGGATTCCTCGGCTAACCAAATAATCAGCGTAGTTGCATTACCCCACATCAGCAACTTCCCAGAAATACAAATCACACGAATCTTCCCTTTTCTGCATGAATCAAATTGGAAGATCATCAACCAAACTATTAAAAAAATCAGCAACTAAAAGCAGCAAAACAACACTTAAACATATTATTACCCCATGATTCGGGCATTTGTAGAAGACTCGGCCAGGGTTGAGGATTGTGGTTGAGACGCGACTGATGAATCTGCGTGATTTGCAGCAGTGGCACCACACAAACAGTAGCGGGTTGCGATGAGCAATCGGCTGCGATGCGCGTGCTGGCGGGGGTGTGATGAGACCCACACGCGATGGTACGGGTGGCGACTTGGCGCATATCTGGTTGTTGCCTGCTGAAGAGCAGGTGGACGAGCAGCCAGCGGACATGGTTGCTACCGCCAGAGCTTCTGATGCTAGGCAGAGTAAGTAGAGAAGAGGAGAAGCGAACGTTGGATATGTTAGTTTTATTACTTGCAGAGTAGCATTGCACCATATATATAGTCATAGTCTAGGTTTGGATTCGAACCAGCTACAGGAGCACGTCTCTCTTTTTTCTAAAACTCGACAACGTCTCTTTACTGGTACACTAGCTTGTTCTGTACGCCTTCCCAAGTCTTTGATTTTCTTTCCCTTTTTTTGCGAGGAAGGAGGACAAAATTGAGAGTTCCTGGAACTCGAACCCAAGACCTCTCAGTTGAAAACCAAGGGTGCTAGTCACTTATGTGGCGAACGTTCCCTGTGAGGAGGATGGCAGACGAACGCATTTTCCTTGCAGTTTTCTTCCTATATATAAAAAAGTATGCTACTTGGTGTCCGCTTAGTCAACAAACGATTGTGCCAACCTTGACCATTGGATTGACATTCAACGTCTGTCGCGTTTCTTCAGTCTCTTCTTCCTCGAGCCGCCAAAGCCAAACCAGCGCCGGCGGGACCGCATGCTCCCGTCTCCCATGGCTGGTTGTGCTGCCGCACATGCATCGTGGCCTAATACGTCCATTTTGCATCATGCTTTTATATCAATATTTATTGCATTATGGGCTGTTATTACACATTATATCTCAATACTTATGGCTATTCTCTCTTATTTTACAAGGTTTACCATGAAGAGGGGGAATGCTGGCAGCTGGAATTCTGGCTGGAAAAGGAGCAAATGTTGGAAACCTATTCTGCAAAGCTCCAAAAGTCCTGAGACTCCACGAAACAACTTTTTGGATTTAATAAGAATTTATGAGCGAAAGAAATAGGCCAGGGGGCCCACACACAGTCCAGGAGACAGGGGGCGTGCCCCCCCTATAGGGCGCCCCCCTATCTCCTGGGCCCCCTGGTGGGCCTCCGGCGTCCATCTTCTGCCATATCATCACTTTTACCCTGGAAAAAATCGTGGGCAAGCTTACGGGACAAAACTCCGCCACCACGAGGTGGAACCTTGGCAGAATCAATCTAGGGCTCTGGCGGAGCTGTTCTGCTGGGGACACTTCCCTCCGGGAGGGGGAAATCATCACCAACGTCATCACCAACGATCCTCTCATTGGGAGGGGGTCAATATCCATCAACATCTTCACCAGCACCATCTCCTCTCAAAACCCTAGTTCATCTCTTGTATCCAATCTTGTATCAAAACCACAAATTGGTACATGTGGGTTGCTAGTAGTGTTGATTACTCCTTGTAGTTGATGCTAATTGGTTTACTTGGTGGAAGATCATATGTTCAGATCCTTTATGCATATTATTACTCCTCTGATTATGAACATGAATATGCTTTCTGGGTAGTTACGTTTGTTCCTGAGGACATAGGTGAAGTCTTGCTATTAGTAGTCATGTGAATTTGGTATTCGTTCGATATTTTGATGAGATGTATGTTGTCTTTTCCTCTAGTGGTGTTATGTGAACGTCGACTACATGACACTTCACCATTATTTGGGCCTAGAGGAAGGCATGTGGAAGAAATAAGTAGATGATGGGTTGATAGAGTGACAGAAGCTTAAACCCTAGTTTATGCGTTGCTTCGTTAGGGGTGATATGGATCCATACGCTTAATGTTGTGGTTAGGTTTACCTTAATACTCCTTTTTGTAGTTGCGGATGCTTGCAATAGGGGTTAATCATAAGTGGGATGCTTGTCCAAGTTAGGGCAGTACCCAAGTACCGGTCCACCCACATATCAAATTATCAAAGTACCGAACGCGAATCTTATGAACGTGATGAAGACTAGCTTGACGATAATTCCCAATGTGTCCTCGGGAGCTCCTTTATCATTATTAGAATTTGTCCAGGCTTATCCTTTGCTACATAAAGGATTGGTACACCTTGCTGCACTTTACTTACTTTATTTACTTGTTGCTCGTTACTATTTATCTTATCACAAAACTATCTGTTACCTACAATTTCAGTGCTTGCAGAGAAAACCTTACTGAAAACCGCTTATGATTTCCTTCTGCTCCTCGTTGGGTTCGACACTCTTACTTATCGAAAGGACTACGATAGATCCCCTACACTTGTGGGTCATCAAGACTCTTTTCTGGCACCGTTGCCGGGGAGTGTAGCGCTTTTGGTGAGTGGAACTTGGTAAGGAAACATTTATATAGTGTGCTAAAATTTTCTGTTACTTGTCACTATGGAAACTAATCCTTTGAGGGAATTGTTTGGGGTATCTTCACCCCAACCAGAAGAGCAAAGAGTTACTCCTCAACCTACTGAACTTTATGGAAATATTCACTTTGAGATTCCTTCGGGTATGATAGAAAAACTGCTAGCTAATCCATTTGCAGGAGACAAACATTGCATCCCGATTTACACCTTATCTTTGTGGATGAAGTTTGTGGATTATTTAAGCTTGCTGGTATTCCCGATGATGTTGTAAAAAGGAAGGTCTTCCCTTTATCTTTGAAGGGAGACGCATTGACATGGTATAGGCTATGTGATGATACGAGATCTTGAAATTATAAGCGATTGAAGTTGGAATTTCACCAGAAGGTCTATCCTATGCATCTTGTTCATCGTGATCGTAATTACATATATAATTTCTGGCCTCGCCAAGGAGAAAGCATCGCTCAAGCTTGGGGGAGGCTTAATTCAATGTTATATTCATTCCCCAATCATGAGCTCTCTCGAGAAATGATTATTCAGAATTTTTATGCTCAGCTTTCTCTTGATAATCGCAACTTGCTCGATACTTCCTGTGCTGGTTCTTATATGCTGAAGACTATTGATTTCAAATGGAACTTATTGGAAAGAATTAAACGTAACTCTGAAGATTGGGGTTCCGAAGATGGTAGGGAGTCAGGTATGACACCTAAGTTCGATTGTATTAAATCTTTCATGGATACCGATGCTTTCCGTGGATTTAGCTCTAAGTATGGACTTGACTCTGAGATAGTAGCTACTTTTTGTGAATCTTTTGCTACTCATGTTGATCTCCCTAAAGAGAAGTGGTTTAAATATAATCCTCCTGTTGAAGTGAAAGTAGTTGCACCTATTATAGTCGAAGAAAAGACTATTACCTATAGTGATCCTATTGTTCCTACTGCTTATGTTGAAAAACCTCCTTTTCCTATTAGGATAAAAGATCATGCTAAAGCTTCGACTGTTGTTCGTAAGAGTAATACTAGGACTTATACACCTCCTGAGCAAATTAATGTTGAACCTAGTATTGCTATGATTAAAGATCTCTTGGATGAGGACTTAGATGGGCATGTTATTTCTTTCTTGGGTGAGACTACTAATATTGCTAGACCTGATACTAAGACATGTAGACCTGTTGTAGGCATGCCTGTTATTTCTGTTAAAATAGGAGATCATTGTTATCATGGCTCATGTGATATGGGTGCTAGTGCTAGTGCGATACCTTATGATCTTTATAAAGAAATTATGCACGACATTGCACCCGTTGAATTAGAAAACATTGATGTTACTATTAAGCTTGCTAATAGGGATACCATTAAACCTATTGGGATTCTTAGAGATGTTGAAGTTTTGTGTGGGAAGGTTAAATACCCTGCTGATTTTCTTGTTCTTGGTTCCCCACAAGATGATTTTTGTCCCATTATTTTTGGTAGACCCTTCTCGAATACTGCTAGTGCTAAGATTAATTGTGAAAAGAATATTGTCACTGTTGGCATAGATGGTATGTCTCATGAGTTTAATTTCGCTAAGTTTAGTAGACAACATCGTGAAAGGGAACCACCTAGTAAGGATGAGATTATTGGTCTTGCTTCCATTGCTGTCCCTCCAACTGATCCATTAGAACAATATTTGCTAGACCATGAAAATGATATGTTTATGAAGGAAAGGGAAGAAATAGATGAAGTGTTCCTTAAATAGGAACCTATGCTGAAACATAACCTTCCCGTTGAAATTCTTGGGGATCCCCCTCCACCCAAGTGTGATCCCGTGTTTGAACTCAAACCATTACCTGATAATCTTAAGTATGCTTATCTTGATGAAAAATAAATATATCCTGTTATTATAAATATATCCTGTTATTATTAGCGCTAACCTTTCAGAGAAAGAGGAAGAAAGGTTATTGAAAACTCTAAGGAAGCACCGAGCTGCTATTGGATATACTCTGGATGATCTTAAGGGCATTAGCCCCACATTATGTCAACACAAAATTTCAGTGGAGAAAGATGCCAAACCAGTTAGAGATCCTCAAAGACGATTAAATCCCAAGATGAAGGAAGTGGTAAGAAAGGAGATACTAAAGCTCCTTGAGGCAGGTATTATTTATCCCATTGCTGATAGTGAATGGGTAAGCCCTATCCATTGTGTTCCTAAAAAGGGAGGTATTACTGTTGTTCCTAATGACAAAGATGAATTGATCCTGCAAAGAATTATTACAGGTTATAGGATGGTACTTGATTTCCGTAAGTTAAATAAAGCTACTAAGAAAGATCATTACCCTTTACCTTTTATTGATCAAATGCTAGAAAGGCTATCCAAACACACACATTTTTGCTTTCTAGATGGTTATTCTTGTTTCTCTCAGATACCTGTATCAGCGAAGGATCAATCTAAAACTGCTTTTACTTGCCCTTTTGGTACTTTTGCTTATAGACGTATGCCTTTTGGTTTATGTAATGCACCTGCTACCTTTCAAAGATGCATGATGGCTATATTTTCTGATTTTTGTGAAAAGATTTGTGAGGTATTCATGGATGACTTCTCCGTCTATGGATCCTCTTTTGATGATTGTTTGAGCAACCTTGATCGAGTTTTGCAGAGATGCGAAGACACTAGTCTCGTCCTGAATTGCGAAAAGTGTCACTTTATGGTTAATGAAGGCATTGTCTTGGGGCACAAGATCTCCGAGAGAGGTATTGAAGTTGATAAAGCCAAGGTTGATGCTACTGAAAAGATGCCAGGTCCCAAGGACATAAAAGGTAGAAGAAGTTTCCTTGGTCACGCCGTTTTCTATAGGAGGTTCATTAAGGACTTTTCTAAAATCTCTAGGCCTCTGACTAATTTATTGCAAAAAGATATTCCTTTTGTCTTTGATGATGATTGTGTAGAAGCATTTGAAACACTTAAGAAAGCTTTGATCACTGCACCTATTGTTTAGCCGCCTGATTGGAATTTACCTTTTGAAATTATGTGTGATGCTAGTGATTATGCTGTAGGTGCTGTTTTAGGGCAAAGAGTCGATAAGAAATTGAATGTTATCCAGTATGCTAGTAAGACTCTTGATACTGCCCAGAGAAATTATGCTACTACTGAAAAAGAGTTCTTAGCAGTTGTGTTTGCATGTGATAAGTTTAGACCTTATATTGTTGATTCCAAAGTTACTATTCACACTGGTCATGCTGCTATTAAATATCTTCTGGAAAAGAAAGATGCTAAGCCTAGACTCATTAGATGGGTTCTCTTTCTCCAAGAGTTTGACTTGCATATTATTGATAGAAAGGGAGCTGAGAACCCCGTTGCAGATAACTTGTCTAGGTTAGAGAATGTTCTTGATGACCCACTGCCTATTAATGATAGCTTTCCTTATGAACAATTAGCGGTCGTCAATGCTTCTCGTACTGCTCCTTGGTATGCTAATTATGCTAATTACATTGTTGCTAAATATATACCGCCTAGTTTCACATACCAGCAAAAGAAAAAGTTCTTTTATGATTTAAGACATTACTTCTGGGATGATCCACACCTTTATAAAGAAGGAGTAGATGGTGTTATTAGATGTTGTGTGCCTGCGCATGAACAGGAACAGATCCTACGCAAGTGTCACTCTGAATCCTATGGAGGACACCACGCTGGAGATAGAACTGCACACAAGGTACTACAATCTGGTTTTTATTGGCCTACTCTCTTCAAAGATGCTCGTAAGTTTGTCTTATCTTGTGATGAATGTCAAAGAATAGGTAACATTAGTAGACGTCAAGAAATGCCTATGAATTATTCTCTTGTTATTGAACCGTTTGATGTTTGGGGCTTTGATTATATGGGATGTTTTCCTGCCTCTAATGGTTATACACATATTTTAGTTGCTGTTGATTACGTTACTAAGTGGGTAGAAGCTATTCCAACTAGTAGTGCTGATCATAACACTTCTATTAAAATGCTTAAAGAAGTTATTTTTCCGAGGTTTGGAGTCCCTAGATATCTTATGACTGATGGTGGTTCACATTTTATTCATGGTGCTTTCCGTAAGATGCTTGCCAAGTATGATGTCAATTGTCACATCCCTAGTCCTGGTATGCAGTAGGCCAGCCCTTCATGTGTGCATCATGTTTAACTTTTCAAATGAATTTGAAATGGGGACATGTGAAAGCCTCAGAAATCATTTCTGAAAATGACCAAGATAAAAATTTCTTCAAATAGGTCCAAGAAAATGTTCATGTTTCTCCCTGAAAATATTGGCCAGAGGTAAAATTCAAACCAATATTTTTAGGAGCTCATAAATATTTATTTTGGGCATTTGGAGTTAATGCAACAACTATTTGCATTGGATTTATATTTGCTATATATTTAATATAAGTCCAATAATTCTGTAAATTTGTGTGGGGCTCTAGAATAGCTCAAGTATCCCACACAATATTTATTAGAAGCAGTAAATTTGATTTAGTTTGAAAACTAAATCAAAAACAAATTACAGAATATAGAAAACAAAACAGAAAATATAAAATAGAGCAGTAGGACTTACCTGCACTCACCTGCGGCCCGCTACTGTAGCTTGCTGGCAGCCCAGCTGGCGGCCCAGCCCACCAGCGCCCCCTTGTCATCTTCCTCCTCTGCCAGGAGGACAACCAGGTGAGTGGCAAGCGCCGACGCTGCTCTGGCCACCTCCTGCTTCCTCGGTCCCTTCTAGCGATGCCACGGAGACGCCTCGAAGCCCCTATTCCCTCTCTCTCACTCGCTGTTCTCCCTCTCCTTCTCTGGCTCTCTCGCACGCAACCACCGAGCGCTGTCATCGCCGCCACCGAGCACAACCGCGTCCATCGCCTCTCCCTCGCCTCTCTGTGATGTCCAAAGGCTCCACCTAGACGCCACGGAGTCCCAAGACGAAGCTCTCGCCTGCAGGACGCCCGAAGCGACGCCACCATCGTCGTCTTCGGCCTCGGCCGCCGTGGATCGCCGTCGTCGTATTCGCGGCAACCAAAGCTTCCCCGAGCCCATGGAGCTGCTCTGCAAGTCCGCCGTGAGCCCCTCTTCCTTTCCCCTCACATCTCTCTCTCGCGCGTGCCCCGTAGCCGCTGCCCCGCGAGCACCCGAAGCCGCCGTCCGCCATGGCCGGCGAGCTCCGTGCCCCCGAGCACCTCCGCCTTGAGTAGTAGCTCCGACGTGCTCCTGCTACCCTTTAGGTGCTGCCTAGCACCTCCGTTCACTCGCCTATGAGCTGCAGCACCATGCCCGCGCTTAGCCGAGCTCCGGTCGCCGCTGTCGTCCTTGCCGTCGCTGCTGTAGGCCACCCCAGCCAACCCCACCTGCTCCACTGGACGCAGGTCCGATCCAGCTACCAAACGTGCCTGCCCGCGCGTCGTTTGGTCGCCGAACAGCGTTTTCTGAAGACCTTCGCCGCGGATTTGGTCACCGGCGGCTAACCGTCGGCATGTCTGACGTGGCAGCGTCATTAGCAGCTAATGGCGCCACTAATTGAACCAACACCCACTGACATATGGGCCCCACTGCCTAACTAACCCTTGTTTATTTTATTTAGATTAAACTAACCCCGCAGGCCCCACAGGTCAGTTTGACCTCGCCACGTCACCTGCTGACCCGACCCCACATGTCTGTGACCCAGACAGCACCGTGACACTGACCAGTAGGCCCCACCAGTCAGATTTGACTTTGGTCAATGCTAACGTCACCCTGACATAGTGCTGACGCAGTAACTCCTTTTTCTGGATTTACTCTTATTCAGGAAATTCCAGAAAATAGTGCTAAATTCTAAAAATCATATAAATTCAACCGTAGCTCCAAATGAAATAAGTTATATATGAGAAATGATCAGAAAAATCCAACCTATCCATGTGTACCATTTTCATGCATGTTAGAACAACTTATAGCTACTGTTTAGGACAAATCATATTAAGGGCATTTAAACCATCACATATGGAGTTTGAATTTGAATCTTTGATTCGAACCAACTTCATTTAACCTGTTGCTAGTTGCATTAGCTCAAAACACAGCATATTGCCATGTCATGATCATGCATCATATTGTGCATTGCATTGATTGTGTTCTTCCTTGTTTGTCGGTGTTTGTCCCCTCTTAGTAGACGACATACCGACGATGAGTTCGTTGACACCGATGAAGAGATATACTATCTTCAGAAGTGCCAGGCAAGCAAAAACCCCTTGTTCATTCTGATACAATCCTACTCTCTCGCTCCTGCTCCCTTTTACTGCATTAGGACAACAACGATTCATCTGTTACTTGTTGCGGTAGCTGAACCCCTTTATCCTCTGCATGACCTGTCATTGCCATAGTAAATAGATGAATCCCACTAGCTGTTGGGGAACGTAGTAATTTCAAAAAAATTCCTACGCGCACGCAAGATCATGGTGATGGCATAGCAACGAGAGGGGAGAGTGTTGTCTACGTACCCTCGTAGACCGTTAAGCGGAAGCGTTATGACAACGCGGTTGATGTAGTCGTACGTCTTCATGAATCGACCGATCCAAGCACCGAACGTACGGCACCTCCGTGTTCAGCACACGTCCAGCTCGATGACGTCCCCCGGGCTCCAATCCAGCGAAGCGTCGGGGATGAGTTCCGTCAGCACGACGGCGTGGTGACGATGATGATGTTCTACCGGCGCAGGGCTTCGCCTAAACTCTGCGATGATATGACCGAGGTGGAATATGGTGGAGGGGGGCACCGCACACGGCTAAGGAACAATCCGTAGATCAACTTGTGTGTCATGGGGTGCCCCCTGCCCCATATATAAAGGAGCAAGGGGAGGAGGGCCGGCCAAGGAGGAGGAGGCGTGCCCTAGGGGGGCAATCCTACTCCAAGTAGGATTCCCCCCTCTTTCCAAGTCTTACTAGGAGAAGGGAAGGAAGGAGAGGAGAAGGAGAAGGAAGGAGAGGGAGGAGAAGAAGGAAAGGGGGGCCGGCCCCCTAGTCCAATTCGGTTTGGGCTAGGGGGGCCGCGCGCCCTACCTCCTCTCTTCCACCACTTGGCCCATGAGGCCCATTGCTTCTTCCTCGTATTCCCGTAACTCCCCGGTACCCCCGAAAATACCCGAATCACTCGGAACCTTTCCGAACTCCGAATATAGTCGTCCAATATATCGATCTTTACGTCTCGACCATTTCGAGACTCCTCGTCATGTCCCCAATCTCATCCGGGACTCCGAACTCCTTCGGTACATCAAAACTCATAAACTCATAATATAACTGTCATCGAAACCTTAAGCGTGCGGACCCTACGGGTTCGAGAACTATGTAGACATGACCTAGAACTGTTTCCGGTCAATAACCAATAGTGGAACCTGGATGTTCATATTGGCTCCTACATATTCTACGAAGATCTTTATCGGTCAAACCGCATAACAACATACGTTGTTCCCTTTGTCATCGGTATGTTACTTGCCCGAAATTCGATCGTCGGTATCCAATACCTAGTTCAATCTCGTTACCGGCAAGTCTCTTTACTCGCTACGTAATGCATCATCCCACAACTAACTCATTAGTCACATTGCTTGCAAGGCTTATAGTGATGTGCATTACCGAGAGGGCCTAGAGATACCTCTCCGACAATCGGAGTGACTAAACCTAATCTCGAATTACGCCAACTCAACATGTACCTTTGGAGACACCTGTAGAGCACCTTTATAATCACCCAATTACATTGTGACGTTTGGTAGTACACAAAGTGTTCCTCCGGTAAACGGGAGTTGCATAATCTCATAGTTACAGGAACATGTATAAGTCATGAAGAAAGCAATAGCAACATACTAAACGATCAAGTGCTAGGCTAACGGAATGGGTCATGTCAATCACATCATTCTCCTAATGATGTTATCCCATTAATCAAATGACAACTCTTTTGTCTATGGCTAGGAAACATAACCATCTTTGATAAACGAGCTAGTCAAGTAGAGGCATACTGGTGACACTATGTTTGTCTATGTATTCACACATGTATTATGTTTCCGGTTAATAGAATTCTAGCATGAATAATAAACATTTATCATGATATAAGGAAACAAATAATAACTTTATTATTGCCTCTAGGGCATATTTCCTTCACTAGCATGAGTAGGAGTTGTTTGAGCCCTGTTGTGCCTACTCATTCATACTTGTTTGTCATGCCTGCTACTGCTTAGAGTTGAGTCAGGTCTGATTCATCGGGGATGAATCGGAGGTTTGTAAATATGTCCAACTGTGTGTGAGCTAAGTGTGTGAACACGATTTGGTAAAGGTAGCGGTGAGAGGCCATGTAGGAGTACATGGTGGGTTGTCTCATTGAAACCGTCCTCAGGAACTGAGTTCTGTGTTTGTGATCCATGAACAGTTACTACCACACATTGGGCTCCGGGCACTCCAAGCTCTCTCGACTTATTAATCAACATGATCTCTGTCCAGGAGTTGCAACTAGTTTCTGGTGTTTGTAGGTAGTGTTAGTAGTCTACCAAGTGGCACCCGGTACAGGTGGGCTTGGGACAGACTAGGCACCATGGCACGGTGTACCAAGCGTAGATCCACCCGTCGAGGTGGGCTTGGGAACCCTGCACACATCGTTTGGGGCCGTGAGCGACACCCCGGCCGGATCTCCTTGCGGATGGAACCCGAATAGGCGACAAACCTGGATGAGAGACTTGTGTGGTTAGTCAGGTCGTGGCCGACACCCTCGCTGGGCATCCGCTTGAAGGTTGCCGAGTACATGTCGTTTAAACGGCGATAAGTGGTGAGTGCGTGTGTGAAGAAGTACACCCCTGCAGGGTTAACATCATCTATTCGAATAGCCGTGTCCGCGGAAAAGGACTTCTGGGTTACCTGTATAGTTCATAGACAAGTGAAAGTGGATACTCTAAAATACGCAAGATAAGCGTGAGTGCTATGGATGGCATTCTCGTAGGGAGACGGGAGCGGATCCATAGTGGTGTATTGATATGGTGAATATGTGGACTCGTGTGCGCCACCTCAAAGAGTTACATTGCAGTCGTAGTTCAGGATAGCCACTGAGTCAAAGCAGGCTTGCTACAGTTAAACCCCACCATCCCTTTGTTGGTAATGATGCATATGTAGCTAGTTCTGATGTAAGTCTTGCTGGGTACATTTGTACTCACGTTGCTTAATTTATGTTTTTGCAGAGAGACTTCAGTCTCGTTAGTAGTTCCACGTGGACTTCGACGTTTAGCTTGTTACCTCAGCTACGATCTTGTGCCCTCAGCAGGATCTGGTAGATAGTCAGGCTTCTCAGCCTTTTTCATTTGTAGATGTCTATACTCAGACATGTTAAGCTTCCGCATGTGCTTTGACTTGTATGCTCTGAATGTTGGGTCGTGAGACCCATGTTTGTAATATCTCGCTCCTCGGAGCCTATTGAATAAAATACTTGAGTCGTAGACTCATGTTGTGATGCCATGTTGTATTTGCACATATCGAGCATATTGTGTGTATGTTATTGAAATGCTTGGTATGTGTGGGATCTGACTATCTAGTTGTTTATCCTTAGTAGCCTCTCTTACCGGGAAATGTCTCCTAGTGCTTCCACTGAGCCATGGTAGCTTGCTACTGCTCCGGAACACTTAGGCTGGCCGGCATGTGTCCTTCTTTGTTCTTGTGTCTGTCCCTTTGGGGAAATGTCACGTGATGAATACCGGAGTCCTGTTAGCCCGCTACAGCCCGGTTCACTGGAGTCCTGCTAGCCCAGTGCTACAGCCTGGATTCACTCGCTGATGACCGACATGTTCGATGCTGGGTCATGGATGCCTGTCCCTGTAAGTTTGTGCCACTTTGGGTTTACCACTAGCCATGTCAGCCCGGGCTCCTTATCATATGGATGCTAGCGACACTATCATATACGTGTGCAAAAAGGCGCAAACGGTCCCGGGCAAAGGTAAGGCGACACCCATGGGAATACCGTGCGTGAGGCCGCAAAGTGATATGAGGTGTTACATGCTAGATCGATGTGGCATTGAGTCGGGGTCCTGACAGCTTTGGTATAAGAGCTTGACTGCCTGTAGGATTACCAAGCCAATCTGGTCGAAGTTGAGTCTAGAAATTCTTTAGTTATATAAGGGAATTGATTATGGGATGGAACGTAAGGCTCTTTTTACTCCTTATACCTTATGTCCTCTGATCTGAGTCATCTTATCTTTCCTACGGGGTTAAGGAACTAGGCTTTCTCTTCTTTCTATTAGGATCATGTTTTACTAATCTATAGACTTATAGGATTGATGGATTTAAGCCTCTGTTCAGTTCCTACTACTTCCGTATGATAAATGTTGATCTCGAAACCTTGATATTGTGCTTCTGAGTGGTTATGCCACCATTTTTGTAGCATGTCTCAAATCTTTTGAGCATTTACAGCCGTTATGCTGTCCGAGTCATCCCAGGTTTATAAATAGTCTGATGCATTTGCAAATCCCTTCCTCCTGTTTCTGATGTTCCTTTGGGCCAGATTAACCACACTATTCAGTAAGTTGAGGTACTCTATTGCCTCGACGTATACGTTGGAGCTATTATTATGACCCTAGGTGTCTTAGAGTACCACCTAGTAAGCTAGACATGATTTGTGTTCCCAGTGTGATGATTCTGGCCTTCATTGTCGAAAGCATCCCATGATGCCATTTAGTTAGTAGGCCTTCTATTTCTGGGTTCTTAAGCCCAAGATTCACTCTACTTACCTCATGTTGATAGTGTTTCTCGTACCTTTAGGATATTAGTAACCTTTGCGATAGTCCTCGAGGTCCGTGGTATTCCCTTCTTCCAAATACCATGAACCATTTTGGCAGAAGTTCTCTTGAACCGAAAGATCGCAACAAGAGTGCTCTCAATGAGCTTCCTATCCTATATTGTGAATCTGCCAGTCCTACCTTCCCGCGTGGGTTATCCGGAAGAAATGTTGAACTTGGTTCGACATACTAATCTATGCATCCACAACTCAGAAAATCATACGTTCTTTGAGTTGTCCCTCTTAGTTGCCTTCTGACCCTCGTCTATCAATTGATAGACAAGTGTAGTTGTGTAACCGTGTTCATCGATGTCTATTACCCTTGTGGTCCGCCAAGCCGTTCTATTCAGAATGACTAAGAGAAACAAACTCCAGTACCTCATCCATATCTAGGATTGGGTCAAAGCAGTCGTACTCCGCAGATTAAATGCTAATCCAGCTTTTGTTCTGTTCCACCTTGGAGTGTTACCCTCTTTACGTCGGGATTGTCATGAGAATTGCACCATCTCTCATGAATTCTTGATACAGTAATACTTCTCGCCATCATTATTCATTCCTCGGTTCCATGTTGTCGCAACCGGAATGCCAACAAGTGAATCGTGATGTGTGAAATGAATACTCCTGACAACTAGTTGCTTGGTAGTAAATGGACAATATTCTCATTCTTAGCGTGTTGGTTATTGAATCATCATTCTAAGATAGACTGTGCTACCTAGTCCCTATTTCTGGTGCACTCTCCGATCAATGAGTTAGGATAATGCCAATCCTTGCTTATTTGATCATATCGTCTTGCCCTGAAAAGCAAGATTGTTCTTGAGCTTGGTAACATATCGGTGGTTCGTGATTTTCCGAATATCTTCTCGGAAGTGTTACCAGGTTATCCCCTGACTGTTATGTTGAGCTTGTGATCAAGTTGGTTTTTTTTATAAACCACCCCTTCTCCAAGAATCTGTGTTGGATACCCCTGAGCTAGTTGGTTAAGCTGAACAGCAACTTGGAGAGTTGGAAGATAAAAGCTTGTCTGACTTAGTTCATGTTAAGGGATATGTTTCTGTGTGTGTGTGTGTGTGTGTGTGTTGAAGAAAGATGATATCTTCATCAATTGGTCCTTGTGATCAGTTGTTGGACCTATTGTCTTACCCCATCTTTGATTTGAGTATGGGCTATCGCCAAATCAAATCAGAACCAACGATATTCGTAATGTTGTCTTACTCGTGGTTGTTTCTTCGAGCATACACCATTATATCTTTTGGGTCTGACCAATGCTATCACCTTGTTCACATAATTGTGGAATTCCACTTATATGGAAACCTGGATGAATTGTTGTTGAGTCCATCAGCAACATTTTTATCTTGTCCATAATTTTGTTGAACATTAAGCTAGTGTTGGAAACTTATATATGCATTATCTTCATGTTCCATTCATGAAGCATATGTCCGGATGAAAGATGTGACTTCCTCTAATTCATGTGCATCTGATGCAAGTTGCCGCCGTGAATTCGAGAAAGTTTGTTTTGCTTCCTCTGGAGTCATCCCAAGTCAGTCATGCATATGTGCGAAGTATACCGTGGTTTGGAGACTTGCAACCTTCATTCTATATGTATCCCTAGCACACCAAGCCACTAACTGATTTGTTCTAGGAGAAGAAGCTCCTTCTTAAGACCCAGGGCTTATACAAGGACTTCGATATCCTCGATGATGGTTCCCCACCTGAACTCGGTAGTGTTTTATTATAAGACTACTACGTGGTCATGCTTGTCTTGGACAACGTGTTCACATGTTCGTAGCAGAACCAGCTCATGTTTTGGAGCTTACTACCGTAGTCCATTTCCCGAGAATCTCACAATGTCGTCTTGTCGATTTGTGTTGCAAACTTTCATTTTTTCTTTCTAGACTCGATGAGTCTGGAATATCCTGACACCAACCAGATCTGAATCTCAGGCAGATATGATAGTTGGAATGTTCCCAAGAACTATAATAGTGGTCCCTTATAACCCGGTAAAGTGGATGTCATGGCCAACACACCCAACCGGAAGACCTATTATTGAAGTATCTTGATTGAGGAAGTTGGCCACATCCCATAAAGATTTCTTAGGATTTATTTCCTAGTTGTCCCTTATGGATTTTGTGCTTCCGAAGTCCGACCTTTTACTTGATGTTCTAGATATCAAACCATATCTATGAATGGGTTACGCTAGCACATCAAGGAGAACATTAGAAGCGGAGTGCTAAATGTCTCTCGGTCGATCATCCAGATTTTGTTCCCTTGGCCCCGCTAAGGTGAAATATGAGAAGGTTATCTTCCTTTGCCTCTGCATCGTCCATCGCTGTTCATCATGGTAGTACATTGTGTTGTCAGGACCCTTGACACGGATATTGGTAAAACTTTGATGAATATGGAAATGCTCAATTCTTGAGAGCACGCACAAGCGCTAGGTGTTATCATCGGCACTAACTGGGATTGCTCTCAGTTTCCTCGGTTATGCTATAACTTCTCAAACAGTGGACTCACTCTCTACTGTTGAGCTTCTCCCCAGTTACTAAAATCATCCCTTGTGTTGTTTTCAACAAGGTAATCCACATCATCCATTCTAATCTGGGTATGCCATTCTACCGAACCCCTCCAAATGATCGCTCAAGAATTGCCTTAGGCTAGTATAAAGAGTTTCAATGATCTCTGAATCAAAGGTAATTCTTTTTGCCACTTAAGGGGATATTTCTACGAGTCACCTTCCCTAAGGTGCCCTGTTATGGTATCATGGCAACCCAACTCCTCGCAACGTCGACAACGGTTCACCACCCTCTTAAGCGTGGAATTGTTGTCTATCTAGTGAACCCTCGTCATTTGTTCCACTCCATCCCTCTAGATGTGTGTTACGTGTCTCAGCTCGAGTGATGTTGCTATGTCTCATTCCATGAGTTGATCCTAAGTTGTTCGTTCTTCGAGGAGATCGATCCTTCTAGAGTTTTCCCTTTCTTCTTGTCATCATGTTGAATGAAGATCTCGAAAGCAAAGACGTCAAGATCGATTTGAAGCAATGAGTCAACATCTTCAAGAAGGGCAAATGGATCATGAAGATTGTGATAGTTTTGTGACCCCCATTTTCCTCTTACCTCACGTCTTGAATCTCGGGGCGAGATTCTTGTTTAGTGGGGGTGAGTTGTCACATCCCTAGTCCTGGTATGCAGTAGGCTAGCCCTTCATGTGTGCATCATGTTTAACTTTTCAAATGAATTTGAAATGGGGACATGTGAAAGCCTCAGAAATCATTTCTGAAAATGACCAAGATAAAAATTTCTTCAAATAGGTCCAAGAAAATGTTCATGTTTCTCCCTGAAAATATTGGCCAGAGGTAAAATTCAAACCAATATTTTTAGGAGCTCATAAATATTTATTTTGGGCATTTGGAGTTAATGCAACAACTATTTGCATTGGATTTATATTTGCTATATATTTAATATAAGTCCAATAATTCTGTAAATTTGTGTGGGGCTCTAGAATAGCTCAACTATCCCACACAATATTTATTAGAAGCAGTAAATTTGATTTAGTTTGAAAACTAAATCAAAAACAAATTACAGAATATAGAAAACAAAGCAGAAAATATAAAATAGAGCAGTAGGACTTACCTGCACCCACCTGCGGCCCGCTACTGTAGCTTGCTGGCAGCCCAGCTGGCGGCCCAGCCCACCAGCGCCCCCTTGTCATCTTCCTCCTCTGCCAGGAGGACAACCAGGTGCGTGGCAAGCGCCGACGCTGCTCTGGCCACCTCCTGCTTCCCCGGTCCCTTCTAGCGACGCCACGGAGACGCCTCGAAGCCCCTGTTCATTCTCTCTCACTCGCCGTTCTCCCTCTCCTCCTCTAGCTCTCTCGCACGCAACCACCAAGCGCTGTCGTCACCGCCTTCGAGCACAACCGCGTCCATTGCCTCTCCCTCGCCTCTCCGTGTTGTCCAGAGGCTCCACCTAGACACCACGGAGCCCCAAGACAAAGCTCTCGCCTGCGGGACGCCCGAAGCGACGCCACCATCGTCGTCTTCGGCCTCGGCCGCCGTGGATCGCTGTTGTCGTATTCGCGGCAACCAAAGCTTCCCCGAGCTCATGGAGCTGCTCTGCGAGTCTGCCGTGAGCCCCTCTTCCTTTCCCCTCACATCTCTCTCTCGCGCGTGCCCCGTAGCCGCTGCCCCGTGAGCACCCAAAGCCGCCGTCCGCCATGGCCGGCGAGCTCCGTGCCCCCGAGCACCTCTGCCTCGAGTAGTAGCTCCGACGTGCTCATGCTGCCCTTTAGGTGCTGCCTAGCACCTCCGTTCACTCGCCTACGAGCTGCAGCACCGCGCCCGTGCTTAGCCGAGCTCCGGCCGCCGTTGTCGTCCTCGCCGTCGCTGCTGTAGGCCACCCCAGCCAACCCCACCTGCTCCGCTGGACGCGGGTCCGATCCAGCTACCAAACGCGCCCGCCCGCGCGTCGTTTGGTCACTGGACGGCGTTTTCCGAAGACCTCCGCCGCGGTTTTGGTCACCGGCGGCTAACCGCCGGCATGTATGACGTGGCAGCGTCATTAGCAGCTAATGGCGCCACTAATTGAACCAACACCCACTGACATATGGGCCCCACAGCCTAACTAACCCTTGTTTATTTTATTTAGATTAAACTAACCCCGCAGGCCCCACAGGTCAGTTTGACCTTGCCACGTCACCTGCTGACCCGACCCCACATGTCTGTGACCCAGACAGCACCGTGACACTGACCAGTAGGCCCCACCAGTCAGATTTGACTTTGGTCAATGCTGACGTCACCCTGACATAGTGCTGACACAGTAACTCCTTTTTCTGGATT
Source organism: Triticum timopheevii (assembly GCA_963921465.1). Taxonomy (NCBI): domain Eukaryota; kingdom Viridiplantae; phylum Streptophyta; class Magnoliopsida; order Poales; family Poaceae; genus Triticum; species Triticum timopheevii. The sequence continues at coordinate 526,447,897 of OY997268.1, forward strand.
TATTCTTATTCAGGAAATTCCAGAAAAAAGTGCTAAGTTGTAAAAATCATATAAATTCAACCGTAGCTCCAAATGAAATAAGTTATATATGAAAAATGATCAGAAAAATCCAACCTATCCATCTGTACCATTTTCATGCATGTTAGAACAACTTATAGCTGCTGTTTAGGACAAATCATATTAAGGGCATTTAAACCATCACATATGGAGTTTGAATTTGAATCTTTGGTTCGAACCAACTTCATTTAACCTGTTGCTAGTTGCATTAGCTCAAAACACAGCATATTGCCATGTCATTATCATGCATCATATTGTGCATTGCATTGATTGTGTTCTTCCTTGTTTGTCGGTGTTTGTCCCCTCTCAGTAGACGACGTACCGACGATGAGTTCGTTGACACCCATGAAGAGATATACTATCTTCAGAAGTGCCAGGCAAGCAAAAACCCCTTGTTCATTCTGATACAATCCTACTCTCTCGCTCCTGCTCTCTTTTACTGCATTAGGACAACAACGATTCATCTATTACTTGCTGCGGTAGCTGAACCCCTTTATCCTCTGCATGACCTGTCATTGCCACAGTAAATAGATGAAACCCACTAGCATGAGTAGGAGTTGTTTGAGCCCTATTGTGCCTACTCATTCATGCTTGTTTGTCATGCCTGCTACTGCTTAGAGTTGAGTCAGGTTTGATTCATCAGGGATGAATCGGAGGTGTGTAAACATGTCCAACTGTGTGTGAGCTAAGTGTGTGAACACGATTTGGTAAAGGTAGCGGTGAGAGGCCATGTAGGAGTACATGGTGGGCTGTCTCATTGAAACCGTCCTCAGGAACTGAGTTATGTGTTTGTGATCCATGAACAGTTACTACCACACATTGGGCTCCGGGCACTCCAAGCTCTCTCGACTTCTTAATCAACATGATCTCTGTCCAGGAGTTGCAACTAGTTTCTAGTGTTTGTAGGTAGTGTTAGTAGTCTACCAAGTGGCACCCGGTACAGGTGGGCTTGGGACAGACTAGGCACCGTGGCACGGTGTACCAAGCATAGATCCACCCGTCGAGGTGGGCTTGGGAACCCTGCACACATCGTTTGGGGCCATGAGCGACACCCCGGCCGGATCTCCTTGCGGATGGAACCCGAATAGGCGATAAACCTGGATGAGAGACTTGTGTGGTTAGTCAGGTCGTGGCCGACACCCTCGCTTGGCATCCGCTTGAAGGTTGCCGACTACATGTCGTGTAAACGGCGATAAGTGGTGAGAGCGTGTGTGAATAAGTACACCCCTGCAGGGTTAACATCATCTATTCGAATAGCCGTGTCCGCGGAAAAGGACTTCTGGGTTACCTGTATAGTTCATAGACAAGTGAAAGTGGATACTCTAAAATACGCAAGATAAGTGTGAGTGCTATGGATGGCGTTCTCGTAGGGAGACGGGAGCGGATCCATAGTGGTGTATTGAGATGGTGAATATGTGGACTCGTGTGCGTCACCTCAAAGGGTTACATTACAGTCGTAGTTTAGGATAGCCACTGAGTCAAAGCTGGCTTGCTGCAGTTAAACCCCACCATCCCTTTGTTGGTAATGATGCATATGTAGCTAGTTCTGATGTAAGTCTTGCTGGGTACATTTGTACTCACGTTGCTTAATTTATGTTTTTGCAGAGAGACTTCAGTCTCGTTAGTAGTTCCACGTGGACATCGACATTTAGCTTGTTACCTCAGCTACGATCTTGTGCCCTCGGTAGGATCTGGTAGATAGTCAGGCTTCTCAGCCTTTTTCATTTGTAGATGTCTGTACTCAGACATGTTAAGCTTCCGCATGTGCTTTGACTTGTATGCTCTGAATGTTGGGTCGTGAGACCCATGTTTGTAATATCTCGCTCCTCGGAGCCTATTGAATAAAATACTTGAGTCGTAGAGTCATGTTGTGATGCCATGTTGTATTTGCACATATCGAGCATATTGTGTGTAGGTTATTGAAATGCTTGGTATGTGTGGGATCTGACTATCTAGTTGTTTATCCTTAGTAGCCTCTCTTACCGGGAAATGTCTCCTAGTGCTTCCACTGAGCCATGGTAGCTTGCTACTGCTCCAGAACACTTAGGCTGGTCGGCATGTGTCCTTCTTCGTTCCTGTGTCTGTCCCTTCGGGGAAATGTCACGTGATGAATACCAGAGTCCTGTTAGCCCGCTACAGCCCGGTTCACCGGAGTCCTGCTAGCCCAGTGCTACAGCCTGGATTCACTCGCTGATGACCGACACGTTCGATGCTGGGTCATGGATGCCTGTCCCTGTAAGTTTGTGCCACTTTGGGTTTACCACTAGCCATGTCAGCCCGGGCTCCTTATCATATGGATGCTAGCGACACTATCATATACGTGTGCCAAAAGGCGCAAACGGTCCCGGGCAAAGGTAAGGCGACACCCATGGGAATACCATGCGTGAGGCCGCAAAGTGATATGAGGTGTTACATGCTAGATCGATGTGGCATTGAGTCGGGGTCCTGACATCAATCATAGAATAGCATCTCCTTATCATCCGCAGTCTATTGGTCAAGTAGAGTTGAGCAATAGAGAGCTCAAATTAATTTTTGCAAAAGACTGTGAATAGATCTAGAAAGAATTGGTCCAAAAAACTTGATGATGCATTATGGGCCTATAGAACTGCATACAAAAATCCTATGGGTATGTCTCCATATAAGATGGTTTATGGAAAAGCATGTCATTTACCTCTTGAACTTGAACATAAGGCATATCGGCCTATTAAAGAGCTCAATTATGACTTCAAACTTGCCGGTGAGAAGAGGTTATTTGATATTAGCTCACTTGATGAATGGAGAACCCAAGCATATGAGAATGCCAAGCTTTTCAAAGAAAAAGTTATATGCTGGCATGATAAGAGGATACAAAAGCGTGAGTTTAACATAGGAGATTATGTGTTATTATTCAACTCTCGTTTAAGATTTTTTGCAGGAAAACTTCTCTCAAAATGTGAAGGTGCCTACGTTATCGAGGAGGTCTATCGTTCTGGTGCTATAAAAATCAACAACTTCGAAGGCACAAATACGAGGATGGTAAACGGTCCAAGAACTAAACACTATATTTCAGGTAATCCTATCAATGTTGAAACAAATATTATTGAAACCGTAACCCCCGAGGAATACATAAGGGACACTTTTCAGAACGTTCCAGACTCCGAAAAGGCATAGGTATGTGGTACGGTAATTAAACCGACTCCAAAACAACTCTAATGGCAATTTTTATCAGTTTTGGATAATTTAAGAATTTTAGGAAGGAAGAAGTAGTCCGAAAGAGACACGAGGCCCCCACGAGAGTGGAGGGAGCGCCCCCCTGCAGGGTGCTCCCCCTATCTCGTGGGCACCTCGTGTGCCTCCCGGACTCCGTTTTCTTGCACCTTACGTATTTTGGTCGGTAAAAATTCATTATATATACTCCCGAAGGTTTTGACCACCGTATCACGCAAATATCCTCTGTTTTTGTTTCGAGCTGTTCCTGTTGCAGAATAAAGCAAGATGTCGTCCCAAGATTCGGAGGGGGAGAGCTACATGGCTGATTATATCGCAAACCGAAAAGTATATGGGGATGTGTAACATTATGGCTGGACCACGGAGGAAGAAGAAGACCATGATCCAAAGGGGAAGGAGGAGACAAGCTCCGATGAAGAAGACCATTATGGCTGGTGATATGCATGTGGAGTTCAAGAATTCAAGCCTCCCTAAGGTCCAATCTATCCCACCACGTTTTTTGCAGGACAGCAAGCGAGCACTATGCAAAAAGATAATGAAACTTGAGGTCGAGAATGAGGATCTAAGGGAAGAAAATTTTAGCCTCAGACGCAAGCTAGAGAAGAAAAATGCAACAACCCCGACTTCACCACCTCCGAGGACATAATCACATGGGTATGGGCACTCCCATTGGCAACTGCCAAGCTTGGGGGAGGTGCCCCGGTATCGTATCATCATCACACTCCTATCTTTACCGCTTTATTTAGTTCAATCCTTTTAGTAGTATCTTGATCTAGTAGATTGAAGTCTTGATATCAAGTAGTTTCGAGTTTTGCTTTGTGATCTCTTTATGTAATCGAGTCCGTGTGCTATCTATAATAAAGATTAGTGTTGAGTCAAGGGCTTTGCTATGTTGCTATGATCTTGAGAAAGTAGAAAGAATAAAAGAGTTCATATTGATCTTATGGATAGTGATAACTTCACACATAGAAAGTATGAGGCATAAAAATTATTGAGAGTTGATGAACGTAGCCTTGGTCGTCGTTGCAATTAATAGGAACTGATAAGGAAAGAGGGGTTCACATATAAATATATTATCTTGGACATCTTTTATAATTGTGAAGCACTCATTAAGTATGACATGCTAAAAGAGTTGATGTTGGACAAGGAAGACAACGTAATGGTTTATGTTTTCCGACATCTCAGTAGAAGTATATTGTCATTGACCTTCCAAACATGTTGAACTTGCCTTTCCACCTCATGCTAGCCAAATTCCTCGCACCAAGTAGAGATACTACTTGTGCTTCCAAATATCCTTAAACCCAATTTTTTCATGAGAGTCCACCATACCTACCTATGGATTGAGTAAGATCCTTGAAGTAAGTTGTCATCGGTGCAAGCAACAAAAATTGTTCTCTAAATATGCATGACTTATTAGTGCAGAGAAAATAAGCTTTGTATTAACTTGTTGTGGAAGTAATAAAAGCAACAGACTGCATAATAAAGGTCCACATACAAGGGGCAATATAAAGTGATGTTCTTTTGCATTAAGATTTTGTGCATCAACCCTAAACGCGCATGACAACCTCTGCTTCCCTCTGCGAAGGGCCTATCTTTTACTTTATGTTTTTACTTTATGCTTGAGTCAAGGTGATCCTCACCTTTCCCTTTTTATTTTATCCTTTGGCAAGCTCCTCATGTTTGAAAGATCATGATGCATATGGCCCTGTTTGGTTCATAAGTCCTAGGACTTTTTCTAGTCCCAACTAAAAAGTCTCTAGTCCCTAAAAAGTCCCTCCCTGTTTGTTTTCAGAGACTAAAAAGTCCCTAGTCCCTTCCTAGAGGTTATTAAATGACCATGTTGCCCCTAGTATATAGAAAAATAACAATCAACCAACAACATGGGGTGGCGGGCCAATGAATGCATGGAGGGGCATTGTTTGAAAAGTCCAAAAAGTCCCAAAAAAGACTCCTTGAGAGTCTTCTTCATTTAGTCCCAAATGCATAGTTTAGTCCCTAAAAAGTCCCTCCCGTTTGGTAAAAAAGTCTCTAATAGGGACTTTTTCTAGTCCCTACACAAAAAAGTCCCTAGAAAGAAACACCCCCTATATCCAATTGGATGTAAGTTAGCATGGGCCATTATTGTTGACATCACCTAAAGGTGAATACGTTGGGAGGCAACACAATAAGCCCCTATCTTTCTCAGTGTCCGGCTGAAACTCTAAAACCACAAGTACTGCGTGAGTGTTAGCAATTATAAGAGACTACGAGATAGTTGAGTATGTGAGCTTGCTGAAAGGCTCTATTATTGACACTTTCTGATGTTACAATAAATTGCAATTGCTTCCATGACTGAGATTATAGTTTGTTAGTTCCCAATGAAGTTTTTGAACCATACTTGACATTGTGAATTTCTTATTACTTGAGCATAGGAAATCATATGACAAAATCTATATATGTTGTTGTTGTTGTTAGAATGATCATGATTCCCTCATGTCCGTATTTTATTTTTATCGACACCTCTATCTCTAAAAATGTGGACATATTTTTCGATTTCGGCTTCCGCTTGAGGACAAGCGAGGTCTAAGCTTGGGGGAGTTTATATGTCCTTTTTGCATCATGCTTTTATATCAATATTTATTGCATTATGGGCTGTTATTACACATTATATCTCAATGCTTATGGCTATTCTCTCTTATTTTACAAGGTTTACCATGAAGAGGGGGAATGCCGGCAGCTGGAATTCTGGCTAGAAAAGGAGCAAACGTTGGAAACCTATTCTGCACACCTCCAAAAGTCCTGAGACTCCACGAAACAACTTTTTGGATTTAATAAGAATTTATGAGCGAAAGAAATAGGCCAGGAGGCCCACACCCTGTCTAGGAGACAGGAGGCGCCCCCCCTATAGGGCGCGCCCCCTATCTCCTGGGCCCCTGGTGGGCCTCCGGCGTCCATCTTCAGCTATATCATCACTTTTACCCTGGAAAAAATCGTGGGCAAGCTTACGGGACGAAACTCCGCCGCCACGAGGCGGAACCTTGGCAGAATAAATCTAGGGCTCCGGCGGAGCTGTTCTGCCGGGGACACTTCCCTCCGAGAGGGGGAAATCATCACCAATGTCATCACCAACGATCCTCTCATCGGGAGGGGGTCAATCTCCATCAACATCTTCACCAGCACCATCTCCTCTCAAAACCCTAGTTCATCTCTTGTATCCAATCTTGTATCAAAACCACAAATTGGTACTTGTGGGTTGCTAGTAGTGTTGATTACTCCTTGTAGTTGATGCTAATTGGTTTACTTGGTGGAAGATCATATGTTCAGATCCTTTATGCATATTATTACTCCTCTGATTATGAACATGAATATGCTTTGTGAGTAGTTATGTTTGTTCCTGAGGACATGGGTGAACTCTTGCTATTAGTAGTCATGTGAATTTGGTATTCGTTCGATATTTTGATGAGATGTATGTTGTCTTTTCCTCTAGTGGTGTTATGTGAACGTCGACTACATGACACTTCACCATTATTTGGGCCTAGAGGAAGGCATGGGGAAGTAATAAGTAGATGATGGGTTGCTAGAGTGACAGAAGCTTAAACCCTAGTTTATGCGTTGCTTCGTTAGGGGCTGATATGGATCCATACGCTTAATGTTGTGGTTAGGTTTACCTTAATACTCCTTTTTGTAGTTGCGGATGCTTGCAATATGGGTTAATCATAAGTGGGATGCTTGTCCAAGTTAGGGCAGTACCCAAGTACCGGTCCACCCACATATCTAATTATCAAAGCAAGATGACATGATGTAGAGGGATAAACTCAAGCAATATGATATAAACCCCATCTTGTTATCCTCGATGGCAACAATACAATACGTGCCTTGCAACCCTTTCTATCACTGGGTAAGGACACCGCAAGATTGAACCCAAAGCTAAGCACTTCTCCCATGGCAAGAAAGATCAATCTAGTAGGCCAAACGAAACTGATAATTCGAAGAGACTTGCAAAGATAACTCAATCATACATAAAAGAATTCAGAGAAGATTCAAATATTATTCATAGATAAACTTGCTCATAAACCCACAATTCATCGGATCTCGACAAACACACCGCAAAAAGAGTTTATATCGAATAGATCTCCACAAGAGAGGGGGAGAACATTGTATTGAGATCCAAAAAGAGAGAAGAAGCAATCTAGCTAATAACTATGGACCCGTAGGTCTGTGGTAAACTACTCACAACTCATCGGAGTGGCAAGGATGTTGATGTAGAAGCCCTCCGAGGTCGATTCCCCCTCCGGCAGAGTGCCAGCGAAGGCTCCAAGATGGGATCTCGCAGATACAGAACGTTACGGCGGTGGAAATTGTGTTTCGTGGTGCTCCTGGATGTTTTCGGGGTACGTAGGTATATATAGGAGGAAGAAGTACGTCGGTGGCCACCCGAGGGGCCCACAAGACAGGGGGCGCGCCCTACAGGGGGGGGGGGGCTCCTATCTCATGGGAGACTCGGCTGCTTCTTGACTTGCACTCCAAGTCCTCTGGATCACGTTCGTTCCAAAAATCACGCTCCCGAAGGTTTCATTCCGTTTGGACTTCGTTTGATATTCCTTTTCTTCGAAATACTGAAATAGGCAAAAAAAACAGCAATATGGGCTGGGCCTCCGGTTAGTAGGTTAGTCCCAAAAATGATATAAATGTGTAAAATAAAGCCCATAAACATCCAAAAGGGGTAATATAATAGCATGGAACAACCAAAAATTATAGATACATTGGCGACGTATCAGTCAACAACCGAGAGGAATAAGGAGATGACTATACATGGTGAGGATGACAGTAGGGACCCAGCAGTGCGCGCGGTAATTTTGTTTTTTCGGGACGGAGAAGGGTATCAACTGGGTTGTGCGGGACCCATGGCCCGTCTAGCCCAGGCTTTTATTTCATATGTTTAGCACATGACCAGCCCAGTTTGTTTTTTTTCCTTTCTGAAAATGGCTGGCCAACTATTTTGTTTTTTGCAGAATAACCAACGTAGGCCTACTTGCTTTTCTACGCCCTGCTATGCCGGAAATCTTTCAAGACGAGGACGGATGCATTTTGCCAAGAAAGTGAACTATAAGTAATAATAAATGGGCTATAAGTAATAAGAAATAGGCTATAAGTAATAATAAATGGGCTGTAAAATGAAAAAATACAGCAAACAGACAATTAGTTCCAAAATACTGTTTTCTTCCGGATTTTCATATTTTAAATTTCATTGTTTTTGTGCGGGTAAAATTCATTGAATTTAAATTAAGGTATATTTAGATTTAAAATTAATTTGAATCTAGCTAGAAATTTCGGGTTACATGCGGTTTGGGACAGATTTGGAGGCTGACTTGTGGGTCTACTAGGTTGACGTGTACTTTGGCTTTGTCAACTTAGTCCAAAAACGATTCTAGCAGCAGTGACCGTTGGATGTTAATCCAACGGCCGTGTTGCTTCTTCAATATCTGATCTTCTTGCTATAGCCGCCCAAACCAGCTCCGGTGGGACTGCCTGCTCCCGCCTCCCGTGGCCGGCTGTGCTGCCGCACAGGCCGCACCGCCCCACCCTACTTCATTACTGGCCAGGCTATTCCTCTACTCACCCACACCTCCTATTATTTTTCGGCAATGGCAGTCGGACCAGTAAACCCTCGTACTCCCCACCGCGTGGGCAACCATTGCCATGTCTTCCCCGGCTCCGTGTCGTTCCCTTCCTAGGCCTCGCCGTCGTCCACCGCCATGGTGCTCTCGGCGCAGCCTGGTCAACGTGGTCAATGAATGACATCCATCGGACGTGGACTGTACGTGGAGAGGCTGACAGCTGGGTCCACGGCCGCACACAAGGAAATGCCTCCTTATTACGCGCAGAATAATGATTCCTCCACCTGACAGCTGGGACCCACCGGAAGGGCCTCTGTATTTCGCAAAAAAAAATGTTCCCCCCGCTGACATGTTGGACCCACCAGCTATATCTTCGCACGCAAGGAAGTGCCTCCTTATTACGCACAAAAAAAATGAATACCCCCTGCTAGCTGGGACCCATCATAGTGGGAGGATGACTTGTGGGCCAACTAAGTTGACGGGGACGGAGGGCTTTGTCAACTTAGTCAATATGAATGATTCTAGCTCCAGTGACCGTACGATGTCCATCCAACGGTCGTAGTGCTTCTTCAACCTCTGGTCTTCTTGCTCCAGCCGCCCAAAGCAGCGCCGGTTGTGCCGCATGCTCCTGCCTCCCGTGGTCGGCTGTGCTGCCGCGAAGGCCTCACCGCCCCCTACTATTCCCACCGCTGGCTAGGCCTTGCGGTGATGGCAGCCTCACACTGCAGCCAAACCAGTGAACCCTCGTACTCCTCTCCGTGTGGGCTTCCACTATCGCGTCTTCCCCGGCTCCGCGTCGTCCCCTTCCTAGGCCTCGCCGTCATCCACCGTCGTGGTGCTCTCGGCGCGGCGTGGTCAACGTGGTCAAGGAACGACTTCCATCGGACATGGAGTGTACGTGGAGAGGCTGACAGCTAGGTCCACGGCCGCAGCAAGGAAGTGCCTCCTTATTACGCGGAAAATAATGATTCCTCCACCTAATAGCTGGGACCCACCGGACGGGCCACTGTATTTCGCGAAAAAAAACGTTTCCCCTGTTGGGGAACGTAGTAATTTAAAAAAAATTCCTACGCACACGCAAGATCATGGTGATGCATAGCAACGAGAGAGGAGAGTGTTGTCCACGTACCCTCGTAGACCGAAAGCGGAAGTGTTAGAACAACGCGGTTGATGTAGTCGTACGTCTTCACGATCCGACCGATCCAAGTACTGAACGTACGGCACCTCCAAGTTTTGCACACGTTCAGCTTGATGACGATCCCCGGACTCCGATCCAGCAGGGTGTCGGGGATGAGTTCTGTCAGCACGACGGCATGGTGACGGTGATGATGTTCTACTGACGCAGGGCTTCGTCTAAGCACCGCTACGATATGACCGAGGTGGAATATGGTGAAGGGGGGCACCGCACACGGCTAAGGAACAATCACGAATATCAACTTGTGTATCATGGGGTGCCCCCTGCCCCCGTATATAAAGGAGCAAGGGGGAGGCCGGCCAGCCCTTTGGGGCGCGCCAAGGAGGGGGGAGTCCTCCTCCTAGTAGGAGTAGGACTCCCCTTTCCTAGTCCAACTAGGAAGAGGGAAGGGGGAAGGAAAGAGAGGGAAGGAGGAGAAGGAAAGGGGGGGTGCGCCCCCTCCCCTAGTCCAATTCGGATCCCTCATGGGAGGGGCCGCACCACCTCTTGGGCTGCTGCCCTCTCTCTTCCATAAAGCCCACTAAGGCCCAATACTTCCCCGGGGGGTTCCGGTAACCCCTCCGGCACTCCGGTTTTCTCCGAAACTACACGGAACACTTCTGGTGTCCGAATATAGTCGTCCAATATATCGATCTTTACGTCTCGACCATTTCGAGACTCCTCGTCATGTCCCTGATCTCATCCGGGACTCCAAACTCCTTCGGTACATCAAAACTCATAAACTCATAATAAAACTATCGTCGAAACCTTAAGCGTGCGGACCCTACGGGTTCGAGAACTATGTAGACATGACCAAAACACGTTTCCGGTCAATAACCAATAGCGGAACCTGGATGCTCATATTGGCTCCTACATATTCTACGAAGATCTTTACCGGTCAAACCGCATAACAACATAAATTGTTCCCTTTGTCATCGGTATGTTACTTGCCCGAGATTCGATCGTCGGTATCTCAATACCTAGTTCAATCTTGTTACCGGCAAGTCTCTTTACTCGTTACGTAATGCATCATCCGGCAACTAACTCATTAGTCACATTGCTTGCAAGGCTTATAGTGATGTGCATTACCGAGAGGGCCCAGAGATACCTCTCCGACAATCGGAGTGAAAAATCCTAATCTCGAAATACGCCAACCCAACATGTACCTTTGGAGACACCTGTAGAGCTCCTTTATAATCACCCAGTTATGTTGTGACGTTTGGTAGCACACAAAGTGTTCCTCCGGTAAACGGAAGTTGCATAATCTCATAGTCATAGGAACATGTATAAGTCATGAAGAAAGCAATAGCAACATACTAAACGATCAAGTGCTAAGCTAACGGAATGGGTCAAGTCAATCACATCATTCTCCTAATGATGTGATCCCTTTAACCAAATGACAACTCATGTCTATGGCTTGGAAACTTAACCATCTTTGATTAACGAGCTAGTCAAGTAGAGGCATACTAGTGACACTATGTTTGTCTATGTATTCACACATGTACTATGTTTCCGGTTAATACAATTTTAGCATGAATAATAAACATTTATCATGAAATAAGGAAATAAATAATAACTTTATTATTGCCTCTAGGGCATATTTCCTTCAGTCTCCCACTTGCACTAGAGTCAATAATCTAGTTCACGTCACCATGTGATTTAACACCAATATTCACATCTGTATGTGATTAATATCCATAGTTCACATCGTCATGTGACCAACACCCAAAGGGTTTACTAGAGTCAATAATCTAGTTTACATCGCTATGTGATTAACACCCAAAGAGTACTAAGGTGTGATCATCTTTTGCTCGTGAGAGAAGTTTAGTCAACGGGTCTGTCACATTTAGAGCCGTATGTATTTTGCAAATATTATATGTCTATAATGCTCTGCACGGAGCTACTCTAGCTAATTGCTCCCACTTTCAATATGTATCTAGATTGAGACCTAGAGTCATCTGGATCGGTGTAAAAAGCTTGCACCGATGTAACTCTTCACGACGGGCTCTTTTATCACCTCCATAATTGAGAAATATTTCCTTGGTCGTCACTAAGGATATTCTTGACCAATGTCCAGTGATCTACTCCTATATCACTATTGTACTCCCTTGTCAAATTTAGAGCAAGGTATACAATAGGTCTGGTACATAGCATAGCATACTTTATAGAACCTATGACTGAGGCATAGGGAATGACTTTCATTCTCTTTTCTATTTTCTGCCATGGTCGGGATTTGAGTCTTACTCAATTTCACACCTTTGCAGCACAGGAAAGAACTCTTTCTTTGACTGTTCCATTTTGAACTACTTCAACATCTTATCAAGGTATGTACTCATTCAAAAATCTTATCAAGCGTCTTGATCTATCTCAATAGATCTTGATGCTCAATATGTAAGTAGCTTTACTGAGGTCTTTCTTTTAAAGAACTCCTTTCAAACACTTCTTTATGCTTTCCAGAAAAATTCTACACCATTTTTGATCAACAATATGTCACTCACATATACTTATCAGAAAGGCTGTAGTGCTCCCACTCACTTTATTGTAAATACAGGCTTCACTGCAAGTCTGTATAAAACTATATGCTTTGATCATCTTATCAAAGCGTATATTCCAACTCTGAGATGCTTGCACCAGTCCATAGATGGATTGCTGGAGCTTGCACATTTTGTTAGCACCTTTAGGATTGACAAAACCTTCTGGTTACATCATATACAACTCTTCTTTAAGAAAAACATTAAGGAATGCAGTTTTGACATCCATTTGCCAGATTTCATAAAATGTGACAATTGCTAACATGATTCGGACAGACTTAAGCATCGCTACAGTTGAGAAAATCTCATTGTAGTCAACACCTTGAACTTGTCGAGAACCTTTTTGCGACAAGTCGAGCTTTGTAGATAGTAACACTACTATCAACGTCCGTCTTCCTCTTGAAGATCCATTTATTTTCTATGGCTTGCCGAATATCGGGCAACTCCACCAAAGTCCACACTTTGTTCTCATACATGGACCCCATCTCAGATTTCATGGCCTCAAGCCATTTCGCGGAATCTGGGCTCATCATCGCTTCCTCATAGTTCGTAGGTTCATCATGGTCTAGTAACATGACTTCCAGAACAGGATTACCGTACCACTCTGGTGCGGACTGTACTTTGGAAGACCTACGAGGTTTTGTAGTAACTTGATCTGAAGTTTCATGATTATCATCATTAGCTTCCTCACTAATTGGTGTAGGGATCACTGGAACTGATTTCTGTGATGAACTACTTTCCAATTCAGGAGAAGGTACAAATTACCTTATCAAGCTCTACTTTCCTCCCACTCACTTCTTTCGAGAGAAACTCCTTCTCTAGAAAGGATCCATCTTAGCAACGAATATCTTGCCTTCGGATCTGTGATAGAAGGTGTACCCAACAGTTTCCTTTGGGTATTCTATGAAGACGCACTTCTCCGATTTGGGTTCGAGCTTATCAAGTTGAAACTTTTTCACATAAGCATCGCAGCCCCAAACTTTAAAAACGACAACTTTGGTTTCCAGCCAAACCACAGTTCATAAGGTGTCGTCTCAAATGGATTTTGATGGTGCCCTATTTAAAGTGAATGCAGCTGTCTCTAATGCATAACCCCAAAACAATAGTTGTAAACCGATAAGAGACATCATAGATCGCACCATATCTAGTAAAGTATGATTACGACGTTCGGACACACCATTACATTGTGGTGTTCCAGGTGGCGCGAGTTGCGAAACTATTTCACATTGTTTCAAATGAAGACCAAACTCATAACTCAAATATTCGTCTCCACGATTAGATCGTAGAAACTTTATTTTTCTTGTTACGATGATTTTCCACTTCACTCTGAAATTCTTTGAACTTTTCAAATGTTTCAGACTTATGTTTCATCAAGTAGATATACCCATATCTGCTCAAATCATCTGTGAAGGTCAGAAAATAACGATACACGCCGCGAACCTTAACACTCATCGGATCGCATACATCGGTATGTATTATTTCCAATAAGTCAGTAGCTCGTTCCATTGTTCCGGAGAACGGAGTTTTAGTCATAATGCCAAAATGGCATGGTTCGCAAGCATCAAATGATTCATAACCAAGTGATTCTGAAAATCCATCTTTATGGAGTTTCTTCATGCGCTTTACACCGATATGACCCAAATGGCAGTGCCACAAATAAGTTGCACTATCATTATTAACTTTGCATCTTTTGGCATCCATATTATGAATATGTGTATCACTACGCTCGAGATCCAACAAACTATTTTCATTGGGTGTATGACTATTTGAAGGTTTTATTCATGTAAACAGAATAACAATTATTCTCTGACTTTAAATGAATAACTGTATTGCAATAATCATGATCAAATCATATTCATGCTCAACACAAACGCCAAATAACATTTATTTAGGTTTAACACTAATCCTGAAAGTATAGGGAGTGTGCGATGATGATCATATCAATTTGGAACTACTTCCAACACTCATCGTCACTTCCCCTTCAGCTAGTCTCTGTTTATTCTGTAACTCCTGTTTCGAGTTACTAATCCTAGCAACCGAACAAGTATCAAATACTCAGGGGCTACTATAAACACTAGCAGGGCACACATCAATAACCTGTATATCAAATATACCCTTGTTCACTTTTCCATTCTTCTTATCCACCAAATATTCAGGGCATTTCCGCTTCCAGTGACCATTTTCTTTGCAGTGTAAGCACTCAGTTTCAGGCTTTGGTCCAGCTTTGGTCTTCTTCACGGGAGTGACAACTTGTTTGCCATTCTACTTGAAGTTTCTCTTTCTTTCCCTTTGCCCTTTTCTTGAAATTGTGGTCTTGTCAATCATCAACACTTGATTCTCTTTCTTGATTTCTACCTTCGTCGATTTCAACATCACGAAGAGCTCGGGAATCGTTTTCGTCATCCCTTGCATACTATAGTTCATCACGAAGTTCTAGTAACTTAGTGATGGTGACTAGAGAATTCTGTCAATCACTATCTTATCTGGAAGATTAACTCCCACTTGATTCAAGCGATTGAAGTACCCAGACAATCTAAGCACATGCTCACTAGTTGAGCAATTATCCTCCATCTTTTAGCTATAGAACTTGTTGGAGACTTCATATCTCTCAACTCGGGTATTTGCTGGAAATATTAACTTCAACTCCTGGAACATCTCATATGGTCCATGACGTTCAAAACGTCTTTGAAGTCCCGATTCTAAGCCGTTTAAGCATGGTGCACTAAACTATTAAGTAGTCATCATATTGAGCTAGCTAAACGTTCATAACGTCTGCATCTGCTCCTGCAATAGGTCTGTCACCTAGCGGTGCATCAATGACATAATTCTTATGTGCAGCAATGAGGATAAACCTCAGATCATGAATTCAATCCGCATCATTGCTACTAACATTTTTCAACACAATTTTCTCCAGGAACATATCAAAATAAACATATGAAAGCAACAACGCGAGCTATTGATCTACAACATAATTTGCAAAATACTACCAGGACTAAGTTCATGATAAATTTAAGTTCAATTAATCATATTACTTAAGAACTCCCACTTAGATAGACATCTCTCTAGTCATCTAAGTGATCATGTGATCCAAATCAACTAAACCATCACTACTAGGAAAAGGGCTATAGATGGAAATGACACTAATGGCGCACCAGACAAGTGGTGCGCCATTAGTATATACTAATGGCGCACCACCTTCTGATGCGCCATTCGTGTTGAAACTACTAATGGCGCACCTTGACCACGGTGCGCCATTAGTACCAAAAATTTTTTTGAACTAGTGCGCCTGTCCAAACATACTAATGGCGCATCCCCTGGTGGTGCGCCATTACTAGTTGTAACTAGTAATGGCGCACCAGCCAGAAGGTGCGCCACTAATGTTATTTTTTTATTATTGCTTTTATTCCTTTTTTGCAAAAGTTCTAATGGCGCACCACCAGTGGGTGCGCCATTAGTAACCTGGATTACTAATGGCGCATTTGTTGCTGGTGCGCCATTAGTAAGTGGGCAGCAACAAGATATTTTGGACAGCCTCTCCTCCCACACTCACTTTCTCCCCACTTCATTCTCTCCACCGCCTCCTCCTTGTCTCGGGTGCCTCCTCTTTTTCACCTCATTTCCACCATAGATTCATTCAAATTAAGTGGTTAAGTTACCTTGTTTTGCTAGGTAAGTAAGGGGGGAAGCTATATTTATGTTGTTCTCCCTACAACAATGTGCACATGCACTTTTTATGGCCTAGCTAGATCTATGTATGTTCGTGGTGTTGCATATGTTTGTGGTGTTGCATATGTGTTTGTGTTTGGAGGTGTACCGGTATTTGAAATGCGATAGTTGCCAATATTTTGCCGGAATGTTGATTCATTTCCGTTTCGGCGAGAATTTTGGCATTAAGCATTCTTTTTGGTCCTATTTTTAGGGAAAGTCATGCCAAATTTTTTCTTGGTTCTAAAATATCGTTTTGCTCTACCCCGCAGGCGACCATGGTCCGCACGATGACCGAAGGCATCGTGAATAGGTTTTTGAGGTCCGCGAAGGCCGAGATGCTTCAAAAGAACGAGACAGAGATAAGATGTCCGTGTCGAAGATGCAAGCTGAATAGCCTTATTGCGGACCCGGATTCCGGGCAGGTGCGGGACCACCTGCTCTTGCGTGGTTTCATGGATGGCTATCGGTGGCAAGGTGATGAAGATGACTACGAAGTCGTCCATGGGGGCCGGGCAAGAAATGAGGAAGGGCAGCAAGACAACCACCGCGGCTCGGGGGTCGAGAAGACGAAGAATCCCCAGGAGATGATCACGACGGTGATGCTGTACACAGTCATCATGTAGAAGATGCAGGACATGATGATGATGCCGGCGGAGCAGACGACGCTGGACCATCGATGGGCTGGGTGCAGGACCCTCATATTCAAGAGCTGCTTCTCAAGCAGACGGATAACGCAAGAGCTGCCGCCCGAGAGAAAGCCAAGATGGATCAACTTGAGTTAGACGCGGTTACTCCATTGTATGAAGGATGCAGGCCCGAGGATACCCGCCTGAAAGTAACGCTCATGGCTCTGGAGATGAAGGTAAAACACAAAATGACCGACGCATGCTTCGACGAGAACATGTCATTCTGGCACGAACGTCTTCCCAAGGGGAACAAGTGCCCGGCCAGTTTGGAGGAGGTGAAGAAAATCGTGTGTCCTCTGGATTTACCGCATGTGAAATACCATGTGTGCATGAACAATTGCATCATTTATCGGGCCGAGCACGCGGAGTCTACCATATGTCCGGTGTGCGGTGTCACTCGATACAAGAAGAGGAAGAAAGCTCCTCGAAAAGTGGTGTGGTACTTTCCGATCACTCCTCGTCTGCAGCAGTATTTCGCGGACCCTAAGGTAGCAAAGCTCTTGCGTTGGCACGCGGATAGGGAGGAGAAGAAGCGAGAAGATGACGCAAATGATCCGGAGATAGATAAAAGGACAAGATGCTGAGTCACCCTAAGGATGCGAGCCAGTGGCAAGCGTTGAACTTCGAATACCCAGAATTTGGGAACGATCTAAGGAACATCATGCTGGGTGCGAGCACCGATGGAGTCAATCCGTTTGGCAGCCAGAGAAGCACACATAGCACCTGGCCTGTGTTCGTGTGGATGTACAACCTTCCCCCCTGGTTGTGCATGAAGAGGAAGTACATTCACATGAGTATGCTAATTGAAGGGCCGAAACAACCAGGGAACGACATCAATCTGTATCTGGGGCTGCTGAAAGAGGAGATTGACACGCTGTGGAAAACGCCAGCCAATACGTGGGACGCCGCAGAGAAAGAATATTTCCCTATGAGAGCCACACTGCTCACGACGGTGCACGACTATCTCGGTTACGGATATCTTGCGGGGCAGGTAGTCCACGGATTTTCTGGATGCGTAAGGTGCATGGACGACACAACGTATCGCCAGCTAGATAGAGATCCCGGGTCTCTGAAAACCGTGCTCATGGGACATCGAAGGTGGCTTCGCGACGATGACCCGTGGAGGAAACGCAAGGATCTGTTCGATGGTGAAACCGAACCCCGAAAACGCCCGTGTACGAGGAGCGGCGAGGAAATAGACAAGCTGTTGAAAAATTGGAAAGACTGCCCACTGCCGGGAAAGAAGCAAAAGGCGCCAGAGCCGCTGCTGAAGGTATGGAAAACGAGGTCTGTTTTCTGGGACTTGCCGTACTGGAAGATCCACCGTGTGCCTCACAGCCTTGATGTCATGCATATCACGAAGAACGTGTGCGAGAGTCTGCTTGGTACCCTGCTCAACATGCCAGAGAGGACCAAAGATGGGCCGAAAGCAAGGGCAGACTTGAAATCAATGGGCATCAGGCAGGAGCTTCACGCTATATATGATGATGATGATGATGATGATGATGAGGCGAAGCAGGACACAGAAAGTCGTCGCAAAGGCAAAAAGGCCAAGAAGACCGGAAATGACTACCCTCCCGCGTGCTTCACTCTAAGTCAGGAGGAGATCGAGCAGTTTTTCACCTGCCTCCTAGGAGTAAAACTTACTTACGGTTACGCGGGGAAGATAAGCAGATACCTAGACCCAGCGAAGCAGAAGTTCAGCGGGATGAAGTCTCACGACTGTCACGTGCTGATGACGCAGATACTTCCAGTTGCAATCCGTGGGATCATGGACGCGCACGTCCGTGAAACGCTATTTGGCCTATGCAACTTCTTCGACGTCATCTCTCGGAAGTCGATTGGCGTGAGGCAACTCAGAAGGCTACAGGAAGAGATCGTGGTGATACTATGCAATCTTGAGATGTAATTCCCGCCCGCATTCTTCGACGTTATGGTGCATCTGCTGGTCCATATAGTGGAGGATATCATCCAACTCGGGCCGACGTTCCTGCACAGCATGATGCCGTTCGAAAGGATGAATGGTGTCATCAAAGGATACGTTCGCAACATGTCACGTCCAGAGGGAAGCATAGCCAGGGGCTTTCTGACCGAAGAGTGCATCTCCTACTACACGAATTATCTAGGCATCGAGAACCCCGTTGGTCTGCCCATCAACAGGCACCTCGGCAGGCTCGCTGGATGGGGTCACCGTGAGGGTCGCCGTGAAATGCATGTCGACTTCGAGGGTCGACTCGCCGACTTTGAAAGAGCAAACCTAGTCGCGCTACAACACTTAGACGTGGTCGATCCTTGGGTGGTAGAGCACAAAACCTTTATTAAGAAG
Source organism: Triticum timopheevii (assembly GCA_963921465.1). Taxonomy (NCBI): domain Eukaryota; kingdom Viridiplantae; phylum Streptophyta; class Magnoliopsida; order Poales; family Poaceae; genus Triticum; species Triticum timopheevii. Next base: position 526,467,183 of record OY997268.1, read on the forward strand.
ACGTACAATGACCGAGGCCAACAGAGGACGGACGGAGATATACTCAAAGAGCACAACTCATGTTTCACGCGTTGGTTCAAGCAGAAGCTTCTGTCGTACCCTTTACATGAGGATTCTTCCGCGGAAGAACAACTCATATTCGCCTTGTCACAGGGCGCCGAGCACAACCTGATGACCTATGAGGCGTACGATATCAACGGCTACACATTCTACACCGAGGCCAAGGACATGAAGAGCGATGGTTATCAGAATTCCGGGGTAACGATGGAATCCTACACCGGTAACGACAAGGACAGATACTACGGAAGGATCGAGGAGATCTAGGAGCTGAGCTACGCTGGAGAGAAGGTCCCGATGTTCCGTGTCAGATGGGCCAAGAGCGTCCTAAAAGAAGACCGGTATTTCACCACCATGGTTATACCCGAAGCCAAATCCAAGACCGCGGGCGCAAACGTCACCGCGAAAAATGAGCCATGGGTACTGGCTTCCCAAGTGGACCAATGCTTCTTCATTACCGACCCGTCAAAGACCAGTCGTGTTGTCGTGAGGAGAGGCAAAAGGAAGATCATCGGAATGGATGGAGTAGCCAATGAGCAAGACTTCGACAAGTACGGCGAACCGAGGATCGAACATGACGACGATGATGAAGTAGCAGCATACACCACAAGAAGAAGCAGGACCACCCTACCTAAAGGACGTCCGTTCCACAGAAGAACTCCATTTGCGAAAAAGAAGGGCAAGAAGATTGTTAACAGATAGCTAGCTAAGTTCGATTGTATTTAAATCGTAGCCTTCATTTCTCGATTGTATTTCATGGGCACTTTTTGAACTATCATGAATATTTTTAAATTTCATGGACACTCGATCTCGATCCCCCTCCATCTCGATCGCTATCCCACCTCGCCAGATCCGGTCCCCCTCGCCGCCGAGCACCCCCCCCCCCCCCGGTCCACCGGCCGCCGCCGCCGACCCCCCGCACCCTCGATTCCCCTACTCAACCGCCGCCGCCGACCCCCTGCACCCCTCCCCTACTCAACCGCCGCCACCGACCCCCCGCACCCTCCCCCGCTCCACCGGCATTACTGTTTGATGATATTTTTTAAAAAATTATTACTGTCTTATAAAAAAATTACTGTTATGATTTAAACAAGTTTGAACATATTTAAACACAAAAAAGTATCAAACAGCATTTTAAATGCATAAAAAAAATTTGTGGAGCCTGGGAATCGAACCCAGGACCTCCTGGTGTGAGAACGGGCACCTGACCAGTCGAGCTAGTAGAGGGGAGTTGATGTGAATAAGGTCAGGTGGGAGATAACCTGTTGGCTCGAAAAAATACTAATGGCGCACCAGGTCGAGGTGCGCCATTAGCATGTATATACTTATGGCGCACCGAGGGGTGGTGCGCCATTAGTATTGTGCCCCCCTACTTCTGATCCCCTCTCTCTCCCTCGCCCGAGCCCTCACCCTCGATCCCCTCTCTCTCCCTTGCCCGAGCCCTCGCCCTCGATCCCCTCTCTCTCCCTCGCCCTCGCCCTCGCCCTCGATCCCCTTCCCCTCTCCTCTCCCGACACCGCCGCCCCGCCGCCCTCGACGCCGGCCAGATCCGCCGCCACCTCTGCTCGAGCTGCTCCCATCGACCACGCCGCTGCTCGCGTGCTTCTTCTCTCCCGCGACCCCACCATTGAAGGTCTCGCAAGGTCCTCATCTCCTCCCCCTCCCCCTTTGTTCGATTCGATTGTGCCGCCGTCAAGGTTCCCTGATGATGTTGGTTCCTCTCGCGCGCAGGCTGCACGCACCTCGGACCGCGTGTGCCTAGTTCTTCCCGGGACGCTGCCCCGACCCTACTACCCACGCCATCAGGGGAGCTCGTCAAGGTATCATCCCCCCCTCTCTCTCTCTCTGCTCTCTCCATCTCTCATGCTCTGGCGTAGTTCTTGCAGTAGTTCTTGCAGTAGTTCTTTTAATCCCGTCAAGGAAGCATCTGTATACACAAACTGCAGTATTTCTTCCTGTTCCACAACCACAATTGGGTGTTGTAGCCTGACACAAAGAGAATCATGAGGCATTTTTCTTTTAATTAAACATTTGCAGTAGTATACTTGACTGAATTTAAACACTTGCAGTAGTACTTTGACGAGGCTCTGTTTGATCAACTGGAGCTTAAACACTTGCATTAGTACTTGCAGTTGTACTTGACTGAATTTAAACACTTACAGTCTTTCTACTGCTGCTTGATCAACTGGAGTACTCTGGACTTGATCAGTAACTGTTTTGGTGTAGCAAGTGCAGGAGCTGTAGTACTCCATTTGGTACTCCATTTGGAGACTTTAACTGGATCAGATTAGGTACTCCATTTGCTGTAGTACTCCAGTTAACTGAAACTAGTGACATCACTTGAAGCAACTTAAGTCTGAATAATCAAATTCATCATACACTATTACTTGAATCAAAGATCAGGTATTCCATTACAGTAGCAAGTGTACCAGTATTATTGGAGTAAAAAAATTCAGTTAAGTTGTGCAGTAGTGTACTCCATCAGGGGAGTTTCTCTTTGTTGATATATTATTCCAAGAACAATTGTATCAAGCAAGAATATTGACTAAGGCATTGTTGCAGAGATTCTGAGAATTAGCCAAACACTAAGCATTCATTGCTCCACTAGAGTTTCTACCTCTTATCTGATGAATGGTTTTATGAAAATGCCTTCATGGGTATATAGTCATGCAATCTGAATTTATGTTCAGCACTTGAAGGAAAAAACTATACACTCTTTCATCTGCCTGTTTGTGATTTGACAATAATTAAATTGTTGTGAAGTAGTGAGACCCTGGAAATGTTTTCAAAATGTTTTCTATTTCCATGGGGATAAATTTATCTTATGCCTTATGTTCATGCGATTCAGTTCATTTGTTTTGAGTTGCGCAGTAGGGCAAAGCCCCACACCCCCTGTTATATTTATTTAAATTAAGATTACAAGGCTACAAGTAGAAAATAAAATGCACATTAGAACTATACATGGAAGCAGGTGCCTTTGTGTTCTGGTAGTCCTTTAGAACTATACATGGAAACATAATCTTCCTTATCAAGACAAACATAATAGAAGCAGGTGCAGGAGCTGTAGTACTCCATTTGGAGACTTTAACTGGATCAGATTAAACTGGATCAGATCACTGTTGAACTGGGTGTAAAATCACTACTGTTGATATTCAAATTTAAACTTGAAAATGAAAATTGAATTGGAGAATTAAATCACTGTTTTTAGTCCCCATTTCTGAACCTATGCTAACCTTGCAAACAGCATAACAGGCAATGTACTCCAAAATACTATAAGAACTGGAGTAAAAGATGACTGCATCTCACAGAATATAAGAAATGGGGACTCTTGGCTAAGTATGGCAATGCCACAGAGTAATAATTAACTAACTGAAAATTTGACATTCTGGACTATGCTTGGCTCTGGTTTTGTGAAATCTCATCTCTTTTCTAGTGCCATGACTAGTCATGAATTTTATTTTACTTTCCCCACTTTATAACATTCAGAAATTGTTTACTAGCTCAAGCTTCTCCTTTGCACTTTATCACTTCAATCTGCTGCTACCTCAAGCTTCTCATTTACACTTGTGCCAAGTAGCATTTTTTCCTTGTATAATTGTATGGTGGTTGACTGAGCTGCTACTTTTTCCTTGTAGAAGATCGCAGGTCGAGTGGGAGGGATCCAGTTGCGACGACACCGAATCACTAGCAAGGCAGCTGCCTAGAATAATAGGTATTTTTGTTACGCTTTCAGTTCGTGTCAGCAAGGAGATATAATGTTTTACAATCTTTCTGGTTATATTGGAGTTAGGTTTTTTGAATATGAGTAGCAGTGACTTGGATATACCTTATGGAGTTGTAACAGTTCCTCTTGGTGCTTAGGTGCATTTTCTTTGTGTAACTTGGTAGTTCAAACGGAATGTATCTCATTTTGTAGACAGATTATTTTCTGGAATATCATATATTCAAATTTGTAATGAATGATGGCTTCTACCTTGGGGTGTGGTTTCATGGGCAGTCTCCTTGGCTAGCCTGAGTGGCTCTTGCTGCCCATGCTAGGCTGTCTCTTTCATAAATCAATGCATACTGATGTTCATATGTCATGTTTCATGCATGGAGAAAATTAGCTCCGTGCGGTCGCAAAGATGTACAAAATGGAGGATACCATCTTCTAACTCAAGGGGTTTTTTGTGATGCTAGTAGAGGCACATTGTGGCCTTTTCATCCATATGAAAGTAGAGGCACATTGTGGTGCTAGTTTGCTGGGTTTTGTCTCCGACCATCGTGTCGTGATGATATTGCAGGTACCCCGAGAGGCCCTTGAGTTTGCCGGAATGTCGATTAACTTCCGTTCCGGCAAATTCAGGTACTCCATATGTCCTATTTTCAGCAAAGGTCATGCTGAAATTTTTCGTGAATTTTAGCATGACTTTGCTAAAAATAGGACATATGGGGTACTTGTGACTAATGCATGGGCCGGGGTATCTTAGTAGTTAATTAAGTAGGATCAAGTGCCCCGGCGTACTTGTGACTAATGCATGGCTTTTAGGGTGCCTCGGTGTCGATAAAAACCGAAATGATGAAAGGTTAGGCTTTTAGGGTGCCTCGGCGTCGAAAAACCCTCAATGATAAAAGCTTAGATTTTAGGATGCCTCGGTGTCGACAAACCCTAAATGATGAGACCATGATCTTGTTCCTTGACAATAACCAACTTTTTGACCAAACTTTGTTTCTATTTAGAGAGAAACATGGCCCACAACGATGAGGCCGGGGGTTCGGGCGGCAAGGCATTCTGGGAGCTGTCCCAGGTGATGGAGGAACAACCTCACTTGTATGAGGCCGCCGCCTTCCCCACCGATCCTGAGACCACGGATGGTGCCGCCGAGGATGACCACACTGATGCCACCACTGATGGTGCCGCCGAGGATGCCACCACTGATGATGGCGGCGCACGCACAGATGGCAGCCAACCGAAGAGGCAACGGAAGGACCGGCGCCCGATCGTGCTCCGCACCCTCAAGGAGGAAGTTACTGAAGTGGACTCCAACGGGAATCCAACGGCGCCCGAACGAATAGTCAAGGGGTACTCGCTTCAGCTCGGGTGCATTGTCCGGAGCACCGTCTCGATCAACACCGAGAACCTTAGGCATAAGGACCGAGGGAATTTGCGCAACCTCCTCTTCACAAAGCTGCACGAACGATACAAGTTCCCCGCTGAATTTGAAAACACAAGCCTCAAAGGGAATAAAGTGAACAATGCTGCCCTCACGAAGATGAGCACGGCCCTGTCTACTTGGAAAAGCAATGTGAAGAGAATGATCGAGAAAGGTGAGAGTTATCAGAAGATCAAGGAGAAAAATCCTTCGATCACTGAAGATGACTACAATGACTTCAAGATCAATTGCTCGAGCACCGCAAGCTCCCAATCAAGTGAGTGGGGGAAACAAATGCGGGAGCTGAACATAGGGGAACACACACTCGGTCCCGGCGGTTACAGAGTGGCGGAGCCTATATGGGACAAGGAGGAGGCGGACCGTGCCGATCAAGGCCTACCGCCCCTCTTCGATAAATACGGTGACAAGCAGACCAGGAACTTTGTCAGGGCCCGGTACAAGAAGGACCCGAAAACAAAGGAGCTTACCACGGATCCGAAGACCAGGCAGCTTGAGCTTGTTCTGGTAAGGAATACACCCCCGCGTAATTAGCTCCATATGGTTGCATTCTAATTAATGAAGCCAAATTTCTAAATGGTTCACATTCCTTCCGCAGGCGACTGAAAGCAGTAGCGCGGGGTCGACTAAGAGCAACCCTTGGGACACCACTCTAAATAGGGGGTTGAATGTAATGAAGAACAAGGATAAGCTCAGTAAGCCGACGTCAGCTGGTCGTGTGGCCGGCAAAGGCTTGTCGACAAAATGGGGGTCATACTATACCGCTGGTGTGCGGAAGGAGAAAAAGACCAGCTCGGAAAGCCAGGCGCGAGAGGTTCAAGAACTCAAGGCACAGGTGGCGCGGATTCCGGAGATTGTCCAAGAGCAAGTGGAACAACGACTCGGAGCGACGATCACCGCCCTTGTGCCTACCTTGATCTCGGGGTTGAGTGCGTGGAATGCGGGCGGCCAACAGGGGCCGCCCCCGATTCCTAGCTTCACGGCCAGCAACTCGCATAATGCGATGGCGGGGCCATTGGTGCCTCCGGCGGAGGCGGCATTGGTGTCTCCGACGCTGGCACGGGAGCTTAATGCACCCGGGTGTACGCCGGCCGGCACCTCTTCAGCAAGCGGCCCCTCCGTAAACTGCACGCCCGCCGTTGGCGGTGCCTCGACATTAGCCGAGCTCGACGCCATCATCACGGTAACTAATTAAGTCTCTCTCGGCCGAGGACTTCATCTCCTTGCCTTTGACTGGGCATCCCTGACGCCCTACATGTTTTCGCAGGGCGCCGCCGACGTTCCGTGCACTCTCCTCCACTTCGTGAACAACGAGTTGGTCGATGTCGCCAAGGGCAAAATCGTTCAACCGGGCAACCCCTTGTTCCACGGTACCCAGATGCCATCCAACTTGTTTAGGGTTCAACTGGCTTGGGTGCTGCCAGGCTGCGACGACTTGTTACCTCCGATTCGACCCGTCGGGGCCGACGATGAAGACGTGATGACCCTCAGCGCCTGCCTGAGCTGGCCCCTACTTTGGCCGAAGAGCCAGATTCGTTTGGGGGCGGGGGACACCACCCCAAAGACAACACCGCCAGTCATGCCGGCGCCAAGTCGGCCCCATGGCAAGACCGCCGTAACGGTGCCGGACATCCCTATGCCACTGGATCCAAACATGCATATGGCACAGGATCAGAACGACGACGACTACGACGATGATACATTTGGCAACGTCAATCAATACTTTGCCGAGCATGGGTACGATGGCGACTTCATGGGGCCTCCTTCTCAAGAACCAAACCCAACAAAAGACGTGTGCGATCTAGCTCGTACCGCGGAGAAGCCAAGTTGCAACAGGCGCCGTCTGGCGTTCAGCTCTTAGGAGACGCCTCCAGCTGCCGACTTCACCGAGCCTCAGATAGGCGAGGTGCGAAATATTATCAGCCCCAACACACTCAAGAAGGCGGTCTGTGAGCAGAACTCGGTCCCATTACAGGAGAAGAAGAAGGCACGCAAAAGAAAGACTAAGAAGGGTGCGAGCCAGCCGGCACCGAGTACGATCCGTGCTCAGGACGGGCCACCTTCTCCGCAGGATATCTCGAGGAGGGTGCATGTGGCGGGTAGGGCGATGCTACCGACAAATATGCTCAATGCTGCAACCGGTGCTATGCGGAGTCTGCATGACAGTGTTCTTGCTTTGGAGAAGCGGCGTCTTAGGGAGAAGGATGTGGCATACCCGGTTTTCGCGGCCAAGGTGCCAGAGGGCAAGGGCTTTGTGGATAACTCCATCGGGCGTACGATCGTCCTGCGTTTTGATGACATCCACGCTATGTTGAACCTTCATCCGCTGCACTACACCTTCGTTCGGCTATTTTCGCTGAGTATGGAGATGCGGATCATTCGCGACAAGACCCCGGACATCGTGATAGTCGACCCCTTCTACATGCGTGCCAAGATCTTGGGCAGCGCTGGGGACCGGCAAGTCGCGAGTTCTTACCTCAAAGGCGTCATTCTGGCAAACCAAGATAAGGATAACTTCCTCGTGCCTTACTTTCCCGAGTAAGTCCTCCCCTCAACCGGCCCGTAACATATGAATTCTTACATTTCGATCGTTTTCCTTTTAACATTCTGTGTTTTCTGCAGTGACACACGTTGCACGCTCATCCTCCTAAGCCCCAAATATTCCATGGCCACGTATTTCGACCCGGACCGTCAGTCGAACGTAGACTACACAAATGTCAAGAAGGTTCTTGATGATGTTCTGCCCGGCTATGCCCAATCTGGAGGCACCTTCACCAGGCCTATTCGTAAGTACGGCAAGCACGTGTTCTCCCACAATACGACGTTCTGCTGCGTCAAGCAGCCGCCTGGCGGTCAGAAGGGTGCCTACTACGCCATCCATCACATGCGGGCGATCGTACGGGACCATCATCAACTTCTGCTACCGAGTAAACTCAAAGATTGGGCCGCGAGCATGTCGGCAATCCAGGACGCGGACCTCCGACAAGAATTCTTTCGCATCCAGTCGGAGTTTGCGGAAATCATCCATCAAGATGTCCTTCGTACCTCGGGGCAGTTCTACCTCAGAAATCAACCGTCCAACAGTGACATCGACACAATGCTACAAATGCAGGATGACAACGCCCGTTCTTTCATGACTCCCACGATAGACGGCGGCTTCATCCACGCTCCGGTCCCTTGAGTCGAGTTGTCTAGTTCTGAAACATCGATTGGTTCATTTTGTAATTAAACTTTAATGAACTTGTAGTATGTCTCTTTGGTTTCGAGAGTCGTTCAACTTAGATGTAATCGATGCTATTAATGTCTTGCTTTTCTCTTCCGATCGTTCTATTGCATAATTATATATTGCTTATGTATTGTCTGTGAATTGGTACTAACGTTTCGTTTGGCTAGTGCATAGCGATGCCGACGTATGTCGTGTACAAGGGTAAGGTTCCCGGAGTCTATGATGACTGGGAGGAGTGTCGGAGACAGGTTCACCGATTCAGCGGTAACAGTTACAAAGGGTACACCACTAGGGCCGAGGCCGAATCTAGATACGCCCGCTATCTAGCGGGAGAGGGGAGGGAGCATTGGAGGAACCGGATGAAGACGAGTTTCATCGTGATGATGCTCATCGTGATGACCGCAGCTCTCTTCTATGTGATGGTACTTTAGATGATCGATATCGACTTGTAATGTGAAGACAAACTCGCTACTCGCGGTCTCGAGACTTGTAATATAATGTTCTATCTTTGTTTGGTCTTTTTAATTCGGAGACTAATATGATGAATTGTATTCGGAGACTAATATGATGAATTGTATTCAAAGACTAATCTTCTATTGTATTCGATGAATCTGTTGTTGATGTGTGCTGTCTATATTTTGTCAAATTATACATTTTGTAACCTGTGCAAAAAACAGAAAATAAAAAAATAAAAAAACCTAATATTCATACTAATGGCGCATCACATGACAGTGCGCCATTAGTATGACAGTGCATACTAATGGCGCATCACAGGGCAGTGCGCCATTAGTATGCCGCGGTTACTAATGGCGCATCCAGTGGTGGTGCGCCATTAGTATGCCAAAGCACCTGGGTATACATGGCCCCTGGGAGGCATACTAATGGCGCACGCTGGCCTATACTAATGGCGCACCCGCGGTGCGCCATTAGTATACCAGATACTAATGGCGCACCAGGTGGTGCGCCATTAGTAAAAATTACTAATGGCGTGCTGTTAATGGCGCACCACAGATACGCCATTAATGGCCATATTAGGTGCGCCATTAGTAGTGGTTTTTCTAGTAGTGCATGTCCGATCATCACGTGAGATGGAGTAGTTTTCAATGGTGAACATCACTATGTTGATCATATCTACCATATGATTCACGTTCAGCCTTTCGGTCTCCGTGTTCCGAGGCCATATCTGTATATGCTAGGCTCGTCAAGTTTAACCTGAGTATTCCGTGTGTGCAACTGTCTTGCACCCGTTGTATTTGAACGTAGAGCCTATCACACCTCCACTTGAATCACACCCGATCATCACGTGGAGTCTCAGCACGAAGAACTTTTGCAGCGGTGCATACTCAGGGAGAACACTTCTTGATAATTAGTGAGAGATCATCTTAAAATGCTACCGTCAATCAAAGCAAGATAAGATGCATAAAGGATAAACATCACATGCAATCAATATAAGTGATGCGATATGGCCATCATCATCTTGTGCTTGTGATCTCCATCTCCGAAGCACCGTCGTGATCACCATCGTCACCGGCGCGACACCTTGATCTCCATCGTAGCATCATTGTGGTTTATGCCATCTATTGCTTCTACCACTATCGCTACCGCTTAGTGTTAAAGTAAAGCAATTACAGGGCGTTTGCATTTCATACAATAAAGCGACAACCATATGGCTCCTGCCAGTTGCTGATAAGTTGGGTGACAAAACATGATCATATCATACAATAAAATATAGCATCATGTCTTGACCATATCACATCACAACATGCCCTACAAAAACAAGTTAGACGTCCTCTACTTTGTTGTTGCAAATTTTTACGTGGCTGCTACGGGCTGAGCAAGAACCGTTCTTACCTACGCATCTAAACCACAACCATAGTTCGTCAAGTTAGTGTTGTTTTAAACTTCGCAAGGACCGGGCGTAGCCACACTCGGTTCAACTAAAGTGAGAGAGACAGACACCCGCCAATCACCTTTAAGCCACGAGTGCTCGTAACGGTGAAACCAGTCTCGCGTAAGCGTACGCGTAATGTCGGTTCGGGCCGCTTCATCTCACAATACCGCTGAACCAAAATATGACATGCTGGTAAGCAGTATGACTTGTATCACACACAACTCACTTGTGTTCTACTCGTGCATATGACATCTACGAATAAAACGTGGCTCTGATACCACTGTTGGGGAACGTAGTAATTTAAAAAAAATTCCTACGCACACGCAAGATCATGGTGATGCATAGCAACGAGAGAGGAGAGTGTTGTCCATGTACCCTCGTAGACCGAAAGCGGAAGTGTTAGAACAACGTGGTTGATGTAGTCATACGTCTTCACGATCCGACCGATCCAAGTACCGAATGTACGGCACCTCCGAGTTCTGCACACGTTCAGCTCGATGACGATCCTCGGACTCCGATCCAGCAGGGTGTCGGGGATGAGTTCCGTCAGCATGACGGCGTGGTGACGGTGATGATGTTCTACCGACACAGGGCTTCGCCTAAGCACTGGTACGATATGACCTAGAGGCAATAATAAAAGCATTATTATTATATTTCCTTGTTCATGATAATTGTCTTTATTCATGCTATAATTGTGTTATCCGGAAATCGTAATACATGTGTGAATAACAGACACCAACATGTCCCTAGTGAGCCTCTAGTTGACTAGCTCGTTGATCAATAGATAGTCATGGTTTCCTGACTATGGACATTGGATGTCATTGATAACGAGATCACATCATTAGGAGAATGATGTGATGGACAAGACCCAATCCTAAACATAGCACAAGATCGTATAGTTCGTTTGCTAGAGTTTTGCAATGTCAAAGTATCTTTTCCTTAGACCATGAGATCGTGTAACTCCCGGATACCGTAGGAGTGCTTTGGGTATGCCAAACGTCACAACGTAACTGGGTGACTATAAAGGTAGACTACGGGTATCTCCGAAAGTGTCTGTTGGGTTGACATGGATCAAGACTGGGATTTGTCACTCCGTATGACGGAGAGGTATCACTGGGCCCACTCGGTAATGCATCATCATAATGAGCTCAGAGTGACCAAGTGTCTGGTCACGGGATCATGCATTACGGTACGAGTAAAGTGACTTGTCGGTAACGAGATTGAATGAGGTATTGGGATACCGACGATCGAATCTCGGGCAAGTAACATATCGATTGACAAAGGGAATTGAGTACGGGGTTGATTGAATCCTCGACATCGTGGTTCATCCGATGAGATCATCGTGGAGCATGTGGGAGCCAACATGGGTATCCAGATCCCGCTGTTGGTTATTGACTGGAGAGTCGTCTCGGTCATGTCTGCTTGTCTCCCGAACCCGTAGGGTCTACACACTTAAGGTTCGGTGACGCTAGGGTTATGAAGATATGTATATGCAGAAACCCGAATGTTGTTCGGAGTCCCGGATGAGATCCCGGACGTCACGAGGAGTTCCGGAATGGTCCGGAGGTAAAGAATTATATATAGGAAGTGCAGTTTCGGACATCGGGACAAGTTTCGGTGTTATCGGTATTGTACCGGGACCACCGGAGGGGTCCCGGGGGCCCACCGGGTGGGGCCACCTGTCCCGGGGGGGCCACATGGGCTGTAGGGGGTGCGGCTTGGCCTTCATGGGCCAAGGGCACCAGCCCCTATAGGCCCATGCGCCTAGGGTTTCCACCTAGGAGGAGTCCTAGTGGTGGAAGGCACCCCTAGGTGCCTTGGGGGGGAGGGAAACCTCCCCTTGGCCGCCGCCCCCCCTAGTAGATCTCATCTACTAGGGCCGGCGCCCCCCCCCCATGGCACCCCTATATATAGTGGGGGGGAGAGGAGGGAAACACACCAGCCCCTGGCGCCTCCCTCTCCCCCCGTTACGTCTCTCCCTTGTAGTATTGGCGAAGCCCTGCTTCTGTGACGCCCAGCATCCACCACCACGCCGTCGTGCTGCTGGATCTTCATCAACCTCTCCTCCCCCCTTGCTGGATCAAGAAGGAGGAGACGTCTCCCGTCCCGTACGTGTGTTGAACGCGGAGGTGCCGTCCGTTCGGCGCTTGGTCATCGGTGATTTGGATCACGTCGAGTACGACTACATCATCACCGTTCTTTTAAACGCTTCCGTGCGCGATCTACAAAGGTATGTAGATGCATCTAATGACTCGTTGCTAGATGAACTCCTAGATGGATCTTGGTGAAACGAGTAGGAAATTTTTTGTTTTCTGCAACGTTCCCCAACAATGGCATCAGAGCTAGGTCTATGCGTAGTTCTTCTTGCGCGAGTAGAACACAATTTGTTGTGGGCGTAGATTTGTCAACTTTCTTGCCGTTACTAGTCTTTTCTTGCTTCAGCGGTATTGTGGGATGAAGCGGCCCGGACCAACCTTACACGTACGCTTACGTGAGACCGGTTCCACCGACTAACATGCACTAGTTGCATAAGGTGGCTGGCGGGTGTCTGTCTCTCCTACTTTAGTTGGAGCGGATTCGATGAACAGGTTCCTTATGAAGGGTAAATAGAAGTTGACAAATCACGTTGTGGCTTTAACGTAGGTAAGAAGACGTTCTTGCTAGAACCCTAATTCAGCCACATAAAACTTGCAACAACAATTAGAGGACGTCTAACTTGTTTTTGCAGCGAGTGGTTTGTGATATGATATGGCCAAAGTTGTGATGAATGATGAATGATCTATATGTGATGTATGAGATGTTCATGCTATTGTAATAGGAATCACGACTTGCATGTCGATGAGTATGACAACCGGCAAGAGCCATAGGAGTTGTCTTTATTCTTTTATATGACCTGCGTGTCATTGAGAAACGCCATGTAAATTACTTTACTTTATTGCTAAACGCGTTAGCCATAGTAGTAGAAGTAATAGTTGGTGAGCAACTTCATGGAGACACGATGATGGAGATCATGATGATGGAGATCATGGTGTCAAGCCGGTGACAAGATGATCATGGAGCCCCAAGATTGAGATCAAAGGAGCTATGTGATATTGGCCATATCATGTCACGTTTATTATTTGATTGCATGTGATGTTTATCATGTTTTGCATCTTGTTTACTTAGAACGACGGTAGTAAATAAGATGATCCCTCATACTAATTTCAAGAAGTGTTCCCCCTAACTGTGCACCGTTGCGACAGTTCGCTGTTTCAAAACACCACGTGATGATCGGGTGTTTTATTCAGACGTTCACATACAACGGGTGTAAGACAGATTTACACATGCAAACACTTAGGTTGACTTGACGAGCCTAGCATGTACAGACATGGCCTCGGAACACAGAAGACCGAAAGGTCGAGCATGAGTCGTATAGAAGATACGATCAACATGAAAATGTTCACCGATGTTGACTAGTCCGTCTCACGTGATGATCGGACACGGTCTAGTTAGCTCGGATCATGTAATACTTAGATGACTAGAGGGATGTCTAATCTAAGTGGGAGTTCATTAATAATTTGATTAGTTGAACTTAATTATCATGAACTTAGTCTAAATATTTTACAATATGTCTTGTAGATCAAATGGCCAACGTAGTCCTCAACTTCAACGCGTTCCTAGAGAAAACTAAGCTGAAAGACGATGGCAGCAACTATACGGACTGGGTCCGGAACCTGAGGATCATCCTCATAGCTACCAAGAAAGATTATGTCCTACAAGCACCGCTGGGTGACGCACCTGTTCTCCCTGCAGAACAAGATGTTATGAACGCTTGGCAGGCACGTTCCGATGACTACTCCCTCGTTCAGTGCGGCATGCTTTACAGCCTAGAGCCGGGGCTCCAAAAGCGTTTTGAGAGACATGGAGCATATGAGATGTTCGAAGAGCTGAAAATGGTTTTCCAAGCTCATGCCCGGGTCGAGAGATATGAAGTCTCCGACAAATTCTTCAGCTGTAAGATGGAGGAAAATAGTTTTGTCAGTGAGCACATACTCACTATGTCTGGGTTACATAACCGCTTGACTCAGCTGGGAGTTAATCTCCCGGATGATGCGGTCATTGACAGAATCCTCCAGTCGCTTCCACCAAGCTACAAGAGCTTTGTGATGAACTTCAATATGCAGGGGATGGAAAAGACCATTCCTGAAGTATTTGCTATGCTGAAATCAGCAGAGGTAGAAGTCAAGAAGGAACATCAAGTGTTGATGGTCAATAAAACCACTAAGTTCAAGAAAGGCAAGGGTAAAAAGAACTTCAAGAAGGACGGCAAGGAGGTTGCCGCGCCCGGCAAGCAAGCTGCCGGGAAGAAGCCAAAGAATGGACCCAAGCCCGAGACTGAGTGCTTTTATTGCAAGGGAAGCGGTCACTGGAAGCGGAACTGCCCTAAGTACTTAGCGGACAAGAAGGCCGGCAAAACAAAAGGTATATGTGATATACATGTAATTGATGTGTACCTTACTAGTGCCCGTAGTAGCTCCTGGGTATTTGATACCGGTGCAGGTGCTCACATTTGTAACTCAAAGCAGGGGCTGCGGAATAAGCGGAAACTGGCAAAGGACGAGGTGACGATGCGCGTCGGGAATGGTTCCAAGGTCAATGTGATCGCCGTCGGCACGCTGCCTCTGCATCTCCCTTCGGGATTAGTTTTAAACCTTAATAATTGTTATTTAGTGCCAGCTTTGAGCATGAACATTGTATCAGGATCTCGTTTAATTCGAGATGGCTACTCATTTAAATCCGAGAATAATGGTTGTTCTATTTATATGAGAGATATGTTTTATGGTCATGCTCCTATGGTGAATGGTTTATTCTTTATGAATCTCGAACGTGATGCTACACATGTTCACAATGTGAGTACCAAAAGAAGTAAGGTTGATAATGATAGTCCCACATACTTGTGGCACTGCCGCCTTGGTCACATAGGTGTCAAACGCATGAAGAAACTCCATGCTGATGGACTTTTAGAGTCTCTTGATTATGAATCATTTGACACATGCGAACCATGCCTTATGGGAAAAATGATCAAGACTCCGTTCTCAGGAACAATGGAGCGAGCAACCAACTTATTGGAAATCATACATACTGATGTGTGCGGTCCAATGAGTGTTGAGGCTCGCGGTGGCTATCGTTATGTTCTCACCCTCACTGATGATTTAAGTAGGTATGGGTATATCTACTTAATGAAACACAAGTCTGAAACCTTTGAAAAGTTCAAGGAATTTCAGAGTGAGGTTGAAAATCAACGTGACAGGAAAATCAAGTTTCTACGATCAGATCGTGGAGGAGAATACTTGAGTCATGAGTTTGGCACACACTTAAGAAAATGTGGAATAGTTTCACAACTCATGCCGCCTGGAACACCTCAGCGTAATGGTGTGTCCGAACGTCGTAATCGCACTCTGTTAGATATGGTGCGATCTATGATGTATCTTACCGATTTACCGCTATCTTTTTAGGGCTATGCTTTAGAGACTGCCGCATTCACTTTAAATAGGGCTCCGTCGAAATCCGTTGAGACGACACCGTATGAATTATGGTTTGGGAAGAAACCTAAGCTGTTGTTTCTAAAAGTTTGGGGATGCGATGCTTATGTCAAGAAACTTCAACCTGAAAAGCTCGAACCCAAGTCGGAAAAATGCGTCTTCATAGGATACCCAAAAGAAACTATTGGGTACACCTTCTACCTCAGATCCGAAGGCAAGATCTTTGTTGCCAAGAATGGGTCCTTTCTAGAGAAAGAGTTTCTCTCGAAAGAAGTAAGTGGGAGGAAAGTAGAGCTTGATGAAGTATTACCTCTTGAACCGAAAAATGGCGCAACTCAAGAAAATGTTCCTGAGGTGCCTGCACCGACTAGAGAGGAAGTTAATGATAATGATCAAGATACTTCTGATCAAGCTTCTACTGAAATTCGAAGGTCCACAAGGACACGTTCCGCACCAGAGTGGTACGGCAACCCTGTCTTGGAAATCATGTTGTTAGACAACAGTGAACCTTCGAACTATAAAGAAGCGATGGCGGGCCCGGATTCCGACAAATGGCAAGAAGCCATGAAATCCGAGATAGGATCCATGTATGAAAACGAAGTATGGACTTTGACTGACTTGCCCGTTGAACGGCGAGCCATAGAAAATAAATGGATCTTTAAGAGGAAGACAGACGCGGATGGTAATGTGACCATCTATAAAGCTCGGCTTGACGCTAAGGGTTATCGACAAGTTCAAGGGGTTGACTACGATGAGACTTTCTCACCGGTAGCGAAGCTGAAGTCCGTCCGAATCATGTTAGCAATTGCCGCATTCTACGATTATGAAATATGGCAAATGTACGTCAAAACGGCATTCCTTAATGGTTTCCTTAAGGAAGAATTGTATATGATGCAGCTGGAAGGTTTTGTCGATCCTAAGAATGCTGACAAAGTGTGCAAGCTCTAACGCTCAATTTATGGGCTGGTGCAAGCATCTCGGAGTTGGAACATTCGCTTTGATGAGATGATCAAAGCGTTTGGGTTTACACAGACTTATGGAGAAGCCTGCGTTTACAAGAAAGTGAGTGGGAGCTCTGTAGCATTTCTCATACTATATGTAGATGACATACTTTTGATGGGAAATGATACAGAACTCTTGGACAGCATCAAGGCCTATTTGAATAAGAGTTTTTCAATGAAGGACCTTGGAGAAGCTGCTTATATATTAGGCATCAAAATCTATAGAGATAGATCGAGACACCTCATAGGTCTTTCACAAAGCACATACCTTGATAAGATATTGAAGAAGTTCAATATGGATCAATCCAAGAAGGGGTTCTTGCCTGTGTTACAAGGTATGAAATTGAGCTCAGCTCAATGTCCGACCACGGCAGAAGATATAGAAGAGATGAGCGTCATCCCCTATGCATCAGCCATAGGTTCTATTATGTATGCCATGCTGTGTACCAGACCTGATGTAAACCTTGCCGTAAGTTTGGTAGGAAGGTACCAAAGTAATCCCGGCAAGGAGCACTGGACAGCGGTCAAGAATATCCTGAAGTACCTGAAAAGGACCAAGGAAATGTTTCTCGTTTATGGAGGTGACGAAGAGCTCGTCGTAAAGGGTTACGTCGACGCTAGCTTCGACACAGATCTGGATGACTCTAAGTCACAAACCGGATACGTGTATATTTTGAATGGTGGGGCAGTAAGCTGGTGCAGTTGCAAGCAGAGCGTTGTGGCGGGATCTACATGTGAAGCGGAGGACATGGCAGCCTCGGAGGCAGCACATGAAGCAATATGGGTGAAGGAGTTCATCACCGACCTAGGAGTCATACCCAGTGCGTCGGGGCCAATCAAACTCTTCTGTGACAACACTGGAGCTATTGCACTTGCCAAGGAGCCCAGGTTTCACAAGAAGACAAGGCACATCAAGCGTCGCTTCAACTCCATTCGTGAAAATGTTCAAGATGGAGACATAGAGATTTGTAAAGTACATACGGACCTGAATGTAGCGGATCCGTTGACTAAACCTCTCCCTAGAGCAAAACATGATCAACACCAGAATTCCATGGGTGTTCGATTCATCACAATGTAACTAGATTATTGACTCTAGTGCAAGTGGGAGACTGTTGGAAATATGCCCTAGAGGCAATAATAAAAGCATTATTATTATATTTCCTTGTTCATGATAATTGTCTTTATTCATGCTATAATTGTGTTATCCGGAAATCGTAATACATGTGTGAATAACAGACACCAACATGTCCCTAGTGAGCCTCTAGTTGACTAGCTCGTTGATCAATAGATAGTCATGGTTTCCTGACTATGGACATTGGATGTCATTGATAACGAGATCACATCATTAGGAGAATGATGTGATGGACAAGACCCAATCCTAAACATAGCACAAGATCGTATAGTTCGTTTGCTAGAGTTTTCCAATGTCAAAGTATCTTTTCCTTAGACCATGAGATCGTGTAACTCCAGGATACCGTAGGAGTGCTTTGGGTATGCCAAACGTCACAACGTAACTGGGTGACTATAAAGGTAGACTACGGGTATCTCCGAAAGTGTCTGTTGGGTTGACATGGATCAAGACTGGGATTTGTCACTCCGTATGACGGAGAGGTATCACTGGGCCCACTCGGTAATGCATCATCATAATGAGCTCAGAGTGACCAAGTGTCTGGTCACGGGATCAT
Organism: Triticum timopheevii; assembly: GCA_963921465.1. Taxonomy (NCBI): domain Eukaryota; kingdom Viridiplantae; phylum Streptophyta; class Magnoliopsida; order Poales; family Poaceae; genus Triticum; species Triticum timopheevii. Next base: position 526,485,715 of record OY997268.1, read on the forward strand.
GCATTACGGTACGAGTAAAGTGACTTGTCGGTAACGAGATTGAACGAGGTATTGGGATACCGACGATCGAATCTCGGGCAAGTAACATATCGATTGACAAAGGGAATTGAGTACGGGGTTGATTGAATCCTCGACATCGTGGTTCATCCGATGAGATCATCGTGGAGCATGTGGGAGCCAACATGGGTATCCAGATCCCGCTGTTGGTTATTGACTGGAGAGTCGTCTCGGTCATGTCTGCTTGTCTCCCGAACCCGTAGGGTCTACACACTTAAGGTTCGGTGGCGCTAGGGTTATGAAGATATGTATATGCAGAAACCCGAATGTTGTTCGGAGTCCTGGATGAGATCCCGGACGTCACGAGGAGTTCCGGAATGGTCCGGAGGTAAAGAATTATATATATGAAGTGCAGTTTCGGACATCGGGACAAGTTTCGGTGTTATCGGTATTGTACCGGGACCACCGGAGGGGTCCCGGGGGCCCACCGGGTGGGGCCACCTGTCCCGGGGGGGGCCACATGGGCTGTAGGGGGTGCACCTTGGCCTTCATGGGCCAAGGGCACCAGCCCCTATAGGCCCATGCGCCTAGGGTTTCCACCTAGGAGGAGTCCTAGTGGTGGAAGGCACCCCTAGGTGCCTTGGGGGGGAGGGAAACCTCCCCTTGGCCGCCGCCCCCTAGTAGATCTCATCTACTAGGGCCGGCGCCCCCCCATGGCACCCCTATATATAGTGGGGGGGAGAGGAGGGAAACACACCAGCCCCTGGCGCCTCCCTCTCCCCCCGTTACGTCTCTCCCTCGTAGTATTGGCGAAGCCCTGCTTCTGTGACGCCCAGCATCCACCACCACGCCGTCGTGCTGCTGGATCTTCATCAACCTCTCCTCCCCCCTTGCTGGATCAAGAAGGAGGAGACGTCTCCCGTCCCGTACGTGTGTTGAACGCGGAGGTGCCGTCCGTTCGGCGCTTGGTCATCGGTGATTTGGATCACGTCGAGTACGACTACATCATCACCGTTCTTTTAAACGCTTCCGTGCGCGATCTACAAAGGTATGTAGATGCATCTAATGACTCGTTGCTAGATGAACTCCTAGATGGATCTTGGTGAAACGAGTAGGAAAATTTTTGTTTTCTGCAACGTTCCCCAACAATGACCGAGGTGGAATATGGTGGAGGGGGCACCGCACACGGCTAAGGAACGATCACGAAGATCAACTTGTGTGTCATGGGCTGCCCCCTTGCCCCCGTATATAAAGGAGCCTTTGGGGCGCGCCAAGGAGGGGGGAGTCCTCCTCCTAGTAGGAGTAGGACTCCCCTTTCCTAGTCCAACTAGGAAGAGGGAATGGGGAAGGAAAGAGAGGGAAGGAGGAGAAGGAAAGGGGGGTGCGCCCCCCTCCCCTAGTCCAATTCGGATCCCTCATGGGAGGGGGCGCACCACCTCTTGGGCTGCTGCCCTCTCTCTTCCCTAAAGCCCACTAAGGCCCAATACTTCCCCGGGGGGTTCCGGTAACCCCTCCGGCACTCCGGTTTTCTCCGAAACTACCCGGAACACTTCCGGTGTCCGAATATAGTCGTCCAATATATCGATCTTTACGTCTCGACCATTTCGAGACTCCTCGTCATGTCCCTGATCTCATCTGGGACTCCGAACTCCTTAGGTACATCAAAACTCATAAACTCATAATAAAACTGTCATCGAAACCTTAAGCGTGCGGACCCTACGGGTTCGAGAACTATGTAGACATGACCCGAACACGTTTCTGGTCAATAACCAATAGCGGAATCTGGATGCTCATATTGGCTCATATATATTCTACGAAGATCTTTATCGGTCAAGCCGCATAACAACATATGTTGTTCCCTTTGTCATCGGTATGTTACTTGCCCGAGATTCGATCGTCGGTATCTCAATACCTAGTTCAATCTCGTTACCGGCAAGTCTCTTTACTCGTTACGTAATGCATCATCCCGCAACTAACTCATTAGTCACATTGCTTGCAAGGCTTATAGTAATGTGCATTACCGAGAGGGCCCAGAGATACCTCTCTGACAATCGGAGTGACAAACCCTAATCTCAAAATACGCCCACCCAACATGTACCTTTGCAGACACCTGTAGAGCTCCTTTATAATCACCCAGTTACGTTGTGATGTTTGGTAGCACACAAAGTGTTCCTCCGGTAAATGGAAGTTGCATAATCTCATAGTCATAGGAACATGTATAAGTCATGAAGAAAGCAATAGCAACATACTAAACGATCAAGTGCTAAGCTAACGGAATGGGTCAAGTCAATCACATCATTCTCCTAATGATGCGATCCCGTTAACCAAATGACAACTCATGTATATGGCTAGGAAACTTAACCATCTTTGATTAACGAGCTAGTCAAGTATAGGCATACTAGTGACACTATGTTTGTCTATGTATTCACACATGTATTATGTTTCCGGTTAATACATTTTTAGCATGAATAATAAACATTTATCATGACATAAGGAAATAAATAATAACTTTATTATTGCCTCTAGGGCATATTTCCTTCATCCCCCTGACTGCTGGGACCCACCAGCTACTTCTTCGCACGCAAGGAAGTGCGTCCGCGCAAAAAAACGATTCGCCTCCCTGACTGCTGGGACCCACCAGCTACATCTTCGCACGCAAGGAAGTGCGTCCGGGCCAAAAAAACGATTCGCCCCTCTGACTGCTGGGACCCACCCGCTACATTTTCGCACGCAAGGAAGTGCGTGACAGTCGGGACGCACCTGGACGAAGCATACGTAGCGTTGTCATTTTGGTCGCGAACATGTACATATATACTGGTGGATGTAGAGACGCGCACGTGTCGTAGTAGAGGCGCGCACGTGTCGTAGTAGAGGGGCGCATGTAGCATGTACACGTACGTACAACGGCCAGGGTGCAAGAAATAAAATGCGGCCACGTACGTACATACGGGCGGGGTCTCGAACGCCTACGCGCGCATACGTACGGCCAGGGCTCGTGTACATGGCTGGGTCGAAACGGAGAAACATCGTCGTCGTCGTGTTCATGGGGAGGCAACGGAATGTGTCGTGTTCATTGGGAGGCAACGGAATACGTCGTTTTCATCAGGAGGCAACGGAACGCGTGAGAGCCAACCGGCTTGGACGGAACAGGCGATGGAAACGAGGCATGGCATACCGCAAAACGGAGGAAACGGCCTTGTGTTCGACCGACCACATTCCAACGGGGTCCTGTTCATCGGGAGGGGTCTGGCGTACCGCAAAACGGAGGAAACGAACCGCCTACGGTCGAAACGGGGGTCCTGTTGATCGGGAGGGGTGTGGCGTACCGCAAAACGGACGAAACGGACTTGTGTTGGAGCGCTACGGTCGAAACGGGGGTCCTGTTCATCGGGAGGGTGTGGCGTACCGTAAAATGGGACTCCATGGGATACTGTTCATCTCCACCGTCGACCTCCTCCAGCCTCCACGGGCTACCGTCGACCTCCTCCAGCCTCCACGGGCTCCTGTTCATCCAGCCTCCACCGTCCGCTACTCCACCGGCTACTGTTCAACCACCCCTCCACGGGTAGCCCTCCACCGTCTACTGTTCATCCAGCCCTCCACGGGGTCGTCCTATTCATCCAGCCCTCCACGGGATCGTCCTATTCATCCAGCCCTCCACGGGGTCCTGTTCATCTAGCCCTAACCGGCTCGATCGATCTAGGGTCCTGTTCATCCAGAGGCAACGCCACGGGGTCATGCATCCACCCCCACCACTCACTGTTCATCCAAACCCCTCCGCAACGCTCACTGTTCATCTAGAGGCAGTATCGATCGGCTTCAGTTAGCAGCAGTAGCGAAGGAATCGCTCGATCGCGTTCAGTTAACAGCCATCGATCGATCGCTCGAGTTCAGTAACGCGTAGCCTGCAGTGCAATCGCTCGGGTTCAGTTAGAGCCCAACGCCTTGCTCGGGTTCAGTTAGAGCCAACGCCTCGCACACACCTCGCACACACGCGCGTACGTGTACGAGAGAAACGCGCATTGCTCGGCCCCCCGACCACCCACCGTAACCGGGAACTCCCCGAAATTTTCCTCGCCCTTGCTTCTACCACGGTTTTTTCCGTCATGGACGGCCCAAAGAATGTCATGCAGCTGCGTCTCCGGCCCGCCTAGGACGAAAAGCCCATTTTCTGTCATGATTTTTTGTCATAGGAGTAGGAGCCCACCACATATATGATGATACCGGGTTTTGTCACAATTATCGTCATAGAAGTGTCATATGTATGACAGAAAAAAATTTCGTTCGGCCCAAAATGTCACGGATGTGTCTTTTTTTTGTAGTGTCTTTTTGGTTGGGATAGCGGCAGGTCTCGGGTGAGGTGGTGTCAAGGTTTTGGATGTCGGGGCGGCGGCCCTGGTGGTGGTTGCGCGGTGCTCTCGGGCGGAGGTCGTGGCTTGGTGCTGCCCGGTGGCCATGGCCGTGTGGGCGGCGTGGTTGCCAGGGTGTGGCATTCGGTGGCGGTGAGTGTTGGCCGAGGTGAAAACCTGTTCTATCTTCGGACAGACTGGCGGCGGCGAAGATCGTTCCCTTCTTGAAGGCGTCGCCGCGGCTCTCATTGCCCGTCATGTGACTCTAGGGGGAAACTCTGATCCTTGGATCGGGCGATGGCAGCGCTCCGGTGTTGTACCCTTCCTAATGACGCCATCTTGGAGCGCATGGTTCGTCATATGTAGTTGCATCTCTTAGTGGTGGTAGTGCTAGGAGTGATGTTGCTGCGCTCAGCGCCTATGTATCATGCCCTGGATGTGTGCATGTGTTGCGGTGGCGTGCGTTTGTCCTGGGTGCTTGATGATCGGTGCTTTATATATAAAGCGGGGCGAAAGCCTTTTTCGATTAAAAGAAATGTAACTTTGGGTTCATTTCACGTGACCACTGGATTGGAATCTAACGACCACTCTCTCTTCCTCCTCTCGATACTTCCCCTATTTTTTTCTCCTCCCCAAGCTTCGACCCCGTGGTGGCATAGCTGTGTCGTCACCACTTTAATTTTTTCTCCTCCCGAAGCCCCGATCCAGAGGTGGCATAACTGTGTCGCCACCACTTAACGTCGTCCTAATTGCCTAGCGCCGCCACCCACAGTTGATGGATGCTACCGCGTGGCATCTCGCCCTACCCAAGCTGCCACCTTCGTTGTGCCTTTGTCGTTCGGGGCTTCCCTCTAAACCATGAGAATTAACTTTGATATCGGTGACCCAGTAGCTCTCCCCCATCCCCCTCCCCAAACAACCATACGAACCTTCAAACCTCCTATATCTCGGCGAGGCCTCTCTGAGGACATCATGGCTAGCCGCGTCACCTCGTCTCAGTCGCGGATGTTGGCCGAATTGACTACAGAATCGTAAAAAACTTTAGTTGCCAAGGAATAGCAAATTTGATCGATGTTGTATAACCGCATGTGTCCGCTAAATAAATAAAGTGACTAAAGGGGGATTCAAAAGAAAAAACCGTGATGTTATCTAGCGTATGTTCGCATTTCGCATCTCCCAACAAACCCTTCCCCTACCGTTCGATCTGGTCACACAAATGGCACTATCTTGAAGCCACGTCGGCTTCACTGATTCGTTTTCACATGTCCCAACGAATGATCATATCTAGTTTCCCCCCTTGCCGTTATTTCTTCCTCACTCTCTCATTCCCCGCATCCTAGAAATCCCCCCGTCGTGGCTTGGCTCTCAGTGTTGTGGGAGATAATTGCATCTATAGTCCTTGTACTCGCTGGCGACGTCCAACTCAGTCCTGGAATTTGCATATTGCTTCAATACGGTCCCGATACATGAAAATACGTGATCAATACGGTCCTTGAGGTTGAAACGCCAGTCCTGGCTCTACGCTTTGCATACGTACTATGTATTCCGCCGTATGCCACGTCAGACTGGCCCTGCTTGTCAGTTTGGACCCATATGTCAGTGAGATATTGAGAAATAAAAGAAAAAAAATGCACACGGGCGCTGTGGTTCGAACCCGAAACATGTGGGCCTGGGAAACGCGCGCTAGCCACCAGACCAAGCATGTACGCGTAATATGCAAGGAGATGCACACCCTATGTATCTAGCACTCTTTATAAGAAATCTATTTAGTTTTTTTGAGTGAAAAGAAATATAATTATGTATTCACAGTCTTTTTTTCTGGGCTGTACGGGCCTGTTTCTTTTGTTCTATAGCTACGGCCCAGCTGTCTTCTGCGTGTTCTATTTTTTTTGTTCGTGTTTATTTTTTTGGCAGTCTACATGACATTTTAAAAAAAAAATCGTTCATGACATTTTTAAAAATTCGTCAATACTTTTTGAAATGGCATACATGATTTTTGGAGCTCGTCAACAAGTTTTTTTTGCTTAAGCAAACATTTTTTTTAATTTTTCAATAACTTTTGAAATTCATAAACATTTTGTTTGTGATGAAAATTTTCTGAATTCATCAAAAAAAATTTGAATCAGTGAACACTTTTTCAAAATTTAGGAAATATATTTTTCTAAACCCGAAGCATTTTCTTGAATATTTTTGTAAATTCGAGGACATATTTTGTATACACAAACTTTTACTTTTGAATCATAAGCATTTTTTGAATCGAGGAACATAAAAAAAATCAATTCATGAATACCAAGTGTGTGTGTGTGTGTGTGTGTGCGCGCGCGCGCGTGCGTGCGTGTGTGTGTGGGGGGGGGGGGGGGGGGGTGAGGAGATGCACTCCCTATATATTTAGTCTTTTGTACACGTTGCGCAAATTTTCTAAGTTGCGAACATTATTTTTTGGAATTTTCTAAAGTTGCACTCACTACATATATGTGAGGAGATGCACTCCTAAAATGTTCACCATATTTTTGAAGTTGCAGACATTTTCTAAATTCATGAACTTTCCCAATTTAGTGAATATTTTTTGAAACTGCGTACATGTTTTTTGGAACTCGTCAACAAGTTTTCTTTGCATAGGCAAAAATTTCTTGAAATACGTGAAAAACTTTTGAAATTCAGAAACATTTTTTTGTGACGGATATTTTTGAATCCATCAATACATTTTTGAATCAGTGAACATTTTTTAATATTGTTTTGAATATTTTTAAAAATTCACGGACATTTTTGGTAGACACAATGTTTTACTTTTTAATCATGAACATTTTGTGAATCAATGAACGTTTTTGCTTTCTAAAAAACTCATGAATATTTAAAATTCATGTATATTTTTAAAGAGACACTGATATGCTTATTATATATAGTGTATCTGCATGTTAAACAAGACCACGCACTCGGCCTGTTGGCCCGCTCGAGCAGTGGCTGGGCAGAGCTTGTGGGTTCGAATCCCCCCTGCGCGTTTTTTTTCTTTTTTTTTTTCGGCCCACTGACATATGGGCCGCATATGAACGTGGCCTCCACTACAGAAATACAAGATACGTATGTGACTTGTAGAGCCAAGACTGGCGTTTCAACCTCAGGGACCATATTTATCACGTATTTTCATGTACCGGGACTGTATTGAAGCAATACGCAAGTTCCAGGACTGAGTTGGACGTCGCCTGCGAGTACGAGGACTATAGATGCAATTATCTCGTGTTGTGGCGGTAGTGGATCCTGACGATTCCTGAATTTTTTTCACGCATGCGGTGTGGACATAGGCAAGCTGCGCTCAAGGCGGTGTTGGTGGTTGATGACGTGGCTATGAGGAAAAAAATTCCGTGGATACCGTCTGCAAACCCCAGCCCGTGCGTACCCGCTCTAATCTGGTGACACCTGTCCCTTCGGCGCATCGGACGCAATCCCGCACTCGCCCACTGATGGCTCTCTCGATCGGCTCGATGGCATGTTCCGAACTCCCTATCGCGCCCGTCCCAGCTCGGCTGCAACCGCGGGCCCAAACCTGCACGCGGGAGCGGCGGAATTTCGGGAACGGCGGGAGCGCCGAGCGCCACCAGGAGAACTTCATGGAGACACCTGTCGTTGAGGTCCATCTTAATTTATCTTTGGCTCAAGATTGGGCCTACGATGACTGTTTTTTATTCGGTGTCGTTGTTGCCGCCGGAATTTGATGGCGCAGGTCAACGGCTGCTCCGGTGGTTGTTGTTGTCGTCTGGTGCGCTAGTGACCATATCCTCCGGGGCTCCTCGTCGGCGAGGTCGGCGAGATCACCGCAGGTTTGCCGACGGAGCATGGCGTTCGTCCGCATCGCCTCGCCGCCGAGCAGCTCGATGGCCACCGCACGCCGGAAGTAGTCCTCTACCTTGCTGAACTGATCACCATGGTCAACTGAGACAGTGGGCAAGGACACTACGTACGTACAAACAGGTGCATCTTGGCATGGATGAGAACGGAGTTTGAAGATCATGCCCGGAATGTACGACCTATTCGCCCTTCAACATTCATCGGCAGATCATCTGCCTCCTCCATCTCTTCTATGATTTCTCTGTAGACATAACCGGCGGGCGGTGGTTTCTGCCGTGTTAGCCGAAACCATTATCCGCTCCATCGGTATCTCCAAGCCTGTGCCCAGGCAGGACGCTACGAGTCCACGAAGTCTTCTTTGTCCGCCGCCGGTCCGCATCGCCTCGCCGCCGTGGCCAGGTTTGGGGCCGTGATTGTCGCGGTTGCAGCCGAGCTGGGACACGCGCGATAGGGATCGAGTCATTCGGAACATGCCATCGAGCCGATCGAGAGAGCCAGAAGCGGGCGAGCGCGGGATTGCGTCAGATGAGGCGGAGGGACAGGTGTCACCAGATCAGAGCGGGTACGCACGGGCTGGGGTTTGCAGACGGTATCCACGGAATTTTTTTCCGGCTATGGTGGCCAGGGGCACAGTGATGGTGGTGGTCGTCGCACATTTCGTTGTCGTCATTGGGCTGCATGTTGTGATCGTAGTGGATGTGTGTTCGTGGTGATTTATTTACTCAAAACCATCACACTTAGGCTAGGGTAACTACTTGATGCCAAGTTGAAGGCAGGGCACAAAAAATCACCGGAAATGTGCCTAATGCTTAACGCGGAGCAATGATAGTCGGATAACCTCGCGAAAACATTCAAACTGACTGGTTGGGCCCACCTGTAAGGCTGACGTGGCATGCCTATGTGGAAGTTTTACTGAGATGGACCTAGGTCCCACATGTCATCCACCCACTGCCTTCTTCCTCATCTCTTCGACAGGTCACGCAGACAGGAGCGGTAGGGAAGTTGCAGACGAGCTCGCCGGCAGCGGCCAGGAGCGGTGCAAGCCACCATGCTCCAGTGAGAGAAAAAGGAGGCCACCATGCTCCAGTGGTGGAGAGGTGCTCGTCCGCGTCGCCCGCCCTACTCGGTCGGAAGAGAAAAAAGGGAGGGCAGGTGCGTGGCTGCGGCGACCCGGTTGCTGAACGGCGGCAGCGGTCGGAGTTGGCGGCGTGGAGCTCAGCAGCGCCTGCGGAAGACGGCGGCGGTGCTCCTGAGTGGGAGCAAGGAGGCGGGGTCGCGCGACAGGGGAACGCACGATGCGGGCGCGGAGTCGCACGGCTTGCTGTCGGCGCTGCTCCCGCTCGATGCGTCCCTGCCTCCTTCCTTCGTTCCTTGCTGCGCAGCCGTTGACGGTGAAGTAAGAAATTTCGGCGCCTCCATCTTGTTGTCATGCCGAGCGGGGCCATACGCTGAGCTGGGCGAGATCCCGCCCCGGCCATGTTCGTGTCCACCGGAGAACGAGCGGCCACTTCCACGACGCGGCCCGCGGATGCGAGCTGGTCTCCCGGAGGAGCTCGCCGGCAGCAGCCAGGAGTGGTGCTGGCCAGGCATTACCGCTGCACATGCCCTCTGTGGTGACGGCGCCGGTGATGTCCATGTCTAGTGCACACACACAACCTGTTCGGTCAAATGTCCACAGAGAAAAAAAAAGAGAAATAAAAAAGGAAAGGTGAAAAAAATAAACACTTTAGTCATTGACAGGTGGGACCTAGGTCCAACTCAGCAAAATTTCCACATAGGCATTCCACGTCAGCCTTACAGGTGGGCCCAACCAGTCAGTTTGACTGTTTTCGCGAGGTTATCCGACTATCAGTGCCCCGCGTTACGCATTAGGCACATTTCCGGTGGTTTTTTGTGCCATGCCTTCAATGTGGTACCAAGTGGTTACCCCCCAAGCCCCAAGTGTGGTGGTTTTGGGTAAATAACTCGTTCGTGGTCGACGGGGGGCGCGGTAGTGGTCCAGCGCTAAGCAAAACTCGTTCGTGGTCGGCGGGGGACGCGGTAGTGGTCCAGCGCTAAGCATCGCCGACATATCCTCGGCGTCCCCCCTCTCCCCCCCCCCCCCCCCCCAAGGGAAACAAGTCGTTCGCGGTGGGGGCTTATATGCTGCACATCAATTTTTTGTGTGTTTTTTTCCATCGAAACAAGTTTTCGCGTCGTTTTATATATAAAGCAACAACCAAAGAAGTACACGGTCGAACGATAGAAGATGGTAAGATATCCCTCTTACAAAGCCAATTCTGAGATATCCGGCACACGCAGAATGCACGCGACTATGTTAGCAGCTACGGGCACCGAAAGCACTAAACACCTCCACCTACGACCTAGCACATCTAAGCTCCACGACAACGCCTCCAAGAGGGAGATCGGCGCAAAGCGTTGCCGCTGCTGAGTCCACACCGGACAAAGTTCTTCACCCGGAACGCGGACACGAAGAGAAGAACCACAACCACATCTTCAAGAAAAATGTGGCATCCTTGGGTGTTGCCGACGTCATGGCATGAAGCTTTCGCTCGGCAACTCACGCGTGCCCAACGAGGCTGTCAGGAGGAGCGCGGCGAAATCAGAACCCAGATCCGGATGAGGACGCCGCCGAAGAGCGGGCACGTCCGAGCTACCGTCGCCACCCCCTCGCGTTGCCCACACATCCCTAATCACTGGCATGGCTTATATATTAGTAGTACAATACAACCAAGCTTAAGCACCCACGGATCGCGTGGGCCTGGCCGCTGGAAAACTTGAAATCCAGGCGCCCGCTTAAGCACCCACGGATCCAGCAATGGCGCCAGCACCACACCAAGAAGCTTCTCCGAAGCTCAACCTAGTGGAGGGCGCCGTCGTAGCACCCTGGCCGATCCCTCCGGTGCCTGCGACCTCCCTCCCGCTCACCTTCTTCGATGTCTTCTGGCTCAACTTCCCGCCGGTGGAGCGCGTCTTTTTCTACCACCTCGTCCCCGGCCCCGGCGCCGCCACTACCACCACCATCCTCTCCAACCTCAAGACCTCACTCGCCCAAGCCCTCCGTGCCTTCTACCCGCTCGCCGGCCGCCTGCGCCTCAGGCCCGGCACCACCGACCGCCACGAGCTCCACTACCAGCCTGGCGACGGCGTCACCTTCACCATCGCCATGTACGACCTCGACGTCGACGAGCTGTCCCTGGACGAGCCGAGGGAGGTCGCCAAGATCGCGCAGCTCGTGCCGCCTCTCCCGGACGGCGGCGCGGTGCTCGCCCTGCAAGCCACCGTGCTGCGCGGCGGCCGCGGCCTCTCCGTTGGCATGGCCCTGCATCACGCTGCCTGCGACGGGGCGTGCTCCACGCATTTCCTCCACACCTGGGCGGCGGCCAGCGCCGGCGCTGTCGCGCCGGCGCGCCCTGTCATTGACAGAACTCTCGTCAAGGACCCAAGCGGTCTTTGCGACGCCTTCATTAGAGCCATGGCGAGTACCGAGAAGAAGGATTACGTCAAGATGCCCGGCGATAAGCTCCTCGCCACCTTCACTCTGTCCATAGAAGACATACAACGCATCAAGGACGTCGTCCTGCTCGCCGCGGCTGGCAAGGCGGGCGCGCCGCCGCGATGCTCCTCGCTGGTTGCCACCTTCGGCTTCATCTGGTCATGCCACCAGCGCGCTAAGCAAGATGACAAAGCAAGTAACGGCGGCGACGGTGACCCGACCTACTTCCTCTTCCCCGTCGACCACCGCTCGCGGATGGAGCCTGATCCTATTCCGGACGAGTACCTCGGGAACTGCGTCGGCGCCGCCCTAAACGGCGTGCCCAAGGACCGGCTCGCCGCGTCCGGCGCCGGCGCACTATTCACCGCGTGCACGGCGGTGGCTGCGGCAATCAAGCAGGCGGTCGGCGCCGGCGGCATTGGGTCACCGGAGCTGTGGTGGGAGCGGATAAGGGAGGCCGTATTATCCGGCGGCGGCGTGCTGACCGTGGCAGGGTCGCCGAAGTTCCGGGTCTACGACGTCGACTTTGGGTTCGGGCAGCCGGCCAAAGTGGAGATCGTGTCCGTGGCGAGGACTGGCGCCCTGGCGGTGGCGGAGAGCCGCCGGAGCAGCGGCGGCATTGAGGTGGGCATCTCTCTGCCACCGGATGCCATGCGGAGGTTCCAATGCTGCTTCCACGATGCCATCGCGTGGCTGCAGTGCACCACACCATTAAAGTGATCGATTAATGCATACTTCGACGCATATGGGTGCACGTGATGGAGTGGACTGGTCACTGGAGCGCACATGCTGCAGCAGCATCAACATGCCCATACCGTATCTACACCCTGTTTTGTACCCACTCTGTAGACTAATAATAAAAGCGTTTAAATTATTAAAATAGTGATCTAAATGCTTACTGAGGGAGTAAGTGTACAAGAATAACTCCACCACATGCGTATAAGTCACGTGAGTATATTACATAAACTCGATCCAACGGCTTTGCATAAGGCTGGTCACAATGGGCAAAAATATAAGCTAGTAACTTACACATTTCCCTAGACTATGTTACTACCTCCATAGTGGATAGAAACATCTATGTAGTGTTATGCAACGATGTATTTATTAGGTTATAGACTCATTGTTTCTTGGAGTGTGTGATGTTCCGGTAACTTAGAGCATGGTTAATAGTATAGCCAGCTGCTGGCTATAAGCTAGTGCCATGTCATATACAGTCCATCTTATAGCCAACATGTACAATAATATATCAAAAGAGCGTACTACTTTTTTATTATGTGGCCCACCTTTCATTCTCACAAAGTGCCTGTGAGCACGTGCTGGAGCTGGCTCTTCACGAAGAACCCGCTTACCTTCTCTCTCCTCTTCTCTTTCCTCCAACTAAGCAGAAATATACTAGTTTATTCCTTATAGCCCGCTGACTCGTCTCTATTATACTTGCTCTTAGCTAGTTACCACAAGCACCTCTCTCTTCATTAAATACGTGCCACATAAGCAAAGTTGTATTGGAATGTGTGATGTTACTCCTAAGTTCCTCCCCACCATAACCAGCCTAAGTTACTCTCGTAAGTACTCCCTCCGTCCGGAAAAACATGTCCCAAACTTGTCTCTTAAATGGATGTATTTAACACTAATTTTGTGCTAGATACACCCATTTTGAGTGACAAGTTTTTTCGACGGAGGAAGTATGTCTTTAGTCCCGCTTTATATATAAGGTTTTTATCATTTATGCCACTCGTTGTGTACCACTACTCAGTTATCACTAAAAAAATAACTGCTCAAAAATGCTATTGCTTCGTTAGACGCATGCTCAAAATGCCACGGGCTATCATTACACTTGTTGACACACGTACACGTCGTGTGTACCCTTGACGCCGGGGTGATGCACCGCAGCTCACGCCGAAGGAGACCCGACCGACAGCGCGATATGCAGGACAGTCGACGGGCGCTTTTGAGACCCGAAACCCCGCACGCCCGGGAGGGACCCCGTCAGGGAGTTCGGCGGCTATGGACTGCCCTCATAGTTTCAAATAGCCAGCTATAGACCCGCTATAGCTGTCTGAGCATGTTGCCGCTAAATGATTTCATGTACAATTGGCCGCTATAGCCCAGCTATAGTTGTTTTTAAGTGTTGCCGCTATATGCCATAGTCTGCTATTTAAAACATTGGCTGCCCTAGGTCGATTCTCTCGCCCACAGAGCCTCAGGATTCGCAGCTCTCAAACTTGAGAAACAGCGAAGAACGAGAGAGAAAAACGGTGAAGAGATAAAACGTAGATTGAAAAAGTATTATATTGATTTGTTCGATTGTGTATTGTTCAATCGGCCGTCACCCCCAACATATATAAGAGGTGGCAGGACTTCCCTTACAAGTAAGGATTCATCTAGGCTTTCCTTACATGAAAAATTACATCAATTCGCGTCCTAGAGTCCTAGTTCTATTCGAACTCGGATTCAGTCTGAATCTGGACCAAACTCTTGTTGGGGAACGTAGTAATTTCAAAAAAAATCCTACGCACACGCAAGATCATGGTGATGCATAGCAACGAGAGGGGAGAGTGTTGTCTACGTACCCTCGTAGACCGAAGCGGAAGCGTTGACACAACGTAGAGGAAGTAGTCGTACATCTTCCCGGTTCGACCGATCCAAGCACCGTTACTCCGGCACCTCCGAGTTCTTGACACACGTACAGCTCGATGACGCACCCCGGGCTCCGATCCAGCAGAGCTTCAGGGAAGAGTTCCGTCAGCACGACGGCGTGGTGACGATCTTGATGTTCTACTGTCGCAGGGCTTCGCCTAAGCACCGCTACAATATGACCGAGGTGTAATATCGTGGAGGGGGCACCGCACACGGCTAAGAAACGATCACGAAGATCAACTTGTGTGTCTATGGGGTGCCCCCCTTCCCGTATATAAAGGGGGAGAGGAGGAGGGGGCCGGCCAAGGGGGAGGCGCGCCCTAGGAGGGTGAAACCTACTCCAAGTAGGTTTCCCCCCTCCCTTTCCTATTCCGAGAAGGAGGGGAAGGAAGGAGTGGGAGAGGGGAAGGCAAGGGGGGCGCCCCCCCCCCTTCCTTGTCCTATTCGGACTCAAGGGGAGGGGGCGCGCCTCTTGCCCTGGCCGGCCCCTCTATCTCTCCACTAGGGCCCATCAAGGCCCATTACTTCCCGAGGGGTCCCGGTAACCCTCCGGTACTCCGGTTTTTCTCCGAAAACACCCGGAGCACTTCCGGTGTCCGAATATAGTCATCCAATATATCAATCTTTATGTCTCGACCATTTCGAGACTCCTCGTCATGTCCGTGATTACATCCGGGACTCCGAACAACCTTCGGTACATCAAAATACATAAACTCATAAAGTAACTGTCATCGTAACTTTAAGCGTGCGGACTCTACGGTTCAAGAACAATTTAGACATGACCGAGACACGTCTCCGGTCAATAATCAATAGCGGGACCTGGATTCCCATATTGGTTCCTACATATTCTACGAAGATCTTTATCGGTCAGACCGCATAACAACATACGTTGTTCCCTTTGTCGTCGGTATGTTACTTGCCCGAGATTCGATCGTTGGTATCCAATACCTAGTTCAATCTCGTTACCGGCAAGTCTCTTTACTCGTTCCGTAATACATCATCTCGCAACTAACTCATTAGTTGCAATGCTTGCAAGGCTTAAGTGATGTGCATTACCGAGAGGGCCCAGAGATACCTCTCCGACATTCGAAGTGACAAATCCTAATCTCGAAATACGCCAACCCAACAAGTACCTTTGGAGACACCTGTAGAGCACCTTTATAATCACCCAGTTACGTTGTGACGTTTGGTAGCACACAAAATGTTCCTCCGGTAAACGGGAGTTGCATAATCTCATAGTCATAGGAACATGTATAAGTCATGAAGAAAGCAATAGCAACATACTAAACGATCGGGTGCTAAGCTAACGGAATGGGTCATGTCAATCAGATCATTCAACTAATGATGTGATCTCGTTAATCCAATAACAACTCTTTGTTCATGGTTAGGAAACATAACCATCTTTGATTAACAAGCTAGTCAGGTAGAGGCATACTAGTGACACTCTGTTTGTCTATATATTCACACATGTATTATGTTCCCGGTTAATACAATTCTAGCATGAATAATAAACATTTATCATGATATAAGGAAATAAATAATAACTTTATTATTGCCTCTAGGGCATATTTCCTTCAGTCTCCCACTTGCACTAGAGTCAATAATCTAGATTACATAGTAATGATTCTAACACCCATGGAGTCTTGGTGTTGATCATGTTTTGCTCGTGGAAGAGGCTTAGTCAACGGGTCTGCAACATTCAGATCCGTATGTATCTTGCAAATCTCTATGTCTCCCACCTGGACTAGATCCCGAATGGAATTGAAGCGTCTCTTGATGTGCTTGGTTCTTTTTGTGAAATCTGGATTCCTTCGCTAAGGCAATTGCTCCAGTATTGTCACAAAAGATTTTCATTGGACCCGATGCACTAGGTATGACACCTAGATCGGATATGAACTCCTTCATCCAGACTCCTTCATTGGCTGCTTCCGAAGCAGCTATGTATTCCGCTTCACACGTAGATCCCGCCAGGACGCTTTGCTTTGAACTGCACCAACTGACAGCTCCACCGTTTAATGTAAACACGTATCCGGTTTGCGATTTAGAATCGTCCGGATCAGTGTCAAAGCTTGCATCAACGTAACCATTTATGATGAGCTCTTTGTCACCTCCATATACGAGAAACATATCCTTAGTCCTTTTCAGGTACTTCAGGATGTTCTTGACCGCTGTCCAGTGATCCACTCCTGGATTACTTTGGTACCTCCCTGCTAAACTTATAGCAAGGCACACATCAGGTCTGGTACACAACATTGCATACATGATAGAGCCTATGGCTGAAGCGTAGGGAACATCTTTCATTTTCTCTCTATCTTCTACAGTGGTCGGGCTTTGAGTCTTACTCAACTTCACACCTTGCAATACAGGCAAGAACCCTTTCTTTGCTTGATCCATTTTGAACTTCTTCAAAACTTTGTCAAGGTATGTGCTCCGTGAAAGTCCAATTAAGCGTTTTGATCTATCTCTATAGATCTTAATGCCCAATATGTAAGCAGCTTCACCGAGGTCTTTCATTGAAAAACTTTTATTCAAGTATCCCTTTATGCTATCCAGAAATTCTATATCATTTCCAATCAATAATATGTCATCCACATATAATATTAGAAATGCTACAGAGCTCCCACTCACTTTCTTGTAAATACAGGCTTCTCCAAAAGTCTGTATAAACCCAAATGCTTTGATCACACTATCAAAGCGTTTATTCCAACTCCGAGAGGCTTGCACCAGTCCATAAATGGATCGCTGGAGCTTGCACACTTTGTTAGCTTCCTTTGGATCGATAAAACCTTCTGGTTGCATCATATACAACTCTTCCTCCAGAAATCCATTCAGGAATGCAGTTTTTACATCCATTTGCCAAATTTCATAATCATAAAATGCGGCAATTGCTAACATGATTCAGACAGACTTAAGCATCGCTACGGGTGAGAAGGTCTCATCGTAGTCAATCCCTTGAACTTGTCGAAAACCTTTTGCAACAAGTCGAGCTTTGTAGACAGTAACATTACCGTCAGCGTCAGTCTTCTTCTTGAAGATCCATTTATTCTCAATTGCTTGCCGACCATCGGGCAAGTCAACCAAAGTCCATACTTTGTTCTCATACATGGATCCCATCTCAGATTTCATGGCTTCAAGCCATTTTGCGGAATCTGGGCTCACCATCGCTTCTTCATAGTTCGTAGGTTCATCATGATCTAGTAGCATGACTTCCAGAATAGGATTACCGTACCACTCTGGTGTGGGTCTTACTCTGTTTGACCTACGAGGTTCTGTATTAACTTGATCTGAAGTTCTATGATCATCATCATCAACTTCCTCACTAGTTGGTTTTGACGTCACAGAAACCGGTTCCTATGATGTATTATTTTCCAATAAGGGATTAGGTACAGTTACCTCATCAAGTTCTACTTTCCTCCCACTCACTTCTTTCGAGAGAAACTCCTTCTCTAGAAAGGATCCATTCTTAGCAACGAATGTCTTGCCTTCGGATCTGTGATAGAAGGTGTACCCAACTGTCTTCTTTGGGTATCCTATGAAGACACATTTCTCCGATTTGGGTTCGAGCTTATCAGGTTGAAGCTTTTTCACATAAGCATCGCAGCCCCAAACTTTAAGAAACGACAACTTTGGTTTCTTGCCAAACCATAGTTCATAAGGTGTCGTCTCAACGGATTTTGATGGTGCCCTATTTAATGTGAATGTGGCCGTCTCTAAAGCATAACCCCAAAACGATAGCGGTAAATCAGTAAGAGACATCATAGATTGCACCATATCAAGTAAAGTACGATTACGACGTTCGGACACACCATTACGCTGTGGTGTTCCGGGTGGCGTGAGTTGCGAAACTATTCCGCATTGTTTCAAGTGTAGACCAAACTCGTAACTCAAATATTCTCCTCCACGATCAGATCGTAGAAACTTTATTTTCTTGTTACGATGATTTTCAACTTCACTCTGAAATTCTTTGAACTTTTCAAATGTTTCAGACTTATGCTTCATTAAGTAGATATACCCATATCTGCTTAAATCATCTGTGAAGGTGAGAAAATAACGATATCCGCCAAGAGCCTCAACATTCATTGGACCACATACATCTGTATGTATGATTTCCAACAAATCTGTTGCTCTCTCCATAGTACCGGAGAACAGTGTTTTGGTCATCTTGCCCATGAGGCACGGTTCGCAAGTACCAATGATTCATAATCAAGTGGTTCCAAAAGTCCATCAGTATGGAGTTTCTTCATGCGCTTTACACCGATATGACCTAAACGGCAGTGCCACAAATAAGTTGCACTATCATTATCAACTCTGCATCTTTTGGCTTCAACACTATGAATATGTGTATCACTATTATCGAGATTCATCAAAAAATAGACCACTCTTCAAGGGTGCATGACCATAAAAGATATTACTCATATAAATAGAACAACCATTATTCTCTGATTTAAATGAATAACCGTCTCGCATCAAACAAGATCCAGATATAATGTTCATGCTTAACGCTGGCACCAAATAACAATTATTTAGGTCTAATACTAATCCCGAAGGTAGATGTAGAGGTAGCGTGCCGACCGCGATCACATCAACTTTGGAACCATTTCCCACGCGCATCGTCACCTCGTCCTTTGCTAGTGTTCGCTTAATCCGTAGTCCCTGTTTCGAGTTGCAAATATTAGCAACAGAACCAGTATCAAATACCCAGGTGCTACTGCGAGCTCTAGTAAGGTACACATCAATAACATGTATATCACATATACCTTTGTTCACCTTGCCATCCTTCTTATCCGCCAAATACTTGGGGCAGTTCCGCTTCCAGTGTCCAGTCTGCTTGAAGTAGAAGCACTCAGTTTCAGGCTTAGGTCCAGAATTGGGTTTCTTCTCTTGAGCAGCAACTTGTCTGCTGTTCTTCTTGAAGTTCCCCTTCTTCTTTCCTTTGCCCTTTTTCTTGAAACTAGTGGTCTTGTTGACCATCAACACTTGATGCTCCTTCTTGATTTCTACCTCCGCAGCCTTTAGCATTGCGAAGAGCTCGGGAATCGTCTTATCCATCCCTTGCATATTATAGTTCATCACGAAGCTCTTGTAGCTTGGTGGAAGTGATTGGAGAATTCTATCAATGACGCTATCATCCGGAAGAGTAACTCCCAGTTGAATCAAGTGATTACAATACCCAGACATCTTGAGTATGTGCTCACTGACAGAACTATTCTCCTCCATCTTGCAGCTATAGAACTTATTGGAGACTTCATATCTCTCAATCTGGGCATTCTTCTGGAATATTAACTTCAACTCCTGGAACATCTCATATGCTCCATGGCGTTCAAAACGTCGTTGAAGTCCCGGTTCTAAGCCGTAAAGCATGGCACATTGAACTATCGAGTAGTCATCAGCTTTGCTCTGCCAGACGTTCTTAACGTCGTCAGTTGCATCAGCAGCAGGCCTAGCACCCAGCGGTGCTTCCAGGACGTAATTTTTCTGTGCAGCAATGAGGATAATCCTCAAGTTACGGACCTAGTCCGCGTAGTTGCTACCATCATCTTTCAACTTTGCTTTCTCAAGGAACGCCATTAAAATTCAATGGAACAACAGCACGGGCCATCTATCTACAATCAACATAGACAAGCAAGATACTATCAGGTACTAAGTTCATGATAAATTTAAGTTCAATTAATCATATTACTTAAGAACTCCCACTTAGACATACATCTCTCTAGTCATCTAAGTGATCACGTGATCTAAATCAACTTAAACCATAACCGATCATCATGTGAGATGGAGTAGTTTTTAATGGTGAACATCTTATGTTGATCATATCTACTATATGATTCACGCTCGACCTTTCGGTCTTCGTGTTTCGAGGCCATATCTGCATATGCTAGGCTCGTCAAGTTTAACCTGAGTATTCTGCGTGTGCAAAACTGGCTTGCACCCATTGTAGATGGACGTAGAGCTTATCACACCCGATCATCACATGGTGTCTGGGCACGACGAACTTTGGCAACGGTGCATACTCAGGGAGAACACTTCTTGATAATTTTAGTGAGAGATCATCTTAAAATGCTACCGTCAATCAAAGCAAGATAAGATAAATAAAGGATAAACATCACATGCAATCAATATAAGTGATATGATATGGCCATCATCATCTTGTGCTTGTGATCTCCATCTCCGAAGCACCATCATGATCACCATCGTCACCGGCGCGACACCTTGATCTCCATCGTAGCATCGTTGTCGTTTACGCCATCTATTGCTTCTACGACTATCACTACCGCTTAGTGATAAAGTAAAGCAATTACAGGGCGTTTGCATTTCATACAATAAAGCGACAACCATATGGCTCCTGCCAGTTGCCGATAACTTCGGTTACAAAACATGATCATCTCATACAATAAAATATAGCATCACGTCTTGGCCATATCACATCACAACATGCCCTGCAAAAACAAGTTAGACGTCCTCTACTTTGTTGTTGCAAATTTTACGTGGCTGCTACGGGCTTAAGAAAGAACCAATCTCACCTACGCATCAAAACCACAACGATAGTTTGTCAAGTTGATGTTGTTTTAACCTTCGCAAGGACCGGGCGTAGCCATACTCGGTTCAACTAAAGTTGGAGAAACTAACACCCGCTAGTCACCTGTGTGCAAAGCATGGTGGTAAAACCAGTCTCGCATAAGCATACGCGCAATGTCGGTCCGGGCCGCTTCATCCAACAATACCGCCGAACCAAAGTATGACATGCTGGTAAGCAGTATGACTTATATCGCCCACAACTCACTTGTGTTCTACTCGTGCATATAACATCAAACCATAAAACCTAGGCTCGGATGCCACTGTTAGGGAACGTAGTAATTTCAAAAAAAAATTCCTACGCACACGCAAGATCATGGTGATGCTTAGCAACGAGAGGGGAGAGTGTTGTCTACATACCCTCATAGACCGAAGCGGAAGCGTTGACACAACATAGAGGAAGTAGTTGTATGTCTTCCCGGTTCGACCGATCCAAGCACCGTTACTCCGGCACCTCCGAGTTCTTGACACACTACAGCTCGATGACGCACCCCGGGCTCCGATCCAGCGGAGCTTCAGGGAGGAGTTCCGTCAGCACGACGGCGTGGTGACGATCTCGATGTTCTACCGTCGCAGGGCTTCGCCTAAGCACCGCTACAATATGACCGAGGTGTAATATCGTGGAGGGGGGCACCGCACACGGCTAAGGAACGATCACGAAGATCAACTTGTGTGTCTATGGGGTGCCCCCTGTCGGTGTCAAAACTGGCGGATCTCGGGTAGGGGGTCCCGAACTGTGCGTCTAGGCGGATGGTAACAGGAGACAAGGGATACGATGTTTTACCCAGGTTCGGGCCCTCTCGATGGAGGTAAAACCCTACATCCTGCTTGATTAATATTGATGATATGGGTAGTACAAGAGTGGATCTACCACGAGATCAAGGAGGCTAAACCCTAAAGCTAGCCTATGGTATGATTGTTGTAATGTATGTTGTGTCCTACGGACTAAAGCCCTCCGGTTTATATAGACACCAGAGGAGGCTAGGGTTACACAGAGTCGGTTACAATGGTAGGAGATCTACATATCTGTATTGCCAAGCTTGCCTTCCACGCCAAGGAAAGTCCCATCCGGACACGGGACGGAGTCTTCAATCTTGTATCTTCGTAGTCTTGGAGTCCGGGGGACGATGATAGTCCGGCTGCCTGGACACCCCCTAGTCCAGGACTCCCTCAGTAGCCCCTGAACCAGGCTTCAATGACGATAAGTCCGGCGCGCATAATGTTCGGCATTGCAAGGCGGGTTCCTCCCTTGAATAATCCAGAGAAGATCATGAACACCAGGATAGTGTCCGGCTCTGCAAAACAAATTCCACATTCTACCGTAGAGAGAATAATGCACATAAATCCAATCTGCTGACGTATTTTGCGGCATGACATCACACCGCTACCAGGCCTTTACTTGAATCGTTTTTTATTATACCACCTCAACACGTTTAGCGAAGCGGTTTCCTTGGCACGTCTTGTCGAAGCAGAGATCGTGCTCCCCTTATTCCAGGATTCTCATCAATACGGACGTGGGTAACCCAACCGCGCCATTGATGGTAGCGCTTGGGAGATAAGCGAGTTTTACCAGGCTGGTGGGGAGCGCATAGTTTTCGCCCTGCCTATATAAGGGATAAGGATTCACCTTTTCACCCACGCCTTCTTCCTCCTTTGCTCATCCACCTCCACGCACTCAAGCTCCAACGCCCAAGCTCGCGCATCTCGTTTTAACCTTCCCCGACCATGTCCGGAGGGGGAGGCAAGTGGTTGGCTTCCACCGTCAAGGAGGAGCACATCACCAAGCTGCGCAATGCCGGATACCTTTCCGGCGATATTGCGCACCGGCTGCCCGGCGAGGGGCAGCTCATCCCTACCCCTGGGCCCCATGAGAGGGTCGTCTTCCTTCCCCACTTCCTCCGCGGACTGGGCTTTCCACTGCACCCTTTCGTCCGGGGGCTCATGTTCTATTACCACCTGGATTTCCACGATCCGGCGCTGAACTTCATCCTCAATATCTCGGCGTTTATCGTCGTGTGCGCGGCCTTCCTCTGCATCCAGCCCCACTTCGGCCTATGGCTCAAGACCTTCAACATCAAGCCGAAGGTTGTGAAGGGCACGCAAGCGGAATGCGGAGGCGCCATGTTGGGCAAGTTGCCCAACGTCCTTTGGCTCGAAGGGGCCTTCGTGGACTCCGTTAAGGGGTGGCAATCGGGGTGGTTCTACATCACCGAGCCACGCGAACCCACGTGGGCGGCGGCCCCTGAGTTCAGATCTGGCATCCCCATGCAGCTCACCTCCTGGAAAGAGAAGGGCTTGTTGTGGGGCAATCCGAAGGAGCTGACGGGACTCCGAGCCTATATCCAGAAGCTGGTGAACAATAAGCTCAGGCTCGTTGATGTGGTCCAAGTCATGCTCATCCGCCGGATTCTCCCATGCCAAGAACGGGCATTCAATCTGTGGGAGTTCAATCCGGAACAGCACCAGGCGCTAAGCGGGCTCTTCGACACGACGTACGAAGGCGCCTGGAGGGTGCTGTTTAAGGGTGCCGAAGCCCCCGCATCCGCGACGGAAGATCGCGGATTTCGCTCACAGCATCCAGCTGACGAGGTAAGTGATTCAACCCCTTTATGGGACACTTGTGGTAAACAGATTGATTCTAAGAGGGTTTCAATCTCTCTTTTCCTTTGACAGGAATGGATGGAGAAGGCCGGGCAGCTCATCTGTCCGGCTCCCATGCCAGAAGACCCAGTGAATGCCCGTCTAGCAGGGCTGCTGGTTCCGGCACCGCACGTGGTGCCGGAGAAGAAGGCCAAGAAGGTGGCCACGGGGACTCGAAAGAGTTCCCGTAATCAAGCGTCCGACGACGAGGCGGACTCCTCCCCCGAAGACGAGGAGGAGGAAGAAGACTTTCTCCCGGAGGAGGGAGAGAGGAAGAGGAAGGCTTCCCCAATAGGGGAGGCCGAAGGGTCCAAGAGGGGGAGAACTATTCCCCCAGACAGTTCTGCCAACACCATCGTTGGCGAGGAGGAGTGGCCTTCAAGGGCCAGGCCTCCGGCGAGATCGTAAGTATCCGGATCCCTGATATGCAATTTCTTTCGCGTCACCTAGTGTCCTACTAATGCCGCATTCTGTCCGCAGTCCGGTCGATGATGATCTCCCCGCTTCATCGAGCGGGTCGTTGGCCCCGTCGGATGTGGATTCACTTCCGACTGCCTCTACCCCCCGCGCCGATGAGGACGCCGAGGTGGGATCCCAGAGAGGGACCCATCAGAAGGAGGCTCCGGAGGCGCCGCCAGGTAGCCTCCCGGACTTTGCGCCAGACTCTACATCGGAACCTGCGGCGGTTCCAGAGTCCGGCAGGCGGCCCCTTCGAAAGAAGGGCAAGACTGTGACACCGGCGGCCTCCGTCCAACCGGAGGCGCCGGACAACTTGTTGGAGGCGCTTAAAGGCGCTTCCATCGAGGAAGAACACCGCACTATTATGAGTGTGGTGATTCAGAAGGTTCAGCTCGCCAAGAGCGGGCTGACCGAAGCCTGTAGCAGCCTTCTAACAGGCTTTGAGGTAAGAAGTTATAATTGCGTAATGTAATACCGCATAGACAGTAGCCCCTGATGCTCAGTTCGGTGTTCGGAAAGAAAAGCCGGACTGAGGATCCAAGAAGATATACGAAGGGTTGCTTAAAATATGTCAATATGGGTTTGCAGGCTGCGCTGCTGACCTCTGCCGCACTGACTGTGGAGGTCGGTGCGTTGAAGCAGGATCTCGAGCGGTCCGAGCAAGAGCTCGGCCATGCCAAGAAGCAGCTCGAGGACAAAGAAGGTGAGTAACACCACTTCGAATGGTTACCTTACAGAAAAGGATTTTGGTTGCAATAAAATTAACAAGGATAATATGGGTATTGCAGGGGCCACGAACGAGGTGGCAGCCCTGAAGGAGGTTGTGTCCGCGGCCGAACGCAGTGCGGCCGCGGAACGGGCAGAGCGAGAAAATCAGGAGGCGCAGGTGGCGGAAGTACGGCAAGAGCTCCATGCTCTCATGGAGAAGCATGAGAGCTTGGAGCGTGACTCCAAGACTCGAGAGTCCGAGCTTGCCTCGGCTCTCGAAAGTGCCAAGTCCGCCAAGGCCGAGGCCCGTAAGGCCCTTCAGGAGGTTGAAGATGTAAAGAAGATAGCGGCGGGTAAGGCATTTTTCATGCAAAGCAAGCATGTTAATGTAAACTACCTGACACTTACCCGCATTCGGAGCTCTCCAGGGGCGTTTGCAGATCTGCCGCGTAGTGTGTCCGATGCCGCCGTATTCTATCGTGGCAAGGAGGGGAGCTCGATGGAGAAGGTCTTCTGGTCTTAGTACGCTGAGGCCGGCCATCCGGTGCCCCCAAGCGACCAGCTGAAGCAGCTGGTCGAACTCCACAAGGTAGCTGAGGAGGCCATGAAGGGCCTTATAGTCCGGCTGTGGCCTGGACAGGCCATGCCTGAGAGCTACTTCGGCCTCGTGCGGCGGCTGGTGGATGCGTGCCCCTGGGTGGAGGTCATCAAGCGCTCTGCCTGTATTGAAGGTGCTCGTCGGGCCCTTGCCCGCACAAAGGTGCACTGGGGCAGGCTGGATGCGGAGAAGCTTCTCACTGACCCGCCGCCACCGGGCAAGGAGTATCGTACGCCCGAAATGTATTATAAAACTGTCCTGAAGGGAGCCCGCGATATTGCGGATGAATTCCCCAGAGATGTAATTTTTGAGTAAACTCGCTATGTATTATCCTGTGCGCTGAAAACTTTGTTCATATGCGCATTAAGCAATGCTTGTTTAATTTAAAATATTACCTTCTGTGCGACCGTTTATAAAATCTGAGAGATGGCAAGTCGTTGGCTTCAGCCCCCGAGCTGCGAGTGCTGGGGTGTTCGGGATAAACTTGAGCACTCTTGTTCCCATTTTTTGGTCCATCTAGGGAGGCGCTCAACACAACGAACAAGGCAACCGGACTTATAATGCTTGAACACTCTCACTTAGCCATAGAATTCTATAATTTTAAATTTCGACGAAGCCCCTGGTATTCCGAAGACCGAATCCGGGGCGCTATCCACGCCTTCGTCGGACATTTATCCGGAACTTCGCTCGAAGCGGCGTGAGTC
This sequence comes from Triticum timopheevii, assembly GCA_963921465.1. Lineage (NCBI taxonomy): Eukaryota > Viridiplantae > Streptophyta > Magnoliopsida > Poales > Poaceae > Triticum > Triticum timopheevii. Next base: position 526,511,719 of record OY997268.1, read on the forward strand.
TTTAAGGACTCAAAAGACCTCTCGAACAGCGACCAGTCTCTCGCCTTATCATGCCGGTCAGTTTTAGCTTTCTCCACTGAGGCGCTCGCCCGGCTCAACCGGGGCGCAATCGCAGTGGTTCTCCCAGTGCTACCTTAGCCGACAGAACGGAACGTAAGGCACCAAAACATGGGAGCCGGGCAAACCCAACTATTGACCCAAGACATGATTCGGAGCCGATTCATATAATGCTATAAGTTCGGGGTGCCGCACTTATGAAAGTGTTCGGACTTATCACACCATAATGTGGGGAACATAAGCCCCTGGTGTATTAGACCGTACCAAAATATACGGGTGCAAGATGTCCTGTAATGAACATATATATATATATATAAAGTAATGTAATTGCAGTCGAAAAGTGCTGCATTATTTATTAAAGGAAGTCTGCTATGAGTGCGGACTGATACAAATAGTGCGGTAAGCAAGGGATTTGGACTAATTAAACATGTCCCCCTCCAGGGATGAGCTGCGGACTTGGTGTATATAATCGAATTTAATGCTCGTAATTGAGACCGCCGCAGCCTTCTTTCTTCCCTGGCTGTTGCATCGAGAGTTCGGCAGGTTCACCGCCGGACAGAGCCTCTAGTTAACGGAGTCCTATGTATACAAAGAAGGAAAATAATAATAATAAAGGGTTGCGAGCCCCTGGTGTGGTCGAGCCGCACTCTGGGTCCATTGTGATCGGGCCCCTTCCCCTGCGCCCATGGTATCTCCAGAGCGTAATGATGTACGCGGAGGGTTGTTTTTGCAATCATGCGAGGGCGGGGGTTAGGGCCGCATTGCTACGCGTGCTCTGATCGTGCCAGGTTGTCTTGGTTGGTATTGCTTCGGGCGCGTTTTGCTGTATCCGGCCGTTTAACGTCCGGACTCGAAAATTGCCTTAAAAGGCTGCTCTGTACTTCTGTCGCGAGATCCGCTGTATGTTCCTCCGTTCGGAGGGAGCGTTCCGTATTTCCGTTGACCGTGATGACTCCACGAGGGCCTGGCATCTTGAGCTTGAGGTATGCATAATGCGGCACTGCGTTGAACTTTGCAAACGCGGTTTGTCCGAGCAGAGCGTGATAGCCGCTGCGAAATGGGACTATGTCGAAGACTAACTCTTCACTCCGGAAATTATCCGGGGATCCGAAGACCACTTCCAGTGTGACTGAGCCCGTACAATTGGCTTCCACACCTGGTATGACACCTTTAAAGGTTGTCTTTGTAGGTTTAATCCTTGAGGGGTCTATGCCCATCTTGCGCACTGTATCCTGGTAAAGCAGGTTCAGACTACTACCGCCGTCCATCAGGACTCTCGTGAGGTGAAATCCATCGACGATTGGGTCTAAAACCAATGCGGCGAATCCGCCATGGCGTATGCTGGTCGGATGGTCTCTTCGATCGAAAGTGATCGGGCAAGAGGACCATAGATTGAACTTCGGGGCGACTGGCTCCATCGCATAGACGTCCCTTAGTGAGCGTTTCCTCTCCCTCTTGGGTATATGGGTTGCATAAATCATGTTCACCGTCCGCACTTGTGGGGGGAAACCCTTCTGTCCTCTATTGTTCGGCGGTCGGGTCTCCTCCTCGTCGTCGCTGTTTAGCCCCTTGTCATTGTTTTCGGCAATTAACTTGCCTGCCTGCTTGAACACCCAGCAATCTCTGTTGGTGTGATTGGCTAGCTTTTCGGGGGTGCCATGTATCTGGCATAAGCGGTCGAGTATTCGGTCCAAGTTGGACGGACCCAGAGTGGTTCTTTTGAATGGCTTCTTCCGCTGACCGGGTTTAGAGCCTCGGAATCCGGCGTTGACTGCCGTATCCTCCTTATCGTCGCCGTTAATGCGGCGTTTGTTTTTGTTTCGACGTGACCTGCCGTTGTGGTCCTTAGTATCTGGACTGCCAGAATTTTTATTGAGGTTGTTGCCGCGAGCTAGCCAGCTATCCTCTCCCGCGCAAAAGCGGGTCATTAGTGATGTGAGTGCTGCCATGGATTTCGGCTTTTCCTGTCCCAGGTGCCGGGCTAGCCACTCGTCGCGGATGTTATGTTTGAAGGCTGCGAGGGCCTCTGCATCCGGACAGTCGACGATTTGGTTTTTCTTTGTCAAGAACCGTGTCCAGAATTGTCTGGCCGATTCCTTTGGCTGCTGAATTATGTGGCTTAGGTCATCGGCGTCTGGTGGCCGCACATACGTGCCCTGGAAATTGTCGAGGAATGCGGCTTCCAGGTCTTCCCAACACCCAATTGACTCTGCGGGCAAGCTGTTAAGCCAATGCCGAGCTGGTCCTTTAAGCTTGAGTGGGAGGTACTTGATGGCATGGAGATCATCGCCGTGGGCCATATGGATGTGAAGGAGATAATCTTCAATCCAAACCGCGGGGTCTGTTGTGCCGTCGTAGGATTCGATGTTTACGGGTTTAAACCCTTTAGGGATTTGATGATCCATTACTTCGTCAGTGAAGCATAGAGGGTGTGCGGCGCCTCTATATTGAGCAATATCACGACGCAGCTCGAGAGAGCGTTGTCTGCTGTGTTCGGCCCGGCCGGGGTTATTATATCCGGCGCGACGGTATTCGTCGCGGGTCGTGGGGCGCCCTCGTGATCCGTAGATGGATCTGGATTGACTTTCTTTGTCCTCCAATACGTCTCGCAAGTCCGGCGCGTTCCCTCTTGGCTTCGTACTTTTGGAGCGATGCTGGGGTATGGTCTTTGTGGAGGGTCTGGATGCCTCTCTGTCGCGACCACGGGGTGGTCGGTCGGCCATATCGTGCGCTGGTGATGAAGGTATGTATGCTTCCTCCTCTAATCGGGGGAGCAACTTGCGTCTGGGGTAGCTTTTGGAGGGGCGTTCGAGTTTAAACTCTTCGGCCATGAGGACCTCGGTCCATCGATCGGCCAGCAGGTCCTGATCAGCTTGAAGCTGCTGCTGCTTTTTCTTTAGGCTATTTGCCGTGGCGATAAGCCTGCGTTTAAAACGCTCTTGTTCGACGGGATCCTCGGGCACGACGAATTCGTCGTCGTTGAGGCTTGCCTTGTCTTCGGAGGGAGGTATATAGTTATAATCCTCGACCTCTTCGTCTGCCGCCCTCTCGTGGGGGCTTGCTTCTGCGTCCTCCTGCGCTGAGTCTTGCTGGAGGGGATTATCTTCGGCACTCTCTGGGGTATTATTATCTCTTGTGCCGGAATCTCCTTTCTTGTTGTGGCGGGATTTAGAGCGGCGCCGCTGATGCCGGCGCTTGGGCTGTTTCTTTAAGGAATCTGCCTCCGCTACTTCTTCGCCGTCCCCGTCCTTTGGGGTGTCCACCATGTATATGTCGTATGACGAGGTGGTCTTCCAGTGCCCTGTAGGCGCTGGTTCCAGTTCGTCTCCGGCATCGTCGTCCATATCGTCGATGTCTTCGGAGTCGTAGTCTAGCATGTCGGTAAGATTGTCGACAGTGGCTACAAAGTGGGTGGTGGGTGGGCTCTGAATTTCTTCGTCGTCCGTATCCCAACCATCCTGGCCATAGTCCGGCCAGGACTCTCTCGATAGCGAGAGATGCTTTAGCGAATTTAGGATGTCGCCGAAGGGTGAGTATTGGAAGATGTCCGCGGCGGTGAATTCCATAACCGGCGCCCAATCCGATTCGATTGGTAGGGGCGTGGGAGGTCCGGAGTCCGGCAAGGAGTCCGGCACCTCGGAATCACGAGTTTCGCGAGGGACAAGGTTAGTGTTCGGCTCCATCGTCGTGGAAGTTGAAGCCCCCGAGGTGGTGTCCATCCACCGGTCCTCGATCTGGGCGATCAGCTCCGGACTAAGGGCCGAAGCGGATTCGTGTGCGGCCACCAAGGCACTGTTCGGTGGCAGAGCTAGATCATGCCTATCGCAACAGTGCGGCGCGCTTGGCTTTGGCTCGAGCCCGTCGAGGATCAAGTCCCCGCGGATGTCGGCTGTGAAGTTTAGGCTTCCGAATCTGACCTGATGGCCAGGGGCGTAGCTTTCGATCTGCTCCAAATGGCCAAGTGAATTAGCCCGCAGTGCGAAGCCGCCGAATACGAAGACCTGTCTGGGGAGAAAAGTCTCACCCTGGACGGCGTTGTTGATTGAAGATGCCATCGAGCCTATCGGTGACGACACGGAGGAACTCTCAATGAAAGCACCAATGTCGGTGTCAAAACCGGCGGATCTCGGGTAGGGGGTCCCGAACTGTGCGTCTAGGCGGATGGTAACAGGAGACAAGGGACACGATGTTTTACCCAGGTTCAGGCCCTCTCGATGGAGGTAAAACCCTACGTCCTGCTTGATTAATGTTGATGATATGGGTAGTACAAGAGTGGATCTACCACGAGATCAAGGAGGCTAAACCCTAAAGCTAGCCTATGGTATGATTGTTGTAATGTATGTTGTGTCCTACGGACTAAAGCCCTCCGGTTTATATAGACACCGGAGGAGGCTAGGGTTACACAGAGTCGGTTACAATGGTAGGAGATCTACATATCCGTATTGCCAAGCTTGCCTTCCACGCCAAGGAAAGTCCCATCTGGACATGGGACGGAGTCTTCAATCTTGTATCTTCGTAGTCTTGGAGTCCGGCGGACGATGATAGTCCGGCTGCCCGGACACCCCCTAGTCCAGGACTCCCTCACCCCCCTCCCCGTATATAAAGGGGGAGAGGAGGAGGGGGCTGGCCAAGGGGGAGGCGCGCCCTAGGAGGGGGAAACCTACTCCAAGTAGGTTTCCCCCTCCCTTTCCTATTCCGAGAAGGAGGGGAAGGAAGGAGTGGGAGAGGGGGAAGGCAAGGGGGGCGCCCCCCCCCCTTCCTTGTCCTATTCGGACTCAAGGGGAGGGGGCGCGCCTCTTGCCCTGGCCGGCCCCTCTCTCTCCTCTAGGGCCCATCAAGGCCCATTACTTCCCGGGAGGGTTCCGGTAACCCTCGGTACTCCGGTTTTTCTCCGAAAACACCCGGAACACTTCCGGTGTCCGAATATAGTCATCCAATATATCAATCTTTATGTCTCGACCATTTCGAGACTCCTCGTCATGTCCGTGATCACATCCGGGACTCCGAACAACCTTCGGTACATCAAAATACATAAACTCATAAAGTAACTGTCATCGTAACTTTAAGCGTGCGGACCCTACGGTTCGAGAACAATGTAGACATGACCGAGACACGTCTCCGGTCAATAATCAATAGCGGGACCTGGATGCCCATATTGGTTCCTACATATTCTACGAAGATCTTTATCGGTCAGACTGCATAACAACATACGTTGTTCCCTTTGTCATCGGTATGTTACTTACCCGAGATTCGATCGTTGGTATCCAATACCTAGTTCAATCTCGTTACCGGCAAGTCTCTTTACTCGTTCCGTAATACATCATCTCGCAACTAACTCATTAGTTGCAATGCTTGCAAGGCTTAAGTGATGTGCATTACCGAGAGGGCCCAGAGATACCTCTCTGACATTCGGAGTGACAAATCCTAATCTCGAAATACGCCAACCCAACAAGTACCTTTGGAGACACCTGTAGAGCACCTTTATAATCACCCAGTTACGTTGTGACGTTTGGTAGCGCACAAAGTGTTCCTCCGATAAACGGGAGTTGCATAATCTCATAGTCATAGGAACATGTATAAGTCATGAAGAAAGCAATAGCAACATACTAAACGATCGGGTGCTAAGCTAACGGAATGGGTCATGTCAATCAGATCATTCAACTAATGATGTGATCTCGTTAATCAAATAACAACTCTTTGTTCATGGTTAGGAAACATAACCATCTTTGATTAGCAAGCTAGTCAAGTAGAGGCATACTAGTGACACTCTGTTTGTCTATATATTCACACATGTATTATGTTTCCGGTTAATACAATTCTAGCATGAATAATAAACATTTATCATGATATAAGGAAATAAATAATAACTTTATTATTGCCTCTAGGGCATATTTCCTTCAACTCTATCTTCCTTCTTGCACGGGCCGTCGAGTTTGCATATGAGCTCAGATCAAGACAGCCCAGATATCAAATTTTTGCGCCTTGACGAGACGAACAACTCTCGTGTTGATCACTTCCCCAAACAAGGCCATCTTGAGTACTTTACAAGGTCATCTTTACCTTCAAGTCGAACTCGGTCTTGCCGCTAACTGTACTGTCTCAGTCTCGTAGTGAATTTGCAGGCCGTATACTATCTTAGATGATGACGATTCCAAAACCAAAGTTTACTTCCGTGTTGAACACTTTTCCATCCAAGGTCATCTAGATAACCTTTCGGGTACATCTTCAGCTTCCGGTCGGAGCACTCGGATCTGAATCTCTCCACTGGGTTGTTAGAGTCTTTCACTCGGATCGCCCGACTGGACTTCTTCACTCGAATGTTAGAGTCTTTCACTTGGATCGCCCGACTACACGATTTCACTTGGACAGTAACTTTCACTAGGATCGCAAAATTTTCACTTGGAAGAAAAACTTTCACTTGAATTACTATACTTTCACTCGGATGGCAATCTCTTACTCGATCGGCAAGCTTTCATTCCGATGATAAGATTTTCACTTGGATCACTATATTTTCACTCGGTTGACTAGATTTCCACTCGGACGACAATCTTTTACACGATCGGTAAGTTTTCACTCGGATGGTAAGCTTTGCATTCGGATGGTAAGCTTTTCACTCGGATTTCCCGACTGAAAACATAGCCTCATCTTGATTTGCCTCTCCAAGTCGCATACTATCTCGGATTGAGACGATTTATATATGAAAATCATCGACTCGACGAGAAGAAGCTTTTTCATGTTGAAGGTTTTTCGATTCAAGGCCATCTTGATGGCCAAATGACTCGCGCGACCCATCAGATAGGGTGTCTAGTACCTCGCGTCATATTTTGAGGTTCAATCTGCAGTGTATTGTCTCTAACTTTTGCATACGAATTCGGATTGAGATGACTTATATATGAAAATCGATCACCTCGACTTGACGAAGACAATGTAGAGTGCTCCTTCATCCGAGGTCATCTTGAAGGCGTAACCGGCCGAAAAGCACTCGGAACACTAATTCTGCCACTCGGAGTACAGTTTCGGCCCTAAGATGGGGTCGGACGATGATAACCTAAACATCATAGTTGTTCCACTCGGCGACGTGAAACTTTTCATGCTGAAAACCCTTTCACTCGAGGCCATCTCATTTTCTTTTTATGCCGTACCAAAATCTGATGTCAACAACAGTCAACTCAAATCTGATTTGTCATGTTATAATATGTTATAATGGCATAAATACCTATGGACCAACATGTCAGCTCTTCCTTTGTCTCGCTACAATAAAGTGTGGGCCCTACTTGATCCCAACAGTGTCCTTATTTTCCTGTAAAATTGTTCGCTTGCTAACTCCTGACAAGTGGAGCTCAGACTTATCATTGTGAGATAGAGAGAACTCACATGTGGGTCTAGGTTTTTTTTTCATATAACATGGTCAATGGGCTTGACCTAAGAATAACGATGTCTAATGGCAATCTTTTAGCAAACATCTAACGGAACGATGACATTTTAGAGATATCTAATGGCAGTTTTTAGCAAGCATCTTAAAGAACGGTGGCATTTTTTAGCAGTTATAATTTCTAATAGAAAAACTGAGTGGTAAGACACAACTAGTGGCATAAATGATAAAATGCCATATATACATAAAAATGGCTAAACTAGGGGTGTTGCCCTTTTTAGGAATTTTTTATGGTCCGTTCAACACCTGTTCATTACCTACCACATGTCAATTGCTCGAATTTTTTTCCTAAAAAGGGCAACACCTGTTCAACACCCCGCCATTTTGGGCCTTTTCAGGTGATCGAACGTGTAGGTGTCGTGGTGTATCACTTGTAGCTAGCAGAGACTAATGCCATGAATCCAGCCAATCTTTTATGGTCCACTCTATCGTCGTGTCATTCCTCGGCTAAATTAGATGGTTCATACCTTGCTCACTAATGTTGACATGTTTCACATTCCTGTGGAGGTCAACCCAGAAGACCTCCGTTGTTGATTTCTAGCGGCGGATCCTATTTGGCGCCTAGGTCGGTGGATAGCCACCAATCGCGTACCCTCGCGCCGCGTCCTCTTTGTCTGGGCCAGCCCACTTTATTCATTGTGTGTAGACTATTTCGGGAGACTCCCCTTCCTGTTTTGGGAAGGTTCTTCCCAGCCCGGGGTTTTCTTTTTTCTATGTGTTTTCCCCTTTTATTTTTTTCTTCTGGTTTTCATTTGTGGTTTTTTATTTTATTATATTATATAGTCTTCTCAAATAGGGGAACAAGTTTTAAATTAGTAAATATTTTCTGAAATTTGTTTTTTTATTTCACATTTTTAAAAATTGGTACATTTTTTGTTACATTTTCAAATTTGTGATATTTTTTGAAATTTCGCTTTTTTAAATTTTCAAACTTTTTCAATTTCGTGAATATGTTTTGAAATATGAGAACAATTTTCACACTTTGTGTTTTTTTGGAATTTCGAACATTTTTCAAATTCATGAACATTTATTATTATTATTTCGAAATTATAAATATTTTTTAACGATGCAAAAAACCCAAAGAAAGAAAAGAAAAAACCGAAAAAGAGGGGGCGCCCCATATTTACCTCATTTTCAAAGAAATTGAGCCGGTTCATGTGAGAAGTGGGGTGAAAACCCCCATTTATATGGGAAGCTGAATCGAAAATCTTGATTGAGTTTATGAGGAAAACCGGATAAAAAAACCCTACAGCCCTAGTGGCATAACATCCTTGTGAAGCAAAAACAGTTGGTACCGTCGTCCGAGCTCATGCGGGCGACAAGGGCGAGCAACAACCAAGTTGAAGAGATCACTGACTGAAAGTCCCCGATCTCGTGCGACCGCTTCATATACATGTACACATATGTTAGCTTTGTTTGCGCTTCATACTAGTACAATAATTTGCAGTTTAAACCCACGCCATGATTTCGTGAACACATAGTCGAATGTTCTTATGTGTAGGAATGAATCACTGTGTAACTATTCAGGTGTATGGGGGTGGCTCAGCCTCTCAAAGATACAAGCCTTTAACAAAAGTGTCAGGATGGAACATTCCGTAGTTTCAAGTGCATGGGGGTGGCTCAGCTTCTCGAATGTACTGGCCTTGAAAAAGGTATCATATTTGAGACTGAGGTACTATATACCCTATAAAAGGTATGTGTGCATATGTTTGTAGGTGCGAGTGTATGTGTTTATCCAAACCGTTTGTGCATGTTCCGTGTTTTTAATATAATAAGAAAAAAAAAGACCAGGAGGGTCGGGCAGTGATGACACACGGGACGTCGTCTTCCTCGGTGGGCTGAGCTGGGCTGGGTGGACTGGTTGTGTGCTGTTCCTTGCAGGCCTCGTGGCAACAGAGCCGCAGCCGGGGCCGGGCCGCCGGGGCAGCAGCTCCGTGGAGGCGGTGAATCGGAGGAGAGCGAACAATTTCAGAATTCAGATATGCGTGGGCGCGGGCCGCGTCGAGATCTCCAAGACGCGATCGATCTTGCGTGTCGCTGGTTCATGATTGGCTTGGCTCGCTGGCTGTAATGACGCGGTGCGGTAGCAATTAATTCAGGCAATCGCCATCCATCAGGATCGTGATCGTGACATTGAGAGGGGAGGCACTAATCCCAGATGACGACTGTTCTTGATTTTTTTTTCGGCACCAACTACAATGAAACATGTGGTAAGCAATCCAAACAATTTAAAAAAAAAAACTACAACCGTCATGACTCAGCACCAATACATTCTACCACAGTACATTTTTGTTTTGTTTTGAGTTGGACACATTCTACTACCAGTACGTACAGTACTGTACATATCGCGTGCTAGCTATCGCGCGTGCAAAAATGCACACTCAACCTGACAGAGATATCCGTCGAGCAAAGATAGGAAGAGATGATGAGATCGATGATTGATGATAGATTGATAGATAGATATGGATGACGATGCTTATGCCGTGACGTTAAGATGATGCGTTAAGTGGGGAGAAGATGTTTTTTTTTTAGCTGAAGTGGGGAGAAGATGTTGGTTGGATGAAGAGAGCAAAGCAAAGCAAAGGCGTCCGTCACGCGTGGCGTGCCAGCGCCAGTGCCAGCTGAGCGGCGGCAGCGGGCAGCCCGGCGCCCCGTCGCGTCGGCTCGGGTCAAGCAATAAATAAAACGCGAGCTGGCTGGCGTCGCGAGCCCGACCTGCCCGCCCCGCCCCCGCCCCGGAGTAGCGGCAGTAGAAACCGCCCGCCCGCCATTCCCATCCCTCCCTCCCTCAATTCTCATCTCCCCTGCTGCGGCGAGCCGCTCAGCCGCCCCGCCCCGCCCCGCCCCCAAAACCCTAGCCCCGCCCGCCGATACCCCGCCACCGCGCTCTGCCCGGCCGCCTCCGCAATCAATCCCCCCACCCACCCACCCACCACGCCGCGGCAGTCCCCGCGGCGCGCTCCTCCATGGACGGGTCCAAGGGCCCGAGCGACGGGGACGCGGCGGAGGACGCGGGGGACGGGAACAAGGACAAGGCGCCCGGCGGGCACGAAGCCGGCGCCAGTGGCTCCTCCGATGCCGTTCTCGCCGCCGGGTCGTTCAGGATCACCGCCAGCGACGGCAGGGCGCCCTGGGCGCCGCCGGGGGCCAAGCCCAAGGTGGTCTACCACGATCCCAGCATCCCGCGGCCGCAGGACGTGTACCTCATCAGGGTCAACAACTGCAACTCGCCCTTCGATCACGTCTGGCTGGAGCGCAGCGAGGACGGCACCCGCCCTATCCACCCCTTGGTCAGTGCCTCTTTCCCTACTGTACTTCTCTCTTCCCTTTTCCGTCGTTGGTACTAGGAACTTTTGGATCGAAACGCGACATGCGAATGTGCTAAAAGAGCTCTGTATCTGCTCAGATTTGTTTACTAGTAGTAGTCAGTTCACTGCGTCATCAGTAATTACTAGAACCACATACATGTATAAGAAAATCTGTACCAAATGAAATGTTAGTGGCCCTTTCTTTGATCACCTGTTGCCTGCACTTTCGAAGCTATCCATGAGCAAAAAATAGTTTGATCTCGTTTCTTTCTATTTCGGGGGATCCATGACATGTTTACACGGAATCCAGAAGATGGGGTCATGGTACTAGCATGTCTCTTTATTCTGGAGAAAAGTGTAGGATGACGCTTGCAGTCAGAAGAGTGGAAATGCATACGTTTGTTGATTCTTTTTGCTGGACAGTTGATTTTCTGAGCTCGAAAAGGATAAAAGAAAAGTAACCATCTAGCGTGTTGACTAAAGGACTAGATGAGTTTGTTACAAGAGATCTAGTATGGATGTTGATATTTGAAAAGGAAAGGCTAAATCTCCTCACTGCAGAGCAACCTGTACCACATAAAAGTAGTATGGTGTTCTGCTTTTCAATTGTTCTAAGTTGTGCAGCAATTGTCTTGTGTGCATGTGCATGTACTAAAATTGATGTAAATATACTTTATCTCATTGCAGGAAAAACTACCTGTGGAACAGTTTATTGACAGAAATGTTCCTGAAAGTGAACCAGTAAGGCCAGCTGATGTAGACGATACCCCGTTTACGCTAGTAGAAGACCTCAAAGGATTGACAGAGTTAGTTAACAAGTTGAAGGATGTAAATGAATTTGCTGTAAGCACTTGTAATCAAGTTTTCCTTATATTTCAAATTAATCTGTATCAGACTTGTTTGCTGCCTATGCTGTATTATATTCCAACTTTCCAAGTACCTTGTGCATTTTTCTTGGATTCTTTTTAAATGCTTCAGTTGACATTGTTCCTGCTATTAATTGTAAATTATGCACATAACTTTTGTGCACATAAGTCATGCAGTAATTTTGTCAACAAAATAATCCAAGTGAAACATGGCTGAGTTATTGTCATATGGTAGCTGTTATGGGCCCTAATTATGTTTTTAAACTACTGGTAAAAGTCTTAGACTGTGCTACTTTAGAACTTTTTGACAAAATCACTTATCATAGCTCCATAGGTGTTTCCGTCTTACCTGCTGTCATCAAACTCCAGCCACAAATCCAGTGAATTATGTTCGTTATAAATCATATTACACAATGTGAGCTTATATCCGCTGTCCTTTACTTTTGAATTCGTTGTAATTGATGCATTATATTTTTTTTCTGTATGATCGGTAGTTGCTTCTATTTTTTCCTTTCCCCTGCCTTGTCTGTCTTCCTGCTATGAATTACAGACCATAGACATAAGCAAGATCATGTTCCATGTTTTGCTTATTTTGTCTTCTCATAAAAGAACCCATTTGTGCCTTTCTCTGTTTGGGTCATCTGGCATGGAATAGCTCGGTGACTGCTAGCAATGTAATCTTTGCTTTATTTCTGTGCTGTTCTCAGGTCGATTTGGAGCACAATCAATATAGGTCATTTCAGGGTTTGACCTGCTTGATGCAGATTTCAACAAGAACAGAGGACTTCATTATCGACACCCTTAAGCTACGCATATACATCGGTTCCTACTTGAAAGAACTTTTCAAAGATCCAACCAAGAAAAAGGTTTTTCTTAACCATCAAATTGTGCCGGTCTTTGTGCACTTTAAATCCTTTTCCTCACTTGTTCTTGGGGAAATAGGTAATGCATGGGGCCGATCGTGATATAATGTGGCTCCAGCGGGACTTCCGAGTATATGTGTGCAATCTTTTTGACACAGGACAGGTACTGTTGAAAATAGCCTATATCATAATTCTTGATTGTGACTCTCTGTTTGTGTTTTTCTGCATTCTCCTTTGAAACCTACCTTTTTCTTTGCCATGTTAAACTTAAGTTTGACTTTCCTGTCTAACACCAACCAGGCTTCAAGGGTTTTACAGATGGAACGGAACAGCCTAGAACACCTATTACATCATTTCTGTGGAGTCACAGCGAATAAAATGTACATCTCATTTGCCCATAATTTTTAGATATACTCATGCTGACCTTTCTAATTATCTACCATGAGATTTGTTTCTCACCAAAGTCAGCATTTTCTTGTAGATATCAAAATGCAGATTGGAGGTCAAGGCCACTCTCTGATGAAATGATCAAGTATTGTGCATATAAACCATATATTCCATTCTTTAGTTTAGTCATTGTTCTTACCCCCGCTGCTATTTCTGTCAACTTATCCATTTGAGATTACCCCTATGCAGGTATGCGAGAGAAGATACACATTATCTGTTATATATATATGACTTGATGAGACTTAGACTACAAAGGGAGTCCACATGTGAAAACGATCTTCTTTTAGAGGTTAAGCTTATGTTCTACTGTCTTCCTTTTGGTTTTGATTGGTATGATGAATTCATATGAATGAGCACTGTTGATGTTGTCTCCTTCCCTGAATGAACCCTTGATTTAGAACTACATGACACATCTTAAAATTGGCCTGTTGTCATATGTGGTGTCCTTTCCTGTTCACATAAATCTGCAATCTGGGTGTTACTGATGGTTCCTCAACCAACTTATAGCCACTTTTGACTGAAAAGTGTATCGGAACAGGCATTCTGATCTGTCTTTTTTGTTAGCTGCAGGTTCAAAAGCGCAGTAATGATATTTGCTTACAGTTGTATGAAAAGGAGCTGCTGACAGATAAATCTTACCTCCACATATACGGGTCTGTATGCTGTTACTTCAATTACTACTCTTGGTTTATCTTTAAGGGAAAACTTTTTTTACACTGAAAATAATGTGTGTGCTTATCCCATTAACTCGAGTGTGTCATTACAGGTTGCAGGAACATGAATTGGCCGCAGCTCAGCTGGCTGTTGTTTCTGTAAGAAATTACTCTCTTCATTTTGGATTGCTCATGATTATTCTATCTTCAATAAACCTGGCATAGTAACATATGATGTGGCACTTTTTCTATAAATGGTTTTATAGCTTTCTGGTCCCAAATCATGCTGTCGATTTACTTTGGCGTTATTTCATTACCTATGTTTTTAAGGCGTCCGTAAGGCGACGCCTAGGCGACGCCTAGGCGTCGAGGCGCCCCCCCAGCGCTTTGCGCTTTAGGCGCCTAGGCGTCCGCTTTAGGCGCCTAGGCGTCGCCTAGGCGTCGAAGCGCCCCCCCAGCGCCTTAAAGCAAAGTGTCGCCTTAAAAACATAGTTCATTACTTTCGATTATTTTGACTCTGAAAAGCATAATATAGTATATCCATGGAGTATAATAGGTTTTTTGTGTTCTACCGAGAGAGAGTTATTCAATTGCATGACCATTTTTTTTTCATTCTCAGGCTCTACATCAGTGGAGAGATTATATAGCTCGTGAACAAGATGAGAGCACTGGTTATGTATTGCCAAACAAGGCTTTGATTGAGATAGGTATTACTGATTTTGTTGGATTGCTATGCTGCAAAACTTGATGTGTTGTTTTGGCTGACTCTCCTTTTGAATTCAAAAGCAAAGAAGATGCCTACAACCACTGCAGATTTGCGAAGAATCGTGAAAACAAAATATCCATGTGTTGAAGATAATTTTGACCTAATCTTGGACATTGTATGGAATGCAACTGAAAATTCTGGTGCCTTTGAAGCAATAGCTGAGCAACTAAAGAAAGTACGACTTGGTGAGGTCAGTTTGAGTGAACTTTGTGGATTTTCTTTTTTCATTTATGTGTTAAGACTGATGATGAGTTTAGCACTGGTGCTTCAGGACTTACTTTGAAACTATATGTGATCTTATGCAGTTAGACTTGAAAAGTATACTGGACACTGGTGAAGTTATCGAAATGGCTCCTTTGGATGCTGATAATGTTGGGATCAGTTTTGATCGAGCTGATCAATATTCTTTAGCTCCTTCATCAACTGCAAATATCAGGGTTACTTCTAACAGTAGGGATAGTTTTATGACTGATGCAACTTTGACTGGTAGCATCTGGCTACACGACAAGACCTCAACCATACCATCATCTGAAAATAAGATGTCTTGGAGCTTATCAGGCCTGACTAGACAATCAAACAAGGAATTGATGAGCAATAATAAGCAGGTGAGACATACTCGTAGTATGTGCAGTCATTGTATTTTTTCGGGGGTATTTATATAGGTGCATTGAGCAGGAGACACAGGCTCCTGTTCAAGAACTGAAGAGACCTATGCCTTTTGGAGCTCTGGTAGGCAATTCAACATCTGGAAGACAGACAGATTACTTTGGAGGATTTTCAAATGAGCAGGTACGTGCTCAGAAGTTAGAACAGTATTTTCTTTTGAAATGTTCATTTAAAATACTTAATATCTGGTTATAGATGTATTGTTTTCTTTTGCACTGCTGTGACGAATTACATATAGTACCATATTTGCTTATTTTTCTGCCTGTAGTTTTTGTTGATTAGTACAGTACTACAGTACTACTTATATTTTTCAAAATAGTATTCACGGAGTATTCTGGAGAGAGAAAACATATGCCTGCGGAACAATTTCATGTTTCCTTTCATTTTTGCTCAACTCATCGAATTTCTTAATATGCTCGATTCACCATTCCTTTCATTGATTTCTTATTATAAGTATCACAAATTTATATTTTTCATCTGTGCTTCGCTGCAAGTATTTTTATCTTCCCCTGCAAGTAACTCGGTTTAAGTTGTGGCATCGCAGGCTAAAAGCGACGTTGATCAGATTCAGTCTTCAGCTTATTACTACCCCCAGTTCGCAGACTACAGCAGTTTAGGTGGATGGAGCCATCATGAACCCGAAGGCACACAGGCCGCTGGGTTCATGTCCGGTTGCTATTACGGGCACGGCTATCAATCGGTAAACCAAAGCAGTACAGGAACAGGTCAGCCCGCCGCTAGAAATAATGGAGGGGGTAGAAATAATGGAGGGGGTTTCCAGGACTTGAAGAAGCAACAACAACCTCCCCCTCATTCGGGGAACTGAAGTGGTACTGCTCTGCCTATAACAAACTGTGGCGCGACAGCCCCTGTGATCCATCCATCCTGTTGTGCAGAAAAAATAGTTATAGAGAAAGAGAGTAGGAAACTGATGTGTTTTTACCCGTGCCCTCTCGCATGAGTGGCTAGGCGCTGGACATAGCATTTGTTTCGTTGACAGTAGATGGAGGACATGTGTGCTGTCATGTGGTGAACTGGATGTGTGTATGTAACAAGTGACAAAACATGGCGTGTTGTTGTGCAATGGTGGATGCTGGAATTGCACAGGTGGTATACTGTAAAACTGGTGGTATAGATAGCAAAGACTTGAAGACAAAAACATTGCTTTTTCTTTTGTGTTCCTTTTTTATTTATCATGCCTTGCAAAGGAGAAGTAATAACGACGTCGTCTTTCCGGCGCGTAGAATATGTACTAGAGGTAGTTGTTTTCATTCTGGCAGGAGCTCCTCGTGCCTCAAATACAGAAATGCGCGTAGCATGCCTGTCAGAGAGTGGACCAAAGCTAGCTTAGTGGCAGCTTAAGCTCTCCGGGTCAAATCGCGCCACTGGCTGGCCGATTCTACGGGAAGCAGAGATCGTGTTGGCTACTAGCACCAGGGGGTGGTGCGTATATTCTTTCCTATAGCAACGCCCGTTCCAACAAGGCGCTATAAAATACTACTCCTACTCGTCTTTGGCTCAAGATCAACAGATACTGTCCGGAAAAACAATCGCACTCGTACATAAGCCAAACTTTGTGGCAGCCGTGTAAAGCTACCATCTGTGTGACAGCCACTTTTTAGCAGCCTGCCGTGCACAATCAACTTCCTCACCATCTCCTGTGGTTCGTCACAGCTGTGCAGTAGAAACATACAGGGCGTGTTTGGTTGCCGTCGGCTACACTATCTGCGTTGCATATCCTTCTCTTTTCAGCCTGGCTCTGGAAAAACAGTCTCATATGCGACATCTACAAGTTGTTTGGTTGTCTGCATATGGACTTCCTGTATTAGGGGATCAACTTTGACACGTTGTTTGGTTGTCTGCATACGGACTTTCTGTATTAAGGGATCAACTTTGTCACGTTGTTTGGTTGCCTGCATTGTCTCCGCGCATACCACTACATGTTGTTTGGTTGCCCGCATTGGGGTATGATTAAGACCTAGCACTTACACTTAGCAGGCATGATTAAGAGCTAGCAGAGGAAAGGAGAGAGGAAATGCAGTGTGCGGCGGACCATGGCGACTGCGGTGGATAGTGGCCATGGCGCCGTGTCCGACATGACGAGCATGGAGTCGTGGGCGAGCGACCCCGTCGGCGGCACAGCGAGCGACACCATCGGCGAACTAGTTGCGGTGCTCGCGCAAAATCAGTGGACAGAGAAGGAGAATGCAGTGCTCGCGCCATGGTATCATCCGTGCAGTAGGACAAGAGAGGAGGCCAAGATGATCGACGCCGGAAACGACTCTAGTGTAGTGGGACGAGAGAGGAGGCCGAGAGGAGGCCAAGATGATCGACCCCATCGGCGGCGTGGCGAACTGCAGTGTGAACGCGCCATTGCAGCGTCAATGCAGAAGGAGGACGACAGAGAGTAGGCCGAGATGAGCGACGCCAAAAACGACTCTAGTGTAGTAGGACGCGGGCAAGGATATCAAGGGGAAGGGCGTCGGCGTCGAGAGGGACGAATAGGAGGGCTCTGAGCAGAGGACAGAGGAGCTTGACATGGCGGCTTGAGTGCACTTACGCTGCTGTTCAAGGAGAGATGAAGCTACGATCGTCAAAACCAAAAACCTACAATACGAATGTTGTGCGGAACTCCGAGATTAGGCTTTGGGTCAAAGGAAATTTCAAACGATCGATCGTGCGCGACGAATCTGACAAATTCGTCCAGAATAGCTCCAAACGGAACACACAATAAAGAACTTCCGGCCAATGAAACTACAAACCGATCGCCTCGCCTGAATGAAACCGTCGCATCGAGGTGCATCTTTTCCGTGTAGAGCTTACCTCGAATCGAAGCACCGTTGTGTAGATCAGAGGGACAAGGAAGAGATGAGATTAGGAGGTTGCGAAAGACCTCACGTAATAACCTCACATCCCTCCTGTCCCCACTCGTGCAAGGACCCGCTCACTTGCGCTCGCCTCGGCCTGGCTTGGAAGAAACTGCCGACCTAAGCATTTCCAGCGAGTTAGGCCCAGAGGTGCTTTATGTTCCGTGCTATGCAGGCCCCACAGTGTATGCAGCCAACCAAACAACCTGTTTCTTTCCCGCGCGAGCCTGGTTGGGCCTCATGCAGGCAACCAAACACGCCCATAACAAAAACATATTCACACACAAGATGATATGTCGGCTTAGTCTCTCGAAGGTGCTCATAGAGGGGGTGCATGTGTACGTTTATAGGGATAACTGTATGCACGTATGTATGCGTGTTTATGTCTGTACTGTGTTTGGAAAAAAAACATACAGCAAAGACGCGCAATTTCACCAACCCTGGATCGCAATATACATCCTGGCAGAGAGCTTCTCCAGATTCGCCTCCTCCTCACTGTCAACTGTTGCGTCAAAAAGAAAAAAGCTGTCAAGTGTAAATTTGGGCTCGTCTGGCTGCAATTTGCATCCCCTTCGGTTTCACGTTCGCTGCAGTAAATTCTCAAAAAAATTAAAAAATTCGCTGCAGTATATACAAAGCAGACGGCACACCACACTCAACGCCGCCACCAACCCCCCGTGCTCTGACATCTCCTCCCCCCCTCTGTATAGATCTCTCCTCCCCTTTCGGCACCAACCCACCCAAAACCCTCTCCCCCCTTCCTCCCCACCATGGCCGCCGCCGCCGCCACCTCCAACTCCATGCTCCTCCACCGCCCCAGCCCCAGGGCGGCCCCCTCCGCCCGCGTCCCGGCGCGCGCTGCCAGGATCCGCTGCCAGGCCGTCGCGGCGCCCTCCGCCCCCTCCCCCCTCGCCGCCGCGGGCCAGCGCGGCGTCTACAACTTCGCGGCGGGCCCGGCCACGCTCCCGCTCTCCGTCCTGCAGAAGGCGCAGGCGGAGCTCGTCGACTACCGCGGCTCCGGCATGAGCATCATGGAGATGAGCCACCGGGGCAAGGAGTTCGACTCCGCCATCAAGAAGGCCGAGGCCGACCTGCGCGCGCTCCTCGCCGTCCCCGACACCCACGAGGTGCTCTTCCTGCAGGGCGGCGCCACCACCCAGTTCGCCGCCGCGCCGCTCAACCTCTGCGCCTCCCCCGCGGACCCCGCCGACTTCGTCGTCTCCGGCTCCTGGAGCGACAAGGCCTTCAAGGAGGCCAAGAAGTACTCAGCGGCCTCCGTCGCCTGGTCCGGCAAGGCCGCCAAGTACACCTCCCTCCCGGCGGACTTCGGGGCCTTCGCGCAGAACCCCGAGGCGCGCTTCCTCCACATCTGCTCCAACGAGACCATCCACGGCGTCGAGTTCAAGGACTACCCGGAGCCGAAGAACGAGGCGGGCCTCCTCGTCGCCGACATGTCCTCCAACTTCTGCTCCAAGCCCGTCGACGTCTCCCGGTTCGGCCTCATCTACGCCGGCGCGCAGAAGAACGTCGGCCCGTCCGGCGTCACCATCGCCATCGTGCGCAAGGACCTCGTCGGCAGCGCGCAGCCCATCACGCCGGTGATGCTCGACTACAAGACGCACGCCGACAACGCCTCGCTCTACAACACCCCGCCCTGCTTCGCCATCTACATCTGCGGGCTGGTGTTCGAGGACCTGCTCGCGCAGGGCGGCCTCGCCGAGGTGGAGAAGAAGAACCAGCACAAGGCCGGCATCCTGTACGACACCATCGACGCCAGCGGCGGCTACTTCATCTGCCCCGTGGACAAGCCGGTGCGGTCGCTCATGAACGTGCCCTTCACGCTGGCCAAGGGGGCCGACTTCGAGAAGCAGTTCATCGCCGAGGCGGCCAAGGAGGGCATGCTGCAGCTCAAGGGGCACAGGTCGGTCGGCGGCGTGCGCGCCTCCATCTACAACGCCATGCCGCTCTCCGGCGTGGAGAAGCTCGTCGCATTCATGAAGGACTTCCAAGCGAGGAACCCTTGATCGGCCGGTCGTCGCCATGATCCTTCCTCTGGTATTGCTCGCTCTGGTAGGATGGATGGCTTGTTGTTGGTCAGTAACATAAGTAGGCTCTGTGCAAGAGCTGCGTCGTCGCCCATTTGCGGTTTCCGATCGATTCATCCATAGTATTAGTATCATAGTATGGGAGTAACTACTATTTTGCAATGCCGCTGCATTTTTCCCGTGTTTACGGGATCTCATTTCCATTGCTCACTTTTGAGGTTGGAACATGTTGTATTGGGGAATAAAGGTTGATTGATGGTCAGTTGTCTTTATATTACCTTATTCTTATGTACGGTTGAGAGTTCATGTTACATATACCCACTCAAGGTTTGGTTTGCTTTTGTGACATCTAAACAAGCAAGTTTGGCAATCATTATGTCCTAGAGGCAGAATTCTTGTTCTCGGCATTTTCGTAGATTTTTCCGGTGCATGATTCTGTTGTATTAGTATGGCAACTATCTTGCAATGCCGGCGTTTACGGGATCTCTTTTCCATTGCTCGCTTTTGAGATTGGAACATGTTGTATTGGGGAATAAAGGTTGATTGATGTCTTCAGATTACCTGATTTTTATGTATGGTTGAGAGTTTATATGCTAGAGAGACCAACTCAAGGTTTGGTTGCTTTTTTTATCGCCAAACAAGCAAGTTTGGCGATCATTGTATTCTAGAGGCACTTGTTGGTCTTGTGATCTTGGTAGATTTTTCAGGGTGCAGAATTCTGTGGAAGATTGGGTGCACTCTTTATGTGTCCATTTATGTGATTTTTCAGACAGGCAGACAGGTCCATTATGTTGAGGACCAAGCACAGACCACACTGAATCATTTCATTACATATTTTTGGGATTTGGAGGTTGGTGAGCAGTAAGCTCCCGAGAGTTTGGTGATGAACTGGTATATTTGCTGGTTCAGTGTCCCTGTCGTCTGTCTTGACTCGTCGCCGAGCCGATACGACGAGGCACCAAAATACAGATGCGGGGATGTGACGGCGGTTTGGTGCCGGCCAAGGACCGGAATCACCAGCAGTTCTGAGCTTCCAAATCGCACTTTGTTTGATGGTGTCGGCTTTTGATTTGGGTTCCTGCTGTGAAGCTGTGAGTCGTTTGATCACTCCATGTGGGTTTTCTTTTCACTCGATCCCATGATACTTCTGGTACTCCGTAGTATAATCTTCAGAGGCGTGAAGAGCCTGAATTAGTGCATCCTTTGATTCCACCTGGTTTAGCAGTGTTCTCCTTGTGTGGGTAAGAAAACAACAATAGTGGCCAAGATTTATGTACTTCCGTTTACTTTACCAAAAACCTTCCCCGATTGACAGAACATCCCGCTAGGCCGCTACTGACAGTTGAAGAAGCTACCATATGTCATATACTACTCTGCATTAAAAAAAAAAAGCTTTCTAGGGTATTCTTTGTACTAATTCGGAAAGAAGAGATTCATCACGGTAACTGTCACTGAAAAGCATGGAATGCAAAGAAAATCTCTGCGTAATAATAAGATATTAATCGCTATATTTGCTCCCCAAGCTGCATAAATGATCTATTATACAGTATCTTATAGGTCACTAGCATTTCTGCGCACACAGCCACTGTGGGCAGAGCACATCACAGTGCAAAAGGCCAAGGGGT
Source organism: Triticum timopheevii (assembly GCA_963921465.1). Lineage (NCBI taxonomy): Eukaryota > Viridiplantae > Streptophyta > Magnoliopsida > Poales > Poaceae > Triticum > Triticum timopheevii. Next base: position 526,533,314 of record OY997268.1, read on the forward strand.
GGTTCAATTTCATAATCTCATACTCGTTTGACGATTATCTCATCCTTTGGAATCTTGATTACACTGTTGCTTCAATCCTTCCTGCGGAGGAAGGATACCAACAACACGGGCGATGTGAATCTTCTTTCTGATGTATTCCTCGTAGTACTTCGGCTTGTTAATCTGAAAAGAGAAGAAAAATAAATTTCACATGCTAAATCATCATCTTTCAAAAACATGCATAATCAAGGCAGAGGTGTTTTCTTTCATATATTACAGTACCCGCTTTCTAATTCCCTCTGCAATCAACGCCTTAGCTCCATCCTCTTTAACCTGAAGGCAAGCAGACTACATCATACATACAAGAACATATTCCACTTGCATGCCACATACAAAAGACGCTACTACTTACTTCCAGGGTAACGTCTGCCGTGCAGGCACGGTACTGAAGGAAGGAAGATGATAAGAAATTAGCATACATGCATACACAAAGGGAATAATATTAAGTCGACAAAGTGCAGATTATCCGTAAACCTAAAGAGCCTACCTCCGATTTCATTCTCCCCATGATGTAGTCATCCTCCAGTGCAACTTTCATCCTATGTTGGCGTAATGGAAACCTGTCCAGATTATAAACCTCCTCCACAGCTTCTCTGAAGCTCATCTGAACAATTATTCAAGGCAAAAGTCATGCACTGCTAAGGACATACAGCACTTGTAAAAACGAGAGAAAACTGGTGCGCGTTGCTGATCAGTACTAACCATTCGTTGAGTGACCCGCCGCCAAATCTCAAAATAGACACCATCCAACTCCTTAAACCAAAAACTGTCATAGCCCATGCTCGCTATACACTCCTGAATCAAAAGATAGCAACTGTGCTGTGAGATACTACTACATTGTAAGCTACATAGAAATAATTCATGCGAGGGAACCTACATGGTAGCCATAGTAAGCTAAAGACGCGCTGATCTTGGGGAAGGTAGTAGCGGCGATCTTCATTGCTTGGAAAGCTCCCCGGGAGGATATGCAGTCCCACTAGGCAACAAAAAAGTTGTAACGGCGATAAAAGACATACATAGACAACAGTGACATTCCAAGATTTTCGCATAGCCATACTTACCTTATAAGATGGCCGGCGAGCATCTAGATAACCTTCCATCCACTATTGGCAGAGAAAAAAAGGTCCTTAGTCCAAAAAGAATATCAAAGAAATGAACAAAGGAAATGACATCTCCTTAACATGATCTGTGATACATACCTGTAGTTGCTTGAATAGTTCCTCGCAGTAATTGGCATACTCTTCTTCAATGACATGGCTACAAAGGAATTCGTGGTAGTCACTCCACCTGCCGTACTCAGTACCACCCTACATTGAAAAGGATAGAGAGAGAACAAATTTGTTAGAAAATTTTAGAATCGGTGGACCATACATAACCTAAATAGCTACATTTTAAATGAAGACTTTCAAGCTGCCTACAATAATTATATTTTCAAGCAGATATGATAAAATACTGAACAACAAGGTGAAAGAACATTTAGTCGGTTGGCACTATATTTGAATTAGTCAGTCTGACAAGATTATAAGTTGATAAATTAACGAGTTAAACATTTCAGAATATAATATTGCTCGTCTCAGGCAAATATTACTAAAGCTCACTAGATGTAGCATGAACTCGCACCTACATGTACTCCCTCCGGTCCTTTTTAGATTCGCATATAAGATTTGTCTGAAGTCAAACCTCGTAATTTTTGACCAAGTTTATAGAAAAAGATACCAACATTCAGAATGTGAAATTAACAACATTAGATGCGTAATGACTTTAGTTTTCATATAAATATGGTCAAACTTCACAAAGTTTGACTTCAGACAATTCTTATATACAGAGTAAAAAGGACCGGAGGGAGTAATTGGTCTATAATCTGAACCTTGATATACTTATTTTATAAGCAAGATCGATTAGCGATTAGACCTCGCACAGTGGGTTGTATCATTATTCATTAACATGATACTAGCCTACAATATTACCTCCCCAATGCATAGTATCATATGGGTCATATTTTATACGACATCTTTTGTTATTTTGTAGGATCCATGGGAGATGAACGCATGAGATCAATCCAACTCTTTCTCCATTCAATGATGTGTCACATCAGCTAAATGCCTACTTGGCACTGCTGCATGATACTCTCCTATGATAATTTTGGAGAATTTAGTGTGATTATAACAGCCAGACAGCTGTTCTAATACAATCAGCCACAAATACGAATAGAAGGACTAGTCATGCATCAGAAGATAACTCACATAATTTCGAAGGACTAGGCGTTGGTAGTCACTAAGAGAAGGATCTCTGCGGTAAACAGGGTGGAAATACCAATCAAGTGTCCAATTTTCCTCGATTTGCTTGAAGTATCCCCACTTCCTGAAAAACTGTCGATCACACTCGTTCTCAGAAACGTCCTTAAGGCCCAACGTGTCGTCCTTCCCCTCCTCTTTCACCTGCAGACGATGAGACGGCACGGCACATAACTAAGATCAAACTAAATGAATACAGGAGGTTAACGAAAATAATCCAGCACACGTAGCATAGAACAAGTAAATGCATGATGTGTGATGATAGATGGTTGTATATATAGATGGAACTGTGGGCTGAACCTTGTGTTTGTAAGATCTGAAGCGGTACAGCGCAAGGCGAACGAGTTGCTTGTCGAGCTCCTCGCCGGTCAGTTTGACAGCATCGGGATAGATCCGAGGCATGGAAGGCAGCTGATCAAAGTAAGCGTTGAACTCGTCGTCGCTGACATGCTCTCCTATGCCCAGATCATTCAGCCTTTGGATCAGAAGCTCCGCCTCTTTCACCTCCTCGTTTTCTTCCTTGGCATGTAGCACAGGCTCGTTGGAATCGGATTTCTGGAAGTCCTTGGCAGTATCAGGCTCCTTTGCAGGGTGGCCGTGCGCCGTGTGTCCACTCGAGATGGCATCGGCATCCACCATTGGGGTCTCCCCGCTCGAGACCGTGCGTGCCTTCTTTGTACGGTGCTTGGCGGCGGATTCTTCAGAATCCAGGGCTGATCCCCTGCTCGGGACCGTAGCCTTCTTCTGATGCATCTCCGTACTCAATCCCCTGACCGCTGCCCCCTCTACGGGACGGGATGCGCCGTCGGCCGGCACCCCTCCGCTCGAGGCCGCAGCAACTTCTCCTCGCTGGCCGCCGCCCCCTCTCCGGGATGCACCGGCCGGCACCCCTCCGCCCGAGGCCGCGGCAACCTTCTTCTGCAGGACCCCGCAGCCCGAGCCGGTACCCACCGGCCACCCCTTTTACCGGAGGACTCTCGCTGCGTCGGGCAAACGCACACAGCATGGCCCGGCCCAAGTGGCCCATTTACGTCCCCGTTTTTTCCGTTTCGATTTTTTTGTCATGTTTTTGTCATGTTAAAAAGTGTGTGTTCGCTGAAAAACATACTCCCTTGTACAGAAAATATAAACTCAGTTTGGAAGGATATGTGGAAGCTGAAAATACCAGGGAAGATAAAACATTTTGCATGAAAGTTTTGCATGGCGCCCTCCCATGCTTTGGTGTATTAGCAAACCGACACATCCCATGCTCAGCTCAATGTCCAGTTTGTTTAGTCGGAGCAGAAGACATTCAACACTGCTTATTTAAGTGTCGACGAGCGACGGATATTTGGGAGTGGCTGGGCTTGCTACAAGTCATACGGGAAGCTGTCACCGAGGACAGATCAGGATCTATTACGATGGAAATTTTATCAAGCTTCATGGCAATTATGTGGAGGTACCAACGGCGGAGCTTGCAGTTGTAGCAGCATGGTATATATGGTGGCAGCGCCGACATATAGTAAAGGGAGTCAAAGTCCAAATGCCAGAAAAAACTGCAGTAGCCATCAAGGTTTTGGCGACAAATTACCTCGGGTCAACTATACCCAAAGGACCAATAAGGAAGAATGACCACATGTGGAGGAAACCAGGACATGGGATCATGAATATAAATGTTGATGCTTCCTTTCAGTATGAAACACTTTCATGTGCTTGTGGTGCTGTGGCTCGGGACGACCGGGGTGATTTTATTGCTGCAGCAAGTTGGTTTGTTCCAAACATCAGTGGAGCTGACTCAGCTGAGCTAACTGCCATTAGAAACGGGATGTACTTGGCAACTCACATTGGATGCAACAACATAGAAATTGAATCAGATTGTTCTTTCGCGGTGGACTCGGTGAACCAAGTTGATGTTTATTTAGGCCCAGAGATAGCTATCGTCACAGAGTGTAAAGAGCTTATGATGGACTTTGCGTCCATATCCTTCAAACATTGCTATAGAGGGGCCAATCAAGTGGCAGATGAATTAGCAAAGAACTCTTTTACTACTAGATCCTCTAGTTCTTAGGATGATGAGATCCCTGATTTTATTTCTCATCTGCTTGTAAATGACATGTCTATTATTTGAGAAATAAAGTCTATTTGAGGTAAAAAAAACTTGAGTCATTTATTTTGGGATGGAGAAAGTATATAAAAAAATGTGTTGTAAAAAGAACGAAAATAAAACTACAGAAAATAAAAAAAATGCTCACGTAGACACATGTGAATGTTCCAGAAAAATTCAAATGTTTGAGTATATTTTTCTTTCTAAACCAATAAATAAAAAGAAGTTTATGCTCTATTCTTAGCTCAGCAGATGTTCCATCATATTACAATCTGACTACACAGGTAATTGCAACATCGTGTGATGGGGGGTTGCCCCTCTATGGCTCTGCTATTTTCCATGGTTGTGCTATGAGAACTAGTGAGTTTTTGATGAAGTTAGATTCCGATTTTATTGGAGTCAAATTTGTGGCTGTTTTGTATACTAGCCGCACGAACACAATCTCTATACAATACATATCTTAAAATCATTCAAATTAAAACATGGATAGCAATAATCGTCATAACATAAACTTCGCGTTTTTCAAATTTAAACATGCAAAGTTCATCCAAAAGACATCACTTTAAACACAATATTTTATTCAATGAAATATGTATTTGGCAACCGTGTGGCAGATTGCAAAACTGCCACACGCATCAACCGCCGTCAGATTCGACCGCCCTCCTGATTTCCTTCACGATTTTCAGGCAAAAATAATGCTTGGATTGGGATTTGGTCTTTGGTCTGCAGGTAATCAACGAAGGGAGCTAACCACCTCACCTATGATACTCATTGTTGAACAAGATAAGGAAAATGCTGTTTTTGACATGTTTTGCCTTTAATATGTTAGCACTGAAAAACTTTTTATTTTACCTATCAAACCTGCCACATAAACTTTTCCCGTGGTAGATCCTCCATCACCACTAGGACAAATGACACACCACCAACATGATAACTTTTGTATATCACGCGGTACATTATGTGCAAGTAGCATGGTCATAAGCACTGAAGGCGTGATAACTTTGGTGAAAGCATCATGGTACCTTTGATCATTGGGAAAAAAATTTGTTGACCCCCCCCCCCCCCCCCGCCCCCCGCGGTAATTTCTGTAAATAGCACGATAACATTCACGCCATAGACCTGATAATTTAGATATAAACATCGTGGTAACTTTAATCATTGGGGAAGTAAAATGTGAAAATATACCCGATAATTTATGTGTAAATAGATGGCAATATACGCAACACACATCTGATAACTGAGGTAGAAACACCATGGTAACTTTGACCATAGGGAAGATTTTTTTGAAAACATACCCCGGTATTGTAAGGGCATATTTCACCCTATGTGGTTTTGGTGATTGATGACAATGCATTTGCAGACTAATCGTGTGCATTGAGCATTTCAAATATCTCATGTCTAGGCACAAGACGATTCGGTGCCCCTCGGAGCCTAGTGAAGACGGCGTTTCTCTATGTTTCTTTTCGATGGATTTGAGTCATAGGAAAGCCGTACTATTAAGAGGGGATCCGCTTTGGAAAGGTTAGGGTGGAATCAACACGTACACGTATGTTCCTTTGCACCATCTTTCCTCTACTTCTTTGGAGCACCGACCGCTTACCCGTGTCTCTACAAAATGAAGGCCTCCAAGCGCTAAGTGTTCTGCGGCATGCGGTAGTACTGCTTAAGGGAGGAGTAGTTGAAGGAAATATGCCCTAGAGGCAATACTAAAGTTATTATTTATTTCCTCATATCATGATAAATGTTTATTATTCATGCTAGAATTGTATTAACCGGAAACATGATACATGTGTGAATACATAGACAAACATATAGTCACTAGTATGCCTCTACTTGACTAGCTCATTAATCAAAGATGGTTATGTTTCCTAACCATAGACATGTGTTGTCATTTGATTAGTGGGATCACATCATTAGGAGAATGATGTGATTGACATGACCCATTCCGTTAGCCTAGCACTTGATCGTTTAGTATATTGCTATTGCTTTCTTCATGACTTATACATGTTCCTGTAACTATGAGAATTATGCAACTCCCGTTTACCGGAAGAACACTTTGGGTACTACCAAACGTCACAACGTAACTGGGTAATTATAAAGGAGTACTACAGGTGTCTCCGAAGGTACATGTTGAGTTGGCGTATTTCGAGATTAGGTTTTGTCACTCCGATTGTCGGAGAGGTATCTCTGGGCCCTCTCGGTAATGCACATCACTATAAGCCTTGCAAGCAATGTGACCAATGAGTTGGTTACGGGATGATGCATTACGTAACGAGTAAAGAGACTTTCCGGTAATGAGATTGAACTAGGTATTGGATACCGACGATCAAATCTCGGGCAAGTAACATACCGATGACAAAGGGAACAACGTATGTTGTTATGCGGTTTGACCGACAAAGATCTTCGTAGAAATGTAGGAACCAATATGGGCATCCAGGTTCTGCTATTGGTTATTGACCGAGAATAGTTCTAGGTCATGTCTACATAGTTCTCGAACCCGTAGGGTCTGCACGCTTAACGTTACGATGACAGTTTTATTATGAGTTTATAAGTTTTCATGTACCGAAGTTTGTTCGGAGTCCCGGATGTGATCACAGACGTGACGAGGAGTCTCGAAATGGTCGAGACATAAAGATTGATATATTGGACGACTATATTCGGACACCGGAATTGTTCCGGGTGATTTCGAAGAAAACCGGAGTGCCGGAGGGGTTACCGGAACCCCCCGGGAGAGTTAATGGGCCACATGGGCCTTGGTGGGAAGAGAGAGGGGCGGCCAGGGTGGGCCGCGCGCCCCCTCTCCCTCTGGTCCGAATTGGACTAGGAGGGGGGGGGGGGCGGCGCCCCCCTTTCCTTCCCCCCCTCTCCCCCTTCCTTCCCCCTCCTAGTAGGAGTAGGAAAGGAGGAATCCTACTCCTACTAGGAGGAGGATTCCTCCTCCTTGGCGTGCCCCAAGGGGCCGGCCGGCCTCCCCCTTTTCTCCTTTATATACGGGGGCGGGGGCGCACCCCATAGACACACAAGTTGATCTACGGATCGTTCCTTAGCCGTGTGCGGCGCCCCCCTCCACCATATTCCACCTCGGTCATATCGTCGCGGAGTTTAGGCGAAGCCCTGCGCCGGTAGAACATCATCACCGTCACCACGCCGTCGTGCTGATGGAACTCATCTCCGGAGCTTTGCTGGATCAGAGCCCGGAGATCGTCATCGAGCTGAACGTGTGCTGAACTCGGAGGTGCCGTACGTTCGGTGCTTGGATCGGTCGGATCGTGAAGACGTACGACAACATCAACCGCGTTGTGCTAACGCTTCCGCTTACGGTCTACGAGGGTACGTGGACAACACTCTCCCCTCTCGTTGCTATACCATCACCATGATCTTGCGTGTGCGTAGGAATTTTTTTGAAATTACTACGTTCCCCAACAGTGCCATTCGAGCCTAGGTTTTATGCGTTGATGTTATATGCACGAGTAGAACACAAGTGAGTTGTGGGCGATACAAGTCATACTGCTTACCAGCATGTCATACTTTGGTTCGGCGGTATTGTGAGATGAAGCGGCCTGGACCGACAATATGCATACGCTTACGCGAGACTGGTTTCACCTTTACGAGCACTCGTGCTTAAAGGTGGCTGGTGGGTGTCTGTCTCTCTCACTTTAGCTGAATCGAGTGTGGCTACGCCCGGTCCTTGCGAAGGTTAAAACATCACTAACTTGACGAACTATCGTTGTAGTTTTTGATGCGTAGGTAAGAACGGTTCTTGCTAAGCCCGTAGCAGCCACGTAAAATTTGCAACAACAAAGTAGAGGACGTCTAACTTGTTTTTGCAGGGCATGTTGTGATGTGATATGGTCAAGACGTGATGCTATATTTTATTGTATGAGATGATCATGTTTTGTAACCGAAGTTATCAGCAACTGGCAGGAGCCATATGGTTGTCGCTTTATTGTATGAAATGCAAACGCCCTGTAATTGCTTTACTTTATCACTAAGCGGTAGCGATAGTCGTAGAAGCAATAGATGGCGTAACGACAACAATTCTACGATGGAGATCAAGGTGTCGCGCCGGTGACGATGGTGATCATGACGGTGCTTCGAAGATGGAGATCACAAGCACAAGATGATGATGGCCATATCATATCACTTATATTGATTGCATGTGATGTTTATCCTTTATGCATCTTATCTTGCTTTGATTGACGGTAGCATTTTAAGATGATCTCTCACTAATAATCAAGAAGTGTTCTCCCTGAGTATGCACCGTTGCGAAAGTTCTTCGTGCTGAGACACCACGCGATGATCGGGTGTGATAAGCTCTACGTTCAAATACAACGGGTGCAAAACAGTTCCACACGCGGAATACTCAGGTCATACTTGACGAGCCTAGCATATACAGATATGGCCTCGGAACATGGAGACCGAGAGGTCGAACGTGAATCAGATAGTAGATATGATCAACATAGTGATGTTCACCATTGAAACTACTCCATCTCACATGATGATCGGACATGGTTTAGTTGATTTGGATCACGTGATCACTTAGATGACTAGAGAGATGTCTGTCTAAGTGGGAGTTCTTAAGTAATATGATTAATTGAACTTAAATTTATCATGAACTTAGTACCTGATAGTATTTTGCTTGTCTATGTTTGTTTGTAGATAGATGGCTCGTGCTGTTGTTCCGTTGAATTTTAATGCGTTCCTTGAGAAAGCAAAGTTGAAAGATGATGGTAGCAATTACACGGACTAGGTCCGTAACCTGAGGATTATCCTCATTGCTGCACAGAAAAGTTACGTCCTGGAAGCACCGGTGGGTGCCAGGCCTGCTGCTGATGCAACTGACGACGTTAAGAACGTCTCGCAGAGCAAAGCTGATGACTACTCGATAGTTCAGTGTGCCATGCTTTACGGCTTAGAACCGGGTCTTCAACGACGTTTTGAATGTGATGGAGCATATGAGATGTTCCAGGAGTTGAAGTTAATATTTCAAGCAAATGCCCGGATTGAGAGATATGAAGTCTCCAATAAGTTCTACAGCTGCAAGATGGAGGAGAATAGTTCTGTCAGTGAACACATACTCAAAATGTCTGGGTATAATAATCACTTGATTCAACTAGGAGTTAATCTTCCTGATGATAGTGTCATTGACAGAATTCTCCAATCACCGCCACCAAGCTACAAGAGCTTCGTGATGAACTATAATATGCAAGGGATGAACAAGACTATTCCCGAGCTCTTCGCAATGCTAAAAGCCGCGGAGGTAGAAATCAAGAAGGAGCATCAAGTGTTGATGGTTAAAAAAACCACCAGTTTCAAGAAGAAGGGCAGAGGGAAGAAGAAGGGGAACTTCAAAAAGAACAGCAAGCAAGTTGCTGCTCAAGAGAAGAAACCCAAGTCTAGACCTAAGCCTGAAACTGAGTGCTTCTACTGCAAGCAGACTGGACACTGGAAGCGGAACTGCCCCAAGTATTTGGCGGATAAGAAGGATGGCAAAGTGAACAAAGGTATATGTGATATACATGTTATTGATGTGTACCTTACTAATGCTCGTAGTAGCACCTGGGTATTTGATACTGGTTCTGTTGCTAATATTTGCAACTCGAAACAGGGACTACGGATTAAGCGAAGATTGGCTAAGGACGAGGTGACGATGCGCGTGGGAAATGGTTCCAAAGTCGATGTGATCGCGGTCGGCACACTACCTCTACATCTACCATCGGGATTAGTTTTAGACCTAAATAATTGTTATTTGGTGCCAGCGTTGAGCATGAACATTATATCTGGATCTTGTTTGATGCGAAACGGTTATTCATTTAAATCAGAGAATAATGGTTGTTCTATTTATATAAGTAATATCTTTTATGGTCATGCACCCTTGAAGAGTGGTCTATTTTTATTGAATCTCGATAGTAGTGATACACATATTCATAGTGTTGAAACCAAAAGATGCAGAGTTGATAACGATAGTGCAACTTATTTGTGGCACTACCGTTTAGGTCATATCGGTATAAAGCGCATGAAGAAACTCCATACTGATGGGCTTTTGGAATCACTTGATTATGAATCACTTGGTACTTGCGAACCGTGCCTTATGGGCAAGATGACTAAAACGCCGTTCTCCGGAACTATGGAGCGAGCAACTGATTTGTTGTAAATCATACATACTAATGTTTGTGGTCCAATGAATGTTGAGGCTCACGGCAGATATCGTTATTTTCTCACCTTCACAGATGATTTGAGCAGATATGGGTATATTTACTTAATGAAACACAAGTCTGAAACATTTGAAAAGTTCAAAGAATTTTAGAGTGAAGTGGAAAATCATCATAACAAGAAAATAAAGTTTCTACGATCTGATCGTGGAGGAGAATATTTGAGTTACGAGTTTGGTCTACACTTGAAACAATGCGGAATAGTTTCGCAACTCACGCCACCCGGAACACCACAACGAAATGGTGTGTCCGAACGTCGTAATCGCACTTTACTAGATATGGTGCGATCTATGATGTCTCTTACTGATTTACCGCTATCGTTTTGGGGTTATGCTTTAGAGACGGCCGCATTCACGTTAAATAGGGCACCATCAAAATCCGTTGAGACTACGCCTTATGAACTGTGGTTTGGCAAGAAACCAAAGTTGTCGTTTCTTAAAGTTTGGGGCTGCGATGCTTATGTGAAGAAACTTCAACCAGATAAGCTCGAACCCAAATCAGAGAAATGTGTCTTCATAGGATACCCAAAAGAGACTATTGGGTACACCTTCTATCACAGATCTGAGGGCAAGATTTTTGTTGCTAAGATCGGATACTTTCTAGAGAAGGAGTTTCTCTCGAAAGAAGTGAGTGGGAGGAAAGTAGAACTTGATGAGATAACTGTATCTACTCCCTTATTGGAAAGTAGTTCATCACAAGAACCGGTTCCTGTGACAACTACACCAATTAGTGAGGAAGCTAATGATATTGATCATGAAACTTCAGATCAAGTTTCTACTGAACCTCGTAGGTCTACTAGAGTAAGATCCGCACCAGAGTGGTACGGTAATCCTATTCTGGAAGTCATGTTACTTGACCATGATGAACCTACAAACTATGAGGAAGCGATGATGAGCCCAGATTCCGCAAAATGGCTAGAGGCCATGAAATCTGAGATGAGATCCATGTATGAAAACAAAGTATGGACTTTGGTTGACTTTCCCGATGATCGGCAAGCCATTGAGAATAAATGGATCTTTAAGAAGAAGACTGACGTTGATGGTAATGTAACTGTCTATAAAGCTCGACTTGTTGTGAAAGGTTTTCGACAAGTTCAAGGAGTTGACTACGATGAGACTTTCTCACCCGTAGCGATGCTTAAGTCTGTCCGAATCATGTTAGCTATTGCTGCATTTCATGATTATGAAATTTGGCAAATTGATGTCAAAACTGCATTCTTGAATGGATTTCTGGAAGAAGAGTTGTATATGATGCAGCCAGAAGGTTTTGTTAATCCAAAAGGTGCTAACAAAGTATGCAAGCTCCAGCGATCCATTTATGGACTGGTGCAAGCATCTCGGAGTTGGAATAAACATTTTGATAGTGCGATCAAAGCATATGGTTTTATACAGACTTTTGGAGAAGCCTGTATTTACAAGAAAGTGAGTGGGAGCTCTGTAGCATTTCTGATATTATATGTAGATGACATATTATTAATTGGAAATGATATAGAATTTCTGGATAGCGTAAAGGGATACTTTAATAAAAGTTTTTCAATGAAAGACCTCGGTGAAGCTGCTTACATATTGGGCATCAAGATCTATAGAGATAGATCAAGACGCTTAATAGGACTTTCACAAAGCACATACCTTGATAAAATTTTGAAAAAGTTCAAAATGGATCAGGCAAAGAAAGGGTTCTTGCCCGTGCTACAAGGTGTGAAGTTGAGTCAAACTCAATGCCCGACCACAGCAGAAGTTAGAGAGAAAATGAAAGATGTTCCCTATGCTTCAGCCATAGGCTCTATCATGTATGAAATGCTGTGTACCAGACCTGACGTATGCTTAGCAATAAGCTTGGCAGGAAGGTACCAAAGTAATCAGGAGTGGATCACTGGACAACGGTCAAGAACATCCTGAAATACATGAAAAGGACTAAGGATATGATTCTCGTATATGGAGGTGACAAAGAGCTAGTCGTAAATGGTTACGTCGATGCAAGCTTTGACATTGATCCGGCCGATTCTAAATCGCAAACCGGATACGTGTTTTTATTAAACGGTGGAGCTGTAAGTTGGTGCAGTTCTAAACAAAGCGTCGTGGCGGGGTCTACATGTGAAGCGGAGTACATAGCTGCTTCTGAAGCAGCAAATGAAGGTCTGGATGAAGGAGTTCATTTCCGATCTAGGTGTCATACCTAGTGCATCGGGACCAATGAAGATCTTCTGTGACAATACTGGTGCAATTGCCTTGGCAAAGGAATCCAGATTTCACAAGAGGACCAAGCACATAAAGAGACGCTTCAATTCCATTCGGAACCAAGTCCAAGTGGAGACATAGAGATTTGCAAGATACATACGGATCTGAATGTTGCAGACCCGTTGACTAAGCCTCTCTCACGAGCAAAACATGATCAGCACCAAGACTCCATGGGTGTTAGAATCATTACTATGTAATCTAGATTATTGACTCTAGTGCAAGTGGGAGACTGAAGGAAATATGCCCTAGAGGCAATAATAAAGTTATTATTTATTTCCTCATATCATGATAAATGTTTATTATTCATGCTAGAATTGTATTAACCGGAAACATGATACATGTGTGAATACATAGACAAACATATAGTCACTAGTATGCCTCTACTTGACTAGCTCATTAATCAAAGATGGTTATGTTTCCTAACCATAGACATGTGTTGTCATTTGATTAGTGGGATCACATCATTAGGAGAATGATGTGATTGACATGACCCATTCTGTTAGCCTAGCACTTGATCGTTTAGTATATTGCTATTGCTTTCTTCATGACTTATACATGTTCCTGTAACTATGTGAATTATGCAACTCCCGTTTACCGGAAGAACACTTTGGGTACTACCAAATGTCACAATGTAACTGGGTGATTATAAAGGAGTACTACAGGTGTCTCCGAAGGTACATGTTGAGTTGGCGTATTTCGAGATTTGGTTTTGTCACTCCGATTGTCGGAGAGGTATCTCTGGGCCCTCTCGGTAATGCACATCACTATAAGCCTTGCGAGCAATGTGACCAAGGAGTTGGTTACGGGATGATGCATTACGTAATGAGTAAAGAGACTTGCTGGTAACGAGATTGAACTAGGTATTGGATACCGGCGATCAAATCTCGGGCAAGTAACATACCGATGACAAAGGGAACAACGTATGTTGTTATGCGGTTTGACCGATAAAGATCTTCGTAGAATATGTAGGAACCAATATGGGCATCCAGGTTCCACTATTGGTTATTGACCGAGAATAGTTCTAGGTCATGTCTACATAGTTCTCGAACCCGTAGGGTCCGCACGCTTAACGTTACGATGACAGTTTTATTATGAGTTTATAAGTTTTGATGTACCGAAGTTTGTTCAGAGTCCCGGATGTGATCACGAACGTGACGAGGAGTCTCGAAATGGTCGAGACATAAAGATTGATATATTGGACGACTATATTCGGACACCGGAATTGTTCCGGGTGATTTCGGAGAAAACCGGAGTGCCGGAGGGGTTACCGGAACCCCCCGAGAGAGTTAATGGGCCACATGGGCCTTGGTGGGAAGAGAGAGGGGCGGCCAGGGTGGGCCGCGCACCCCCTCTCCCTCTGGTCCGAATTGGACTAGGAGGGGGGGGGGGGGGGCGGCGCCCCCCTTTCCTTCCCCCCTCTCCCCCTTCCTTCCCCCTCCTAGTAGGAGTAGGAAAGGAGGAATCCTACTCCTACTAGGAGGAGGATTCCTCCTCCTTGGCGCGCCCCAAGGGGCCGGCCAGCCTCCCCCTTTGCTCCTTTATATACGGGGGCGGGGGGGGGGGGGCACCCCATAGACACACAAGTTGATCTACGGATCGTTCCTTAGCCGTGTGCGGTGCCCCCTCCACCATATTCCACCTCGGTCATATCGTCGCGGAGTTTAGGCGAAGCCCTGCGCCAGTAGAACATCATCACCGTCACCACGCCGTCGTGCTGACGGAACTCATCTCCGGAGCTTTGCTGGATCAGAGCCCGGAGATCGTCATCGAGCTGAACGTGTGCTGAACTCGGAGGTGCCGTACGTTCGGTGCTTGGATCGGTCGGATCGTGAAGATGTACGACTACATCAACCGCGTTGTGCTAACGCTTCCGCTTACGGTCTACGAGGGTACGTGGACAACACTCTCCCCTCTCGTTGCTATACCATCACCATGATCTTGCGTGTGCGTAGGAATTATTTTGAAATTAGTACGTTCCCCAACAGTAGTACCACAGAGGCCCACGGTAGTACCGGCCAGGGAAGTGGTAGTACCGCTCCTCAGGCGCGGTAGTACCGTGGCCTCTAGCCTAGCACACAAACATGCGCGGAAGTAGGCGCGGAAGTAATTTTTTACATCCGCGCCCTACACGGTAGTACTGTTGGGTATCGTAGTAGAAATTTAAAATTTTCTGCGCATCATCAAGATCAATCTATGGAGTCATCTATCAACGAGAGAGAGGAGTGCATCTACATATCCTTGTAGATCATGAGCGGAAGCGTTCAAGAGAACGGGGTTGATGGAGTCGTAGTCGTCGTGATCCAAATCACCGATGATCCTAGCGCCGAATGGACGGCACCTCCGCGTTCAACACACGTACGGAGCGATGACGTCTCCTCCTTATTGATCCAGCAAGGGGGAAGGAGAGGTTGAGGAAGAGAGCTCCAACAGCAGCACGACGGCGTGGTGGTGATGGAGCGGCAGTACTCCAGCAGGGCTTCGCCAAGCTCTTAATCGGAGGAGGAGAGGTGTTGGGGAGGGGAGGGGCTGCGCCTTGGATGTGTTATGCAGCCCTCCCCTCGCCCCTCTATTTATAGGGGAAGGGGAAGGGGGCTGGCCCCCTCTAGATAAGATCTAGAGGGGGGGGGGGCAAGGGGAGGGGGCTTTCCCCCCAAGCAAGGGGGGCGCCCCCTCTAGGGTTCCCTGCCCACTATGGCCCATGACGCCCTCCAAGAGAGGTGCCCCTCCCGGTGGACCCCCGGAACCCCTCCGGTGGCCCCGGTACAATACCGATATGCCCCTGAACTTTTCTGGTGACCGTATGACAACTTCCCACATATAAATCTTCACCTCCGGACCATTCCGGAACTCCTCGTGACGTTCGAGATCTCATCCGGGACCCCGAACAACATTCGGTAATCACTTACAAGTCTTCCTAATAACCCTAGCGTCACCGAACCTTAAGTGTGTAGACCCTACGGGTTCGGGAATCACGCAAACATGACCGAGACTGCTCTCCGCCCAATAACCAATAGCGGGATCTGGATACCCATGTTGGCTCCCACATGTTCCACGATGATCTCATTGAATGAACCACGATGTCGAGGATTCAAGTAATCCCGTATACAATTCCCTTTGTCAATCGGTACGTTACTTGCCCGAGATTCGATCGTCGGTATCCCAATACCTCGTTCAATCTCGTTACCGGCAAGTCACTTTACTCGTACCGTAATGCATGATCCCGTGACCAACCACTTGGTCACATTGAGCTCATTATGATGATGCATTACCGAGTGGGCCCAGAGATACCTCTCCGTCATACGGAGTGACAAATCCCAGTCTCGATCCGTGCCAACCCAACAGACACTTTCGAAGATACCTGTAGTATACCTTTATAGCCACCCAGTTACGTTGTGACGTTTGGTACACCCAAAGCACTCCTACGATATCCGGGAGTTACACGATCTCATGGTCTAAGGAAATGATACTTGACATTAGAAAAGCTCTAGCAAACGAACTACACGATCTTGTGCTATGCTTAGGATTGGGTCTTGTCCATCACATCATTCTCCCAATGATGTGATCCCGTTATCAACGACATCCAATGTCCATGGTCAGGAAACCGTAACCATCCATTGGTCAACGAGCTAGTCAACTAGAGGCTCACTAGGGACATGTTGTGGTCTATGTATTCACACATGTATTACGATTTCCGGATAACACAATTATAGCATGAACAATAGACAATTATCATAAACAAGGAAATATAATAATAACCATTTTATTATTGCCTCTAGGGCATATTTCAAACAGTCTCCCACTTGCACTAGAGTCAATAATCTAGTTACATTGTGATGAATCGAACACCCATAGAGTTCTGGTGTTGATCATGTTTTGCTCGTGGAAGAGGTTTAGTCAACGGATCTCCGACATTCAGATCCGTATGCACTTTGCAAATATCTATGTCTCCATCTTGAACATTTTCACGAATGGAGTTGAAGCGACGCTTGATGTGCCTGGTCTTATTGTGAAACCTGGGCTCCTTGGCAAGGGCAATGGCTCCAGTGTTGTCACAGAAGAGAGTCATCGGCCCCGACGCATTGGGAATAACTCCTAGGTCGGTAATGAACTCCTTCATCCAGATTGCTTCATGTGCTGCCTCCGAGGCTGCCATGTATTCCGCTTCACATGTAGATCCCGCCACGACGCTTTGCTTGCAACTGCACCAGCTTACTGCCCCACCATTCAAAATATACACGTATCCGGTTTGTGACTTAGAGTCATCCGGATCTGTGTCGAAGCTAGAATCGACCCCCCTTTACGACGAGCTCTTCGTCACCTCCATAAACGAGAAACATATCCTTAGTCCTTTTTAGGTACTTCAGGATATTCTTGACCGCTGTCCAGTGTTCCATGCCGGGATTACTTTGGTACCTTCCTACCAAACTTATGGCAAGGTTTACATCAGGTCTGGTACACAACATGGCATACATAATAGACCCTATGGCCGAGGCATAGGGGATGACACTCATCTTTTCTCTATCTTCTCCCGTGATCGGGCATTGAGCCGAGCTCAATTTCACACCTTGCAACACAGGCAAGAACCCCTTCTTGGACTGATCCATATTGAACTTCTTCAATATCTTATCAAGGTATGTGCTTTGTGAAAGACCTATGAGGCGTCTCGATCTATCTCTATAGATCTTGATGCCTAATATGTAGGCAGCTTCTCCAAGGTCCTTCATTGAAAAACACTTATTCAAGTAGGCCTTAATGTTGTCCAAAAGTTCTATATCATTTCCCATCAAAAGTATGTCATCTACATATAATATGAGAAATGCTACAGAGCTCCCACTCACTTTCTTGTAAACGCAGGCTTCTCCATAAGTCTGCATAAACCCAAACGCTTTGATCATTTCATCAAAGCGAATGTTCCAACTCCGAGATGCTTGCACCAGCCCATAGATGGAGCGCTGGAGCTTGCATACCTTGTTAGCATTCTTAGGATCGACAAAACATTCCGGCTGCATCATATACAATTCTTCCTTAAGGAAGCCATTAAGGAATGCCTGTCAGGACCCCGACTCAATGCCACATCGATCTAGCATGTAACACCTCATATCACTTTGCGGCCTCACGCACGGTATTCCCACGGGTGTCGCCTTACCTTTGCCCGGGACCGTTTGCGGCTTTTGGCACACGTATATGATAGTGTCGCTAGCATCCATATGATAAGGAGCTCGGGCTGACATGGCTAGTCGTAAACCCAAAGTGGCACAAACTTACAGGGACAGGCATCCATGACCCATCATCGAACGTGTCGGTCATCAGCGAGTGATTCCAGGCTGTAGCATTGGGCTAGCAGGACTCCGGTGAACCGGGCTGTAGCGGGCTAACAGGACTCCGGTATTCATCGCGTGACATTTCCCCGAAGGGACAGACACAGGAACGAAGAAGGACACATGCCGGCCAACCTAAGTGTTCCGGAGCAGTAGCAAGCTACCATGGCTCGGTGGAAACACTAGGAGACATTTCCCGGTAAGAGAGGCTACTAAGGATAAACAACTAGATAGTCAGATCCCACACATACCAAGCATTTCAATAACATACACACAATATGCTCGATATGTGCAAATACAACATGGCATCACAACATGACTCTATGACTCAAGTATTTATTCATTAGGCTCCAAGGAGCGAGATATTACAAACATGGGTCTCACGACCCAACATTCAGAGCATACAAGTCAAGAACAAGCGGAAGCTTAACATGTCTGAGTACAGACATCTACAAATGAAAAAGGCTTGAAAGCCTGACTATCTACCAGATCCTGCCGAGGGCACAAGATCGTAGCTGAGGTAACAAGCTAAACGTCAAAGTCCAAGCGGAACTACTAGCGAGACTGAAGTCTCTCTGCAAAAACATAAAATAGGCAAACGTGAGTACAAATGTACCCAGCAAGACTTACATCAGAACTAACTACATATGAATCATTATCAACAAAGGGGATGGTGGGGTTTAACTGCAGCAAGCCAGCTTTGACTCGGTGGCTATCCTGAACTATGACTGCAAGTAACTCTTTTGATGTGGTGCACACGAGTCCACATATTCACCATATCAATACACCACTATGGATCCGCTCCCGTCTCCCTACGAGAACGCCATCCATAGCACTCACGCTTATCTTGCGCATTTTAGAGTATCCACTTTCACTTGTCTATGAACTGTTATAGGCAACCCAGAAGTCCTTTACCGCGGACACGGCTATTCGAATAGATGATATTATCCCTACAGGGTGTACTTCTTCATACATGTTTCCACCAATTAGCGTCTGCACACGACATGTGCTCGGCAGACTTCAAGCGAAAGCCGACGTGGGTGTAGACCACGACCTACCTAAACACTCAAGTCTCTAGTCCAGGTTTATCGCCTATTCGGGTTCCATCCATGAGGAGATCCGTCCGGAGTTTCGCTCACAGCCCCAAACGATGTGAACAAGGTTCTGTGACACCAAACGGGCGCCCGGTTTACCCGGCCACATACCTACCGCATCACAGCCCACCCCTACGGTCAGCGCTGTCCACGACCTCCAATAGGCTACAAACACCAGAAACTACTTGCAACTCCTGGACAGAGGACTAGGGTGAATAAGAAGTCGAGCGGGGTCATATTTCAGGGCCCAATGCATGGTAGTAGCTGAATCATGGATCACAAACACAGAACTCAGTTCCTGAGGACGGCTTCAATGAGACAACCCACCATGTACTCCTACATGGCCTCTCACCGATACCTTTACCAAATCGTGTTCACACACTTAGCTCACACATAGTAGGACATGTTCACACACCTCTGATTCATCCCCGATGAATCAGACCTGACTCAACTCTAAGCAGTAGCAGGCATGACAACAAACATGAATGAGTAGGCACAACAGGGCTCAAACAACTCCTACTCATGCTAGTGGGTTTCATCTATTTACTGTGGCAATGACAGGTCATGCAGAGGATAAAGGGGTTCAGCTACCGCAGCAAGTAACAGATGAATCGTTGTTGTCCTAATCAGTAAAAGAGAGTAGGAGCGAGAGAGTAGGATTGTATCGGAATGAACAAGGGGGTTTTGCTTGCCTGGCACTTCTGAAGATAATATAGTTCTTCATCGGTGTCATCGAATTCATCGTCGGAACACGTCTATCGAGAGGGATCAACCACCGACAAACAAAGAAGAAACACAATCAATGCAATGCACAATATGATGCATGATCATGACATGGCAATATGCTGTGATTTGGGTAATGCAGCTAAGAACAGAAAGGGTTGAGCTTATTTGAACCAAAGATTCAAATTCAAACTCAAACTATGAATTCATAAAGTGCATTATCATGTTTTGATATGAACAGCAAGGTTAAGTTGATTAAACATGCATGAAACCAGTGCAGATGGATAGATTGGATTTTTCTGATCATTTTTCATATATAATTTGTTTGATTTGGAGCTACGGTTGATTTTATATGAATTTTAGAAGTTTAGGATATTTTCTGGAATTTTTAGATATTTCTAAAATAGAAATAATCTAGAAAAGGGGTTTATTGCGTCAGCACTACGTCATGATGATGTCAGCAGGTCAACGTGGCGGTCCAGGTCAAACTGACAAGTGGGTCCCGCGTATCAGTGTCTAGTCTAATTAACAGAGTTTGTTAACGCTAAACTAATCCTAAACCTTGGTAATTAGCAGGGGCTGGCCCCACATGTCAACGACCCAGGGGAGGGTTAAACAGGGGTCAAACCCGGGTCAACTCGCTGGAGTTGACCCGCGGCTCGTCGCCGGCGAGGCCAGAGACGGCGGAGGCATTCGGGTTTCGTCCCACGGCGACCAAATCGAAGGCTGAGGCCATCTACGAAACGAGGAGACTCGTCCGCATCGAATGGTGCGAGCGGGAGGAGCTAGGGTGGAGCGAGCTCACCGGAGGCAAGCTCGCGGCGGTGGCCGGAGTTCAGGCCAGCACGGGCGCGGGGCTGCAGCTCGATTTAGCGCGAACGAAGAACATGGGCAGAGGCTACGGGGCAGCAGGAGCTCAACCAGGTGCTCATGCGCGGCGTTGGCCCACCATAACGACGACGGCGACATTCGCGGCGGCGGCAAGTTTCGGCGGAGGTGGGGAACGGAGCTAGAGTATGAGCGCGAGCAGGAGAGGAGGGGGGATCGGTTCGTGAGCTCACAGCGGTTGCAGCACGCGTCTCAGTGGGCCCGGGGAAGGTCGGACGACGTTGGGGCATTGCCGGTGATCTCGGAGGCCGGAGTTGAAGACGACGGTGGTGGCGGCGTTCCCGGGCACCTGGCATTGCGTGACTCGATGGAGAGGATGAGGGAGTCTTCGCGGATCACAGGGGCGTGTCTAGGGGCATAGGGAAGGCCGGTGGCTATGCGAGCGGTGGACGGCGGCGACGGGGCCGCTCTCGGATGCGTGCGAAAGAGGGAACAGAGGAGGGGGAAGGGTCCAGGGAGAGAGGAGAGGGGCCAGGGGGGAGTGCGTGGCGCCCTTGGGTGCCTCCAGCGGCGAGCGGGTAAGCAGGAGGTGGCCGTCGGTGGCCGTGCACGCGGCGGCCACGCGCCTCTCGTCCTTCTGGCGAGAGGTTGGTGGTGACTGGCAGTGCACTGTGGGCTGGGACGCACAGTAGTAGGCCGGCCAGGTGGGCTTTGGTGGGCGCCAGGTAAGTTGGCCCAGGTTAGTCTCTCTCTCTTTTATTTATGTTTTTCTATTTTTCTGTAAGTTTGTGGCTTTATTAGAAATAGTTAGACACCTTCAAAAATCCTGAAAATAATCATAGGATCTGTTTAGATTAATTCCAACAGCCCACACTTATTTCCAGAATTATTTGAGCATTTAAAATATTTACTAGCATTTAAATGCCCAAATGCAAAGTACATATGAATTAATTCATTGACCAAATATATCATGGAAAAATGTGCAACACCTCTGGTTATGGTTTCTAGCATTTTCCAGAAATGATGAACATTTTTGAAAGCCATTTGGATTTACTGAAAATATTTTTAGGTTGAACCTATTTGAATTCCATTTGGTACTAGGGTTTGGACATCCCCATTTCAGGTTTAAATGAAATTTTAAACATGATGCAGCAACAAGCTAGTCCAAGTGCATAGCAAGGCTAGGGACGTGACAACTCACCCCCACTAAACAAGAATCTCGACCCGAGATTCAAGACGTGAGGTAAGAAGACAGAGGGGACACGAAGCTAGCACAATCTTCACGATCCAGGTTGCACTTCATAAGAACCTTGATTCGATCATCATCTTGCCTCGACGTCTTGCTCTGAGAACTCCAACTAACATGACGAGAAGAGGAAAGGAAAACTCTAGAAGAATCAATCTTCTCGAAGACCAAACAACACAGGATCAACTCATGGGATGAGACATTGACACATCTCTCGAGCTGAGACACGAAGCATACATCTGAGGAAATGGAGTGAGACAGATGACGAGGGCTCGCTAGGTAGACAGTAATTCCAGACTTAAGAATGTGGTGAACGGTTGTCAATGTAGTGAGGAGTTGAATTGCCATGATACCATAACGGGGCACCTTAGGGAAGGTGGCTCGTAGGAATATCCCTTAAGTGGCAAAAAGAATTACCTTTGATTCAAAGATCACTGAAACTCTTTATACCAGCCTAAGGCAATTCTCGAGTGATCGTTTAGAGGGGTTCGGTAGAATGGCATAACCGGATTAGAATGGATGATGTGGATTACCTTGTTGAAAACAACACAAGGGATGATTTTAGTAACTGGGGAGAAGCTCAACAGTAGAGAGTGAGTCCACTGTTTGAAAGTTATAGCATAACCGAGGAAACTGAGAGCAATCCCAGTTAGTGCCGATGATAACACCTGGTGCTTGTGTGTGCTCTCAAGAACTTGAGCATTCCATATTCATCAAGGTCTTACCAACATCTGTGTCGAGGATCCTGGCAACACATCATACTACCATGATGAATAGCAATGGACGATGCAGATGCAAAGGAAGATAACACCTTCTCAGATTTGACCTTAGCAATGACAAGGTCACAAAATCTAGATAATCGACCGAGAGACATTTAGCACTCCGCTTCTAATGTTCTCCTTGATGTGCTAGCTACCACGATCATGCTTAAAAGCATTGACATGGCCATCAAGTAAAGGTCGGACTTCGGGAGCACAAAATCCATAGGGATCAATTTGTAGAATAAGTCATGCGAGATCCTCATGGGAGGTGACCAAACGGCTTAATCAGGATACTACAACAATAGTGCTTCCAGCTAGGTGCGTCCACTTCACTGGAACCTACATCATAGTTCTTAGAAGAGGTTCCAACCATCATATCTGCCTGAGATTCAGATCCGGTTGGTAACAGAATATTTCAGACAACATGTCTAGGAAAGAAGGTTTGCAACACAAACCGACGAGATAATGTTGCGAGATTCTCGGGAAATGAACTACGGTAGTAAGCTCCAAAACATGAGCTAGTCCTGCTACACACATGTGAACACGCTGTCCCGGACAAGCATGACCACACAGAAGTCCTATAATAAAAATACTACCGAGTTCAGGTTGGGAACCATCATCGAGGATAACGAAGTCCTAACATAAGTCATGATTCTTAAGAAGGATCTTCTTCTCCTTGAACAAATCAATCAGTGGCTTGGCGTGCTACGGAATACATATGGAGTGGAGGTAATTAATCTACCAAACCATAGTATACCTTGCACATGCATGACTGACTTGGGACGATTCCAAACGAAGCAAAAACAATCTTTCTCGGATCCACGGCGGCAACTTACACCAAGTGCACGTGAATTAGAGGAAGTCACTTGTTTCATCCAAACATATAGTTCATGAACGGGGCATGAAGAAAATGCTTACACAAGTTTCCAACACCAGCTGGATGTTCAACACGAATCATGGAGGAGACAAAATGCCGCTGATGGGCTCAACAGCAACTCATGGGAATTTCCATATCACTGGACTTCCACCATCATGTGAACATGGTGATAGCATTGGTCAGACCAAAAGATGTAATGGTGTATGCTCGAGGGATCAACCACGAGTAAGACAACATTACGAACATCGTTGGTTCTGATTTGACTTGACGATAGCCCATACTCAAATCAAAGTTTGATAAGACAATAGGTTCAACAACTAATCACGAGGACCAATCGATGGAGATATCATCTTTCTTCAACACACACACACAAACGCAAAGATATCCCTTCAGAATGAACTAAATTTGGCAAAGCTTTTATCTTCCAACTCTCCAAGTTGTTGTTTAGCTTAGCCATCCAGCTCAGGGATATCCAACACGGATTCTTGGAGAAGGGGTGGTTTACAAGAAACCAACTTGATCACGAACTTAACATAGCGGTCAGGTGACAACCTGGTAGCACTTCCAAGAAGATATTTGGAAAGTCACAAACCATCGATATGTTATTAAGCTCGGGAGCAATCTTGCTTTTCAGGGCAAGACGATATGATCAAAAGAGCGAGGGATTGACACAATCCTAACTCATTGATCGAAGAGTGCACCAGAAATAAGGACTAGGTAGCTCGATCAACCTTAGGGTGACGATTCAATAATCAACACGCTAAGGGTGAGATTATTGTCCATTTAACTACCAAGCAACGGAGTTGCTAGGAGTATAGATTTCACACAACACGGTTCACTTGTCGGCATTCCGGTTGCAACAACACGAAAGCCGAGAAATGAATAATGAGGGCGAGTAGTATCACTGCGTCAAGAATTCATAAGAGGTGGTGCAATTCTCATGACAATCCTGACATAAAGGAGGTGATACTTCAAGGTAGAACAAACCAGAAACTGGATTGGCATTTTGATCTATGGAATACAACTTCTTTGACCCAATCCTAGATATGGATGAGGTACTGGAGTTTGTTTCTCCTAGTCATTCCAGAATAGAATGGCTTGACGGACCACAAGAGTAATAGGCATCGATGAACGAATGCACGCATACTCTTGACTATCAATTGATAGACGAGGGTCAGAAGACGACTAAGGGGGACAACTCAAAGGAACATATATCTTTCTGAGTTGTGGATGCATAGGTTAGTATGTCGAACAAATTCAACATATTTCTTCCGGATAACCCATGCAGAAAGGTAGAACTGGCAGAGTCACAATATAGAATCGAGAACTCATCAAGAGCACTCTGGTTGTGATCTTTTGGTTCAAAAGAACTCCTGCCAAGAATGGTTCATGGTATTTGGAAGAACGAAATACCACGGACCTCGAGGACTAACGCAAAGGTTACTAATAACCTAAGGGAGCTAGCAATTACTATCAACATGAAGTAAGTAGGGTGAATCTCGGGTTCAAAACCCAGAAGTGGAATGCCTACTAACTAAATGGCATCACGGGATGCTTTCGGGAATGATGGCCAGAGTCATCACACTGGGATCACAAAACATGGATAGATTACTAGGTGATACTCTAGACATCTAGGGTCATAATAATAGCTCCAACATATACGTTGAGGCAATAGAGTACCTCAACTCACCGTTTGGTGTGGTTAACTTGGCCAGAAAGGACATCAAAACAGAGGAAGGATTTTGCAATTGCATCAGATTATGTAGAAACCTGGGATGACTCGGACAGCATAACGACTGTAAATGCTCAAAAGATTGGAGACATGCTACAAAAATGGTGGCATAACCACTCGATCATCACAATATCAAGGTTTCGAGATCAACAATTTACATACGGAAGTAGTAGGAACTGAAATGAAGCTTGAAACCATCAATCATACAAGTCTATGGATTAGTAACACGTCATCCTGATAGAAAGATGAGAAGCCTAGTTCTTAATCCCCGTAGAAAAGAAGAGGCTGACTCAGATCAGAAGGGCATAAGGTATAAGGAGTAAAAAGAGCCTTACGTTCCCTTCCACAATCAATTCCCTTATATAACTAAAGCATTTATAGACTCAACTTCGACCAGTTTGGCTTGGTAATCCTACAGGCAGTCAAGCTCTGATACCAAAAGCTGTCAGGACACTGACTCAATGCCACATCGATCTAGCATGTAACACCTCATATCACTTTGCGGCCTCACGCACGGTATTCCCACGGGTGTCGCCTTACCTTTGCCCGGGACCGTTTGCGCCTTTTGGCACACGTATATGATAGTGTCGCTAGCATCCATATGATAAGGAGCCCAGGCTGATATGGCTAGTCGTAAACCCAAAGTGGCACAAACTTACAGGGACATGCATCCATGACCCATCATTGAACGTGTCGGTCATCAGCAAGTGATTCCAGGCTGTAGCACTGGGCTAGCAGGACTCCGGTGAACCGGGCTGTAGCGGGCTAACAGGACTCCGGTATTCATCGCGTGACATTTCCCCGAAGGGACAGACACAGGAACGAAGAAGGACACATGCCGGCCAGCCTAAGTGTTCCGGAGCATTAGCAAGCTACCATGGCTTAGTGGAAACACTAGGAGACATTTCCCGGTAAGAGAGGCTACTAAGGATAAACAACTAGATAGTCAGATCCCACACATACCAAGCATTTCAATAACATACACACATATGCTCGATATGTGCAAATACAACATGGCATCACAACATGACTCTACGACTCAAGTATTTATTGCTTAGGCTCCGAGGAGCGAGATATTACAAACATGGGTCTCACGACCCAACATTCAGAGCATACAAGTCAAGCACAAGTGGAAGCTTAACATGTCTGAGTACAGACATCTACAAATGAAAAAGGCTTGAAAGCCTGACTATCTACCAGATCCTGCCGAGGGCACAAGATCGTAGCTGAGGTAACAAGCTAAACGTCGAAGTCCAAGCGGAACTACTAGCGAGACTGAAGTCTCTCTGCAAAAACATAAAATAGGCAAACGTGAGTACAAATGTACCCAACAAGACTTACATCAGAACTAACTACATATGCATCATTATCAACAAAGGGGATGGTGGGGTTTAACTGCAGCAAGCCAGCTTTGACTCGGTGGCTATCCTGAACTACGACTGCAAGTAACTCTTTTGAGGTGGCGCACACGAGTCCACATATTCACCATATCAATACACCACTATGGATCCACTCCCGTCTCCCTACGAGAACGCCAGCCATAGCACTCACGCTTATCTTGCGCATTTTAGAGTATCCACTTTCACTTGTCTATGAACTGTTATAGGCAACCCAGAAGTCCTTTACCGCGGACACGGCTATTCGAATAGATGATATTAACCCTGCAGGGGTGTACTTCTTCATACATGTTTCCACCACTTAGCGTCTGCACACGACATGTGCTCGGCAGACTTCAAGCGAAAGCCGACGTGGGTGTAGACCACGACCTACCTAAACACTCAAGTCTCTAGTCCAGGTTTATCGCCTATTCGGGTTCCATCCATGAGGAGATCCGTCCGGAGTTTCGCTCACAGCCCCAAACGATGTGAACAGCATTCCATGACACCAAACAGGCGCCCGGTTTACCCGGCCACGTACCTACCGCATCACAGCCCACCCCTACGGTCAGCGCTGTCCACGGCCTCCAGTAGGCTACAAACACCAGAAACTACTTGCAACTCCTGGACAGAGGACTAGGGTGAATAAGAAGTCAAGCGGGGTCATATTTCAGGGCCCAATGCATGGTAGTAGCTGAATCATGGATCACAAACACAGAACTCAGTTCCTGAGGACGACTTCAATGAGACAACCCACCATGTACTCCTACATGGCCTCTCACCGATACCTTTACCAAATCGTGTTCACACACTTAGCTCACACATAGTAGGACATGTTCACACACCTCTGATTCATCCCCGATGAATCAGACCTAACTCAACTCTAAGCAGTAGCAGGCATGACAACAAACATGAATGAGTAGGCACAACAGGGCTCAAACAACTCCTACTCATGCTAGTGGATTTCGTCTATTTATTGTGGCAATGACAGGTCATGCAGAGGATAAAGGGGTTCAGCTATCGCAGCAAGTAACAGATGAATCGTTGTTGTCCTAATGTAGTAAAAGAGAGCAGGAGCGAGAGAGTAGGATTGTATCGGAATGAACAAGGGGTTTTTGTTTGCCTGGCACTTCTGAAGATAAATTAGTTCTTCATCGCTGTCATCGAATTCATCGTCGGAACACGTCTATCGAGAGGGATCAACCACCGACAAACAAAGAATAAACACAATCAATGCAATGCACAATATGATGCATGATCATGACATGGCAATATGCTGTGATTTGGGTAATGCAGCTAAGAACAGAAAGGGTTGAGCTTATTTGAACCAAAGATTCAAATTCAAACTCAAACTATGAATTCATAAAGTGCATTATCATGTTTTGATATGAACAGCAAGGTTAAGTTGATTAAACATGCATGAAACCAGTGCAGATGGATAGATTGGATTTTTCTGATCATTTTTCATATATAATTTGTTTGATTTGGAGCTACGGTTGATTTTATATGAATTTTAGAAGTTTAGGATATTTTCTGGAATTTTCAGATATTTCTAAAATAGAAATAATCCAGAAAAGGGGTTTATTGCGTCAGCACTACGTCATGATGATGTCAGCAGGTCAACGTGGCGGTCCAGGTCAAACTGACAAGTGGGTCCCGCGTATCAGTGTCTAGTCTAATTAACAGAGTTTGTTAACGCTAAACTAATCCTAAACCTTGGTAATTAGCAGGGGCTGGCCCCACATGTCAATGACCCAGGGGAGGGTCAAACAGGGGTCAAACCTGGGTCAACTCGCCGGAGTTGACCCGCGGCTCGTCGCCAGCGAGACCAGAGACGGCGGAGGCATTCGGGTTTCGTCCCACGGCGACCAAATCGAAGGCCGGGGCCATCTACGGAACGAGGAGACTCGTCCGCATCGAATGGTGCGAGCGGGAGGAGCTAGGGTGGAGCGAGCTCACCGGAGGCAAGCTCGCGGCGGTGGCCGGAGTTCGGGCCAGCACGGGCGCGGGGCTGCAACTCGATTTAGAGCGAACGAAGAACATGGGCAGAGGCTATGGGGCAGCAGGAGCTCAACCAGGTGCTCATGCGCGGCGTTGGCCCACCGTAACGACGACGGCGACATTCGCGGCGGCGGCAAGTTTCGGCGGAGGTGGGGAACAGAGCTAGAGTATGAGCGCGAGTAGGAGAGGAGGGGGGATCAGTTCGTGAGCTCAGAGCGGTTGCAGCAGGCGTCTCAGTGGGCGCGGGGAAGGTCGGGCGACGTTGGGGCATTGCCGGCGATCTCGGAGGCTGGAGTTGAAGACGACGGTGGTGGCGGCGTTCCCGGGCACCCAGCGTTGCTTGACTCGATGGAGAGGACGAGGGAGTCTTTGCGGATCACAGGGGCGTGTCTAGGGGCATAGGGAGGCCGGTGGCTATGCGAGCGGTGGACGGCGGCGACGGGGCCGCTCTCGGATGCGTGCGAAAGAGGGAACAGAGGAGGGGGAAGGGTCCAGGGAGAGAGGAGAGGGGCCAGGGGGAGTGCGTGGCGCCCTTGGGTGCCTCCAGCGGCGAGCGGGTAAGCAGGAGGTGGCCGTCGGTGGCCGTGCACGCGGCGGCCACGCGCCTCTCGTCCTTCTGGCGAGAGGTTGGTTGTGACTGGCAGGGCGCTGTGGGCTGGGCCGCACAGTAGTAGGCCGGCCAGGTGGGCTTTGGTGGGCGCCAGGTAAGTTGGCCCAAGTTAGTCTCTCTCTCTTTTATTTATGTTTTTCTATTTTTCTGTAAGTTTGTGGCTTTATTAAAAATAGTTAGACACCTTCAAAAATCCTGAAAATAATCATAGGATCTGTTTAGATTAATTCCAACAGCCCACACTTATTTCCAGAATTATTTGAGCATTTAAAATATTTACTAGCATTTAAATGCCCAAATGCAAAGTACATATGAATTAATTCATTGACCAAATATATCATGGAAAAATGTGCAACACCTCTGGTTATGGTTTCTAGCATTTTCCAGAAATGATGAACATTTTTGAAAGCCATTTGGATTTACTGAAAATATTTTTAGGTTGAACCTATTTGAATTCCATTTGGTACTAGGGTTTGGACATCCCCATTTCAGGTTTAAATGAAATTTTAAACATGATGCAGCAACAAGCTAGTCCAAGTGCATAGCAAGGCTAGGGACGTGACAATGCCGTTTTGACGTCCATTTGCCATATCTCATAATCGTAGAATGCGGCAATTGCTAACATGATTCGGACGGACTTCAGCTTCGCTACGGGTGAGAAGGTCTCATCGTAGTCAACCCCTTGAACTTGTCGATAACCCTTAGCGACAAGTCGAGCTTTATAGATGGTAAGATTACCATCCGCGTCCGTCTTCTTCTTAAAGATCCATTTATTTTCTATCGCTTGCCGATCATCGGGCAAGTCTGTCAAAGTCCATACTTTGTTTTCATACATGGATCCTATCTCAGATTGCATGGCTTCAAGCCATTTGTTGGAGTCTGGGCCCACCATCGCTTCTTCATAGTTCGAAGGTTCACCGTTGTCTAACAACATGATTTCCAGGATAGGGTTGCCATACCATTCCGGTGTGGAACGTGTCCTCTTGGAACTACGAAGTTCAGTAGCAACTTCATCTGAAGTACCTTGATCATCATCATTAACTTCCTCTCTAGTCGGTTCAGGCACCACAGGAACATCTTCTTGTGTTGCGCTACTTTCCGGTTCAAGAGGCAGTACTTCATGGAGTTCTACTTTCCTCCCACTTATTTCTTTCGAGAGAAACTCTTTCTCCATAAAGGACCTGTTCTTGGCAACAAAGATCTTGCCTTCGGATCTAAGGTAGAAGGTATACCCAATGGTTTCCTTAGGGTATCCTATGAAGACACATTTTTCCGACTTGGGTTCGAGCTTTTCAGGTTGAAGTTTCTTGACATAAGCATCGCATCCCCAAACTTTTAGAAATGACAGCTTAGGTTTCTTCCCAAACCATACTTCATACGGTGTCGTCTCAACGGATTTAGACGGTGCCCTATTTAAAGTGAATGTAGCTATCTCTAGAGTGTATCCCCAAAATGATAGCGGTAAATCAGTGAGTGACATCATAGATCGCACCATATCCAATAGAGTGTGATTACGACATTCGGACACACTGTTACGCTGAGGTGTTCCAGGCGGCGTGAGTTGTGAAACGATTCCACATTTCCTTAAGTGCATACCAAATTCGTGACTTAAATATTCTCCCCCAAGATCTGATTGTAAGAACTTTATTTTTCGGTCACGTTGATTCTCTACCTCATTCTGAAATTCCTTGAACTTTTCAAAGGTCTCAGACTTGTGTTTCATCAAGTAGACATACCCATATCTACTTAAGTCATCAGTGAGAGTGAGAACATAACGATAGCCTCCGCGAGCCTCAACGCTCATTGGACCGCACACATCAGTACATATGATTTCCAATACGTTGGTTGCTCGCTCCATTGTTCCGGAGAACGGAGTCTTGGTCATTTTGCCCATGAGGCATGGTTCGCATGTGTCAAATGATTCGTAATCAAGAGACTCCAAAAGTCCATCAGCATGGAGCTTCTTCATGCGTTTGACACCAATGTGACCAAGGCGGCAGTTTCACAAGTATGTGGGACTATCGTTATCAACCTTACATCTTTTGGTATTCACACTATGAATATGTGTAGCATCACGTTCGAGATTCATTAAGAATAAACCATTGACCAGCGGGGCATGACCATAAAACATATCTCTCATATAAATAGAACAACCATTATTCTCGGATTTAAATGAGTAGCCATCTCGTATTAAATGAGATCCAGATACAATGTTCATGCTCAAAGCTGGCACTAAATAACAATTATTGAGGTTTAAAACTTATCCCGTAGGTAAATGTAGAGGTAGCATGCCGACGGCGATCACATCGACCTTGGAACCATTCCCGACGCGCATCGTCACCTCGTCCTTCGCCAGTCTCTGCTTATTCCGCAGCTCCTGTTTTGAGTTACAAATATGAGCAGCCACACCGGTATCAAATACCCAGGAGCTACTACGAGTACTAGTAAGGTAAACATCAATTACATGTATATCACATATACCTTTGGTGTTGCCGGCCTTCTTGTCCGCTAAGTACTTGGGGCAGTTCCACTTCCAGTGCCCGCTTCCCTTGCAATAAAAGCACTCAGTCTCAGGTTTGGGTCCATGCTTTGGCTTCTTCCCGGCAACTGGCTTACCAGGCGTGGAAACTCCCTTGCCATCCTTCTTGAAGTTCTTCTTACCCCTGCCGTTCTTGAAACTAGTGGTTTTATTGACCATCAACACTTGATGTTCCTTTTTGATCTCCACCTCCGCTGATTTCAGCATTGAAAATACCTCAGGAATGGTTTTCACCATCCCCTACATATTGTAGTTCATCACAAAGCTTTTGTAGCTAGGTGGGAGCGACTAGAGGATTCTGTCAATGACCGCGTCATCCGGGAGATTAACTCCCAGCTGAGACAAGCGGTTGTGCAACCCAGACATTTTGAGTATGTGCTCGCTGACAGAACCATTCTCCTCCATCTTACAACTGTAGAACTTGTCGGAGACTTCATATCTCTTGACCCGAGCATGATCTTGGAAAACCATTTTCAGCTCTTGGAACATCTCATATGCTCCATGCTGCTCAAAACACTTTTGGAGCCCTGGTTCTAAGCTGTAAAGCATGCCGCACTGAACCAGGGAGTAATCATCACTACACGACTGCTAGGCGTTCATAACGTCTTGAGTTGCTGGGAAAACGGGTGCTTCACCTAGCAGTGCATCTAGGACATATGCTTTCTTGGCAGCTATGAGGATGATCCTGAAATTCCGGACCCAATCCATATAGTCGCTGCCATCGTCTTTCAGCTTGGTTTTCTCTAGGAACGCGTTGAAGTTGAGGGCAACATTAGCGTGGGCCATTTGATCTACAAGACATATTGCAAAGATTTTAGACTAAGTTCATGATAATTAAGTTCATCTAATCAAATTTTATAATGAACTCCCACTCAGATAGACATCCCTCTAGTCATCTAAGTGATACATGATCCGAGTCAACTAGGCCGTGTGCGATCATCACGTGAGACGGACTAGTCATCATCGGTGAATATCTTCATGTTGATCGTATCTTCTATACGACTCATGTTCGACCTTTCGGTCTCTTGTGTTCCGAGGCCATGTCTGTACATGCTAGGCTTGTCAAGTCAACCTAAGTGTTTTGCATGTGTAAATCTGGCTTACACCCGTTGTATGTGAATGTTAGAATCTATCACACCCGATCATCACGTGGTGCTTCGAGACAACAAACTTTCACAACGGCGCACAGTTAGGGGGAACACTTTCTTGAAATTATTATGAGGGATCATCTTATTTATGCTACCGTCGTTCTAAGCAAATAAGACGTAAAACATGATATACATCACATGCAATCAAATAGTGACATGATATGGCCAATATCATTTTGCTCCTTTTGATCTCCATCTTCGGGGCGCCATGATCATCATCGTCACCGGCATGACACCTTGATCTCCATCATTGTGTCTTTATGAAGTTGTCACGCCAATGAATTACTTCTACTACTATGGCTAACGGTTTAGCAACAAAGTAAAGTAATTACATGGCGTTATTCAATGACACGCAGGTCGTACAAAAATAAAGACAACTCCTATGGCTCCTACCAGTTGTCATAGTCATCGACATGCAAGTCGAGATTCCTATTACAAGAACATGATCAATCTCATACATCACATATACTTCATTCATCACATCCTTTTGGCCATATCACATCACAAGGCATATGCTGCAAAAACAAGTTAGACGTCCTCTAATTGTTGTTGCATGTTTTTACGTGGCTGCAATAGGTTTCTAGCAAGAACGTTTCTTACCTGCGCCAAAACCACAACGTGATATGCCAATTTATATTTACCCTTCATAAGGACCCTTTTCATTGAATCCGATCCGAATAAAGTGGGAGAGACAGATACCCGCTAGCCACCTTATGCAACTAGTGCATGTCAGTCGGTGGAACCTGTCTCACGTAAGTGTACGTGTAAGGTCGGTCCGGGCCGCTTCATCCCACAATGCCGCCGAAACAAGATAAGACTAGTAGTGGCAAGTAAATTGACAAAATCTACGCCCACAACAAAATTGTGTTCTACTCGTGCATAGAAACTACGCATAGACCTAGCTCATGATTCCACTATTGGGGATCGTAGCAGAAATTAAAAACTTTCTATGCATCACCGAGATCAATCTATGGAGTCATCTAGCAACGAGAGAGAGAAGTGCATCTACATACCCTTGCAGATCGTGAGCGGATGCGTTCAAGAGAACGGGGTTGATGGAGTCGTACTCGTCGTGATCCAAATCACCGATGATCCTAGCGCTGAATGGACGGCACCTCCACGTTCAACACACGTATGGAGCGGTGACGTCTCCTCCTTCTTGATCCAGCAAGGGGGAAGGAGAGGTTGAGGAAGAGAGCTCCAACAGCAGCACGACGGCGTGGTGGTGATGGAGCGGCAGTACTCCGGCAGTGCTTCGCCAAGCTCTTAATCGAAGGAGGAGAGGTGTTGGGGAGGGAGGGGCTGCGCCTTGGATGTGTTATGCAGCCCTCCCCTCGCCCCTCTATTTATAGGGGAAGGGGGAAGGGGGCCGACCCCCTCTAGATGAGATCTAGAGGGGGGGGGGGGGCAAGGGGAGGGGGCCTACCCCCCAAGCAAGGGGGGCGCCCCCTCTAGGGTTCCGTGCCCACTACGGCCCATGAGGCCCTCCGAGAGAGGTGTCCCCTCCCGGTGGACCCCCAGAACCCCTCCGGTGGCCCCGGTACAATACCGATATGCCCCCAAACTTTTCTGGTGACCGTATGACAACTTCCCACATATAAAATTCACCTCTGGACCATTCCGGAACTCCTCGTGACGTCCGGGATCTCATCCGGGACCCCGAACAACATTCGGTAATCACTTACAAGTCTTCCTAATAACCCTAGCATCACCGAACCTTAAGTGTGTAGACCCTACGGGTTCGGGAGTCACGCAGACATGACCGAGACTGCTCTCTGGCCAATAACCAATAGCGGGATCTGGATACCCATGTTGGCTCCCACATGTTCCACGATGATCTCATAGAATGAACCACGATGTTGAGGATTCAAGTAATCCCGTATACAATTCCCTTTGTCAATCGGTACGTTACTTGCCCGAGATTCGATCGTCGGTATCCCAATACCTCGTTCAATCTCGTTACCGAAAAGTCACTTTACTCGTACCGTAATGCATGATCCCGTGACCAACCACTTGGTCACTGTCGGTGTCAAAACTGGCGGATCTCGGGTAGGGGGTCCCGAACTGTGCGTCTAGGCGGATGGTAACAGGAGACAAGGGATACGATGTTTTTACCCAGGTTCGGGCCCTCTCGATGGAGGTAAAACCCTACTCCTGCTTGATTGATATTGATGATGTGGGTAGTACAAGAGTGGATCTACCACGAGATCAAGGAGGCTAAACCCTAGAAGCTAGCCTATGGTATGATTGTTGTAATGGTTATGTTGTCCTACGGACTAAAACCCTCCGGTTTATATGGACACGGAGAGGGCTAGGGTTACACAGAGTCGGTTACAATGGTAGGAGATCTACATATCCGTATCGCCAAGCTTGCCTTCCACGCCAAGGAAAGTCCCATCCGGGCACGGGACGAAGTCTTCAATCTTGTATCTTCATAGTCCTGGAGTCCGGCTGACGATGATAGTCCGGCTGTCCGGACACCCCCTAGTCCAGGACTCCCTCAGTAGCCCCCGAACCAGGCTTCAATGACGATAAGTCCAGCGCGTATGTAATCTTCGGCATTGCAAGGTGGGTTCTCCTTTAAGTTCCATGCACCTGCCGAACAGTGTCTGGCTTCCTCATCAATGTTGCGCTTCTTGGCTTCCACGCCCAATAACTGGCCATCTTCCACGCGTCGCACGAATGCGAAAAGCCAGGGTATCTTTTGTGTTTTACCCCCTAGCCGCACAAATAATCTGCCTATAAGAAAGGCAAGAATCCTGATCCAAATCACACCGTCTTCCTTCTGCGAGTACTCATCGGAGCGCCTCTGACCAAAAATCCATTCCATCATGGAACATCGACGCGGCTCCTCCTCTCACGCTCCCAGCCCTCTGCCGGGAGATTGGCGGAGATGTTCTGTCCCGCACAACGAGCTGGTGACGCTCCAAGCGGAGGGATATCTCCCTCCGGCCTTCATGGTCCCGGTTCGAGCCAGGCTGGCCACCTACCAAGGTGGGAAGAAAGCGGAGGCTACCCCGAGTCCCAACAAAGGGGAGCGGGTATGCTTTGTCCCCTATCTGATAAGGGGGCTCGGATTTCCTATACATCCGTTCCTCCGCGGGCTCCTGGAGTTCTACGGACTCCAGCTCCATCACCTCACGCCTGCCTCTATCCTGCATATCGCGGGTTACGTAGCTCTTTCTGAGCTATTTCTGGGCATCGAGCCCCATTTTGCACTATGGAAGAGGTTGTTCTGCCTTGTACCCCGCTCTCACGAGGGGTCCTTATATCAAGTGGGCGGTGCCGAAATATGGCGCATCGCCGGGACCGGATATCCATCCGGAACCCCTAAGAAGGCGTCCAAAGACTGGCCTTCAGAATGGTTTTATATAGAAGACGCTCCGCTGCCGGACCCTGTTCGGATCGGCCTCCCGGAGTTCAGTAATGCTCCTTTGAAGAAACGCCTTAGCTGGCGCCCACGGAGCCCCCAACTGGAGGAAGACAAGAGCGTCCATTATTTGATGGGCCGGATAAGGTTATTGGCCCATTCCGGGTTGACCATGATTGGAGTCATGGCAACATGCATTATGCGAGGGGTGCAGCCGCTGCAGTACAGGGGCCACCCTATGTGGTATTTCAACGGGGAGGACGATGCCACCCGTCATGGCCGCAAAGGGCCGGGATCGGCCGAAGACCTGGCGAAGATCCTGTCCGGCCTGTACAAGGGGGAGAAGGAGGATTTCCTCCAGACGAGCCCGTTAAACGGGTTCTCCATGAATAACCCTCGGCGTTGGGTAAGCGAACACTTTGTGTGCCCGACCCGTGCTTTCAATAAGTCTCTTATATTATGCTTTCGACGCAGGAGCTGCGTCAGGTTGTGGAGGGCATGCTTAGTCCAGCTCCGCAACCCGAGGATCCAGAGAGATCCCAGGATCCGGCCTTCGAAGAGGACTCGGATATAAAGGTGGAGCTGATCAACGGGGTGTTCCACCAGCTCAGCATGGATAATGCTTTAGTTGCCATTACGGCTGACTACCCCGGACTATATCCGGCTTCCCAGGTGATTGTGACCGAAGTCCTGACACCATTATTTCTTCCTTGCTCATATCTGACCACTGTATACGATGGTGTTTTGCAGGAGGCGCCTTCAAGGCGGGAAGCCGAGCCTACGGCGGCTAACCAACAAGGGTCAGTCCGGCCCAGTAGGCGGAAGAGGAGCGCGGCGCGGATTGAAACGTCGCCGCAAAGGTATGGCTCACGGTTCGTTATTTAGAGCAACGTTCGTAGGAAGTGTTTGAACGCTCATGACCGTTGTAGGAGAAAAAGTGCCCGCCGGACTGCGGGCGTAGAAGTTGCCAACCCCGCCTCTAGCAGCCAAGCTCCAGCACCTGGTCTGGAGGGGGAGGCGAGCGCAAGGCGCGAGCCGGATACTCCTCCAACGGAGGATGCCGACAGACTGTCCGCCACCAAGTCTGAGGTGGAGAGCGCCATGAACCACAGGCGCCGCCGGACAGTCTTTCGTGACGCGTGCTTCTCCCCTGAGGCGTTAGATGCCTTTAACGCGGGGGACGTGCACCTCCGTGCTGCTCAAGATGGTTTAACCAGAGCCACGGAGCAGTATGTGAAAGGCATACGGGTAAGAGATTTTAATAGTTGTATATGCCAATAGCCCCCAAGACTTAAAGTAGTTGTATTAAATGATTTAAGGATCAATTGAAATGTAGGATCTTACGAAGAAGAATACCCAACTGTCCCAGGAGCTGCAAGAGTGTAAGGCCCAACTTGAGGCCGCACTGGCTGCCGCAGGAGGAGACACAGGGACCCCTCCTGGTAACACATTAATATATTTTTTGTTAAAAAGATAAGTGGTGTGCGGCATGCACGCAAGTCTAAAAACGACTTTGCAGGTGCTGCCGGCCAGGATCCGGACCGGCAAGAACTACTGCGCCAGCTGAAGGCCGGCGAGAGAGTGCTGACAAGGGTGCAGCAGGAAAGGAACAAGCTCCAGGATGCCCACGCCCAGCTTGGAGAAGAGCTGAAAGGCGTTCGGGCCGAGCTGTCTGGCTCCGTTAAGGAGAATCAGCGGCTTCGTCGCGGCATCTATGGTAAGTGCTTGAGTGAACTCCTTTGAAAAGAAGAGTTCGGCGAGGAAGTCAATTGACAAAATATGTCTGTAGCTATACTCACAGGTCGCCCTGCGGAGGAGATGCCCGTATCAACGGGTGATCAGCTTCCCGAGCTGGTGCAACTGCTTGAACGAGTTCGGTAGGCAATGAGCGTCGTCGTCCAGGCTTTATGGCCGTCCCTCTCCCTACCCGAGGGCCTTGGGGAGCTTGCGGAGAAGCTTTAGGGAGTGCGGCAGCGCTTCCGTTTATGGAAGATTTTCGGCCTGCCGCCAAGGTGCCAGGGAGGCCTGGGCCATGGTGAAGACGCGATACAAGAAGGCGGATCCCAACCACATGGTCGAGGTCGGACCTGTGGGGCCTGATGGGAAGGAGATCCCTGTGAGTTTAGTATACGGCCAAGTAGAGTTGGCCGCTAAATTTTCCCAACGGGACTGTAAATTAGACAGCCTATTAGACGGGATTGAGGAAGAATACAGTCAGTCGAGTTGACAATGTATTTTAAAATGACATGTAAAATGCCTTCTAGTCGGATTGTAGATCGTTTGTCTTTGCCGACCTTTTCGCTTCAACCTCGGGACCCTAGAGTCCGGAGTGTGTCCGAATACCTTCTCGGTTAAGAAACAACTGGGGCATGCATGGAGACCAGGCGTAGGGGTCATTAGTGCTTTATCAGACAAGTGCCCAACTAGTTATGTTATATTACATGGTTAGTAAGAAACATCTTCCAGGGAGAATAGTTCCGTTAAGGGTTCCTTTCCCTGGGAGGCATGCCCTAAAGTGCATGTCCGGACTGTGGAAAAAGCAGGAAAACATCTGGGGGCAGATAGATAAATGTGTAAAAAATCGTCTTTCAAGTCACCGACCGAATATTCTCTTAAGAACGCTAGCTTTCGGCTTCATCCAGTCTGAGGTACACATCCGGCTGACCCGGCAGTAACAATCGCAGAGGTGCTCCCTTTACCTCCTAGCCGAACAATCGGGAATGTAGGGGTAAGCACAGGAGCCAGGCAACCCAGCTTGGCCAAAACTGAAGTCATATCGATGCATATAATGGTGAATAAAAGGTATACATGGAAGTGTGACACGTGTGCTGGGCATGAATCCCTTATAATTAAGCTTCTGGTAAAGAAGCCCCCAGGTATAGTGAGTGCGGATAGCACATCGATTGTGTGCGAACAATGCGCAAGTAGGCCTTTTAGGGCTTTTATGAAAAAGGTCGAGAGAAAAAAGAGAAACAAAAGGCAGCTAAAGTGTAAAAATTTGGACGGGGGAAGGGGACGAACTCTTAGTCCGGCGCTAGGCATAGAATCTTCGGAGGTGGGCTGCGTTCCATGGGTTCGGCTCAAGTCGGTTGTCCGATGCATTTCGCAGACGGTACACCCCGTCGGTCAAGACTTGATCGATGATGAACGGGCCTTCCCATTTGGGCTTGAGCTTGTCCTTTTTCTTGTCCGGCAGGCGTAGAACTAGTTCGCCAACATTGTAGGTTTTGGCCCGTACTTCTCTGCTTTGGTATCTTCGAGCCTGCTGCTGATAGAATGCGGAACGAGCCTTGGCAACGTCACGTTCTTCCTCCAATGCATCCAAGCTATCCTGCCGATCCAACTCGGCTTCTCTTTCTTCGTACATGCGCACTCGAGGTGAGTCATGAATAATGTCGCAGGGCAGAACTGCCTCTGCGCCATATACCATAAAGAATGGTGTGGATCCGGTAGTATGGTTGGGCGTCGTCCGCAGCCCCCAGAGTACGGAGTCGAGCTCCTCTACCCAGTGCGTGTCCGATTTCGTCAGGGACCGCACTAGCCTGGGTTTGATGCCGCTCATTATTAGACCATTTGCTCGTTCCACTTGACCGTTGGTTTGAGGATGATAGACTGAAGCGTAATCGAGCTTAATGCCCATATTTTTGCACCATGGTTTAACCTCGTCGGCCGTGAAGTTCGTGCCGTTATCGGTAATGATGCTATGGGGGACACCATAACGGTGTACTACCCCGGATATGAAGTCTATCACTGGTCCGGACTCTACCGTTTTAACTGGTTTGGCCTCTATCCATTTGGTGAATTTATCCACCATGACCAATAGGTACCTTTGCTTGTGGGTTCCCCCTTTAAGGGGTCCAACCATGTCAAGCCCCCAGACCGCGAACGGCCAGGTAATGGGTATAGTTTTGAGGGCGGTGGGTGGCATATGGCTCTGATTAGCAAAGAGCTGACAACCGACACATCTTTGGACTAAGTCCTGAGCGTCTGCCCGGGACGTCGGCCAATAAAATCCTGTACGGAATGCCTTTCCTACAAGGGCCCGAGCTGCAGCGTGGTGTCCGCCTAGTCCGGCATGAATTTCAGCCAGAGGGTTTCGCCCTTCCTCTTCGGAGATACACCTTTGATGGACTCCGGTTGTGCTTTTCTTATAAAGTTCTCCCTCATGGACCTTGTAGGCTTTAGATCGCCGAACTATGCAGCAGGCCTCATTTTGGTCTTCGGGGAGTTCCTGCCTAAGCAAGTAGGCTAGGAATGGCTGTGTCCATGGGGCGATTACTGCCATTATTTCGTGGGCTGAAGGTGTTTTTTCATCGGCTGAGTCGCCGATTATGTCATATTGTTTTGTCTCGGTTGGTGCAGCTGCTTCTGGTTTGTTATTTCCGGACTCCTCTTCCCATA
The DNA here is from genome assembly GCA_963921465.1 of Triticum timopheevii. Taxonomy (NCBI): domain Eukaryota; kingdom Viridiplantae; phylum Streptophyta; class Magnoliopsida; order Poales; family Poaceae; genus Triticum; species Triticum timopheevii. The sequence continues at coordinate 526,574,203 of OY997268.1, forward strand.
GTACGGATGAGGCCAACTATCCGAAGGGTGCCAGGCGAAAATGTCCCAATTTTCCCGAAGGAATTCTCGCAGTGCGGTGTCTACATCAGGGTGCAACTGTGCCCCGATGGAAGCCGTCTTTGTTGGGTCCGTTGGATGGACCTGGAATTTTACTATTTCGTCCGCTGGTTTAAAGGAGGTGGACTTGGATCTCTTATCGAGTATCACATCGTCCCTATTCACCGTAGAGCACAGCACGGTGAGTTCTTCTGCCGCTAGGGCTTCGGATAGTGCCTCCAGGGCTAATGCGGCTGTCTTGTTTTCGGCGCGGAGCGCTATATCCGGATCACTAACGAGAGTGATTATTCCGCCGGGCCTAGGCATTTTGAGCTTCATGTACCCGTAATGGGGTACGGCTTGAAAAATTGTGAATGCCTCTCGTCCTAATATAGCGTGATATCCGTTGTTGAACGGGGCCACTTGGAACGTGACTTCTTCGGATCTATAATTGTCCGGCGAGCCGAACACCACATCTAGTGTGATTTTTCCGGTGCAGCGCGCTTCCCGGCTAGGGATTATTCTTCTGAAGGTTGTGCTGCTTCGCTCAATGCGGCTCCAGTCTATTTCCATTTTTTGAAGAGTTTCCTCGTAGATGAGGTTTAATCCGCTGCCGCCATCCATGAGTACTTTGGTAAGTCGAAAGCCGTCCACTATTGGACTAAGGACCAATGCGGCTGGTGCTCGGGCTGTTCGGAATTTAGGTTCGTCGCTGGCGTTGAAGGTGATGGCTGTGTCGCTCCATGCATTTGTTGTTGCTACTTGGTAGACTTCGGTGAGGCTGCGGATTGTTCGTTTCTGCATATTATTTGATGCGAAAGTCTCGAAGACTGTTGATACCGTACCGGTATTGTTGGAGTGGTTTTCCGGGGCTAGAAGCTCCTCGCCATTTTTGGCCACCTGCCGTAATATCCAACATGCTCGAAGGCTATGTGTTGGGATGGCGCCCTCTGTACTGTGAATTTTACAGGGTCCGCTAAGCCATCCCTCCAGTACGGTTCCATGCCCTTTGTGGGGGGTTTTTGCACCTGGTGCCTGAGTGTAATGCACCCTTTTGTTGCGGACTAGGGTTGTATTCGGTGCCGGATTGTCCCAAAACTTATTTTCGGTTTTCCGGAAACTCTCCATCGCACAGTACTTTCGTACTATGTACGCCAGGTCGGTGAAGAGTGTAATTTCACGACGGCTGACGGCGTTCAAGATTCCTTCGTCCATGCAATTATTGCAAAAAATTGAGATTGCGTTCTCCTCTCGGCAGTCCTTTATCCTGTCCATAACCAGGAGGAATCTGGCCCAGTAGTGATGTACTGTTTCAGCGGGCTCTTGCCGGATTAGAGATAGATCGCATATGTCTGGGCGGGTGGGTGGAATCAAGTCCGGAACCCTACCCATCTCGAGGCTCGAGGGCCGAGAAGTTTCCAAATTTGGAAGCTTGGATTGTTGGATGTTGTCCAACGAGTCCGGTCCGATGCCTGACTTTAGGTTCAGTGCTTGATCGAAGTCCGTCCCTTCGCGGGAATCCAGCATGGAGGGTTCGGGAGCCCGGACATGACTAGTTTTCAATACAGGAGAAGAGTCGCCGCGTTGTTCCTCTACCACTGCAACGTGGTGGGTGACCTGGGGAGAGTTAATCTCTCTCAGATGGGTTTTAAGCCCAATCTGATTGTAGTCCGTAGCAACTCCCAGGGTGGCGATGCGATCCAAGAGCTCGTTTACGGACGAGAGCTCTATTGGATCCAGCCGCTCGGAGAATTCCGAGCTGACGTGAAGATTGCTTTTGACGACCTGAGAGGTCATTGTCGAAGCGGTGGCCGAACAGGCGATCATGAGAAAACCTAGCCGGATAGTTTGGCCGGCGGCCAAGGCTCCTTTTACGAAGATACCGTCCTTGAAGACGGGAAGAGGCATCCTTCCAATCGGTGACGGCACAGAGGAACTCTCAATGAAAGCACCAATGTCGGCGTCAAAACCGGCGGATCTCGGGTAGGGGGTCCCAAACTGTGCGTCTAGGCGGATGGTAACAGGAGACAAGGGACACGATGTTTTTACCCAGGTTCAGGCCCTCTCGATGGAGGTAAAACCCTACTCCTGCTTGATTGATATTGATGATGTGGGTAGTACAAGAGTGGATCTACCACGAGATCAAGGAGGCTAAACCCTAGAAGCTAGCCTATGGTATGATTGTTGTAATGGTTATGTTGTCCTACGGACTAAAACCGTCCGGTTTATATAGACACCGGAGAGGGCTAGGGTCACATAGAGTCGATTACAATGGTAGGAGATCTACATATCCGTATCGCCAAGCTTGCCTTCCACGCCAAGGAAAGTCCCATCCGGACACGGGACGAAGTCTTCAATCTTGTATCTTCATAGTCTTGGAGTCCGACTGACGATGATAGTCCGGCTGTCCGGACACCCCCTAGTCCAGGACTCCCTCAGTCATATTGAGCTCATTATGATGTTGCATTACCGAGTGGGCCCAGAGATACCTCTCCGTCATACGGAGTGACAAATCCTAGTCTCGATCCGTGCCATCCCAACAGATACTTTCGGAGATACCTGTAGTATACCTTTATAGCCACCCAGTTACGTTGTGACGTTTGGTATACCCAAAGCACTCCTACGATATCCGGGAGTTATACGATCTCATAGTCTAAGGAAATGATACTTGACATTAGAAAAGCTCTGGCAAATGAACTACACGATCTTGTGCTATGCTTAGGATTGGGTCTTGTCCATCACATCATTCTCCCAATGATGTGATCCCGTTATCAACGACATCCAATGTCCATGGTCTGGAAACTGTAACCATCCATTGATCAACGAGCTAGTCAACTAGAGGCTCACTAGGGACATGTTGTGGTCTATGTATTCACACATGTATTATGATTTCCGGATAACACAATTATAGCATGAACAATAGACAATTATCATAAACAAGGAAATATAATAATAACCATTTTATTATTGCCTCTAGGGCATATTTCCAACAAGTACCGCTCCCTGCATGTGGTAGTACCGTGTCGGATTTTTCCACAGATCGAAACTCAGCGGAAGTAGCCACGGATGTAATTTTATTAGTCCGTGCCTTCCCAGCCTAGACAAACCCTGCCTTGCGGTAGTACTGCAAGGACGCGCGGTAGTACCGCAAGGACGCGCGGTAGTACCGCTTCGGCGGTTCTACCGCTCATTGCTTTAATGCAACAGGGGCTCATCTGGCTCCTTCCATGCAAGCGGTAGTACCGTAGTGCCTTGTGGAAGTACCACAGGCTTGTGCGGTAGTACCGTACGTTTGTGCGGTAGTACCGCATGTCGCGGGCTGAGTAAGTGGGTAACGGTTGACCACCTCTTCCTTCCCTAAGCTCCATTGTTGCTCCAAGATCCATTTTCGCCCGATCTCTCTCCCTAATCAATCAAACCTGTTGATTCTCTATGGATTGGTTGAGAAGGCCCCGATCTACACTTCCACCAAGAGAAATTTGATTCCCCCCACTAATCCCTAGCAGATCTTGTTACTCTTGGGTGTTTGAGCACCCTAGACGGTTGAGGTCACCGCGGAGCCATATTCCATTGTGGTGAAGCTTCATGGTGTCGTTGGGAGCCTCCAATTAAGTTGTGGAGATTGCCCCAACCTTGTTTGTAAAGGTTCAGTCGCCGTCTCCGAAGGCACCAATAGTGGAATCACAACATCTCGCATTGTGTGAGGGCGTGAGGAGAATACGGTGGCCCTAGCGGCTTCTTGGGGAGCATTGTGCCTCCACACCGCTCCAACGGAGACATACTTCCTCTCAAAGGGAAGGAACTTCGGTAACACATCCTCGTCTCCACCGACTCCACCCTTGGTTATCTCCCACCTTTACTTGTGCAAGCTTATTTTGTGTCGTATCTCTTGCTTGCTTGCGTGCTTGTTATTGTTGCATCATATAGGTTGCTCACCTAGTTGCATATCTAGACAACCTACTTTGACGCAAAGTTTAATTTGGTAAAGAAAAGCTAAAAATTGTTAGTTGCCTACTCACCCCCCCTCTAGTCAACCATATCGATCCTTTCAATTGGTATCAGAGCCTCGTCTCTTTATTAAGGACTTTACCATCCGAAGAGTATGGTTGACACCATAGATGGTGAGGAGGAGCACCCCAGTGTGAATCCATCCTCGTTTACGACCGATGGGGGATCCTCGGTCTCTCGTGAGGAATTCAACGCAGCTTTGGACACATTGAAAACCTCCATGACGACCGAGGTCAAAGGCAAGTTCAAGGAGTTTCTTGATGGTCTTAAATTATCCACCACACCGTTGGAAGTGGGCGATCCCACTAACAAGGTGACGGATGCTAACTCCGATAAGGGGGAAGCTTCTAGTGATAAAGTTCCTTTGCCTAGTGGTAGAAGTGGAAACGGCATCTTTGCCCATGTTGAACCACCTCTTACTTATGGAGGACCGGTTATCTCCACTCATTTGAATCATGTTGGTCCTCCTCCTAAGTTTGTGAAAAATGAGGATTTTGCTACTTGGGTCTACCATTTTAAACGTCATTTAAATCATAGTTCTATAATCTTTGGAGAATTATTGAGCAAGGTTTCTACCCGCATGACCCAAGCAACCTCACTCCTAGAGAAGTTGTGGATCATCAATTCAACGAGTCCGCTCTCTTCATTATTCAAGATGCAAATTCCACCCGAAGATATTGCGCATCTCCGACCTTTCACCGTGGCCAAGGAAGCATGGCAACATGTTGTTTCCATTACAAGGGAAGCGCAAGCATTCAATGCTCCAACTATGAAGTGGTGCAAGATGAAGTCAATGAGTTTGCGATGAATGAAGATGAAGAACCTCGTGAGGTCTATCGGAGGTTAACCACTGTCGTGGTCTCACTCCGAGATCATGGGAGCAAGGATACAGATGACAATTGGATCAAGCGCAAGTTTCTCAAGGCCATGATGCCTTACCATAAGTCCATGTCATCCGTCATCTTTCAAAGGCCGGACTTCCATACCTTGTCCTCAAATGAAGTGTTGGATGAGTTTGTTGCCATGAGAATCTTGGACAAGACCGCCGACAATGCGGTGATGCACTCTCAACGAGTGAAGAAACCCAACCTTGCCTTGAAGTCCAAGGCTTGTGTGGAAGAAGAGGAAGAAGATGAAGAATAGGAGAGTAACCCCAAAGATACAAAATATGATTATCATGAGCACATGGCTCTCGCTTCAAGGAAATTTTGGAGCAAGAAGAACTCAAGGCCCAACTTCAACAAGAACAACTCAAGTGGCACCAAGGACAAGCAACATGTGAGAACATGCTATAGTTGTGGCAATGTGAGCCACTTTGTTGCAGAGTGCCCTTACGAGAAGCGGGAAGACAATGGTGGCAAGCTTATCCGAAAAGACAAAGCCAAGTTCTTCCCCAACAAGAACAACTTCACCAAGAAGACTCCTCCCAAGGGGTTGGTGTCACAAGAAGAGTACAATGAGGAGGATGATGATGATGAAGACGGTGAGATGATGGCCATGGCCTCCGTTGCCACTGCCACAACTCCACGGGTGTCCCTCTTTGACTCACCCAACGAGAACATCACCGCCAAGTGCCTCATGGCCAAAGCCACCAACAAGGTAACCCCCAACATCAAAACTACCATCACTACTAATCCTTCCTTGACGGATTGCATTGATGAAAGTGAGGGGTCTAATGAGGAAGTAAATGAATTTGAGTCTTTTATGAGTAAGCTCAAGGGTAAATCCAAGAAGCACTTTGTTTCTCTCTTGGAACAACTTGGTGAAGCCAATGACATTATCGAGGCTCACGAAGAAACCATCTCTAAGATGGAAGGACATAGTCGTGACTATGCCGATGAGATATCGGATCTCTCTAATGTGCTTGAGGAAGAGCGTGGTCATCGTTTTGTCTCTTGAGGAGTCAACAACGATGATCATGCTAAACTAAAGAAAGATCTTGATCATGCTCTTGTTGTATCTCGTGTGCTCAATACCGAGAAGGCTAAACTTGGGGTTGACCATGCTAAACTCAAGGAGGAGTTTGAGATACTTGACAAGGCTCACAAGGCCTTGAAGGGTACTCATGCTAGTCTCAAGGAGTCTCATGATCAACTCCAAGTGAAGCTAACCAAGGAGAAAGCCACATTTCCTCATATGGTCTTAACTGATAATGCAAATTCTACTAACCCGTGTTGTGAGCATGTGCATCTTGTGGAGGAGAATGCCAAGTTGAAGGAGCAACTTGAGAAAGGCCTTGTGTCTTGCATACAAGGTGAGAAGAACCTCAACAATCTTTTGAGCAATCAAAAGGAAGTTGTGGGCAAGGAGGGAATTGGGTTTGCACCCAAGTCCAAGAACAAGAAGAAGAATGACAAGGCCAAACAACCTCTTTCTCTCTAGCAAACTTTTGTGAAGGAGGGAGAGGGTGATCCTAAGGAGAAGAAGAGGAACAATGTGAAGGGTCGTGGTGCCAAGAAGGGAATTGCCACCCTTTCCAACAAAGCTGGCAACTTTAACCCTTCTTATGTGTTATGCCGTGCTAGTGATGGGCATGTTTATGCCAAATTTGTTGGTTCTCCTTATGAGTACATTGAATGGTCTATTTGGGTTCCTAAGACCCTTGTTACTAACATCAAAGGACCCATTACAAAATGGGTACCTAAAACCAAGCATTGATCTCTTGTAGGTGTTTGCTTTCAGTGTGGGATCATGGTTGCTCGATAGTGGAGCCACAAATCATATGACCGAAAGCAAGGACTTGGTGGTGGACGTGCACAAGGTCTCATCTATGCCCACCAATGTCGAGTGGGGTGATGCCTCGTCTTCTAAGGTATTGGGTATTGGCAAGGTTGTCATTTCTCATGATCTCACAATCGAGAAAGTCATGCTTGTTGAGTCCCTTGCATACAATTTACTTTCCGTTCGTCAACTTGCACTCATGGGCTTTGCCACTTTCTTTGATATTGATACCGTGGACCTCCTGTGGAGCAAGACTCTTAAAGTAGCCTTTGTTGGGCATGTCGAGAACGGTCTTTATGTGATTAAATTCTCGGAGCGACCCACTAAGACGGCGACATGCCTAATGGCTAAAGTTGACGTGGGATGGCTTTGGCATCCCACGTTTATCCCACGTCAATATGAGATCTTTGCAAAGTCTTCTCAAGGGGGACCATGTCCGTGGACTAACAAATGTTAGTTTTGCCAAAGATTGTGCTTGCAGTGCTTGTATCGAAGGAAAACTACATGAGAAGGCTCACCCTCCCACGACTATCATCTACTCGAAGAGACCCTTGGAGCTCCTTCACTTGGACCTCTTTGGGCCTCCATCCTTTGATAGTCTTGGGGGTAGAAAGTATTTCTTGGTGATTGTGGATGATTATTCAAGATACACTTGGGTATATTTATTCAAGAGGAAGAGTGAGACTCAACAAACCATCATCGACTTTCCAAATGAAGCTCAACATCAACACAATGCAAAGATCTTGACAATAAGAAGTGACAACGACACCGAGTTCAAGAACTACACCTTGGATGAGTTTCTTAGTGATGAGGGGATCAAGCATCAATATTTCGCACCTTACACCCCTCAACAAAATGGTGTAGCGGAGAGGAATAACCGGACGTTGATGGACGCGGCAAGGACCATGATGGTGGAGTTCAAGTCTTCCTACAACTTTTGGGCCAAAGCCATCAACACCACTTGTCATGCATCCAATCGGCTCTATCTTCGCAAGGGCTTGAACATGACTCCATATGAGATACTTACCGGTAACAAGCCCAACCTCAAGTACTTATGGGTATTCGGTTGTAATTGTTTCATTCTCAAGAAAGGTGTTCATTTGTCTAAATTTGAGGCTAGAGCTCATGAGGGTATATTTGTTGGTTATGCTACAAACTCTCATGCTTACCGTGTCCTCAACAAGTCCACAAGACTCATTGAAGAGACGTGTAACGTGGAGTTTGACGATAATAACGGCTCCCAAGTGGAGCAAAGTGGTACTTGTGATGTAGGTGATGAAATTCCTCCCCAAGCCATAAGAATAATGGGTGTTGGTCATATCATACCCATTGAGGAACCCCTTATGGCTGAAGGAGAAGGACAAAGCTCCACTCAAGTGGAGCCATCACCAACCCAAGACCCACACGCTTCCAAAGAACAAAGTGAAGGCCCTCAACCAAGTGAACAAGATCAAGGGCAAGATCAATCTCAAGATGGTGGTGAACCACCAAGTGATGCCCAAGGTCAAGTTCTCCCTCCCGAGCAAGCTCAAGATCAAGAACAAGCTCATGACGACGCTCAAGATGATCAAGTTTCCGCTCCAATATCTCTTGAGGAGGAATTGGAGCGTCGTGCCGCCAAGATTGCTTCCAAGCTCACTACCAAAGATCATCTTATGAAGAATGTGCTTGGAAGTTTGAGAAAATGGGTAAGCACTCGTAGACAATTGGCAAACTATTGTGAACATCACGCGTTTGTTTCTTGTGTTAAACCTCAAAAGGTCCATGAAGCACTCGAGGATCTAGTTTGGATCAATGCCATGCATGAAGAACTCAACAACTTCGAGCACAACAAGGTGTGGAGATTGGTGTGAAGGCCAACGGGGAACCATAATGTCATTGGAACCAAGTGGATATTCAAGAACAAGCAAAATGCTCATGGAACTATCGTTCGCAACAAGGCTTGTTTGGTAGCACAAGGCTACTCCCAAGTCGAGGGTATCGACTATAGCGAAACCTTTGCTCCCGTTGCTCGCCTTAAATCTATTCGTTTGTTGATTGCTTATGCTTCTCGTCATAACTTCATGTTGCAACAAATGGATGTGAAGAGTGCTTTTCTTAATGGTCCTATTAGTGAGTTGGTGTATTTCAAACAACCCCCGGGGTTTGAGGATCCCAAGTTCCCCAATCATGTGTACCAACTCGATAAGGCACTCTATGGCCTTAAACAAGCCCCATGTGCATGGTATGAGCACCTTACCGAGTTGTTGCAAGATTGTGGGTTTGAAATTGGGAAAATCGACCCCACTCTTTTTACTAAGAAGGTCAAAGTGGAGTTGTTTGTATGCCAACTATATGTTGATGATATTATCTTTGGTTCCCCTAGCAAAGCTTTCAATGAGGAATTTGCCGCTCTCATGACCTCGAAGTTCAAGATGTCCATGATGGGAGAGTTGAAGTTCTTTCTCGGGTTTGAAATTAAGCAAAGAAGAGAAGGAGCCTTCATCAACCAAGCCAAATACACACAAAACATGCTCAAGAGATTCAAGCTAAGTGATGTCAAGCCGGCTTGCACTCCAATGCCTGTCAAATGCCAACTTGACATAGATACCAATGGTAAAGCGGTGGATCAAATGGTATATCGTTCCATGATTGGCTCCTTGCTTTACCTTTGTGCATCTAGATCGGATATCATGTTGAGTGTGGGAATTTGTGCACAGTTTCAAGACGCACCTAAGGAAAGCCACTATGTGGCGGTCAAGCGAATCTTTCGATATTTGGCTCATACCCCAAACTTTGGCTTATGGTACCCAAGAGGAGCCAACTTCAACCTTTTGGGTTATTCAGACTCAGATTGGGCGGGAGACAAAGTGGATAGGAAGTCAACCTCCGGAGGGTGCCAATTTATTGGTTGCTCTTTGATGAGTTGGCCTTCTAAGAAGCAAAGTTGTGTGTCTCTCTCGTCCACCAAAGCGGCGTATGTGGCCCCAGTAGTTGTTGTGCTCAACTTCTATGGATGAGGCAAACTTTAAAGGATTACAATGTCATTTGCGATGAAGTGCCTCTTTGGTGTGACAATGAAAGTGCCATCAAGATCTCTCTCAACCCGGTGCAACACTTCAAGACGAAGCATATTGAGATTCCGTATCACTTCATCCGGGATCACATTAGGCCAGGGGAGATCAAGCTCAAATATGTCAACACTCATGATATCCTTGCAGATATTTTCATGAAGCCCTTGGATGAAGCAAGATTTTGCGAGTTAAGGCATGAGCTAAATATCATTGATTCGAGCAATGTGGCTTGAACCGTTGCACATCCCACCATACTCATCTTGATATCTTGTTTAAGTGTAGGCATGGACATAGGGGGAGTGTTGTTCTCTCAATGTGTCAGGGGTTGGGTGCGACATATGCCAAAGGATGGCTTATCATGGTGGGGGCAAGTAGAACATCGCCGGTGCCTGGAAATGGGATAAGGCGTAGACATGCACGCCGGCGAATCTTACCCAGCTTCGGGGCTCTCCGGGGAGATAACACCCCTACTGCTGCTCTGCGGGGTCTCCGCATGGTCACTATAGCAAGATGACTACAATGGTGCTCCTAGAGCTGTACCGGGAGGTAGGAGAGAGCGAGGCTAGTTCTCTCCTCCCTGGGCTATGTGTCTATCTCTATCAAGGTCCGAACCCTTTGCATGGGTGCCCCGGGGGGTTTATATAGGCCTACCCCCCGGGGGTACAATGGTAATCCGACTGGGCGTGGGTCCCAGCCGTCTGTCTCTCATGTAGCCATCCTTCCCGCCGGCTTCTGGGGCCCGCCAACTAGTGGGTCCCGCGGACAGGCCGGGCACTATGCGGCACTCCTGATGACGCAGGCTTGGTCATTGGGTCGTGGCAACAGTACTGCCGTCTATCAGGCGATCACTGTCGCCACTCCCCATCCAATCTGGTTTATGGCTTGTGGGGCCCTAGAGGGGAGACGGCCGACTCCGAGGAGGCCGACTCCCATAGGGCCGTCTTCGAGCACTCTGGCCGCCTTTGATTCACCCACTGACAGGCGGCCCCGCGGTCTTCGGGCCGTACAGGCCGGCGTCGTGGGCACAGTGCGTCGCGCACTGTGGCTGAGGTCAGGGCAGGCATGGCAACAGTGCCACGCCTCGCCGAAGATCTTCTGGCGATACGGTTTACTGTAGCCATGCCAGTCCCTCGTAGGCAGGGGGGACGGCCACGTCGTGACCGTACCCCATATCGGGCCTTGTGAAGTGTCACGGGCCGACTCCCGCAGTCGGCCTCTCTGGAGGTCACCAGCTCGGAGTCGGCTTTCCTTGGAGTCGGCTCTCTGAGATCGCCAGCTGAGACTCGGCTTCTCGGGAGATCGCTAGCTGAGACTCGGCTTCTCGGGACATCGCCAGCTGGGACTCGGCCTCTCTGGAGGTCGCCAGCTGGGACTCGGCTGGAGGGGCGTGGCCAGCCCCGATGTCTTGAAAGATCCTGGGTCCCAGGTCAGCCTACCCGTGGCCCATTACTCCGACAGTAGTCCCCGAAGCTGGTGAAGCCCTGCGGACGCCGCCTCGTGGGGCTTCAACAGTTTCAAACTTCCCAGTGCCGACTCTAAGACTCGGCCGTCGTCTTCTTTGGGCCGACTCGCCGAAGTCGGACTTGTTCAGCGAGGGGCCATTGTTTGTAAGTCGCAGCGGGAAATCAGGCGGCGTATCGGATACGCTTCCCTGCTTCCATCGAGGTGGTCCTATCACGCGGCATCACGTGGGGAGGATACTCTGCTCACCCACACGCACGACGGGACGGGCCGCCAGGCGGGGCCCGCCACTACCGCGCCTCGTCTTCCGAGCGGATCCGCTGCGGTCGCGAACGGTTGGCTTCCCCATGTCGTTACTGCACGCAGTAACTTCGTGGGGTAAATCGTGGGGCGGCATGGGCTTCGTGCGCAGTTAATCCCACGCCCGCCCCCTCGGCTCCTCAGCCCGTAGGGCTATAAATAGGCGGGGAGGAGTGGGGCGGCACTGCACGCGCATCCTCTCCCCCACTCTCCTGCCTTCTCTTCTTCCTCCGCCGCGAGCAAGAGCACCTCTTACCTCGGCGATGAGTTCTTCCTCCACCACGCCCCTTGCCTCGCGCTCCGGCGTGTGGGACGGTTCGGATGTGGAGGCGGAACATATCGAGTTCCTCCGCCGGACCCACCGTCTCCCCAGCGCGGACCTCGTGCACGCTCGTCCCGCGCCGGCGGGGGAGATCCGGCCCGCGCCGGAGGAGGGCGAGCGGGTCGTCTTCCGCTCGCACCTCATGCGCGGGCTGGGGCTGCCGGCGAGCGGGTTCTTCCACTCGTTCCTGGAGTTCCACAGCCTCCAACCGCACCACCTCACTCCAAATGCGGTGGTGCTGCTCTCCGCCTTCGCCACTCTGTGCGAAGGCTTCCTCGGTGTTCTCCCCACCCTCGAGTTGTGGGGAGAATTTTTCTCTTCGAAGCTCGGTACGCAGGCCGTCGGCACGCCGGCTCAGTGCGGCACCTACATCGCGGTGCGGCGCTCGACGGCCGACAACTCCTTTCCTCCCATCTCGCTGATAAAGTCGGTGAAGATGTGGCAGCGCTCCTACTTCTACGTGAAGAACCTCTCCACCGACGGTGACTGGGTCAACTTGCCGCCCTTCAACCCGCCCCCCCCTGACTGGGAGGCTCTCCAGCTGGTCTCATCGGGCCAAGTCGCTGACTCCCTCCGGAGCTGCCGCCGTAGCGCGACTCTGGGTTCTGCTGTAGTCGGAGGGCCTCGTCGGATCCGACCTTCTGGCCGCCTTCGTGGCGCGCCGAGTCCTCCCACTCCAAGGCCGGCCTCACCTCATCTGTCAGATGAGCGGCCGCCACGACCCGAGCCGGCTGTGCACCAAGGAGATGCCCCGCAGGGAGGTGGCGAACCTGGTGAACCACATCACGCACTGCAAGTTCACGGAGGACTGGCAGTTCGGCAAGGAGCCGTACTCGCGCGACAACCCCCCTCCAGTGGGAAGTCGCATCGTTATGTAGTTTGGTCTTCTTTGCAGCAAACTCCGGCTTCTAATCTTTGTTGGTTTCTTCTGGGCAGAACCCCCTCATGGAGCCCGCAGGCGGCGCCGTGAGAGAGCCCCGCGACTACGTCCCAGACCGCGAGGATAGCGACGTCGACGACCCCGACTTGGGGACGGCGGCGTTGGAGGCCGACGCCGAAGGCGGCGGAGAAGGGGCAGACGGCGGCTTCAGGCCCTCGGCCACCTTTGCCGACTGGCCCGAAGATGATGCCAACGTGGAAGTCGTCCCACGCCACCAACCGAGGGCTGGCCACTCCGGCGAAGGCGGCGCGAAGAGGCATCACGCCGGGCCGAGCGCGCCTGGCAGCAAGCCGAAGAAGTTCAAGGGGGCGGCCGCCGCGACCAAATGGGAGGAGGCGGCTGCGAAGGCCAACCGCTTCCGAAGGGAAGTGAGAAGGCCGCCGTTAGTTTCTGCGTAAGTCTTTACGCTCTTTTACTTTCTTTGTTGGATCTTGTCCGAGTCTTCTTTGATTTTCCTTCCATTCTTCTCCAGAGCCCCCCTCTCCCTTGAGAGAGTCGCCGTCCCCTCTGTCATGGGGTCGGTAGAGACGTCCGCCAACACCCGGCGGGTCGATCCCGCCACCGACCTTCGGGAGGCGACGGAGCGAAACGCGCGGGAGAAGCGCGATGAGGAGGAGGCCGACCGCCTGGAGAAGGCGCACGCCGAGAAGGCGGCCGCCAACGCCCAGAAGAAGTTGGAGGAGGCCGAAGCCGCTACCGCGACGAAGCGGCGTGCTGAGGAGGTCGCTCGTCGCCGATCGGCGATGCTCGTCCCTCCGTTGTCGTCGGCGCTGCCGGCTCCGGAGTTCACGGGGCAGACCGGAGAGGTCGGCACTGAGAACCCCCTCCCGGAGGAGGGCGGCGAGGCTTCAGGCTCGGACACCCTCGCGCCGCCTCCGCCGCCTCCGCCGCCGTTTGGGAGGCCGCACGGCAAGCAGCCGGTGGGCCCGTTGGATCCGCCAATCTTAGACGAGGCCGAAGCGCGGCTGCTTCTTCAAGTCGCTACGCCGGTGCGCTGCCGGCTTGAGAGGACGAGCTCGGCGCCGCGAGCTCGGGAGACTGGCGCAGCCAGCTCGGCGAGTCTGGACGTCGAGGCCTCTAGTGCCGCGCCCACCGGGTGGTTGCGCGGAGGCGGCAACGGCCCGCTGAACCAAGCCCTCCTGGACGTCCAGGCGAAGCTGCGTGCGGAAAGCGACGCCCTCCAAGTCTGCACCAGAGCGCATCTGGCCATGCGAACATTCGTCCGAGTATGTTTCCTTCTTCTTTTTTGATTCCTGTTTTTCTCTATGGGGGCGCGCCAGCGCACCCACTGGGTGTAGTCCCCGAGTTCCGGGCCGGCTGCTGAGCAGGCGGTTCGGAACTCCCTCTGGCGAGTTCCGAATACTAACTTTTGCCTTTGTCGGCTTTTTATAGGAGTATCAAAAACTTCGCGCCACTGCCTTCAACCGCAATGTCGAGGAGCTGAACAAACGGTCCGCCGACTTGGTGGAAAGCCGGGGTGAGCTATTTTCTTCCTTCTTCGCGGGGGCGCGCTGGCGCACCCGCTGGCTGTAGTCCCCGAGATTCGGGCCGGCTGCTGAGCAGTCGGGCCGGATCTCCCCGGCGATCTATTTTACTGATGACTTACTTGTCTCTTTCTTCGTTCTTTAGGTGCCAGCGCTGCCCTTCAGGAGCAGCTGGGCGAGGCCAACACTGCTCGTCGTGCCAAGGAAGAGGAGTGCGGCAGGCTCGCCAAAGAGCGCGATCTGCTGGCGACGCAGCTGGCCGAGCAGAAGGAGCTGCTCCAGAAGGCGCAGGACGAGGCCAAGACGCGGGAGGCCGCCCTCATGGCCGAGTTCGAGGTCGAGCGCTCCGCCTGGACTGACAGGGAGGCGATGCTAACCTATGGCTACCACGAGCTCGAGGACATCGTTGATGGTAAGTCTCTTTCGTTTCTTTGGGCTTCCGACTATGTGTCAGGCCGACTTCTGATTTTCCGACTTTTCTTCTTTTTTGTCTTGGCAGACTTCTTTCCTGGTCATTCACAGGAAGTCCCTCTGGCCATCGAGGCTGCTCGGGAGGCGCGAAGGGCGAAGGGTGAGGTGATCGCCGCCAATGCCCCCCGAACCATCGACGAGCAGCTCCTGAGCATTGGGATCCGTCTTCGTCCGGCTCACCGGCTGCTGCGCCGGCTTCAGCGTGCCGGTGCCCAGGCGGTTGCCGCCCTGTGGTCGGACATGCCGGCTCTGCGCACCGCCAGTCGGACCACCGACTGGCTGGAAGTCGCCGCCGGCCGTCTTGAGGCTTGGAAGGGCTCCTCGGCCCGGGCCGGAGCACGCCGGGCCTTGAAGTTCGTCAAGGCGTGGTATCCAGGGCTGGACCTGGACCGTCTGGCCGCGTTCCGGTCAGAAGCCCAGGCCGAGCTGGAGGCCGTAGAAGGCGCCCTTGTCGAGCGTGCGACAGCCATTGCTGAGTACACGGACACCAGCGTCTTCGTGCCCGAGCGGACTGAAGGCGGCGAGGAAGTGCCGCCGGACTGGTTCGGGATGAACCCGGAGTATGACGAAGACTCGGCGGAGGTGATCAGCTCCAGCGCCGAGGAGGAGGACGAGGCGGAGGACGGAGGCAAGGAGGAGGCGCCAGAAGATGAAGCAGACGGCCAGCCTCATCCCGATCGCGCCTCCAGCAACGAGCCGTGCGGAGACAAGGCGACTGCCGCCGGAGGCGACCAAGCTGAGACCGCCCAGCCGACTGCCCCGGCACCCGACACCGTCGTCACCTCCGATCCTCCGGCCCCGGAGGCCGCCTCCTAGACTGCTTTTTCCGCTTCTGTTTATCTGTCTTCAGTAATCTTTTGAAAGATTTGTTAGGTTCGAACAATTCCACCCGCGGGGTGTACCCTGAATTTCTATTCAGTGATTCGGCCGAGGGCCTATGTAAATATTTATCTGATTTCCGCCTTTCCTTGATTATTGCTCCTTAGACTTTTTCCTTTGCCGTCTTCCTTTAGTTGCCGCCTTGCCGGCTGGACAGCCGCTCTGCGGACTGTCGCTAGGCCAAGTGCTTGGCTACTTCAGGAAGGCAAGTAGTTAGCCGTTTAGAGTTTCTTTAGCAAGTCGGCTAGAAAGCGATAGGCCGACTATCCGAGAGTCGGCTGTCTTTGATAAAAGCTGAGGCGACGAGCCGACTGCTCATGAGTCGGCTCTGTGGGGGGAGGCTGGTAGCCGTCTTGAGCTATGCATAAGCTTTTAGGTCCTTAGCCATTTTTTTCATGTGCGCGCTCGTTCTTGCTTGTTCTCTGCCTACCAGCAGTCGCTCTGCGAGCTGTGGCTTTTGACAGGAGATGGCTTGAGCGCAACACATTACTTGCCCGACTGCAGGAAGCATTTCATAGCGCAAGACGGCAAGTCCCCGGGCCGACTAGTCGGACCCGGTGCCAGATAGTATGATAAAAAAGACTAGCATATTCGGAAGCGTAATTCTTATCATACAGATAACAAAAAGGCAGTCCCCGAGCTCGTCTCGGGGGGCCTAAGGTCTTAGTACTTTAATACAAAGGGGGTAGTGCGATACATACTGCATCAACTGTAAAATCTTCGAAGAAGATTCGTGTTCCACGGGCGCTCTGTTTCTTTGCCGGAGTCATCCCTCTTGCGCGCTCGAGGCTTCTGAGCGTCAATCAGATAGTAGGCGTCATTCCCTAGCACCTTGCTGATGATGAAGGGACCCTCCCAAGGTGCCAACCACTTGTGCTGGCCGGCTGTTCTCTGAATCAGCCGTAGCACAAGGTCGCCCTCTTGGAACGATCTCGGCTTGACCTTGCGGTTGTAGTATCGGCGCAGACTCTGCTGGTAGATGCTGGACCGGCTGAGTGCCAACAGTCGGCCCTCTTCCAGCAGATCAACGCCGTCTTGGCGTGCTTCTTCAGCTTCCTCTTTGGTGTACATGGTGACTCGTGGAGAGTCGAACTCTATATCTGTCGGGAAGACAGCTTCGGCACCGTAGACGAGGAAGAAAGGCGTGAAGCCGGTTGACTTGTTTGGAGTCGTGCGCAGACTCCAGAGGATGGCTGGCAGCTCCTCGACCCAACAGCCGGCGAACGCTCGAGTGGTTCGACCAGTCGAGGCTTGATGCCGGACAGGATGAGGCCATTGGCTCGTTCCACCTGGCCGTTTGACTGTGGATGGTCAACGGACGCTAAGTCCAGTCGGATGCCCTGCGTCGCGCAGAAACGAGCCAAGGCGCCCTTGGCAAAGTTTGTGCCGTTGTCGGTGATGATGCTGTGCGGTATGCCGTACCGCACCGTGATGTCACCGATGAAGGTTACTGCAGTCGGCCCGTTCAACTTCTTGATGGGCTTTGCTTCCACCCACTTGGTGAACTTGTCCACCGCGACAAGCAAATGAGTTAGGCCGCCTCGGGCCATCTTGAATGGTCCTACCATGTCCAGGCCCCAAACTGCGAAGGGCCAGGCGATGGGGATTGTCTTCAGCGCGGAAGCCGGCTGAAGTGGCTTGGAGCGGAACATCTGGCAGCCCTTGCATTTTTGGACTAGCTCTTTAGCTTCTTCCAGGGCAGTCGGCCAAAAGAAGCCGTGCCGAAAGGCTTTGGCGACGAGCGCCCTTGAAGCCGCATGGTGGCCGCACTCGCCCTGATGGATGTCTCTGAGAATTGCTTGGCCTTGTTCTGATTCTACGCAGCACTGGTAGACACCAGTGACACTGCGTCTGACTAGCTCTCTGTTGACTATGGTGTATGCTGCCGCTCGGCGCTGCACTTGCCGAGCCAGGATCTCATCTGTTGGCAACTCTTTGTTCACTAGAAATTTAAGGATGGGCTGCGCCCATGAAGGTGCTGCTATCTCTTCAACTGCTACCACAGCGACTTGGACAAGGGTGGCTTGGCTGGGAGGCGGCGGGCTGGAGTCCGCGGCCGTTTGCTGGATTGACGGAGTCTCTGGGCCGACTGGCGTAGTTCCCGGGCCGGGCTCCGAAGTCCCCGGGCCGACTGGCACAGTCCCCGGGCCGGGCTCTGAAGTCCCCGGGCCGGTTGGCGCAGTCCCCGGGCCGGCTGGCGCAGTCCCCGGGCCGGCTGGCGCAGTCCCCGGGCCGGGCTCTGAAGTCCCCGGGCCGGTTTCAACTATGGTTTTCTTGGGGCTGTCTGCTGGGGCTTTAGAGTCGGATCCGACTACTTCTAGAGGAGCCGGCACGAAAATGGAGTCTGACTCTGGTGAAGGCTTGATAGACGGCTTGAGGAGGCGCTGGAGGGCGATGCCGGAAGGTATCGCTTGGCGAGTGGAGCCGACTCGTGCCAAGGCATCTGCTTGATCATTGTCATTTCTTGGCACGTGAAGGAATTCGCACCCCTCGAAGTATCCGCTGAGTTGCTGCACCAGGAAGCGGTAGCTCGCCATGTTTGCGTCTTTGGCGTCCCAATCGCCGGATGACTGCTGAACCACCAAGTCGGAGTCGCCATAACACAGGATACGGCGAATACCGAGTTCTTTGGCAAGCCGGAGCCCATGAATGAGCGCCTCATATTCGGCAACGTTGTTGGAGGCGGCGAAGTGGATCTGCAGCACATACTTGAGCTTGTCGCCCTTAGGGGAGGTGAGGACGACGCCGGCTCCCAGGCCGGTGCGCATCTTGGAACCATCGAAATGCATCCGCCAATGGGTGGAGTCAGGCGCTGGCGGCATGTACTGGGTCTCGGCCCAGTCGACGAGGAAGTCGGCCAGCGCCTGCGACTTGATGGCGGTGCGGGGCTGGTAGTAGATGGTGTAAGGAGCTAGATCTATAGCCCATTTGGCTACTCGGTCGGAGGCGTCTCGGCTTCCAATGATCTCGGTGAGTGGAGCGGTGCAAACCATAGTGATTGGATGCTCTTGAAAGTAGGGCTTCAGCTTCTTGGCGGCAAAATGCACGCCGTAGCACATCTTCTGGTAGTGAGGGTAGTTCTGCTTGGAGGTCGACAGTACCTCGCTCAGGTAATATACCGGTCTTTGGACAGGGAGCGCCTTGCCTTCCTCCTTGCGCTCGACTATAATGACTGTGCTGACTACTCGGCTGGTGGCGGCGATGTACAAGAGCATGGGCTCTATGGGAGTCGGAGCCGCCAACACGGGGGGAGTAGTCAACATCTTCTTCAGCTGGAGAAATGCCTCATCCGCCTTGTGGTTCCACTAAAAAAGGTGGTCTTCTTCATCAATTGATACAAGGGCAGGGCTTTCTCGCCCAGCCGACTGATAAATCGGCTGATGGACGCCAGGCAGCCGGTGAACTTCTGCACATCCAACAGTCGGCTGGGTACCTTCATTCTCTCGATGGCCTTGATCTTCACGGGGTTGCACTCTATGCCGCGTTCGGAGACCAGGAAGCCAAGGAGCTGGCCGGCTGGTACTCCAAAAACGCACTTCTCAGGGTTGAGCTTGATCCGGAATCGGCGCAGATTTTCAAAGGTCTCCTTGAGGTCTTCCAGCAGCGTCCCATGCTTTTCCGTCTTCACCACCACATCATCCACATAGACGTGGGCGTTCCTGCCGAGTTGCTTGAGGAGGCACTTCTGCATGCAACGCTGAAAGGTGGCGCCGGCATTCCTCAAGCCGAACGTCATTGTCAGGTAGCAGAAGGCTCCAAATGGTGTGATGAATGCGGTCTTCAGTCTGTCCGCTGGGTTTAGCTTGATCTGGTGGTATCCTGAGTATGCGTCTAGGAAACTCAGCAGCTCGCATCCGGCTGTGGAGTCTATCACCTGATCAATTCTTGGCAGAGCAAACGGGTCCTTTGGGCAGGCTTTGTTGAGGCTTGTGTAGTCGATGCACATCCGCCACTGCTTGTTCTTTTTCAGCACCAAAACCGGGTTTGCCAGCCACTCTGGAAAAAACACTTCCATGATGAAACCGGCTGCCAGGAGCCGGGCTATCTCTTCTCCAACAACTCTTCTTTTCTCTTCTGACAGGCGGCGCAAGGGCTGCCTGACGGGCTTCATATCTGGCCTGACGTGTAGCTTGTGCTCGGCGAATTCCGTCGGTACACCCGGCATGTCTTTGGGGGACCATGCAAAGATGTTCCGATTCTCACGGAGGAAATCGACGAGCTCACCTTCCTATTTGCTGTCAAGGCCCGTGCCCATGATAGCGTACCTTTCTGGGTGCTCCGGGTCCAAGGGTATCTTCTTGGTCTCTTTGGCCGGCTTGAATGATCCTTCTGCCTCCGACTCCTTGGGGTCGGGCAACATCTCTGGCTGCTTTCCGGCCATCGCCACGACTCGGTCAAGGAGCCGCTTCTCGGCCGCAATCACCAGGGACTCGGCCAGCCGACTGCTCTCGGCCGCGCAGGCGGACGACTTCTTGTAGTCGCCGGCTACGGTCAGAATCCCCTTGGAACTCGGCATCTTCATCTTGAGGTAGGCGTAGTGGGGAACCGCCATGAACTTGGCCAAGGCAGGTCGACCAAGCAGAGCGTGGTACGGGCTCTCCAAGTCCACCACCTCGAACCAGACTGGCTCTGTCGGAGTAATGGGCGACGGGTACCCCGAAGACGGCAAGACAATATTTCAAGACATCGGGGCTAGCAAAGCCCCTCAGTCCGACTTCCCGGTCGGCTGCTGATTGCTGGCTGCTGACTGCGCCACCAGGGCGACTGCCGACTACCGACTGCGCCACCAGGCCGACTGCTGGCTACCGACTGCGCCACCAGGCCGACTGCCGACTGCCGACTCCGCCACCAGGCCGACTGCCGGCTGCCGACTCCGCCACCAGGCCGACTGCCGACTGCAGCCCAACGCGATCCCGACGTGACGACCGTACCTGGCACTGTTCACGTGACACCCCAGCCATCATGTACAGTGTCACTTGTCCCCTGGCACTATTTATGAAGTGACCCAGGGGACAAGGATGACACCCCACCATGCCTACCTAGCTTACTTCCTAAGCTACCCACATAGCTTACATATCAAGCTAGCCATGCCTATATAAGCTAGCTTCATCCATCCATCAGGGGATGGACTCACACACTCTCACGCATGAGCACTCATCTGCTCACGGCCATGAGCATGGCCGGCCACTTGCTAGCTCACATACACATATGAGACATATACCAAGCCAGATGCTTATGGCACTGAGCTCAGATACATCTCTAGGAGCACTCTGTACCAGATATAACAGATACACTCAGACATGCAGCAGTAGGAGTATTATCTCTCCAAAGAGCTCCGAAGCTGGGTAAACCATCGCGTGCTACTCGCATACCCGCTCCCGGGCCTATCAGCAGCAGTCTTACCCTCACACGAAGCCACCTTGTGGCATATGTCGTCTTGCACCCCCCCGTGAGAATACCACGACAGGCTCTCTGCGGAAGTGATCTTTGTCTCCGAAGAGGACGTCTATCAGGATCTTGCCGATCGGTGAACAGGAGAGGCCGGGTACAATTCCGTGGAACACGGTGCGGCTGCTCTGCAGCTGTCTTCGCTTGATTCCTAGCTTCTCCATGGTGTCCTTGTACAGGATGTTTATGCTGCTACCTCCATCTACCAGGACCCGTGAAAAACGGGCGGCCCGCCTATCAGTGGCCAAGGTCGCACCTAGGACCAGGGCATAAGAGCCCAGACTCGGCATCACCTCTGGGTGATCCGCCCGACTCCAACTGATAGGCCTCTTAGACCAATGCATGAATTCTGGAGCATCTGTTGTTACTGCATTTACTTCTTGTTGCTGTTGGCGCCTGCTACGCCGGTCATCTGCCACACTGGTGAACACTACGTAGGCTCCATGCTCTTCTGGGAACTCGTCCTGCACTGCGCCGACTGGCCGGGCCGCCGGCTGCTGGGGCGGCGGCGGAGGCGGCGGCCCAGCAGGCGGTGGAGGAGTGAGGCCATCTCCCTTGGCGATCCTGGTGAGCCAGTGGCACTTTCTGGTGGTGTGGTTTGACGGCTTCGCGCCGCTGTGGAACTTGCAAGGACCATCCAAAGTCTGCTCATAGGAGAAGGCTGGCAACCAATTGGATTTGCCGCCCTTCTGCCGCTTGGCCGGAGGCTGCCCCTCCGGCTGTTGATCTTCAACTATCGCCACTTGCCAACTGCTGGAGGTCGGCTGCTGGGGCTTGCGCTTGTTGTCGTTCTGTTGCTGTCGCCGACTGGTGTCTCCAGCCGGAGTTCTGGGAGCCTGGGGAGTCACCTTGCCAGTCGCATTGACTTGAATCTCTGTCTTCATGGAAGAGTCGGCCGTGGCGTACTTGTCTGCTATGACTAGCAGTTCGTCGAGGGAATCTGGCTCGTCGCAGAGGAGTTTGTGCTTGAGGAGGGTGCCCTCTCGGCACCCGGCAGTGAAGTACTCGATAACCTGCACCTCGTGCACGCCCTCGCAGGAGTTTCGAAGCTCCCCCCAGCGCGTGAGGTAGTCGCATGTTGACTCTTCAGGGCCTTGCACGCACAAGGAGAGCTGGCGCGGCTTGGGAGGTCGCTTGTACGTGCTTGTGAAGTTGCGGATGAAGGCTTCGGTGAAGTCGACCCAGCTATTGATGCTGCGGGGCTTCAGGCTGTTCAGCCATGTCCGGGCCGTGCCCTGGAGCATGAGAGGAACGTACTTCACGGCAACTCGCTTGTTGCCGGTTGCTATGCTGACGGCTGTGGAGTAGTCTATCAGCCAGTCCTCCGGCTTCACGGAGCCGGTGTACTTGGGTGTGTCTCGGGGGAGCGTGAACCCTTTGGGGAAGGGCTCGTCTCTGTTGCGGGGCCCGAAGCAAGGTGGACCCAGCTTGTCTTCTTCTTCCAGCGCCAGGGGATCGGTGGAGTCGGTCGATCCGATGACGGGCGTCATTCTCTCCGACTCCCTCTCGGCGGCCAAGGCAACCTCCGAGAGTCGGATGCTCAACAGGCGGCGGGGAAACTCACCGCTCTCTTCTGGGCGGGGGAGGCAGGTAGTCGTCCCGCCGCTCTACTGCTCTTGGGCGGCCGTCTTGGTCGCGCTCGATGGTGATATGAGTCCGACTGTGACTGACAGCCGGCTCCTTCTCCTTCCTTCCGCGGACTCCACCAGTCGGCGTCTGAGAGGTCGCGCCTTGATCTCGGTGGGGAGGCAAGTCGTCGTTTGGCTGCTACAGCGCATCTACGCAGCCGCTGGCCGCGTTTTGCACAGCAACCGCGTCAAGGAGATGCTGGACTCGCTCCGTCATCACACGGCGCTCTTCGCCCTCAAAGTTCTTCAGCTCGTCGGTCGCCGCTTGGGCGGCACGGATATTCTCCGCTGGGGTGGCGTACACAGGGCGTTTTGCCCCGAGCAAGTCGGCGATGGCTGCGCCGCGCTGCCGGACCGCACCTAGACGGCTCGGCCCAGTTGAAGCCGGCGAGCCGCCTATGGCGCGATCCATCTCGCGCTGGTATGCCTTTGACAAGCGCCTCATGCTTGCCAGCTTCTTGGCGCATTCGATGATCTGAAGGCGGCGCGTCTCCAGCGTCTCGGCATCTGCATCCTCTGGAATGGGCGCGGCTAGGTCTTGCAGGGCCGCAGCTAGCGGGTCCTGAGCTTCTTCACTGGAGTGCTCGCCGTGGCTGATGACGAGCACCTCCGTGACGGCGCTTCCGCCACTCTCCTCATACGGAAGCGGCTCGTCGTAGACCACCACGTTGGTGGGGAAAACGTCAAGCGACACGGCGTCGGAGTCAACCAGCATCGGGTCGGAGGAGCCTACGGACTCCAAGTCTATGGCAGGCTCGCCGGCGACGTGGAGTTGGTCGAGGAGGCCCGCGAGAAGGCCCTCGGGGCCACCCGTGCCTGCGTTGGATGTAGGTTCATCGGAGAGGCACACCTCGCCGATAAGTTCAGCGAGGCCGCTCGCGGCGCAGGCGGCCTCAGCGCCGCGCAGCGTGTCGATGCAGACTCCATCTGGCGAGCCTGCTGGCTGCGCTCGCCAGGGAGGAAGAGGGTTCCTGTCCAGAACAGATCTCCGGACGACGGTGCACCTCGCCCCACGGTGGGCACCTCGTAGGAAGGGCAAGACCGTGACACCGGCAGCCTCCGTCCAACCGGAGGTGCCGGACAACTTGTTGGAGGCGCTCAACGGCGCTTCCATCGAGGAAGAACACCGCACTATTATGAGTGCGGTGATTCAGAAGGTTCAGCTCGCCAAGAGCGGGCTGACCGAAGCTTGCAGCAGCCTTCTAACAGGCTTTGATGTAAGAAGTTTTAAAATATGCAATGTAATACCGCATAGACAGTAGCCCCTGATGCTCGGTTCGGTGTTCGGAATGAAAAGCCGGACTGAGAATCTAAAAAGATACACGCAGGAGTTCTAAAAATTATGTCAATATGGGTTTGCAGGCTACGCTGCTGACCTCTGCCGCATTGACTGCGGAGGTCAGTGCTTTGAAGCAGGACCTCGAGCGGACCGAGAACGAGCTCGGTCTTGCCAAGAAGCAGCTCGAGGACAAAGAAGGTGAGGAACACCGTATTAAATTTGTACCTTACAGAAAAGGGTTTTGGTTGCAATAGAGATAACAAGGATAATGTGGGTACTGCAGGGGCCACGAACGAGGTGGCGACCCTGAAGGAGGCCGTGTCCGCGGCCGAACGCAATGCGGCCGCAGAACGAGCGGAGCGAGAGAAGCAGGAGGCGTGGGTGGCAGAGGTGCGGCAAGAGCTCCAGGCTCTCATGGAAAAAGCATGGGAGTTTGGAGCGCGACTCGAAGACTCAAGAGTCCGAGCTTGCCTCGGCTCTTGAAAGTGCCAAAGCCGCTAAGGCCGAGGCCCATAAGGCCCTCCAGGAGATTGAGGCGGTGAAGAAAATAGCGGCGGGTAAGGCATTTTTCATGCAAAGCAAGCATGTGAATGTAAATTACCTGTTACTTACCCAGATTCGGAGCTCTCCAGGAGCGTTTGCAGATCTGCCTCGCAGCGTATCCGATGCCGCCGCATTCTACCGGGCCGAGGCGGGGAGTTCGATGGAGAAGGTCTTCTAGTCTCAGTATGCTGAGGCCGGACATCCGGTGCCCCCTAGCGACCAGCTGAAGCAGCTGGTCGAGCTCCACAAGGTAGCCGAGCAGGCCATGAAGGGCCTCATAGTCCGGCTGTGGCCTGGAGAGGCCATGCCCGAGAGCTACTTCGGCCTCGTGCGGCGGCTGGTGGATGCGTGCCCCTAGGTGGAGGTCATCAAGCGCTCCGCCTGCATTGAAGGTGCCCGTCGGGCCCTTGCCCGTGCAAAGGTGCACTGGGGCAGGCTGGATGCTGAGAGGCTTCTGACGGACGCACCGCCGGCGGGCAAGGAGTATCGTACGCCCGAAATGTACTATAAGACTGTCCTGAAGGGTGCCCGCAAGATTGCGGATGAGTGCCCCAGAGATGTAATTTTTGAGTAGACTCGCAATGTGTTATCCTGTGCGCTGAAAACTTTGTTCATATGCGCTAAGGAACGCTTATTTGATTTAAAATATTACCTTCTGTGCGGCCGTTTATCAAATCTGAGAGATGGCAAGTCGTCGGCTTCAGCCCCCAAGCTATGAGTGCTGGGGTGTTCGGGATAAACTTGAGCACTCTTGTTCCCATTTTTGGGTCCATCTAGGGAGGCGCTCAACACAACGAACAAGGCAACGGACTTATAATGCTTGAACACTCTCACTTAGCCATAGAATTCTATAATTTTAAATTTCGGTGAAGCCCCTAGTGTTCGGAAGACCGAATTCGGGGCGCTATCCACGCCTGGGCCGGACACAGCCGGTTCCTCGCTCTAAGCGGCATAAGTCTTTAGGGACTCAAAAAGACCTCTCGAACAGCGACCAGCTCTCGCCTTATCATGACGGTCAGTTTTAGCTTTCTCCACTGAGGCGCTCGCCCAGCTCAACCGGGGCGCAATCGCAGCGGTTCTCCCAGTGCTACCTTAGCTGATAGAACGGAACGTAAGGTACCAAAACAAGGGAGCCGGGCAGACCCAACTATTGACCCAAGACATGATTCGGAGCCGATGCATATAGTGCTATAAGTTCGGGGTGCCGCACTTGTGAAAGTGTTCGGGCTTCTCACACCATAATGCGGGGAACATAAGCCCCTGGTGTATTCGGTCGTACCAAATTGTACGGATGCAAGATGTCATAAACGAACATATATATAAAGAAAAGGAATGCAATTATAAGCGAAAAGTGATGCATTGTTTATTCAAGGAATTCTACTATGAGTGCAGAACGATACAAATAGTGTGGTAAGCAAGGGTTTTGACTATTAGACATGTCCCCCTCCAGGGGTAGGCTGCGGAATGGTATAATAAACAGATTTAATGCTCGTAATGGAGACCACCTGAGTGTTCGTCGTAGCCATTGTTCCTCCCTAGCTGTTGCATCGTGCGTTCGGCAGATCTACTGCCGGACAGGGCCTCTGGTAAATGGAGTCCTATGGATAAAAAATAAAAAGGAAAAGAAAAAGAGCGACAAACTTGGGAGCCCCTGGTGTGGTTGAGCCGCACTCTGGGCCTGTCGTGGTCGTGCCCCTCCCCTTGTGCCCAAGGTATCTCCAAAGCGTAATGATGTACGCGGAGAGCTTGTCTTGCAATCATGCGAGGGCTGGGGTTAGGGCCGCATTGCTACGCGTGCTCGGAACGTGCCAGGTGGTCTTGATGTATATTGCTCCGGGCGCGTTTAGTCATGTTCGGTCTTTTAACGGCCGGACTCGAAAATTGCCTTAAGAGGCTGCTCTGTACTTCTGCCACGAGAGCCGCTGTGTGTTCCTCCGTTCGGAGGGAGCGTTCAGTGTTTCCATTGACCGTGATGACTCCACGAGGGCCTGGCATCTTGAGCTTGAGGTATGCATAATGCAGCACCGCGTTGAACTTTGCAAACGCGGTTCGTCCGAGCAGGGCGTGATAGCCACTGCGGAACGGGACTATGTCGAAGATTAACTCCTCGCTTCGGAAATTATCCGGGGATCCGAAGACCACTTCCAGTGTGACCGAGCCTGTACAATTGGCCTCGACACCTGGTATGACGCCTTTGAAGGTCGTCTTTGTAGGTTTAATCCTTGAGGGGTCTATGCCCATCTTGCGCACCGTATCCTGATAAAGCAGGTTCAGGCTGCTGCCTCCGTCCATCAGGACTCTAGTGAGGTGAAATCCATCGACGATTGGGTCTAAGACCAATGCGGCGAATCCGCCATGGCAGATACTGGTGGGGTGGTCCCTTCGATCGAAAGTGATCAGGAAAGAGGACCATGGATTGAACTTCGGGGCGACTGGCTCCATCGCATATACGTCCCTAAGTGCACGCTTCCGCTCCCTCTTGGGTATGTGGGTTGCGTATATCATGTTTACCGTCCACACTTGCGGGGGGAAACCCTTCTGTCCTCTACTGTTCGGCGGCCGGGTCTCTTCCTCGTCGTCGCTATGCAGCCCCTTGTCATTGTTTTCGGCAATTAGCTTGCCTGCCTGCTTGAATACCCAACAATCTCTGTTGGTGTGATTAGCTGGCTTTTCGGGGGTGCCATGTATCTGGCAAGAGCGGTCAAGTATTCGGTCCAAATTGGACGGACCCGGAGTGGTTCTTTTGAATGGCTTCTTCCGCTGACCGGGTTTAGAGCCTCTGAATCCGGCGTCGACTGCCGTATCCTCAATGTTATCGCCGTTAACGCGGCGTTTGTTTTTGCTGCGATGCGACCTGCCATTGCAGTCTTTGCTATCCGGACTGCCAGAATATTTCCTGAGGTTGTCACTGCGAGCTAGCCAGCTGTCCTCTCCCGCACAGAAGCAGGTCACGAGTGATGTGAGGGCTGCCATGGATTTCGGCTTTTCCTGTCCTAGGTGCCGGGCCAGCCACTCGTTGCGGATGTTATGTTTGAAGGCCGCGAGGGCCTCTGCATCCGGACAGTAGACGATTTGATTTTTCTTTGTTAGGAACCGTCCAAAATTGTCTAGCCGATTCATCTGGCTGCTGAATTATGTGGCTTAGGTAATCGGCGTCTGGTGGTCGCACATATGTGCCCTGGAAGTTGTCAAGGAATGCGGCTTCCAGGTCCTCCCAACACCCAATTGACTCTGCTGGCAAGCTGTTAAGCCAATGCCGAGCTGGTCCTTTAAGCTTGAGTGGGAGATACTTGATGGCGTGGAGATCGTCACCGCGGGCCATATGGATATGAAGGAGATAATCTTCGATCCAAACCGTGGGGTATGTTGTGCCATCGTAGGATTCAATTTTCACGGGTTTAAACCCTTCAGGGATTTGATGATCCATTACTTCATCTGTGAAGCATAGTGGGTGTGCGGCGCCTCTATATTGAGCAATATCACGACGTAGCTCAAGAGAGCTTTGTCTGCTGTGTTCGGCCCGGCCGGAGTTGTTGTATCCGGCGCGACGGTAGTCGTCGTGGGTCGTGGGGCGCCCGCGTGATCCGTAGATAGATCTTGATTGTCTTGCCTTATCCTCCAATATATCCTGCAAGTCTGGCACATTACCCCGTGGCTTCGTGATTTTCAAGCGGTGCCGGGGTACGGCTCTGGCGGAGGGCCTAGATGCCTCTCTGTCGCGGCCTCGAGGTGGTCGGTCTGCCGTATTGTGCGCTGGTGATGATGGTTTGTATGCTTCCTCCTCTAGTTGGGGGAGCAACTTGCGTTTTGGGTAGCTTTTGGAGGGGCGTTCGAGTTCATACTCTTCGGCCGCGAGGACCTCGGTCCATCTGTCGGCCAGCAGGTCTTGATCAGCTTGAAGCTATTGCTGCTTTTTCTTTAGGCTGTTCGCCATGGCCATTAGCCTGCGTTTAAAATGCTCTTGTTCGACGGGATCCTCGGGCACGACGAATTCATCGTCATTGAGGCTTGCCTCGTCTCCGGAGGGAGGCATGTAATTTTCGTCCTCCTCGTCTGCCGCTCTCTCCTGAGGGCTAGCTACTCCGTCCTCCTGTGCTGAATCGTGCTGGAGGGGGTTGTCTTCGGCACTCTCTGGGGTGTTATTATCTCCGGTGCCGGAATCTCCATTCTTGCTGTGGCGGGATTTAGAGCGGCTCCGCTGACGTCGGCGCTTGGGCTGTTTCTTAAAGGAATCTGCCTCCGCTGCTTTTTCGCCGTCCCCATCCTTTGGGGTGTCCACCATTTATGTGTCGTATGAAGAGGTGGTCTTCCAGTGCCCTGTAGGCGCTGGTTCTTGATCGTCTCCGGCATCGTCGTCCATACCATCGATGTCTTCGGAGTCATAATCTAGCATGTTGGTTAAATCATCGACAGTGGCTACAAAGTGGGTGGTGGGTGGGCTTCGAATTTCTTCGTCGTCCGCATCCCAACCATCCTGACCGCAGTCCGGCCAGGGCTCTCCTGATAACGAGAGATACTTTAGCGAATTCAGGATGTCGCCAAAGGGTGAGTGCTGAAAGATGTCCGTAGCGGTGAACTCCATCATCGGCGCCCAATCGGATTCGATTGGCAGGGGCGCCGGAGGCTCGGAGTCCGGCAAGGAGTCCGGCACCTCGGAGTCACAAGCTTTGCGAGGGACAAGGTCGGTATTCGGCTCTATCGCCGTAGAAGTCGCAGCCCCCAAGGCGGTGTCCAGCCACCTGTCCTCGATCTGCGTGGTCGGCTCCGAACTATAGGTCAGAGCGGACTCGTGTTCGGCCTCCAGGGTACTGTCCGGCGGTTGAGCTAGATCATGCCCATCGTGAAAGTGTGGCACGCTCGGCTGTGGCTCGACTCCATCGAAGATCAAGTCTCCGCGGATGTTAGCCATGAAGTTTAGGCTTCCAAACCTGACTTGATGGCCAGGGGCGTAGCTTTCGATCTACTCCAGATGGCCAAGTGAATTGGCCCGCAGTGCAAAGCCGCCGAACACGAAGATCTGTCCGGGGAGGAAAGTCTCACCCTGGACGGTGTTGTTGTTGATTGAAGAAGCCATCAAGCCTATCGGTGACGACACAGAGGAACTCTCAATGAAAGCACCAATGTCGGTGTCAAAACCGGCGGATCTCGGGTAGGGGGTCCCGAACTGTGCGTCTAGGCGGATGGTAACAGGAGACAAGGGACACGATGTTTTTACCCAGGTTCGGGACCTCTCGATGGAGGTAAAACCCTACTCCTGCTTGATTGATATTGATGATATGGGTAGTACAAGAGTGGATCTACCACGAGATCAAGGAGGCTAAACCCTAGAAGCTAGCCTATGGTATGATTGTTGTAATGGTTGTGTGTCCTACGGACTAAACCCTCCGGTTTATATAGACACCGGAGAGGGCTAGGGTTACACAGAGTCGGTTACAATGGTAGGAGATCTACATATCCGTATCGCCAAGCTTGCCTTCCACGCCAAGGAAAGTCCCATCCGGACACGGGACGAAGTCTTCAATCTTGTATCTTCATAGTCTTGGAGTCCGGCCGATGATGATAGTCCGGCTATCCGGACACCCCCTAGTCCAGGACTCCCTCAGGGATGTCTGAGGCACCCCAAGTAAATATTCAAGGAGACTCAAGCGTCTAAGCTTGGGGATGCTGGGGAGGCATCCCCTCTTTCTTCAACAAGTATCGGTATGTTTCGGATTCGTTTCGTTCATGCATTATGTGCAAGTCTTGGAGCGTCTTTTGCAATTAGGTTTTTATTTTCTTTTACGCACCATGCTGGTATGAGATAGTCCTTGGTTGATTTATAGAATGCTCATTGCACTTCACTTAAATCTTTTGAGTGTGGCTTTATAGAATGCTTCATGTGCATCACTTATATCATTTGAAGTTGGATTGCCTGTTTCTATTTACATAGAAAACCGGCATTTGTAGAATGCTCTTTTGCTTCACTTATACTTGTTAGAGCGTGGGCATATCTTTTGTAGAAAGAATTAAACTCTCTTGCTTCACTTATATCTATTTAGAGAGATGACAGGAATTGGTCAATCACATGGTTAGTCATAAAATCCTACATAAACATGTAGATCGCTGAATATGATATGTTTGATTCCTTGCAATAGTTTTGCGATATAAAGATGGTGATATTAGAGTCATGCTAGTGGGTCGTTGTGAATTGTAGAGACACTTGTGTTGAGGTTTGCAAGTCCCGTAGCATGCACGTATGGTAACCATTGTGTGACAAATTTGAAGCATGGGGTGTTTCTTTGATTGTCTTCCTTATGAGTGGCGGTCGGGGACGAGCGATGGTCTTTTCCTACCAATCTATCCCCCTAGGGGCATGCGTAGTAGTACTTTGCTTCGAGGGCTAATAAACTTTTGCAATAAGTATATGAGTTCTTTATGACTAATGTGAGTCCATGGATTATACGCACTCTCACCTTTCCGCCTTTGCTAGCCTCTTCGGTACCGTGCATTGCCCTTTCTCACCTTGAGAGTTGGTGCAAACTTCACCGGTGCATCCAAACCCCGTGATACGATACGCTCTATCACACATAAGCCTCACTATATCTTCCTCAAAACAGCCACCATACCTACCTATTATGGCATTTCCATAGCCATTCCGAGATATATTGCCATGCAACTTCCATCATCATCATATTCATGACTTGAGCATTCATTGTCATATTGCTTTGCATGATCGTAAGATAGCTAGCATGATGTTTTCATGGCTTGTCCATTTTGATTATTGCTACGCTAGATCATTGCACATCCCAGTACACTGCCGGAGGCATTCATATAGAGTCATATCTTTGTTCTAGATATCGAGTTGTAATATTGAGTTGTAAGTAAATAAAAGTGTGATGATCATCATTATTAGAGCATTGCCCCAGTGAGGAAAGGATGATGGAGACTATGATTCCCCCACAAGTCGGGATGAGACTCCGGACGAAAAAAAAGAAAAAAAAAGAGAAAGGCCAAAAAAAAGAGAAGGCCCAAAAAAAAGAAAGAAAAAAAATGAGAGAAAAAGAGAGAAGGGGCAATGTTTCTATCCTTTTTCCACACTTGTGCTTCAAAGTAGCACCATGTTCTTCATATAGATTGTCTCCTATGTTGTCACTTTCATACACTAGTGGGAATTTTTGTAGAACTTGGCTTGTATATTCCAACGATGGGCTTCCTCAAATGCCCTAGGTCTTCATGAGCAAGCAAGTTGGATGCACACCCACTTAGTTTCTTTTGTTGAGCTTTCATACACTTATAGCTCTTAGTGCATCCGTTGCATGGAAATCCCTACTCCTCGCATTGACATCAATTGATGGGCATCTCCATAGCCCGTTGATTAGCCGCGTTGATGTGAGACTTTCTCCTTTTTTGTCTTCTCCACATAACCTCCATCATCACATTCTATTCCACCTATAGTGCTATATCCATGGGTTGCGCTCATGTATTGCGTGAGAGTTGAAAAAGCTGAAGCGCGTTAAAAAGTATGAACCAATTGCTCGGCTTGTCATCGGGGTTGTGCATGATGGGGGCATTTTGTGTGATGGAAATGAAGCATTGCCAAACTGTATGATTTTGTAGGGATAAGCTTGCTTTTGCCTTTTTGTTTTGAAAAGACATGATTGCTTTATTGGTACGCTCGAAGTACTTTTTTTATGTCAAATGATAGACTATTGCTTTGAATCACTCGTGTCTTAATATTCATGCCATGATTAGACATATGATCAAGATTATGCTAGGTAGCATTCCACATCAAAAATTATTCTTTTTTATCATTTACCTACTCGAGGACGAGCAGGAATTAATCTTGGGGATGCTAATATGTCTTTGTCGTATCTATAATTTTTGATTGTTCCATGCCAATATTATTCACTTTCATATACTTTTTGGCAACTTTTTATATTATTTTTGGGACTAACTTATTGATCCAGTGCCCAGTGCCAGTTCCTGCCTGTTGCATGTTTTATGTTTCACAGAATATCCATATCAAACGGAGTCCAACCGGGATAATAACGGATGGAGCTTATTTTTGGAAAATATGGAAAATTACGAAAGAAAAATCCACGCGAGACGGTGCCCGAGGTGGTCACGAGGTAGGGGGTGCGCCTGCCCCCTGGTTGTGCCCCTACCCTCGTGAGCCCACCATAAGGTGGTTGACACTATTCTTTTGCCGCAAGAAAGCTAATATTCGGAAAAAAATCACGGTGAAGGTTTCAGGCCAATCGAAGCTACGGATCTCCATATATACACGAAACGGTGAAACAGAGCCAGAACAGAACACAGAAACAGAGAGATAGATCCAATCTCGGAGGGGCTCTTGCCCCTCCCACGCCATGGGAGCCAAGGACCAGAGGGGAAACCCTTCTCCCATCTAGGGAGGAGGTCAAGGAAGAAGAAGAAGAAGGGGGGCCCTCTCCCCCTTGCTTCCGGTGGCGCCGGAACGCCGCTGGGGGCCATCATCATCACCGCGATCTTTACCAACACCTCCATCATCTTCACCAATATCTCCATCACCTTCCCCTTCTATATCCAGCGGTCCACTCTCCCGCAACCCGCTGTACCCTCTACTTGAACATGGTGCTTTATGCTTCATATTATTATCCAATGATGTGTTGCCATCCTATGATGTCTGAGTAGATTTCTATTGTCCTATCGGTGATTGATGAATTGCTATGATTGGTTTGCGTTGCATGTTTTATTATTGGTGCTGTCCTATTGTGCCCTCCGTGTCGCGCAAGCGTGAGGGATTCCCGCTGTAGGGTTTGCAGTATATTTATGATTTTCTTATGGTGGGTGGCGTGAGTGACAGAAGCACAGACCCAAGTAAGTAGGTTGTTTGCGTATGGGATAAAAGGGGACTTGATGCTTTAATGCTATGGTTGGGTTTTACCTTAATGAATCTTTAGTAGTTGCGGATGCTTGCTAGAGTTCCAATCATAAGTGCATATGATCCAAGTAGAGAAAGTATGTTCGGTTATGCCTCTCCCTCAAATAGAATTGCAATAGTGATTACCGGTCTAGTAACATAGTCAATTGCTTAGGGACAATTTCACAACTCCTATCACCACTTTTCCACACTCTCTATATTTACTTTATTGCATCTTTATCTAAACAGCCCCTAGTTTTTATTTACGCGTTCTTTATTATCTTGCAAACCTATCCAACAACACCTACAAAGTACTTCTAGTTTCATACTTGTTCTAGGTAAAGCGAACGTCAAGCGTGCGTAGAGTCGTATCAGTGGCCGATAGGACTTGAGAGAGTATTTGTTCTACCTTTAGCTCCTCGTTGGGTTCGACACTCTTACTTATCGAAAGAGGCTACAACTATCCCGTATACTTGTGGGTCATCACCGTGCCATCCCGCCGCAGTACTACCGCGGCTAGAGCAGATGTAAATATTTACGTCCGCCTCATGGTGCGGTACTACCGCTGACATCAGAACTATCTTGTTGCGACTACTCAATCTTATTTCTACTTGTTTCGTTTGTTTTGGCCTCGGTCTTTGCAATGACCCTTCCCGTTCTTCTCATGTGTTTTGTGTTGTGTGTCATATGTGGTGGCTCCAATGTCCGTTGCTCGAATCCCAGCCGCGACACGGGCTCTAAGCGGCTTCGCAATCAAGAAGCCCCTAAGGGCTCCAATGCCCAACAATGCAATGTCAAGAAGAACACCAACAAGTTCAAGGAGCCAACTCTTGGCATGGATGAGATGCCTCAAGCCAATTTCATCATTCGAAGGAGGATTAACCCCTGTGAACCCTCGTGAGATTGTCAGAGGGAATGAGTTGTTCTGGACCAAGCAGCAGAATCTCATCTACATCGATGTGATCAAGTCCAAGCGCAACATCTATGTTCCAATGCAGTGGATTGATATGAATCATTTGAGAAAGGATCGGGAATACTTTGGCGAGGCATTGGACTTGGTGGAGCAGTTTGGCATTGAAGACTTTATCTCGTTCCACATGGACTTTGACCCGGAGATAGTAGCTTAGTTCTTTGCTTCCGTCCACTTCCACACGGATGGGGAGCGGACTATGACTTGGATGACCAATGGAACACTACTAGGAAAAGGGCTATAGATAGGATTGACTCTAATGGCGCATCGGGCTTGTAGTGCGCCACTACTATATACTAATGGCGCACTAGTTTGTGATGCGCCATTATAGTGGAAGACACTAATAGCGCACCAGATAAAAGGTGCGCCACTAGTGATAAACTTTTTTATTTTTATTTTTACATACATACTAATGGCGCATCCGACCGAAGTGTGCCATTACTAGTTCTAACTAGTAATGGCGCACCAGATAGAAAGTGCGCCATTAGTATATTTATGAATATGAAAAAATATTGAATATTCATGAGGACACTCGATCTCGATCCCCCTCCCTCTCGATAGCTATCCCCCTCGCCAGATCCCCCTCGCCGCCGAGCACCCCCCGCACCCTCCCCCTGCTCCACCGCCGACGACGACCCCCCGCACCCTCCCCCGCTCCACCGCCACCGAGCACCCCCCGCACCCTCCCCCCGCTCCACCGTTGCTGACGATCCACCGCACCCTCCCCCGCTCCACCGCCGCCGCCGACACCCCGCACCCTCCCCCGCTCCACCGTCACAAATGAATGCAACTAAAAATAAAAAACAATTTTGATTATATTTTTAAATAAAAAATTTGATGATATTTTCAAATAATAAATTTATGATATTTTTTCATATTCATAAATATTTTCAAATAACAAATTTGATGATATTTTTTAAAAAAATTATTACTGTTTCATATTCATATTCATTTTCTAAAAAATTATTAGATGCAACAAAAAATAATAATAAAAAATTACTTATGGCAAAAAATAATAAAAAACATACTAATGGCGCACTGCTAGTGGGTGCACCATTAGTAATCTTGCCCCCTAGATAATTTGGCAGTCCCACACCCTCGCCAGATTCACTTCCCCCCGCCGCCACACGCGCGCCCACTCCTTCCGCCGCCCCTCCTTCCGCCGCCCGGTCATCGCCGCGCCATTGTGCTCGCCCATCCTCTCCCCTTCTCGCCTTCTCCTCCAGATCCCGAGCCTCGCCGCCGTGTTAGCCGCGGCCATCGCCAGACCCCTCCCCTCCTAGGTCAGTGTCGTCCATCTCCTCGCTGGCACCTCTCTCTCCGGCCATCTTCCCCCACCCCATGCCACGCCCGCGCCGGCCTCCCCCGCGCCTCCGCCTCCACGCCCGCGCCGGCCTCCCCCAGGTGCACCAATGCCACTCCCGCAGCTGACACCGCCGCGCCCTCCACCTCCCCTCCACCCTCCTCCCCGCCGTCAGCCCTGCCCCCAAGTCTGAAGCTCCCCGGCTCGCCGCCACCCGCCGCACTCCCCCTCCAAAGCCCGCACCTTCCACGCCGCCCCCCACCACCAGCCCTAATCCCCATCGCGGCGTCCGTGGCGGGCTGCTCGGCGCTGCCGTCGTCTCGGACCTTTGCCGCCTGCTACCTTCCCATCTCTAATTTGCAGTGATGCAAACTTATCACATCACAGTTCATAGTTAGATTAGATTAGATTAGTAGATAGATTAGATTAGATTAGTAGGTTAGATTAGATTAGTAGCTTAGATTAGTAGCTTAAATGATGCAATGGGTTTTGTAGCTTAGATTAGTAGATTAGTAGATTAGTAGCTTAGATTAGTAGCTTAGATCACATCACATCACAGTGGGTTTTGTGATGCATAATGATGCACATCAAAGTTCATAGTTAGATTAGATTAGTAGCTTAAATCATGATGCAATGTGCCATGATGGGTATCTCATTTCCATTCGTGGTATTTCAGTCATGTTAAAAATCTTTATGATTAGTATGGATAATCTCCCCCAAATTAATCATGTTATCGTGCTGACACCTGCACTTGTTTTACTTGTTCTGCTGTTTGACATCCCTGGTGCTATGTTAAACTTGGCTGGTTAGTCCTGTTCTGTATGGTGATTGGTGAATTATAGCTATGGCTTGATACTTTGATTGCATATTATGTCATATAGGAAGAATCACAAGCACTCATGTCGAAAGACTCTGTTATTGTAGACAGCTACATTTTGATGAATTTTGCAACTGGACTAACTTAAACTTGTGTTCCTTAGGCTGATTGTGTTGTTTCATTTTGAGATTTCTGGCCTTGCTATGCTTTTATGTTTTTAGGCTTCCTTCGTGCTTAATTGCACAATTTGAGAATACGCAATTTCAGTCAAATACTTCCTGGTACTGTCGGTCTGAAAGAATATGTGCATGGTGATTGCTGGCAAGTTGACCTGATCCTCTGCTGGTTTTTATTTCGCGGGTTGACCTACTGTTTTGTCCGAGATCGCGGTGGTGTACTGGTGGTTGCAGTGGTAATCTTCTCCCAGATTGCAGTGGTGTTCTTCTCCCAGGTTGAAGGTAATTCTTGATCCAAACTTATGCAAATTCTTTACTGCTGTCTTCTTATATGCTATGCATGTTTTATTGTGTGCACAACATCTTACAATTAGATAATTGCAATTAAATCTGAGAATGGTTTTGCTATAACCGGGTTCCTTGGGTCGGTTCCTCTATGTTGGTATGTGTAGTTCAGGTGTTAACGGGCGGACTCTGGCAATGGTTTAGTTTAGTTTGGTTTTGTCTACCAAATGGTTGGGTATAATCAAGTATGGACTCAAACAGTTTTGGTTCCAAGCAGTTAAACCCATGGGTCATACCCGGTTTGCGAGAACAGTTTAGGCATGTTTGCTCCACGGCTGCCCGTGGAGGAGCATGCGCCGCCGGTCAGCCGCAAGGACGCCATGGTGGTCCATGGCCTCGACGTAGGTGACGCCATCCACCTCGCTCGCAGTTTTCAAACCATCCTCAGGATTAATTGCAATGTAGCAGAGTCATGTGAGATCAATTAGATTTGGTTTCTTGCATATGCATTGTGTTTAACTAAGCGGAACTTCCATGCCTTGTGCACCATCTTCCATGCCTTTTGCACCATATTTTTTTATAATGGCAAGGTTTACGAACATATTTTATTCCTAAGAAAAGCATGACAAAAATTCAAAATGCATAGACTATAATTTTGCCATGGGAGATGCATAGGCTATATTTGCCATGGGAAATGGTGGTTGCAGTGGTTGCAGTAGTATAAATTCCATGATGCATAGGCTATATTTGCCATGGGAGATGGCAATTTTGTTGGATCATGATCCAGAGATTAAAAAAAATGCATAGACTATAATTTCCTGACATGATCCATAGAATAAAAATGTAGAATAAAAAATGCCATGATCCATACACTATAATTTTCATGATCCATAGACTATATTTTCTGTGGCCTTTTCATCCATATGAAAGTAGAGGCACATTGTGGTGCTAGTTTGCTGGTTTCGCAGGCAGTGGGATGTGGAGTTGGTGATCAAGAAGGGCCACATGTACTTGTCTCGTGGGTGGGAGAAGTTTTGCCGTGTCTACGACCTGCGGCTGGGGTACTTACTTCTCTTCAGGTACGACGCCGCCGCCACCATGCTCATCGTGAAGGTGTTCAACACGACTATGTGTCGCATGCGCTACGCTGCCGATGATGATGCCGGTACGTTCTGCCTCTTCTTATTCCTCTACATTTGGCTTTGTCTCACATCGATTGTTAACGGTCATTGTTGCATTTTGAATAGGTAATGGGAGCAGCAGCAGCGACACTGGCTACAGCCAAAGCAGCAGCGACTATGGCTGTAGCGAAAGCAGCAGCGATTCTGGCTGTAGCGAAAGCAGCAGCGATTCTGGCAGCAGCATAGACAACAAGAAGGATGATCCGGACTGGAGTGCGGGAGAAGAGGAGCAGAGTGAGGATGAGGAGCTGTAGGATGACGATGGGCATCAGGCTGATGATGACCTAGCGCTGGTGGTGGCTGACCAAGGGCAAGAGATGGTGGTGGCTAACCATGGGCAAGAGATGGAGGTGGCTAAGGATGACCTAGCGATGGTCGTGCCTGAAGGTGGCCTCGTGATGGTGGTGGTGCCTGACAATGACCACGCACTGGTGGTGGCGCCGGCGATCCCACAGCTGGGCAACATGACCACGCCAATTGTGGTAGAAGACTACATCCCACTACCTCCACTGCCTCCACCTCCTCGCCGCTCTAGGCGCATCAGGGAGAGGAAGGAGAAGGAGAAGGAGAAGAACAATGCATGAGAACTGAACTTTGTCAGGTATGTCAGATCTCCTATATGTAGGTTAGTTATCCAAAATGATATATATATATATATATATACTTAGTTACCTATGTTATCTCTAATATGCTTAGTTTCCTATAGGTTAGCTTCATTTTTACCTAAGTTGGCTCTAATATGCTAACTTAGAGCTTATATGCTTAGTTTCCTATAGGTTAGCTCCAAAATAACTTATGTTAGCACAAAATGATCAAGTTTACATAATAAGCTTATAGTCTTTTTCTTATTCTTCTTCTTTTCCAAAATGACATAGGTTAGCTTCATTTTACCTAAGTTGGCTCTAATATACTAACTTAGAGCTTATATGCTTAGTTTCATATAGGTTAGCTCCAAAATAACTTATGTTAGCACAAAATGATCAAGTTTACATAATAAGCTTATAGTCTTTTTCTTATTCTTCTTCTTTTCCAAAATGACAAAGGTTAGCTTCATTTTACCTAAATTGGCTCTAATATACTAACTTAGAGCTTATATGCTTAGTTTCCTATAGGTTAGCTCCAAAATAACTTATGTTAGCACAAAATGATCAAGTTTACATAATAAGCTTATAGTCTTCTTCTTATTCTTCTTCTTTTCCAAAATTCTTCTTATTCTTCTTCTAGTGTTCTTCTTCTTCTAGTATTCTTCTAGTATTCTTCTTTTTCTTCTTCTAACTTCTTGTTTATCATTTTGCAGATTTGATTTAATTGACGGAAGCTTGCGTGGATGGAGTGCTTCTTTTCCATTTGTGTTTTTATTTTGTATCAATGTGAAACTTTTGTGAATTGATGGATAACGGTGTTGGATGAACAATGTGAAACTTTTGTAATATGTAACGATGGAACTATGTGTTGGCTATGCATGTATATATGATGGAACTTGTGTGTTGGCTATGTATGTATATATGATGGAACTTGTGTGTTGGCTATGTATGTATATATGATGGAACTTGTGTGTTGGCTATGATTGTTATGTGGATGCTTGTTGTATATATATGTGTTGGATATCTCATAGGTGAAATAGTGACCTGAGATTAAGAAAAAAAATTAAAAAATTGTTACTAATGGCGCACTACCACGTGATGCGCCATTAGTATAGAAGACACTAGTGGCGCACTGTGGGCAAAACCAATGGCGCACTCCTTGGTGCGCCATTAGTATACCAGATACTAATGGCGCACCAGTGGTGCGCCATTAGTAAAAAATACTAGTGGCATGCTACTAATGGCGCACTGGTAATGCGCCATTAGTAGGAAAAACTAGTGCGCCATTAGTAGGCCTTTTCCTAGTAGTGGGAAGAGGATGTCTGCTAATTGGAAGGAATTCATGGAGATGCTGCATGTTTGTGATGAGGGGCTCGATATGCCCGTTGGTGCCCGCCCTCACGGCAACTCAGAGTCCGCCAACAAGAACAATCTTCAACCATTCCTTGTGGAGAAGAAGTGAGCCAATGGTAAGCAGTCTTGGGTGCTCAACCCTTTCCTTGATGTCATGCACCGGATCTCCCGCAACAATCTCTTTCCGCGCATTGGTGACAAGGATAAGGTGCATGCTTATCTCGTGGATATGCTGCTTCTGTGTGAGGAGGTGCATCATCATGCTACCCAACCTCTCGACATCTCTCATATCATGTGGGTTGAGCTCTGGTTTTCGTTCTACAATCGCAAAGTTCCCATCTATGGTCCATACCTGCACCTCTTGATCTCGAAGACTTGGGAGAAGCTCTATCCAGAGGAAGACTTTTCTGCTCCAAATTGGGTTCACCACGAGCCTATCAAGCTGCGTCAGAGCAACAAGTGGGCCAATACCACTACCATGGCTGAGGCGGAGGCTGTGCTACCTCTTGAGCTTGCGTTGGTTTTTCCCTTGAAGAGAAAAGGGTGATGCAGCAAAGTAGCGTAAGTATTTCCCTTAGTTTTGAGAACCAAGGTATCAATCCAGTAGGATACGACGCACAAGTCACCTAGTACCTGCACAAACAATCAAGAACCTTGCAACCAACGCGATAAAGGGGTTGTCAATCCCTTCACGGTCACTCGCAAAAGTGAGATCTAATAAAGATAGTAAAGTAAATATTTTTGGTATTTTTGTTGTATAGATTGGAAAGTAAAGAATGCAAAATAGTAAACGAGATTTAAAGAGATGCAATATAATGGAAAAGAGACCTGGGGGCCATAGGTTTCACTAGTGGCTTCTCTCGAGATAGCATGTATTACAATGGGTGAACAAATTACTGCTGGGCAATTGATAGAAAAGCGCATAATTGTGAAGATATCTAAGGCAATGATCATGAACATAGGCATCACGTCCGTGTCAAGTAGACCGAAACGATTCTGCATCTACTACTATTACTCCACACATCGACTGCTATCCAGCATGCATCTAGAGTATTAAGTTCATAAGAATGGAGTAACACATTAAGCAAGATGACATGATGTAGAGGGATAAACTCAAGCAATATGATATAAACCCCATCTTTTTATCCTCGATGGAAACAATAAAATACGTGCTTTGCTGCCCCTACTGTCACTGGGAAAGGACACCGCAAGATTGAACCCAAAGCTAAGCACTTCTCCCATTGCAAGAAAGATCAATCTAGTAGGCCAAACTAAACCGAAAATTCGAAGAGACTTGCAAATATATCAAATCATGCATATAAGAATTCAAAGAAGAACCAAATAATATTCATAGATAATCTTGTTCATAAATCCACAATTCATCGGATCTCGGCAAACACACCGCAAAAGAGTATTACATCGAATAGATCTCCAAGAACATCAAGGAGAACTTTGTATTGAGAATCAAAGAGAAATAAGAAGCCATCTAGATAATAACTATGGACCCAAAGGTATGTGGTAAACTACTCACGCTTCATTGGAGAGGCAATGGTGTTGATGTAGAAGCCCTCCGTGATTGATTCCCCCTCTGGTAGATCGCCGGAAAAGGCCCCAAGATGGGATCTCATAGTTACAGAAGGTTGCGGCGATGGAAAAGTGGTTTCATGGCTCCCCCTGATGTTTCTAGGGTATAAGAGTATATATAGGCGAAAGAAGTACGTCGGTGGAGCTACGAGGGGCCCACGAGGGTGGGGGGCGTGCCTACCCCTCGGGCGCACCCTCCTGCCTTGTAGACGCCTCGTGGCGTTTCTGACTTCAACTCCAATTCTTCTGGTTTGCTTTCAGTCCAAGAAAGATCACTGTGAAAGTTTCGTTCCGTTTGGACTCCGTTTGGTATTCCTTTTCTGCAAAACTCTAAAATAGGCAAAAAAAGAAACTGGCACTGGGCCTCCGGTTAATAGGTTAGTCCCAAAAATAATATAAAAGAGCATATTAAAGCCCATTAAGCATCCAAAATAGATAATATAATGGCATGGAACAATCAAAAATTATAGATACGTTGGAGACGTATCAAGCATCCCCAAGCTTAATTCCTGCTCGTCCTCGAGTAGGTAAATGATAAAAACAAATTTTTTGATGTGGAATGCTACCTAGCATATTTATCAATGTAATTTTTTTATTGTGGCATGAATGTCTAGATCCAAAAGATTCAAGACAAAAATTTAATATTGACATAAAAAGAATAATACTTCAAGCATACTAACAGAGCAATCATGTCCTCTCAAAATAACATGGCCAAAGAAAGCTATCCCTACAAAAACATATAGTCTGGTTATGCTCTATATTCATTAAACAAAGTATTTAATCATGCACAACCCCGATGACAAGCCAAGCAATTGTTTCATACTTTTGATGTTCTCAAACTTTTTCAATCTTCACTCAATACATGAGTGTGAGCCATGGACATAGCACTATAGGTGGAATAGAATGGTGGTTGTGGAGAAAACAAAAAAGGAGAAGATAGTCTCACATCAACTAGGCTTATGAATGGGCTATGGAGATGCCCATCAATGGATATCAATGTGAGTGAGTAGGGATTGCCATCCAACAGATTGCTACGTCTTGAGCTTGCGTTGGTTTTCCTTGAAGAGGAAAGGGTGATGCATCAATAGTAGCATAAGTATTTCCTTCAGTTTTTGAGAACCAAGGTATCAATCTAGTAGGAGGCTCCTCAAAAGTCCCACACACCTACACAAACAAACAAAGAACTCGCAACCAACACAATAAAGGGGTTGTCAATCCCTTCACGGCCACTTGCAAAAGTGAGATCTGATAGAGATAGTATGATAAGATAAATATATTTTTGGTATTTTATAATATAGATGTAATAAAGTAAAGATGCAAA
The DNA here is from genome assembly GCA_963921465.1 of Triticum timopheevii. NCBI lineage: Eukaryota > Viridiplantae > Streptophyta > Magnoliopsida > Poales > Poaceae > Triticum > Triticum timopheevii. The sequence goes on from OY997268.1 coordinate 526,617,231, forward strand.
TAAAAGTAGATTGGAAGCAAATATGATAAGAGATAGACCCGGGGGCCATAGGTTTCACTAGTGGCTTCTCTCAAGATAGCATAAGTATTATGGTGGGTGAACAAATTACTGTCGAGCAATTGATAGAAAAGCGAATCATTATGAGATTATCTAGGCATGATCATGTATATAGGCATCACGTCTGCAACAAGTAGACTGATTCCTGCCTGCATCTACTACTATTACTCCACACATCGACCGACTCCTTCCTGCATCTAGAGTATTAAGTTCACAAATAACAAAGTAATGCATTAAGCAAGATGACATGATATAGAGGGATAAACTCATGCAATATGATATAAACCCCATATTTTTATCCTCGATGGCAACAATACAACACGTGCCTTGCAACCCCTACTGTCACTGGGTAAGGACACCGCAAGATTGAACCCAAAGCTAAGCACTTCTCCCATGGCAAGAAAGATCAATCTAGTAGGCCAAACCAAACTGATAATTCGAAGAGACTTGCAAAGATAACTCAATCATACATAAAAGAATTCAGAGAAGATTTAAATATTATTCATAGATAAACTTGATCATAAACCCACAATTCATCGAATCTCGACAAACACACCGCAAAGAGTTTACATCGAATAGATCTCCACAAGAGAGGGGGATAACATTATATTGAGATCCAAAAAGAGAGAAGAAGCCATCTAGCTAATAACTATGGACCCAAAGGTCTGTGGTAAACTACTCACAACTCATCGGAGGGGCTATGGTGTTGATGTAGAAGCCCTCCATGGTTGATTCCCCTTCCAGCAGAGCACCGACGAAGGCTCCAAGATGGGATCTCGCGGATACAGAAGGTTACGGCGGTGGAAATTGTGTTTTGTTGGCTCCCTGGATGTTTTTGGGGTATGTAGGCTTATATAGGAGCAAGAAGTACGTCGGTGGCTGCCTGAGGGGCCCACGAGACAGGGGGGCGCCCTATAGTGGGGGGGGGGGCTCCCCTCTCGTGGCCGCCTCGGCTGCTTCTTGACTTGCACTCCAAGTCCTCTGGATCACGTTCATTCAAAAAATCACGCTCCCGAAGGTTTCATTCCGTTTGGACTCCATTTGATATTCCTTTTCTTCAAAATACTGAAATAGGCAAAAAAAACAGGAATACGGGCTGGGCCTCCGGTTAGTAGGTTAGTCCCAAAAATGATATAAATGTGTAAAATAAAGCCCATAAACATCCAAAAGGGGTAATATAATAGCATGGAACAATAAAAAATTATATATACGTTGGAGACGTATCAAGCATCCCCAAGCTTAATCCTGCCCTTTCTTGAGTAGGTAAATGATAAAAACAAAATTTTTGATGTGGAATGCTACCTAGCATAATTCTCAATGTAATTTTCTTTATTGTGGCATGAATGTTCAGATCCAAATGATTCAAAATAAAAGTTCATATTGATAAAAGAAATAGTAACACTTCAAGCATACTAATCAAGTAATAATGTCTTCTCAAAATAACATGGCAAAAGAAAGTTCATCCCTACAAAATCATATAGTTAGGCTATGCTTCATTTTCGTCACACAAAGATGTTCCCAACTTCTATGCCCCCGATGACAAGCCAAGCAATTGTTTCATACTTAAATAATCTCAAACTTTTTCAACCTTCACGCAATACATGAGCGTGAGCCATGGACATAGCACTATGGGTAGAATAGAATATGATGATGGGGATTGTGTGGAGAAGACAAAAAAGGAGAAAGTCTCACATTGACAAGGATAATCAACGGGCTATGGAGATGCCCATCAATTGATGTCAACATGAGGAGTAGGGATTGCCATGCAACGGATGCACTAGAGCTATAAATGAATGCTCAACAAAAGAAAACAAGTGGGTGTGCATCCAACTTGCTTTCTCACGAAGACCTAGGGCATTTGAGGAAGCCCATTGTAGGAATATACAAGCCAAGTTCTATAATGAAAAATTCCCACTAGTATGAAAAAGACAACTTATGAGACTCACTATATGAAAAACATGGTGCTACTTTGAAGCACAATATATGAGACTCACTACATAAAGAACAATGTGCTACTTTGAAGCACAAGTGTGGAAAAAGAGATAGTAACATTGCCCCTTTTATTTATTTTCTTTTTTTCTTTTTCTTTTTTTGGCCTTTTTTTTCTTATGGCCTTTCTTTTTTCTTTCTTTTTGGGCAATATTCTAATAATGATGATCATCACACTTTCATTGATTACAACATATGAATTACAACTCGAAACTAGAACAAGATACGACTCTATATGAATTCCTCCGGCGGTGTACCGGGATGGTGCAATGAATAAAGAGTGACATTTATGAAAATTAATGCATGGTGGCTTTGCCACAAATACGATGTCAACTACATGATCATGCAAAGGCAATATGACAAAAGTAAAGTATGTCATGACGATGATGAACGGAACGGTGGAAAGTTGCATGGCATTATATCTTGGAATGGCTATGGAAATGCCATAATAGGTAGGTATGGTGGCTGTTTTGAGGAAGATATAATGAGGCTTATGTGTGATAGAGCGTATCGTATCACGGGGTTTGGATGCACCGGCGAAGTTTGCACCAACTCTCAAGGTGAGAAAGGGCAATGCACGATATCGAAGAGGCTAGCAATGATGGAAAGGTAAAAGTGCGTATAATCCATGGACTCAACATTAGTCAAAAGAACTCATATACTTATTGCAAAAATTTAGAAGTCATCAAAAACCAAGCACTACACGCATGCTCCTAGAGGGATAGATTGGTAGGAAAAGACCATCGCTCGTCCCCGACCGCCACTCATAAGGATGCACAAGCCAGGTGAGGGAGTCTCGGACTAGGGGGTGTCCAGATTGCCAAACTATCATCTTCGGCCGGACTCCTGGACTATGAAGATACAAGATTGAAGACTTCGTCCCGTGTCCGGATGGGACTTTCCTTGGCGTGGAAGGCAAGCTTGGCGATACGGATATGTAGATCTCCTACCATTGTAACCGACTCTGTGTAACCCTAACCCTCTTCGGTGCTTATATAAACCGGAGGGTTTTAGCCTGTAGGAGGAATAACAATCATACCATAGGCTAGCTTCTAGGGTTTAGCTTCTTTGATCTCGTGGTAGATCTACTCTTGTACTACCCATATCATCAATATCAATCAAGCAGGAGTAGGGTTTTACCTCCATTGAGAGGGCCCGAACCTTGGTAAAAACATCATGTCCCTTGTCTCCTGTTACCATCCACCTAGACGCACAGTTCGGGACCCCCTACCCAGGATCCGCCGGTTTTGACACCGACATTGGTGCTTTCATTGAGAGTTCCTTTGTGTCGTCATCTTTAGGCCCGATGGCTCCTCCATCATCAACAACGATGCGGTCCACGGTGAGACTTTTCTCCCCAAACAAATCTTCATATTCGGCGGCTTTGCACTGCGGGCCAATTCGCTTGGCCATCTGGAGCAGATTGAAAGCTACGCCCCTGGCCATCAGGTCAGATTTGGAAGTTTGAACTACACGGTTGACGTCCGCGGAGACTTGATCTTCGACGGGTTCGAGCCATAGCCAAGCGCGCCGCACTGTCATGAGGGGCATGATCTAGCTCTGCCACCAGACAGTGCCCTGGAGGCCGCACCAGAATCCGCTCCGACCCTTAGCTCGGAGCCAACTGCACCGATCGAGGACTGGTGGCTGGACACCGCCTCGGGGGCTGCGATCTCTACGGCAATTGAGCCAAACACCATCCCTGTCCTTTGCAAGGCTCGTAACTCCAAGGTGCCGGACTCCTCTCCGGACTCCGAACCTTCCACGCCCCTGTCAATCGAATCCGGTTGGGCGCCGGTCATGGAATTCACCACCGCGGACATCTTTCAGCACTCGCCCTTTGGCGACATCCTAAATTCACTAAAGTCTCTCTCTTTATCAGGAGAACCCTGGCTGGACTATGGTCAAGAAGGTTGGGATGCGGACGACGAAGAAATTCAAAACCCACCCACCACCCACTTCGTAGCCACTGTCAATGATTTAACCGACATGCTCGACTTCGACTCCGAAGACATTGACGGTATGGACGACGATGCAGGAGACGACCAAGAACCAACACCTACAGGGCACTGGAAGGCCACCTCGTCATACGAAATTTACATGGTGGACATCCCAAAAGACGGGAACGGCTATGGAACAACGGAGGATGACCCCTCCAAGAAATAGCCTAAGCGCCGACGTCAGCGGCGCCGCTCTAAATCCCGCCACAACAAAAATGGTCATTCCGGCACGGGAGACAATAACACCCCGGACAGTGCCGAAGACAACTCCCTCCAGCAGGATTCAGTGTGGGAGGATGGAGAAGCCATCCCTCATGAGAGAGCGGCAGGCAGAGAAGTAGAGGATGATAATTACATGCCTCCCTCCGAAGACGAGGCAAGCCTCGACGACGACGAATTTGTCGTGCCTGAGGATCCCATCAAACAAGAGCGTTTCGAATGCAGGCTCATGGCCACGGCAAGCAGCCTCAAGAAAAAGCAGCAACAGCTTAGAGCTGACCAAGACCTGCTAGCCGACAGATGGACTGAAGTCCTTGCGGCCGAAGAGTATGAACTCGAACGCCCCTCCAAGAGCTACCCAAAACGCAGGCTGCTACCCCGATTAGAGGAGGAAGCACCTAAACCTACATCACCAGCGCATAATACGGCCGACCGGCCACCTCATGGCCACGACAGAGAGGCCTTTCGGCCCTCCACTCAAGCTGCACCCCGGCGACGCTCAAAAAATACCAAGACGCGTGAAAACGCGTCAGACCTGCGGGATATACTGGAGGAGAAAGCAAGGCAAACAAGATCGATCTACAGATCGTGTGGGCGCCCCACGATACGTGATGATAGCCGTCACGCCGGATATGGCAATTCCGGCCGGGCCGAACACAGTAGACAAAGCTCATTTGAGCTGCGTCGTGATATATCCCAATACAGAGGCGCCACACACCCACTATGTTTCACAGACGAAGTGATGGATCATCAAATCCCTGAGGGTTTCTAACCCGTAAACATTGAATCATACGACGGCATAACAGATCCCGCGGTCTGGATTGAGGACTATCTCCTCCATATCCACATGGCCCGCGGTGATGATCTACACGCCATCAAATACCTCCCACTCAAGCTTAAAGGACCAGCTCGGCATTGGCTTAACAGCTTGCCAGCAGAGTCAATTGGTTGTTGGGAAGATCTGGAAGCCGCATTCCTCGACAACTTCCAGGGCATCTATGTGCGACCACCAGACGCCGATGACCTAAGCCACATAATCCAGCAGCCAGAAGAATCGGCTAGACAATTCTGGACACGGTTCCTAACCAAGAAAAATCAAATCGTCGATTGTCCGGGTGCAGAGGCCCTTGCAGCCTTCAAACATAACATCCGCGACGAGTGACTTGCCCGGCACCTAGGACAGGAAAAGCCGAAATCCATGGCAGCCCTCACAACACTCATGACCCGCTTCTGCGTGGGAGAGGATAGCTGGCTAGCTCATAGTAACAACATGACCAAGAGTCCTGGTAATTCGGATACCAAGGACAACAATAGCAGGTCGCGTCGCAACAAGCACAAGCGCCGCATTAATGGCGATAATACTGAGGATACGGCAGTCAATGCCGGATTCAGAGGCTCTAAACCCGGTCAGCAAAAAAAGCCATTCAAAAGAAATACTCCGGGCCCGTCCAGTTTGGACCGAATACTCGATCGCTCATGCCAGATACACGGCACCCCCGAAAAACTAGCCAACCACACCAACAGGGATTGTTGGGTGTTCAAGCAGGCAGGCAAGCTAACTGCCAAAAACAATGACAAGGGGCTGCATAGCGATGATGAGGAGGAGCCCCGGCCGCCGAACAATAGAGGACAGAAGGGCTTTCCCCCACAAGTGCGGACGGTTAACATGATATACGCAACCCACATACCCAAACGGGAGCGGAAGCGTGCACTAAGGGACGTATATGCGATGGAGCCAGTCGCCCCAAAGTTCAATCCGTGGTCCTCCTGCCCGATCACTTTTGATCGAAGGGACCACCCCAGTAGCATCCGCCATGGCGGATTTGCCGCATTGGTTCTAGACCCAATCGTTGACGGATTTCACCTCACTAGAGTCCTGATGGACGGCAGGAACAGCCTGAACCTGCTTTATTAGGATACAGTGCACAAGATGGGCATAGACCCCTCAAGGATTAAACCCACAAAGACGACCTTTAAAGGTGTCATACCAGGTGTAGAGGCCAACTGTACAGGCTTAGTTACACTTGAAGTGGTCTTCGGATCACCGGATAACTTCCGGAGCGAGGAATTAATCTTCGACATAGTCCCGTTCCGCAGCGGCTATCACACACTGCTCGGATGAACCGCATTTGCAAAGTTCAATGCGGTGCCGCACTAGGCATACCTCAAGCTCAAGATGCCAGGCCCTCGAGGAGTTATTACGGTCAACGGAAACACCGAACGCTCTCTCCGAGCGGAGGAGCATACGCCGGCCCTCGCGGCAGAAGTACAAAGCAGCCTCTTAAGGCAATTCTCGAGTCCGGCTATTAAACGGCCGGACACCGTCAAGCGCGCCCGGAGTAACCAACAACAAGACCGCCTGTCACGTTTCAAGCACGCGTAGCAATGCGGCCCCAACCCCAGCGCTCGCGAAATTGCGAAACCAGTACTACGCGTACATAATTACGCTCTGGAAATACCATGGGCATAGGGGGAGGGGCACGACCATGGCAGGCCAAGAATGCGGCTCAACCGCACCTGGGGCTCCCAATTGTGTCATTCTTCTTTTTTCAACTTTTAGGACTCCTTTCTCAAGAAGCCCTGTCTGGTAGTAGAATGCCGAACACACGATGCAACAGCCAGGGAAGCAGAAAGCTACGTCGAGTGTCCAGGTGGTCTCTATAACGAGCAGTATACTTGTTTTACACATCATCCCGCAGCTCGCTCCCTGGAGGACGACATGTCAAATAGTCCCGTCCCTTGCTTATTGCACTATTTTTATCGTTCTACTTTTACCGCAGCTTTTTTTGAATAAACAACGCATAGCTTTTTGCCTAATATTGCATTCCTTTTTCTATCTATATATGTTCACTTAGACATGTTGCACCCGTACGCTTTGGTACGGCCAAATGCACCAGGGGCTTAAGTACCCCAAAATATGGTGTGATAAGTCCGAACACTTTTACAAGTGCGGCACCCCGAACTTATAGCATTATATGCATCGGCTCCGAATCATGTCTTGGGTCAATAGTTGGGTTTGCCCGACTCCCATGTTTTGGTACCTTACGTTCTATTATATCGACTAAGGTAGCGCTGGGAGAACCACTGCGATTGTGCCCCGATTGAGCTGGGTTAAGCACCTCAGTGGAGAAAGCTAAAACTGACCGTCATGATAGGTCGAGAGCCAGTCGCTGTTCGAGAGGTTTTTCGAGTCCCTAAAGACTTGTGCCGCTTAGAGCGAGGAGTTGGCTTTGTCCGGCCCAGGCGTGGATAGCGCCCCGAACTTGGTCTTCCGAATACTAGGGGCTTCGCCAAAATTTAAAATTATAGAATTCTATGGCTAAGTGAGAGTGTTCAAGCATTATAGTCCGGTTGCCTTGTTCGTTGCGTTGAGTGCCTCCCTCGAAGGACCCAAGAATGGGAAAAAGAGCGCTCAAGTTTATCCCGAACACCCCAGCACTCGTGGCATGGGGGCAGAAGCCAACGATTTGCCATCTCTCAAATTTAATAAACGGCCACACAGAAGGTAATATTTTAAATTCACAAGCGTTGCTTAGCGCATATGAACAAGTTTTCAAGCGTACAGGATAACAAATGCGAGTTCACTCAAAAATTACATCTTTGGAGCATTCACCCGCTATAAGGCGGGCACCCTTCAGGACGCCCGCATAATACATCTCGGGCTTGCGATACTCCCTGCCCGGCGGTGGAGCGTCCGTCACAAGCTTCTCAGCGTCCATCTTGCCCTAGTGCACTTTAGCACGGGCAAGGGCCCTACGAGCACCTTCGATACAGACGGAGTGCTTGATGACTTCAATCCATGGACAGGCGTCCACCAGCTGCCGCACCAGCCCGAAGTAGCTCCCAGGCATGGTTTCCTCGGGCCACAGCCGAACTATGAGGCCCTTCATGGCATGTTCGGCCACCTTATGGACCTCGACCAGCTGCTTCAGCTGGTCTCTCAGGGGCACTGGGTGTCCGGCCTCAGCATACTGAGATCAGAACACCTTCTCCATCGAGCTCCCTTCCTCGGCCCGGTAGAATGCGACGACGTCAGACACACTACGGGGCAGATCTGCGAATGCTCCTGGAGAGCTCCAGATTCGGGTAAGTAACAAGTAATTCACTTTCACATGCTTGCTTTGTATGAAGAATGCCTTACCCGCCGCTATCTTCTTTATTGCCTCAATTTCCTGGAGGGCTTTTTGGGCTTCGGCCTTAGCGGCTTTGGTGCTCTCAAGAGCCAAGGCGAGCTCGGACTCTCGAGTCTTTGAGTCACGCTCCAAACTCTAGTGTTTTTCCACGAGAGCCTGGAGCTCTTGCCGCACCTCCGCCACCTGTGCCTCCTGCTTCTCTTGCTCGGTGCATTCCACAGCCGCATCGCTTTCAGCCCTGGACACCGCTTCCTTCAGGGTCGCCACCTTGTTCGTGGCCCCTGCAATTTTCACGTTATTCCTATTATTTTTTGCAAACACATTTTTTATATACTCCCATAAGGTATTACTTACCTTCCTTGTCCTCGAGCTGCTTCTTGGCAAGGCCGAGCTCGTTCTCGGACCGCTCGAGGATCTGCTTCAGTGCATTGACCTCCGCAGTCAGTGCGGCAGAGGTCAGCAACGCAGCCTGCATTCCCATATTGACATACTTATGTTAGACTCCTGCGTACATATTTTTAGATCCTCAATTCGGCTTTTATTTCCGAACACCAAACTGAGCATCAGGGGCTACTGTCTATGCGGTAATATTTTTACATATCTTAAATACATACCTCACAGCCTGTTAGAAGGCTGGCGCAGGCTTCAGTCAGCCCGCTCTTGGCGGACTGAACTTTCTGGATCACCACACTCATAACAATGTGGTGCTCCTCGTCGATGGAGGTGCCGTTAAGCGCCTCCAGCAAATTACCCGGTGCCTCCGGTTGGACGGAGGTCACCGGTGTCGCAGTCTCGCCCTTCTTACGAAGGGACCGCCCGCCGGACTCCGGAACCACTGAAGGTTCCGGTGCGGAGTCCGGCCCAGGGCCGGACTTAGAGCCCTTTGGGGTTTGACCCCCCTTGTGCCCAGAGTCCGGGAGGGTGCCTTGTGTCGGTGTACTAAAGTAGGGGGGTACCTTAGTACCCCGAACTTGTGCACGAGCAGTCGCAGCGACCCGCGGCGGGGCTTGCCGGGCGTCCGCCAAGATCCTCCGCGGCTACTTTGATGCCATCCAAGAACAGAATACTCAAGCTAAATCCCCGGCAAGAGGAGCTTGCCGGGAAGGCCAGCCAAGGCCCCGGCAAGAAAAGCTTGCCGGGAAGAAAATAAAGGCCCCAGCAAGAGGAGCTTGCTGGGAAGCAAGGCACCTCCAGAAGACTTGCCGCGGCGCCCCGCGCGTCCCGACAAGGCCCGACGGCCGGCAAGCTTGCCGGCCCGACAAGAGGAGGACCCTTGCCGCGGCAAGATTTCCAACCAAACTCCAGCACATGGCGAGGCACGTGTCATCACAAGGCCGTCCCAAAGGCACGTGGCGAGGCACTACACAGCCATGCGGAGCGAGGTGGCAAACGGAGCTAACAGGAACGCCATCGTGGCAACTGGTGGCTCACTTGACGATCGCCTCCTTGCACTGTTGGGGCGATCGGACGGGCATTAAATGCCCCTGTCCCCTGCCGCCAGAGTTAGGTAGGGGACACTGTTGGTCACTGTTACACCAACCTGCGTTTTTACCTTTCTACCCCCTCTTCTTACGCTGCCACCTGTTGGTGCCCCCTTTAGACTATAAAAGGGAGGCCCATGCGCACGTAGGAGGGGTTCGGTTCGGTTCGGTTCATCTTGGTACACAGGACTAGGGTTCGGTTCGGTTTGGTTCGGTCGTTCAACACACACACACGCCGCTCCACCGTGCGCTCGTATTCGAGCAAGATCAAATAACAACACAAAGTAGCAGTAGGGGTTTTATCTCTCCGGAGAGCTCCGAAGCTGGGTAAAAATCTTCGTCTCTCTCACCCCAGCGCGCGCCCGGGACCTCGATCCGCTCTGCGCGCGGCCTCCGCCCCCTCGCCGAACCAGAAAGGGGCCCCCCGTGCCCCATAGGTGCTCGGCGGCCACAGAGAGCCCCGACATCTTTGGCACGCCAGGTAGGGGGCGCGTCGAGGTTGTGAGCATCCGATCCGGTCTCCGCGCGCGCTGCATCAACGCCTTAATCAACATGCCACCGAAGAAGAAGCCTTCGGAGGTAGCCGCTCCGTCTGCATCAATTCCGCCACCACCGCCGGAGCAAACGGGCGGTGGAGTGGGCGCCAGCGAAGTAGCGGGCGCCGACGGTGGGACTCACGTCGTCACCAGATCCAAAAACAAGGCCCCGCAAGCGTCGGCGACCATGCATACACCACACCCTTCCCAGGAGGTGCAAGGTCGACAACGCCCCGGTGCTCCTGGCACCGTGCTCGCGTTGGAGCAAGGCCAAGCTGGCGGGTCGCGAAACGCTCGAGGTCAGCATGCGCGTCCGCATGCTGGTGCGAGCGAGGTACGGTCGCCAGGGCAGGGTGATGCACCTCCCAATCCAGTTGGGAGTCCGAGTACATCCCGCTCCTCGCGCCGCTCGGTGCCGCCGCCACCCAAGACGACAGAGGAAGCGCTGGCCCGAGCCCAGCTGCTCCTAGACTACCCTCCGGCGCCGCACAAGATCGACGACTGGAGGATGACCATATACAGCCTCATCGCCTTCGCCAACGGCGACAAGCCCCGGCAACCGAGTGCATCGAGGCCCCGGCAAGGCGTCCAAGCGCAAGCCGGCGCCGACAAGACCGCTGGGGGAGCCACCTCCGTGCATTCCCAGCCCCGAAGGCCAAGATCGCCGGCTCGTCGGACCAACCCCGACGGCGACTCCACGGCGTCATCAGACCCGCGGACTCGGCGCGACCAGCGCCACGTTCTCCAAGAACGACGGCATGAGGACGCTCGCACTCGCATCGAGCGCAGAAGGGAAACACGACGTCAATCTGACCAGCGTGCTGGGCCCACCGTCAACATGCATGCACTGGGGGAGCCAGGCGACTTGCCGTACGCGGCGGGTTGCCCTGCGTTCACCCGCGAGCTACGGCAAGTCCAGTGGCCCAAAACCAAGAACTTCAAGCCAGACGTGCCCGAGAAGTACGATGGCAGGATACATCCCTCGGAGTTCCTCAGCATCTACACCATCGCGGTGCAGGCTACCGGAGGGCGCGATGAGAAGATCCTCGCCAACTACTTCCCACTAGTACTCAAGCCCAATGTCAGATCTTGGCTCATGCACTTGCTGGACGGTTCCATCTCTTTGTGGGCTGACCTGTGTCATCAGTTTGTCGGCGCCTTCACGGGCGGCCACAAGCCTCACGGTCAGGAGAGTGACCTCCACTTGCTCGTCCAGAAGGAGGGGGAGCCCCTGCGCAAGTACATACAGAGATTCAGCCAGGTGCAACGCAACATCCCAGACGTCCACCCTGCCGCGGTTATCAGCGCCTTTCATCAGAACGTGCGTAACCGCAGGATGAGGGAGGAGATGGCGATGTGCAAGATCAGAGACGTCAGCGAGCTCTATGCTCTGGCCGACAAGTGTGCACAGGCTGAGGAGGGGAGGAAAATCCCCGGAGAGGTTGCGGGAGTAGAAGGATCTGACAGTGAGGATACCGCCCCGGCAAGGAAGAACCGGAGACGGAGCAACAGGAAGAGAAAGACTAAGGATGTGTTAGCTGTTGAGCACTCCAGCAATGGAGGCGGCTCCGACAAGGCCAAGGTCGGTGACTCCGACGAGGCTGTGGTAGCCGCCGACAAGCAGGATGGCTCCGGCAAGCGGTATTGCAAGATCCACCGCACCAAAGGCCACGATCTCCAAACCTGCAAAAAAGTCGAAGAGATGGCGGAGCTGCAGAAAGCAGAGTACGAGCGCCACGATAAGGAGAGAGCCCAGGGAGGTGGCGGAGGATCCGGCAAGAAACTTCCCTCCCGGGGAGGACACCGCGGCAAGCCCAAGCCACGGCAAGGAGATAGGCCTCCCCGCGGCCGCGACAAGGACGAAGATGAAGATGAGATGGAGGAAGATGAGACCGATGACCAAGAGTTTCAGAAGGCGACAGAGGTGCTGTGCATCGACGGCGGCGCCTCTCTACACGCCTCGCACCACCAACTCAAGCAGTGGGTGCGAGAGGTGAACGCAACGGAGCCATCCGTCGAGGCGCGCAGGCCTCTGAAATGGTCCAGCACGCCCATAATTTTCGATGTAGAAGACCACCCTGATCGCATCACTGCGGTCGGGTGCTTGCCGGATCACGAAGATGTTTGTTGACGGCGGGGCCGGCCTAAACCTGATTTCCTCCACAGTGCTCAAGAAGCTCCAGATCCCCGACAGCGAGCTCGAGGAGACTGGTACCTTTCAAGGGATAAATCCGGGAAGGAGCAAGCCCAAGGGGAAGATCACATTACCAGTGACATTTGGCAGTGAGCTTAATTTCAGAACAGAAAGGGTCACCTTCGATGTTGCTGATATCCCATTACCCTACAATGGGATACTCGGCCGACCAGCGCTTGCCAAGTTCATGGCAGCCTCTCACTACGCATACAACGTGCTCAAGATGCCTGGCCCGATGAGTATCATTTCTGTACAAGGCGACAAGAGGGATGCACTCATCTGCGCCGACAAGATTTATCGGGAGGCAGCAGCCGCAGCAGAGCGCGAGCCACTTGCCGCTGAAGCTCCCCGGGGGAAGGAGAAGCTCAAGTCCGGCAAGTGCAGCCCTGATGCCCACTCCGGCAAGCGCACCTCCTCGGAGTGCTGCGTTGCCGTCGAGAGCGCACCATCGAGCTCCACCGGAAAGTACAAGAAAACAAGGACAAATCCGCCAAAGACCAAGCCCGGCAAGAACAGCTCTGGTATCTGCTCCGGCAAACACGCCTCCCCGGAGTGCGGTGCTGCCGTCGAGGATGCGCCATCGAGCTCCGCTAGCCAGTAGGGCGAAGAAAGCGTCCGGCTTTAAGCTTTTGGATTGTACTCCCTGAGAATCCATACCTTGTACGAAGAACCTGCGCGCAGAAGGGTCGAATCGTGGCTAAGTTGCGCCCTTGATCCATTTCGAGTCCGCTCAACGACGAAAGCGCGCCGCAACTAGCCCGACGAGTTCTTCTTGCCGGAAGCAACACCGCCAATGGGCTGCTGATGTCCCGCACTCAGCAAGTGTGTTTACACCGGCAGGTTCCCTGAAAGCACGGGGGGAGGGGGGGGGGTGAAAACGTACAAGGGAGGGAGTCAAGGGAGGAGCACGGCTTCACCGGACCACGAAAGACAGAAAAGCTAAGTCACCCGAGCTCGAGCGCATAGCTCTTTTCTTTAGTTTTCAGCGCCTATGTTATGTTCCTCGTACGTTCGTCCCTTGTACGTAAAACCCGTGCGCTAAGGAGCCAACTCATGGTTAAGTTGCGCCCTTGCTTTGTTTCCTTGTCCGCTCAACAATACAAGCGCGCTGCAACTGGCCCGAGAAGGTTTCTTGCCGGGTACAACACCGCCAGCAGGCTGCTGACGTCTCGCACTCAGCAAGTGTGTTAGCACCGGCAAGTTCCCTAGAAGCGTAGGGCAAAAACGTACAAGGGGTATAATGAAATCGAGGACGTAACATAGCGAGCCTTGCCATGGGATGTCCTTTGTATGAGAAACTTGGGTGCAGAGGAGCTAACTCGTGGTTAAGTTGCGCCCTTGCTTTGTTTTCGAGTCCGCTCAACAATGCAAGTGCGCTGCAACTGGCCCAAGGAGGTTTCTTGCCGGGTACAACACCGCCAGCAGGCTGCTGACGTTCCGCACTCAGCAAGTGTGTTAGCACCGGCAAGTTCCCTGGAAGCGTAGAGTGTAAACATGCAAAGGGTGAATCATGGCATCGCATTGCCCAACTTGAGATTACGTTGCAAAGAATAACTTATTTCAGCGCTGTCTTAGTTATTTTTGTGACTGTAATAACAGCGGCAAGGAGAAACCAGAAGGGCGCACTGGCGAAGAGGTCCCGGCGGAGCCAAAGTTGCCGGGGGCTGCAAATATCGAGATTCACCCCCGGCAAGCCAGAGTCGCCGGGGGCTGCAATACCAGATAAGTTTTCCATCCCTCGTCATGCATCCTCTCGTGGGCTAGGGAAAGCGAGGCCGTACCTCTGAACGATCGTGCCTTGTACGAAAAGAACCTGTGCGCGGAGGAACCGACTCGTAGCTAGTCGCGCACCGACTGTTGTTTCGAGTCCGCTCGACAATTTAGGTGAACTGCGGCTAGCCCAACGACAAGGTTTCTTGTCGGCCGCGGCACCGCCGGCAGGGAACCAACTCGTAGCTAGTTGCCTTACTGTCGTTTCGAGTCCGCTCAACGACTTAAGTAAGCCGCGACTAGCTCCGCGACAAGGTTCCCTGTCGGTTGCAGTTCCGTTGCCGACGTTCCGCACTCGGCGCTCACGGCAAGGTGCTTGCGCCGGCAAGTTCCCTAAAAGCGTAGGGTGAAAACGTACAAGGCACACAATCAAGTAAAAGACTCAATCCGGCAAGCTTTCCCCTCTTTTCATTAAAAAACATCCCAATTTAGTGTGAGTCCATGGAGGATGAAAAACATGATAGAGAGGATTACAAGCTTTAAGTACAGCTAAGGCCCGAAGGCTTACAAATTAAAAGATAAGGTGCCCGTAATCCCTCTCCTGTTTTCTCTTCAGGAGGTAGGTCAAGGAGGCCCCGGCAAGAGAAGCTTGCCGGGGAGGGCAAAAGAAACGCCTAGGCGAGCTACGGGTGCCAGAAGACACCAAGAGAACTTCCCGGGGACCGGCCAGGAGCTTGGCGGAGACGGAGGCGCCGGAGGCAGAGCTCGAAGACGGGGCGGCAGGACATCAGCACGCTGTCGAGGGCACCTCGCCCTCGTACTCCGGTTTGACGGCCTTGCCGCCACCCCTCTTCCTCTTCCGCCGCCTCCCTACGCCAGCCGCCCAAGGAGACGGCCCCGGGGAGTTCAGAAGGCCGGCGACCCGGATGATGGGGTCGCCAGTGGCGCGCGCGAGGCAGCGTCCAACGCCTAGTCGGACCCGCCGTCCTCGTCGTCGCTGTCGCTCCCCTCCTCGTCACTCTCGCTCGAGGAGGGACCTTCGCTATCGGAGGAGCTGTCCACGCAGCATCTCGCGCGGATGCCGGAGTCCCCGAAGACCTTGACGGCGAGAAGGTTGCCCTCCATTAACTTAAAATGGAGGGTAAACCCCGCCGTCAAGCTATGGATGCGGGCGAACGTCTTCCACCCTCGGTCGAAGTACATCACGCCGGGGGCTGGGGATACGACACTAACTCGAGTGCCGCTAATCCCGCAGCCCCTCATGCGTAACTCCAGCATCTCAGGCGGGTCCGGCTCCATCGCGCTCGCAACTGGAGCCGGAAGCCGGAGGCGCCGACGAGGTGCCCGGCGCAGCTTGACGAAGAACTCCCAGGAGTCATCCCCAATATGGACCGCCTCGAGGAGAGAAGCCGCCGGCGGAGACGGGGGTGGCGCACCGCCCCGGCCGCCTCTTCCCCGAGCACCTTGGCCACGCCCTCGACCTCGTCCTCGGCCTCGCCCCATCCCTCTTCCCCTTGCGGCCGGCTCCGCCACCGCAGGGGCGAGAGGGAGAAGGATGCACTGTCTGGCGGCAACCCTCGCCGCCACCGACGAAGGGCCAGGGTTCCCTTTCTCCATGGCGAGTGGGAGAAAGGGGAGCAGAAGTTAAAAAGAAAAGAAGGAGGTGAAGGAGTGTGGGCTTCTATGCCCCCCTCCCTGCCGTTTATAAAGGAGCAGGGTGGGAGCCCGGCCGCCCCGCTCGGCGAATCAAGGCACGGGAGAGCGGGGAATCGGGGCCGACCCGCTGCCTCTGCTCACACCGGCCCAGATTCCCCAATCTCACCGTCCGTGACCCCAAGCGCATGGGAGGCGCGTGGCAGGGATGCAGCGCCGAGTGGACGGGTGAGGCGGCCTCGCCCCACCCCGTGAGCATGGGAGCAGACGCCTCAAAAGCCGCACACTGGTCCCGTCCAGTAAATGCACCACGCCCCCCACGCCTACCCCCGTTTAAGTAGGAGGGCGTGGGCCGTCCCCTTCATCATGGCTTGATGCGTGCTAGCGAGGCTCAGCCCCGCATGCGCCGCCCACGTCGCCCACGATGCCGCGTTCGACGCGTGCCGTTGCGGGAGGACGCGGTGGAAGTGGAGTCCGATTTTGTGCGGACCCAGGCCACGCGTGCCCGTGCACTATTTTGGGCCTGGCCCAACAACGCTCGGCACCGTGTATGGCCCAGGCCCGGGGGCTACTGTCGGTGTACTAAAGTAGGGGGATACCTTAGTACCCCGAACTTGTGCACGGGCAGTCGCAGCGACCCGCGACGGGGCTTGCCGGGCGTCCGCCAAGATCCTCCGCGGCTACTTTGATGCCATCCAAGAACAGAATACTCAAGCTAAAGCCCCGGCAAGAGGAGCTTGCCGGGAAGGCCAGCCAAGGCCCCTGCAAGAAGAGCTTGCCGGGAAGAAAATAAAGGCCCCGGCAAGAGGAGCTTGCCGGGAAGCAAGGCACCTCCAGAAGACTTGCCGCGGCGCCCCGCGCGTCCCGGCAAGGCCCGACGGCCAGCAAGCTTGCCGGCCCGACAAGAGGAGGACCGCGGCAAGGCACTTGCCGCGGCAAGATTGCCAACCAAACTCCAGCACATCCGGCGACGTGTCATCACAAGGCCGTCCCAAAGGCACGTGGCGAGGCAAACGGAGCTGACAGGAACGCCATCGTGGCAACCGGTGGCTCACTTGACGATCGCCTCCTTGCACTGTTGGGGCGATCGGACGGGCATTAAATGCCCCTGTCCCCTGCCGCCAGAGTTAGGTAGGGGACACTGTTGGTCACTGTTACACCAACCTACGTTTTTACCTTTCTACCCCCTCTTCTTACGCTGCCACCTGTTGGTGCCCCCTTTAGACTATAAAAGGGAGGCCCATGCGCACGTAGGAGGGGTTCGGTTCAGTTCGGTTCATCTTGGTACACAGGACTAGGGTTCGGTTCGGTTCGGTTCGGTCGTTCAACACACACACACGCCGCTCCACCGTGCGCTCGTATTCGAGCAAGATCAAATAACAACACAAAGCAGCAGTAGGGGTTTTATCTCTCCGGAGAGCTCCGAAGCTGGGTAAAAATCTTCGTCTCTCTCACCCCAGCGCGCGCCCGGGACCTCGATCCGCTCTGCACGCGGCCTCCGCCTCCTCTCCGAACCAGAAAGGGGCCCCCCGTGCCCCATAGGTGCTCGGCGGCCACAGAGAGCCCCGACACCTTGCGGCGCCTCCGGGACCTCCTCCTCCTGGCTAGCACCCTTTTGGGACCCCACCTCGGCGTCATCCACAGCGCGAGGAGAGGACACGGTCGGAAGTGAAGTGCTATCCATGTACGATGGTGCCAGGGAGCCACTCGTTGAAGTGTCGAGCCCGTCCTTGGGCGGGCTGTAGGGTTATATTCGGTGTTAAGAGATTCTATGCGAACAAACGAAACACCATGAGTCATTCTAGTATCCGGACACTTACGAAGTCGCCAGGGGCTTAGTCCTTGGTGGCCACTCCTCTTCATCGTCGTCGGTGTTGGTGGAGTAGTCCGGAGGGAAGATCCTTCTCTTCTTGGACCCTTCGGTCTCCCCCATTGGGGCGGCCTTCCTTTCCTTCTCTCCCCCCGCTAGGGTAGAGGCCTCTTTTTTCTCCTCCTCGCCTTCGCGGGAGGAGTCCGCCTCGGAGTCATCGGACGATGAGTCCGACAACACCTGGCGCTAGGAACTCTTTCGAGTTCCAGTGGCCTTCTTCTTGGCCTTCTTCTCCGGCACCACGTAAGGTGCCGAAACCAGCAGCCCCGTCAATCGGGCTTCCGCTGGGTATTCTGGCAAGGGAGCCGGACAGTTAACCTGCCCGGACTTCTTTTGCCAGGCCTGTCAAAGACAAGGGAGTTTTGATCCCGCATAGAGTCAAACTATGGAAAATAAATGTCCTGTAAAGGATAAAATAGCTTACCTCGCCGGCTTGACGCTGCGAGCTGAATCCGCAATCTTCGTTAGCGGATGCGGGAGCCTCGGCGCCCTTGAACAACACCTCTCAGGCATCTTCGTACATAGTGTCGAAGAGCCTGCTCAAGGTTTGGTGCTGTGACGGATCAAACTCCCACAAACTGGAGGCCCGTTGTTGGCACGGGAGGATCCGGCGGATGAGCATGACCTGGACTACGTTACGAGCTTGATCTTCTTGTTCACAAGGTTTTGGACGCAGGTTTGGAGTCCGGTCAGCTCTTCCGAATTACTCCATGTCAGGCCCTTCTCTTTCCAGGAGGTGAGCCATGTGGGGATGCTAGATCGGAACTCGGGGGCCGCTGCCCATTCAGGGTCACGCGGCTCGGTGATGTAGAACCACCCCGATTGCCACCCTTTGATGGTTTCCACGAAGGAGCCCTCGAGCCATGTAACGTTGGGCATCTTGCCCACCATGGCGCCTCCACACTCCGCCTGCTGGCCCCCCACTACCTTCGGCTTGACATTGAAGGTCTTCAGCCATAAGCCGAAGTGGGGCTTGATGCGGAGGAAGGCCTCGGACACGACGATGAACGCCAAGATGTTGAGGACGAAATTCGGGGCCAGATCATGGAAATCCAGGCCGTAGTAGAACATGAGCCCCCAGACAAATGGGTGAAGTGGAAAACCTAGTCCGCGGAGGAAGTGGGTGAGAAACATCACCCTCTCATGGGGCCTGGGGGTGGGGATGAGCTGCCCCTTGTCGGGGAGCCGATGCGCGATGTCGCTGGACAAGTATCCGGCCTTCCGCAGCCTCTTGATGTGCCCCTCTGTGACAGAGGAGGCCATCCACTTGCCTCCCGCTCTGGACATGGCTGGGGAAGGTTGAGGCGAGATGTGCGGACTTGGGCGCTAGAGCTCGAGTGCGCGGAAATGGATAAGCAAAGGATGAAGAAGGCGTAGGTAAAAAAGGTGGATCCTTATCCCCTTATATGGACGGACGAAGCTATGCGTCCCCACTAGCCTGGTAAAACCCGCTTATCTCCCAAGCGCCGTAATCAATGGCGCGGTTGGGTTACCCACGCCCGTATTTATGAGAATCCCGGAATAAGGGGACACGATCTCTGCTTTGACAAGACATGCCAAGGAAACCGCATTGCTAAACGCGGTGAGGTGGGACAGTAAAAATGATTCGAATAAAGGCTTGGCCGTGGTGTGATGTCACGCCACGAAATACGTCAGCAGATTGAATTTATGTGAATATTATTCTCTCTACGGTGGTATGTGGTACTTATTTTGCAGAGCCGGACACTATCCTTGTGTTCAAAATCTTCTATGAAGTATTCGGAGGAGGAACCCACCTTGCAATGCTGAAGACAATATGCGTGTTGGACTTATCGTCATTGAAGCCTGGTTCAGGGGCTACTGAGGGAGTCCTGGACTAGGGGGTGGCCGGATAGCCGAACTATCATCTTCGGCCGGACTCTTGGACTATGAAGATACAAGATTGAAGACTTCGTCCCTTGTTCGAATGGGACTTTCCTTGGCGTGGAAGGCAAGCTTGGCGATACGGATATGTAGATCTCCTACCATTGTACCCGACTCTGTGTAACCCTAACCCTCTTTGGTGCTTATATAAACCGGAGGGTTTTAGCCCATAGGAGGGACAACAATCATACCATAGGCTAGCTTCTAGGGTTTAGCCTCTCTGATCTCGTGGTAGATCTACTCTTGTACTACCCATATCATCAATATCAATCAAGCAGGAGTAGGGTTTTACCTCCATCGAGAGGGCCCGAACCTGGGTAAAAACATCGTGTCCCTTGTCTCCTGTTACCATCCGCCTAGACGCACAGTTCGAGACCCCCTACCCGAGATCCGCCGGTTTTGACACCGACACCAGGTATACTTCATGTTTCAAACTTGTTACACAACTTTAACCATACGTGCATGCTATGGGATTTGCTAACTTCAACCCAATAATTCTTTAAATTCATAATCACCCAACTAGCATGACTTTAATATCACTACCTCCATATCCTAAAACAATTATCAAGTATCAAATCGATCATAGCATCCAATTCACTTCCTATGATAGTTTTTATTATACCCAACTTGGATGCCTACCATTCTAGGACCAATTTTATAACCATAGCAAATACCATGCTGTTCTAAAAGGCTCTCAAAATAATATAAGTGAAGCATGAGAGACTAGCAATTTCTACAAAAATAAGTCACCGTTGTGCTCTAAAAGATATAAGTGAAGCACTAGAGCAAAAACTACCAAGCTCAAAAGATATAAGTGAAGCACATAGAGTATTATAGCAAATTCAAATCAAGTGGGCTCTCCCAAAAGGTGTGTACAGCAAGGATGATTGTGGTAAACTAAAAAGCAAAGACTAATATAATACACGACGCTGATGTCTACTACACAAGCTTCTTCTTGTAGACGTTGTTGGGCCTCCAAGTGCAGAGGTTTGTAGGAAAGTAGAAAATTTCCCTCAAGCGGATGACCTAAGGTTTATCAATCCGAGGGAGGCGTAGGATGAAGATGGTCTCTCTCAAGCAACCCTGCAACCAAATAACAAAGAGTCTCTTGTGTCCCCAACACACCCAATAGGTGCGCTAGTTCGGCGAAGAGATGCTGATACAAGTGCAATATGGATGGTAGATATAGGTTTTTGTAATCTGAAAATATAAAAACAGCAAGGTAACAAGTGGTAACAGTGAGCGTAAACGGTATTGCAATGATAGGAAACAAGGCCTAGGGTTCATACTTTCACTAGTGCAAGTTCTCTCAACAATAATAACATAAATGGATCATATAACTATCCTTCAACATGCAACAAAGAGTCACTCCAAAGTCACTAATAGAAGAGAACAAACGAAGAGATTATGGTAGGGTACGAAACCACCTCAAAGTTATTCTTTCCAATCAATCCGTTGGGCTATTCCTATAAGTGTCACAAACAGCCCTAGAGTTCGTACTAGAATAACACCTTAAGACACAAATCAACCAAAACCCTAATGTCACCTAGATACTCCAATGTCACCTCAAGTATCCATGGGCGTGATTATACGATATGCATCACACAATCTCAATTCATCTATTCAAACCAACACATAGAACCTCAAAGAGTGCCCCAAAGTTTCTACCGGAGAATCACGACGAAAACGTGTGCCAACCCCTATGCATAGGTTCATGGGCGGAACCCGCAAGTTGATCACCAAATCATACATCAAGTGAATCACGTGATATCCCATTGTCACCACAAATACGCACGGCAAGACATACATCAAGTTTTCTCAAATCTTTAAACACACAATCCGATAAGATTACTTCAAGGGGAAAACTCAATCCATTACAAGAGAGTAGAGGGGGAGAAGAAACATAAGATCCAACTATAATAGCAAAGCTCGCGATACATCAAGATCGTGCCAAATCAAGAACACGAGGGAGAGAGATCAAATACATAGCTACTGGTACATACCCTCAACCCCGAGGGTGAACTACTCCCTCCTCGTCATGAAGAGCGACGGGATGATGAAGATGGCCACCGGTGAGGGTTCCCCCCTCCGGCAGGGTGCCGGAACAGGGTCCCGATTGGTTTTTGGTGGCTCTGGAGGTTTTGTGCCGGCGGAACTCCCGATCTAATCTCTGTTCTAGAAGTTTTATGATACGTAGGTATATATGGGTGCAGGGGGTACGTCGGTGGACCGAATGGGGGCCACGAGGCAGGGGGCGCGCCCCAGGGGGGTGGGCGCGCCCCCCACCCTCGTGGGCACCTCCCTTCTTCCTTGATGTGCACTCCAAGCCCATCCGGTAGGTTTCCTTCCAAAATAACTTCTCCAGTTGATTTCGTTCCGTTTTGACTCCGTCTGATATTCCTTTTCCTCGAAACACTGAAATAGGCATAAAACAACAAATTTGGGTTGGGCCTCCGGCTAATAGGTTAGTCCCAAAAATAATATAAAAGTGGATAATAAAGCCCAATATTGCCCAAAACAGTAGATAATATAGCATGGAGCAATCAAAAATTATAGATACGTTGGAGACGTATCAAGCATCCCCAAGCTTAATTCCTGCTCGTCCTCGAGTAGGTAAATGATAAAAAAGATAACTTTTTATGTGGAATGCTACTTGGCATAATTTCATTGTAATTCTTCTTACTTGTGATATGAATATTCAGATTCAAAAGATTCAAGACAAAAGTTCATATTGACATAAAAATAATAATACTTCAAGCATACTAACTAAGCAATTATGTCTTCTCAAAATAACATGGCCAAAGAAAGTTCATCCCTACAAAAATCATATAGTTAGGCTATGCTTCATTTTTGTCACACAAAGATGTTCCCAACTTCTATACCCCCGATGACAAGCCAAGCAATTGTTTCATACTTAAATAATCTCAAACTTTTCAACCTTCACGCAATACATGAGCGTGAGCCATGGATATGGCACTATGGGTGGAATAGAATATGATGATGGGGATTGTGTGGAGAAGACAAAAAAGGTGAAAGTCTCACATTGACGAGGATAATCAACGGGCTATGGAGATGCTGATCAATTGATGTCAACATGAGGAGTAGGGATTGCCATGCAACGGATGCGCTAGAGCTATAAATGAATGCTCAACAAAAGAAAACTAGTGGGTGCGCATCCAACTTGCATGCTCACGAAGACCTAGGGCATTTGAGGAAGCCCATTGTAGGAGTATACAAGCCAAGTTCTAAAATGAAAAATTCCCACTAGTAATGAAAAAGACAACTTATGAGACTCACTATATGAAAAACATGGTGCTACTTCGAAGCACAATATATGAGACTCTCTACATGAAGAACAAGGTGCTACTTTGAAGCACAAGTGTGGAAAAAGAGATAGTAACATTGCCCTTTTTATTTATTTTCATTTTTTTTCTTTTTTTCTTTTTTTTTGAGCCTTTCTTTTTTTTGGCCTTTTTTTTCTTTTTCTTTTTTTCTTTGGGCAATGCTCTAATAATGATGATCATCACACTTCTATTACAACATATGAATTACAACTCGAAACTAGAGCAAGATATGACTCTATATGAATGCCTCCGGCGGTGTACCGGGATGGTGCAATGAATCAAGAGTGACATGTATGAAAAATAATGCATGGTGGCTTTGCCACAAATACGATGTCAACTACATGATCATGCAATGGCAATATGACAAAAGTAAAGTATGTCATGATGATGATCAACGGAACGGTGGAAAGTTGCATGGCAATATATCTCGGAATGGCTATGGAAATGCCATAATAGGTAGGTGTGGTGGCTGTTTTGAGGAAGATATAAGGAGGTTTATGTGTGATAGAGCGTATCGTATCACGGGGTTTGGATGCACCAGCGAAGTTTGCACCAAGTCCAAGGTGAGAAAGGGCAATGCACGGTACCGAAGAGGCTAGCAAAGGCGGAAAGGTAAAAGTGCGTATAATCCATGGACTCAACATTAGTCAAAAGAACTCATATACTTATTGCAAAAATTTAGAAGTCATCAAAAACCAAGAACTACACACATGCTCCTAGGGGGATAGATTGGTAGGAAAAGACCATCACTCGTCCCCGACCGCCACTCATAAGGATGCACAAGCCAGGTACACTTCATGTTTCAAATTTGTTAGACAACTTTAACCATACGTGCATGCTACAAGACTTGCTAACTTCAACACAAGCATTCTCTAAATTCATTATCACCCCAACAAGCATGACTTGACTATCACTACCTCCATATCTCAAAACAATTATCAAGCATCCAATTGATCATAGCATCCAATTCACTCATAAGAATTCTTACAAATCTTTTATGCTTATCATATTAGGATTATTTAAGCAAATTACCATGCTATTTAAGACTCTCAAAATAATCTAAGTGAAGCATGAGAGTTCATCTATTTCTTCAAAATAAAACCACCACCGTGATACGTATCCAACGTATCTATAATTTTTTGATTGCTCCATGCTACTTTATCTACTATTTTGGGCAATATTGGGCTTTATTATCCACTTTTATATTATTTTTGGGACTAACCTATTAACTGGAGGCCCAGCCCAGATTTGCTGTTTTATGCCTATTTCAGTGTTTCGAGGAATAGGAATATCAGACGGAGTCAAAACGGAACGAA
This sequence comes from Triticum timopheevii, assembly GCA_963921465.1. Classification (NCBI taxonomy): domain Eukaryota; kingdom Viridiplantae; phylum Streptophyta; class Magnoliopsida; order Poales; family Poaceae; genus Triticum; species Triticum timopheevii. Next base: position 526,641,635 of record OY997268.1, read on the forward strand.
ATCAACTTGAGAAGTTATTTTTTGGAAGGAAAGCAACCCAGGGAACTTGGAGTGCACGTCAGGGGAGATACGGGCTGCCCACAAGGGTGGGGGGCGCGCCCACCCCCCCGGGCGCCCCCCTACCTCGTGGGGCCCCCGTAGCTCCACCGACGTACTCCCTGCACCCATATATACCTACGTACCCTAAAACTTCCAGAACAAAAGATAGATCTGGAGTTCCGCCGCCGCAAGCCTCTGTAGCCACCCAAAACCTCTCGGGAGCCCTTCCCGGCACCCTGCCGGAGGGGGAACCCATCACCGGTGGCCATCTTCATCATACCGACGCTATCTATGATGAGGAGGGAGTAGTTCACCCTCGGGGCTGAGGGTATGTACCAGTAGCTATGTGTTTGATCTCTCTCTCTCTCTCGAGTTCTCTCTCGTGTTCCATCTATGGCACGATCTTGATGTATCCCGAGCTTTTCTATTGTAGTTGGATCTTATGATGTTTCTCCCCCCTACTCTCTTGTGATGAATTGAGTTTCCCCTTTGAAGTTATCTTATCGGATTGAGTCTTTTATGAGAACACTTGATGTATGTCTTGGTGATCAACTTGCGGGTTTCGTGACATTGGGAACCTATGCATAGGGGTTGGCACACGTTCTTGACTCTCCGATAGAAACTTTGGGGCACTGTTTGAAGTACTTTTATGTTGGTTGGATGAATCTGAGATTGTGTGATGCATATCGTATAATCATGCCCACGGATACTTGAGGTGACAATGGAGTATCTAGGTGACATTAGGGTTTTGGTTGATTTGTGTCTTAAGGTGTTATTCTAGTACGAACTCTTTTATAGATTGATCCGAAAGAATAACTTTGAGGTGGTTTCGTACCCTACCATAATCTCTACGTTTGTTCTCCGCTATTAGTGGCTTCGGAGTGACTCTTTGTTGCATGTTGAGGGATTGTTATATTATCTATCTATGTTATTATTGTTGAGAGAACTTGCACCAGTGAAAGTATGAACCCTAGGCCTTGTTTCCTATCATTGCAATACCATTTACGCTCACTTTTATCATTAGTTACCTTGCTGTTTTTATTATTTCAGATTACAAATACCTTTATCTACTATCCATATTGCACTTGTATCACCATCTCTTCGCCTAACTAGTACACCTATACAATTTACCATTGTATTGGGTGTGTTGGGGACACAAGAGACTCTTTGTTATTTGGTTGCAGGGTTGTTTGAGAGAGACCATCTTCATCCTACGCCTCCTACGGATTGATAAACCTTAGGTCATCCAGTTGAGGGAAATTTGCTACTGTCCTACAAACCTGTGCACTTGCAGGCCCAACAACGTCTACAAGAAGAAGGTTGTGTAGTAGACATCAAGCTCTTTTCTGGCGCCGTTGCCGGGGAGGTTAGCGCTTGAAGGTATATCTTTAGATCTTGCAATCAAATCTTTTTGTTTCTTGTTTTAGCACTAGTTAGTCTATAAAAGAAAATTACAAAAAATGGAATTAAGTTTGTCTCATACGCTTCACCTTTTTAATATCTTTTGTAAGTATGATGGAAAGGATAATTGTGCTCAAGTGCTAGAAGAAGAAATCTCTAAATTGTTTGGCACTAAATATTTGAATGTTGAGCATGATTGCAATGTTGTTAGTACGAATTCCTTGAATATCCATGATGCTAATGATATGCAAAGCCACAAGCTTGGGGAAGCTATGTTTGATGAAGATGATATTTTTTGTGCCCCAAGCTTTGATGAGCAAATTTATTATGATGAAAGCATGCCTCCTATTTATGATGATTATTGTGATGATACGTATGCCATAAAGAAAAAGTTTGCTTATGTGGAGAGTAGTAAATTTTCTATGCTAGTAGATCATGAAAAGAATGCTTTAGGTGCTGGTTACATTGTTGAATTTATTCATGATGCTACTGAAAATTATCATGAGGGAGGAACATATGCTTGTAGGAATTGCAATAATATCAAGTTTCCTCTCTATGTGCTTAAAATCTTGAAGTTATGCTTGTTTTAACTTCCTATGCAAGTTGATTATTGTTACCATAAGTTGTTTGCTCACAAAATCCCTATGCATAGGAAGTGGGTTAGACTTAAATGTGCTATTCATATGCTTCATGATGCTCCCGTTATGTTTCAATTCTTATCTTTTATGCGAGCATCATTGTCATCATCATGCCTAGCTTGAAAAGGCATTAAAGAAAAGCACTTGTTGGGAGACAACCCAATATTTATCCTTACTGTTTTTGTGTTTCCACATGATTATGCTACTGTAGTAATCATGTTTTATAGCTTTTGTTTCAATAAAGTGCCAAGTAAGACCTTTAGGATAGCTTACGGTGATAGTTGTGTTGATCCTGCTAAAAATCAGAAACTTTTGCACCCAGTAAATTAGTTTTGTTAATTCCACTGTTCAAGAAATCTTCCGATTCACCGATTAATCTTTCGATTTATCGCTAATCGGGGGGTGACCGATAAGATTATGCCTTATCTTTGCCGTTTATCTTTTGGACCGATTTATCGCTCTGACAAGCGATTTCTCGGGAATCTACCAATAAATTAGACCTATTCATCGCACTATGTTGGCAAAAACTATATTTATTTATGTTTTGCGGACCTTGTTACAGAATATGTATTATTGCCCTATTTTGTTTATCATTTTACGAGGATTCAAAGGCTAGAAATCAAGGTAAAACTTCTATCGCATATTGTTTTAATGTTGAATATAGTGTATTTTAGTGTTGGGAACCTAATATTTGCAATAAAATATCCAATTAATAGTCGACTGACAAAATCGATTAATCGGCCGATTTCCGATTAATCTCTAATCCCTAGCTGACCGAGACGATAACGATAAGCGATATCCTCAACATTGGTTAATTCACAGAAACGTGCTTCTGATCTGATTCTTTTTTGCTCTGGATTGTTACACGAATTGTTTAGGACTTCCTAATTTGGTAGGATTTTTGGAGTTCCAGAAGTATACGTTTGATACAGATTACTATAGACTGTTCTGTTTTTGACAGATTCTGTTTTCTATGTGTTGTTTGCTTATTTTGATGAATCTATGAGTAGTATCGAAGGGTATGAACCATAGATAAGTTGGAGTACAGTAGATATTACACCAATATGAATTTATAATGAGTTCATTACAGTACCTAAGTGGTGGTTTTATTTTCTTATACTAACGGAGCTTACGAGTTTTCTGTTGAGTTTTGTGTTGTGGAGTTTTCAAGTTTTGGGTAAGGATTCCATGGACTATGGAATAAGGAGTGGCAAGAGCCTAATCTTGGGGATGCCCAAGGCACCCCAAGGTAATATTCAAGGACAACCAAGAGCCTAAGCTTGGGGATGCCCCGGATGGCATCCCCTCTTTCGTCTTCGTTCATCGGTAACTTTACTTGGAGCTATATTTTTATTCACCACATGATATGTGTTTTGCTTGGAGCATCATTTTATTTTGTTAGTATTTTCTTTATGTTATTTAGATTAATGTTTTGCATCTTTAGTTTCAATAAACAAGTCAAGGATAGCCTTTGCCATGCTTATTTTGCTAGTATACATGTTGCTGTTTGAAAAACAGAAAGTTTACCGCTGTTGCAAAAATTCCCTAGAAAAGTCAGAGAGTGATATAATGTTGAATGTTTTTGCATATTGAGATACGATAAATTTATTACAGTGGGAATTTTAGTTTGTAATTTTTGGAGTTAGGAAAGTATGGATACTCTTAATTCTTTACAGACTGCACTGTTTTGGCAGATTGCTGTTATGGTTGCATTGTTTGCATATGTTTGCTTGTTTAATGATTCTATTTGAGGATAGGAGTGTTAAATATGCAGAGGCATTTAGTATTCAGTGTTGAATAATAATTTTAGTGACTTGTTACAGTGGAAAATGATAAGGTTTTGCATTGGTTTATACTAACCTATCTCACGAGTTCTTGTTGAGTTTGTTGTGAATGAAGCTTTTGATAAAAAGAGAAACCATGATATGAGAGGAATTAAGGAGACACAAAAGCTCAAGATTGGGGATGCCCAAGGCACCCCAAGATAATATTTCAAGAAGTCTCAAGCATCTAAGCTTGGGGATGCCCCGGTAGTCATCCCACCTTTCTTCTTCAACAACTATCGGTTAGTATCGGTTGAGCCTAAGTTTTTCCTTCTTCACATGAGTTGTGCTATCCTTGTAATGTAGTTTTCTTTAGATTTGCTTGCTGTTTGAATAAAGTATCAAGATCTGAAATTATTAAATGAGAGAGGGAGTCTTCGCATAGTTGCATAATTATTCGACTACTCATTGATCTTCACTTATATCTTTCGGAGTAGTTTTTGTTATTGCTCTAGTACTTCACTTATATCTTTTAGAGCATGGTGGTAGTTTTATTTTGAAGAAATAGATGAACTCTCATGATTCACTTAAATTATTTTGAGAGTCGTTACTAGCATGGTAATTTGCTTAATGTTAATATACTTAGTGTTCAAGTTATGTGAAACTTTCTTTTGAGTGAATTGAATACTAAGATAAGTTTGATGCTTGATAATTGTTTTGAGATTTGAGGTGATAATATCAAAGTCGTGCTAGTTGGGTAATTGTGAATTTGAGAAATGCTTGTGCTAAAGTTTGCAAGTGCCGTAGCATGCATGTATGGTTAAAGTTGTGTAACAAATTTGAAACATGAAGTGTACCTGGCTTGTGCATCCTTATGAGTGGCGGTCGGGGACGAGCGATGGTCTTTTCCTACCAATTTATCCCCCTAGGAGCATGCGCATAGTACTTGATTTTCTTGATGACTTCTAAATTTTTGCAATAAGTATATGAGTTCTTTTGACTAATGTTGAGTCCATGGATTATACGCACTCTCATCTTTCCGCCTTTGCTAGCCTCTTCGGTACCGTGCATTGCCCTTTCTCACCTTGAGAGTTGGTGCAAACTTCGCTGGTGCATCCAAACCCCGTGATACGATACGCTCTATCACGCATAAACCTCCTTATATCTTCCTCAAAACAGCCACCATACCTACCTATCATGGCATTTTCATAGCCATTCCAAGATATATTGCCATGCAACTTCCATCATCATCATCATGACATACATTACTTTTGTCATATTGCCATTGCATGATCATGTAGTTGACATCGTATTTGTGGCAAAGCCACCATGCATTATTTTTTATACATGTCACTCTTGATTCATTGCACCATCCTGGTACACCGCCGGAGGCATTCATATAGAGTCATACTTTGTTCTAAGTATCGAGTTGTAATTGTTGAGTTGTAAGAAAAATAAAAGTGTGATGATCATCATTATTAGAGCATTGTCCCAAAGTGAGGAAAGGATGATGGAGACTATGATTCCCCCACAAGTCGGGATGAGAATCCGGACGAAAAAAAAAAGAAAAAAAAGGGGGAGGCCAAAAAAAGAAAAGAGAGAAAGGCCCAAATAAAAAATGAGAGAAAAAGAGAGAAGGGACAATGCTACTATCCTTTTACCACACTTGTGCTTCAAAGTAGCACCAAGATCTTCATGATAGAGAGTCTCTCATTTTGTCACTTTCATATACTAGTGGGAATTTTTCATTATAGAACTTGGCTTGTATATTCCAATGATGGGCTTCCTCAAAATGCCCTAGGTCTTCATGAGCAAGCAAGTTGGATGCACACCCACTTAGTTTCTTTTGTAGAGCTTTCATGTACTTATAGCTCTAGTGCATCCGTTGCATGGCAATCTCTACTCCTCATGTTGACATCAATTGATGGGCATCTCCATAGCCCGTTGATTAGCCTCGTCAATGTGAGACTTTCTCCTTTTTTGTCTTCTCCACACAATCCCCATCATCATATTCTATTCCACCCATAGTGCTATATCCATGGCTCGCGCTCATGTATTGCGTGAAGGTTGAAAAAGTGTGAGATTATTTGAGTATGAAACAATTGCTTGGCTTGTCATCCGGGGTATAGAAGTTGGGAACATCTTTGTGTGACGAAAATGAAGCATAGCCTAACTATATGATTTTGAAGGGATGAACTTTATTTTGCCATGTTATTTTGAGAAGACATGATTACTTTGATTAGTATGCTTGAAGTATTATTATTTTTATGTCAATATGAACTTTTGTCTTGAATCTTTCGGATCTGAATATTCATGCCACAATTAAGAAGATTTCATTGAAATTATGCCAAAGTATCACTCCGCATCAAAAATTCTTTTTTATCATTTACCTACTCGAGGACGAGCAGGAATTAAGCTTGGGGACGCTTGATACGTCTCCAACGTATCTATAATTTTTGATTGCTCCATGCTACTTTATCTACTATTTTGGGCAATATTGGGCTTTATTATCCAGTTTTATATTATTTTTGGGACTAACCTATTAACCGGAGGCCCAACCCAGATTTGCTGTTTTATGCCTATTTCAGTGTTTCGAGGAAAAGGAATATCAGACGGAGTCAAAACGGAACGAAATCAACTGGAGAAGTTATTTTTGGAAGGAAAGCAACCCAGGGAACTTGGAGTGCATGTCAGGGGAGATACGGGCTGCCCACGAGGGTGGGGGGCATGCCCACCCCCCGGGCGCACCCCCCTGCCTCGTGGGGCCCCCGTAGCTCCACCGGCATACTCCCTGCACCCATATATACCTACGTACCCTAAAACTTCCAGAACAGAAGATAGATCGGGAGTTCCGCCGCCGCAAGCCCTTGTAGCCACCAAAAACCTCTCGGGAGCCCTTCCCGGCACCCTGCCGGAGGGGGTGTTGGAAATATGCCCTAGAGGCAATAATAAAAGCATTATTATATTTATTTGTTCATGACAATTGTCTTTATTCATGCTATAATTGTATTATCTGGAAATCGTAATACATGTGTGAATAACAGACACCAACATGTCCCTAGTAAGCCTCTAGTTGACTAGCTCGTTGATCAATAGATAGTCATGGTTTCCTGGCTATGGACATTGGATGTCATTGATAACGGGATCACATCATTAGGATAATGATGTGATGGACAAGACCCAATCTTAAGCATAGCTTGAGATCGTGTAGTTCGTTTGCTAGAGCTTTTCTAATGTCAAGTATCTTTTCCTTTGACCATGAGATCGTGTAACTCCCGGATACCGTAGGAGTGCTTTGGGTGTATCAAACGTCACAATGTAACTGGGTGACTATAAAGGTGCATTACAGGTATCTCCGAAAGTGTCTGTTGGGTTGACACGGATCGAGACTGGGATTTGTCACTCCTATGACGGAGAGATATCACTGGGCCCACTCGGTAATGCATCATCATAATGAGCTCAAAGTGACCAAGTGTCTGGTCACGGGATCATGCATTACGGTACGAGTAAAGTGACTTGCCGGTAACGAGATTGAATGAGGTATTGGGATACTGACGATCGAATCTCGGGCAAGTAACATATCGATTGACAAAGGGAATTGCATACGGGGTTGATTAAATCCTCGACATCGTGGTTCATCCGATGAGATCATCGTGGAGCATGTGGGAGCCAACATGGGTATCCAGATCCCGCTATTGGTTATTGACCGGAGAGCGATCTCGGTCATGTCTACATGTCTCCCGAACCCGTAGGGTCTACACACTTAAGGTTCGATTACGCTAGGGTTGTAGGGATATGTATATGCAGTAACCCGAATGTTGTTCGGAGTCCCGGATGAGATCCCGGACGTCATGAGGAGTTCCGGAATGGTCCGGAGGTAAAGATTTATATATGGGAAGTCCTATTTCGGGCATCGGGACAAGTTTCGGGGTTATCGGTATTGTACTGGGACCACCGGAAGAGTCCCGGGGGTCCACCGGGTGGGTCCACCTGTCCCGGGGGGCCACATGGGCTGTAGGGGGTGCGCCTTGGCCTACATGGGCCAAGGGCAACAGCCCCACATAGGCCCATGCGCCTAGGGTTTGAGGGGGGAAGATTCCTAGGAGGGGAAGGCACCTCCTAGGTGCCTTGGGGGGGAGGGAAACCCCCCTTGGCTGCCGCCCCCCTAGGAGATTGGATCTCCTAGGGCCGGCCACCCCCCCTTGGCCCTCCTATATATAGTGGGGGAGAGGAGGGACTTCATACCTTGGCCTTTGGTTGCCTCCTTCTCCCTCTCCAACACCTCCTCTTCCTCCATAGCGCTTGGCGAAGCTCTGCCGGAGTACTGCAGCTCCATCAACACCACGCCGTCGTGCTGCTGCTAGTGCCATCTCCCTCAACCTCTCCTCCCTCCCTTGCTGGATCAAGAAGGAGGAGACGTGGCTGTTCCGTACGTGTGTTGAATGCGGAGGTGTCGTCCGTTCGGTGCTAGGATCTCCGGTGATTTGGATCACGTCGTGTTCGACTACATCATCCCCGTTCTTTGAACGCTTCCGCTCGCGATCTACAAGGTATGTAGATGCATCTAATCACTCGTTGCTACATGAACTCATAGATGGATCTTGGTGAAACCATAGGAAAATTTTTGTTTTCTGCAACGTTCCCCAACAGTGGCATCATGAGCTAGGTCTATGCGTAGTTCTCTTGCACGAGTAGAATACAATTTGTTGTGGGCGTAGATTTGTCAACTTTCTTGCCGCTACTAGTCTTATCTTGCTTCAGCGGTATTGTGGGATGAAGCGGCCCGGACCAACCTTACACGTACGCTTACGTGAGACCGGTTCCACCGACTAACATGCACAAGTTGCATAAGGTGGCTGGCGGGTGTCTGTCTCTCCTACTTCAGTTGAAGCGGATTCAATGAAAAGGGTCCTTATGAAGGGTAAATAGAAGTTGACAAATCACGTTGTGGCTTTCACGTAGGTAAGAAAACGTTCTTGCTAGAACCCTACTTCAGCCACGTAAAACTTGCAAACAACAATTAGAGGACGTCTAACTTGTTTTTGCAGCAAGTGCTTTGTGATATGATATGGCCAAAGTTGTGATGAATGATGAATGATCTATATGTCATGTATGAGATGTTCATGCTATTGTAATAGGAATCACGACTTGCATGTCGATGAGTATGACAACCGGCAGGAGCCATAGGAGTTGTCTTTATTTTTTGTATGACCTGCGTGTCATTGAAGAACGCCATGTAAACTACTTTACTTTATTACTAAACGTGTTAGTCATAGAAGTAGAAGTAGTCGTTGGCGTGACAACTTCATGAAGACACGATGATGGAGATCATGGTGTCATGCTGGTGACAAGATGATCATGGAGCCCCGAAGATGAAGATCAAAGGAGCTATATGATATTGGCCATATCATGTCACTACTTTATATAATTGCATGTGATGTTTATTATGTTTTATGCATCTTGTTTACTTAGGACGACGGTAGTAAATAAGATGATCCCTTACAAAATTTCAAGAAGTGTTCTCCCCTAACTGTGCACCGTTGCTACAGTTCGTCGTTTCGAAGCACCACGTGATGATCGGGTGTGATAGATTCTTACGTTCACATACAACGGGTGTAAGACAGTTTTACACAGCGAAAACACTTAGGGTTAACTTGACGAGCCTAGCATGTACAAACATGGCCTCGGAACACGGAGACCGAAAGGTCGAACACGAGTCGTATGGAAGATACGATCAACATGAGAATGTTCACCGACGATGACTAGTCCGTCTCACGTGATGATCGGACACGGCCTAGTCGACTCGGATCGTGTAACACTTAGATGACCAAAGGGATGTCAAATCTGAGAGGGAGTTCATTATAATTTGATTAGATGAACTTAATTATCATGAACTTAGTCTAAATATTTTACAATATGTCTTGTAGATCAAATGGACAACGTAGTCCTCAACTTCAACGCGTTCCTAGAGAAAACCAAGCTGAAAGACGATGGCAGCAACTATACGGACTGGGTCCGGAACCTGAGGATCATCCTCATAGCTGCCAAGAAAGATTATGTCCTACAAGCACCGCTAGGTGATGCACCTGTTCTCCCTGCAGAACAAGACGTTATGAACGCTTGGCAGGCACGTTCCGATGACTAATCCCTCGTTCAGTGCGGCATGTTTACAGCCTAGAGCCGGGGCTCCAAAAGAGTTTTGAGAGACATGGAGCATATGAGATGTTCGAAGAGCTGAAAATGGTTTTCCAAGCTCATGCCCGGGTCGAGAGATATGAAGTCTCCGACAAATTCTTCAGCTGTAAGATGGAGGAAAATAGTTCTGTCAGTGAGCACATACTCACTATGTCTGGGTTACATAACCGCTTGACTCAGCTGGGAGTTAATCTCCCGGATGATGCGGTCATTGACAGAATCCTCCAGTCGCTTCCACCAAGCTACAAGAGCTTTGTGATGAACTTCAATATGCAGGGGATGGAAAAGACCATTCCTGAAGTATTTGCTATGCTGAAATCAGCAGAGGTAGAAGTCAAGAAGGAACATCAAGTGTTGATGGTCAATAAAACCACTAAGTTCAAGAAGGGCAAGGGTAAAAAGAACTTCAAGAAGGACGACAAGGTAGTTGCCGCGCCCAGCAAGCAAGCTGCCGGGAAGAAGCCAAAGAATGGACCCAAGCCCGAGACTGAGTGCTTTTATTGCAAGGAAAGTGGTCACTGGAAGCGGAACTGCCCCAAATACTTAGCGCACAAGAAGGCTGGCAAAACCAAAGGTATATTTGATATACATGTAATTGATGTGTACCTTACCAGTAATCGTAGTGACTCCTGGGTATTTGATACCGGTGCCGTTGCTCATATTTGTAACACACAGCAGGAGCTGCGGAATAAACGGAGACTGGCGAAGGACGAGGTGACGATGCGCGTCGGGAATGGTTCCAAGGTCGATGTGATCGCCGTCGGCACGCTACCTCTACATTTACCTACGGGATTAGTTTTGAACCTCAATAATTGTTATTTTGTGCCAAGTTTGAGCATGAACATTGTATCAGGATCTCGTTTAATTCGAGATGGCTACTCATTTAAATCCGAGAATAATGGTTGTTCTATTTATATGAGAGATATGTTTTATGGTCATGCTCCGATGGTGAATGGTTTATTCTTTATGAATCTCGAGCGTAATGCTACACATATTCATAGTGTAAGTACCAAAAGATGTAAGATTTATAGTGATAGTCCCACATACTTGTGGCATTGCCGCCTTGGTCACATAGGTGTCAAACGCATGAAGAAGCTCCATGCTGATGGACTTTTAGAGTCTCTTGATTACGAATCATTTGACACGTGTGAACCATGCCTCATGGGTAAAATGACCAAGACTCCATTCTCAGGAACAATGGAGCGAGCAACCAACTTATTGGAAATCATACATACTGATGTGTGCGGTCCAATGAGTGTTGAGGCTCGCGGTGGCTATCGTTATGTTCTCACCCTCACTGATGACTTGAGTAGATATGGGTATGTCTACTTAATGAAACACAAGTCTGAGACCTTTGAAAAGTTCAAGGAATTTCAGAGTGAAGTTGAGAATCAACGTGACAGGAAAATCAAGTTTCTACGATCAGATCGTGGAGGAGAATACTTGAGTCACGAGTTTGGTACACACTTAAGAAAATGTGGAATAGTTTCACAACTCACGCCGCCTGGAACACCTCAGCGTAATGGTGTGTCCGAACGTCATAATCGCACTCTATTAGATATGGTGCGATCTATGATGTCTCTTGCCGATTTACCACTATCTTTTTGGGGCTATGCTTTAGAGACTGCCGCATTCACTTTAAATAGGGCACCGTCGAAATCCGTTGAGACAACACCATATGAATTATGGTTTGGGAAGAAACCTAAGCTGTCGTTTCTAAAAGTTTGGGGATGCGATGCTTATGTCAAGAAACTTCAACCTGAAAAGCTCGAACCCAAGTCGGAAAAATGCGTCTTCATAGGATACCCTAAAGAAACTATTGGGTATATCTTCTACCTCAGATCCGAAGGCAAGATCTTTGTTGCCAAGAATGGGTCCTTTCTGGAGAAAGAGTTTCTCTCGAAAGAAGTAAGTGGGAGGAAAGTAGAGCTTGATGAAGTATTACCTCTTGAACCGGAAAATGGCGCAACTCAAGAAAATGTTCCTGAGGTGCCTGTACCGACTAGAGAGGAAGTTAATGATGATGATCAAGATACTTCTGATCAAGCTCCTACTGAAATTTGAAGGTCCACAAGGACACGTTCCGCACCAGAGTGGTACGGCAACCCTGTCTTAGAAATCATGTTGTTAGACAACAGTGAACCTTCGAACTATGAAGAAGCGATGGCGGGCCCGGATTCCGACAAATGGCTAGAAGCCATGAAATCCGAGATAGGATCCATGTATGAAAACGAAGTGTGGACTTTGACTGACTTGCCTGTTGAACGGCGAGCCATAGAAAATAAATGGATCTTTAAGAAGAAGACAGACGCGGATGGTAATGTGACCATCTATAAAGCTCGGCTTGTCGCTAAGGGTTATCGACAAGTTCAAGGGGTTGACTACGATGAGACTTTCTCACCGGTAGAGAAGCTGAAGTCGTCCGAATCATGTTAGCAATTGCCGCATTTTATGATTATGAAATTTGGCAAATGGACGTCAAAACGGCATCCCTTAATGGTTTCCTTAAGGAAGAATTGTATATGATGCAGCCGGAAGGTTTTGTCGATCCTAAGAATGCTGACAAGGTGTGCAAGCTCCAACGCTCGATTTATGGGCTGGTGCAAGCATCTCGGAGTTGGAACATTCGTTTTGATGAGATGATCAAAGCGTTTGGGTTTACACAGACTTATGGAGAAGCCTGTGTTTACAAGAAAGTGAGTGGGAGCTCTATAGCATTTCTCATACTATATGTAGATGACATACTTTTGATGGGAAATGATATAGAACTTTTGGACAGCATTAAGGCCCACTTGAATAAAAGTTTTTCAATGAAGGACCTTGGAGAAGCTGTTGATATATTAGGCATCAAGATCTATAGGGATAGATCGAGACGCCTCATAGGTCTTTCACAAAGCACATATCTTGATAAGATTTTGAAGAAGTTCAAAATGGATCAGTCCAAGAAAGGGTTCTTGCCTGTTTTGCAAGGTGTGAAATTGAGCTTAGCTCAATGTCCGACCACGGCAGAAGATATAGAAGAGATGAGTGTCATCCCCTATGCCTCAGCCATAGGTTCTATTATGTATGCCATGTTGTGTACTAGACCTGATGTAAACCTTGCCGTAAGTTTGGTAGGAAGGTACCAAAGTAATCCCGGCAAGGAACACTGGACAGCGGTCAAGAATATCCTGAAGTACCTGAAAAGGACTAAGGAAATGTTTCTCGTTTATGGAGGTGACGAAGAGCTCGTCGTAAAGGGTTACGTTGACGCTAGCTTCGACACAGATCTGGATGACTCTAAGTCACAGACCGGATACGTGTATATTTTGAATGGTGGGGCAGTAAGCTGGTGCAGTTGCAAGCAGAGCGTCGTGGCGGGATCTACATGTGAAGCGGAGTACATGGAAGCCTCGGAGGCAGCACATGAAGCAATATGGGTGAAGGAGTTCATCACCGACCTAGGAGTCATACCCAATGCGTCGGGGCCGATCAAGCTCTTCTGTGACAACACTGGAGCTATTGCACTTGCCAAGGAGCCCAGGTTTCACAAGATGACAAGGCACATCAAGCGTCGCTTCAACTCCATTCATGAAAATGTTCAAGATGGAGACATAGAGATTTGTAAAATACATACAAACCTGAATGTAGCGGATCCGTTGACTAAACCTCTCCCTAGAGCAAAACATGATCAACACCAGAATTCCATGGGTGTTCGATTCATCACAATGTAACTAGATTATTGACTCTAGTGCAAGTGGGAGACTGTTGGAAATATGCCCTAGAGGCAATAATAAAAGCATTATTATATTTCTTTGTTCATGATAATTGTCTTTATTCATGCTATAATTGTATTATCCGGAAATCATAATACATGTGTGAATAACAGACACCAACATGTCCCTAGTAAGCCTCTAGTTGACTAGCTCGTTGATCAATAGATAGTCATGGTTTCCTGGCTATGGACATTGGATGTCATTGATAACGGGATCACATCATTAGGATAATGATGTGATGGACAAGACCCAATCTTAAGCATAGCGTGAGATCGTGTAGTTCGTTTGCTAGAGCTTTTCTAACGTCAAGTATCTTTTCCTTTGACCATGAGATCGTGTAACTCCCGGATACCGTAGGAGTGCTTTGGGTGTATCAAACGTCACAACGTAACTGGGTGACTATAAAGGTGCATTACAGGTATCTCCGAAAGTGTCTGTTGGGTTGACACGGATCGAGACTGGGATTTGTCACTCCGTATGACGGAGAGATATCACTGGGCCCACTCAGTAATGCATCATCATAATGAGCTCAAAGTGACCAAGTGTCTGGTCACGGGATCATGCATTACGGTACAAGTAAAGTGACTTGCCGGTAACAAGATTGAACGAGGTATTGGGATACAGACGATCGAATCTCGGGCAAGTAACATATCAATTGACAAAGGGAATTGCATACGGGGTTGATTAAATCCTCGACATCGTGGTTCATCTGATGAGATCATCGTGGAGCATGTGGGAGCCAACATGGGTATCCAGATCCCGCTATTGGTTATTGACCGGAGAGCGATCTCGATCATGTCTACATGTCTCCCGAACCCGTAGGGTCTACACACTTAAGGTTCGGTTACGCTAGGGTTGTAGGGATATGTATATGCAGTAACCCGAATGTTGTTCGGAGTCCCGGATGAGATCCCGGACGTCACGAGGAGTTCCGGAATGGTCCGGAGGTAAATATTTATATATGGGAAGTCCTGTTTCGGGCATCGGGACAAGTTTCGGGGTTATCGGTATTGTACCGGGACCACCGGAAGGGTCCCGGGGGTCCACCGGGTGGGTCCACCTGTCCCGGGGGGCCACATGGGCTGTAGGGGGTGCGCCTTGGCCTACATGGGCCAAGGGCACCAGCCCCACATAGGCCCATGCGCCTAGGGTTTGAGGGGGGAAGAGTCCTAGGAGGGGAAGGCACCTCCTAGGTGCCTTGGGGGGGAGGGAAACCCCCCATGGCCGCCGCCCCCCTAGGAGATTGGATCTCCTAGGGCCGGCCACCCCCCCTTGGCCCTCCTATATATAGTGGGGGAGAGGAGGGACTTCATACCTTGGCCTTTGGTTGCCTCCTTCTCCCTCTCCAACACCTCCTCTTCCTCCATAGCGCTTGGCGAAGCTCTGCCGGAGTACTGCAGCTCCATCAACACCACGCCGTCGTGCTGCTGCTGGTGCCATCTCCCTCAACCTCTCCTCCCTCCCTTGCTGGATCAAGAAGGAGGAGACGTGGCTGTTCCGTACGTGTGTGGAACGCGGAGGTGCCGTCCGTTCGGTGCTAGGATCTCTGGTGATTTGGATCACGTCGTGTTCGACTACATCATCCCCGTTCTTTGAACGCTTCCGCTCGCGATCTACAAGGTATGTAGATGCATCTAATCACTCGTTGCTAGATGAACTCATAGATGGATCTTGGTGAAACCGTAGGAAAATTTTTGTTTTCTGCAACGTTCCCGAACAGGGGGAACCCATCACGGGTGGCCATCTTCATGATCCCGGCGCTATCCATGATGAGGAGGGAGTAGTTCACCCTTGGGGCTGAGGGTATGTACCAGTAGCTATGTGTTTGATCTCTCTCTCTCTCTCGTGTTCTCTCTCGTGTTCCATCTATGGCACGATGTTGATGTATCCCGAGCTTTGCTATTGTAGTTGGATCTTATGATGTTTCTCCCCCTCTACTCTCTTGTGATGAATTGAGTTTCCCCTTTGAAGTTATCTTATCGGATTGAGTCTTTTATGAGAACACTTGATGTATGTCTTGGTGATCAACTTGCGGGTTTTGTGACATTGGGAACCTATGCATAGGGGTTGGCACACATTCTTGACTCTCTGATAGAAACTTTGGGGCACTCTTTGAAGTACTTTTATGTTGGTTGGATGAATCTGAGATTGTGTGATGCATATCATATAATCATGCCCATGGATACTTGAGGTGACAATGGAGTATCTAGGTGACATTAGGGTTTTGGTTGATTTGTGTCTTAAGGTGTTATTCTAGTACGAACTCTTTTATAGATTGATCCGAAAGAATAACTTTGATGTGGTTTCGTACCCTACCATAATCTCTACGTTTGTTCTTTGCTATTAGTGGCTTCGAAGTGACTCTTTGTTGAATGTTGAGGGATTGTTATATTATCTATCTATGTTATTATTGTTGAGAGAACTTGCACTAGTGAAAGTATGAACCCTAGGCCTTGTTTCCTATCATTGCAATACCGTTTACGCTCACTTTTATCATTAGTTACCTTGCTGTTTTTATTATTTCAGATTACAAATACCTTTATCTACTATCCATATTGCACTTGTATCACCATCTCTTCGCCGAACTAGTACACCTATACAATTTACCATTGTATTGGGTGAGTTGGGGACACAAGAGATTCTTTGTTATTTGGTTGCAGGGTTGTTTGAGAGAGACCATCTTCATCCTACGCCTCCTACGGATTGATAAACCTTAGGTCATCCAGTTGAGGGAAATTTGCTACTGTCCTACAAACCTGTGCACTTGCAGGCCCAGCAACGTCTACAAGAAGAAGGTTGTGGAGTAGACATCACACCGTGCTCTAAAAGATATAAGTGATGCACTAGAGCAAACAACAAACTACTCCGAAAGATATAAGTGAAGATCAATGAGTAGTCGAATAATTATACAACTATGTGAAGACTCTCTAACATTAAGGAATTTCAGATCTTGGTATTGTATTCAAACAGCAAGCAAAACAAAATAAAATGACACTCCAAGCAAAACACATATGATGTGGTGAATAAAAATATAGCCCCAAGTAAAGTTACCGATGAACGAAGACGAAAGAGGGGATGCCTTCCGGGGCATCCCCAAGCTTAGGCTCTTGGTTGTCCTTGAATATTACCTTGGGGTGCCTTGGGCATGCCCATGCTTAGGCTCTTGCCACTCCGTATTCCATAGTCTATCGAATCTTTACCCAAAACTTGAAAACTTCACAACACAAAACTTAACAGAAAACTCGTGAGCTCCGTTAGCGAAAGAAAACAAAACACCACTTGAAGGTACTCTAATGAACTCATTCTTTATTTATATTTGTGTTAAACCTACTGTATTCCAACTTCTCTATGGTTTATAAACTATTTTACTAGCCATAGAGTCATCAAAATAAGCAAACAACACATGAAAAACAGAATCTGTCAAAAACAGAACAGTCTATAGTAATCTATAACTAACGCAAACTTCTGGAACTCCAAAAATTCTAAAATAAATTGGTGGTCCTGAGGAATTTGTCTAGTAATCATCTTCAAAAACAATCAACTAAATATCACTCTCCAGTAAAAAGTTCTAGCTAATCTCGTGAGCGCTAAAGTTTCTGTTTTTTACAGCATGATCATAAAGACTTCACCCAAGTCTTCCCAAAGGTTCTACTTGGCACAAACACTAATTAAAACATGAAAATACATCTAAGAAGAATCTAGATGTATTATTTATTACTAAACAGAACCAAAAAGCAAGAAACTGAAATAAAATTGGGTTGCCTCCCAACAAGCGCTATCGTTTAACGCCCCTAGCTAGGCATGATAATTTCAATGATGCTCACATAAAGATAAGAATTGAAACATAAAGAGAGCATCATGAAGAATATGACTATCCCATTTAAGTCTAACCCACTTCCTATGCATAGTTATTTTGTGAGCAAACAACTTATGGGAACAATAATCCACTTGCATAGGAAGGTAAAACAAGCATAACTTCAAAACTTTAAGCACATAGAGAGGAAACTTGATATTATTGCAATTCCTACAAGCATATGTTCCTCCCTCATAATAATTTTCAGTAGCATCATGAATGAATTCAACAATATAACCATCACCTAAAGCATTCTTTTCATGATCTACTTGCATAAAAAATTTACTATTCTCCGCATAAGCAAAACTCTTCTCATTCGGAATAGTGGGAGTATCATAAGAGACTTGAATACTATAAATTGTTTCCACATTAAAAGAGTAATGTTCAGAGAAAGGGTACTTATAATCATGACAAGTTTTATAAATATAATCATCACTACTCTTTATAGCATAAGTTTTATCACAATAATCATCATAAGTAGCAACTTTGTTCTCATCATAATCGATTGAAACCTCTTCTGAAATAGTGGATACATCACTTAATAAAGTCATGACCTCTCCAAATCCACTTTCATAAATATTATAAGATTCAACATCCTCCCATATTGTGGGATCACTACTTCCTAAAGTTGACACTCTTCCAAACCCACTTTCATCAATATACTCATCATAGGTAGAAGGCATGCTATCATCATAACAACTTTGCATATAAAACTCGGAAGGCTAAAAATATTATCATTATCAAACATAGCTTCCCCAAGCTTGGGCCTTTTCATATCATAAGCATAATCACTCTCATCATTAATAGTATAGATAGCACCGATAGTATAGAAATTATTATATTCTTTCAAGCAAGTGCCAAAAAGATTTTCAAGATCATAAGAAGTATCATTATCTTCCCAATCATAATCATCACAATAAGCAATAGGCATAACGAGATCATCATCAAGCATATCGTCTTCATTTTCATGAGGCACAGCAATAATAGGAGCAACTTTATTTGGGAGATATACCTTTTTACCTCTCTTCCTTTTTCTTTTCTTCTTCTTCACCACATCATGTGTACGTTCAATCCTCTTTTTGGAGCTCCTTATTAATGAGATTGGTTGAATAGAAGGCTCCTCCTCGTTACTTGATTCATCATAAGAAATAATAGGAGGACATTGGGAAGTCTCTTCCCTTTCATTAGTATTTTATTCATCTTCTATTTGTTTTCTTTTCTTTATGTAATTGGCAATATAAGGATTTTCAATAAAATTCACTTCACAATACATATAAATCTTCTCTAGATCAAAATCAAGAATTCTATCAAGATTAAATTTTGGAATACCCTCAGTTATACGTTTCATTTCTTCATAACCCAAAAGAAGGCTAAGCTCTTTATGATGCTCAAGGGTAATCAAATTATCACAATATTTGGACACGACATGATCATGAAACAAATAGCATTGGAGCTTTAAATGACCATGTTCATTGCAAAGTTCACAAGGGGCGCGAAAAATATTGAATCTTTCAGCACATTCGTCTAGCTCTTCTTGCAACAATTTGGTTTCTAAGTACTTATGCCTCTTGCAATATCTATCTTCCCTATTTGGTGTGTACTTACAAACCCAATGCACTCCACAAAAATTGACATGTTTATAGGAGACATTTTCTTCATAACTAGTGCAATCATCATTAGCACCATGGATATTCAAGGAGTTCATACTAACAACATTGCAATCATTCTCATCATTCAAAGATTTAGTGCCAAACAATTTAATGCGTTCTTCTTCTAACACTTTGGCACAATTTTCCTTTCCATCATACTCACGAAAGATATTAAAAAGATGAAGCGTATGAGACAAACTTAATTCCATTTTTTTGTAGTTTTCTTTTATAAACTAGACTAGTGCTAAAACAAGAAACAAAAAGATTCGATTTGCAAGATCTATAGATATACCTTCACTTACCTAGCCTCCCCGGCAATGGCGCCAGAAAAGAGCTTGATGTCTACTACACAACCTTCTTCTTGTAGAAGTTGTTGGGCCTCCAAGTGCAGAGGTTTGTAGGACAGTAGCAAATTTCCCTCAAGTGGATGACCTAAGGTTTATCAATCCGTGGGAGGCGTAGGATGAAGATGGTCTCTCTCAAGCAACCCTGCAACCAAATAACAAAGAGTCTCTTGTGTCCCCAACACACCCAATAGGTGCACTAGTTCGGCGAAGAGATGGTGATACAAGTGCAATATGGATGGTAGATATAGGTTTTTGTAATCTGAAAATATAAAAACAGCAAGGTAACAAGTGGTAAAAGTGAGCGTAAACGGTATTGCAATGATAGGAAACAAGGCCTAGGGTTCATACTTTCACTAGTGCAAGTTCTCTCAACAATAATAACATAAATGGATCATATAACTATCCCTCAACATGCAACAAAGAGTCACTCCAAAGTCACTCATAGCGGAGAACAAACAAAGAGATTATGGTAGGGTACGAAACCACCTCAAAGTTATTCTTTCCAATCAATCCATTGGGCTATTCCTAAAAGTGTCACAAACAACCCTAGAGTTCATACTAGAATAACACCTTAAGACACAAATCAACCAAAACCCTAATGTCACCTAGATACTCCAATGTCACCTCAAGTATCCATGGGCATGATTATACGATATGCATCACACGATCTCAATTCATCTATTCAAACCAACACATAGAACCTCAAAGAGTGCCCCAAAGTTTCTACCAGAGAATCACGACGAAAACGTGTGCCAACCCCTATGCATAGGTTCATGGGCGGAACCCGCAAGTTGATCACCAAAACATACATCAAGTGAATCACGTGATATCCCATTGTCACCACAGATACGCACGACTAGACATACATCAAGTGTTCTCAAATCTTTAAATACTCAATCCGATAAGATTACTTCAAGGGGAAAACTCAATCCATTACAAAAGAGTAGAGGGGGAGAAGAAACATAAGATCCAACTATAATAGCAAAGCTCTCGATACATCAAGATCATGCCAAATCAAGAACACGAGGGAGAGAGATCAAACACATAGCTACTGGTACATACCCTCAGCGCCGAGGGTGAACTACTCCCTCCTCGTCATGGAGAGCGCCAGGATGATGAAGATGGCCACCGGTGAGGGTTCCCCCCTCCGGCAGGGTGCCGGAACTGGGTCCTGATTGGTTTTTGGTGGCTCTAGAGGTTTTGCGGCGGCAGAACTCCCGATCTAATCTCTGTTCTGGAAGTTTTATGATACGTAGGTATATATGGGTGCAGGGGGTACGTCGGTGGACCAAAGGGGGGGCCACGAGGCAGGGGGCGCGCCCCAGGGGGGTGGGCGCGCCCGCCACCCTCATGGGCACATCCCTTCTTCCCTGACGTGCACTCCAAGCCCATCCGGTAGGTTTCCTTCCAAAAATAACTTCTCCAGTTGATTTCGTTCCGTTTTGACTCCGTGTGATATTCCTTTTCCTCGAAACACTAAAATAGGCATAAAACAACAAATCTGGGCTGGGCCTCCGGTTAATAGGTTAGTCCCAAAAATAATATAAAAGTGGATAATAAAGCCCAATATTGCCCAAAACAGTAGATAATATAGCATGGAGCAATCAAAAATTATAGATACGTTGGAGACGTATCAGACACTCCAAGCAAAACACATATCATGTGGCGAATAAAAATATAGCTCCAAGTAAAGTTACCAATGAACGAAGACGAAAGAGGGGATGCTTTACCGGGGCATCCCCCAGATTAGGATTTTGGCTATTCTTGAATATCTTGGGGTGCCATGGGCATCCCCAAGCTTAGGCTCTTGCCACTCCTTATTCCATAGTCCATAAAAGCTTTACCCAAAACTTGAAAACTTCACAACACAAAACTCAACAGGAAATCTTATAAGCTCCGTTAGTGAAAGAAAACAAAACCACCACATAAGGTACTGTAATGAACTCATTATTTATTTATTTTGGTGTTAAACCTACTGTAATCCAACTTCTCTATGGTTTATAAACTATTTTACTAGCCATAGATGCATCGAAATAAGCAAACAACACACGAAAAACAGAATCTGTCAAAAATAGAACAGTCTGTAGCAATCTGTAACTAACGCAAACTTCTGGAACTCCAAAAATCCTACCAAAATAGGAAGTCCTGGACAATTATTTATTGATCAGCAGCAAAAAGAATCAACGCAAAATCGCGTTTCTGTGATTTAACAAAACTAAATTCGTCCGCGCAAAGTTTCTGTTTTTCGGCAGAATCAAATCAACTATCATCATAGGTTGTCCTATAGGTTCTACTTGGCACAAACACTAATTAAAAGATAAAAATACATCTAAACAGAAGATAGATGCAAGATTTATTACTAAACAGGAACAAAAACAAAAAACACAAAGAAAATTGGGTTGCCTCCCAACTAGCGCTATCGTTTAACGCCCCTAGCTAGGCATAAAAGCAAAGATAGATCTAAGGAGTGCCATCTTTGGCACTTAATTCATAAGTAGCCCGCATGATAGATTCATAAGGTAATTTGACTTTCTTTCTTGGAAAGTGCTCCATGTCTTTATTTAATGGAAATTGGAATCTAATATTCCCTTCCCTTATATCAATAATCGCACCAATCGTTATAAGGAAAGGTCTACCAAGAATAATAGGGCAAGAAAAATTGCAATCTATATCAAGAACGAAAAAATCTACGTGCACCAAATTGCTATTTGCAACAATGAGAACATCATTGATCCTTCCCATTGGCTTTTTAATGGTGGAAGGGTGAGAGTGCATATAATCCATGGACTCAACATTAGTCATAAAGAACTCACATACTTATTGCAAAAAATATTAGTTATCAAAACAAAGTACTACGCACATGCTCCTAGGGGGATAGATTGGTAGGAGAAGACCATCGCTCGTCCCCGACCGCCACTCATAAGGAAGACAATCAATAAATAAATCATGCTCCAACTTCATCACATAACGGTTCACCATACGTGCATGCTACGGGAATCACAAACTTTAACTCAAGTATCTCTCAAATTCACAACTACTCTACTAGCATGACTCTAATATCACCACCTGCATATCTCAAAATAATCATAAAGAATCAAACTTCTCATAGTATTCAATGCACTTTATATGAAGGTTTTTATTATACCCATCTTGGATGCCCATCATATTAGGACTAATTTTATAACCAAAGCGAATTACCATGCTGTTCTAAAAGACTCTCAAAATAATATAAGTGAAGCACTAGAGATAAACAATTTCTATAAAATAAAACCACCGCCGTGCTCTAAAAAGATATAAGTGAAGCACTAGAGCAAAATTATCTAGCAAAAGATATAAGTGAAGCACTAGAGCAAAATTATCTAGCAAAAGATATAAGTGAAGCACATAGAGTATTCTAATAAATTCCGATTCATGTGTGTCTCTCCCAAAAGGTGTGTATAGCAAGGATGATTGTGGTAAACTAAAAAGCAAAGACTCAAATCATACAAGACGCTCCAAGCAAAACACATATCATGTGGTGAATAAAAATATAACCTCAAGTAAAGTTACCGATAGACAAAGACGAAAGAGGGGATGCCTTCCAAGGCATCCCCAAGCTTAGGCTTTTGGTTGTCCTTGAATTTAACCTTGGGGTGCCTTGGGAATCCCCATGTTTAGGCTCTTGCCACTCCTTATTCCAAAATCCACCAAATCTTTACCCAAAAACTTAAAAACTTCACAACACAAAACTTCAACAGAAAATCTCATGAGCTCCGTTAGTATAAGAAAATAAACCACCACTTTAAGGTACTGTAGTGAACTCATTCTTTATTTATATTGGTGTTAAACCTACTGTATTCCAGCTTCTCTATGGTTCATACCCCCCGATACTACTCATAGATTCATCAAAATAAGCAAACAACACATGAAAAATAGAATATGTCAAAAACAGAACAGTCTGTAGCAATCTGTAACTTTCGAATACTTCTGTAACTCTAAAAATTCTGAAATAAATTGGTGGACATGAGGAATTTGTCTATTAATCATCTGCAAAAATAAACCTAAAAGCACTCTTCTATAAAAAATGACAGCTATTCTCGTGAGCGCAAAAGTTTCTGTTTTTTACAGCAAGTCGCAAAGACTTCACCCAAGTCTTCCCAAAGGTTCTACTTGGCACAAACACTAAATAAAACATAAAACCACATCTAAACAGAAGGTAGATGAATTATTTATTACTAAACAGGAGCAAAAAGCAAAGAACAAAAGTAAAATAGGGTTGCCTCCCAACAAGCCCTATCGTTTAACGCCCCTAGCTAGGCATAAAAACATGAATAGATCTAGGTATTGCTATAATAATGATACGGAAAATCGCGAAAACTCATGTCATACTCCCTACGTTCAGCAGCAAGCTTTCTTTGTGGCAAGAAAAAGTAATCAAAAGGGCTAAATTTAATGGGACAAAAGTCCCCAAGATCAAGCTCAGAAGGAATTTGTTCCTCCTTTGGCTCCTCATATTGCACAACCAATTCATCATTATAAGCATTCTTTTGGCAAAAAGTCATGAGCCTTTGTTTAAGAGGAAAACCTAACCCATTATCATTAAGTTTAGAAATTCTATCAGCTAGAACATCGGTAGGAACCTTTTTTCTAAGGTTTTCATTATAAGCAACATGATCTAAAGATCGTAAACGCATTATGTCTTCTTGATTAAAAAAATTGCTTCTATGGGAGGACGACCAACATCCACCCTATAATGCGCAAAAATTTCATTGGCCTCTTTTATTATAAATCTGAACTCATATACTAGAAAGATGGTAGCCGCTCGCTTAATAGAAGAATGCTCTATATTGGAAAACTCTAGAAAAATCCTTTGTATGCAAGGATGCATGTGGATAAATTGTCTTTCAAGTTCAACTACGAGCAAAGATATAGCATCCGCAAGACTACTAGCTATGAAGAATAGACCCACCCATAGTGGGCAAAGCACCAGCACAAGTAAAGAAATCTTGAAAAACTCCTTTTCCAATAATATTACCACTACCAATACAGAACTTTTTAGTATGTAAAATAGTAGGTTCTTCATGAGGATTATCAAAAGCATCAAAGTTTCCCCCATTGTTACTACTATCTTTTTCAACGATAACCTCCCAGTTTCAGAAATGATGACAACAAACTGCACTAATGAACAAACACACAAGAGGCAAGCAAAAAGAGACGAACGAAAGAGGGGCAAAGAAAAGGCAAAGGTTTTAGAAAATCATTTTAGAAGTGGGGGACAGGAAAACGAGAGGCGAATGGCAAATAATGTAATGCGAGGGAGAAGAGTTTATAATGGGTACTTGGTATGGGTTGACTTGGCGTAGATCCCCCCGGCAATGGCGCCAAAAATCCTTCTTGCTACCTCTTGAGCTTGCATTGGTTTTTTCCTTTGAAGATGAAAGGGTGATGCAGCAAAGTAGCGTAAGTATTTCCCTCAGTTTTGAGAACCAAGGTATCAATCCAGTAGGAGAACACGCACAAGTCACCTAGTGGTTGCACAAACAATTAAGAACCTTGCAATCAACGGGATAAAGGGGTTGTCAATCCCTTCACGGTCACTAGCAAAAGTCAGATCTAATAAAGATAGTAAAGTAAATATTTTTGGTATTTTTGTTGTATAGATTGGAAAGTAAAGAATGCAAAATAGTAAACGAGATTTAAAGAAATGCAATATAATGGAAAAGAGACCCGGGGGCCATAGGTTTCACTAGTGGCTTCCCTCGAGATAGCATGTATTACGGTGAGTGAACAAATTACTGCCGAGCATCAATTGATAGAAAAGCGCATAATTATCAAGATATCTAAGGCAATGATCATGAACATAGGCATCACGTCCGTGTGAAGTAGATCGAAACGATTCCTACTACTATTACTCCACACATCGACTTCTATCCAGCATGCATCTAGAGTATTAAGTTCATAAGAATGGAGTAACGCATTAGGCAAGATGACATGATGTACAGGGATAAAATCAAGCAATGTGATATAAACCCCATCTTTTTATCCTCGATGGCAACAATACAATACGTGCCTTGCTGCCCCTATTGTCACTTGGAAAGGACACCGCAAGATTGAACCCAAAGCTAAGCACTTCTCCCATTGCAAGAAAGATCAATCTAGTATGCCAAACTAAACCAAAAATTCAAAGAGACTTGCAAAGATATCAAATCATGCATATAAGAATTCAGAGAAGAAGCAAATAATATTCATAGATAATCTTGTTCATAAATCCACAATTCATCGGATCTCGACAAACACACCGCAAAAGAGTATTACATCAAACAGATCTCCAAGAACATCGAGGAGAAATTTGTATTGAGAATCAAAGAGAGAGAAGAAGCCATCTCGCTAATAACTATGGACCCGAAGGTCTGTGGTAAACTACTCACGCTTCATCGGAGAGGCAATGGTGTTGATGTACAAGTCCTCCGTGATCGATTCCCCCTCCGACAGATCGCCGGAAAAGGCCCCAAGATGGGATCTCACAGGCACAGAAGGTTGCGGTGGTGGAAAAGTGGTTTCGTGGCTCCCCTGATGTTTCTAGGGTATAAGAGTATATATAGGCGAAAGAAGTACGTCGGTGGAGCTACGAGGGGCCCACGAGGGTGGGGGGCATGCCTACTGCTACGTCTTGAGCTTGCATTGGTTTTCCTTGAAGAGGAAAGGGTGATGTAGCAAAGTAGCGTAAGTATTTCCCTAAGTTTTTGAGAACCAAGGTATTAATCCAGTAGGAGGCTCCTCAAAAGTCCCATGCACCTACACAAACAAACAAGAACCTTGCAACCAACGCAATAAAGGGGTTGTCAATCCCTTCATGGCCACTTGTGAAAGTGAGATCTGATAGAGATAATATGATAAGATAAATATTTTTGGTATTTTTATGATATAGATTGGAAAATAAAAGATGGAAATAAAAGATAGATGAAAACTTATATGATAAAAGATAGACCCGGGGGCCATAGGTTTCACTAGTGGCTTCTCTCAAGATAGCATAAGTATTACGGTGGGTGAACAAATTACTGTCGAGCAATTGATAGAAAAGCGAATAATTATGACATTATCTAGGCATGATCCTGTATATAGGCATCACGTCCACAACAAGTAGACCGACTCCTGCCTGCATCTACTACTATTACTCCACACATCGACCGACTCCTGCCTGCATCTAGAGTATTAAGTTCACATAGAACAGAGTAACGCATTAAGCAAGATGACATGATGTAGAGGGATAAACTCATGCAATAAGATATAAAACCCATCTTTTTATCCTCGATGGCAACAATACAATACGTGCCTTGCAACCCCTGCTCTCACTGGGTAAGGACACCGCAAGATTGAACCCAAAGCTAAGCACTTCTCCCATGGCAAGAAAGATCAATCTAGTAGGCCAAGCCAAACTGATAATTCGAAGAGACTTGCAAAGATAACTCAATCATACATAAAAGAATTCAGAGAAGATTCAAATATTATTCATAGATAAACTTGATCATAAACCCACAATTCATCGGATCTCGACAAACACACCGCAAAAAGAGTTTACATCGAATAGATCTCCACAAGAGAGGGGGAGAACATTGTATTGAGATCCAAAAAGAGAGAACAAGCCATCTAGCTAATAACTATGGACCCGAAGGTCTGTGGTAAACTACTCACAACTCATCGGAAGGGCTATGGTGTTGATGTAGAAGCCCTCCGTGGTCGATTCCCCCTCTGGCAGAGCGCTGGCGACGGCTCAAAGATGGGATCTCGCGGATATAGAAGGTTACGGCGGTGGAAATTGTGTTTCGTTGGCTCCCTGGATGTTTTCGGGGTACGTAGGCTTATATAGGAGGAAGAAGTACGTCGGTGGCTGCCCGAGGGGCCCACAAGATAGGGGCGCACCCTATGGGGGGCTCCCCTCTCGTGGCCGCCTCGGCTGCTTCTTGACTTGCACTCCAAGTCCTCTGGATCACGTTCGTTCCAAAAATCACGCTCCCAAAACAAATTACTATCGAGCAGTTGACAGAAAAGTGCATAGTTATGAGATTATCTAGGCATGATCATGTATATACGCATCATGTCCGTGACAAGTAGATCGAAACGATTCTGCATCTACTACTATTACTCCACACATCGACCGACTCCTTCCTGCATCTAGAGTACTAAGTTCATAAGAACAGAGTAACACATTAAGAAAGATGACATGATGTAGAGGGATAAACTCATGCAATATGATATAAACCACATCTTTTTATCCTCGATGGCAACAATACAATACGTGACTTGCTGGCCCTGCTGTCACTGGGAAAGGACACCGCAAGATTGAACCCAAAGCTAAGCACTTCTCCCATTGCAAGAAAGATCAATCTAGTAGGCCAAACCAAACTGATAATTCGAAGAAACTTGCAAAGATAACTTAATCACATATAAAAGAATTCAGAGGAGATTCAAATATTTCTCATAGATAAACTTGATCATAAACCCACAATTCATCAGATCTCGACAAACACACCGCAAAAAGAGTTACATGGAATAGATCTCCAAGAAGATCAAGGAGACACTACTAGGAAAAGGGCTATAGATAGGATTGATGTACCATGGATGTAGTGCGCCACTACTATATACTAATGGCGCACCAGTTGGTGATGCGCCATTAGTGTGGAAGACACTAATGGCGCACCAGAAATAGGGTGCGCCACTAGTATTATTTTGTTTTCATTTTTACATACATACTAATGGTGCATCCGACCGAAGTGCGCCATTACTAGTTCTAACTAGTAATGGCGCACTACCATGCGGTGCGCCATTAGTACGCTTCCCCCCACTCCACCTATTCCCCTCCCTCCCTTCCTCCCCACTCGACCTAATTTGCCCCCTCCGCCCCAACCGTACGCTGCCGCCGCCCCCTCCGTCCCCTCCGTCCCCTACCGCCGCCGCCCCGACCTCCGCCGGAATCCACCCCTGCCGCTGACCCCAACCCCTCTGGCGAGCGGCCGTACCCGCCCAGGTACCTCTCCTGCTTCCTCGTTCCTCCTTCCTCCTTCTTCGCTCGCCTGCTTCGTCTACGATTCAGAGCGGAGCAAGGGATAAATTGATGTATGTGAGTTTCAGCTTCCAATCCATCCAGGCCGCTGGCCAGTCCACCGTGGGGAGAGACCTAGACGCCGCACACGTAGCATCTCCGCCGCCTCACTCAGCTCTTGCTCCCCTTAACTCGCGAGGATGGAGCAGGACGGCACCGCCTGTCCCCTCGCACCAGGCCCAGGACACAGAGCCCTACCCTACGGCGCCCCGGCGGAGTGCCCCGAGGCCTTTGCCGGCGCCTCCGCTGCCACGTCGGTGCAACCGCTCGTGCGTGACCCTCGGACTAAATCTGTCTGAATCCATGGATTGGATTGTATTGTCATTCGTTGATGCAGTGAAATGGCAATGCAGCAGTTGTGTGGTTCAAAAGTGTGCTACTTGATTAGATTGCACTGGCAGGAAAGTGGTTTAGAGGACAAAAGTGTGCTACTTAGCAATAATCCAGGAAGCAAGAAGATGCTATGCCGGTGGCCTTTGTGATGACACGATGCTTTTGTAAAGTAGGAGCTGGTAGGTATTAGTTAATGGGAAAAGAAGGTGAGATGATCAATTAATAGTACTAATAAAATAATCCAGGGAAAGAAGAAGAAGAAGGCTTTTTTAATGATGCTTTGTCACGCACCAGGTTCCAAGCATAACAGACAACATATGAATAGATTCTGGAGTAACTAACTAGATTATTGTCAGTTAACAGTAGCATCCTGGAACCAGGCATATATTTCAGGTTTTGTCTGGTTTGTTCTTCATAGGCAAACTGAACAAACTCCACAACTTATACATGCTCACCAATGTTTGTTTGTTTTGTCTTTCAACATTAGTCACTCTCTCATGTTAATTAGCACAAAGAAAAGGTTAAAAAGTGTTCCTTTTTTCTTCTAACTTTGTATCTTCTGGCATTATGTGTGTGAGCTGTGAAGCAGTAGGCAGTGGTGTATTGGTGTGAGTCTGAAGCAAGTAAGTAATTATAACAGCAGCGGTTTGGTCTTCTTAGGTATACCATTGTTGAATAGCAAAGTTGTAGTTTAGTGCAATTGTACGTTGTGAGCCCTGCAAGTATTATGTTTTGTTTGCCAAAAAAATATGCTGCTTCTTTAGTCTAAAGATTTACTGTGGGCTGTGTTGTTGGCCAAAAAGTTTTTAGCATTAGGTCAATCCATTTGGTGGCTTCCCTAGCTAGAGATGATAGTAATTCTTGACAGCACAACCAAAAAAATTCTCATGTAGTATAAGTATTGCCTCGTCAGTGTGGTAAGCAGAGATGATAGTAATTCTTGTCGACGAGGATTTCTAAAGGTCAAACATAGTAATCTTTGACCAAGTTTATAGAGAAAATCATTTATATCTGCATTAAGAAGCATATACAATATGAAAATATATCTCATGATGTTTCTATTGATATACACTTGGTATTCTAAAATTCTAATGATTCAATCTCAAGGGCCACCACAGCAGAACACAATTTAGTTGGAATATACCTAATGCAGCACCGGTTTTGAAGCACCGGTTTTTCCTGTTTCTAACTCTGAATCTGATATAAACCATACTGTTGGCATAAGTTGTCTTTTGTATATGTGCTGATGCTTTGTTAATATAAAGCTATAGATGATGTTGTACTTGTGATGATGCTACTTGTGATCTTCTGAAATGACCCATTGGTGACTTCATTACATGGGGATAATGATATTGCAGGTACCCCGAGAGGCCCTTGAGTTTGCCGGAATGTCGATTAACTTCCATTCCGGCAAATTCGGGTACTCCATATGTCCTATTTTCAACAAAGGTAATGCTGAAATTTTCCGTGAATTTTAGCATGACTTTGCTAAAAATAGGACATATGGGTACTTGCGACTAATGCCTGTTATCATGCATGTTTTATGATCTGTTGTAAGGGTACTAATTGGTCTCTTCTGCTGCTTATCAGAGATGGCGGGAAGCAGCCACCGTCGCTCTGCGACACCGCAGTATGAGTTGGATGCTTCCGAGTTCTTCACTATCATACTTGAGACTTCAGTATCATCCATGATGCAGGTATATAAAACGAGAGATCTCCCCTTCACCCATCTCATTATGATATCTGTTGTTTGCTACATCACTCATTGTCCCAAACTGCAGAGGCTGCCTGACAGTTTTATGAACATGCTGATGGGTGAAGATCCGCCAAATAATGCGAAGCTGCGACAGGCCGGAAACGGGTTTTGCAGGTAGTGGGATGTGGAGTTGGTGATCAAGGAGGGCCACATGTACTTGTCTCGTGGGTGGGAGAAGTTCTACCGTGCCTACGACCTGCGGCTGGGGTACTTCCTTCTCTTCAGGTACGATGACGACGCCACCATGCTCATCATGAAGGTGTTCAACACGACTATGTGTCGCATGCGCTACGCTGCCGATGATGATGCCAGTACGTTCTGCCTCTTCTTATTCCTCTACATTTGGCTTTGTCTCACATCGATTGTTAACGGTCATTGTTGCATTTTGGACAGGTAACGGGAGCAGCAGCAGCAACACTGGCTACAGCGAAAGCAGCAGTGACTATGGCTGTAGTGAAAGCAGCAGCGATTCTGGCTGTAGCGAAAGCAGCAGCGATTCTGGCAGCAGCATAGACAACAAGAAGGATGATCCGGACTGGAGTGCGGGAGAAGAGGAGCAGAGTGGGGATGAGGAGCTGCAGGATGACGATGGGCATCAAGCTGAGGATGACCTAGTGCTGGTGGTGGCTGACCAAGGGCAAGAGATGGTGGTGGCTGACCATGGGCAAGAGATGGAGGTGGCTGAGGATAACCTAGCGATGGTCGTGCCTGAAGATGGCCTCGCGATGGTGGTGGTGCCTGACAATGACCACGCACTGGTGGTGGCGCCGGCGATCCCACAGCTGGGCGACATGACCACACCAATTATGGTAGAAGGGTACATCCCACTGCCTCCACTGCCTCCACCGCCTCGCCGCTCTTGGCACATCAGGGAGAGGAAGGAGAAGGAGAAGGAGAAGAACAATGCAAGAGAACTGAACTTTGTCAGGTATGTCAGATCTCCTATAGGTTAGTTATCCAAAATGATATATATATACTTAGTTACCTATGTTATCTCTAATATGCTTAGTTTCCTATAGGTTAGCTTCATTTTTACCTAAGTTGGCTCTAATATGCTAACTTAGAGCTTATATGTTTAGTTTCCTATAGCTTAGCTCCAAAATAACTTATGTTAGCACAAAATGATCAAGTTTACATAATAAGGTTATAGTCTTTTTCTTATTCTTCTTCTTTTCCAAAATGACATAGGTTAGCTTCATTTTACCTAAGTTGGCTCTAATATACTAACTTAGAGCTTATATGCTTAGTTTCCTATAGGTTAGCTCCAAAATAACTTATGTTAGCACAAAATGATCAAGTTTACATAATAAGCTTATAGTCTTCTTCTTATTCTTCTTCTTTTCCAAAACTCTTCTTATTCTTCTTCTAGTGTTCTTCTTCTTCTAGTATTCTTCTAGTCTTCTTCTTTTTCTTCTTCTAACTTCTTGTTTATCATTTTGCAGATTTGATTTAATTCACGGAAGCTTGCATGGATGGAGTGCTTCTTTTCCATTTGTGTTTTTATTTTGTATCAATGTGAAACTTTTGTGAATTGATGGATAACGGTGTTGGATGAACAATGTGAAACTTTTGTAATATGTAACGATGGAACTATGTGTTGGCTATGTATGTATATATGATGGAACTTGTGTGTTGGCTATGTATGTATATATGATGGAACTTGTGTGTTGGCTATGTATGTATATATGATGGAACTTGTGTGTTGGCTATGACTGTTATATGGATGCTTGTTGTATATATATGTGTTGGATATCTCATAGGTGAAATAGTGACTTGAGATTAAGAAAAAAAAATAAAAAAATTGTTACTAATGGCGCACTACCATGTGGTGCGCCATTAGTATAGAAGACACTAGTGGCGCACTGTGGGCAAAACTAATGGCGCACAGCTTGGTGCGCCATTAGTATACCAGATACTAATGGCGCACCAGTGGTGCGCCATTAGTAAAAAATACTAGTGGCGTGTGAGGGTGTCCTAGACTAGGGGGTGTCCGGATAGCCGGACTATCATCATCGGCCGGACTCCAAGACTATGAAGATACAAGATTGAAGAGTTCGTCCCATGTTCGGATGGGACTTTCCTTGGCGCGGAAGGCAAGCTTGGCGATACGGATATGTAGATCTCCTACCATTGTAACCGACTCTGTGTAACCCTAGCCCTCTCCGGTGTCTATATAAACCAGAGGGTTTTAGTCCGTAGGACAGACAACCATTACAACAATCATACCATAGGCTAGCTTCTAGGGTTTAGCCTCCTTGATCTCGTGGTAGATCCACTCTTGTACTACCCATATCATCAATATCAATCAAGTAGGAGTAGGGTTTTACCTCCATCGAGAGGGCCTGAACCTGGGTAAAAATATCGTGTCCCTTGTCTCCTGTTACCATCCGCCTAGACGCATAGTTCGGGACCCCCTACCCGAGATCCGCCGGTTTTGACACCGACATTGGTGCTTTCATTGAGAGTTCCTCTGTGCCGTCACCGATAGGAAGGATGCCTCTTCCCGTCTTTAAAGACGGAACCATCACCAAAGGAGCTTTGGCCGCCGGCCAAACTATCCGGCTAGGTGGTTTTCTTATGACCGCCTGTTCGGCCACCGCTTCAACGACGACCTCTCGGGTCATCGAAAACTATCTTCACGTCAACTCGGAATTCGCCGAGCAGCTGGATCCAATAGAGCTCTTGTCCGTAAACGAGCTCTTGGACCGCATCGCCGCCCAGGGAGTCGCTACAGACTACAATCAGATTGGGCTTAAAACCGATCTGAGAGAGATTAACTCTCCCCAGGTGACCCACCACATTGCGGTGGTAGAGGAACGACGCGGTGAATCTTCTTCTGTACTGAAAACTAGTCATGTCCGGACTCCCGAACCCTCCATGCCGGATTTCCGCGGAGGGACGGACGTTGATCAAGCACTGAACCTAAAGTCAGGCATCGGAACCGACTCGTTGGACAATGTCCAGCAATCCAAGCTTCCAAATTCGGAAACTTTCCGGCCCTTGAGCCTCGAGATGGGTAGGGTTCCGGACTTAATTCCACCCACCCACCCAGACATATGCGATCTATCTCAAATCCGGCAAGAGCCCGCCGAAACAGTACATCATTACTAGGCCAGATTCCTCCTGGTTATGGACAGGATAAAGGACTGCCGTGAGGAAAACGCAATTTCAATTTTCTACAATAATTGCACGGACGAGGGAATATTGAACGCCATCAGTCGTCGCGAAATTACACGCTTCGCCGATCTGGCGTCCATAGTACGAAAGTACTGTGCGATGGAGAGTTTCCAGAAAACCGAAACTAAGTTTTGGGACAATCCGGCCCCGAAAACAACCCTAGTCCAAAACAAAAGGGTGCATTACACTCGGGCACCAAGTACAAAAACCAAAAAGCAAAAACCCCATAAAGGGCACGGAACCGTACTGGAGGGATGGCTCAGCGGACCCTGCAAAATTCACAACACAGAAAGCGCCACTCCAACACATAGCCTTCGAGCATGTTGGATACTACGGCAGGTGGACAAAAGTGGCGAAGAGCTTCTAGCCCCGGAGAGCCACTCCAACAGTACCAGTACGGTGTCAACAGTCTTCGAGACTTTCGCATCAAATAATATGCGGAAACAAACAATCCGCAGCCTCGCCGAAGTCTACCAAGTAGCAACAACAAATCCATGGAGCGACAGGGCCATCACCTTCAACGCCAGCGACGAACCTAAATTCCGAACAGCCCGAGCACCAGCCGCATTGGTCCTCAGTCCGATAGTGGACGGCTTTCGCCTTACCAAGGTACTCATGGATGGCGGTAGCGGATTAAACCTCATCTACGAGGAAACTCTTCAAAAAATGGAAATAGACTGGAGCCGCATTCAGCGAAGCAGCACAACCTTTAGAGATCCCTAGCCGGGAAGCATGCTGCACTGGAAAAATCACACTTGATGTGGTGTTCGGCTCGCCGGACAATTACATGTCCGAAGAGGTCACGTTCCAAGTGGCCCCGTTCAGCAGTGGATATCATGCTATATTAGGATGGGAGGCATTCACAATTTTTCAAGCCATACCCCATTACGGGTACATGAAGCTTAAGATGCCTGGGCCCGGCGGAATAATCACTCTCGTTAGTGATCCGGACACAGCACTCCGCGCCGAAAACAAAACAGCCGCATTAGCCCTGGCGGCACTATCCAAAGCCCTAGCTGCAGAGGAACTCACTGCGCTGCGCTCTACGGTGAATAGGGATGATGTGATACTCGATAGGAGATCCAAGTCCACCTCCTTTAAACCAGATGACGAAATAGTCAAGTTCCAGGTCCATCCAACAGACCCAACAAAGACGGCCTCCATCGGGGCACAGTTAAACCCTGATGTAGACGCCGCACTACGAGAATTCCTTTGGGAAAATTGGGACATCTTTGCCTGGCACCCTTCAGATATGCCAGGAATCCCACGCAGATTGGTAGAACACAGCCTCAACATCCTAAAGGGATTCAAGCCAGTCAAACAGGCTCTTCGGCGATTTTCCGAACCCAAAAGACAGGCAATGGGAGAGGAGCTAGCCAAACTAATAGTAGCTGGATTCATCAGAGACATCAAACATCCGGACTGGCTAGCAAACCTGGTAATGGTACCAAAGATGGATAAATCATGGCGCCTATGTGTCGACTTTAAAGACCTCAACAAGGCCTGCCCAAAGGATCCCTTCCCCCTTCCCCGCATCGACCAAATGATCGATGCTACGGCAGGGCACGATTCATTGTGCTTCCTTGACGCATACTCCGGCTACCATCAAATTAAGATGGCGGAGGCGGACCAAGCCGCAACGGCATTCATCACTCCATATGGACCATTCTGCTTTAACACGATGCCCTTCGGACTCAAAAACGCCGGCGCAACATATCAGCGCATGATTCAGACATGTCCGGCTACCCGGATCGGCAAAACAGTAGAGGCATACGTAGATGACGTAGTCGTCAAAACCAAACACGTCGAAACTCTAGTAGATGATTTGAGGCTCACATTCGACAACCTCCGAGCATATGACATCAAGCTGAATCCGGAAAAATGCGTCTTCGGCGTACCAGCCGGGAAGCTCCTGGGCTTCATTGTATCTAGTAGAGGAATTGAAGCAAACCCAGCCAAGATCTGAGCTCTGTCATAGCTGGATATTCCAAAAGACCTCAAACAAATACAAAAAATTGACTGGATGCGTGGCGTCCTTAAGCCGCTTCATCTCCCGTTTGGGAGAAAAGGCACTGCCCCTCTATCGCCTCCTCAGGCGCACTGAACACTTTGAATGGACGGATGCTGCCACCGCCGGACTCGAAGAAATAAAAGCCATATTGGCAACAAATCCGGTCCTAGCTGCGCCTAACCTGGGCGAACCAATGTTGTTATATATCGCGGCAACACATCAAGTTGTAAGCGCGGTGCTCGTCGTCGAACGAGAAACAGAAGGGCATAAATTCCCTCTTCAAAAACCAGTGTACTACGTATCCACTGTCTTAAGCCCCTGCAAGTCCCATTACCCGCACTATCAAAAGATAGCGTACGCGGTGTTCATGGCATCCCGGAAGCTCCGACACTACTTTCAAGAGTGTTCGATAACAGTGGCCTCCGAAGTGCCCCTCAACGACATTATGAACAGCCGCGACACGATGGGCAGGATCGCAAAATGGGCCATTGAGCTATTACCATTCGATATAACTTACAAACCTCGGCGAGCCATAAAGTCGCAGGTCTTGGCTGACTTTGTCGCTGAATGGACTGAAGCCGAACTCCCTAAAGAGTACGGCGCATACTCCAATTGGATTATGCATTTTGACGGATCCAAAATGTTGGCCGGTTTGGGGGCTGGCATCGTATTGACGTCCCCAACCGGGGATACAGTCCAATACGTACTCCAGATAATGTACACGGACTCCAACAACACAGCCGAATAAGAGGCCCTCCTACATGGCCTCCGGATGGCAATCTCCATGGGCATTCAACGCCTAGAGGTGCGCGGGGGATTCAAACCTTGCAATATCCCAAGTAAATGGAGACTTTGACGCCAAGGATCCGAAAATGGCAGCCTATCGTAACGCTGTCCTAAAAATGTCAGCTCGGTTCAAAGGACTCGAATTACATCATGTAGCCAGGGATAATAACCAAGCAGCCGATGTATTGGCACGCATCGGCGTGAAACGCGACGCTGTCCCTCCAAACATCTTCCTGGAACGGCTCTTTAAGCCATCCGTACTATGGGAAGAGGAGTTCGGAAATAACAACCCGGAAGCAGCCGCACTACCCAACACAGGACAATCTGACATAATCGGCGGCTCAGCCGACGAAATAACACCTTCAACCCACGAAATAATGGCAGTAATTGCCTCGTGGACAGAGCCATTCCTAGCCTACTTAATTAGGCAGGAACTTCCCGAAGACCAAAATGAGGCCCGCTGCATAGTTCGGCGATCTAAAGCCTAAAAGGTCCACGAGGGAGAACTTTATAAGAAAAGCACAACCAGAGTCCTTCAAAGGTGTATCCCCGTAGAGGAAGGCGAAACCTTCTGGCTGAAATTCATGCCGGACTAGGCGGACACCACGCCGCAGCTCGGGCCCTTGTAGGCAAGGCCTTCTGTACAGGATTTTATAGGCCGATGGCCCGGGCAGATACTCAGGACTTAGTCCAAAGATACGTTGGTTGTCAGCTCTTTGCTAATCAGAGCCATATGCCACCTACCGCCCTCAAAACCATACCCATTACCTGGCCGTTTGCGGTCTGGGGGCTTGACATGGTTGGACCCCTTAAAGGGAGAACCCACAAGCAAAGGTACCTATTGGTCATGGTGGACAAATTCACCAAATGGATAGAGGTCAAGCCAGTTAAAACGGCAGAGTCCGGACCAGTGATAGAATTCATATCCAGGGTAGTACACCGTTATGGCGTCCCCCATAGCATCATCACCGATAACGGCACGAACTTCACGGCCGACGAGGTCAACCTCTGGTGCAAAAATATGGGCATTAAGCTCGATTACGCTTCAGTCTATCACCCTCAAACCAACGGTCAAGTTGAGCGAGCAAATGGTCTGATAATGAGCGGCATCAAGCCCAGACTAGTGCGGTCCCTTACGGAATCTAATACGCACTGGGTAGAGGAGCTCGACTCCGTGCTCTGGGGGCTGCGGACCATGCCAAACCGTACTACCGGTTTCACACCATTTTTCATGGTATACGGCGCAGAGGAAGTTTTGCCCTGCGACATAATTCATGACTCACCTCGAGTGCGCATGTACGAAAAAAGAGAAGCCGAGCTGGATCGGCAAGACAGCTTAGACGCATTGGAGGAAGAACGTGATGTGGCAAAGGCCCATTCAGCATTCTATCAGCAGCAGGCTCGAAGATATCAAAGCAGAGAAGTACGGGCCAAAACTTACAACGTTGGCGAACTAGTTCTACGCCTGCCGGACAAGAAAAAGGACAAACTCAAGCCCAAATGGGAGGGTCCCTTCATCATCGACCAAGTCCTGACCGGCGGAGCATACCGTCTGCGAAATGCGTCGGACAACCGACGCGAGCCGAACCCATGGAACGCGGCCCGCCTCCGAAGATTTCACGCCTAGCGTCGGACTAAGAGTTTGTTTCCTTCCTCCGTTCATATTTTTACACTTCAGCCGTCTTTTCATTTCTCTCCTTTCTCTCACCTTTTTCATAAAAGCCCTTAGGGACCTATTTGCGCATTGTTCGCACACACTTGATGTGCTATCCGCACTCATTATACCTGGGGGCTTCTTTACCAGAAGCTTACTTATCAGGGATTCATGCCCAGCACATGTGTCAAACTTCCACATGTACCTTTTATTCACCATTATATGCATTGATATGACTTAAGTTTTGGCCAAGCTGGGTTGCCTGGCTCCTGCGCTTACGCCTACGTTCCTGATTGTTCGGCTAGGAGGTAAAGGGAGCACCTCTGCGATTGTTACTGCCGGGTCAGCCGAATGTGTACCTCAGACTGGGTGAAGCCGAAAGCTAGCGTTCTTAAGAGAATATTCGGTCGGTGACTTAAAAGACGATTTTTTTACATATTTATCTATCTGCCCCCAGATGTTTTCCTGCTTTTTTTGCAGTCCGGACATGCACTTTAGGGCATGCCTCCTAGGGAAAGGAACCCTTAACGGAACTATTCTCCCTGGAAGATGTTTCTTACTAACCATGTAATATAACATAACTAGTTGGGCACTTGTCTGATAAAGCACTAATGGCCCCTACGCCTGGTCTCCATGCATACCCCGGTTTTGTCATAATTGAGAGGGTATTCGGACACACTCCGGACTCTAGGGTCCCGAGGTCGAAGCGAAAAGGTCGGCAAAGACAAACGATCTACAATCCGGCTAGAAGGCATTTTACATGTCATTTTAAATACATAGTCACATTGACTGACTGTACTCCTCCTCAATCCCGTCTAACAGGCTGTCTAATTTATAGTCCCGTTGGGAATACTTAGCGGCCAACTCTACTTGGCCGTACACTAAGCTCACAAGGATCTCCTTCCCATCGGGCCCCACAGGTCCGACCTCGGCCATGTGGTTTGGATCCGCCTTCTTGTACCGCGTCTTCACCATGGCCCCGGCCTCCCTGGCACCTTGACGGCAGGCCGATATCTTCCATAAGTGGAAGCGCTGCCATACTCCCTGAAGCTTCTCCGCAAGCTCTCCAAGGCCCTCGGGTAGGGAGACGGATGGCCATAGGGTCTGGACGACGCCACTCATCGTCTGCCGAATACGTTCGAGCAGTTGCACCAGATCGGGAAGTCGGTCACCCGTCGAAACGGGCATTTCCTCTGCAGGGCGACGTGTGAGCGCACCTACAAGGCATATTTCTGTCAATAGGCTTCCTCGCCGAACTCTTATTTTCAAAAGAATTCGCTTAAGCACTCACCATAGATGCCGCGACGAAGCCGCTGATTCTCCTTCACGGAGCCAGACAGCTCGGCCCGAACACCTTTCAGCTCTTCCCCAAGCTGGGTGTGGGCATCCTGGAGTTTGTTCCTCTCCTGTTGTACCTTCATGAGCACCCTCTCGCCGGCCTTCAGCTGGCACAGTAGGTGTTGCTTGTCCGGATCCAGTCCGGCAACATCTGCAATATCAAAGTCAGACTTACACGCACGCCGCACACCGCTTATCTTTTTGAAATAATGTGTTACCAGGAGGGGTCTCTGTGTCTCCTCCCGCGGCAGCGAGTGCGGCCTCAAGTTGGGCCTTGCACTCTTGCAACTCCTGGGACAATTGGGCATTCTTTTCTGTAAGATCCTGCAAATTATATGATCCTTAAATCAGTTACTTTAACTACTTTAAGTCTCGGGGGCTACTGGCATACATAACCATTAAAATCTCTTACCCATATGTCTTTTTACATATTGCTCCGTGGCTCTAGTTAAACCATCTCGAGCAGCACGGAGGTGCGCGTCTCCCGCGTTAAAGGCATTCAACGCCTCTGGGGAGAAACACGCGTCACGTAGAACTGTCCGGCGACGCCTGTGATTCATGGCGCTCTCCACCTCAGACCTGGTGGCGGACAGCCGGTCGGCATCCTCCACTGGAGGAGAATCCGGCTCACGCCTTGCGCTCGCCTCCCCCTCCAGACCAGGTGTTGGGGCCTGGCGGACGGAGGCTTGATTGGCAACCTCTCCGGACACCGTCCGGTGAGTGCTCTTTCTCCTGGAAAGGTCATGAGCGTTAATACACCTCCTGGAAATCCTTTTCCTAAATAACAAGACGAGGGCTATACCGTTGCGGTGACGTTCCGACCCGCACCGCACTCCTCTTCCGCCTGCGGGGCCGGACTGACCCTTGTTGGTCAGCCGCCGTGGGCTCGGCCTCCTGCCTCGAAGGCACCTCCTGCGAGACACCATTATATACGGTGGTCAGAAATGCGCAAGGGCGAAATGATGGTGTCAGACTTCGGTCATATTCACCTGGGAAGCCGGGGTTAGGCCGGGGTAGTCAGCCGTGATGGCGACTAAAGCATTGTCCATGCTGAGTTGGTGGAACACCCCGTCAATTAGCTCCACCTTTATGTCCGAATCCTCTTCGGAGGCCGGATCAAGGGACCTTCCCGGATCCTCGGGTTGTGGGGCCAGACTATGTATGCTCTCCACAGTCCGGCGCAGTTCCTGCCTCAAATCCATAAGGTAAGGTACTTACCTTTGAAAGCACGGGTCGGATAAATGAACGTCCGCTTACCCAGCTCCGAGGGTTATTCATTGAGAACCCATTCAACGGGCTCATCTGGAGGAAGTCCTCCTTCTCCCCCTTGTACAGGCCGGACAGAATCTTCACCAAATCTTCGGCCGACTCCGGCCCTTTGCGGCCATGACGGGTGGCATCATTTCCCCCGTTGAAATCCCACATGGGGTGGCCCCTGTATTGCAACGGCTGCACCCCCCGCATTATGCACGTGGCCATGACTCCAGTCATGGTCAATCCGGAATGGGCCAGCAATTTTATCCGGCCCATCAGATAATGGATGCCCTTGTCTTCCTCCAGTTGAGGGCTCCGCGGGCGCCAGCTTAGGCGTTTCTTCAAAGGAGCCCCACTAAAC
Source organism: Triticum timopheevii (assembly GCA_963921465.1). Taxonomy (NCBI): domain Eukaryota; kingdom Viridiplantae; phylum Streptophyta; class Magnoliopsida; order Poales; family Poaceae; genus Triticum; species Triticum timopheevii. The sequence goes on from OY997268.1 coordinate 526,683,024, forward strand.
TCCGGGAGGCCGATCCGAACTGGGTCCAGCAGTGGAGTGTCCTCTACATAGAACCATTCCGAAGGCCAGTCCTCAGACGCCTTCTTCGGGGTTCCGTATGGGTATCCGGTCCCGGCGATGCGCCATATTTCGGCACCGCCCACTTGATATATTGACCCCTCATGAGAACAGGGTACGAGGCAGAATAGCCTCTTCCACAGCGTAAAATGGGGCTTGATGCCCAGAAATAGCTCGCAAAGAGCTACACAACCCGCGATATGCAGAACAGAGGCGGGCGTGAGGTGATGGAGCTGGAGTCCGTAGAACTCCAGGAGCCCGCGGAGGAACGGATGTACAGGAAATCCGAGCCCCCTTATCAGATAGGGGACGAAGCACACCCGCTCTCCTTTAGAGGGGCTAGGGGTGGCCTCCGCTTGCTTCCCAACTTTGTAGGTGGCCAGCCCGGCTCGAACCGGGACCATGAAGGCCGGAGGAAGATATCCCTCCGCCTGAAGCTTCACCAGCTCGTTGTGCGGAACCGAGCTTCTCCTCCAATCTCCTGGCGGAGGGCTGGGAGCGCGAGAGGAGGAGCCGCGTCGACAGTCCATGATGGAATGGGCTTTAGGTCAGAAGCGCTCCAATGAGTACTCGCAGAGGGAAGATGGTGTGATTTGGATCTGGATTCTTATCTCTCTTATAGACAGATTATTTGCGCAGCTGGGGGGTAAAACATAAAAGATACCCTGGCTTTTCGCATTCATGCGACGCGTGGAAGAGGGCCATTATTGGGCGTGGAAGCCAAGGAGCGCAATGTTTGTGAGGGAGCCGGACACTATTTGGCAAACATATGGAATTTTGAGGATAACCCGCCTTGCAACGCCGAATACTATATACGCAATGGACTCATCGTCATTGAAGCCTGGTTCGGGGGCTACTGAGGGAGTCCTGGACTAGGGGGTGTCCCGATAGCCGGACTATCATCATCGGCCGGACTCCAAGACTATGAAGATACAAGATTGAAGACTTCGTCCCGTGTCCGGATGGGACTTTCCTTGGGTGGAAGGCAAGCTTGGCGATACGGATATGTAGATCTCCTACCATTGTAACTGACTCTGTGTAACCCTAGCCCTCTCCGGTGTTTATATAAACCGGAGGGTTTTAGTCCGTAGGACAGACAACCATTACAACAATCATACCATAGGCTAGCTTCTAGGGTTTAGCCTCCTTGATCTCGTAGTAGATCTACTCTTGTACTACCCATATCATCAATATCAATCAAGCAGGAGTAGGGTTTTACCTCCATCGAGAGGTCCCGAACCTGGGTAAAAACATCGTGTCCCTTGTCTCCTGTTACCATCCGCCTAGACGCACAGTTCGGGACCCCCTACCCAAGATCCGCCAGTTTTGACACCGACAGCGTGCTACTAATGGCGCACTGGTAATGCGCCATTAGTAGGCAAAACCAGTGCGCCATTAGTAGGCCTTTTCCTAGTAGTGAGAACTTTGTATTGAGATTCAAAGAGAGAGAAGAAGCCATCTAGCTAACAACTATGGACCCAAAGGTCTGTGGTACACTACTCACAACTCATAGGAGAGGCCTTGGAGATGATGTAGAGGCCCTCCATGGTTGATTTCCCCTCCGACGGAGCGCCGACAAAGGCTCCAAGATGGGATCTCGCGGATACAGAAGGTTGCGGCGCTGGAATTAGGTTTTCGTGGTCGCTTCTGATGGTTTCAGGGTACGGGAGTATATATAGGAGGAAGAAGTTGGTCGGTGGAAGCTCGAGGGGCCCATGAGGGTGGGGGGAGCACCCACCTACAGGGGGCACGCCGGGCATCCTCGTGGCCGCCTCAGTTGTTGCTTGACATCCACTCCAAGTCTCCAGGTTTGCATTTGTTACAAAAAGATCGCTCCCGAAGGTTTCATCCCGTTTGGACTCCGTTTGATATTCCTTTTCTTCCAAACACTTAAGTAGGCAAAAACACAACAATTCGGGCTGGGCCTCCGGTTAGTAGGTTAGTCCCAAAAATGATATAAAAGTGTAAAGTAAAGCCTATAAACATCCAACACGGGTAATATAATAGCATGGAACAATCAAAAACTTTAGATACGTTGGAGACGTATCAAGCATCCCCAAGCTTAATTCCTGCTCATCCTCGAGTAGGTAAATGATAAAAATAGAACTTTTGATGTGGAATGCTACCTAGCATAATTCTCAATGTAATTTTCTTTATTGTGGCATGAACGTTCAGATCCAAATGATTCAAAATAAAAGTTCATATTGACATAAGAAATAGTAATACTTCAAGCATACTAATAAAGCAATCACGTCTTCTCAAAATAGCATGGCTAAAGAAAGTCATCCCTACAAAATCATATAGTCTGGCTGTTGCTCTATCTTCATTACGCAAAGTATTTAATCATGCACAACCCCGATGGGAAGCCAAGCAATTGTTTCATACTTTAGTAATCTCAAACTTTTTCAACTTTCACGCAATACATGAGCATGAGCCATGGACATAGCACTATATGTGGAATAGAATGATGGTTGTGGAGACGACAAAAAGGAGAAGATAGTCTCACATAAACTAGGTGTATGAACGGGCTATGGAGATGCCCATCAATAGATATCAATGTGAGTGAGTAGGGATTGCCATGCAACAGATGCACTAGAGCTATAAATGTATGAAAGCTCAACAAAAGAAACTAAGTGGGTGTGCATCCAACTTGCTTGGTCACGAAGACCTAGGGCATTATGAGGAAGCCCATCATTGGAATATACAAGCCAAGTTCTATAATGAAAAATTCCCACTAGTATATGAAAGTGACAACATAGGAGACTCTCTATCATGAAGATCACGGTGGTACTTTGAAGCACAAGTGTGGTAAAAGGGATAGTAGCATTGTCCCTTCTCTCTTTTTCTCTCATTTTTTATTTGGCCTTTCCCTTTTTTTGTTTGGCCTTTCTCTTTTTTTATAAAGTCCGAAGTCTAATCCCGACTTGTGGGGGAATCATAGTCTCCATCATCCTTTCCTCACTTGGGACAATGCTCTAATAACGAAGATCATCACACTTTTATTTACTTACAACTCAAGATTACAACTCGATACTTAGAACAAAATATGACTCCATATGAATGCCTCCAGCGGTGTACCAGGATATGCAATGAATAAAGAGTGACATGTATGGAAGAATTATGAATGTGGCCTTGGCACAAATAAAATGTCAACTACATGATCATGCAAGAGCAATATAACAATGATGATGCGTGTCATAATAAACGGAACAGTGGAAAGTTGGATCGCAATATATCTCGGAATGGCTATGGAAATTCCATAATAGGTAGGTATGGTGGCTGTTTTGAGGAAGGTATATGGTGGGTGTATGGTACCGGCGAAAGTTGCGCGGCACAAGAGAGGCTAGCAATGGTGGAAGGGTGAGAGTGCGTATAATCCATGGACTCAACATTAGTCATAAAGAACTCATATACTTATTGCAAAAATCTACAAGACATTAAAAACAAAGTACTACGCGCATGCTCCTAGGGGTATAGATTGGTAGGAAAAGACCATCGCTCGTCCCGGACCACCACTCATAAGGAGGACAATCAATAAATAAAATTGTGCTCCAACTTCATCACAAAGCAGTTCACCATACGTGCATGCTATGGGAATCACAAACTTGAACAGAAGTATTCTTTAAATTCACAATTACCCAACTAGCATGACTCAAATATCACCACCTCTATATCTCAAAACAATTATCAAGCATCAAATTGATCATAGCATCCAATTCACTTTCCATGATAGTTTTTATTATACCCAACTTGGATGCCCATCATTCTAGGACCAATTTTATAACCATAGAAAATACCATGCTGTTCTAAAAGATTCTCAAAATAATATAAGAAGCATGAGAGATCAACAATTTCTTCAAAATTAAGCCACCGCTGTGCTCTAAAAGATATAAGTGAAGCACTATAGCAAAAATTATCTAGCTCAAAAGATATAAGTGAAGCACATAGAGTATTCTAATAAATTCTAAATCATGTGGGTTTCTCCCAAAAGGTGTGTACAGCAAGGATGATTGTGGTAATCTAAAAAGCAAAGAATAATATCATACAAGACGCTCCAAGCAAAACACATATCATGTGGCGAATAAAAATATAGCTCCAAGTAAAGTTACCGATAGACGAAGACGAAAGAGGGGATGCCTTCCGGGGCATCCCCAAGCTTAGGCTTTTGGTTATCCTTGAATATCCTGGGGTGACATGGGCATCCCCAAGCTTAGGCTCTTGCTACTCCTTATTTCATAGTCCATCAAATCTTTACCCAAAACTTGAAAACTTCACAACACAAAACTCAACAGGAAATCTCATAAGCACCGTTAGTGCAAGAAAGAAAAACCACCAGATAAGATACTGTAATTTACTCATTCTTTATTTATATTGGTATTAAACCTACTGTATTCCAACTTCTCTATGGTTCATACCCCCCGATTCTAGCCATAGATGCATCAAAAATAAGCAAACAACACACAAAATCAGAATCTGTCAAAAACAGAATAATCTGTAGCAATCTATAACTTTCGAATACTTATGGAACTCCAAAAAATCTAAACTAAATTGGTGGAAGTTAGGAATTTGTCTATTAATCATCTGCAAAATGAATCAACTAAAAATCACTCTCCAGTAAAAAATGGCAGCTAATCTCGTAAGCGCTAAAGTTTCTGTTTTTTTACGGCAAGATCATATAAACTTCACCCAAGTCTTCCCAAAGGTTCTACTTGGCACAAACACTAATTAAAACATAAAACCACATCTAAACAGACGCTAGATGAATTATTCGTTGAATAATAGCAAGGAAAAATATTGGGTTGCTTCCCAACAAGCGCTTTTTCTTTAAAGCCTTTTAGCTAGGCATTTATAATTTTAATGATGCTCACATGAAAGACAAGAATTGAAGCGCAAAGAGAGCATCATGAAACACGTGACAAACACATCTATGTCTAACATACTTCCTATGCATAGGCATTTTATAAGCAAACAAATTTGCAAGGTAAGCAAAAAACTAGCATACGCAAGAAAGAAGAAAGAGACGATAGCAATCTCAACATGACGAGAGGTAATTTAGTAACATGAAAATTTCTACAACCATATTTACCTCTCTCATAATAATTAAATGTGGAATCATAAGAAAATTAAACAAAATAGCTATCACATAAAATATTTTCAACACGATCCACATGCATGCGAAGTTGACACTCTTCCAAAATAGTGGGATTAACATTAACTAAAGTCATGACCTCTCCAAACCCACTTTTATCAAAAATATAATAAGATTGAACATACTCCAAATATGTGGGATCTAAAGTTGACACTCTTCCAAACCCACTTTCAATATTATTTCAAACACTATTATCAATTTCATATTCATCATGGGGCTTAAATAAATTTTCAAGATTATAAGAAGAATCACCCAAATCACGATCATTGCAACAAGTAGTAGACATTGCAAAACTAACATCCCCAAGCTTAGGGTTTTGCATATTATTAGCACAATTGACATCAAGAGAATTTATAGTAAAATCATTGCAATCATGCTTTTTATTCAAGGAATTATCGTGAATCTCTTCATAAATTTCTTCATCACAATTTTCATATTTACAAATTTCAAGCAAAGCTTCATAAAGATAATCTAGTACACAAAACTCACTAGCAATTGGTTCATCATAATTGGATCTCTTAAAAAGATTAGAAAGAGGATGAGGATCCATAGATCTTAGCAAGCGAAGATGCAAGCAAAAAGAAGGCACATGGTAACACAAGATCGAACGGAAGGAGAGCGAAGAAAAGGAAAAGGTGGAGTGGGGGAGAGGAAAACGAGAGGAAAATGGACAATAATGTAATGCGAGGGAGATGAGTTTGTGATGGGTCTTGGTATGTCTTGACTTGAGCGAAGACCTCCCCGCCAAAGGCGCCAAAAATCCTTCTTGCTACGTCTTGAGCTTGCGTTGGTTTTCCTTGAAGAGGAAAGGGTGATGCAGCAAAGTAGCGTAAGTATTTCCCTCAGTTTTTGAGAACCAAGGTATCAATCCAGTAGGAGGCTCCTCAAAAGTCCCACGCACCTACACAAACAAACAAGAATCTCGCAACCAACGCAATAAAGGGGTTGTCAATCCCTTCACGGCCACTTGCAAAAGTGAGATCTGATAGAGATAATATGATAAGTTAAATATTTTTGGTATTTTTATGATATAGATTGGAAAAAAAGATGCAAATAAAAGATAGATGAAAACTTATATGATAAAAGATAGACCCGGGGGCCATAGGTTTCACTAGTGGCTTCTCTCAAGATAGCATAAGTATTACGGTGGGTGAACAAATTACAGTCGAGCAATTGATAGAAAAGTGCATAGTTATGAGATTATCTTCGCATGATCATGTATATAGGCATCACTTCGGTGACAAGTAGATCGAAACGATTCTGCATCTACTACTATTACTCCACACATCGACCGACTCCTGCCTGCATCTGGAGTATTAAGTTCATAAGAACAGAGTAATACATTAAGAAAGATGACATGATGTAGAGGGATAAACTCATGCAATATGATATAAACCCCATCCTTTTATCCTCGATGGCAACAATACAATACATGCCTTGCTGCCCCTGCTGTCACTGGGAAAGGACACCGCAAGATTGAACCCAAAGCTAAGCACTTCTCCCATTGCAAGAAAGATCAATCTAGTAGGCCAAACCAAACTGATAATTCGAAGAGACTTGCAAAGATAACTTAATCACACATAAAATAATTCAGAGGAGATTCAAATATTTCTCTTAGATAAACTTGATCATAAACCCACAATTCTTCGGAGTAGGCCAAACCAAAAAGAGTTACATCAAATAGATCTCCAAGAAGATCGAGGAGGACTGTGTATTGAGATTCAAAGAGAGAGAAGAAGCCATCTAGCTAACAACTATGGACCCGAAGGTCTGTGGTAAACTACTCACAACTCATAGGAGAGGCCTTGGAGATGATGTAGAGGCCCTCCATGGTTGAGTCCCCCTCCGACGGAGCACTAGCGAAGGCTCCAAGATGGGATCTCGCGGCTACATAAGGTTGCGGCGGTGGAATTAGGTTTTCATGATCGCGTCTTATGGTTTCAGGGTACGGGAGTATATATAGGAGGAAGAAGTAGGTCGGTGGATGCTCGAGGGGCCCACGAGGGTGGGGGGCACGCCCACCCCCAGGGGGCGCGCCGGGCACCCTCGTGGCCGCGTCGGTTGTTGCTTGACGTCCACTCCAAGTCTCCAGGTTTGCATTTGTTCCAAAAATATCGCTCCTGAAGGTTTCATCCCGTTTGGACTCCGTTTGTTATTCCTTTTCTTCGAAACATTGAAATAGGCAAAAAATAGCAATTCGGGTTGGGCCTCCGGTTACTAGGTTAATCCCAAAAATGATATAAAAGTGTAAAGTAAAGCCCATAAATATCCAAAATGGGTAATATAATAGCATGGAACAATCAAAAATTATAGATACGTTGGAGACCTATCACCTACCCCCCTTGGCGCGCCCTCCTGCCTCGTGGACGCCTCGTGGCGTTTCTGACTTCAACTCCAACTCTTCTTGTTTGCTTTCGGTCCAAGAAAGATCATCGCGAAAGTTCCATTTTGTTTGGACTCTGTTTGATATTCCTTTTCTGCAAAACTCTAAAATAAGCAAAAAAACAGAAAACTGACATTAGGCCTCCAGTTAATAGGTTATGTCGGATATCGGGTTCCGGCAAAACCCTTACGGTTCGAACTCTGGGGTGCGCGTGAAGATCTTTCGCCTACCGATCCATGTCCGAAAGCCTCGCTGAGAATCTAAGCTACACGATGGACAACACGAAGAACACAAGATTTATACTGGTTCGGGCCACCGTTGTGGTGTAATACCCTACTCCAGTGTGTGGTGTGTGTTGGGGAACGTAGTAATTTCAAAAAAATTCCTACGCACACGCAAGATCATGGTGATGGCATAGCAACGAGAGGGGAGAGTGTACCTACCCTCGTAGACCGTAAGCGGAAGCGTTAGCACAACGCGGTTGATGTAGTCGTACGTCTTCACGATCCGACCGATCCAAGCACCGAACGTACGGCACCTCCGAGTTCAGCACACGTTCAGCTCAATGACTATCCCCGGGCTCCGATCCAGCAAAGCTTCGGGGATGAGTTCCATCAGCACGACAGCGTGGTGACGATGATGATGTTCTACCGGCGCAGGGCTTCGCCTAAACTCCGCGACGATATGACCGAGGTGGAATATGGTGGAGGGGGGAACCGCACACGGCTAAGGAACGATCCGTAGATCAACTTGTGTCTATGGGTTGCCCCCTGCCCCGTATATAAAGGAGCAAGGGGGGAGGCCGGCCGTCCCTTAGAGGGCGCGCCAAGGAGGAGGAATCCTCCTCCTAGTAGGAGTAGGACTCCCCCTTTCCTACTCCTACTAGGAGGGGGAAGGAAGGGGGAGAGGGGAACGAAAGAGGGGGGCGCCGCCCCCCCTCCTAGTCCAATTCGGACCAGAGGGAGAGGGGGCCGCACGGCCCACCCTGGCCGCCCCTCTCTCTTTCCACTAAGGCCCACTAGGCCCATTACTTCTCCCGGGGGGGGGGTTCCGGTAACCCTCTGGCACTTCGGTTTTCTCCGAAAACGCCCGGAACACTTCCGCTATCCGAATATAGCCGTCCAATATATCAATCTTTATGTCTCGACCATTCTGAGACTCCTCGTCATGTTCGTGATCACATCCGGGACTCCGAACAAACTTCGGTACATCAAAACTTATAAACTCATAATAAAACTGTCATCGTAACGTTAAGCGTGCGGACCCTACGTGTTCGAGAATTATGTAGACATGACCTAGAACTATTCTCGGTCAATAACCAATAGCGGAACCTGGATGCCCATATTGGTTCCTACATATTCTACTAAGATCTTTATCGGTCAAACCGCATAACAACATACGTTGTTCCCTTTGTCATCGGTATGTTACTTGCCCGAGATTCGATCGTCGGTATCCAATACCTAGTTCAATCTCGTTATCGGCAAGTCTCTTTACTCGTTACGTAATGCATCATCCCGTAACCAACTCATTGGTCACATTGCTTGCAAGGCTTATAGTGATGTGCATTACCGAGAGGGGCCAGAGATACTTCTCCGAGAATCGGAGTGACAAAACCTAATCTCGAAATACGCCAACTCAACATGTACCTTCGGAGACACCTGTAGTACTCCTTTATAATCACCCAGTTACGTTGTGACGTTTGGTAGTACCCAAAGTGTTCCTCCGATAAACTGGAGTTGCATAATCTCATAATTACAGGAACATGTATAAGTCATGAAGAAAGCAATAGCAATATACTAAACGATCAAATGCTAGGCTAATGGAATGGGTCATGTCAATCACATCATTCTCCTAATGATGTGATCCCATTAATCAAATGACAACACATGTCTATGGTTAGGAAACATAACCATCTTTGATTAATGAGCTAGTCAAGTAGAGGCATACTAGTGACAATATGTTTGTCTATGTATTCACACAAGTATCATGTTTCCGGTTAATACAGTTCTAGCATGAATAATAAACATTTATCATGATATGAGGAAATAAATAATAACTTTATTATTGCCTCTAGGGCATATTTCCTTCAGTGTCCCACTTGCACTAGAGTCAATAATTTAGATTACATAGTAATGATTCTAACAGCCATGGAGTCTTGGTGCTGATCATGTTTTGCTCGTGAGAGAGGCTTAGTCAATGGGTCTGCAACATTCAGATCCGTATGTATCTTGCAAATTTCTATGTCTCCCACTTGGACTTGGTCCCGGATGGAATTGAAGCGTCTCTTGATGTGCTTGGTCCTCTTGTGAAATCTGGATTCCTTTGCCAAGGCAATTGCACCAGTATTGTCACAAAAGATCTTCATTGGTCCCGATGCACTAGGTATGACACCTAGATGGGAAATGAACTCCTTCATCCAGACTCCTTCATTTGCTGCTTCCGAAGCAGCTATGTACTCCACTTCACATGTAGATCCTGCCATGACGCTTTGTTTAGAACTGCACCAACTTACAGCTCCACCATTTAATAAAAAAACGTATCCGGTTTGCGATTTAGAATCGTCCGGATCAGTGTCAAAGCTTGCATCAACGTAACCATTTACGACTAGCTCTTTGTCACCTCCATATACGAGAAACATATCCTTAGTCCTTTTCAGGTATTTCATGATGTTCTTGACCGCTGTCCAGTGATCCACTCCTGGATTACTTTGGTACCTTCCTGCCAAGCTTATTGCTAAGCATACGTCAGGTCTGGTACACAACATTGCATACATGATAGAGCCTATGGCTGAAGCATAGGGAACATCTTTCATTTTCTCTCTATCTTCTGTTGTGGTCGGACATTGAGTTTGACCCAACTTCACACCTTGAAACACGGGCAAGAACCCTTTGTTTGCCTGATCCATTTTGAACTTTTTCAAAATTTTATCAAGGTATGTGCTTTGTGAAAGTCCTATTAAGCGTCTGGATCTATCTCTATAAATCTTGATGCCCAATATGTAAGCAGCTTCACCGAGGTTTTTCATCGAAAAACTTTTATTCAAGTATCCCTTTATGCTATCCAGAAATTCTATATCATTTCCAATTAGTAATATGTCATCTACATATGATATCAGAAATGCTACAGAGCTCCCACTCACTTTCTTGTAAATACAGGCTTCTCCAAAAGTCTGTATAAAACCATATGCTTTGATCACACTATCAAAGCATTTATTCCAACTCCGAGATGCTTGCACCAGTCCATAAATGGATCGCTGGAGCTTGCACACTTTGTTAGCACCTTTTGGATCAACAAAACCTTCTGGTTGCATCATATACAACTCTTCTTCCAGAAATCCATTCAGGAATGCAGTTTTGACATCCATTTGCCAGATTTCATAATCATGAAATGCAGCAATAGCTAACATGATTTGGACAGACTTAAGCTTCGCTACGGGTGAGAAAGTCTCATCATAGTCAACCCCTTGAACTTGTCGAACCTTTCGCAACAAGTCGAGCTTTATAGACAGTTACATTACCATCAGCGTCAGTCTTCTTCTTAAAGATCCATTTATTATCAATGGCTTCCCGATCATCGGGCAAGTCAACCAAAGTCCATACTTTGTTCTCATACATGGATACCATCTCAAATTTCATGGCCTCTAGCCATTTTGTGGAATCTGGGCTCATCATCGCTTCCTCATAGTTCGTAGGTTCATCATGGTCAAGTAACATGACTTCCAGAATTGGATTACCGTACCACTCTGGTGCGGATCTTACTCTGGTAGACCTACGAGGTTCAGTAGAAACTTGATCTGAAGTTTCATGATCAATATCATTAGCTTCCTCACTAATTGGTGTAGTTGTCACAGGAACCGGTTCTTGTGATGAACTACTTTCCAATAAGGGAGCAGATACAGTTATCTAATCAAGTTCTACTTTCCTCCCACTCACTTCTTTCGAGAGAAACTCCTTCTCTAGAAAGGATCCGATTTTAGCAACAAAAATCTTGCCCTCAGATCTGTGATAGAAGGTGTACCCAATGGTCTCTTTTGGGTATCCTATGAAGACACATTTCTTCGATTTGGGTTCGAGCTTATCTGGTTGAAGTTTCTTCACATAAGCATCACAGCCCCAAGCTTTAAGGAACGACAACTTTGGTTTCTTGCCAAACCACAGTTCATAAGGCGTCGTCTCAACGGATTTTGATGGTGCCCTATTTAACGTGAATGCGGCCGTCTCTAAAGCATAACCCCAAAACGATAGCGGTAAATTAGTAAGAGACATCATAGATCGCACCATATCTAGTAAAGTACGATTACGACGTTCGGACACACCATTTCGTTGTGGTGTTCCGGGTGGCGTGAGTTGCGAAACTATTCCGCATTGTTTCAAGTGTGGACCAAACTCATAACTCAAATATTCTCCTCCACGATCAGATCGTAGAAACTTTATTTTCTTGTTATGATGATTTTCCACTTCACTCTGAAATTCTTTGAACTTTTCAAATGTTTCAGACTTGTGTTTCATTAAGTAGATATACCCATATCTTCTCAAATCATCTGTGAAGGTGAGAAAATAATGATACCCGCCGCGAGCCTCAACATTCATTGGACCACAAACATCAGTATGTATGATTTCCAATAAATCAGTTGTTCGCTCCATAGTTTCGGAGAACGGCGTTTTAGTCATCTTGCCCATGAGGCACGGTTCGCAAGTACCAAGTGATTCATAATCAAGTGATTCCAAAATCCCATCAGTATGGAGTTTCTTCATGCGCTTTACACCGATATGACCTAAACGGCAGTGCCACAAATAAGTTGCACTATCATTATCAACTCTTCATCTTTTGGTTTCAACACTATGAATATGGTTATCACTACTATCAAGATTTAATAAAAATAGACCACTCTTCAAGGGTGCATGACCATAAAAGATATTACTCATATAAATAGAACAACCATTATTCTCTGATTTAAATGAATAACCATCTCGCATCAAACAAGATCCAGATATAATGTTCATGCTCAACGCTGGCACCAAATAACAATTATTTAGGTCTAAAACTAATCCCGATGGTAGATGTAGAGGTAGCGTGCCGACCGCGATCACATCGACTTTGGAACCATTTCCCACGCGCATCGTCACCTCGTCCTTAGCCAATCTTCGCTTAATCCGTAGTCCCTATTTCGAGTTGCAAATATTAGCAACAGAACCAGTATCAAATACCCAGGTGCTACTGCGAGCATTAGTAAGGTACACATCAATAACATGTATATCACATATACCTTTGTTCACTTTGCCATCCTTCTTATCCGCCAAATACTTGGGGCAGTTCCACTTCCAATGTCCAGTCTGCTTGCAGTAGAAGCACTCAGTTTCAGGCTTAGGTCCAGACTTGGGTTTCTTCTCTTGAGCAGCAGCTTGTTTGCTGTTCTTCTTGAAGTTCCCCTTCTTCTTCCCTTTGCCCTTTTTCTTAAAACTGGTGGTCTTGTTAACCATGAACACTTGATGCTCCTTCTTGATTTCTACCTCCGCGGCTTTTAGCATTGCGAAGAGCTCGAGAATAGTCTTGTCCATCCCTTGCATATTATAGTTCATCATGAAGCTCTTGTAGCTTGGTGGCAGTGATTGGAGAATTGTGTCAATGACACTATCATCAAGAAGATTAACTCCCAGTTGAATCAAGTGATTATTATACCCAGACATTTTGAGTATTTGTTCACTGACAGAACTATTCTCCTCCATCTTGCAGCTATAGAACTTACAGGAGACTTCATATCTCTCAATCCGGCCATTTGCTTGAAATATTAACTTCAACTCCTGGAACATCTCATATGCTCCATGACATTCAAAACGTTGTTGAAGACCCGGTTCTAAGCCGTAAAGCATGGCACACTGAACTATCGAGTAGTCATCAGCTTTGCTCTGCCAGATGTTCTTAACATCGTCAGTTGCATCAGCAGCAGGCCTGGCACCCGGCGGTGCTTCCAGGACATAATTCTTCTGTGCAGCAATGAGGATAATCCTCAGGTTACGGACCCAGTCCGTGTAATTGCTACCATCATCTTTCAACTTTTCTTTCTCAAGGAACGCATTAAAATTCAACGAAACAACAGCACGAGCCATCTATCTACAACAAACATAGACAAGCAAAATACTATCAGGTACTAAGTTCATGATAAATTTAAGTTCAATTAATCATATTACTTAAGAACTCCCACTTAGACAGACATCTCTCTAGTCATCTAAGTGATCACGTGATCCAAATCAACTGAACCATGTCCGGTCATCACGTGAGATGGAGTAGTTTCAATTGTGAACATCACTATGTTGATCATATCTACTATATGATTCACGTTCGACCTTATCTGTATATGCTAGGCTCGTAAAGTATGACCTGAGTATTCCGCGTGTGCAACTGTTTTGCACCCGTTGTATTTGAACATAGAGCCTATCACACCTGATCATCACGTGTTGGCTCAGCACGAAGAACTTTCGCAACGGTGCATACTCAGGGACAACACTTCTTGATTATTAGTGAGAGATCATCTTAAAATGCTACCGTCAATCAAAGCAAGATAAGATGCATAAAGGATAAACATCACATGCAATCAATATAAGTGATATGATATGGCCATCATCATCTTGTGCTTGTGATCTCCATCTTCGAAGCACCGTCATGATCACCACCGTCACCGGCGCGACACCTTGATCTCCATCGTAGCGTCGTTGTCGTTATGCCATCTATTGCTTCTACGACTATCGCTACCGCTTAGTGATAAAGTAAAGCAATTACAGGGCGTTTGCATTTCATACAATAAAGCGAGAACCATATGGCTCCTGCCAGTTGCCGATAACTTCGGTTACAAAACATGATCATCTCATACAATAAAATATAGCATCACGTCTTGACCATATCACATCACAACATGCCCTGCAAAAACAAGTTAGACGTCCTCTACTTTGTTGTTGCAAATTTTACGTGGCTGCTACGGGCTTAGCAAGAACCGTTCTTACCTACGCATCAAAACCATAACGATAGTTCGTCAAGTTAGTGCTGTTTTAACCTTCGCAAGGACCGGGCATAGCCACACTCAATTCAGCTAAAGTGAGAGAGACAGACACCCGCCAGCCACTTTTAAGCACGAGTGCTCATAACGGTGAAACCAGTCTCGCGTAAGCGTACGCGTAATGTCGTTCCGGGCCGCTTCATCTCACAATACCGCCGAACCAAAGTATGACATGCTGGTAAGCAGTATGACTTGTATCGCCCACAACTCACTTGTGTTCTACTCGTGCATATAACATCAACGCATAATACCTGGCTCTGATACCACTGTTGGGGAACGTAGTAATTTCAAAAAAAATTCCTACACACACGCAAGATCATGGTGATGGTATAGCAACGAAAGGGGAGAGTGTATGTCCACGTACCCTCGTAGACCGTAAGCGGAAGCGTTAGCAGAACGCGGTTGATGTAGTCGTACGTCTTCACGATCCAACCGATCCAAGCATCGAACGTACGGCACCTCCGAGTTCAGCACACATTCAGCTCGATGACGATCCCCGGGCTCCGATCCAGCAAAAGCTTCGGGGATGAGTTCCGTCAGCACGACGGCGTGGTGACGATGATGATGTTCTACCAGCGCAGGGCTTCGCCTAAACTCTGCGATGATATGACCGAGGTGGAATATGGGGGAGGGGGCACTGCACACGGCTAAGGAATGATCTGTAGATCAACTTGTGTCTATGGGGTGCCCCCCTGCCCCCGTATATAAAGGAGCAAGGGGGAGGCCGGCCGGCCCTTAGAGGGCGCGCCAAGGAGGAGGAATCCTCCTCCTAGTAGGAGTAGGACTCCCCCTTTCCTACTCCTACTAGGAGGGGGAAGGAAGGGGGAGAGGGGAAGGAAAGAGGGGGGCGCCGCCCCCCTCCTAGTCCAATTCGGACCAGAGGGAGAGGGGGCGCGCGGCCCACCCTGGCCGCCCCTCTCTCTTTCCACTAAGGCCCACTAGGCCCATTACTTCTCCCGGGGGGGGGGGGTTCCAGTAACACTCCGGCACTCCGGTTTTCTCCGAAAACGCCCGGAACACTTCCGGTGTCCGAATATAGCCGTCCAATATATCAATCTTTATGTCTCGACCATTCTGAGACTCCTCGTCATGTCCGTGATCACATCCGGGACTCCGAACAAACTTCGGTACATCAAAACTTATAAACTCATAATAAAACTGTCATCGTAACGTTAAGCGTGCGGACCCTACGGGTTTGAGAACTATGTAAGCATGACCTAGAACTATTCTCGGTCAATAACCAATAGCGGAACCTAGATGCCCATATTGGTTCCTACATATTCTACGAAGATCTTTATCGGTCAAATCGTTTAACAACATACGTTGTTCCCTTTATCATCGGTATGTTACTTGCCCGAGATTCGATCGTCGGTATCCAATACCTAGATCAATCTCGTTACCGGCAAGTCTCTTTACTTGTTACGTAATGCATCATCCCGTAACCAACTCATTGGTCACATTGCTTGCAAGGCTTATAGTGATGTGCATTACCGAGAGGGCCTGGAGATACCTCTCCGACAATCGGAGTGACAAAACCTAATCTCGAAATACGCCAACTCAACATGTACCTTCGGAGACACCTGTAGTACTCCTTTATAATCACCCAGTTACGTTGTGACGTTTGGTAGTACCCAAAGTGTTCCTCTGGTAAATGGGAGTTGCATAATCTCATAGTTATAGGAACATGTATAAGTCATGAAGAAAGCAATAGCAATATACTAAACGATCAAATGCTAGGCTAACGAAATGGGTCATGTCAATCACATCATTCTCATAATGATGTGATCCCATTGATCAAATGACAACACATGTCTATGGTTAGGAAACATAACCATCTTTGATTAATGAGCTAGTCAAGTAGAGGCATACTAGTGACAATATGTTTGTCTATGTATTCACACATGTATCATGTTTCCGGTTAATACAATTCTAGCATGAATAATAAACATTTATCATGACATGAGGAAATAAATAATAACTTTATTATTGGCTCTAGGGCAATATTTCCTTCAGTGTGGTGGATTGCCTCTGGGGCTGATGATGAACAGTATAGAGGAAGAACAGCCTCGCGAGAGGTGTTCTTGGGCTGGTGCGATGAACTACTTGAGAGAGATCTTCTTTTTCCTACTGTCGTGGCTATCTATATTTATAGGGGCCCTGGTCCTCTTCCCAAATATTGAGCGGGAAGGGAGCCAACAACGGCCATTTTGAAGGGGGGCAGCTAGTACAAGCTATACTGACTAAAGATGGTCTTCGTCTGCCAAAGGCACTGGTGATGACGCCGCCTTGGGCTCCACGGTGATCACCGTCCTGCTAGTCTTGGTCTTGTTGCACCGAAATGGTAACCTTTGCTTGATGCCTCGGTACTCCACGCCTGCGCTTGCCCCCCTTTGCACCAAAGAGAAAACAAGGACATTGCACAGGCCGGCGCCCGCCTGGTCTCGATCGTCATGGCTTGCATCACGGGCACCTCGCGAGGTACCCATGCCTTGATCTCTCCGCCTCCTCGCGAGCTTGCCTGGGGAGGCCGCTCCTGGGGAAGCCTTGCGTCGTCCGCCCCACGAGGCTTGGTCCCTTGCGAGGGTCTTGAGCTTGAGTTGATGAAGATGGGCCGTACTGGGCCACTACTTGAGCCACGCCGCAGGCTGCAGGCAGGCAAGTCTGGGGACCCCCGTTCCCAGAACGCCGACAGTAGCCCCCGGGCCCAAGGCACGTTTGATACATCTCCAACGTATCTACTTTTCCAAACACTTTTGCCCTTGTTTTGGACTCTAACTTGCATGATTTGAATGAATCTAACCCGGACTGACGTTGTTTTCAGCAGAACTGCCATGATGTTGTTTTATGTGTAGAAAAGAAAAGTTCTCGGAATGTCCTGAAAATCCACGGAGACACTTTTTGGAAAATATAAAAAATACTGGCAAAAGAATCAAGACCAGGGGGCCCACACCCTATCCACGAGGGTGGGGGCGCACCCCTCCCCTTGGGCGCACCCCCTGTCTCGTGGGCCCCCTGGACCTCCACCGACCTCAACTCCAACTCCATATATTCACGTTCGGGGACAAAACAATCAAGGAGAAAGTTTCATCGCATTTTACGATAC
Organism: Triticum timopheevii; assembly: GCA_963921465.1. Taxonomy (NCBI): domain Eukaryota; kingdom Viridiplantae; phylum Streptophyta; class Magnoliopsida; order Poales; family Poaceae; genus Triticum; species Triticum timopheevii. The sequence continues at coordinate 526,700,767 of OY997268.1, forward strand.
GGAGCCGCCGCCAAGCCCTAATCTCTCTCGGGAGGTCTGATCTGGAGGCCGTTCGGGGCTCCGGAGAGGGGGATTTGTCGCTGTCGTCATCATCAACCATCCTCCATCACCAATTTCATGATGCTCACCACCGTGCGTGAGTAATTCCATCATAGGCTTGCTGGACGGTGATGGGTTGGATGAGATTTACCATGTAATCAAGTTAGTTTTGTTAGGGTTTGATCCCTAGTATCCACTATGTTCTGAGATTGATGCTGCTATGACTTTGCTATGCTTAATGCTTGTCACCAGGACCCGAGTGCCATGATTTCAGATCTGAACCTATTATGTTTTCATGAATATTTTGTTAGGGTTTGATCCCTAGTATCCACTATGTTCTGAGATTGATGCTGCTATGACTTTGCTATGCTTAATGCTTTTCACCAGGAACCGCTAAGTTTGACTTAACCAAAAAACCGTTCCCCTCCGGCCACCACTTCTCCCCCAAATCCCTCAACCAACCCCGCGCGCCGCCGTCTCCTCGATTCGCCGTCGCCCCACTTCGCCGCCGTCTCCTGCCGACGTCGACGCCACCAGAGCCGTGCGCCGTCGACGCCACCGGAGCCGCCCCCAACGCCACGGAGCCGCACGGCCTCGTCAACACCACCGGAGCCATCGTCGAAGCCACCGGATCCTTCCTCGCCACAACTGCCTCCCTCACCGTCACCGGAGATGCCCCTGCCTCCCTCGCCGTCACCGGAGACGCCCCTGCCTCCCTCTCCACCACTGCCTTCGTCGCCACCACCGGAGCCATCCTCTGTAAGCCCCCACCCCTCCTATCTCTCTCATGCATAGGTTAGCTAGTTTAATTAGGTTAATTATCTAGGTTAGGGCAAAAATTTAGTTAGGGCTTTGACAGAGAAGTAGTTAGGTTAACTAGTTTAATTAGGTTAATTATCTAGGTTAGTGCAAAAATTTAGATAGGGCTTTGACAGAGAACTAGTCAGGTTAACTAGTTTAATTAGGTTAATTATCTAGGTTAATTAGTGCAAAAATTTATTTTGCGCTTTGACAGAGAACTAGCTGCATTAACTAGTTTAATTAGGGTTAATTATCTAGGTAAACTAGATTAACTAACTAGGTTAAATAGGTAGGCTAATTAGGTTCGTTGGATTAACAAGCTAGGTTAAGTAGGTTGGCTAGGTTAGAGGAAAATTTTATTTTAGAGCATTAGGTCAGAAGGGTTAGAGAAATGGAGTTCCTTTGCAATTTAATTGGGTTCTGTCCTAGGCAGAGAAGGGTTAGAGATAATAATGTGTGTTTGTGTGAGAGAGAGGAATAGCTAGATCAACATAATTTGGGTTCTGTCCTAGGCAGAGAAGTTTTTAGTGAGGTCATTTTGCAAAGTTTTTTGATTTTTGAAAAGACCACTATTTTTCAAGGAAAAGAATTTAGGCAAATTTTATTTTTCATTGAAGTGGTCATGTTATATATTTTCATTGAAGTTGTTCGATTGTGCCCAAGTGGCTTTGTTGTTTCTAGGGAATGATGCTGAGTGGCCTATGTTTTGCCGGAATGTTGATTCATTTCTGTTCCGGCAGATTTAAGGTTCTCGATTTGTCCACTTTTTAGCAAAGGTCATGCCGAAATTTTCCGTGAATTTCGGCATGACTTGTGCTACAAACTAGGACATATCGAGTGCCCGGGATTTGCCGCACCAGGAAGGAGTCAACATTCCTGCAAAACAATAGTCCTTTTTATGTCATTATTCATTTTATTAGGTCTAGAATTAATTGACTAGATTTAATCATAGGAAACATGGCTAGCAACGATGAAGGACAGGGTTCTGGTGATTGCGACGATGTCTACCGAGCGGCAGACGAATTTTTTAGCCTTACCGACGATCAACCGAGGTTGTTGCTGGGCCCACCGGTGGCATCGGGGACTGAGATCGACACGCAGACCAGTGCTGAGACTGAGACCGGCGCTGAGATTCAGACCGGCATCGAGACCGGCGCTGAGACCGGTGCTGCCTCGGGGAGCGGAGCCGGTGTAGAATTGAAAGCAAAGAGGCAACGGGTTCCTAACAAACTCAGGACTACTAGACTGGTGGTCACAGAGGTGGACGATGGCAATTTTGAGCCAAAGGCACCCGAGGAAGTGCGCGTGTGCTACGGCAATCAAATAGGCTGCATCGTACGGACAACCGCCACTATCAACGATGAGAAACTACAGAAGATAGAAAATATGAGGAGCTCCCTCCTAAAGAAGTTTCACCAGATATTCTTGTTCCGGGCCGGAATGAGAAGGATTATGAAGATCCAGATGAGGACCCGGCAATGAAGAAGATAAACAAACACGCCATGACCAAGTTTAGCGACGCGTTGGCCGCCTGGAAAAATCGAGTGAAAGCAAAGATCAACGACGGGAACCCTACTCCGAGATTGTAAAAGATAATCCGACAATCATGGAAGAGCAGTTTCAAATATTCAAGGAGGCTTGCGAGGCCGAAGCTGCCAAAAAAAAGTCTAAGTACATGAAGGGGCTTCAAAATAGGAACATTGGGAGCCACCACCTCGGAAGCCGTGGTTACGGCGGAAAGAGGTCCAAATGGGCCAAGGAGGACGCGGAAGCCGCGAGTTTGGGCATCCTAGACCCCTTGGAGAATTTCACTGTCCCGCAGGAGCGTGACGTCCTGAGGGCCTGGCACCGTTGGGACCCAGTGAAGAAGGTTTACGAGACAACACCGGTCATTACAGAGTTCAAGAGACTGCTGGTAATTTTAGTTTCTGATCAATTCGACTGCACACGTTAGTCATATTTGTAAACGATCCTTGTGCCTTTTGCAGAGAGAGCATCCCCTGATTGCGGCCAAAAGCGACTCTCCGTCTGAGGGCATTGGCGATGCCCAAGTGGGACACTCCATTCAACCGGGCATTGAACATGTTCAAACAACAACTGGTGGATACTCGACCGTCGTATGGACGCGTGCACGGTGTCGGAGACGGCGCCACGTGGAAGAAATACTACCGTGAGACCATGGAGGAGAGAAAGGAAAGACGGAGGTTAACTGAAGAAAACATCGACAAGAAGGTTGAGATTGCGGTTGAGAAGAAATCAGCTCAGACAGTCGCAACAGCGGTAGCTGCCGCAAAACAGGCGATTGCCGATATATCTACTTCCTTGGTGACGGGCGTTTTCACTTGGACAAGGCAAAATCCAGAAACAAATGCAGAGGACTTTCCCCTTGCTGACTTCTTGGGAGCACCTGCTCCCGCACTGGCTGCCGTACCTGCTCCCGCACCGGCTCCCGCACCTGCTCTCGCACCGGCTCCCGCACCTGCTCCCACACCGGCTCCCGCACCGGCTCCCGCACCGGACATGCTCGGTGGTGCCTCCTCTTTGGCTGAGCTCGACGCCCTCATGGTATCTGTCACACCGGCCCCCTTCAATATAAATGTATAATCTCCCATTTTTGTTGCCTTTCGGATGTCTCACGTCGCAGACTTTTCTTTGCAGGCCAACGAAACGCCGTGCACCATATTGTACACCATCGGTGAACAGAAGGTGGAGTGGGGAAGGCGATGATAATGGAGCCGAAGGAACCATTGTTCCACAGCCGGCCGATCCCCCTGAACGTCTTCAAGGTTTCCGTGGCCAGTGTCAAACCGGGCCATGAGAATTTGCCTCCTCTAATACTAGTGGGGGATGACGACGAGACCCCGCGGCGGCTTGGGTTGCAATGGGTGGGTCCTGTTGTGGCCAAAGAGTCTGCTTCCTCTGGAGGCGGCCGGGAGCACACCCACGAGCACGCAGCCTCAGCAAGTTATGAACATCAACACCCCACCTACCCAATTAGCGTCGGGTGTCGGGTTGGGTGATAGCGGACGGGGTAAGGAGGAGGCTCCATTAGTCGTTGATGACCTCGCCATGGATGAGGATGAGGATGACGATGGCGCTGAATAGTATGTCTATACTGGCGCCTCCTTAGGGTTTGAGCGTCATGAGTCGGTATCTGAATTACCATCTCAACGTATTATTGATGACCTTCCGGTAGTAAAGTGTCAGCACCCCGATTCAATGTCACATCGATCTAGCATGTAACACCTCATATCACTTTGCGGCCTCACGCACGGTATTCCCACGGGTGTCGCCTTACCTTTGCCCGGGACCGTTTGCACCTTTTGGCACACGTATATGATAGTGTCGCTAGCATCCATATGATAAGGAGCCCGAGCTGACATGGCTAGTCATAAACCCAAAGTGGCACAAACTTACAGGGACAGGCATCCATGATCCAGCATCGAACGTGTCGGTCAACAGCGAGTGAATCCAGGCTGTAGCACTGGGCAAGCAGGAATCCGGTGAACCGGGCTGTAGCGGGCTAACAGGACTCCGGTATTCATCGTGTGACATTTCCCCGAAGGGACAGACACAGGAACGAAGAAGGACACATGCCGGCTAGCCTAAGTGTTCCGGAGCAGTAGCAAGCTAACATGGCTCAGTGGAAGCACTAGGAAACATTTCCCGGTAAGAGAGGCTACTAAGGATAAACAACTAGATAGTTAGATCCCACACATACCAAGCATTTCAATATCATACACACAATATGCTCGATATGTGCAAATACAACATGGCATCACAACATGACTCTACAACTCAAGTATTTATTCAATAGGCTCCGAGGAGCGAGATATTACAAACATGGGTCTCATGACCCAACATTCAGAGCATACAAGTCAAAACACAAGCGGAAGCTTAACTTGTCTGAGTACAGACAACTATAAATGAAAAAGGCTAAAAAGCCTGACTATCTACCAGATCCTGCCGAGGGCACAAGATCGTAGCTGAGGTATCAAGCTAAACGTCGAAGTCCAAGCGGAACTACTAGCGAGACTGAAGTCTCTCTGCAAAAACATAAAATAGGCAAACGTGAGTACAAATGTACCCAGCAAGACTTACATCAGAACTATCTATATATGCATCATTATCAACAAAGGGGATGGTGGAGTTTGACTGCAGCAAGCCAGCTTTGACTCGGTGGCTATCCTGAACTACGACTGCAAGTAACTCTTTTGAGGTGGCGCACACGAGTCCACATATTTACCATATCAATACACCACTATGGATCCACTCCCGTCTCCCTACGAGAACGCCATCCATAGCACTCACGCTTATCTTGCGCATTTTAAAGTATCCACTTTCACTTGTCTATGAACTGTACAGGCAACCCAGAAGTCCTTTTCCGCGGACACGGCTATTCGAATAGATCATATTAACCCTGCAGGGGTGTACTTCTTCACACACGCTCTCGCCACTTACCGCCATGTACACCTCGTGTATCTCGGCAACCTTCAAGTGGAAGCCTGGTGAGGGAGTCGGCCACGACCTGACTAACCACACAAGTCTCTAGTCCAGGTTTATCGCCTATTCGGGTTCCATCCACAAGGAGATCCGGCCGGGGTGTCGCTCACGGCCCCAAACGATGTGTGCAGGGTTCCCAAGTCCACCATCCGGGTGCCACTTGGTACACCGGGCCACTGTGCCTAGTCTGTCCCAAGCCCACTTGTACCGAGTGCCACTTGGTAGACTACTAACACTACCTACAAACACCAGAAACTAGTTGCGACTCCTGGACAGAGATCAAGTTGATTAATAAGCCGAGAGGGGCCGAGTTACCGGAACCCAATGTGTGGTAGTAGCTGTTCATGGATCACAAACACAGAACTCAGTTCCTGAGGACGGCTGCAATGAGACAACCCACCATGTACTCCTACATGGCCTCTCACCTCTACCTTTACCAAATCGTGTTCACACACTTAGCTCCCAACAGTAGGACATGTTCACACACCTCCGATTCATTCCCGATGAATCAGACCTGACACAACTCTAAGCAATAGCAAGCATGACAAACAAGCATGAATGAGTAGGCACATCAGGGCTCAAACAACTCCTACTCATGCTAGTGGGTTTCATCTATTTACTGTGGAATGACAGGTCATGCAGAGGATAAAGGGGTTCAACTACCGCAGCATGTAACAGTTGAAACGTTGTTGTCCTAATGCAGTAAAAGAGAGCAGGAGCAAGAGAGTGGGATTGTATCGGAATGAACAAGGGGGTTTTTGCTTGCCTGGCACTTCTGAAGATATTATAGCTCTTCATCGGTGTCATCGATCTCATCGTCGAAACCACGTCTATCGAGAGGGGACAATTACCGGCAAACAAAGAGGGACACAATCAAGGCAATGCAAAAAATATGATGCATGATAATGTCATGGCAATATGCTGTTGATTGAGCTAATGCAACTAGCAACCATATTAAATGAAGTTGGTTTGAATCCAAGATTCAAATTCAAACTCCATATGTGGATATTTAAATGCCATTTATATGATTTGACCTAAACAGCGAACAAAAGTTGTTCTAACATGCATGAAAATGGTAAGGATGGATAGATTGGATTTTTTTGATCATTTTTCATATATAATTTATTTCATTTGGAGTTACGGTTGAATTTCTATGAATTTTAGAACTTAGCACTATTTTCTGGAATTTCTGGATTAAAATAAATCCAGAAAATAATATCTGCGTCAGCATGACGTCGGGGTGACATCATCAGGTCAAAGGCGCCAGCCCAGGTCAAACCTGACGCTGGGACCCACATGTCAGTGTAACAGCTAGTTAACAGGATTAAGTTATTACTAACTAAACTGTCAATGGGGCCTGAGCCCGCATGTCAGTGGTTAGTTGACTAACTAAACAGAGTTAGTTAGTGTTAGGTTAGTCACTAATCTAGGTTAATTAGTGCTAAACTAACCTAACTAAAATTAGCAAGGGTGGCCCACATGTCATTGACCCAGGGGTCAAACTGGGCCCACCCAGTCAATGGTCAGCAGGTCAAACCTGCCGGCGTCGAGTTGCCGGCGAGGTCGAGACGACAGAGAGCGTCGGAAACGCTACTCCGGCCACGGTTTGATGCGCGGGTGGGTGCTACGAGTAGCTAGCGAAGTGGCGCATCCAACGGTGGCGGTGTTTGGTGCTGGGGTGGCCAGGGTTGACGGCGGCGAGCTCTTTTGCGGCCGCCGGAGTTCGGGCACCGACGGTTTAGGCGCTATGGCGCGTTTGAGCTGAACTAGTGGGTTCTGCGGCTTCCTGAGGAAGTGTTGAGCACGCCTACATGCTCTGGTGCGACGTGCGGGTGTTGCGACCGCGGCGGCGACATGGCCGGCGGCGGAGCTGCTTCGGCTGGGGTGGGAGAGGGAGCTACGGCGCGAGAACGGAGGAACGGAGAGAGGGTAACGGAGCAGAAGCTCACAGCGGACTCGGCGGCATTGACGGAAAGCTCGGGGATGCACTGGAGACGGCGGGGCAGCGATGAGGATCTCCGGTGGCCGGGGATGAAGACGACGTCGATGGAGGCGCTCCAGGGCCTCCCGAGGCGCGTGGATTGGCGGAGGGGTAGCCGGCGACGTGGTGGAGCTTCTGGGCACGACGGAGGGGCGAGGGATCGGCGGTAGCTACGGCAACGGTGGTCGGTGGCGACGGCAGCGCTCAGGTTCAAGCGAGAGAGAGGGAGCAGAGGGGAGGAGGGTCTCGGGGAAGAGTGAGAGGGGTCGGGGGGTGCGTGTCGACGTCCAGGGCGTCCAGAACGACGTCGGGGAGGCGGCGGAAGCAGGAGGTGGCCGAGACGCGTGGCCGCGCGCGAGGGGCACATGCCCGGCGTCCTTCTGTCCCAAGGAAAGGCACGACTGGCACGGCCAGGTGGACTGGGCCGTGTTGGGCCGGACCAGTGGCGCCAGGTAAGTCTCTGCTTCTTCTATTTATATTTTTGTTTTGTTTTCTTTGTTTATTTCTTTGCCACTGTTTTCAAATAGAACAAATCCAAACCAGTGACAAAATTCCTCTGAATATTTTTATGTTGCTTAATGGACTTTTCCAAAAGCACATAAAATGTTTCAGGGTATTTGGAAATATATTCTATACAAGTTATGAATATAATTCCAAATGCAAATAAAAAAATGATTTAAATTCAGTGCCCAAAATATTCCTCAAAAATGCTCATTATTTTTGGTTTGGTGCAAAAACCTTTGCCAAATATAACAAACATTATTTAAGGCCATTTTGGAAACACTGAATGCAATTTCCAGGGTTCTTTGCGCTGCTTTTATTTAAATTCTGAGGCTTTCAAAATTCCTCAATTCAAGTTTCAGAAATTTAAACATGATGCAAGCAAGATGCAAACACTAGGCAGCACCAGAAGCTAGGGATGTGACAACTTGGCTATGCATTCGTGTTATCGATGCCTATTATTTTGTGGTCCGCCAAGCCATTCTACTCCGGAATGACTAGGAGAAACTAACTCCAGTACCTCGTCCATCTCTGGGATTGGGTCAAAGCAGTTGTATTCCGTAGATCAAATTGCTAATCCAGCTTCTGGTCTGTCCTACCTTGAAGTATTACCATCTTTATATCAGGAATATCATGGGAATTGCACACCATCCTATGAACTCTTGATGCAGTGATACCTCTCGCCATCGTTGTTCATTCCTCGGTTCCGTGTTGTTGCAACCGGAATGCCGACAAGTGAATCGTGATGTGTGAAATCTATACTCCTAGCAACTCCGTTGCTTGGTAGTTAAATGAACAATCACTACAAGAAATATGTTAATACATGACGGATCTAATCTGTCACGGGTCAATGCAAATCTGTCATGGGTACCCATCCATGACGAAGTAAAAGTCCGTCATGTATATCGCGTCATAATTTGACATAACACCATCCTTGACGATTCATGACCGTCATGGATCTGCCCCAAACGTGCTTAACTGATATGCTTCTAATGGCGTTAACATGTCTACCACGTCATCATTTGACAAAGATCTAACATGGCAGCCCATGTAGGAATCAGCCCAATTAAAAATTTGGCCCATCAAATTCCGACTAGGTCCAAAAGTGACAGCCCATAGAGCAATCAACCCAAATGAATTTTGGCCCATTACACTATGGTCGGTCCAAGACCCACTAATTCACTAAAAGCGACACAACCACCTCTCATCTTATTTCTCTTGTCTTTGTCCATGGAAATTTTAAGGCCATATGTTCTATCAGAAAAAAAATATATGCTCATTTAATTCACTAAAATGAATGTTACATAAATAGACCAGGAAATACACATGTACAGGAGCAAAAAAAATCACTAAAAACTTAAAATTACAAACATCTCAAGTAGAACAATAAGCTACTCTCCAGCTCCTCAAGTGCCGTCGGCGCTCGCCGTACTTCAACTTGGGTTAATTCCCGTGCCTTCATGGCCACAGATCCGGCCGTACCCGCCGAAGTCATCCAAGGAGACACCATTTTCACTACAAACTCTCCTCAAACCATGCTGCTGAACGGCACCCTATCTCAACCGATGAACTCACCATTGAACCTGTAGTACCTGCGTGTCAAGAAGCCCTAAGAACAGTTTGGGAAATCAGAAACGAAAGGCTGGGAAAAATCAAAAGCAACAGGGGAGGGAGACCTGGTGGGATCTGCAGCACACAGCCTGCCGAGGATCCCGCCGGTCCGATGTGGCGAAACTCCATCCGGTGGAGGCTGGAGCGGGACCTCGAGCACGCCCATAGTCATCACGTCCGGCCCATCCAGCTTCTGCACGCCCATGGGGACCTGGTCAGTCCTTGCAGCAAGATGGCACCATCTGCAGCACGGCACCCGCGACGCATGCACTAGATCCGCCTTCAGGGGCGTCCCCGCCAACTAGACGAGGTTAACATCACAGATGGTCAGTGCGGGATGCAGAGATGTAGATGCTCGTGGATGAAGAGGTTGCGGCGGCTGCTAACGCGACATTTTCGGGATGAAGAGGGAAGATGCCATAGATGGCGAGGTCGCGGTGGCTGCCAGCCTTTGTCTTGGTGGAGTGGCGGCCGCCATGGATGGGGAGGGGGAGGGGGAGGGGGAGGGTGTAGGATCTGGAAGAGGCCGCCATGGATCCAATTCCTCCCGGTGGAAGATAAGCAGGCGTCTCGTGGCTCGTGGGTGGACCGTGGACGGAAGGAAACACAGGAAAGAGGGGGAGCATTCCTCGCCGTTGGATTCAGGAGGATCGGACGGTGGCTGTCTGCGATCCATGGGAGGGTTGGAACAACCAATCAGGACACAGGAATTGGCTCACGCGAGATACACACCTGTGAGAGCTTAATTTTAAATGCATAATTGTGGTTTTATCCAGCGTTCCGGCGCTAGCGTGCAGCTCGCCGTGAGAGCTTTTACTTTTCCTTTCTCCCTCCATCCACCGTAGGAGATGGCTGTCTTCCCCTTAACAACATCAGCTGTGGGGTGTTGCTGAATATTGAGCAGTGTTTCAATGTTTGCCGTGCATTAATAAAAAAAAGTGTCACATGTGCTTTCAGGAGATGTTATACATGTATTAAAAAATTGTATAATAAGTGTGCATGATTTTGCTTCTGAATGAATATATATAAATCTATAGAACAACTTTTAATGCACATTGAACAGTTTAAACCCACGTACAATTTAGGAAAAGTTCATGTTTGGCTCTTCAAGGTACACAATAATGAAAATAAATAAATATTTTAAATACACAATATTATTAATTTTAATATGAGAAAAGGTTAACTTGTAAATGAACACAAAGTTCGGAAAATTAAAAAGGTAGGAAACGCACCAGGAAAATCGTCCAGTCTTTTTTTTACAACAATATGTATGCTATACTGTTGTCCTGGCCCAGTTATGCGCACTGTCTTACTTAAAGCCAGAAATAACTGTCCCATTGTGTGTAGGGTGCGCCTCCTTTCCCTGTTCTTTTACGTTTTCTGTTTGGCTTTTATTTTTGTACTTTTGTTTATACTTTAAAATATTCTATATATAAAAAAACTCTGCAAAAAATTGAAAAAATGTTGAAAAAGTCTTATAAAATATTGAACAAGTATTTGAATACTGTTGAACAAATATAGAAAATTGTTGAAAAATGTTTGAAAAAATATTGATCATGTATATAAAAATATTGCAAACATATTTAAAGAACAAAGAAGAAATATGATGATGTATATAAGTTTTGAACAAATATTTAAAAAATATGAAACAAGTATTTGAAACATGTTGCACAAGTATTGAAAAATGTTGAACAGTTTTTAGAGAAATGTTCAACAAGTATTTGAAAAAATGTTGAACAAGTATATAAGAATGTAAAATGAAAACAAAAAGAGACAAAAAAACCAAAAAAAATAAAACATAATAAATCGAAGGGAAAATAAACGAAAAAAACTAAAGAAACAAATGAAAAAACTTGGAGATGAAAACACAAAATAAAACGAAAAAAGGAGAAAAACTAGCTTGACTCGCTTCAAGTAGGAGAAAAACGGAAATAAACTGGACCGTGCCGCCTCAAGTATAAGGTGCCATAATTATTATCAAAATGCCGTTCACTAGCATAGTGGCTAGTTGCTCTGGTTATTACTTATTACCCAGGAGACTCGGGATCCAATCTCACCCCGCGTGCTCCTTTTTGTCTTAGTATTCCTTGTTTTATGTTCGTAAGTGTAAGCTTATGTCTTACTTAAAGCCAGAAATAACTGTCCCATTGTGTGTATAAATGTCTAGCGCAGTGTTAACCATGAATCACATGTGGGGAAAAAGCTAGGTCCAATTGGTCAATCTGTGACAGATTTTGTGACGGTATCTCAATGTCCGTCATCAAGAGGTCAATGTTTTGGGGCTCATTCGCATCCTTCTAATCGGTGACGGCTGTCGTGACGGATTACGGAATTGTCACCAGAAATCCATCATGGATTAACATATTTCTTGTAGTGAATAATCTCACCCTTAGCGTGTTGGTTATTGAATCATCACCCTAAGGTTGATCGTGCTACCTAGTCCTTATTTCTGGTGCACTCTTGATCAATGAGTTAGGATTATCCAATCCCTTGCTTATTTCACCATATCGTCTTGCCCTGAAAAGCAAGATTGTTCTCGAGCTTAGTGACATATCGGTGGTTCGTGATTTTTCGTATATCTTCTCGGAAGTATTACCAGGTTGTCACATGACCGCTATGTTGAGCTCGTGATCAAGTTGGTTCCTTGTAAACCACTCTTTCTCCAAGAATCCGTGTTGGATACCCCTGAGCTAGTTGGTTAAGCTATACACCAACTTGGAGAGTTGGAAGATAAAAGCTTGTCCGACTTAGTTCATGTTAAGAGATATCTTGTATGTGTGTTGAAGAAATTTGATATTTTCATCGTCTGATCCTCGTGATCAGTTAATGGACCTATCATTTTATCCAACCTTTGATTTGGGTATGGGCTATCATCAAATCAAATCAGAATCAACGATGTTCATAATGTTGTCTTACTCGTGGTTGATCCCTCGAGCATACACCATTATATCTTCTGGATCTGACCAAGGCTATCCCCTGTTCACATAATTATGGAATTCCATCTTCATGGAAACCTGGATGATTTTTTGTTGGGCCCATTGACAACATTTCCATCTTGTCCATGATTCTTGTTGAACGTCTAGGTTAGTGTTGGAAACTTTTGAAAGCATTTTCTTTGTGTTAGCTCATGAAGTTTATGTTTGATGGGAGAAGTGACTTCCTCTAATTCACGTGTATATGATGTAAGTTGCCGCCATGAATTTGAGAAAGTATGTTTTGTTTCCCTGGAATCATCCCAAGTCAGTCATGCATCTGCGAAGTATACATTGGTTTGTGAGATTAGCTATCTCAATTTCATATGTATTCTCTAGCACACCAAGCCACTGATTGACTTGTTCAAGGAGAAGAAGTTCCTTCTTAAGAGCATGCCTTATGCAAGGACTTCGATATCCTCAATGATGATTCCCAACCAGAACTCGGTAGTGTTTTATTGTAAGACTACCACATGGTCATGCTTGTCTAGGACACCGTGTCACATGTGTGTAATAGAACCAGCTCATTCCTTGGAGTTTGCTATCGTAGTTCATTTCCCGAGAATCTCGCAACGTCATCCCGTCAATTTGTGTTGCAAAATTTCTTTTCTAGACATGATGTCTGAAATGTCCTGTTACCGACCAGATCTGAATCTCAGGAAGATATGATGGTTGGAACTATTCTAAGATCTATGATGTAGGTCCCGACAAGGTTGATGTTGGCCGACACACCTAGCCGAAGATCTATTATTGTAGCATCTTAACTGAGCAATGACCATCCTCTCCATAAGGATGTCGTGTGACTTATTTTAGAAGTTATTCCTTATGGATTCTTGTGCTCCCGAAGTCCGACCTTTACTTGATGTTCTACGTATCAAACCATTTTAATAAATGGGTTATGCTAGCACATCAAGGAGAACAGTAGAAGCGGAGTGCTAAATGTCTCTCGGTCGATCATTCAGATTTCGTCCCTTGGCCTCTCTAAGGTGAAATCCGAGAAGGTGTTATCTTTCTTTGCATCTGCATCATCCATCACTATTCATCATGGTAGTATGTTGTGTTGCCAGGATCCTTGACACGGATGTTGGTAAAACCTTGATGAATATGGAAATGCTCAAGTTCTTGAGAGCACGCACAAGCACCAGGTGTTATCGTCAGCACTAATTGGGTTTGCTCAGATTCCTCGGTTATGCTATAGCTTTTCAAACAGTGGACTCACTCTCTACCGTCGAGCTTCTCCCCAGTTACTAAAATCATCCCTTGTGTTGTTTTCAACAAGGTAATCCACATCATCCATACTAGTCCGAGTATGCTACTCCTTCGAACTCCATCGAACGATCGCTCGAGAACTGCCTTAGGCTTGTATAAAGAGTTTCAATGATCTCTGAATCAAAGGTAATTCTTTTTTCCACTTAAGGTAATAATCTACAAATCACACTCCTCCAGGATGTTCCGCTGTGGCATCATGGCAACTCAACTCCTCGCTATGTTGACAACCGTTCACCACCCTTTTAAGCGTGGAATTGTTGTCTACCTAGTGAACCCTCGTCATTTGTTCCACCCCATCCCTCTAGATGTGTGTTTTGTGTCTCAGCTCGAGTGATGTTGCTATGTATCATTCCGTGAGTTGATCCTAAGTTGTTCGATCTTCGAGAAGATCGATCCTTCTAGAGTCTCCTTCTCCTCGCGTTGTCATGTTGGCTGGAGTTTTCAGAGCAAGACGACAAGGCAAAGATGGTGATTGAATCAACGTTCATTTGAAGTGCAACCTGGATCGTGAAGATTGTGTTAGTTTGCATTCCCCCTTCATCTTACCCTACGCTTGAATCTTGGGATGAGGATTTTGCTTAGTGGGGGTGAGTTGTCACATCCCTAGCTTCTGGTGCTGCCTAGTGTTTGCATCTTGCTTGCATCATGTTTAAATTTCTGAAACTTGAATTGAGGAATTTTGAAAGCCTCAGAATTTAAATAAAAGTAGGGCAAAGAACCCTGGAAATTGCATTCAGTGCTTCCAAAATGGCCTTAAATAATGTTGGTTATATTTGGCAAAGGTTTTTGCACCAAACCAAAAATAATGAGCATTTTTGAGGAATATTTTGGGCACTGAATTTAAATCATTATTTTATTTGCATTTGGAATTATATTCATAACTTGTATAGAATATATTTCCAAATACCCTGAAACATTTTATGTGCTTTTGGAAAAGTCCATTAAGCAACATAAAAATATTCAGAGGAATTTTGTCACTGGTTTGGATTTGTTCTATTTGAAAACAGTGGCAAAGAAATAAACAAAGAAAACAAAACAGAAATATAAATAGAAGAAGCAGAGACTTACCTGGCGCCACTGGTCCGGCCCAGCACGGCCCAGTCCACCTGGCCGTGCCAGTCGTCCCTTTCCTTGGGACAGAAGGACGCCGGGCATGTGCCCCTCGTGCGCGGCCACGCGTCTCGGCCACCTCCTGCTTCTGCCGCCTCCCCGACGTCGTTCTGGATGCCCTGGACGTCGACACGCACCCCCCCCCGACCCCTCTCACTCTTCCCCGAGACCCTCCTCCCCTCTGCTCCCTCTCTCTCGCTTAAACCCGAGCGCTGCCGTCGCCACCAACCACCGTTGCCGTAGCTACCGCCGATCCCTCGCCCCTCTGTCGTGCCCAGAAGCTCCACCACGTCGCCGGCTACCCCTCCGCCAATCCACGCGCCTCGGGAGGCCTTGGAGCGCCTCCATCGACGTCGTCTTCGTCCCCGGCCACCGGAGATCCTCATCGCCGCCCCGCCTTCTCCAGTGCATCCCCGAGCTTTCCGTCAAGGCCGCCGAGTCGCTGTGAGCTTCTGCTCCGTTACCCTCTCTCCGTTCCTCCGTTCTCGCGCCGTAGCTCCCTCTCCCACCCCAGCCGAAGCAGCTCCACCGCCGGCCATGTCGCCGCCGCGGTCGCAACACCCGCACGTCGCACCAGAGCATGTAGGCGTGCTCCACGCTTCCTCAGGAAGCCGCAGAACCCACTAGTTCAGCTCAAAACGCGCCGTAGCACCTAAACCGTCGATGCCCGAACTCCGGCGGCCGCAAAAGAGCTCGCCGCCGTCAACCCCGGCCACCCCAGCACCAAACACCGCCACCGTTGGATGCGCCACTTCGCTAGCTACTCGTAGCACCCACCCGCGCATCAAACCGTGGCCGGAGCAGCGTTTCCGACGCTCTCCGTCATCTCGGCCTCGCCGGCGACTCGACGCCGGCAGGTTTGACCTGCTGACCATTGACTGGGTGGGCCCAGTTTGACCCCTGGGTCAATGCCATGTGGGCCGCCCTTGCTAATTTTAGTTAGGTTAGTTTAGCGCTAATTAACCTAGATTAGTGACTAACCTAACACTAACTAACTCTGTTTAGTTAGTTAACTAACCACTGACATGCGGGCCCAGGCCCCATTGACAGTTTAGTTAG
Source organism: Triticum timopheevii (assembly GCA_963921465.1). Lineage (NCBI taxonomy): Eukaryota > Viridiplantae > Streptophyta > Magnoliopsida > Poales > Poaceae > Triticum > Triticum timopheevii. The sequence goes on from OY997268.1 coordinate 526,716,613, forward strand.
TAATAACTTAATCCTGTTAACTAGCTGTTACACTGACATGTGGGTCCCAGCGTCAGGTTTGACCTGGGCTGGCGCCTTTGACCTGATGACGTCACCCCGACGTCATGCTGACGCAGATATTCTTTTCTGGATTTATTTTAATCCAGAAATTCCAGAAAATAGTGCTAACTTCTAAAATTCATAGAAATTCAACCGTAACTCCAAATGAAATAAATTATATATGAAAAATGATCAGAAAAATCCAATCTATCCGTCTGTACCATTTTCATGCATGTTAGAACAACTTTTGTTCACTGTTTAGGTCAAATCATATAAATGGCATTTAAATATCCACATATGGAGTTTGAATTTGAATCTTGGATTCAAACCAACTTCATTTAATATGGTTGCTAGTTGCATTAGCTCAATCAACAGCATATTGCCATGACATTATCATGCATCATATTTGTTGCATTGCATTGATTGTGTCCCTCTTTGTTTGCCGGTAATTGTCCCCTCTCGATAGATGTGGTTTCGACGATGAGATCGATGACACCGATGAAGAGCTATAATATCTTCAGAAGTGCCAGGCAAGCAAAAACCCCCCTTGTTCATTCCGATACAATCCCACTCTCTTGCTCCTGCTCTCTTTTACTGCATTAGGACAACAACGTTTCAACTGTTACATGCTGCGGTAGTTGAACCCCTTTATCCTCTGCATGACCTGTCATTCCACAGTAAATAGATGAAACCCACTAGCATGAGTAGGAGTTGTTTGAGCCCTGATGTGCCTACTCATTCATGCTTGTTTGTCATGCTTGCTATTGCTTAGAGTTGTGTCAGGTCTGATTCATCGGGAATGAATCGGAGGTGTGTGAACATGTCCTACTATTGGGAGCTAAGTGTGTGAACACGATTTGGTAAAGGTAGCGGTGAGAGGCCACATAGGAGTACATGGTGGGTTGTCTCATTGCAGCCGTCCTCAGGAACTGAGTTCTGTGTTTGTGATCCATGAACAGCTACTACCACACATTGGGTTCCGGTAACTCGCCCCCTCTCGGCTTATTAATCAACTTGATCTCTGTCCAGGAGTCGCAACTAGTTTCTGGTGTTTGTAGGTAGTGTTAGTAGTCTACCAAGTGGCACCCGGTACAGGTGGGCTTGGGACAGACTAGGCACAGTGGCTTGGTGTACCAAGTGGCACCCGGATGGTGGACTTGGGAACCCTGCACACATCGTTTGGGGCCGTGAGCGACACCCCGGCCGGATCTCCTTGCAGATGGAACCTGAATAGGTGATAAACCTGGACTAGAGACTTGTGTGGTTAGTCAGGTCGTGGCCGACTCCCTCGCCAGGCTTCCGCTTGAAGGTTGCCGAGATACACGAGGTGTACATGTCGGTAAGTGGCGAGAGCGTGTGTGAAGAAGTACACCCCTGCAGGGTTAATATGATCTATTCGAATAGTCGTGTCCGCGGAAAAGGACTTCTGGGTTGCCTGTACAGTTCAGAGACAAGTGAAAGTGGATACTTTAAAATGCGCAAGATAAGCGTGAGTGCTATGGATGGCGTTCTCGTAGGGAGACGGGAGCGGATCCATAGTGGTGTATTGATATGGTGAATATGTGGACTCGTGTGCGCCACCTCAAAAGAGTTATTTGCAGTCGTAGTTCAGGATAGCCACCGAGTCAAAGCTGGCTTGCTGCAGTCAAACTCCACCATCCCCTTTGTTGATAATGATGCATATGCAGATAGTTCTGATGTAAGTCTTGCTGGGTACATTTGTACTCACGTTTGCCTATTTTATGTTTTTGCAGAGAGACTTCAGTCTCGCTAGTAGTTCCGCTTGGACTTCGACGTTTAGCTTGATAACTCAGCTACGATCTTGTGCCCTCGGCAGGATCTGGTAGATAGTCGGGCTTTTTAGCCTTTTTCATTTATAGTTGTCTGTACTCAGACAAGTTAAGCTTCCGCTTGTGTTTTGACTTGTATGCTCTGAATGTTGGGTCATGAGACCCATGTTTGTAATATCTCGCTCCTCGGAGCCTATTGAATAAATACTTGAGTTGTAGAGTCATGTTGTGATGCCATGTTGTATTTGCACATATCGAGCATATTGTGTGTATGATATTGAAATGCTTGGTATGTGTGGGATCTGACTATCTAGTTGTTTATCCTTAGTAGCCTCTCTTACCGGGAAATGTCTCCTAGTGCTTCCACTTAGCCATGGTAGCTTGCTACTGCTCCGAAACACTTAGGCTGGCCGGCATGTGTCCTTCTTCGTTCCTGTGTCTGTCCCTTCGGGGAAATGTCACGCGATGAATACCGGAGTCCTGTTAGCCCGCTACAGCCCGGTTCACCGCAGTCCTGCTAGCCCAGTGCTACAGCCTGGATTCACTCGCTGTTGACTGACACGTTCGATGCTGGATCATGGATGCCTGTCCCTGTAAGTTTGTGCCACTTTGGGTTTACGACTAGCCATGTCAGCTCGGGCTCCTTATCATATGGATGCTAGCGACACTATCATATACGTGTGCCAAAAGGCGCAAACGGTCCCGGGCAAAGGTAAGGCGACACCCGTGGGAATACCGTGCGTGAGGCCGCAAAGTGATATGAGGTGTTACATGCTAGATCGATGTGACATTGAGTCGGGGTCCTGACATAAAGAAGTCTAGGAAGAGAGCAAGGAAAGGCAAAAAAGCTGATTCTATGATCCAGCCGCCTCAGCAGCCTCGGCTTTAGGACCGTATAGATATCCCCGATGCGGATAAATGGCATATCCCCGGTCAACCAATCCTACCTGAAACAGCGCTACGGGCCAGATTCGGCGATCTAAGGAGACTTCATGACGATGTGCTGCGGGTAGAGAAAGGCCTCATCGCCTCGAAAGATCCAGGATACCCACTCTACGTGGTTAACGTTCCCCGCGGATAAGTTCTTCCTCCGATTTGATTACATATTCGACATGTTTCATGTGAAGAAGCTGGATTTTACGTTTGTCCGCCTTTATGCCTTGCACATGAACTACATCATTGGGGTTGAGCAGATACGTCATATCTGTGTCGCTGACCCGTACTACATGCACGAGGGCTTCTTGGGATTCTGTGCAGAGCAGCATGAATACGCGAGGGATTACATCGTCAGTTTCATGCTCGACAATAAGGATAAGGAGGCGATTCTTGTGCCTTATCATCCCGTGTAAGTCATCCGCGCTGCTATCCTTCCTTCGATTTCAATAATTCATTTGCACGGTGGAGGCTAATTAATTTGAGGTGTACTTATTTTGCGCAGCGCCGGGCGCGCCGTCCTCATCATCCTCTACCCCCGATTCTCCCACGCTCTTTACTTGGACTCATGAAAGAACATTCACAAAAAGTATTACACCCACATCAAAGTTGTTCTCGACAGTGCTATGTTTTACTACCAAGCAAGGGGTGGAGAGGTTAGGGACAAGAAGAGAAGGGGCGGCAGGGCCGCCTTCAGCCATAAGACCGACTTCTACTGCATCCAGCAACAGAACGATTCTCTTAATGATGGATTCTATGTCCTACACCACATGCTGGAGTACATGCGGGATCACCAGAACCTTCACATGTCACCTAGATCTGGCGATGCCCATATTTTGCAATGGGCAAAGGACATAGGAGATATCGAGGATCATCGACTTCGAGCTGAGTTCTATAACATCTAGCGCGAACTTGCCCAAATCATCATGAAGGAGGTCGTCGGAAAAAAAGGGATGTTCTACGCAGAAGAACAAATGTCGCGGGAAGACGTCCGAACATGGATAGCCTCTCAGCGTCTCGACATGAAGCCTTTCACTAAGCTCGAGGACTATCTCCCTGACATGGATGGATGGCACGACATGATGGAGTGATTGTTGATATATGACAATGTGTCCGTTTAGTCTATACTTTCTGTATGACAAAACTTTGAGTTATGCACGGTGCAACTTTATTTGTGATGTAATTAAACCGTCCTCCTCCTCGACTAGCGAAAATCACTCTAGTTAGGGCATTTTGGGTATGATGAACTTTGTTATTTATGCTTATGATATGTTGTTTCTATTTTTGCCAAGTCTGTCTCTTTCTGTTGCTCAATTATATATGTTGCATATCATCGAATCATGTGATGATGCAGGTGCATAGATCATAGATGGCGAAGAAGTGCTACGCCAGGAGTATATATATGACAAGTGGCCGAAGTGTCATGCCCAGGTGTACCGGTTTCCGGTTTGCGAGCGACAGGCAGTAGTTAGTTTAGGTTCACGCTAATACGGGAGAGGGATACGAACTCATGTACTCAAAGTGATAGCTCTTCTCGCGTATATCATTTTTTAGATGGATGACGATGTATTTGCAAGTAATCAAGACTTGTATCGCTATTTTCGAGGTTGATGACGAGAGACCACTTTGTGTTGGATGATGATTATGATGATGACATGATTTGATGAGACTAATTGTATGTATATGCTATGATTACATTTGTATGTGGATGATATGCTAAAGATTATTGTATAAAACCTATTCAAATACAAAACAAATACAAAACAAATATGCAGGAAAAAAACTAATAAAACTAGTAGTAGCAAGGGGGGGGGGGGTAATTTAGCAGTAGCGCCGCCTTACCAGTAGCGCTTGCCTGTAAACAGCGCTGCAGATAATATCAGTAGTGCCCTTTTCTAAAGAGCGCTACAGCTATTCATGTATAGCAGTAGCGTGCGACAACAGGCGCTACTGCTATACGTTAGCTGTAGCGCCTTATTAGTAGTGTCGGTACCTGCGCTACTGAGAGGCCCAAAACCCGCGCTGCTGCTAGGCTTTTCCCTAGTAGTGATAGTATGTGGATTTTCCTTGGTAGAACTTTTTTTAATACTGCAGGGGCTGTTATTGATTGCAACAAAGGCATTGTCACTTTTCATGTTAATGGTAATGAGCATACGTACACTTCCTGAGGAAACAATCTCAAGTTCATAGGATGAATTCTATTGGAAAAGTTCCAACTATCATTATTGGAGGTTTTGAATTTCCTCTCCCTACTGTCAAGAAAAAGTATGATATTCTTATTGTTGGGGATTTTCATATCCCCGTTGAGGTAACTTAGTGTCATTCGAAATTTCTCCGGTTCCGTGTTATTCAGAATGAGTTTGTTAACAAGACTTGATCAACCTTGTTAGTGGATTCATTTTGATGATCATGAGATGGATGACACTAGAAGGCACAACCTTATGTACCCACTTTTTACTTTCTGTTATTTAGAATAAATAAATCAAAAATAGTATTATCTGTCTATTTTCCGAATTATCTGTGCATTAAAAATTAGTCCGAAAATAAAAGTGCTCCAAATGCCCTGCAAATTTAGTATGATTTTTTATGGAATATTTGAGGATTTTAGGCACTGAAAACACTGCAGGAGGGGCAAGCACCAGGCCACGAGAGTGTAGGGTGCGCCCACCCCACCTGGGCGCGCCCCCTGTCTCGTGGGCCCTTGGTGGCCCCCTCCACTTATGCCAGCACCCACACACTTCATCTTCTACCCAAAAAATCCCTATCCAGCTCAAGCACGAGTTCTAGCTAGTTTTGCTGCGATTTTCGATCTCCGTGCTCAAAGCTCCATTCACAAAACTGCTTTGGGAGATTGTTGCTTGGTATGTGACTCCTCCATTGGTCCAATTAGTTTTTGTTCTAATGCTTTATTCATTGCAAATTTTTGCTTCATAGTTGACCATGTTCTTGAGCTTGCATGTTGAATTTATGAGGTCCCAAGCAATTCTAATGCATGATATAGGCTCTAGGCACTTGTAGGAGTAGTTGCTACCAATCTTGTTTAGTTTTATTCACTTTTATTTTGAAGTTACTAAAATTTCAGAAATTTTTCAGAAAAAGAATTATGTCTAGGAGAATGTACCAAGGTGGTTCCTCGGTAAATAAAGGACCCAGGATTGCTATACGTGAGCAATATGTTGAATTACCGAGGGACGCGGATGTACGAGCTTGTGAGTGGCCATCCGATGATTTTATGGTCGAAGCAGGCTTTAAGGAGGAATTTGACGCGTATGTGCGTAATGTTGAGCTGGAGGACTTCTTACAAGATAAGTGTCCTCAGTACTATCAATTGACTAATTCCTTTGTGCGGAGGTTTAAATATAACTGTACGCGTAATTCTCCTAGTGTCCTATTTGACATTTATGATACATCTTATACCATGGACTTAGAGGATTTTACAACTACTTGCAAACTCCCGCAATGGGGTAATATTAATGATCCTCACAAATCTGAATTTAGAGATTTCCTTGCTAGTATTACTATGGGAGAATCCAGGGACATAGCACAAGCTACCATAGGGAGCATTCATTTTCCTGCTATACATTATTTTGCTCTCTTCATTGGTAGATGCATTAATGGTAAAGATGAAGCATGTCACATGTGTGTCCCTGATCTGTGTGTCCTCCAGAGTGCTGTGTTAGGTTATAAAGGTTATAACTTGGGGGCAATAGTTGCACGTAGGTTGCAGAATAATAGTAGAAAAGGAAATTTATTTGGAGGAGTTTATGCAACCCGTGTGGTTAATTATCTTGGTATAGCCCCACGAGAGCGGGATTTGATGATACCTCCTGTTTATTTAGATTATGACACTATGGTCAATCATCAATTTCTTAGGAGGAATGAACAATTCCTCCATTATAGACTAATCTATGAGAGACGCAACACCGTCCATGTTACTCTTACTACTCCTCTCCTTTTTGATTATCAGGCAAAAGGAAGATATGTTGTTACCAGGGAGGAAGCAGCTGAACACGAGGGGAGAGCGGAGGCAGATCGCCAACATGCCACAGCTCAGGAGGCTGTTGGCACTGCATCTCAGTACGACCCCAGCAATAACAACGGATATCAGCCAGGCGGTCCTTGGTATTAGACTAACTTAGGCCAAAAGCCTAAGCTTGGGGGAGTACGTATTTCTCACCAACTTTACATTCATGTTCACACACTAGTTGTCAGTGCTCATACTCTTTCATTGTATTATCCATGTTAGTTTAATTTTCTTTCTCGCTTTCTTCTGGTGTGTTTGATAAACCTTAAGAAAAACCAAAAAAATAGTTAGTTTAGTTTCCATGCCTGTAGTAGAAATTAAAATAAAAACCCAAAAAGATTTTCTCATTCTTCTTCTTACTTGTTGGGAGCTTTCCCGTGTAAATAGTTTTATTTTCTTTTCTTTCCTTTGGGGGTCGAGAAGACCATTTTGAAAATGCTTAGTGGCTCTCATTTGCATGATTGTTTATTTAACTTAGAGCCCATATTACCCTGTCTTCTCTCTTGAGTTGAATGCTTGTAGATTCCAGCTTAGTCCAATGCACGTGCACTCTTATTATTAAACACATCGTTCGATCGTGCAAGTGAAAGGCAATAATGATGATATATGATGGACTGATTGAGATGAGAAAAGATGGTAAGAACTCGACCTCTCTTGCTTTTGTAAATATGATGAGTTCATCATTTCTAATTCAGCTTATTATGAAGTAAACATATTTGCAATGACATTTAGAGATTATAGTTGCTTGTGCCATGCTTGATTAGCTATGAGTTATAATGGTTTACCTTGCGTGCCAACATGCTATTAGAATGATTATGATGTGGTATGATGGGATGGTATCCTTCTTTGAATGAATTGAGTGACTCGACTTGGCACATGTTCACGCATGTAGTTGAAACAAATCAACATAGCCTTCATGATATTTATGTTCATGGTAGATTATATCCTACTCATGCTTGTACTCGGTGTGAATTAATTTTAATGCATGTTTATGACTGTTGTCACTCTCTCAGTTGGTCGCTTCCCAGTCTTTTCCTAGCCTTCACCTGTACTAAGCGGGAATATTGCTTGTGCATCCAAACTCCTTAAACCCCAAAGTTGTTCCATATGAGTCCACTATACCTTCCTATATGCGGTATTTACCTGTCGTTCCAAGTAAATTTGTATGTGCCAAACTCCAAACCTTCAAATGAAATTCGGTTTTGTATGCTCGAGCAGCTCATGTTTCAACTAGGGCTGCCTATATCTTCCATGCTAGGCGGGTTATTCTCAAGAGGAGTGGACTTCGCTCCTCATTCACGAGAAAGGGCCGGTAACCGGGATGCCCAGTCCCATGATCCAAAAAGATCAAAGCAAATCAAAATAATTAACCAAAACTCCCCCAGGGTTGTTGTTAGGTGGAGGCACTCGTTGTTTCGAGCAAGCCATGGATTGATGCTTGTTGGTGGTTGGGGGAGTATAAACGTTTACCATTCTGTTTGGGAACTACCTATAATGCATGAAGTATGGAAGATACAGCCATCTCATAGTTGTTGCGTTGACAACGAAAGTATGCCGCTCAAAATGTTATTCATCTCTATTTAAAATCGAGCTCTGGCACCTCTACAAATCCCTGCTTCCCTCTGCGAAGGGCCTATCTATTTACTTTTTTGTTCAGTCATCACCCTTCTTATTAAAAAGCACCCGTTGGAGAGCACATTGTCATTTGCATTCATTACTATTGGTTTATATTGGGTATGACTTGACTGGATCTCTTTTACCATGGATTACAATGTTTAGCCAGTCCTTGATCTTTAAAGGTGCTCTGCATTTATGTTTTGCGGTCTGAGAAAGGGCTAGCGAGATACCATTTTGTTATATCATGTTATGATTGTTTTGAGAAAGTGTTGTCATCCGAGTTTTATTATTATGGCTCGCTAGCTGATTATGCTATTGATATGAGTAATTGTGAGACCTAAGTGTTATTGTGAGTATGGTTAGTTCATAATATTTGCTGAAACCTGAATGATGGCTTTGCATGTTTACAACAACAAGAGCAAATAGAGTTTGTAAAAGTTTTTCTTTATCACTTTCAGTTTATCAACTAAATTGCTTGAGGACAAGCAAAGGTTTAAGCTTGGGGGAGTTGATACGTCTCCAACGTATCTACTTTTCCAAACACTTTTGCCCTTGTTTTGGACTCTAACTTGCATGATTTGAATGAAACTAAACCGGACTGACGCTGTTTTCAGCAGAACTGCCATGATGTTGTTTCATGTGTAGAAAAGAAAAGTTGTCGGAATGTCCTGAAAATCCACGGAGACACTTTTTGGAAAATATAAAAAATACTGGCGAAAGAATTAAGACTAGGGGGCCCACTCCACGAGGGCGGGGGGCGCGCCCCCTCCCCCTGGGCGTGCCCCCCTGTCTCGTGGGCCCCCTGGACCTCCACCGACCTCAACTCCAACTCCATATATTCACGTTCGGGGAGAAAAAAATCAAGGAGAAAGTTTCGTCGCGTTTTATGATATGGAGCCACCGCCAAGCCCTAATCTCCCTCGGGAGGGCTGATCTGGAGTCTGTTCGGTGCTCCGGAGAGGGGGATTCGTCGCCGTCGTCATCATCAACCATCCTCCATCACCAATTTCATGATGCTCACCACCGTGCGTGAGTAATTCCATCGTAGCTTGCTCGACGGTGATGGGTTGGATGAGATTTACCATGTAATCAAGTTAGTTTTGTTAGGGTTTGATCCCTAGTATCCACTATGTTCTGATATTGATGTTGTCACTAGGGCCCGAGTGCCATGATTTCAGATCTAAACCTATTATGTTTTCATGAATATATATGTGTTCTTGATCCTATCTTGCAAGTCTATAGTCACCTATTATGTGTTATGATCTGACAACCCCGAAGTTACAATAATCGGGATACTTCTCGGTGATGACCGTAGTTTGAGGAGTTCATGTATTCACTATGTGCTAATGCTTTGTTCCGGTTCTCTATTAAAAGGAGGCCTTAATATCCCTTCGTTTCTGCTAGGACCCTGCTGCCACGGGAGGGTAGCACAAAAGATGTCATGCAAGTTCTTTTCCATAAGCACGTATGCCTATATACGGAATACATGCCTACATTACATTGATGAACTGGAGTTAGTTCTGTGTCACCCTATGTTATAGCTATTACATGAGGAATCGCATCCGACATAATTATCCATCACTGATCCATTGCCTACGAGCTTTTCACATATTGTACTTCACTTATTTACTTTTCCGTCGCTACTGTTACAATCACTACAAAACCCAAAAATATTACTTTTGCTACTGTTACCTTTATTATCATATTACTTTGCTACTAAATACTTTACTGCAGATACTAAGTTATCCAGGTGTGGTTGAATTGACAACTCAACTACTAATACTCAAGAATATTCTTTGGCTCCCCTTGTGTCGAATCAATAAATTTGGGTTGAATACTTTACCCTCGAAAGCCGTTCTGATCCCATGCACTTGTGGGTTATCAGCGCTCGAGCTTGGCTTAGCAGTGAAGCGAAAGGGCAAGTGCGGAGCGCCACGGGCCCCAACAGCCTGCGGCCTTGGGCGTCGCGTGGCAGTTGATTGGACGTGGGCGTCTCCGCTTCCCTACGCTGCCTCGGCAACTGCCCGATTTGACGAGTCACTGCTGCATGCAAAAAGAGTCATGATTACCTGCGATCATGGAGGCCGACGGTTGGCCTCCTTTGGGCTATAAATGCGGGGTGGGGGGGCGTGAGCCCCCGCAGTCCATCTCTTCTTGCTCCGCTCCTTCTTCCTTGCTCCTCCCCCATCTGCTTGCTATGCGCCATGGCGCCTATGAAGAGGTTCTCAGCCGTGGAGAAGGGGAAAGCTCACCAGGAAGGGCCTGGCTCTCCTCCGCCCAAGCGCGGTCGAGGTCGTCCCCGCAAGCACCCTGCGACTCCCGCAGTGGCTGCTCGTGGTCGCGGCGGTGGTCCTTCACGCGGTGAAGGCCGCTTGGTTGGCGGGGGAAGACGCGCCATGGCTGTGTGGCCTCCCCGTCCGTGCTTTCACTCGGCAGAGGCGCTGCCGGAGTTTGTCGTTTGGTCGGTGGATCTGGCCGGCAACTGGCCTCAGCTCCCCCGCTTCTTCACCGGCGAACTGCCGGCCGGTGCCACTGGTGGGCTCTGGCTTCAGGCGGACGACTACTACATCAGAGCCTCCTGGGTCACGGTGGAGGTCTCTGTCGTCGGAAACGTGGCATTGGCCCACGGCTGGCAGACGTTTGCCCGCGCGCTTGGCCTGGGCCGGTGGTGCACCCTGCCTTTCAAGTTCAACGGCGACGCCACCCTCTATGTGAGGGTGTTCGGAGAAGATGGCCGCCGTGTCGGGTGCTGCCCTGAAGATGATGACGGCGACCGGGTGCTTGGCCTTGGCGACGGCCGTGACGAGGACGAAGGCGAGCCCACGCCTGGCGGCATCCGCAGCTCGCCAAGCTTCAGCGGCTCCCCCTCTGATGATAGCTCCTCCAGCAGCGGCCGTGATCAACCACCACGTCGCCGTGCTTGCTTCGAGGGTGGTAGCGGGTCATCTCGCCATCACGCCTCGTTGAAGCGTGAGGAGGGTTCTAACTCAGCTCCAGAGGGCGGTGCGAATCCCCCTCCACGAGCCGTTGTCGGGCATGCCGCGTTTATTTTGTTTTCTTCCTTTTCCTGCATAGAGAGAGAAGTGTGGAGCCCCGTGGGGGCATGCTGGACTGTTGCCCTTAATTATTATGCTATTTCCATTATTCCCGTGCCGTGTTACGGTGTTGCGTGCTTATGCATAGGAACAACTTAGCTCGGGGGGACTTGCTGCAGTTTTCGCCTCATGAGGCACCTGCTTGAGACCTCGTCGAGCGTCTTGAGGCCTGCAAAAATTAGCCGGAGGGATAGCTTTTGAACCCTAGTCGTGAGGGTGACTGGCTCAGGTCCTGTGTTCGTGTCGCGATGCCCGTGGGGCATGGACCGGGAGGAGTGCTCCTGCTGTGAACTTGAGTAGGGAAGCCTCACAAAATTAGGTCAGAAGGTACCCGCGAGGGAGCCCGCGCAGCCCCCTGGCGAGGCTTGCGAAAGAGAGGACGAGTCAGGCAAACAACAAAGACAAAGAATCACGGGCTGGGGACGGCAAACAACACTAAAAGCAACTCCAATAAAGTTTCGAATCAAGGGTGAACAAGCCAACTGCGGAAAGCAAATGAAAAGCCGCGTCCGGCACCTAATCTAGTCTTCGACGTCTTCTCACCAGCGCGGAGCTAAGTGCTGCCACTGGGCATGGGTGGGAGCCCCCGAGGCCCAAGGACAGCACTCCGGAGACTCCGGGGCGTGTACAACCCCAACTCATTATTACATGAGAGTGTCACGGGCGGCGAGCTTCACAGGCATTGGCCTTCTTCACAGGCACCAGGCCTTTTCTTGGGGCGACGAGCTTCACAGGCACTGGGCCTTCTTTGCAGGCACTAGGCCCCTCTTCACAGGCGCCAGGCCTTCTTTAAAGGCAGTGGGCCTTACTTCAAGGGTAAAATCTCAGGAGGTGCTGAATGTTCCATGTGTTCGGAATGGGCACCCCCTCCTGGGTCTCCAAGCGTGCGGCGCCAGGTCTGGAAACATGAATAACCTTGAACGGGCCCTCCCACATGGGCGAGAGCTTGTGCAGCCCTTCCCTGCAGAGCACCCACCTGAGCACGAGGTCACCTACCTCGAGAGTCTTGGGGCGGATGTTGCGGCAGTGGTACCGCCGCAATGCCTGCTGGTACCTTGCCGCTCGAAGCGCAGCCTCCCGACGGTGTTCCTTCCCCAGCACGAGATCCATCCCCCGCATGGCGTCCTGCTGCACTTCGTCAAATGCCAGGACCTGCGCGGAGCGACGCCTGACCTCGTGAGGAGGACCGCCTCTGCTCCGTAGACGAGGAAGAACTGGGTTTCGCCGGTTGACTTGGTAGCGGTTGTGCGGATGGACCACAACACGGACTGGAGCTCATCGTACCATCCCCTGCCGCAGGCCTCCAGCTTCTTCTTGAAGGTCCTGGTTTTGAGGCCTTTCAGGAACTCTGCGTTGGCACGTTCATCCTGGTCGTTGCTCCGAGGGTGTGCCACCGAAGCGTAGCATATCTGTGTTCCAAGGTTAGCACAATATGTTTTGAAGAGATTGCTGGTGAACTGTGAACCGTTGTCGGTGATGATGCGATTAGGCACCCCAAACCATCTCACGAGGCCCTTGATGGACTTGACTGCAGAACCAGCTGGGATGGTGCGGACAGCTTCCACCTCTGCCCACTTGGTGAACTTGTCAATGGCGACGTAGAGGTAGCGATAGCCCCCTGGCGCCCGAGGAAACGAGCCCAAAATGTCCAGCCCTACTTGGCGTGGAATTGACAGGCTTCACAAGCCTTCACCAGCTCGATTGCGTCGTTGAGTGCTGTAGGCCAATAAAACCCGCTGCGAAACGCCTTGTCGACGAGGGTCCGTGATGATGAGAGGTGCCCACAGTCTCCACCATGGATGTTGGCCAGCAACTCTTTCCCCTGATCCGTGAAGATGCAACGTAGGGAAACATCATTTGGCCGCTTTTGGTAGAGCTCTCCATCTTGGATGTAGTAGGCCGTGGCCTACCATGCCACGCGTTTCGTGTCCTCCTCCTTCTCTGGCAGAGTCCCTTGCATCGAGTAATCCTTGAGTTCTGTAGTCCAGCATCCCTCCTAAGGCTCCAGCACGAGGAGCAAGCGCACTCCCAAGGCCAGGCCATAGGCCGGAGCTCCTGAGGTAGGTGGTTGAGGGAGTTCCTCCCAAGGTTGCGCTGTAATTGATAGTGACGGTGCTGCTGAGGGCTTGAAGATCCGTTCCTCAAAAACGCCAGGCTCCTGAGGCAGCCGCCTGGACGCCCTCCTGGCGATGTCATCAGCCTCTTGATTGGTGATGCGGGGCACATGCTGCAACTCCAACCCCCAAAACTGCTTCTCCATCATGCGGACCTCCGCAAGATACGCTTCCATGTGCTTGTCCTTCGGCTCATACACCTTGTTGGAGAAGTTGACGAGGAGTTGTGAATCACCCTTGATGATGAGGCGCTTCACCCCCAATGCTGTTGCGGCTTTCAAGCCTGCTATGAGGCCCTCGTATTCTTCTATGTTGTTGGAGACCTTCTCGCCATGCTGGAAACAGAGGTGCACGGCATAATAGAGCTTGTCCTAAGTGGGGAATATAAGCACTGCACCAGCCCCCACGCCGTGTCGAGAGAATGCTCCATCGAAGTACATGACCCAGCCATCTGGTGCCTTGCTTCCCGGGGAAAGTGACCGATCTTTGCTTGCTTCGAGCCCTAGCAACTCCGTCCATTCTGCCACAAAATCTGCGAGTGCGGCCCCCTTGACGACCCTGGATGTGCTGAATTCCAACTGAAACGCTTGTAGCTCGATGTTCCATTCGGCAACCCTTCTAGATGAGTTGGGACTCCTGTGTACCCTTTCCAATGGATATGCCGAAACGACCCTGATGGGGTGACCCTGAAAGTAGTGTCGTAGCTTTCGCGAGGTCACTAATAGTGTGAGCAAGAGCTTCTGAGGCATGGGGTATCGTGCCCTTGCGTCCCGCAGCACCGTGCTAATGAAATACACCGGATGCTCGATGAGGGTGGGCGTGCTGACGAGGTCCGTGCCCTCCGGAGGGTCAGGCGCCTCCTGAGTCGACGGAGCCCCCAGCACCTGGCTGCCTATTGCAGCCTCTTCTTCCCTGGGGGCGCCCCCTTGTTGAGGCTGGTCCCCATCTACCAAGGTCGTGGCCCTCGCGAGGCCTTCTTTGCCTTGTGCTGCCGCGGCCGGGGCCGTGGCCGGTCGTGACGCAGCTTTCACCTGGCGCTCCTCCCGTACCGCCACTAGAGCTGCACTGGTGGAGTAGGGTTTGGCGGCGAGGTAGAGCACCAAGGGCTCCTAAGGGCGTGGAGCCACCATCACCGGAGGGCTGGTCAGGTACTTCTTGAGGGCTTGGAACGCTTTGTCGGCCTCTTGAGTCCATTCGAACGGACTCTTCTTCTTCATCAGCTTGAAAAAGGGCAGGGCACGTCCCCCAGCTTGGAGATGAAGCGCCCAAACGCGGTTACTCGCCCAGTGAGCTTCTGCATTTCCCTGAGGGTTTGCGGCGGACTCATGTCTTCGACTGCCTTGACCTTCTCTGGGTTAGCCTCAATACCTCTGTGGGACACAAGGAATCCCAAAAGCTTGCCAGAAGCAACATGGAACACGCACTTCTCCGGGTTGAGCCGCAGGTCCACCTCGCGAAGGCTCGCAAAGGTTTCTTCCAGGTCATGTATCAGGGTTTTGGCCTCCCGAGACTTCACCACGATGTCATTGATGTAGGCCTCGGCGTTTCACCCAAGCTGCCGGCCCAAGGCGATATGCATCAGTCGTTGAAAGGTTGCGCCTGCGTTGGACAACCCAAACGGCATGCAGGTGTAGCAGTACACCCCGCACGGGGTCAGGAAGGCCATTTTCTCCACATCTTCTACCGCCATCTTGATTTGGTCATAGCCAGAGAAGGCATCCAGGAAGCACAACAGGCCGCACTCGGCGGTGGAATCGACGATCTGGTCAATGCGGGGGAGCGGGAACGGGTCTTGAGGGCAGGCCCTGTTGAGGTTGGTGAAGTCGACGCACATGCACTCCTTTCCTCCCTTCTTTGGCACGACAACAGGGTTTGCGAGCCATTCAGGATAGCGACCTTCGTGAATGACACCCGCAGCCTCCAGTTTGTGGGTTTCTTGGATGATGAAGGCCTGCTTCTCGGTGGACTGCCGCCTTGCCTTCTGCTTCACGGGGCGCACATTGGGGAACACGTTCAGGTGGTGCTCGATCACCTCCCTCGGGACCCCTGCTAGCTGCTTGGGTTCCCACACAAACACCTCCTTGTTTGCGTGCAAGAATTTCACTAGAGCCTCCTCTTTCTTGGGGTCGAGATTGGCACCTATGGTGAAGGTGGCGCCGGAGGATCCATCCTCATCGACTGGTACTTTCTTGGTCTCCGCCTTGTCTTGGGTGAACAACTACTTCTTCTTGGTTGGCGCAACCCCCTTGGCCTTGAGGGTGTCGGTGCTGGCAGGCTGCATCACTGCGGCCACCTTGAAGGCGAGCTTGAGCGCCTGCAGGGCATCTTTTGTATCTCTAGACACGGTAAGGACGCCGCTACTCCCGGGCATCTTCATGAGGTTGTAGGCCGGGTGAGTCGCTGCCATGAACTGGGCCAAGGCTGGGTAGCCGAGGATGGCTTTGTACGGGAGGCCGATGGGGGTGATGTCGAAGTCGACCAGCTCCGTGCGGAAGTTGTCGTGGGTGCCGAAGGTCACCGGGAGGCGGATGTGCCCCAGGGAGCCGGCGAAACTACCTCCGACACCCGAGAAGGGCTTGCTGGGTCGAAGTCGCTCCAGCAGCACATGGAGGAGGCTGAAGGCCTCCACTGAGAGCACATTGAGGCCGGCACCACCGTCGATGAGGGTCTTGGTGACAGCCACCTGGCAGATGGTGGGAGTGCATAGCATCGGGAGCGTACCCGAACAAGCGGTGTTGTCTGCTTGATCATCCGAGCTGAAGGTCAAGTCGGCCTTGGGTGCTACCCAACCCGAAGGAGCTTCGCGGCGCATGAGGGCAGCGCCGATCTGGCGGACGAACGGCTTGACATGGCGTCTCGAGGGTGGCGCTTGCGAGCCGCCCAGAAGAGCTACGACGACTGGGGGCGCCGGCGCAGCATAAGGGGCGAGGATGAGGTTGCGCAGCTCCTCCCAGGAGGCCACCGAAGCCGTTGGCAGGTGGAGCAGCCACATGCGCGGAACGCCGGTGAGGGCCATGGGAAGCCAGTTTGCCATGACCTTGTCGTCGCCTCCGGCCTTGAGGACGGCCTCCTCATACACCAGGAGGAAAGCTAGCGGATCCGTCGCGCCGTCGTAGCGCGGCGGCATCTCTGGCTTGAACTTGTTTGGCCACTGCACCTGTCGTAAGGCGGGGGCCAGGGCTCAGAGCCCCCTGGCCCTAGTTCCAGTGTCGATAGCCGGAGCAGGCGGCGCGTTGTCCGCCATGAGGACGGAGCACGGTGCTGATGGAGAGCGAGACGACGGAAGGGAGAGATCCGGCGCACCCCTACCTGGTGCGCCAAATGTCGGATATCGGGTTCCGGCAAAAGCCTGAAGGTTCGAACTCTGGGGTGCGCGCGAAGATATTTCCCCTATTGATCCACGTCCGAACGCCTCGTTGAGAATCAAAAATACACGATGGACAACATGAAGAACACAAGATTTATACTGGTTCGGGCCACTATTGTGGTGTAATACCCGACTCCAGTGTGTGGTGTGGTGGATTGCCTCTGGGGCTGATGATGAACAGTACAGAGGAAGAACAACCTCGCGAGAGGTGTTCTTGGGATGGTGCGATGAACTACTTGAGAGAGATCTTCTTTTTCCTACTGTGGTGGCTATCTATATTTATAGGGGCCCTGGTCCTCTTCCCAAATATTGAGCGAGAAGGGAGCCAACGACGGCCATTTTGAAGGGGGACAGCTAGTACAAGCTATCCTGGCACTGGTGATGACGCCGCCTTGGGCTCCATGGTGATCTCCGTCCTGCCGTCCTACTAGTCTTGGTCTTGTTGCACCAAAATGGTAACCTTTGCTTGATGCCTCGGTACTCCACGCCTGCGCTTGCACCCTTTGCACCAAAGAGGAAACAAGGACACTACGCAGGCTGGCGCCCGCCTGGTCTCGATCGTCATGGCTTGCGTCACGGGCACCTCGCGAGGTACCCCTGCCTTGATCTCTCCACCTCCTTGCGAGCCTGCCTGGGGAGGCCGCTCCTGGGGAAGCCTTGCGACGTCATCCCCGTGAGGCTTGGCCCCTCGCGAGGGTCTTGAGCTTGAGTTGATGAAGATGGGCCGTACTGGGCCACTACTTGAGCCACTCCACAGGCCGCAGGCAGGCAAGTCTGGGGACCCCCGTTCCTAGAACGCCGATAGGTTAGTCCCAAAAATAATATAAGAGAGCATATTAAAGCCCATTAAACATCCAAAACAGATAATATAATAGCATGGAATAATAAAAATATGTAGATACGTTGGAGACATATCAGGCTGCTAGGACGAATGTTGATGAGGACGAGGTTGAGGAGGAGGAGGATGAGGACAATTCTTCGGGGTATGCTCCCCCATCTAATGAGCCCTCGTGGGCTAAGATGCTGAAGGCAAAGATGAAGAACCTATTCTGCATGCAGGCCAAGGGGCAGTACAGGACCCATGTTGCCTAGAAGGAGTGTCGCCAGCACGACAAGAGGATCTTGAGGACGTTCGGCGAGATCACAGAGAGCGGGTCCAAGAAGAACATTACTCCTGAGGCTGACTGGATGACCAACACTACAAAACAAGACACATCCGTGACATTTTGGGCCGAACGAGTTTCTTTTCTGTCATACATATGACACTTCTATGACGATAATTGTGACAAAACCTGGTATCATCATAGATGTGGTGGGCTCCTACTTCTATGACAAAAAATCATGACATAAAATGGGCTTTTCATCCTGGGCGGGCCGGATACGCAGCTGCATGACATTCTTTGGGCCGTCCATGACGGAAAAAACCATGGTAGAAGCGAGGGGGAGGAAAATTTCAGGGAGTTTCCGGTTACGGTGGGAGGTCGGGGGCGGAGCGATGCACGTTTCTCTCATACGTACGCGCGTGTGTGCGAGGCGTTGGCTCTAACTGAAGTCGAGCGAGGCGTTGGGCTCTAACTGAACCCGAGCGATTGCACTGCAGGCTACGCGTTACTGAACCCGAGCGATCGATCGATGGCTGTTAACTGAACCCGATGGAGTTATTCCTTCGCTACTGCTGCTAACTGAAGCCGATTGATTGGATGAACAGTGAGCATTGCGGGGGGGGGGGGGGGTTGGATGAATAGTGAGCGGTGGCGTTGCCTCTGGATGAATAGGAACCCGTGGTGTGGAGGGCTGGATGAACAGTAGATGGTGGAGGGGTGGCCGTGGAGTGGTGGTTGAACAGGACCCTGTGGTGTGGAGGGCTGGATGAATAGTAGACGGTGGAGGGGTGCCCGTGGAGGGGTGGTTGAACAGTAGCCGGTGGAGTAGCGCGTGGTGGAGGCTGGATGAACAGGAGCCCGTGGAGGCTGGAGGAGGTCGACGGTAGCCCGTGGAGGCTGGAGGAGGTCGACAGTGGAGATGAACAGTATCCCATGGAGTCCCGTTTTGCGGTACGGCACCCCCCCCCCCCCCCGTTTTGACCGTAGCGCTCCAACACAAGTCCGTTTTGTCCGTTTTGAGGTACGCCACACCCCTCCCAATCAACAGGACCCCTGTTTCGACCGTACACTACTAGGGAAAACCTTATACACAGAAATTTAGCAACAACGCGGGTCAAAAGAGGGCGCTAGTGCTAGATAGCAGTAGCGATTGGAGAAAAACCGCGCTACAGATACAACCTTAGCAGTAGCGTATGTAGTGGCAAAAGCGCTACTACTAATATTCCCATTGCTAGAATGATAGGCTACGCATAGCAGTAGCGGGCTTGGAAGAAACGGGCTACCGCTACGGCATAAGTAGCAGCGTGTTTTCTAAGAAGATCGCTACTACTAACAGAAATAAAATAAGATGAAAAACAAATAGAAAAGTAAATTAAAATGAAAGAAATAGAAAAGGGAGAAAGGAAAAAATAAAATATAAAGCAAAATAAATGAAAAAGCGAAAAAACGGAGGAAGGCATAGCAGCAGCGTGTGTTTGTAAGAGGCGCTATAGCTAACGTAGCTGCAGCGCATGTCCTAGACCCCCGCTACAGAAACAGAAAAGGAAATTAAAAAATGGAAGAAAATTACATAGCTATAGTAGCAGCGCATTTTGTAAAAGCCGCTATAGCTATCTTAGCTATAGCGCGTTTTACCAAACGTCCTACCGCTAAGTTTGACTTAACCAAAAAACCGTTTCCCCCCGGCCACCACTTATCCCCCAAATCCCTCAACCCACCCCGCGCGCCGCCGTCTCCCCGATTCGCCGTCGCCCCACTTCGCCGCCTTCTCCTGCCGACGTCGACGCCACCAGAGCCGTGCGCCGTCGACGCCACCGGAGCCGCCCCCAACGCCACGAAGCCGCGCGGCCTCGTCAACGCCACCGGAGCCACCGTCGACGCCACCGGATCCTTCCTTGCCACAACTGCCTCCCTCGCCGTCACCGGAGACGCCCTTGCCTCCCTTGCCATCACCGGAGACGCCCCTACCTCCCTCGCCGTCACCGGAGACGCCCCTTCCTCCCTTGCCACCACTGCCTCCGTCGCCACCACCGGAGCCATCCTTTGTAAGCCCCCACCCCTCCTCTCTCTCATGCATAGGTTAGCTAGTTTAATTAGGTTAATTATCTAGGTTAGGGCAAAAATTTAGTTAGGGCTTTGACAGAGAAGTAGTTAGGTTAACTAGTTTAATTAGGTTATTATCTAGGTTAGTGCAAAAATTTAGTTAGGGCTTTGACAGAGAACTAGTCAGGTTAACTAGTTTAACTAGGTTAATTATCTAGGTTAATTAGTGGAAAAATTTATTTTGGGCTTTGACAGAGAACTAGCTGCGTTAACTAGTTTAATTAGGGTTAATTATCTAGGTAAACTAGATTAACTAACTAGGTTAAATAGGTAGGTTAATTAGGTTCGTTGGATTAACAAGCTAGGTTAAGTAGGTTGGCTAGGTTAGAGGAAAATTTTATTTTAGAGCATTAGGTCAGAAGGGTTAGAGAAATGGAGTTCTTTTGCAATTTAATTGGGTTCTGTCCTAGGCAGAGAAGGGTTAGAGATAATAATGTGTGTTTGTGTGAGAGAGAGGAATAGCTAGATCAACATAATTTGGGTTCTGTCCTAGGCAGAGAAGTTTTTAGTGAGGTCATTTTGCAAAGGTTTTTGATTTTTGAAAAGACCACTATTTTTCAAGGAAAAGAATTTAGGCAAATTTTATTTTTCATTGAAGTGGTCATGTTATATCTTTTCATTGAAGTTGTTCGATTGTGCCCAAGTGGCTTTGTTGTTTCCAGGGAATGATGCTGAGTGGCCTATGTTTTGCCAGAATGTTGATTCATTTCTGTTCCGGCAAATTTCTGGTTCTTGATTTTTCCACTTTTTAGCAAAGGTCATGCCGAAATTTTCCGTGAATTTCGGCATGACTTGTGCTACAAACTAGGACATATCGAGTGCCCAGGATTTGCCGCACCAGGAAGGAGTCAACATTCCTGCAAAACAATAGTCCTTTTTATGTCATTTTTCATTTTATTGGGTCTATAATTAATTGACTAGATTTAATCATAGGAAACATGGCTAGCAACGACGAAGCATAGGGTTCTGGTGATTGCGACGACGTCTACCGGGCGGCAGACGAATTTTTTAGCCTTACTGATGATCAACCGATGTTGTTGTTGGGCCCACCGGTGGCATCAGGGACTGAGACAGACACGCAAACAGGTGCTGAGACTGAGACCGGCGCTGAGATTCAGACCGACATCGAGACCGGCGCTGAGACCGGTGCTGCCTCGGGGAGCGGAGCCGGTGTAGAACCGAAAGCAAAGAGGCAACGGGTTCCTAACAAACTCAGGACTACTAGACTGGTGGTCACGGAGGTGGACAACGGCAATTTTGAGCCAAAGGCCCCCGAGGAAGCGCGCGCGTGCTACGGCAATCAAATAGGCTGCATCGTACGGACAACCGCCACCATCAACGATGAGAAACTACAGAAGATAGAAAATATGAGGAGCTCCCTCCTAAAGAAGTTTCACTAGATATTCTTGTTCCCGGGCCGGAATGAGAAGGATTATGAAGATCCAGACGAGGACCCGGCAATGAAGAAGATAAACAAACACGCCATGACCAAGTTTAGCGACGCGTTAGCCGCCTGGAAAAATCGAATGAAATCAAAGATCAACGACGGGGAACCCTACTCCAAGATTGTAAAGGATAATCCGACAATCATGGAAGAGCAGTTTCAAGTATTCAAGGAGGCTTGCGAGGCCGAAGCTGCCAAAAAAAGTCTAAGTACATGAAGGGGCTTCAAAAGAGGAACATTGGGAGCCACCACCTCGGAAGCCGTGGTTACGGCGGAAAGAGGTCCAAATGGGCCAAGGAGGATGCGAAAGCCGCGAGTCTGGGTATCCCAGACCCCTTGGCGGATTTCACCGTCCCGCAGGAGCGTGACGTCCTGAGGGCCCGGCACCTTTGGACCCAGTGAAGAAGGTTTAAGAGACAACACCGGTCATTACGGAGTTCATGAGACTGCTGGTAATTTTAGTTTCTGATCAATTCGACTGCACACGTTAGTCATATTTGTAAACGATCCTTGTGCCTTTTGCAGAGAGAGCAGCACCAGATTGCGGCCAAAAGCGACTCGCCGTCTGAGGCATTAGCGAGGCCCAAGTGGGACACTCCATTCAACCGGGCGTTGAACATATTGAAACAACAACCGGTGGATACTCGACTGTCATATGGACGTGTGCACGGTGTCGGAGACGGCACCACGAGGAAGAAGTACTACCGTGAGACCACGGAGGAGAGAAAGGAAAGACGGAGGTTAACTGAAGAAAACATCGACAAGAAGGTTTAGATTGCGGTTGAGAAGAAATCATCTCAGACAGTTGCAACAGCGATAGCTGCCGCAAAATAGGCGATTGCAGATATATCTAATTCCTTGGTGACGGGCGTTTTCACTTGGACAAGGCAAAATCCAAAAAAAATGCAGAGGACTTTCCCCTTGCTGACTTCTTGGGAGCACCTGCTTCCGCACCTGCTCCCGCACCGGCTCCCGCACCTGCTCCCGCACTAGCTCCCGCACCTGCTCCCGCACCGGCTCCTGCATCGGCTCCCGCACCGGACGTGCTCGGTGGTGCCTCCTCTTTGGCTAAGCTCGACGCCCTCACGGTATCTGTCACACCGACCCCCTTCAATATAAATGTATAATCTCCCGTTTTCATTGCCTTTCGGATGTCTTACGTCGCAGACTTTTCTTTGCAGGCCGACGGAACCCCGTGCACCATATTGTACACCATCAGCGAACAGAAGGTGGACGTGGGGAAGGCGACGATAATGGAGCCGAAGGAACCATTGTTCCACAGCCGGCCGATCCCCCCGAACATCTTCATGGTTTCCGTGGCCAGTGTCAAACCGGGCCACGAGAATTTACCTCCTCTAATACTAGTGGGGGATGACGACGAGACCCCGCAGTGGCTTGGTGATTGTTGCAATGGGTGGGTCCTGTTGTGGCCAAAGAGTCTGCTTCGTCTGGAGGCGGCCGGGAGCACACCCACGAGCACGCAGCCTCAGCAAGGTATGAACATCAACACCCCACCTACCCAATTAGCGTCGGGTGTCGGGTTGGGTGATAGCGGACGGGGTAAGGAGGAGGCTCCATTAGTTGCTGATGACGTTGCCATGGATGAGGATGAGGATGACGATGGCGTTGAACAGTATGTCTATACTGGCGCCTCCTCCGGGTTTGAGCGTCATGAGTCGGTGCCTGAATTACTGTCTCAACGTATTATTGATGACCTTCCGGTAGTAAAGAAGTCTAGGAAGAGAGCGAGGAAAGGCAAAAAAGCTGATTCTATGATCCAGCCGCCTCAGCAGCCTCGGCTTCAGGACCGTATAGATATCCCTGATGCGGATAAATGGCATATCCCCGGTCAACCAATCCTACCTGAAATAGCGCTACGGGCCAGATTCGGTGATCTAAGGAGACTTCATGACGATGCGCTGCGGGTAGAGAAAGGCCTCATCGCCTCGAAAGATCCAGGATACCCACTCTACGTGGTTAACGTTCCGCGGCAAATGTCATACGTCGACAGCTTCCCCGCGGATAAGTTCTTCCTCCGATTCGGTTACATATTCGACATGTTTCACGTGAAGAAGCTGGATTTTACGTTTGTCCGCCTTTATGCCTTGCACATGAACTACATCATTGGGGTTGAGCAGATACGTCATATCTGTGTCGCTGACCCGTACTACATGCACGAGGGCTTCTTGGGAGTCTGTGCAGAGCAGCGTGAATACGCGAGGGATTACATCGTTAGTTTCATGCTCGCCAATAAGGATAAGGAGGCGATTCTCGTGCCTTATCATCCCGTGTAAGTCATCCGCGCTGCTATCCTTCCTTTGATTTCAATAATTCATTTGCATGGTGGAGGCTAATTAATTTGAGGTGTACTAATTTTGCACAGCGGCGGGTGCGCCATCCTCATCATCCTCTACCCCCGATTCTCCGACGCTCTTTACTTGGACTCATCGAAGAACATTCACAAAAAGGATTACACCCACATCAAAGATGTTCTCGACAGTGCTATGTTTTACTACCAAGCAAGGGGTGGAGAGGTTAGGGACAAGAAGAGAAGGGGCGACAGGGCCACCTTCAGCCATAAGACCAACTTCTGCTGCATCCAGCAACCGAACGATTCTCTTAATGATGGATTCTATGTCCTACACCACATGCTGGAGTACAGACGGGATCACCAGAACCTTCACATGTCACCTAGATCTGGCGATGCCGGACATTGGAGATATCGAGGATCATCGACTTCGAGCTGAGTTCTATAACATCCAGTGCAAACTTGCCCAAATCATCATGCATGAGGTCGTCGGAAAAACTGGGATGTTCTACGCAGAAGGAAAATTTTTGTGGGAAGACGTCCGAACATGGATAGCCTCTCAGCGTCTCGACATGAAGGCTTTCACTAAGCTCGAGGACTATCTCCCTGACATGGATGGATGGCACGACATGATGGAGTGATTGTCGATATATGACAATGTGTCCGTTTAGTCCATACTTTCTTATATGACAAAACTTTGAGTAATGCACGGTGAAACTTTATTTGTGATGTAATTAAACCGTCCTCCTCCTCGACTAGCAAAAATCACTCTAGTTAGGGCATTTTGGGTACGATGAACTTTGTTATTTATGCTTATGATATGTTGTTTCTATTTTTGCCAAGTCTGTCTCTTTCTGTTGCTCAACTATATATGTTGCATATCATCGACTCATGTGATGATGCAGGTGCATAGATCATAGATGGCGAAGAAGTGCTACGCCAGGAGTATATATACGACAAGTGGCCGGAGTGTCAGGCCCAGGTGTACTGGTTTTCGGTTTCCGAGCGACAGGCAGTAGTTAGTTTAGGTTCACGCTAATGTGAGAGAGGGATACGAACTCATGTACTCAAAGTGATAGCTATTCTCGCGTATATCATTGTTTAGATGGATGACAATGTATTTGCAAGTAATCGAGACTTGTATCGCTATTTTCGAGATTGATGACGACAGACCACTTTGTGTTGGATGATAATTATGATGATGACATGATTTGATGAGACTAATTGTATGTATATGCTATGATTACATTTGTATGTGGATGATATGCTAAAGATTATTGTATAAAGCCTATTCAAATACAAAACAAATACAACACAAATATGCAGGAAAAAAACTAATAAAACTAGTAGTAGCGAGGGGGGAAATTTAGCAGTAGCGCCGCCTTACCAGTAGCGCTTCCTTGTAAACAGCACTGCAGATAATATCAGTAGCGCCCTTTTCTAAAGAGCGCTACAGCTATTCATGTATAGTAGTAGCATGGGACAGCAGACGCTACTGCTATACGTTAGCTGTAGTGCCTTATTAGTAGCGCCGGTACCCGCGCTACTGAGAGGGCCAAAACCCGCGCTGCTGCTAGGCTTTTCCCTAGTAGTGGTAGGAGGTCCGTTTCGTCCGTTTTGTGGTATGCCACACCCCTCCCAATCAACAGGACCCCCGTTTTGACCGTAGGAGGTCCGTTTCGTCCGTTTTGCGGTACGCCACACCCCTCCTGATCAACAGGACCCCCGTTTCGACCGTAGGAGGTCCATTTCCTCCGTTCTGCGGTACGCCAGGCCTCGTTTCCATCGCCTGTTCCGTCCAAGCCAGTTGGCTCCCACGCGTTCGGTTGCCTCCCCATGAACACGACGCATTCCGTTGCCTCCCCATGAACACGAGCCCTAGTCGTATGTATGCGGGACTAGGCGTTCGAGACCCCGCCCGTATGTACACATACGTCACCGTATTTTCTTTCTTGCACCCTGGCCGATGTACGTACGTGTACATGCTACGTGTGAGCCTCTACTACGACACGTGCACGCCTCTACTACGACACGTGCGCGCCTCTACATCGACCAGTATATACGTACATGTTCGCGACCAGGATGACAACGCTACGTACGCTTCAACCAGGTGGGTCCCGACTGTCAGGCACTTCCTTGCCTGCGAAGATGTAGCTAGTAGGTCCCAGCAGTCAGGGAGGCGAATCGTTTTTTTGCCCGGACGCACTTCCTTGCGTGCGAAGGTGTAGCTACTGGGTCCCAGCAGTCAGGGGGGCGAATCATTTTTTTGCCCAGACGCACTTCCTTGCGTGCGAAGGTGTAGCTGCTGGGTCCCAGCAGTCAGGGGGGCGAATCATTTTTTTTTGCCCAGACGCACTTCCTTGCGTGCGAAGGTATAGCTGGTAGGTCCCAGCAGTCAGGGGGCGAATCATTTTTTTCGGATGCACTTCCTTGCATGCGAAGATGTAGCTTGTGGGTCCCAGCAGTCACGGGGGCGAATCGTTTTCTTTTCGGACGCACTTTCTTGCGTGCGAAGATGTAGCTCGTGGGTCCTAGCAGTCAGGGGGCGAATCATTTTTTTCACGAAATACGGTGGCCCGTTCGGTGGGTCCCCGCTGTCAGGTGGAGGAATAATTATTTTGCGTGTAATAAGGAGGCACTTCCTTGCGGCTGCCGTGGACCCACCTGTCAGCCTCTCCACGTACAGTCCACGTCCGATGGAAGTCGTTCCTTGACCACGTTGACCACGCCGCGCCGAGAGCACCACGGCGGTGGACGACGGCGAGTCCTAGGAAGGGGACGACGCGGAGCCGGGGAAGACGCGGCAGTGGATGCACACGGGAGAGGAGTACGAGGGTTCACTGGTTCGGCTGCGCTATCGTCGCCGCAGAATAACAGGGGGTGTGGGTCAGTGGGTGAGTGGAGGGATGGCCTGGCCAGCGGTGGGAGTAGTAGGGGGCGGTGAGGCCTCCGCGGTAGCACAGCCGGCCACGGGAGGCAGGAGGAGGCGGCACGATCGGCGCTGCTTTGGGCGGCTGGAGCAAGAAGACCAGAGGTTGAAGAAGCACGACGACCGTTGGATGGACATCGTACGGTCACTGCAGCTATAATCGTTTATATTGACTAAGTTGACAAAGCCCTTGGTACGTCAACTTAGTAGGCCCACAGGTCAGCTTACGAAACGGTGCGCCCCAGATGTCAGGGGGATGAATCATTTTTTGGGCGGGTGAAGCTAGAATATCCGAGATTGAGGAAGAAGCATGACATCCGTTAGATGGACATCCAACGGCCACTGCTGCTAGAACCGTGTGTTCACTATAAGTTGAGAAAGCCTTGCATACCCGTGAACTCTGTTTTTTTAGGGGACACGTCAACTTAGTAAGGCTAGAAGTGTGTGGCAGAGAACTTATAGCCCATTTGAGATTTGTAAGAATGTGTAGCCCATTTTTGAATTCTAATGGAATTTACTACAGCCCATTTACAGTTTGTTAAAAGTACAACCCATTTCAACGAACCGTTCAAAATAGAATTCAATAAAATTTCCCACATTTTGATGGGATCCGAATATTTTTATCCCGAAATTTTAGTCAGATTAAATACAATTTCAATATAAATTTATATTGTGTAAATCCAACGAAACATTCTGCTTGCAACAATTAATGAAATAAAAATTTTCAATATTCCAAAAATCATATTTTATAAAGTAATCACTGTTTGGTGCATTTTTTTTATAGTTACTACCCAGTTTTTATAATTACATCCCATTTATTATTTCTTAAAGCCCATTTTCTTGTTAAGCCTAATGCATCCCTCCTAGGAAAGATTTGCAGCCCAGCAGGGTAGAGAATAACAACTTGACCTTGCCTGGGTATTCCTAAAAAAAAGTATAGCTGGGCTAGCCATTTTTAGCTTGAAAAAAAATTAATATCTGGGCTATATATCTGGCCTGGGCTAGACGGGCCACAACCCACCCAGTTAATACCTGCAGCGGTGTTTTCGTTATTGTTCAGAGGAGAAAGATTAATATCTGGGGTAAACATAAAAAAACTCTGCAGTGCTCACACCTCAAGAACACAAATATTGCTCGAGCTGCTTGGTCCCAGCTGTCGGCTGCTTCTTGTGCAATTCTCTCATTTATTGACTACTCCCTCCTTTCCGGTTTATAGTGCTCAATTCAAAAATCTCACCAATCAAGGTAGATGGCGAGTGGTGGAATACTTTTTCTAGTTTTGCAAAAGCACCTAATTAATGCTCTTGTTATCCTCAAAAAATTATGTTTGTCAATGCATTAGTTGCAATGCATGCATGCATAAAGTACATGCATTGGTCAATTTTCTCTTAATACTTGCATGCAATGATTTAATGCACCTTGGAATCTGAACATGAGATGGAAAACAACCAAATTGAGCCTTATAAAATGGAAAAACTAAAATTTTGAGATAAGCCCTATAAACCGGAAAGGAGGGAGTACATAGGTACACAATGGTGTGGGATCGTGATGTCAGGAAACCAAGAGGAAGCAAAATAAATTATAGTTATATATATACATAATAAGGAGGCACTTGCGTACGTGAGGCTATGGACCTGGTGGGTCCCCATTGTCATCCTATCCAAGTAAAGTGATCTCCTCGCCCGCGCGCGCTTTCCGCCCGAAACAGTCAGCGCCGGCCGCCCTGCTTCCCGGTGCAGGTGATTTATCCGCCTTCAAATGACACAAGTGCCGTCCGTCCGTCCATCTGCCGCACACATTAATGATACGCGGTTGCCGAGGCGGCTACTCCGGCGTCACACGTCCGTCCCTCCGCCCGCCCACCATTGCTATATAAACTGCTGCGCCGGCCGTAGCCGCAGTCATCCGCATCCGTTGCCTTTCTCCTATCCACACCACTACTTCCCACCATGGCTTCCTCGCGCTCCAGCACTCTTCGGGACGGGCAGACGACGGACCACAAGGAGATAGCAGCCATTGCTGCCGACCGGCTGGCCGGCAGGCAGCCGGAGGACGACGACGTCCCAATGGATAACATGGTAGTCGATGATCCGGCGCCAACCCCCTCCTTCGTGCCATCCTCGCCGGTGCATTGCACCATGACCATCGGCGAGGCCCATGCCCAATATATGGACATGGTAAGGCAGATGCGTGAGGAGCAGTTCCGGGAGGCGCAGGCCGACGCCGCCTACAACCACCATCTCCTCCAAGAGCACCTGCAGGCGGAGGAGCAGATCGCCGCGGAGCAGGCGGAGCAGGAGGCGCTGCTCGACTCGTATCGCTCCGCCCGCAAGGGCCGCCTCGAGAGCTGGCGGTACCGCATGTGGGTGGCAGAGGCTGCGGCCACCTACAAAGAGGCTAGCAAAGAGGGCGATGAAGCGGGCGAGGCGCTGTTTGGCGAGACCAAGGATGAGGCAGAGGACAATGTCGGCTCCGACGAGTCCCCGCTCCGCTGGCGTCGATGACGCCCTGCTCCGCCGACGCCCCGCCGCACCAACAACAAGGCAGAGGACACCGCCGGCTCCGCCGAGGCCCCGCTCCGCCAACAACGAGGCAGAGGACATTGCCGGCTCAGCCGAGGCCCCACCGTGCTGGCAACATGGGGGAGGATTTCCACCGCTCCGCTGAGGCGCCGCCCGCCGGCAACGAGACAGAGGCATCGCCGGCTCCGCCGAGGCCCCGCCCCGCTGCCAACGAGGCCGCGCCACACAGAAAACGAGGAAGAGTAGAACATGGTGGGTCGCCGCCGCTCGGGTCCAAGTAAGGCCACCGCTGCTACCCTCCGGTTGAAGCCAAGCTAGGCGGGTTGACCATTGACGGCCGGTTAGCTTCTTGGCAGCGACGTGGAGTCGGAGAGCTGCGCTGGAGAAGAACGCTGCTTCTACTTAACTGCTGGTGCAGTTGGCTGACTGACACGTGGGCCCAACAGGCCACATGTCAGTTACACAAGTGCACCTGCAGTTAAGTCACTGAAGCTTCTATTCGGCTCAGCGGGACACAAGCGGGTAGCTTCGGTTAATTAATTATACCTCCAGCGCACCCCTTTTTAGTTTTTTTTCAGAAAGGAGGATGACCCCGGCCTCTGCATCTGGGAGATGCATGCGGCCACAAACACCCCTTTTTAGTTGAAGAATGTATGAAATGTAATGAAATCCGACATGTTTATATGAAATCCGACCGTGTATGAAAGAATTTATTTCGATTAGTTCGAATTCCTGTATCACTGGCGTTGGATGAACATGCAAAACAATACGTACTAGCATTATTCCCAGGGTGATCACCATGTTTGCAGCAGTTTCACATGTACTCCCTCTGGTCCTTTCTAGTCTGCATACAAGTTTTGTCTGCAGTCAAAGTATCTCTACTTTGACCAATCTTATACAAAAACGTATGCACTTTCACAATGTGTGAAGTAAAAAGGAACAGAAGGAGTACAAAGAGTTTGAGCAGTTTTTTAGCGTTTCTGTACATTACAATAAAACACACAGGCCTGGCAATTCATAGAGAACATTCAAAACAATCGATGATTATGCATCTCAGCGACTCACATGTCAGAGGCAATATTTACTTCATAACTAAAGAATAAAGAAAAATTGATCGCCGCTGCTGACAGCAAAGGGCGTCCCATTCGAAAATATCAAACGCATTCTTGCTAAAATCAATGAGCAAAATTTGACAAGGTTGTCCCATTCCAAAATTTCAAATGCCTACGATTGTGGAATGGGCAGGGTTTGCCATCAGTTCAGACGATGACATGGCAACTCGTGCTAAATAAATCAGCTGTTCATTTTGTGCAGTTCCACCAAAATCAACCAAATTCGCGCGTAGCTTGTATGATTTCGCCCTTATATGTTGCAACGCCTTGAACTTATGGGCACCTCCTTTCTTGTGGTGGAAATGAATGATTCGATGTATTCATGAACATTTTGTGCAGTTCCCGTTGAAATCAAGCTGAGCACCCCTGTTTGCACCAATACAAAAAAGTGATTAGTATAAAGCAAACTGTACTATGAATTGACAGTTTCAACATGCACATACATGGTCCATGTAGAGCACACTTTTAGAAAAATGGAACTCACCAGAAAGAATCCTAGAACAACATTGTACTCGCGCATCACAGCAAAAAAATGGAGATTTGTCAGTCCTTCTGAGCTGAAGTTAGTTTGGTCTTGTGGGGAGTAATGTAACCATCCTTCAACTGCTCCTTCTGATGAGAAGATAGACATTGCTTCTTCATCCTGGCATAACCGGAACTAGTCACTTCACGTACTCCATATTCTTCTTCAGAGGAAGATGATCCTATTGTGCAAAGACAAGAGGACTACTAAATGCTAGCATCCATGTTTGCTCAAAAAAAAGGAAAGGAAATATTTAGAACAACACAGATGAAGCACTTCCCAAGGACAATACCACTTTTTCATGAAAGTATCTAAACAGTAGCACAACACCAATAGAGATGACAAAGCTCAATCATATGGATGAAATCAGTGGGCGAGTACCAACCTTTGTCAGGAGGCTGATTGTGTAGAGCATACAGATGAAGCACTTCTCGGGAACCATCTGTTGCTATCTACGGGGGTGGCCATGCTTACTATATACTCCTAGATTAGTTTAATGTTTCCAACATCTTCTTGTGCAGTTCCACTAAAATATATGGTATCTTCAAAGAAGATCCCTGTTTGCACAAGCAGAGATAATTACGTATGGCATCAAATCAGTGGCAAAACAATTGCTCGTTCCAACCATAGCAATAAATTAATATGCAAAACTATATCATTACTTGTGTCATCACAGTTCCAGTGCTTCATTACAGCACCGAGAGTTGATTTTTGTTTTTCTTCCGCTTGTTCTTCCCCGTCATCACTTGGTTCAATAATAGACAAGCTTCGCCTTCAATGTAAGATTTGGCATGTCAATTAGGGAGCACAAGTATAGTACTAAACTTAATTTTCTGATGAAAGTGGCAAAATACAGGCCAACAGTTGTGAAATATCCTTATCTTACCTCAATGGGATATTACGGTGCACATACAAATTGGAAGTCTTGTCTCCATTTGTGCAGTTCACTAAAATCAAGCAACATT
Organism: Triticum timopheevii; assembly: GCA_963921465.1. Taxonomy (NCBI): domain Eukaryota; kingdom Viridiplantae; phylum Streptophyta; class Magnoliopsida; order Poales; family Poaceae; genus Triticum; species Triticum timopheevii. The sequence continues at coordinate 526,748,601 of OY997268.1, forward strand.
ATCGTACAAGTAGCACAACATATGAAAGCACACTGCAGAATCATGTGAAAGAAGGCTAGTACTGACCTCTCATGATGCGTAATTCAAACAACTCACAAGAAGAAGACCTGAACCAAATTCGCCTTAACGGATAGGAAGTAAGATCTCCTCTTGTGCCGTTACACTAAGATCAAGCAATCAAGCAACGTTGTTGGTGTGACATTTTGGTTGAACTGCACAAAACACTCTTAAAACAAAAGTGTTTTGTGCAGTGCAACAAAAGGTCACAATGGCAACGAGGTGAAGTAGATAACCCTGTTTACGCAGAGGTGCAAAGGAAACAATTAGTGGTCAATAATGGTGGATGACACAAAAGCCAACAAAAAGAAGCATCTACCTTATCTAAATGGGAAAGAAAGCAAGACAGTAGCATTTCTCAAACGGTGGCATTGATTAATATTAACATAGAGATTATTAACAATAAAATTCGTTAAACATGTAATTTGCTTTTAACTGTGGCATTGCATCAATTTTCCAGTGGCATTATTGGAGGGTGTTTGTTTATAGGGACATTTTGGTGTAGGGACTAAAGAAACTCCGTGTCAGTCACATCTAAACCAAACAGGAGGGACTTTTCGGGACTAAAAGTGGGCATTTGGGACTAAAGAAAGAAGACCCCGAGGGAGTCTTTTTGGGACTTTTTCCAACAGTTGCCCCTGCCACGCATCGCACCTTGTTTCTATTAGTTCATTACTAGGGGTAACATGGTCTTTTATCATGTCATTTAATAACCTCTAGTCCATGTTTAGTCCCTAGAACCAAGCAGGTAGGGACTAGGGAGTTTTTAACCAAACAGGGCCATAGATTAGCAACAACTAATGAGTTGCACGGGACAGTGGATGCACCAGCACCATGTGCATCTACCGATGTACTATGGTCATGCACAGTCTGTTGCAACAAAGAACAAACAACCAAGGAGCATATTTGTGTTGGTCCCAGTTTTGTTATCTTTAGACACCTTTCCCTATGTGAGCGCAGCAAATCTAGTCCTGCTCAAACTCTATAGCCTTGTCCCTTCCTTTCCTTTTTGAACTAGTACTTTCGTCCCTTCCTTTCCTCTTGGAACCACGTCCTAGATTTATGCGATACAACTTTCCCCCATTCCTTTCCTCTTTGAACCACGTCCTAAATTCATGCTATACAACTTTCCCCCTTCATTTCCTCTTTGAACCACGTCCTAGATTCATGCTATATACAACTTTTCCCACTACTTTCCCCCACTCCTTTCCTCTTTGAACCACGTCCTAGATTCATGGTATACATGCAGCTAGAGCAATGCATGTGGAGTAAGTAAATATACCTTAAGGTTCTTGGGGCGTGGTTCGGTGGGCAACGGGACGACGGCGAAGAAGAAGGGTCGGAGGCCCTCCCGCACCGCTGCTGGGTGGCAAGTGAACAGCAGCACCGGTAGTGGATTCCCTCCCTTGCCGACGGCAACAGCGTTAAGGCTCCTTCCCTTCCCGGCGGACGGATCCTGCCGGCTCTTTGAGCGGCAGTGAGGGGAGAGAGAGGCCAACGAAGTCTTGTTTAGATCTGGAGAGGGCGAGAGAGTGTGAAGAGAGCAACTACAAGCGCTGAGGATCCAGCGGGAGAGGGCGAGAGAGTGTGAAGAGAGCAACTACAAGCGTTGAGGCTCCAGCGTGTATATATATACTGGAGAGAGAGTATGAAGCGTGCAAACCCTAGAAAACATTTTGACCAGTCAAATAATCCTCCTGGCAAAAATTATGCTCAAGTGTAGTTATCAAACCCGAGACCTCAAGTTTGATGAGCGAACAGGCTAACCAGCTACACAACCCTCCCGTTATGTTCAACGAGAGGAAAATAACCTTTTATACATTCCTGCATTCGTGTGACAGGCATGCCGTGTTTTTTTTGTGTGTGTGGGAGTCATTAGGATTTCAATCATAATCGTGTCATGTGGCTTTGGTGGTAAGACTATCCACAGTGGTGCCGAAATAATGCAGCCTTAGTCACCTTACCTCTCTCCATGTAGTACGTTGGGTCCCACCAGTCAGAGGGTGAAACAAACAAATTAATAAGAAAAATTAAAAGCGCCAGCGGTGTATCTTACTACCTCACACATCTCGCTACTGCTCGGGAACGCTGTCCAATTGATCCCTCTCTTCGCTCACGTACTATTTTAAGTGAATCCTTATTATAACATGCAGACAAATATTGGGCACTTGTATTCGACTTAAGTCAGTGTGCCACCGTATCTCGTATACTTACTACTCCCTCCGTCTAGGTGTAATAACTCATGTTAGAAGGTGCAACGGGACCAAGGGGCGTGCATGTGCGTGTGTGTGTTTAACAGCATGTGTGTGTTAGAGAGTGCGACGACCTACTCCTACAGAGATATGGTGTGTAGTGTACGATTTTAGCCGCGAGAGTCGGTGCATCCTCTCGTTTCCGGGCGTGTCCGGTAGGGACATGCGGACAGCTGCCACGCCCGCTCCTGACCAACCTGGCCCACCCAAAGCCCCTCCACCGCCCGCGCGCGCTTCCCGCCCGAAACGATCAGCACCGTTCCAAAGAATCAGTGCCGCATTCATGCCCAGGCAGAACGGACGCGACCTCTCACGGGCGCAAGAGTGATGGTTGCTTCGTCCGTCCAACTTACTGCTGGGTCTATGTGATTTGACGGCTCATTGGTCTTTATTACTAAGGTGGTAGGACTGCTGGATGTCCCACGCTTTCGGCGAAAGGAGGTAGTAGATTACAATTTTCTCCATTATTACAGCGGAGGAGTGCAAGAGCAGTGAAAACATGCAGGCTCAGTGATTACATGGCCCACCTCACACTATCACCGTGCGACACCTAACTCTTTACATAGTAATCCCTCCGTTCCTAAATATTACTAGATGAGCCCCCTCTAGTTGCCACGGAACAACGGTATATCTCTCTACGCAAATTATCGATTTCATAGAACTAAAAAAAATCTATAACCGCATGACAAATGTGGTAGCCAAACTAAATAAACTCCCATCATTATTTAGATCATCCCACATAAGGAAAAAAGATTAGCCAACTCCTACTGCATAATGGGATTATATTTTTCTTTTTGACATGTTAATGGGACTTAAAATCTCACTTACATGCATTCTTCCGGTGCATGCTTGCATGCAGACATGTTGATGTGATTTAAAACCCACTCACATGCATGTGCCACGGTTTTTCTGCATGCTTGCATGTGGCTTAGTGCTGAGCCTCTCAACGTTTAGATCAGACGGTTATTATGACTGATTTACTTCATCTAACGGCTACGTCAATTTTGATGATGTGGCTCAAGGAGAGGATAGAGAATTCCTAGTAGTGGGGGCTAGCTATTACTAGTAGATAAGTCTTTGTAGAGATTCCACTAGGTGAACTACATACGGAACAAAATGAATGAATCTACACTTAAAATGCATCTATATACATCCGCATGTGGTTAATGGTGAAATCTCTACAAAGACTTATATTTAGGAACGGAGGAAGTACTAGTATAGTACTAGTACGTACTATAATTTATCAGCGAGATAAATATGTACAATGCTATGAAGCTTGCAGCTCCTGTTACATGTATCTTGCGTCCAAGGTTGCCCGTTGCAACATTTCATCAAATACAAAGGAGACTAACATGCATGCTATTGCATCTCAATGATTGACAGATCATAGCAAATATGTACTCCCTCCGTTGCAAAATAAGTGTCTCAACTTTGTGCAAACTTTAGTACAAAGTTGTACTACTACTAAAGTTGACACTTATTTTGGAACAGAGGCAGCTAAAGAAAAAACGATCCATGCAGTCCCTAGCCCTTGAACCGTGAACCCTGACTAGGCTTCAATTATCTGGCAATGTTCGAGCTTCCTAATAAATGAAGTTTGCAACCTTTTGACCATCGGATCATTTTGTGCAGTTTCACCAAAATCGAGATGAGCATCCTTGTGGCAAAGAAATTGAAGAAGCATGATTAGAATAAGATTACTAGGACTAGTTGATGAGACATAAACTCATCACAAATACAGTACGTAGAAGCCAGTAGAGGTATCAGGTATGTGCGGGGAAAAGAAGTAGAGAAATATCCACAGGGAGTGATGTGTGCAGCTGGAGCAGTGGTGCAAGCCGGTTGTAAAGGGAGTTGTACCTGAGGGACGTAGCTCGACCTTGAGGAGGGCGGCGGGAGGCGACAACTGCCCACGTCGCGGTAGTGAGCAAGGGACGAAGGCAACCTCACCAGCTTTGTGAGAGAGAACGGCGGGGACCCCTGATCGGGACGTGCCGACAGTGGGTTTTCGCCGTCGGCGACGGACACCGCATCTACACTAAGCATCCACCCCTTCCCCAAGGGGACATGATCCGCCGGGATGTTAGAGATGTGGCCACAGTCGTTTTGTGCGAGAGAGTGTGACACTAGTAGAAAAAGGGTCAAACGTGAAGCACATTAGTGCCGGTTTGTATTAGAGCCGGCACAAATGTATACATTAGTGCCGGTTCCAACGGCTAGCCGGGCTGCTCTCATTAGTACCGGTTCGTGGCTAACCTTTAGCACCGGTTCATGCCACGAACCGGTATTAATGATGGTGGTGGCAGGATGTTGTCAGTCTGGGCCCCCTCCAGCACCTTTAGTACCGGTTCGTGCCACGAACCGGTACTATAGGTCCTCCTGCATATAAACCCTTCGTCCAGCTCGCTCTGTTCTTCCCCCTTTCCCCTCTCCTCTCCTCTCTGTTCTTCCTCTTCCCCTCGAGCTCATCACACATTTTGCCCAAAATTTGTCAAGATTTGAAGGCCCCTATCCATTCAAGTGATCACAAAGGTTAGCAACTTTGTCCTTTCATCTCTCATTGCTAGATTAGCTCTTGCAATGCTTTATATAGTTATTAATTTGTGAGTTTAGTAATTTGGGAGGAAATATATATATGTGCTAGTATTTGATTTATATGCAATTTGAGGTCAAAAATAACACTTAGTTTGCATATGTAGGTGTGGTTTACTTAGTGCCTTCTAAATCTCCGTCGTAACCACCGTCGATCGCCCGCACCGTCCCGTCGCCGGCACCACCTTGTGGTGAGCCTCTTGTTCATGAAATTTTATATAAAAAATTGATGTTTGTGTGATTTGGATATATAGTTAATCGTGTAATAATTATCTTACCCGTATGTTGTTTGTTATACATAGTGCCATGGTTTTGATATCCGTCCCCATCGGCCCTCGTCCTTGTTATGATTCAGATGTGGTATATTCTCTTTTAAAACTATTTGTTGCATTTCGTGTTTATGACAAATTATACCCATCAAGTTGACATAGATATTTTTATCTAGGAGGTTTGTGAACCGGAAATTCCAACCGATCCTATTGTCGAGAGGTTAAATTTAGTTGAAAGAGAAAATGAGTACTTGAAAGAAAAATTGAAAAGAATTGAGGGGGAGAAGATGGAATTGGAGTTTCATGTTGCCGATGTCGTCGATGATCACAAGATCAAGATGGAGAAAATGCGCTTGAAGATTAGAAAGATTAGAAAATATGCGATTGATAGTGAGGCTTTGTATCATTATGTTGTTGGATCAATTGTTACCTTAGTTGCGATCTTGATCGCATTTGTTGTTGCATTTAAATGCTTTAGCTAGAGAGTTATTTGTTTGTTGCATTTAAGTGTTGTATGAACTTTATGTATGAACTTGTATTAATTTGGTCTATTCGGTGTTGTGTAATGAAGATGAGCCAGCAATGGATGTACGATGACCGATGCTCTCCCCAGTTCGTTGAGGGCGTGCATACTTTTCTGCTTGCGGCTGAGGCAAACAAGCGGGCGGATGGTTTTATGCCTTGTCCATGTGCTGGCTGTAAGAATGGTCACAATTACTCTACGTCAAGCACCATTCACGTCCACCTGTTTGAGTCCGGTTTCATGCCCCACTATAATGTTTGGACCAAGCACGGAGAAAGAGGGGTTATGATGGAAGACAATGAAGAAGAAGAGGACGACGACAGCTATCCTGGCCATGGGTTCCCTGAATACGATGATACAACAATGGGGGAAGAAGTTGAGCCGGTAATGCGGGAAGAAGCTAAGCCGGCAATGCAGGAAGAAGCTGAAGAAGAGGCATCAGATGAGCCCATTGATGATCTAGGTCGGGCCATTGCCGATGCAAAGAGAAACTGCGCAAGTGATTTGGAGAAGAAGAAGTTGCAGCGCATGTTAGAGGATCACAAAAAAATTTTGTACCCGAATTGCGTAGGTGACAAGGAAAAGCTCGGCACCACACTGGAATTGCTGCAATGGAAGGCAGAGAATGGTGTATCTGACAAGGGATTTGGAAAGTTGCTGGTAATGATAAAGGATATGCTTCCAAAGGACAACGAATTGCCCGAGAGTACGTACGAAGCAAAGAAGGCTGTCTGCCCTCTAGGGTTAGAGGTGCAGAAGATACATGCATGCCCTAATGATTGCATCCTCTACTGCGGTGAGTATGAGGATTTGAACGCTTGCCCGGTATGTGGTGCATTGCGCTATAAGATCAGCCGCGATGAGCCTGGTGATGTCGAGGGCGAGCACCCCAGGAAGAAGATTCCTGCCAAGGTGATGTGGTATTCTCCTATAATACCATGGTTGAAACGTTTGTTCCAAAACAAAGAGCATGCCAAGGCGATGCGATGGCACAGAGAAGACCGTAAGAAAGACGGAAAGTTGAGAGTACCCGCTGACAGGTCGCAGTGGAGAAAAAATGAAAGGAAGTACGGGAAGGAGTTTGCAGATGACGCAAGGAGCGTATGGTTTGGTCTAAGCGCAGATGGCATCAATCCTTTTGGGGAGCAGAGCAGCAACCATAGCACCTGGCCTATGACTCTATGTTTGTATAACCTTCCTCCTTGGTTGTGCATGAAGCGGAAGTTCATTATGATGCCAGTGCTCATCCAAGGCCCTAAGCAACCCGGCAACGACATTGATGTGTACCTAAGGCCATTAGTTGAAGAACTCTTACAACTGTGGAATGGAACAGGTGTACGTGCATCGGATGAGCACATGGGGGAAGAATTTGACCTAAAGGTGTTGCTGTTCGTGACCATCAATGATTGGCCTGCTCTCAGTAACCTTTCAGGACAGACAAACAAGGGATACCGCGGATGCACGCACTGTTTTGGATGATACCGACAGTATATATTTGAATAGTAGTAAGAAGAATGTGTACCTGGGACATCGTCGATTTCTTCTGAGCAGGCATCCCGTAAGAAAGAAAGGCAAGCATTTCAAAGGTGAGGCGGATCACCGGACGAAGCCTCGCCACCGTACTGGTGCTGGTGTACATGATATGGTCAAGGATTTGAAGGTGATATTTGGAAAGGGTCCTGGCGAACAACCTGTTCCGAAGGACGCTGACGGACGCGCACGCATGTGGAAGAAGAAATCTATATTTTGGGACCTGCCATATGGAAAGACCTAGAGGTCCGCTCCGCAATCGACATGATGCACGTGACGAAGAATCTTTGCGTGACCCTGCTTGGCTTCTTGGGCGTGTATGGGAAGAAAAAAGATACACCTGAGGCACGGGAGGACCAGCAACGTATGCACGGAGAAGACGGCATACATCAGGGTCATGCAAGCTATGCTCTTACCAAAGAAGAGAAGGAAATCTTCTTTGAATGCCTGCTCAGTATTAAGGTACCATCTGGCTTCTCGTCGAATATAAAGGGAATAATAAACATGGCAAAGAAAAAGTTCCAGAACCTAAAGTCTCATGACTGCCACGTGATTATGACGCAACTGCTTCCGGTTGCATTGAGGGGGCTTCTATCGGAAAATGTTCGATTAGCCATTGTGAAGCTATGTGCATTTCTCAATGCAATCTCTCAGAAGGTAATCGATCCAGAAATCATACCAAGGTTACAGAATGATTTGGTGCAATGTCTTCTCAGTTTCGAGTTGGTGTTCCCACCATCCTTCTTCAACATCATGACGCACGCCCTAGTTCACCTATGCGAAGAGATTAACGTTTTGGGTCCTGTATTTCTACACAATATGTTCCCCTTTGAGAGGTTCATGGGAGTCTTAAAGAAATATGTTCATAACCGTGCTAGGCCAGAAGGAAGCATCTCCAAGGGCCATCAAAATGAGGAGGTCATTGAGTTTTGTATTGAATTTATTCCTGACCTTAAGCCGATTGGTGTTCCTGAATCGCGGCATAAGGGCAGACTAGATGGAAAAGGCACGCTAGGAGGGGAACAAATAATATGTATGGACGGACATTCTCTCACTGAAGCACACTACACAGTTCTACAGAATTCCACCTTGGTGGCTCCGTATATGGATGAACACAAGAATTTGCTACGCTCCAAACACCCGGAGCGGTCTGATGACTGGATTACACGTGAACAAACTAGGAGTTTCGCCAGCTGGTTGCAGACACGTACCATGCATGACACCTCTATTGAAGATGACCTGTACTTGCTGTCCCAGTTACCATCTTCGAATATAATGACTTTCAAAGGGTACGAGATAAATGGTAATACATTTTACACGATCGCCCAAGATAAGAAGAGCACCAACCAAAACAGTGGTGTCCGCTTTGATGTAGAAACCAAGACGGTAAAGGAAACATATTATGGTTATATACAGGACATATGGGAACTTGACTATCGACATGGTTTAAAGGTCCCTTTGTTTCGGTGCAAATGGGTCAATATGACATGAGGCGGGGTAACGGAAGACCCGCAGTACGGAATGACAATAGTGGATCTCAACAATCTTGCGTATGCAGACGAACCATTCGTCCTAGCCAATGATGTGGCACAGGTTTTCTATGTGAAGGACATGTCTACCAAGCCAAGAAAAAGAAAAGATAAGGAAGCGAATGCATCGTACGATGAGCCAAAGTGACACATAGTTCTTTCTGGGAAGAGAAACATCGTGGGAGTGGATGACAAGACAGACAAGTCAGAAGATTACGAAAAGTTTGATGAAATTGCTCCATTCACAGTGAATATTGACCCGAGCATCCCGTTAAATGATGAAGATTTTCCATGGTTACGGCGCAAAGGGACACACGCGAAGAAAAAGTTTCACACCCAAAGATCTGGGATGTGATCGGCTTCACTATCATCACTTTCTTCTGTGTTTCACACCCAGGAGGGAATGTCTGTAATAGTTAGGGTAGTTATGTGTTTTGGCATTTGAAACGCGAAGAAATTTTATGTGCAAACAAATTCTTTTCATGCATTTACTGATTTTTTTTCCAGCTAAATGACCCTGAAATTGAAAAGCAATTCAAATGAACTCAGAAAAGGTTGAAAGTTGGGATGGTATCATAATTTCATACCAATAGCATGTGCAAGAAAGTAGAGAGGGTTACAGCAAAAACTGGATGCACTTCGTGTACAAAATGGACAATCTCTTTCGAAGTATCAGGGTTTTCGACGAAAACTGAACTGTTACAAAGGCATTTCATTTTTTAAATAACCTAAGCATTACTAAATTGAATATAATGATAAAACACACTAATATTAAACATAAGAAAAAAGAATCACTGAAAAAACTTTTTTTCAAAGTTAAGTTATTCACAAACTAGTGATTCACACAAATTTCAAATAATTCAAAATTTAAACTATTCAAATTTGAAATCTACCGGCACTAACAGAAAGTTTGTAATTTTTTGTACCTAAAGAAAAAATATTCACAAAGAAACTCTAAATACAGCAAAAAACAACTCAAAAATAAATAAAACAAAAATAAATAAAGCGAAAAAAAATTAAGAAAAAAAAGCCCGCCTACTGGGCCAAAGTGGCCTGCATACGACTAGCGACACAACCTTTCGTTGGGCCAGGATGCAGGACCGCGAAGGCCCAGTAGGCCCACTAGGCGAAGAGGACAGGTAGGCCCAGTAGGCCTGGTTAGGAGAGGAGCTCGAGAGAGCTACCGCACTGGGGCTTATAAACCAGTGCGGTAGCCCCTCGACTAGCGAGGTGGGACTAAACTTGCCGGACCGCACCTGCGCCAGTGCAACCCCTTTAGTACCGGGTCATGGCACAAACCGGTACTAAAGGGGGGGGGGCTTTAGTACCGGTTTGTGCCACCAACCGGTACTAATGGGGGTCGCTTCCCGCCACTTGGCCTGGCCTAAATAGGCCTTTAGTACCAGTTGGTGGCTCCAACCGGTACTAAAGGTGCCCTCTATATATGCTAGAGTGCGAAAATTTCATTTTCCCTCTCTGTTCGTTCCTTTGTTTCCGTCTCCGTCGCCGTCGCCGCCGCCCTCGATCGTCTCCGTTGCCGCTCGTCTCCGTCGCCGCCCCCGTCCCCGTCGCCGCCCCGTCCCCGTCGCCGCCCTCGTCTCCGTCGCCGCCCTGGGCCCGTCCCCGTCGCGCCGTCCCTGTCCCCGTCGCACCGTCCCCGTCCCCGTCGCGCTGTCCCCGCTGTCGCCGCCCCGGCCGTCGCCTCGCCGTCGTCGTCGCCCGCTGTGAGCTCTCCCCCTCTAACCCCTCTCCCTCGCCCCCGGCAGCCACCATGGGCGCCGCCCCTCCCCGAGCCCGTACACACACACAAGCATGCATGTTAGATGGATATAATTAGTCTTTAATTAGTTTAGATTATTTAGATTATTATTTTGTATGTTTAATTAGTTTAGATAATTAGTGTTTAATTAGTACACACACACACACGTATTTTGTATGTTTAATTAGTTTAGATTATTTAGATTATTATTTTTTCACTATTATATATGTATGAATGCATGTTAGATGGATATAATTAGTGTTTAATCAGTTAGAAATTAGTGTTATATAGAAATGTTAGAAATGTTAGAAATTTTAGTGTTATTTAGATTATTTAGGTTAGCATAATTAGTGTTATATAGAAATGTTAGAAATTTTAGTTATCAAAATCCAATCATTACAAAAATATTACTTTTTGCGGGCATATAGCTAGTATTTGTTCTCGACGATGCCCGGCCCGCATCCTCGCCGTCGACCCGTCCGCGACGACGTCCAGTCGACCCATGTCCGGGACTGAGCTCCTCTGGGCTGGCACTGGGAGGTGCTGCCTGGAGGGGCTTGATGAGGAACCCGGCCCCGGGTCCCGTCGTCGACCCTCATCTCGTTTGGTGGCATTCGCGTGGGCCAGTTTCGTTGCGGAGGGACCCGGCCCCGCCGGAGGTGGTACGTCGCCCTGTCAGGGAGGAGGACGAGCACGTCCATCGCTACATGGTTGCGTTAGAGGGCGGTAGGTTCTCCAATACCTAGCAGGTTCTTTGGGGATCTTACTTCAACTATGATCCTATGAGGGTTCCTTCTCTTTGGGTGTCCACCGCACGCGCCGGAGGAACCGCGAGTGTCCTAGATTCTTCTGTAGTATTCGATCTATATTAGCTAATAGCCAGTGATGTACTATTCAATATTATATATTATTCAAGACGATGTATTCGAGATTATATCTATTATTCTAGATGATGTATTCGAGATTATATCTATTATTCAAGACGATGTAATTTGAATACTAAATTGTTTTATATTTCTTTTGGATTAGTCAAATAAAAGCTATGGCAGACAATACCGACAGAGAGGGAGAACAGACCATGTTCGATATGATATGCGGGCCAGATGATGATCAGAATGAAGAAGATTATGAGGGCTCCGAATTTCTAAACAACACCAGAGAGGGTGATATGATATTCGATCGCGACGACCAAATTGATGAAGTCATGAACTACGATTATGACGATGACGAAGAACATGTTGATCCTGAAACAACAAAGACCGGCGAGGTATATATATTTATATAAGTAGGCATCTGGTGATCATCACATGTTTTAAATGACTTGAAGATATATTAACGAATCGATCTTTGTTCTTTCAGCCATCCGGATCGAGCAAATCTTCAGGCAAAATGATGAAACGAGGCCCGAACAAAAAGTTGAAGTAGGGCGTAAAGTACAATATCGAGGCATGCAGCCCTACTGGCAAACCATTAGCGCCTAAGAAGATTGCTGACAAGTTCGTTCGTCAGTGCGGAGTTCTTGTGAAGGACCAACTCCCGATCAAACTTCAAGAATGGAGAGAGCCAGCAAAGCCATGTCCAGATGTTACTTTTGTCGACAAGAACCAAAAAGATCTGCTTTGGGAAACTCTCATGGAACATTTCACCCTACCAGATCATTTCACAGAAGCAGATGTGCAGAAAGTCAAGGAGGCTACTCTTAGGATGATGGCGATTGCATTCAAGAACCACAAGAATCGTGAATGGAAGATGTACGTCAAGGGAGGAAGGAAGACTCCAGTATTCAAGGGAACACTAGAGAACCAACATGCTCATTGGGACGATTTCGTGAAATTCAAGGATTCGGAATTAGCTAAGGAACGGTCGAGAATAAACAAGAAGAATGCCGAAAAAAAGGATAAGTTCCATAAGCTGGGGCCAGGTGGCTATGCGGTCGCAATGCCTAAGTGGGATAAGTCTGAGAAAGAGTTGGAGGATGCAGGTGTCACTCCGGTTACTAAGAGCTGGCCCCCCAGGGTCAGGACTTGGTTCTATGCGCATGGGGGGAGTTATACAATCAAGACGCACTCGACAAATCCATTGTCAGTTGCTATTGTCTATAAGTGATTTCTTTCTGTAATTTAAGTCTCAAGCTAGCTGTAGTGATCCTTTTGATCAATCATTACCTGTAATTATCCTCACTATATTCTTTTCTGTGGTATTATGCAGGATGAAGATGTATGAAATGAGAAAAGGTGGACGCTTTGGCATTGGGTTCATTGACCCAAACACCGTTAATGAATACACATGGAAGATAAATCAACATCAGCAAAAGAACGTAGAGGACAACATGCTAGAGTTCTTGAAGCGCCTCAAATACAATGAAGATATACTACTTCCTTACAACTTCCAGTGAGTCACACTGTCTTGTACTACAAATTCTCTGTTTTTGCCTACTGGCTAGCTACATGTTTTTGCTTACATATGCCCGCTTAACTAAGACATGCAAACGTGTGTGCATGCAGATTTCACTGGGTCTTGTGTATCATTAAAGTTGACGTCGGAACAGTTGAAGTACTGGACTCACTAATCTCAGAAAAAACTAACTATAACATCTTGTTTGGGATAGTCAACAGGTAATTTCAATCATTATTAACTATATATCTCGGCCTATTTAGTTCGTCATTTCATGATATGAACTATTTAATAACCCCTTTATTCATTTTCTTTGTCGGCGGGCAGGGCTTAGGCAAGGTTCATCAGCGTCACACCCGGCGAATGGAAAAAAAAGCTTAAATGGTTTCGACCCAAGGTAAGTAATTAAGTAGTACTAGCTAGCTAGCTAGCTGTCATCTCTTTAATTATCATGCTTGATTAATTATTATCTAATCAAATTCCATTCTCGTAAAGCCCTGAAGCAGGCGCAGGGGACTGATCTGTGTGCATTCTGCGTTTGCGAGAACATTCGCATGATGGCGTCCGAAAGGAGCAGATCTCAAAGACAGGAATGGGTACGCTTGTCAGATCACTATTCACAATTTTTACACCATTATCGATATCTGGTCACACAACTAATACACATGCATATTGATCTCCTTCTTAACAGTTCAAAGAGGTGCGGGAGAAGCTCCTAGAAACGGAGCACGTAGAAGCACTTCAAGGAGAAATAGCGGGAATTTTGCTCGACCAGGTCATCAATCCGAAGGGAGAATTCTATTACCCGCTACCGCCCCCATGAAAACCACTTCCAATTGTCATCGTGCTCCGAAGGCACCAATTAGGCTAATGCCACTGGCTCCGAAGGCAACATGCATATGTAGGAGAAATTGTATATAGCTATACATGTGTGTATGTGTGAATTAATTAATATGGTGGTTTGTGAGACATTGATGATATACATATGCATGATTGGTTCTACTAGAAATTCTATATATATATATATGTATATATATATATATATATATATATATCTATATATATATATATATGCATAATGTGTACAATGTGTAGTATCGTAAAATACCAGCAAACGAAAAAGAATTAAAATGGAAACACAAAATTAAATGAAAAAGAAATCATAAAACTAAAAACCCCCCAAACCTTATAGTACCGGTTGGTCTTACCAACCGGTACTAAAGGGCTCCAGGCCCCCGGAGCTGGCTCGTGCCACGTGGTTGCCCTTTAGCACCGGTTCGTGCTGAACCGATACTAAAGGAGGGGGGCTTTAATGACCATAATTTAGTGCCAGTTATGGAACCGGCACTACAGGGCCTTACGAACCGGTGCTATTGCCCGGTTCTGCACTAGTGTGAAGAGAGCAACCCCAGCAAGCAACCGTGTAGGCTGGCCCGTCCTGACTATGTATATAGTGGAGCGGTTTCCTTTTATCTCCATGTGAACCTATCATATTGCGTACGTGCCACTGAAGAAAAAAATATATTTATAAATGACGCGGCACCTACTACTCGTTCTCCTATAACCTTGAGCTTGGCATCTCCAAAATATTAACCTTGCGGTTGGCTCTTCGCCTCTTCGGGAAGTCGAGCAATAATGGTAGTGCAGTATATATCGTTCTGGCTATATGAGACCGAATGAATTGCTGCACGTCTACCACGTGGGCGAGGGTCGTGGGGCGAGGGAGAGTGCTACTACATACGGAGCAAAATGAGTGAATGTACACTCTAAAATACATCTATATACATCAGTGTTTGGAGTGTGTACTAGTAGTTCATATTGAAATCTACTAAGGGCATATATATTCCAAACAATATGATATAATCTCTATAACCAAGGTAGTAGGGACGAGGAGTAAACGGAGGGAGTAGTAAATTTTTCTCCTCGTCCTGCAAGCCACCGCACGCATGGGCGAGGGAGGTGCAAGCTTCACCTCATCCTGTGAGCCACCGCGCCCGTGGGCGGGGGAGACAGCGTACTAAGCAAGCTTCTCCTCGTTCTGCGAGTTGACGGGACACATCAAAAGTACTCCAGTGTATAGAGCCTTGTCTCTAAGGTAGGCCCCACATGGTTTGCCTCTTTTTTTAATTTCACATAATGCGTCAAGTCGCAATTTGTTTGTTCAGCCGTGGTAGACGATCCTCCCTCCACCAAGTGGACAACCAGTACACGTGCCAAATTACCACATGGGCTGCCTTTTTCGTACACAAATGAGCTCCACCGTGTACCGGCGCGGGTGTGGTTGGGAAAGAGACGGGAGTACATGCCCCGTGCATGCACCTCTTCTCTTCGTGCACGTCCCCCACCTATGTGGGTGTGTGTGAGAGATACAAACCGCATTCGTGAGTGTTTTTTGTTTTGTGGTGTGGGTGGGGGTGGGGGTGGGGTGGGGGTTGATTTCGTGAATTATTTGTTGGAATATGTGTCGATGACATCTCAAACAAAATTTTGCATGCAATGTGTGTGAAATGGAGGCCTATCCATATCATACATAGAGGGTCGGGCAATCCACGAGAAGAGAGGGAGGGGTCATAGCTATCGATAGAGTTGAAGAGAGGATCAAGTACGGGTGGGTGCGAGATCGATGAAGAGAGACATCGAAATTGCGTGTGTGTGTGCAAGTCAAAGATATAGGGCGATTGGCCTACCAGAATGTTAGAGGGCACATGTCAAGTTTGTGTGTGGTAGGGAGACATGACTAGAGCGCTTGATGTATCGGTGTGTGGGGGAGGGGGTTGGGGGAGGGGTAGGCAGAGGCCTAACTATAGAGGTAGAACGACTCGTATATGTGTTAAGAAGGAGAGACCCAGCTATGTCATGAGGGAGATCGGTCGACATCCATACAGAACTGAAGGACGGGAAATATGATGGGACAGAGAGAGAGAGGAGAGAGAGAGGGAGGGAGAGGGAGGGAGAGGGGTAGAGTGCTGGATGGGTGATGGAGTTGCTTCTCGGAGATGTTGGGAGAGGCCTTCTAGACAAATTGAGGGTGGAACTGCAATGTTATCAATAAGAGTGGGGATGTGTTTCTGTGTGTGCCTGTGCGTGATAGATCTGTCGGGACGCATCCATGGATGATGAAGGGGAACCATGTGTTTGGTAAGCAAACCTAACTAGATCGGTAGATCAATTGTTGTTTGTCGGGGGAAGGGAGAGACACAACTAATGAGGTAGATTGATTGATGTGTGGGTAAAAACAAGTTATAAGGACCTAGCTGGCTATATGTATAGCGAGAGATCGGTCGGTGTACGTCCATTTGTTAGAGGCAAATAAGGCCCAGCAAGACGGATAGACAGAGAGAATGGAGCTAGTGTTGGGGAACATAGTAATTTCAAAAAATTTCCTACGCACACGCAAGATCATGGTGATGGCATAGCAACGAGAGGGGAGAGTGTTGTCTACGTACCCTCGTAGACCGTTAAGCGGAAGCGTTATGACAACGCGGTTTATGTAGTCGTACATCTTCACGAATCGACCGATCCAAGCACCGAACGTACGGCACCTCCGTGTTCAGCACACGTCCAGCTCGATGACGTCCCCCGGGCTCCAATCCAGCGAAGCGTCGGGGATGAGTTCCTTCAGCATGACGGCGTGGTGACGATGATGATGTTCTACCGGCGCAGGGCTTCGCCTAAACTCCGCGACAATATGACCTAGGTGCAATATGGTGGAGGGGGGCACCGCACACGGCTAAGGAACGATCCGTAGATCAACTTGTGTGTCTATGGGGTGCCCCCCTTCCCCGTATATAAAGGGGGAGAGGAGGAGGGGGCCGGCCTAAGGAGAGGCGCGTCCTAGGAGGGGGAAACCTACTCCAAGTAGGTTTGCCCCCTCCCTTTCCTATTCCAAGAAGGAGGGGGAAGGAAGGAGTGGGAGAGTGGGAAGGCAAGGGGGGCGCCCCCCCTTCCTTGTCCTATTCGGACTGAAGGGGAGGGGGCGCGCCTCTTGCCCTGGCCGGCCCCTCTCTCTCCACTAGGGCCCATCAAGGCCCATTACTTCCCGGGGGGTTCCGGTAACCCTCCGGTACTCCGGCTTTCTCCGAAAACACCCGGAACACTTTCGGTGTCCGAATATAGTCATCCAATATATCAATCTTTATGTCTCGACCATTTCGAGACTCCTCGTCATGTCCGTGATCACATCCGGGACTTCAAACAGCCTTCGGTACATCAAAACTTATAAACTCATAATAAAACTGTCATCGTAACGTTAAGCGTGCGGACCCTACGGGTTCGAGAACTATGTAGACATGACCTAGAACTATTCTCGGTCAATAACCAATAGCGGAACCTGGATGTTCATATTGGTTCCCACATATTCTACAAAGATCTTTATCGGTCAAACCGCATAACAACATACATTGTTCCCTTTGTCATCGGTAAGTTACTTGCCCGAGATTCGATCGTCAGTATCCACTACCTAGTTCAATCTCGTTACCGGCAAGTCTCTTTACTCGTTCCGTAATACATCATCTCATAACTAACTCATTAGTTACAATGCTTGCAAGGCTTAGGTGATGAGTATTACCAAGATGGCCCAGAGATACCTCTCCGACAATCGGAGTGACAAAACCTAATCTCGAATTATGCCAACTCAACATGTACCTTTGGAGACACCTGTAGAGCACCTTTATAATCATTCAGTTACGTTGTGACATTTGGTAGCACACAAATTGTTCCTCCGGTAAACGGGAGTTGCATAATCTCATAGTTGTAGGAACTTTGTATAAGTCATGAAGAAAGCAATAGCAACATACTAAACAATCAAGTGCTAAGCTAACGGAATGGGTCAAGTCAATCACATCATTCTCCTAATGATGTGATCCCATTAATCAAATGACAACACATGCCTATGGTTAGGAAACATAACCATCTTTGATCAAAGAACTAGTCAAGTAGAGGCATACTAGTGACACTATGTTTGTCTATGTATTCACACATGTATCATGTTTCCGGTTAATACAATTCTAGCATGAATAATAAAAATTTATCATGATATGAGGAAATAAATAATAACTTTATTATTGCCTCTAGGGCATATTTCCTTCAGTCTCCCACTTGCACTAGAGTCAATAATCTAGATTACATAGTAATGATTCTAACACCCATGGAGTCTTGGTGCTGATCATGTTTTGCTCATGAGAGAGGCTTAGTCAACAGGTCTGCAACATTCAGATCCGTATGTATCTTGCAAATCTCTATGTCTCCCACTTGGACTTGGTCCCGAATGTAATTGAAGCGTCTCTTGATGTGCTTGGTCCTCTTGTGAAATCGGGATTCCTTTGCCAAGGCAATTGCACCAGTATTGTCACGGAAGATCTTCATTGGTCCCGATGTACTAGGTACAACACCTAGATCGGAAATGAACCCCTTCATCCAGACTCCTTCATTTGCTGCTTCCGAAGCAGCTATGTACTCCGCTTCACATGTAGATCCTGCCACGACACTTTTTTTAGAACTGCACCAACTTACAGCTCCATCGTTTAATAAAAATGCGTATCCGGTTTGCGATTTAGAATCGTCTGGATCAGTGTCAAAGCTTGCATCGACGTAACCATTTACGACTAGCTCTTTGTCACCTCCATATACGAGAAACATATCCTTTGTCCTTTCCAGGTATTTCAGGATGTTCTTGACCGCTGTCCAGTGACCCACTCCTGGATTACTTTGGTACCTCCCTGCCAAACTGATAGCAAGGCACACATCAGGTCTGGTACACAGCATTGCATACATGATAGAGCCTATGGCTGAAGCATAGGGAACTCCTTTCTTTTCTCTCTATCTTCTGCAGTGGTCGGGCATTGAGTCTAAATCAACTTTATACCTTGTAATACAGGCAAGAACCCTTTCTTCGCCTGATCCATATTGAACCTTTTCAATACTTTATCAAGGTACGTGCTTTGTGAAAGTCCAATCAAGCGTCTTGATCTATCTCTATAGATCTTAATGCCCAATATGTAAGCAGCTTCACCGAGGTCTTTCATTGAAAAACTTTAGTATCCTTTTATGCTATCCAGAAATTCTATATCATTTCCAATCAATAATATGTCATCCACATATAATATTAGAAATGCTACAGAGCTCCCACTCACTTTCTTGTAAATACAGGCTTCTCCAAAAGTCTGTATAAAACCATATGCTTTGATCACACTATCAAAGCGTTTATTCCAACTCTGAGAGGCTTGCACCAGAACATAGATTGATCGCTGGAGCTTGCACACTTTGTTAGCTCCCTTAGGATCGACAAAACCTTCCAGTTGCATCATATACAACTCTTCTTCCAGAAATCCATTCAGGAATGCAGTTTTGACATCCATCTGCCAAATTTCATAATCATAAAATGCGGCAATCGCTAACATGATTCGGACAGACTTAAGCATCGGTACGGGTGAGAAAGTCTCATCGTAGTCAACCCCTTGAACTTGTCGAAAACCTTTCGCAACAAGTCGAGCCTTATAGACAGTTACATTACCGTCAGCGTCAGTATTCTTCTTAAAGATCCATTTATTCTCAATGGCTTGCCGATCATCAGGCAAGTCAACCAAAGTCCATACTTTGTTCTCATTCATGGATCCCATCTCAGATTTCATGGCCTCTAGACATTTTGCGGAATCTGGGCTCATCATCGCTTCCTCATAGTTCGTAGGTTCATCATGGTCAAGTAACATGACTTCCAGAATAGGATTACCGTACCACTCTGGTGCGGATCTTACTATGGTAGACCTACGAGGTTCAGTAGATACTTGATCTGAAGTTTCATGATCAATATCATTAGCTTCCTAGCTAATTGGTGTATTTGTCACATGAACTGATTTCTGTGATGAACTACTTTCCAATAAGGGAGTAGGTACCATTACCTCATCAAGTTCTACTTTCCTCCCACTCACTTCTTTCGAGAGAAACTCCTCTAGAAAGGATCCATTCTTAGCAACGAATGTCTTGCCTTCGGATCTGTGATAGAAGGTGTACCCAACAGTCTCTTCTGGGTATCCTATGAAGACACATTTCTCCGATTTGGGTTCGAGCTTATCTGGTTGAAGTTTCTTCACATAAGCATCGCAGCCCCAAACTTTAAGAAACGACAACTTTGGTTTCTTGCCAAACCATAGTTCATAAGGCGTCGTCTCAATGATTTAGATGGTGCCCTATTTAATGTGAATGTAGCCGTCTCTAAAGCATAACCCCAAAACTATAGCGGTAAATCAGTAAGAGACATCATAGATCACACCATATCTAGTAAAGTACGATTACGACATTCGTACACACCATTTATTTGTGGTGTTCCAGGTGGCGTGAGTTGCGAAACTATTCCGCATTGTTTCAAATGTAAACCAAACTCGTAACTCAAATATTCTCCTCCACGATCAGATCGTAGAAATTTTATTTTCTTGTTACGATGATTTTCCACTTCACTCTGAAATTCTTTGAACTTTTCAAATGTTTCAGACTTGTGCTTCATTAAGTAGATATACCCATATCTGCTCAAATCATCTGTGAAGGTGAGAAAATAACGATATCCGCCACGAGCTTCAACATTCATCGGACCACATACATCTGTATGTATGATTTCCAACAAATCTGTTGCTCTCTCCATAGTACCGGAGAACGGTGTTTTAGTCATCTTGCCCATGAGGCACGGTTCGCAAGTACCAATTGATTCATAATCAAGTGATTCCAAAAGTCCATCAGTATGGAGTTTCTTCATGCGCTTTACACCGATATGACCTAAACGGCAGTGCCACAAATAAGTTGCACTATCATTATCAACTCTACATCTTTTGGCTTCAACGTTATGAATATGTGTATCACTACTATCAAGATTCAATAAAAATAGACCACTCTTCAAGGGTGCATGACCCTAAAAGATATTACTCATATAAATAGAACAACCATTATTCTCTGATTTAAATGAATAACCGTCTCGCATCAAACAAGATCCAGATATAATGTTCATGCTTAACGCTGGCACCAAATAACAATTATTTAGGTCTAAAACTAATCCCGAAGGTAGATGTAGAGGTAGCGTGCTGTCGGGGAAGCTGATCCACGAACACCTATGGGACCGGCGGACCGAGCCCCTTTTGGTTCGGCGGGGGGCGGAGGTCGCGCGAAGAGCAGATCGAGGCGAAGCACATGAGCAGTTTACCCAGCTTCGGAGCTCTCCGGAGAGATAATACTCCTACTGCTGCATGTCTGAGTGTATTGAGTTCTTGCTCGGGAGCGCTGAATGCTATAGTACATACTAGCTGCTAACGAGACCGAGCGTGAGAGTTTTCTGCCTTCCAACCCCCCTCTACGTTGCGCATGGGCCTCCTTTTATATGCTCAAGGGGTCACCGACAGGTGGCAACATAGACAAGGGTAAAAATGGAAAGGTGTTGCGGTTGGTACAACTACCTGTACAGTGTATCATACCTAACCCTGACGGCAGGGGACAAAGGCATTAAATGCCCGTCTGCATCGCCCAAATAGTGTGAAAAGGGACCGTCAGGGGCGCCACCGCTTGCCACGATGGCAATCTTGTCAGCGTCGCTTGCCACCGCGCACTGCTGGCTGCACAGCCTCTTGCCACGCGCACCTAGAAAGGTCCCAGTGCGACACGTTGGTGGATGTGCTGGAGCGCGGGTACAGAGTGGTAGCTTGCCGCGGCAAGCACCTTGCCGCGGTTGTTGTCTTGTCGCGTCCGGAAGCTTGTCGCTCACCGGGCCTCGTCGGGACGCGTGGCGCGTCGCGGCAATTTCCTTGAGATGCCTCGGTTGGCCTTCTCGGCAAGCTCCTCTTGCTGGGGTCTTGTCTCCTTGGCTTGAATACTTTGTTCTTGAATGGCTCCAACGGAACCACGGAGGACCTTGGCGGTCAACTGGCAAGCCTTGCCGCGGGGTGCTGCGACTGCCCATGCACAAGTTCGGGATACTAGGGTACCCCTACTCTAGTACACCGACAGGAGCCCCCGGGCCTGGGCCACGCACGGTGCCGAGCGCTGTTGGGCCAGGCCCAAAACAGGGCACGGGCACGCGCGGCCTGGGTTACGCCGTATCTTACTCCATATCCACCGCGCCCTTCCCGAACGGCACGCGTTGAATGCTGCGTCGTGGGAGAGATCGTGGGTGGTTTCTTTATTCGAAAAGACGGAACGTCCGCCCCTCCCTCTTTATAAGCAGGGGAAACAGAGGCAGTTCGCCCATCTCGCCGGTTTGCTATTCCAATCTCAGAAACTTCCGCCGCTCCCCTCTTCTTCCCAAAGCCGAAAGAGAGCAGCGCTCCGCCCCCCATCACCACCAGCACCACCAACGCCGTCGATCTCCCCCACCACCTCCGCCATGGCTTTGAAAGCCGGCAAGGGGAAGGCCGTGAAGTCGACCGAGGCGCAGCGGCTCGTGGCGCTGCGAAAGGAGCGGACAACCTTCCCCCCCAAGCTCGCCGCGAAGGAGCTGAGGGAGTACTACTACCTCTTCTGGTCGACGGAGACGCGAGCGCATCGGCGCACGAAGGTACTCTCCGCCGCCGCTTCGGAATGGGCTCCGTATGGATATCCCTTCTTCACGTTGTTCTTCTACTGCGGGCTCTGCCCGCCCTTCTCTGAATTTTTTTGCGACATTATGAACACATACGGGTTCCACCTCCTTTACTTCACCCCCAATGCCGTTCTGACCATGGCAGTTTTTGCACATCTCTGTGAAAACTTTGTCGGAGTCCATCCAAATGTAGCCCTTTTCCGCCACTTCTTTATGCCCCGAGTTGAGAGAGGAGAGCCTTTATCCGGCGGAATCGCCTGGATCTCGAGAGCCGGCAAGAAGGAAGCTTATCTGGAGGGAGAGCTCCGCGGCAAGTGGGAGGAATGGAGAGCAGACTGGTGCTGGATTGTCGAGGAGAACCCGCAGCCATTTACCGCCCAACGCCAAGCCCCAGTAGCGCGCGGCAATGATTGGAGCAACTTGGCCCCGGAAGACGATAGGCTGAAGATTGCCGTCACCCGGATCCTACGCCTCAGGCTTGCCGGGCTCACTGTAGGCGCCGTTGGCGTAGATTTTCTTCGCCGCCGCATCGCCCCCTTGCAAGAGAGGAGGAGACCCGCCTGGGAATTCGGGGGTGCGGCGGACATCATGAGGCTGCGCCCGGGCCTCAACTTCAACTTCACTGTCCTGGAACTGGACGCGATGCTCAAGGAATTGTTCAAGAACGACCCTCAACATCCCGAATGGTTCAGGTTGCCGAAGGGTGTCATTTCGCTGTGCAACAACTCCTCGCTCGACCGCATCCGTGCAATGATGCCCCTGTGCGATTCGCATGGAATTGTCCCAACTTGGCAAGAGCCTACGGATGACGTCGTGCAGGAGTTCTTTGACGGCTTGGTAGAAGTGCCGGTCCGCTCTGATGAGCAGAAAAGCCTCACTCGCGACACCACCGATGCGGAGATGAAGCGCATCGCCACTAGGGCAGAAGAGGCGGCGGCAGCCGCTGCCGCGTGCGAGTTTGGATTCACCGTGGAGGAGGCAGAGGCAGCAGAGGCGGCAAGCCTTGCCGAGCGAGATGAGCTTGCCGGCGAGGGAGAGCTTGCCGGGCCTGAAGTCGATTCGGGCGATCTCGCCAAGGGTGCGAGCGGCTCGTCGAAGACCAACTCCTCTTCCTCCTCATCTTTAGACAGCCCACCGCAAGCAGAGCCCCCAGCTCCACCAAGAAGGCATTTCCGCAAGGCTGGGGACGTAGCGGGGCAGCAGACGAGTCAACAGCCGCCGCGCCGCGCGACACGCTCTACCGCGACAAGCACTATTGCCGTGGGAGCATCTCACGCTGCTGCGGCAACTGGAGCGGGGTCCTCCCAGACCACAGCTACCGCCCCCGCCAAGCGGCTAAGGGAATCTACTCCTCCGCCTCGTCGCGCCGAAGGTGGGCCGGACTTCGACCTCTCCGCGCTCAGCTCCGACGTGGAAGAAGAAGAGTAAGATTATTTGCTGTACTTGTAGTTCTTCAACTCTTGCTGTTTTGTCTTGTATCTGATTTGCTTTACTCCGAACCCATTCCTTTTTAGGACTCTGGCCCAGAGAGCGGCGAAGAGAGCCAAGGTCTCGGTGATTGTCATCGAGGACGAACCCACCGCAACAACGGGGGGTGTGTCCGAGACCATCTTGCCGGACCCGGCAACTATTCCCCAAAGCAGCCCCCAGCGCAGCCCCCAGCGTAAGTATATGGTTTACTTCCCGCTGTTAGGCGCGCATGGGTGCTCTTTCTTTGCTGACATCTGACTATTGGTTTGTGTAGGAGCAGAGCAGCCTTACCAGGAGCGCTCGGAAGCCGTCCCCGACATGCCATCTGCTTCGACTACATCGCCAAGGGAGGATTCCCCGGCAAGGGAGCGTTCTCCGGCAAGGCAGAAGTCTCCGGCAAGGGAGAGTTCTCCGGCAAGGGACAGCACCAGCGACCCCCCGGTGGCGGAGACCACGACTGTAGAGCCCAGTACAGGTAATCCTCTTGCTTGAAAACTTCCCTTGGGTTCTTCTTCTTCTGATTTTCTTTTTGGATATTTGCTTGACTTTTCTCCCTTTTCCGGCCGTCAGATCCCCCTGTCACGGAGCCGATGGAGACCGAGGTCGCTGGCAAGGAGAACGCGCGCGGCAACACCGACGACGCCGCTGCCACCGAAGAAGCAGTTGGCGCTGATGAAACCGTCGGCGAAGAGGCCGCCAAAGCTGCCGCCACAGAAGCTGGCGAGGGATCTGGCGATCGCACTGATGGCCCTGAGGCCGCAGGAGCGACAGGCGCTACGCCGACCGCCGATCCCTCCGCCGCTGCCGCAGCGTCAGGCTCCAAAGAGCCCCAGTCCGGGGCCTACTTGAAGGCCGGCGATGGCGTCTTCATCAAGCTCCCCTGGGCGTCAAGCTCCAGGGCGTCGGTCGAAAGAGAAACCTTTGATGGAGAGGTGCTCGCCTCCGCTGGGCTGACGCTGGTTGACGCGCCGAGCAGCAGCAGAGACGAGACTGAGGAGGAGCGGCTGCTGCGGAAGCTGGTGTCGCTCTACTGCGCTCGGCAGGCCAAGCTGGAATCCCGAGAAGCGCTTGTCGCGAGGGCGGGAGTGGACATCGAGAAGCACGTGGAGGAGCTCCGAGGCCATAACCAGGAAGCTCTCCGGTCCCTGGCGGAGGACCGGAGCAACTCGCCGAGGCGCGGAAAGCCTTCCTCCTTGAGAAGGCCGAAGTTGAAGAGCAACAACGGCTTGCCGCCGATGAGCTGTTTGTGCAGGAGGGCGAGTTGGCGCAGCGGAAAGTCAACCTTGACTGCCACGACGAGGAGCTTGCTGCGCGCGAGCCAACATTTAGCGAGGCTCTCAAGGAAGCAGAGGATGCTGCCGCAGCTGCCGAAGCTGCCAAAAAGGAGCTGGAGACGGAGGTGGCGCAGCTGGAGGCCGATCTCAAGGTGAGCGGTGAAGAGCTTGCCGTGCTCAAGCATGAGCGCGAGAAGGACGCCTACACCCTTGGCAAGCTACAGGGTAGTCTCGCCGAGAAGGGCAAGGAACTTAGCGCCGCCAAGGACAACGCAGATCTTGAGTTGAAGCTGACTACTTTGACCAAGACGCTGGACGACGCCAGGGAGCAGGAGGTGGCCTTGAAGAAGCAAATCAAGGCCGACGAGGCGCTGCTGGCGAGTGCTGCTGTCACCCAGAACACCTTTAGGGAGAATGTGGAGCACTGGACGGAGGGTCTCGTGGATGTTGCCGCAGCCATCGATGGGGAGCTGGCGCAGCTGGGGATGGAGGATTTCGGGTATCCCTCCGATGAGAACCTCCAACCAGCGCCAAGCTCAGCTTCTTCTTCAAAGGCGTGGCGACGGCCCTCCAGCGACTCCAAGAGAAGATCCCAAACCAGCTGGCCGACGAGTCGCGCAAGATCTGCGCGGGAGCTCTTCAAAAGGTGTTGGTGAAGGTGGCCTTCCGCAACCCAGTCCTCAACCTCACCAACGTCCTCAGGACCTTGCTGCCGGAAGCTGATCTGGAAGCGCTCAAGACCCTTGTCGCACCCATTGTGGACAAGGTGAGCGAGATCAAGAGGGTTGATGGCAATCGCGTAGATTAGGCCGCCCGTTTTCTTCTTTTCTTGTCGCTGCTGGTCATGTTACAAGAACAATCTATTAGAGCTGCGACAAGCTATCTTGTAATATAACTTTATTTTGGGTATCAATTGCCATGTTATTTCCTTTACTTGATTCCTTCCTTTGTATGTTTTTGCCCTACGCTTTTAGGGAACTTGTCGGCGTAGGCACCTTAGCCGCGAGCGCTGAGTGCGGGACGTCAGCAGCCTGCTGGCGGTGCCGCCACCGACAAGAAACCTTGTCGCAACTAGTCGCAGCTCACTTAAGTTGTTGAGCGGACTCGAAACAAAGTAAGGGCGCAACTAGCTACGAGTTGGTTCCTCCGCGCACAGGTTTTCCATACAAAGCACGGTCGTTCGAGGAAGATAACTTAAAAAAATTAAAACTGATTGCTCAAACTTTGGCAACTTAGCTTTTCTGTCGTTTGCTTCCCGGTAAGGCGAAACTTTTCTTGAACGACGCCTGGTCCACACCATTATCTTCTCCTTCCCCCCGGCAAACTTGTGGGCGAGGGAACCTTCCTTTCTTTGAGAAAGAGAAAGAAGAGAAAATAAAGATATGGAGCCTTATGGCTCGTTATAGCTTACCGAGGGTAGGCGCTGCACAAAGTGTCAGATAACACATGCAAAAAATAGAAAGCATGAAATTGACAAGATGTGCAGAGCACATGAGCTTTACTTATGCACGGGGTCTACGCCCGGCTTTGTACAAAGGATTACATGCAACAGCGGCAAGACTTGTACAAAAGGTGGTTGCCGGAACAGATTCCGGCAACCGCGCCTTACGGGTAAAACTTAGGAAGATGCTCAATGTTCCAGGAGTTGCTCACCGGAGTGCCATCTTCGGTCTCAAGGCGGACAGCGCCAGGCCTAGTGACTCGTTTCACCCGGTAAGGTCCTTCCCACTTCGGTGTCAACTTGTTGGAATTCTTGGCGGACTGAACACGCCGAAGAACAAGGTCGCCTTCCTCGGGACTTCTGGCATTAACTTTGCGGCTATGGTAGCGGCGCAAAGCTTGCTGGTATCGAGCAGCTCGTACAGCGGCCTGAAGACGGTCCTCCTCAAGGAGCAGTGCGTCATCTTGTCGCAGCTGCTCTTGCTCAAGCTCATCATAAGCGAGCACTCGAGGTGACCCGTATACGAGTTCCGTGGGGAGAACTACCTCTGCTCCATAGACTAGAGCGAAAGGTGTCTGGCCAGTGGCTCAATTTGGCGTCGTCCTGATCGACCAAAGAACCATCGGCAGCTCCTCAATCCAGTTCTTTCCGCACTTGCGCAGCCTGTCGAAAGTCCTAGTCTTGAGCCCGCGCAACACTTCAGCATTTGCCCTCTCCGCTTGACCGTTGCTTCTCGGGTGAGCAACAGAAGCGAAGCAGACCTTGGCGCCAAGATCTTGGACGTACTGCATGAAGGTGCGGCTCGTGAATTGCGTGTCGTTGTCGGTGATGATCCTGTTAGGGATCCCGAAACGGCAAACATTCGACCTGAAGAACTTGACTGCTGACTGTGCTGTCACCTTCCTCACTGCTTCCACTTTCGGCCACTTTGTGAACTTGTCGACTGCAACGTACAAGTACTCAAAGCCCCCGACAGCTCGGGGAAAGGGGCCGAGGATGTCGAGCCCCCAGACCGAAAATGGCCAGGATAAAGGGATCGTCTGGAGAGTTTGAGCTAGCTGGTGTATCTGCTTGGAATGGAACTGGCACGCTTCACACTTGGTTACTTCTGCAGTTGCATCCTGGAGGGCTGTCGGCCAAAAGAAACTTTGCCGGAATGCTTTGCCAGCAAGTGCTCTTGCGCCAATGTGGTGACCACATATGCCTCCATGTATCTCTGCCAACAGCTTTTGTCCATCTTCCCGGTGAATACACTTCAATTTCACACCGTTGAGTCTTCTTCTGTACAGTGTGTTGTCGACAAACTGGTACATACTTGACTGCCGGGCTACTCTTTCCGCTTCTTCTTGCTCTTCGGGAAGTTCTCCTGCCTGAAGGAAACGGACAATCTGCTGTGCCCATGCTGGAGCTTTCGGCTCGACAACAAGAACTAAAGGCACATCTGCTGCTGCGGGAACATCCGCCTCTACGGCGAGAACCTGCGGCTCAGCCGGAGCTTGACGTTCCCCGGCAAGCTTGCCGGAGCAAAACTTGTCGGGAGCGTCTGCTTCAACGGAACAAACCCTAGGGCTTGCCGGAGCAAACTGCTCCTCAGCACCCTTGGTGTTGATCTTGGGGACCTTCTTGGCGGCGGCTTCGGGGAGCTCTGCCAGAAAATAGTCACCAGAAATCGACTTCCTCTTCTTGCTCTGTCTAGTTGATGGCGTTACAAACGGTTGAGTCAGCTTGAGCACAAAGATCCCTGGTTCCACAGGTAACTTAAGTGCGGCGCACTTCGACAGGCCGTTGGCAATGTCGTTTTGAGCTCTTGGAACATTTTCCATCTGTAGGCCGTCAAAGTGCTCTTCTAGCTTTCTCACTTCATCAACGTAAGCTTCCATCAACGGACTCTGATAATTCTTGTTCACTTGGTGGACGACAAGCTGCGAGTCACCCCTGACAATGAGCTTCTTGATCCCAAGGTCTGCTGCAATCCTGAGACCGGCAAGCAAACCTTCATACTCTGCGGTATTGTTTGTTGCCTGCTCCTTGGGAAAGTGCATCTGGACTACGTACTTGAGGTGCTCTCTGGTGGGCGCGACAAGTAGCACGCCCGCACCGGCGCCTTGCAGCGAGAAGGCACCATCAAAGTACACCATCCACTCTTTGCTTGCTTCCTTGACGGGGATGCTCGTTTCTGGAATTTCTTCATCTGGTGTTGGTGTCCACTCTGCTATGAATTCTTCCAATGCTCTGCTTTGGATAGTTGAAGTGCTCTCGAACTTGAGGCCAAAGCTTGACAGTTCCAGTGCCCACTCGACAATCCTGCCTGTTGCTTTTGGATTCTCCAATATCCTCTTCAGCGGAAAACGAGTGACAACTGTGATCTCATGTGCTTGGAAGTAATGGCGCAGCTTTCTCGAGGCCATGAGAAGGCCGAAAAGCAATTTCTGCACACCAGAATACCTTGACCTAGCCCCCTGCAGAAGGGAACTGACAAAGTAAACTGGGCGCTGCACCATTCTCTTCTGCATCTCCTCATGTGCCTGCGCAGATACATCCTTGTCGGGACCAGAGCTTGTCGGAGAAGTCCCCTGCTTGTCGCTGGATGCATCTGCCGTGGTTGCTGGCTCATCATCCGCCTCCCTCTCCACTACTAACGCAGCACTAACCACTTGATTGGTTGCCGCTATATACATCAGCAACTTCTCTTGTGGCTTAGGTGCGACAAGTGTTGGAGTGGAGGACAGGTATCTCTTTAAGTCCTGCAGCGCAGCCTCCGCTTTCGGAGTCCATTTCATTGGACCTGCCTTTTTCAATATTTTAAAAAACGGCAGGGCGCGCTTAGCAGACCTAGAGATAAACCTGCTGAGAGAAGCCACACAACCGGCAAGCCTTCGTACATCCTTGACGCGCTTTGGTGCTTCAATCTGCTCAATGGCCTTGATCTTGTCGGGATTGGCTTCAATCCCCCGCTGAGACACGAAGAACCCGAGAAGCTTGCCGGAGGGGACTCCAAACACACACTTCTCGGGGTTAAGCTTGAGGTTGATCTTGCGCAGATTTGCAAAGGTTTCGTCTAAATCTTGAATCAGAGTTACCTTGTCCTTGCTCTTGACCACTATGTCATCCATGTAGGCTTCCACATTTCTGTGTATTTGTGGCTCAAAAGCGTCATGGACTACCCTTGCAAATGTTGAACCAGCATTCTTTAAACCAAAAGGCATCCGTACAAAACAGTATGTGCCACATGAAGTGATGAATGCGGTCTTCTCCTCATCCTCTTCTGCCATGAAGATCTGATGGTATCCTGAGTATGCGTCAAGAAATGAAAGCAAGTCACATCCAGCCGTGGAGTCAACAATCTGGTCAATGCGCGGTAAGGGAAATGGGTCTTTGGGACAAGCTTTATTAACATCGGTAAAGTTGATACAAAGCCTCCATTTCCCGTTTGCCTTGCGCACGACTACAGGATTGGCCAACCACGTAGGATGGAGCACCCCTCTGACAAGGTCTGCTGCTTCCAACTTCTTGATTTCTTCTGCGATGAATTCTTGGCACTCCACTGCTTGTTTCCTGACTTTCTGCTTGACGGGCCATGCATGAGGACAAACGGCAAGATGGTGCTCGATTACTTTCCTGGGAACACCGGGAATGTCAGACGGTTGCCACGCAAACACGTCGACGTTCGCCCGCAGGAAAGCAATGAGCGCGCTTTCCTATTTAGGGTGGAGAGTGGCACTGATGGTGAAGGTACCACCAGTGCCGTCCTCCTTGGCGGACACCTTCTTGGTCTCTGGCGGAGCAGCCATTGTCTTCTTATGCTTGCCGGTGGAGCTCGATGGTGCGTCCTCGACGGTAGCGCAGCACTCCGAAGAGGTGCGCTTGCCGGAGTGGGCATCAGAACTCTTGCCGGACTAGGTGTTCTACTTCCCCCCGGGAGCTTCAGCGGCAAGTGACTTGCGATCTGTTGCGGCTGCTGCTTCCCGGTAGATCTTGTCGGTGCAGATAAGAGCATCCTTCTTGTCGCCAGGAACAGAGATGACACTTATCGGGCCTGGCATCTTCAGCATGTTGTATGCGTAATGAGAGGCTGCCATGAATTTGGCGAGTGCTGGACGGCCGAGTATCCCATTGTAGGGCAATGGAAAGTCAGCAATGTCAAAAGTGACCTTCTCAGTCCTGAAGTTCAGCTCGCTGCCAAACGTCACCGGCAACGTGATCTTTCCCTTCGGCTTGCTCCTTCCCGGATTGATTCCTTGGAATGTGACGGTCTCTTCGAGCTCGCTGTCAGGGATCTGGAGTTTCTGGAGTACCGCGGAGGAGATCGGGTTCAAGACGGCCCCGCCGTCAACTAGCATCTTAGTGACCTTGAGGTTGCGGATAGTTGGTGAAACCAACATCGGCAAGCACCCGACCGCAGTTATGCGGTCAGGGTGGTCCTCAATATCAAAGATGATAGGCGTGCTGGACCATTTCAGAGGCTTGCGTGACTCGACGGGCGGTTCTGCCGCATTGACTTCCCGCACCCACTGCTTGAACTGGCGGTGCGAAGTATGCAGAGAAGCACCGCCGTCAATGCACAGGACCTCTCTGGCTTTCTGGAACTCATGCTCATCGGTCTCGTCATCCATATCTTCATCGTCGTCATCATCTTCATCCTTGTCGCGGCCGCGGGGAGGTCTGTCTCCTTGCCGCTGCTTGGCCTTGCCGCGGCGTCCTCCCCGACCGGGACGTTTCTTGCCGGATCCCCCAGTACCTTCTTGGGCCTTCTCCTTGTCGTGTCGCTCGTATTCAGCCTTTTGTTGCTCGACAAGCTGCTCGACCTTCTTGCAACTCTGGAGATCATGGCCCTTGGTGCGGTGGATCTTGCAGTACTGCTTGTTGGTGCCGTCCTGCTTGTCAACGACCGCCACAACTTTGGCTTCCTTGGTGCCACCTCCGTTGCCGGACTGCTCAACGACTAGCACATCTTTGCCTTTCTTCTTCCTGTTGTTCCGCCGCCGGTTTTTCTTTGCTGGGGCAGCATCCTCGCTATCAGATCCTCCTGCTCCTGTATTCTCTTCGGGGAGTTTCCTCCCTTCCTCAGCACGTGCACACTTGTCGGCTAGGGCATATAGCTCACTGACGTCTCTGATCTTGCACATCGCCATCTCCTCCCGCATCCTACGGTTTCGCACGTTCTGATGGAACACGCTGATGACCGCGGCAGGGTGGACATCTGGGATGTTGTGCTGTACACGGCTGAATCTCTGGATGTACTTGCGCAGGGGCTCTCCTTCCTTCTGAGCGAGCAGATGAAGGTCGCTCTCTTGGCCATGAGGCTTGTGGCCGCATGTAAAGGCGCCGACAAACTGATGGCATAGGTCTGCCCAGGAGGATATGGAGTTATCTGGCAAGTGCATGAGCCGGGACCTGACATTGGGCTTGAGCACTAGCGGGAAGTAGTTGGCAAGGATCATGTCGTCCCGCCCCCCGGCAGCTTGCACCGTGATGGTGTAGATGCTAAGGAACTCCGACGGATGCGACTTGCCGTCGTACTTCTCTGGTACGTCTGGCTTGAAATTCTTCGTGCTGGGCCACTGGACTTGCCGCAGCTCACGAGTGAACGCAGGGCAACCTACCGCGTACGGAAAGTCGCGTGGTTCCCCTGGCGCATGAATGTCGACAGAGGGCCCAGCGCACTGGTCTGATTGACGCCGTGCTTCTCTTCGACACTCGATGCGAGTACGAGCGTCTTCTTGCTGCCGTTCGTGAAGAACTTGGCGCTGATCGCGACGAGCTCGTGGATCTGATGATGCGGTGGAGTCGCTGTCGAGGTGGATCCGGCGAGTCGGCGATCTTGGCCTTTGGGGCGGAGAGTGCACGGTGGTTGCACCCCCACCGGTTTTGTCACCATCGGCTCGTGCCTGGCAATATTGCCGCGGCTGCGATGTACTCGGCTGCCGTGGAGTGTCGCCGTTGGCGAAGCCGATGAGACTCTGAATGGTGGCCCTCCATTCGTCGATCTTGTCTGCCGTTGGAGGGTAATCCAGGAGCAGTTGAGCTCGTGCCAAAGCTTCTGCCGGAGTGGTGGGCGGCGATGGCGAACGGTGCGAGGAGCGGGATATGCTCGGACTTCTAACTATGTTAGAAGGAGCAGCATCCCGTCCAGGCGACCGTGTCTCGCTCGTGCCAGCATGTTGGCGTGCATGCTGGTCTTGAGCACCACGAGATCCACCAGCTCGATCTTGGTCCAACGAACGTATGGTACCGCGAGTACCATGATGCTGTCGGTCCCGCGCCTCTTGAGATGGGCGCGGTGCATGTACAGACGCCGAGGTCTGCGCAGCCTTGTCCTTGGACCTGGCAGCACCGTGGGCTCCCTCGTCGATGCCCCTTCTTCCGCCGGCGTCTACCCCACCACCCGTTTGCTCCGGTGGTGGTGGGTTCGATGCGGACGGAGCAGCCACCTCCGAAGCCTTCTTCTT
The DNA here is from genome assembly GCA_963921465.1 of Triticum timopheevii. NCBI lineage: Eukaryota > Viridiplantae > Streptophyta > Magnoliopsida > Poales > Poaceae > Triticum > Triticum timopheevii. The sequence continues at coordinate 526,781,693 of OY997268.1, forward strand.
CGGTGGCATGTCGATGAAGAAGATGAAGATCTAGCTCGTGTGAACGCCGGATCAGGTTCGCACAACCCCGATGCCCCCTACCTGGCGCGCCAAAGATGTCGGGGATGCTGACCCACGAACACCTATGGGACCGGCGGACCGAGCCCCTTTCAGTTCGGCGGGGGGGCGGAGGTTGCGCGAAGAGCAGATCGAGGCAAAGCACACGAGCAGTTTACCCAGCTTCGGAGCTCTTCGGAGAGATAATACTCCTACTGCTGCATGTCTGAGTGTATTGAGTTCTTGCTCGGGAGCGCTGAATGCTACAGTACATACTAGCTGCTAACGAGACCGAGCGTGAGAGTTTTCTGCCTTCCAACCGCCCTCTACGTTGCGCATGGGCCTCCTTTTATATGCTCAAGGGGTCATCGACAGGTGGCAACGTAGACAAGGGTAAAAATGGAAAGGTGTTGCGGTTGGTACAACTACCTGTACAGTGTATCATACCTAACCCTGACGGCAGGGGACAAAGGCATTAAATGCCCGTCTGCGTCGCCCAAATAGTGTGAAAAGGGACCGTCAGGGGCGCCACCGCTTGCCACGATGGCAATCTTGTCAGCGTCGCTTGCCACCGCGCATCGTTGGCTGCACAGCCTCTTGCCACGCGCACCTGGTAAGGTCCCAGGGCGACACGTTGGTGGATGTGCTGGAGCGCGGGTACAGAGTGGTAGCTTGCCGCGGCAAGCGCCTTGCCGCGGTCATTGTCTTGTCGCGTCCGGAAGCTTGTCGCTCACCGGGCCTCGCCGGGACGCGTGGCGCGTCGCGGCAAGTTCCTTGAGATGCCTCGGTTGGCCTTCCCGGCAAGCTCCTCTTGCCGGGGTCTTATCTCCTTGGCTTGAATACTTTGTTCTTGAATGGCTCCAATGGAACCACGGAGGACCTTGGCGGTCACCCGGCAAGCCTTGCCGCGGGGTGCTGCAACTGCCCATGCACAAGTTCGGGATACTAGGGTACCCCTACTCTAGTACACCGACACATGCCGACCACGATCACATCGACTTTGGAACTGTTTCCCACGCGCATCGTCACCTCGTCCTTGGCCAGTGCTCGCTTATTCCGTAGTCCCTGTTTCGAGTTGCAAATATTAGCAACAGAACCAGTATCAAATACCCAGGTGCTACTACAAGCTCTAGTTAGGTACACATCAATAACATGTATATCACATATACCTTTGTTCACTTTGCCATCCTTCTTATCCGCCAAATACTTGGGGCAGTTCCACTTCCAGTGTCCAGTCTTCTTGCAATAGAAGCACTCAGTTTCAGGCTTAGGTCCAGACTTGGGTTTCTTCTCTTGAGCAGCAACTTGCTTGCCGTTCTTTTTGAAGTTCCCCTTCTTCTTCCCTTTGCCCTTCTTCTTGAAACTAGTGGTCTTGTTGGCCATCAACACTTGATGCTCCTTCTTGATTTCTACCTCCGCAGCCTTTAGCATTGCGAAGAGCTCGGGAATTGTCTTGTTCATCCCTTGCATACTATAGTTCATCACAAAGCTCTTGTAGCTTGGTGGCAGTGATTGGAGAATTCTATCAATGACGCTATCATCGGGAAGATTAACTCCCAGTTGAATCAAGTGATTATTATACCCAAACATTTTGAGTATGTGCTCACTGACAGAACTATTCTCCTCCATCTTGCATTTGTAGAACTTATTGGAGACTTCATATCTCTCAATCCGGGCATTTGCCTGAAATATTAACTTCAACTCCTGGAACATCTCATATGCTCCATGACGTTCAAAATGTTGTTGAAGACCCGGTTCTAAGCCGTAAAGCATGGCACACTGAACTATAGAGTAGTCATCAGCTTTGCTCTGCCAGACGTTCACAACATCTGGTGTTGCTCCTGCAGCAGGCCTGGCACCCAGCGGTGCTTCCAGGACGTAATTCTTCTGTGCAGCAATGAGGATAATCCTCAAGTTACGGACCCAGTCCGTGTAATTGCTACCATCATCTTTCAACTTTGCTTTCTCAAGGAACGCATTAAAATTCAATGGAACAACAGCACGAGCCATCTATCTACAACAAACATAGACAAGCAAAATACTATCAGGTACTAAGTTCATGATAAATTTAAGTTCAATTAATCATATTACTTAAGAACTCCCACTTAGACAGACATCTCTCTAGTCATCTAAGTGATCACGTGATCCAAATCAACTAAACCATAACCAATCATCACGTGAGATGGAGTAGTTTTCAATGGTGAACATCTCTATGGTGATCATATCTACTATATGATTCATGCTCGACCTTTGGTCTCCGTGTTCCGAGGCCATATCTGCATATGCTAGGATCGTCAAGTTTAACCTGAGTATTCTGCGTGTGCAAAACTGGCTTGCACCCGTTGTAGATGGACGTAGAGGTTATCACACCCGATCATCACGTGGTGTCTGGGCACGACGAACTTTGGCAATGGTGCATACTCAGGGAGAACACTTCTTGATAATTTTTAGTGAGAGATCATCTTAAAATGCTACCATCAATCAAAGCAAGATAAGATGCATAAAGGATAAACATCACATGCAATCAATATAAGTGATATGATATGGCCATCATCATCTTGTGCTTGTGATCTCCATCTCCGAAGCACCATCGTGATCACCATTGTCACCGGCGCAACACCTTGATCTCCATCGTAGCATCGTTGTCATTTACGCCATCTATTGCTTCTACGACTATCGCTACCGCTTAGTGATAAAGTAAAGCAATTACAGGGCGTTTGCATTTCATACAATAAAGCGACAACCATATGGCTCCTGCCAGTTGCCGATAACTTCAGTTACAAAACATGACCATCTCCTACAATAAAATATAGCATCACGCCTTGGCCATATCACATCACAACATGCCCTGCAAAAATAAGTTAGATGTCCTCTACTTTGTTGTTGCAAGTTTTACGTGGCTGCTACGGGCTGAGCAAGAACCGTTCTTACCTACGCATCAAAACCACAACGATATTTTGTCAAGTTGGTGCTATTTTAACCTTCGCAAGGACCGGGCGTAGCCACACTCGGTTCAACTAAAGTTGGAGAAACTGACACCCACTAGTCACCTGTGTGCAAAGCACGGCGGTAAAACCAGTCTCGCGTAAGCGTACGCGTAATGTCGGTCCGGGCCGCTTCATCCAACAATACCGCCGAACCAAAGTATGACATGCTGGTAAGCAGTATGACTTGTATCGCCCACAACTCACTTGTGTTCTACTCATGCATATAACATCAACGCATAAAACCTAGGCTCTGATACGACTGTTGGGGAACGTAGTAATTTCAAAAAAAATTCCTACGCACACGCAAGATCATGGTGATGGCATAGCAACGAGAGGGGAGAGTGTTGTCTACGTACCCTCGTAGACCGTTAATCAGAAGCGTTATGACAACGCGGTTGATGTAGTCGTACGTCTTCACGAATTGACCGATCCAAGCACCGAACGTACGGCACCTCCGTGTTCAGCAAACGTCCAGCTCGATGACGTCCCCCGGGCTCCAATCCAGCGAAGCGTCGGGGATGAGTTCCGTCAGCACGACGGCGTCGTGACGATGATGATGTTCTACCGGTGCAGGGCTTCGCCTAAAATCCACGACGATATGACCGAGGTGGAATATGGTGGAGGGGGGCACCGCACACAGCTAAGGAACGATCCGTAGATCAACTTGTGTGTCTATGGGGTGCCCCCCTTCCCCGTATATAAAGGGGGAGAGGAGGAGGGGGCCGGCCTAAGGGGAGGCGTGCCCTAGGAGGGGGAAACCTACTCCAAGTAGGTTTGCCCCTCCCTTTCCTATTCCAAGAAGGAGGGGGAAGGAAGGAGTGGGAGAGGGGGAAGGCAAGGGGGCGCCGCCCCCCCTTCCTTGTCCTATTCGGACTCAAGGGGAGGGGGCGCGCCTCTTGCCCTGGCCGGCCCCTCTCTCTCTCCACTAGGGCCCATCAAGGCCCATTACTTCCCGGGGGGTTCCGGTAACCCTCCGGTACTCCGGTTTTTCTCCGAAAACACCCGGAACACTTCCGGTGTCCGAATATAGTCATCCAATATATCAATCTTTATGTCTCGACCATTTCGAGACTCCTCGTCATGTCCGTGATCACATCCGGGACTCCGAACAACCTTCGGTACATCAAAACTTATAAACCCATAATAAAACTGTCATCGTAACGTTAAGCGTGCGGACCCTACGGGTTCGAGAACTATGTAGACATGACCTAGAACTATTCTCGGTCAATAACCAATAGCAGAACCTGGATGTTCATATTGGTTCCCACATATTCTACGAAGATCTTTATCGGTCAAACCGCATAACAACATACGTTGTTCCCTTTGTCATCGGTATGTTACTTGCCCGAGATTCGATCGTCAGTATCCAATACCTAGTTCAATCTCGTTACCGGCAAGTCTCTTTACTCGTTCCGTAATACATCATCCCATAACTAACTCATTAGTTACAATGCTTGCAAGGCTTAGGTGATGAGTATTACCGAGAGGGCCCAGAGATACCTCTCCGACAATCGGAGTGACAAAACCTAATCTCGAATTATGCCAACTCAACATGTACCTTTGGAGACACCTGTAGAGCACCTTTATAATCACTCAGTTACGTTGTGACGTTTGGTAGCACACAAAGTGTTCCTCCGGTAAACGGGAGTTGCATAATCTCGTAGTTGTAGGAACTTTGTATAAGTCATGAAGAAAGCAATAGCAACATACTAAACGATCAAGTGCTAAGCTAACGGAATGGGTCAAGTCAATCACATCATTCTCCTAATGATGTGATCCCATTAATCAAATGACAACACATGCCTATGGTTAGGAAACATAACCATCTTTGATCAATGAGGCATACTAGTGACGCTATGTTTGTCTATGTATTCACACATGTATCATGTTTCCGGTTAATACAATTCTAGCATGAATAATAAACATTTATCATGGTATGAGGAAATAAATAATAACTTTATTATTGCCTCTAGGGCATATTTCCTTCAGCTAGGAGGTGGTGCGAGAGGCCCAACTACTAGCTGGATAGGGGGAGGAGTGTGCGGTTGTGAGATCGATTAAAAGAGGGGTGAGAGTTTACACGTGTGTCTGACCATATGAGTGACACGAGGCAAGGACACATAAAGGAGGAGATTGAAGCTGTGTGTGTATGCTGTAGGCAGGCATCGCTAGAGAGGTTTATCGATCAGTGTGTGTCGGAAAGGAGTTGTGGAGACTCTGGTAGAATGACCTAAAGGAAAAAATGAATGTGCCCGGTGGATAGAATGCCGAGGGAGGGGGAGGGCAAGGAGGGCGTGTGCATGCACGGGAGAAAGTTAGTGGTAGCTACAAAGGTTAGAGGACTGTGTGGGTGTAAGAGACTAACAAAGATCATAATTTTATATGAAAGCGGATTCATATATTTGAATAGGAGATCATAGTGTTTTAAACATTGCATGCATGAATATAGCGGTGATACACGTGTTGTGCACATGTTATACCATAATGTGATAATGCATGGCATTTGCAACTCACATCTAAATGCCGAACAATCTAAACCATACTATACATCAAACAATCCCACATTTTATTTGAATTTGTGATAATGTGCGGCGTTTGCAGCTTACAACTAAATATCAAGCAATCTAAACAATACTATATATCGAACATTCTCACATTTTATTTGAATTTGTGGTAATGTGTGGTGTTTGCAACTCACATCTAAATACTTGTAGGCGTAGGGGGCGGGGCACCATACATAATGTGATAAACACATTATACATATGAGACATGGTTTAGATTATGAAGATCTAGCTAGAGCTAGAAATGTAATGTGATTTGAAATCAAAATAAATTGGATTCAAAAAATCTAGTTCGAGTTCATATAGTACACATAGTTCATATGTAACTCGATGCTGATCATGTGGTGTGTTGTGAAGATAATACACAAATGATGGTTTAATTTGACAATAATGATGATTGTAGATCTTATTAAAATAGAGAAACAAATTCAAATGCTTTGACTTCACAACAATCATTACTGTAGATCTTATTCAAATTTAGTTCATATTGAAGTGGTAGTATATACGTTTGGAATGCACTAAAACGTTCATTTGAGTAGTAGGTTGCATGCATTATACACGTAGCGAAATATTTTAATTGAACATAACATGAATTCAAAGTTTTGAATGACATTTGTAGTGCGCATTGATTTGGTACAGTACACGATAGGCTTGTCCGGAAATTTCAACCCGCGCCTTGTTAGCCCGAAATATTTAACATATATCTTTGTCTCGTTGTGCTCCGACAACTCCCTCCATCTCAACCCGCGCCTTGCTATTCCGAAATTACAACGCGCACGAAAACTCCCACCTCCTGTGAAATCCCGACACACGAAATGCACGTGGTACCCCTGAACCGAAAGAACCGCCTCAAATTGGTGGGGGGTACTTTCGTAACTTACCCCACATTTCGGACAAGCACGTCTCTAAGCCATGGTTCCCCACTGCCATCCCATCCACCCACTGATTCGTACACCGAGGCCGCGAAAACCCGCGATGAAACCCCACACCCTGCTCCGTCCGCCACCCAGCCGGAGCTTCTTCCCCGACGACGTCGTCCACAGCAACACCTCGATGTCCCTCATCCACCGTACCGGATGAGGATCCGTTGTCGATCTCATCGTCCCGCTGGTTCAGCCACCCCATCCACCACCTCCAAGGAGCTACCCCGATGTTCCACTCGTCTTTCGCGCCACCTCCATTCCCACACCACCGTCTTCACCTGCACCACCGGAAGAGCATCATCATCACCATTTCCTCGGATGAAGCTGCAACCTAATCGGCGCCACCAAAGAGGTCGTACACTAATCGCCGCATTTTCTTCTTGATTCGATCACACGGCACTGCCGGCGCTTGGTCCCGAGCCGACACGGCACGGCTCCATCACGGTGGCGTCGCCGGCCACTTCCTCCACGACGTCGCTCCCTCGGCGGCGACGTCCACATCAGTAGGAGTTGCTGCTGCTTTAGCTCTCGCTCGCGCTGTTGCTCTGCTCTTGCTCTTGGTCCCCTGCCTGGTCTGCTCTTGCTATTGCTCTTTCTCGTGCTGCTGCTCTCGCTCTTGCTCTTGCTTGCGATGCTGCTCCGATTTGGCTACACTTCAGTCAACTGAATCGACTTTTGGGTCAGTCGATTTCCAAGGGGTGGGCTCGCCGGGGTGAAGGAAGAACCAGCCACAGCGGGGAGGGGGGCTCGCCGGAGAGGTACCCCACTATCTATCTTAGGGTTCAGGGTGGGGGCAGTGGTCGCCGACGGTGGCGGGGCGTTGGCGGGACGGTGGCGTGGGGATCGCCGGAGAAAAAGCTCAGCACTGGGGGCCTAGAGGGATGGCCGGGGCAGCGGCGGACCAGCGGTGGGGAGTGTTTTCGGGGTGGGAGGGGCGGCGCACCGCCGGCCGCGGACGGCGGGGGGCTGCTGTTTGGCCGGTGGTGGCTGGCGGCTCAGGGGGGGTGGAGGTTGAAGATGAACCGCAGGCCCTTGATTTCGTATCCAACGGCTGCAAAATCAACTGACGTGTAGCCTCACCTTGCTAGTGCGTTCAGTTTCGATAGCAAAATTTAGTTTCGACAGCAAAATTCAGTTTCGACAGTTAGGTTCAGTTTCGACAGTTAAGTTCAGTTTCGACAGTTAAGTTCAGAGATGAGCGGCTGATGTATTTTACATCTAGCACTTTGTGGTTATGTATTTTACGTCATGTATTGGAGATGCTATTAGAATTCCACTCAGGTTAACGTTGTTCGTTGTCTCTCTTGTCCTGCTTCAGCCTCGGTGTCGTACAACTCACCGGAGCTGCTCCAACAATGAAACCCTCCATCACAGCGGAGCAGTACCTCGGGCTCCATCTCCAGACGCCTAAGATCTTCTTCCCCTCCTCCGACAGCAAAGTCAGCCGGAGCATCCTCACCGGCCAACCCAATCACGCTGAGATCGACATGGCTTCGCCAAAGAGGTTGTACACTTGTTGCATCTCTTTTTTACTCTACATGTTATATATATTGTCCACTGAGCACATGGATTTGTTCCTTTAGTGTCTCCTTGGAAGAAAAAACATAGGAATTTTAATTTTCACTTGTCCTCCTTTTCAAATTCCTATTCATGAAACACAAGACTAAGAGATAGTAGCATAATAGCATTAAAACCGTACATTTTCTTGTGGTTTGACTTAATCTCACCATGCTTCTTTGCATCCTGTGATCTTCCAATTTTTCTGAATAAAACACCCAGATTGGCAGAAATCCTGTGTTTTTAAATTCTCTGTTTTGCACGTGCATTCCTATCCTATTCCTGTCTATTTCCTATCCCTGCATTGTTGGAATCCTCCAATTCAAACGAGCCCTTACAGAATTACTTCTCTTACAGATAGTTGTCAAAGAAAACATTGCGTGGTTTGTCCCGGTCCTGCTGCGCCGTCGTCCACCCCAGCTCAGCTGCTCCAACAACAGAAGGGTCCACCAGAGCAGGGATCCGGCCTCCAGACTGTCTTTCACCGCCTCAGATCTTCTTCCCCGCTGCTGGCAGCCATGAAAACTGCATTACCATCATCAACCGAGCAGATGACCTCGAGGACTACACGGGTCCGCAAGAGAGGTCGCACTCTTTCGTGTCTGCTTACGTTATGCATCGCTTAATATTACATGCTACTTTATCGTCCTGTTCACCGATTAGACTCTGATTCAGCTCCAAACTAATGGTCAAACTTGAGTTTTTAAATGGTTGTGGGGTACATATCGGGGCCGCTACCAATAGTATCTATCTACTATCTAGTTAATCTCCGGTGTCTACTATGAGTTTCATGTTGGGTGGGAAACAAACAGTAAAGAAGGCATTATCTATATTTATTAACTGAAGCCATTATCTGCCTGCTATTATTGGTTTTGGGTCTATCCACAGGTTTCTACCATCACTCTGGATTTCTGCATGCACTCCTTACATAATCTCACTATGTTTTATTCCTATGCATGACAGTTATTGTAAACAATGGAACTGAACATGTAGAGAAAAAGAGACGAGCCTTGCGTGACAATATAATTTCATGCAGACGTCGCTCCATGGTAGGCGCAAAGGCAGCCCTCCCTCCACGCATTTCGGATTGTAATCGAGAGGAAGATATCTGTTCTGAGGGGGATTCAGAAGGAGAAGATAACTCCTATTTACCCCCTGAGGTCTTCACTCTAACTTGGCATGCTGATATTGGTTATATCATGCATATGGTGTCTTGCATTGCTTACTTTATACATCAAATATGTCATCTGCTTAGTTTAGACATCCTTTGTGCGAATGCCATCTGTTTAGTTTATTCATCGTTTATGTGAATTATGCAACGCCACCTTGTTTAGCCAGGCATCATATATGTGAATTTTGCAATGCCATCCTGCTTAGCCAGTCATCTTATATGTAAATTATATTAGGCCATCTTTTTTTCCGTTACATATTACATTCGTCAACAATGTTAGTACATTCAACTGCTCTTCGTGTGCATCAGCCATTTGACACGGTGATGGCAAATTCTGGAGTGAAAACATGGTCTTCTGAGCAAACTATGCTATCCGACGAAGCGCATATCTCGCTGGTTACGGATAGCTCCTCAGAGGAGGATTCAGAGACAGAGGACCAGTCCTATTCCCCCCCCCCCCCCCCCGAGGTGTATGCTCTAACTTGGCAAGGTTATGTTGCTCATATCGTGCGTATGGTGTCTCGCATTGCTATGCCATTTGATTAGTTTAGACATGCTTTGTGTGAATGCCACCTGTTCAGTGTCTAATTACCATATATGTGAATTATGCATTGCCATCTTGTTGCAAGACATTACATATGTGAATTATACAATGCTATCTTGTTGCAAAGGCATTATATATGTGAATTATGCAATGCCATGCTGTTTAGCCAATCATCATGTATGTGAATTATATCATGCTATCATTTTTTATTACGTGTTCCATTTGTCGACAACGTTTGTATATTCAACTACTCTTCCTATGCATCAGCCATTTGAAGCGGTGATGGAAGTATCTGGAGTGAAAACAAGGTATTCAGAGCAGACAATGCTACCTGCTGAAGCAGACATCTTGCTGGCTACAGAGAGCTCCTCAGAGGAGGATTCAGAGGCTGGTGACCAGTCCTATTTCCTCCCTGAGGTCTATGCTCAAACTTGGCAGGGTTATATTACCCATGTCATGCATGTTGTCTTGCATTGCTTAGTTTTTACATCATATATAGATTACCATCTGCTTACTTGCTTACTATATAAATCATATATTTGAATTATATCATGCCATCATGTTTACATAATACATACACATCATCTATCTGAATTATGGCATGGCAACCCATTTAATAAAGACATCATATAGTTATATCATCTCATCCTGTTTAGTGTTTACAGTAATCATATTTAGAATTATGGCATTCCATCCATGAATGTATGTGAATTATGGCATGCCAACCTATTTAATAAACACATTATATAGTTATGTCATGTCATCTTGTTTACATAGTCTCATATTTTGCACTATGTCTTTCCATCTTTTTTATTTAGCCATCATAATGTGAAATTGTGTCATGCTATCCTGTTTAGTTAGCCATCATATATGTGAAATTGTGTCATGCTATCCTGTTTGGTTAGACAACATAAATATGAATTATTTCATGCCCTCTTTTATTCCCCACTATCCATTGCACCTATCTATCATACAATGTCTATACTTTCAATTACTTTTCTTGTTTATCAGCCATTTGAATTGGAGAGCGTGATGGCAGTATCTAAGGGAGTAACAACACGGTCTTCAGAAAAGATAGTGCTACCAGTTGATGCAGATAGAACCACGGTTGTACTTGCCCAAGGACCAGATCCACCACACATAACCCAGACTCTCGCAGATTGTACCCCTACCCAGTTGGACAGAGAACCAGCTACACCCCTTTCAACCCCAACCCCGGCAGATAGTAACCCAGTTCCAGTTGACACAGCACCGTCTCCACCACAGAGCACCCAAACACGAGCGGTTAGTAAGGGAACTGCAGTGCCCAAAGCACGAGGACCACCACTCTGAATCCCAACTCAACGCTTAAAGGAGAAGAAGATTTGTTCTCAGGTCAGGTTCTATAGCTATGGTTCATACTCCTTTGCTCTTGCATTACTGTATTTACTCATACCAACTATTTTCAAATTTGAAGGATGGAATTGAAACTCCAATGGCGCAACAGGTATGTTTTAAACCTGCTTCTTTAGCTGGTTTGCTGTTGTAACCTGCTTTATGTTGATTCCAGTTTCAATTGAATAAACAGTTATGTTCTCATGTCATGCACATTACAAGTGTTGTTATTGCTCTATAGTTACCCACCCTTATATTCTATCTATTCTGCTTTGTCTTGAACAAATATTATTTGAACTGTGTCTCTATCTTGATTTGGCAACAAAAACTAGAACGATATAGATCATAAAGTGACCATGGCACATAGATATATGTTTGTTTCATGCTGTTATCCTGTCCACTTTACTACTAACTCATTTACCAAAATGAGTTTCATATACAACATGGTAAACATGTGATGTGTCTGCTTGTTTCTCTTTTAGAATGCGGAAAAAATATTGGAGAACAGTACCGCGGTATCCAATGGTAAAGGAAGTAATGCAGATAAGGTCCAAGATAGTGAGACATCCCTGTTTGTCTCCAAAAAAGCTGATAAATGTTGGGGGACGTAGCAGAAATTCAAAATTTTCTACGCATCACCAAGATCTATCTATGGAGAAACTAGCAACGAGGGGAAGAATAGTGCATCTACATACCCTTGTAGATCGCTAAGCGGAAGCGTTCAAGAGAACGGGGTTGAAGGAGTCGTACTCATCGTGATCCAAATCACCGGAGATCCTAGTGCCGAACGGACGGCACCTCCGCGTTCAACACCCATGCAGCCCGGTGATGTCTCCCATGCCTTGATCCAGCAAGGAGAGAGGGAGAGGTTGGGGAAGACTCCGTCCAGCAGCAGCACGACGGCGTGGTGGTGGTGGAGGAGCGTGGCAATCCTGCAGGGCTTCGCCAAGCACCGCGGGAGAGGGGGAGGGAGAGAGGTAGGGCTGCGCCAGGGAGAGGTCAAAACTCTTGTGTATGGCAGCCCCAGAACCTCAAGTATATATAGGGGAGAGGGAGAGGGTGCGCCCCCTCTAGGTTCCCAAGGGGTGCGGCAGCCCCAAACCCATCTAGGGTGGCGGCCAAGGGGGGGGGGAGGGTGAAACTTGCCCCCCAAGCAAGGTGGAGGAGCCCCCTGCCCAAACCCTAGGCGCCTTGGGCCCTTGTGGGGGGGTGCACCAGCCCACCTGGGGCTGGTCCCCTCCCACACTTGGCCCATGCAGCCCTCTGGGGCCGGTGTCCCCACTTGGTGGACCCCCGCGACCCTCCCGGTGGTCCCGGTACATTACCGATAGCACCCGAAATCTTTCCGGTGACCGAGACAACTCTCCGGCCAATAACCAACAGCGGGATCTGGATACCCATGTTGGCTCCCACGTGTTCCACAATGATCTCATCGTATGAACCACAATGTCGAGGATTCAATCAATCCTGTATTCAATTCCCTTTGTCCAGTGGTATAGTACTTGCCCGAGATTCAATCGTCGGTATCCCGATACCTTGTTCAATCTCGTTACCGGCAAGTCTCTTTACTCGTTCCGTAACACATCATCCCGTGATCAACCCCTTGGTCACATTGTGCACATTATGATGATGTCCTACCGAGTGGGCCCAGAGATACCTCTCCGTCACACGGAGTGACAAATCCCAGTCTCGATTCGTGCCAACCCAACAGACACTTTCGGAGATACCCGTAGTGCACCTTTATAGCCACCCAGTTACGTTGTAATGTTTGGTACACCCAAAGAATTCCTACGGTATCCGGTAGTTGCACAACCTCATGGTCTAAGGAAATGATACTTGACATTAGAAAAGCTTTAGCATACGAACTACATGATCTTTGTGCTAGGCTTAGGATTGGGTCTTGTCCATCACATCATTCTCCTAATGATGTGATCCCGTTATCAACGACATCCAATGTCCATGGTCAGGAAACCGTAACCATCTATTGATCAACGAGCTAGTCAACTAGAGGCTTACTAGGGACATAGTGTTGTCTATGTATCCACACATGTATCTGAGTTTCCCATCAATACAATTATAGCATGGATAATAAACGATTATCATGAACACGGAAATATAATAATAATAACTAATTTATTATTGCCTCTAGGGCATATTTCCAACAGTCTCCCACTTGCACTAGAGTCAATAATCTAGTTCACATCGCCATGTGATTAACACTCACAGGTCACATCGCAATGTGACCAACATCCAAAGAGTTCACTAGTGTCACTAAACTAGTTCACATCATCATGTGATTAAGACTCAATGAATTGTGGGGTTTGATCATGTTTTGCTTATGAGAGAGGTTTTAGTCAACGGGTCTGCAACATTTAGATCCGTATGTACTTTGCAAATCTCTAGGTCATATTGTAAATGCTACTTCCACGCTCCACTATACGTATCCGGTTTGCTACTCAGAGTCATTCAGATAGGTGTTAAAGCTTGCATCGACGTAACCCTTTACACCGAACTCTTTATCACCTCCATAATCAAGAAACATGTCGTTATTACTCCAAGGACAATTTTGACCGCTATCTGGTGATCCACTACCCTCTTGCCAAACATGTGGCAAGGCACACATCAGGTGTGGTACACATCATAGCATACTATGGAGCCTACGTCTAAGCATAGGGGACGACCTTCGTCCTTTCTCTCTCTTCTGCCGTGGTCGAGCTTTAAGTCTTAACTTCATACCTTACAACTCAGGCAAGAACTCCTTCTTTGACTGATCCATCTTGAACACCTTCAAGATCATGTCAAGGTACGTGCTCATTTGAAAGTACCATTAAGCGTTTTTGATCTATCCTTATATATCTTGATGCTCAATGTTCAAGCAGCTTAATCCAGGTTTTCTATTGAAAAACACTTTTCAAATAACCCTATATGCTTTCCATAAATTCTACATCATTTCTGATCCACTATATGTCAACAACATATACTCATCAGAAATTCTATAGTGCTCCCACTCACTTCTTTGGAGATACAAGTTTCTCATAAACTTTGCATAAACCCAAAATCTTTGATCATCTCATCAAAGTGCATATTCTGACTCCGAGATGCTTGCTCTAGTCCATGGAAGGATCGCTGGAGCTAGCATACCTTTTGCATCCTTAGGATCGACAAAACCTTTCTAATTGTATCACATACAACCTTTCCTTACGAAAACTGGTAAGGAAACTCGTTTTGACATCCATCTGCCAGATTTCATAAATGCAGCTAATGCTAACATGGTTCCGACGGACTTAAGCATCACTACGAATGAGAAAATCTCATCGTAGTCAACTCCTTGAACTTGTGAAAAAATCTTCGCCACAAGTCGAGCTTCATAGACGGTGACATTACCGTCCACGTCCGTCTTCTTCTTAAAGATCCATTTACCTCAATGGCTTGCCGATCATCGAGCAAGTCCACCAAAGTCTATGCTTTGTTCTGATACATGGATCCTATCTCGGATTTCATGGCTTCTAACCATTTGTCGGAATATGGGCCCACCATCGCTTCTCTATAGCTCGTAGGTTCATTGTTGTCTAGCAACATGACCTTTAAGACAGGATTACTGTACCACTATGAAGTAGTACGCATCCTTGTCACCCTACGAGGTACGGTAGTGACTTGATCTGAAACTTCATGATCACTATCATAAGCTTCTACTTCAATTGCTGTGGGCGCCACAGGAACAACTTCTTGTGCCCTGATACACACTAGTTGAAGTGGAGGTTCAATAACCTCATCAAGTCTCCACCATGCTCCCACTCAACTTTTCGAGACAAACTTTTCCTCAAGAAAGGACCCGATTCAAGAAACAATCCCTATTGATTTCGTATCTAAATTAGGAGGTATACCCAACTGTTTTGGGTGTCTTATGAAGATGCATTTTATCCGCTTTGGGTTCTAGCTTATCAACCTGAAACTTTTTCACATAAGCGTCGCAGCCCCAAACTTTTAAGAAACGACAACTTAGGTTTCTCCAAAACGGTGTTGTCTCAACGGTATTACGTGGTGCCCTATTAAAGTGAGTGCGGTTGTCTGTAATGCCTAACCCATGAACGATAGTGGTAATTCGGTAAGAGACATCATGGTACGCACCATATCCAATAGGGTGCAACTATGATGTTCGGACACACCATCACACTATGGTGTTCCAGGCGGTATTAATTGTGAAACAATTTCCACAATGTCTTAATTGCGTGCCAAAGCTCGTAACTCAGATACTCATCTCTATGATCATATCATAGACATTTTATCCTCTTGTCACGATGATCTTCAACTTCACTCTAAAATTACTTGAACCATTCAATAATTCAGACTTGTGTTTCATCAAGTAAATATACTCAGTATGTACTCAAATCATCCGTGAAGTAAGAACATAATGATATCCACTGCGTGCCTCAGCACTCATTGGACTGCACACATCAAAATGTATTACTTCCAACAAGTTGCTTTCTTGTTCCATTTCACTGAAAAACGAGGCTTTCAGTCATCTTGCCCATGTGGTATGATTTGCATGTCTCAAGTGATTCAAAATCAAGTGAGTCCAAACGGTCCATTTGCATGGAGTTTCTTCATCCATATATACCAATAGACATGGTTTGCATGTCTCAAACTTTTCCAAAAACGAGTGAGTCCAAAGATCCATCAACATGGAGCTTCTTCATGCATTTTATACCAATATGACTTGCATGGCAGTGCCACAAGTAGGTGGTACTATCATTACTATCTTATATCTTTTGGCATGACCATGTGTATCACTACGATCGAGATTCAATAAACCATTCATTTTAGGTGCAAGACCATTGAAGGTATTATTCAAATAAACAGAGTAACCATTATTCTCCTTAAATGAATAACCGTATTGCGATAGACATAATCCAATCATGTCTATGCTCAACACAAACACCAAATAACAATTATTTAGGTTTAACACCAATCTCGATGGTAGAGGGAGCGTGCGATGCTTGATCACATCAACCTTGGAAACACTTCCAATACATATTGTCAGCTCACCTTTAGATAGTCTCCATTTATTCGGTAGCTTTTATTTCGAGTTACCAACACTTAGCAACCGAACTGGTATCTAATACCCTGGTGGTACTAGGAGTACTAGTAAAGTACACATTAATACAATGTACATCCAATATACTTCTATCGACAGCCTTCTCATCTACTAAGTATCTAGGGTAATTCCACTCTAGTGACTGTTCCCCTTATCACAGAAGCACTTAGTCTCGGGTTTGGGTTCAACCTTGGGTTTCTTCACTAGAGCAGCAGCTGATTTGTCGTTTCATGAAGTATCCCTTCTTGCCCTTGTCCTTCTTGAAACTAGTGGTTTCACCAACCATCAACAATTGATGCTCCTTCTTGATTTCTACTTTCGCGGTGTCAAACATTGCGAACATCTCAAGGATCATCATATCTATCCCTGATATGTTATAGTTCATCACGAAGCTCTAGCAGCTTGGTGGCAATGACTTTGGAGAAACATCACTATCTCATCTGGAAGATCAACTCCCACTCGATTCAAGTGATTGTTGTACTCAGACAATCTGAGCACAAGCTCGACGATTGAGCTTTTCTCCCTTAGTTTGCAGGCTAAGAAAATCGTCGGAGGTCTTATACCTCTTGACGTGGGCACGAGCCTGAAATCCCAATTTTAGCCCTTGAAAAATCTCATATGTTTTGTGACGTTTCGAAATTGTCTTTGGTGCCTCAACTCTAAACCGTTTAACTGAACTATCACGTAGTTATCAAAACATGTATGTCAGATGTTCGCAACATCCACAGACGACGTTCGAGGTTCAGCACACTGAGCGGTGCATTAAGGACATAAGCCTTCTACGAAGCAACGAGGACAATCCTCAGTTTACGGACCTAGTCCGCATAATCGCTACTACCAACTTTCAACTGAATTTTTCTCTAGGAACATATCTGAAACAGTAGAACTAAAGCATGAGCTTACGACATAATTTGGAAAGTTCTTTTGACTATGTTCAGGATAATTAAGTTCATCTTATGAACTCCCACTCAGATAGACATCCCTCTAGTCATCTACGTGATTACATGATCCGAGTCAACTAGGCCGTGTCCGATCATCACGTGAGACGGACTAGTCAATGTCGGTGAACATCTTCATGTTGATCGTATCTTCTATATGACTCATGCTCGACCTTTCTGTCTTCCATGTTCTGAGGCCATGTCTGTACATGCTAGGCTCGTTAAGTCAACCTAAGTGTATTGCGTGTGTAAATCTGGCTTACACCCGTTGTGTTCGAACGATAGAATCTATCACACCCGATCATCACGTGGTTCTTCGAAACAACAAACCTTCGCAACGGTGCATAGTTAGGGGGAACACTTTTCTTGAAATTATTGCGAGGGATCATCTTATTTAAGCTACCGTCGTTCTAAGCAAATAAGATGCATAAACATGATAAACATGACATGCAATCAAATAGTGACATGATATGGCCAATATCATATTGCTCCTTTGATCTCCATCTTCGAGGCGCCATGATCATCTTTGTCACCGGCATGACACCATGATCTCCATCATCGTGTCTTCATGAAGTTGTCACGCCAACGACTACTTCTACTTCTATGGCTAACGCGTTTAGCAATAAAGTAAAGTAATTTACATGGCGTTATTCAATGACACGCAGGTCATACAAAAAGAATGAAAACTCCTATGGCTCCTACGGGTTGTCATACTCATCGACATGCAAGTCGTGATTCCTATTACAAGAACATGATCATCTCATACATCACATATATCATTCATCACATCCTTTGGCCATATCACATCACAAAACAGTTGCTGCAAAAACAAGTTAGACATCCTCTAATTGTTGTTGCAAGTTTTTACGTGGCTTCTATAGGTGTTCTAGCAAGAACGTTTCTTACCTACGTAAAACTACAACGTGATATGCCAATTTCTATTTACCCTTCATAAGGACCCATTTCATCGAATCCGCTCCAACTAAAGTGGGAGAGACAGACACCCGCTAGCCACCTTATGCAACTAGTGCATGTCAGTCGGTGGAACCTGTCTCACGTAAGCGTACGTGTAAGGTCGGTCCGGACCGCTTCATCCCACGATGCCACTGAAGCAAGATAAGACTACTAGTGGCAAGAAAATTGACAACATCTACGCCCACAACAAGTTTGTGTTCTACTCGTGCATAGTAACTACGCATAGACCTAGCTCATGATGCCACTGTTGGGGAACGTAGCAGAAATTCAAAATTTTCTATGCATCACCAAGATCTATCTATGGAGAAACTAGCAACGAGGGGAAGGAGAGTGCATCTACATACCCTTGTAGATTGCTAAGCGGAAACGTTCAAGAGAACGGGGTTGAAGGAGTCTTACTCATCGTGATCCAAATCACCGGAGATCCTAGTGCCGAACGGACGGCACCTCCGCGTTCAACACACATGCAGCCCGGTGACATCTCCCATGCATTGAACCAGCAAGGAGAGAGGGAGAGATTTGGGAAGACTCCGTCCAGTAGCAGCACGACGGGGTGGTGGTGGAGGAGGAGCGTGGCAATCTTGCAGGGCTTCACCAAGCACCGCAGGAGAGGAGGAGGGAGAGAGGAAGGGCTGCGCCAGGGAGAGGTCAAAACTTTTTTATTTAGCCATCATTATGTGAAATTGTGTCATGCTATCCTATTTAGTTAGCCATCATATATGTGAAATTGTGTCATGCTATCCTGTTTGGTTAGACAACATAAATATGAATTATTTAATGCCCTCTTTTATTCCCCACTATCCATTGCACATGTCTATCATACAATGTCTATACTTTCAATTACTTTTCTTGTTTATCATCCATTTGAATTGGAGAGCGTGATGGCAGTATCTAAGGGAGTAACAACACGGTCTTCAAAAAAAATAGTGCTACCAGTTGATGCAGATAGAACCACGGTTGTACTTGCCCAAGGACCAGATCCACCACACATAACCCAGACTCTCGCAGATTGTACCCCTACCCAGTTGGACAGAGAACCAGCTACACCCCTTTCAACCCCAACCCCGACAGATAGTAACCCAGTTCCAGTTGACACAACACCGTCTCCACCACAGAGCACCCAAACATGAGCGGTTAGTAAGGGAACTGCAGTGCCCAATGCACGAGGACCACCACTCCAAATCCCAACTCAACACTTAAAGGAGAAGAAGATTTGTTCTCAGGTCAGGTTCTGTAGCTATGGTTCATACTCCTTTGCTCTTGCATTACTGTATTTACTCATACCAACTATTTTCAAATTTGAAGGATGGAATTGAAACTCCAATGGCGCAACAGGTATGTTTTAAACCTGTTTCTTTAGCTGGTTTGCTGTTGTAACCTGCTCTATGTTGATTCCAGTTTCAATTGAATAAATAGTTATGTTCTCATGTCATGCACATTACAAGTGTTGTTATTGCTCTATAGTTACCCACCCTTATATTCTGTCTATTCTGCTTTATCTTGAACAAATATTATTTGAACTATGTCTCTATCTTGATTTGGCAACAAAAACTAGAACGATATAGACCATAAAGTGACTGTCGGTGTCAAAACCGGCGGATCTCGGGTAGGGGGTCCCGAACTGTTCGTCTAGGCGGATGGTAACAGGAGACAAGGGACACGATGTTTTACCCAGGTTCGGGCCCTCTCGATGGAGGTAAAACCCTACGTCCTGCTTGATTAATATTGATGATATGGGTAGTACAAGAGTGGATCTACCACGAGATCAAGGAGGCTAAACCCTAAAGCTAGCCTATGGTATGATTGTTGTAATGTATGTTGTGTCCTACGGCCTAAATCCCTCCGGTTTATATAGACACCGGAGGAGGCTAGGGTTACACAGAGTCGGTTACAATGGTAGGAGATCTACATATCCGTATTGCCAAGCTTGCCTTCCACACCAAGGAAAGTCCCATCCGGACACGGGACGGAGTCTTCAATCTTGTATCTTCGTAGTCTTGGAGTCCGGCGGACGATGATAGTCCGGCTGTCCGGACACCCCCTAGTCCAGGACTCCCTCAGTAGCCCCTGAACCAGGCTTCAATGACGATAAGTCCAGCGCGCCTAATGTTCGGCATTGCAAGGCGGGTTCCTCCCTTGAATAATCCAGAGAAGATCATGAACACCAGGATAGTGTCCGGCTCTGCAAAATAAATTCCACATTCCACCGTAGAGAGAATAATGCACATAAATCCAATCTGCTAACGTATTTTGCGGCATGACATCAACCGCTACCAGGCCTTTACTTGAATCATTTTTTATTATACCACCTCAGCACGTTTAGCGAAGCGGTTTCCTTGGCACGTCTTGTCGAAGCAGAGATCGAGCTCCCCTTATTCCGGGATTCTCATCAATACGTACGTGGGTAACCCAACCGTGCCCGTCGCCACGCCTCCTCTATCGAAGGTGAATCCCGAACAGTCACGGAGACGGCTCTTGGTATTTTTCCCCTTTTATAAGGGGACCAAGGCTCGTTTCTTTTTCTCAATCTTCCATCGAATCCTCTCATTGCTCCAAGTTCCAACACCCAGAGCCCAAGATTCGAGCGCTTCGGATCTTCAACAATGTCTGGCTCCGACCTTCAGGGCCGGTGGATGCCCTCCTCCGTCACGGAGGAGGACGTGTTAAAGCTGTGTGAGGCCAAGTACCTGTCCTACAAGATTTCGCACAGGTTGCCCGCCCGAGGGCAGGCCGTACCCACTCCCGAGCCCGGTGAGTACGTCGTCTTCGTATCCCACCTCCGTCGGGGTTTAGGCTTCTCGGCGGACCCCTTCGTGAGAGGGCTCATGTTCTACTACGGGCTGGATTTTCATGACTTGGCTCCGGAGTCCATCCTCCATATTTCCGCATTCATTATTGTCTGTGAAGCCTTCCTCCGCATCACCCCCCACTTCGGCCTATGGCTGAAGACCTTCAATGTGGAGCCGAAGATGATCGGGGGGCGTCAAGCGGAGTGCGGCGGGGCGGCCATAAGCAGGAGGGCCGATGCCCCATGGACCGAGGGCTCCTTCCAAGAGGAGCTCGGCTTGTGGTAGCAGGAGTGGTTCTATGTCACCGCTCCGAAGGGCAGCAAGCAAAAGCCGCCGCCTTCATTCCGCCCGGGACCTCCATGCCGATTGATGTCGTGGGTCAACCAAGGGCTCAATTGGGGGCCGTCCGAAGACGTGCCCTTATTGCAGGGCCGGATTCGAGACCTCCAAGCGAGGGAGATCAATCTGGTTGTGGTGATGTAGGTCATGCTGATCAGGCGCCTTCTGCCCTGCAAACGCCGTCCTCTCCAGTTATGGGAGTTCAATCCGGAGGGGCCACGAATTCTCCAACACTTCATGGGTATGACGCCCGTGGAGATGTACAAGTTGTTCTTCGGACCGCAGGTGGCGTGTCCGGAATTGACCGAGGACGCAGGCCTAAGCTGCAATCGCCCGGATACACAGGTAAGTAGCTCAGAGTCCGGACGTTCTGTTTGTTTGCTTTTCTAAAATTCGCCTTCTAACCCATTATTCTTCATCAGGAGTGGGTAGCGCGATCGAAGCTGATAAGATGTCCGGCCCCCCTCCCAGAGACCGCACCGGAGCCCGTGCTTGTCAGAATGTTGGAGGTCGCGCACGTAGAAGGGGGCGATGGGGAAAATGGAAGAGCTATCACCTCGCCCAAGGGGGTGCCTGAAGAGGGGGGGATCGACAATCCCTCCCTCCAGGGGGAGAAGAGGACCGCCTCCGAAGACCCGAAGGCCAAAGCCCCTAAGCGGGGGAAGAAATCTTTACCGGAGGGTCCTGTGTCCGGGGAAAGTCCGGACGTACAATTGTCTCTAAAGGATCAGCCCTCCAGCGAGCCGTGAGTAAAAAAGGGGGGTTCATTAATGAGAAAATACCCCTATTTGTGCTTCTGTGGATGACCGAAATTTTTACCTTGCAGTTCGGATCTGCGGCCTTCTCAGATGAGTTCGTCTTCGGGTGATCTTCTTCCGGAGATGATGGAGAGCGAAACGCCTCCGTCTGCTGCGCCGTCGGATAGGGCAGACGAGCCTGAAGTATCATCACGGAGGGTATTCCAGAGTCCGGAGGGGCCGGAGAGTTCGGCGCCCACTAGTGTCCGGCTGGGGGAGCTGAAGAATTTGCTTGAGAGGGCGTCCATCTCGGAGGATCACCGTGCTTTGATGCGTATGGTGATTGGAAGGATTTCATCCGCCGAAAGCGGATTGCATAATGTCGTCAGGAGTTTGCTGGCGGGATTTGAGGTACGCAAGAACGACGCACCTTTTTGACAGTTTGGCACATAGAAGTGCGCCCTGTATAGATAGTAGCCCCTGAGACTCGGTAGGTTGTCGAAAGCGACAGCGTGCCGAGGATCAAAATCTCAGGTAATGAATGTCGCCGTTCCTATGCAGGTGGTGGATAGTCCGGGGGCTAGCCGGACTAGTGGAGTTGTCGAGCTAATGCGGCAACTCGATGAGGCGGATGCGGACATCGCGCTTGTCAACCGGCGACTTGACGAGTCGCAAGGTAAATGAATTCTCCGTAGTCACTTGTTTAAGGGAGTCAAAGCCCGCGTCTGACAATATATATACCGTGATACAGACAGTGCTGCTACTGTGGAGAGCCTTCGGGCCGAGCTTGCTCAAGCTAAGGAGCAAGCCCGAAGGAGTGATGCGGCTGCCTTGAGGGCGGCCGCGGAGTTGGAAGCCAAAAAGGCTGCACACTGCCTTAGCAGGGAAAAGATGGCCGGATTGGCCGTGAAATTGAAGGATGCTGCCGACCGCAATGAGGCTCTTGAAAAGGAGCGCCTATCGGAGCGGGAAGACCTGGGAAAGGCCACTGCCGAAGCCAAGGATGCCTGTTCTGCGATGCGGGCTATGAAGGAGGAGCTGCGCCAGGCCGGGGATATTGTGGCTGGCAGGCCTTTTCTGCTGCGTCGCCGGTTTACGGATCCAAAGTATGCCCAACTTGGCCAGCTGTGGGGTCCGGAGGATCCATATATGGACTTAGCGGCAAGTGCAGCTGATGCCGTTGTACACTTCCGGAGCTAGAAGGATCACAAGACGGAAGAGCTATTTTGGTCTCAATTCCATAGTACGGACCGTTCACTTCCGTTGACCGATCGGTTGGCTGAATGGGCTAAGCTAAACAGGTTGTCCGAACTTGCCATGACTGATATTGTGGCTCATGTCTGGCCAGAGAGGCCCAAGGCGACGAGCTATTTCGGCTTATTGCAGCAATTTCTTGGAGCGGTGCCGCATATCAAGGAGATGAAGCGGTCGGCCTGCATAGAAGGTGCGCGGATGGCCCTTGCCCGTGTGAAGACACATTGGACAGAGATGGATGCCACCGCTATTGCGGCCCAGGGTTCGGACAAAAGCTGATTACCCGCCGAGCACTATTTTGGGGAAGTTATGCGTGGCGCTCGTGTAATAGAGTCGCAATGCTCGAAAAATGTTACGTTCAAATGAACGTTTTTACCTTGTAAAACAATGATTATGCTGTAACTGCCTTTTATACTTTTGCGTTCCAAGTATTAAAATATCTCCTATGCGGCCGTTTATGTATACGTTTGTATAACCTGAAAGATTGCAGTCTTCGGCTTCAGCCCCCACGCACGAGGTGCGGGGGTGTTCGCAAAAAATAGCATGTTTTCACACATAATCCGACGTCTCGGTCCTGTTAAGGAGGTGGTTGCGTAGCAAACGAGGCAATCCGGACTATGATGCTTTATCACTTTCACTTAGCCATTGGAGTTCGAGGGTGGGGCTACGACATAGCCCCTTGGGGCACCGCGCTTCTCCAAATTCGGGGCGCGTGTGTGCCTGACCGGCAAACGATCCTTCGTCAAAGCGGGGAATTCTAAACATTCCGGTAGTCGATCGAGTGGTTGACCAGTCTCTCGCTGTATCATGACAGTCAGTTTTCGTCTTTCTCTAGTGAGGTGCTCGCCCAGCCGAACTGGGGCACAATCGCAGTAGTTCTCCTGGTGCCGCGTTAGCCGATGATACGGAACGTAAGGCAGCAAAACACAAGAGCCGGGCAAACCCAACATTTGACCAAAGACATGATTCGGAGCTGATGCATATAAGGCCTAACTCGAGATGCCGAACACTCCCTAAGGTGTTCGGTCTTTATGGTAATGGGCAGAACAATGCCCTAAGCCCCTAGTGTTCAGGTACGGGCATGGTCCTCTGACGCGGCCGATGCCAAAACGTCAGGCTCCACTTTGGTTATAATAAGAAACCAAGGGATTATAACAACAAGAGACAGTAAAAAAGGTTTATGCAGGGTCTTAATCTAAAAAGAATCCTCGTGACGGGTCCCTACTACACGTCTGCGCCTGTGTCTCCGTTGTGCCGTTATCCTGGACGGGTGTGCACGTTGTTCATCTGTAAAAAGAGAGGAATTTAGTTTGAAAGGAACTCGTGCGAAAAGAATATATACGAAAGAAGAAATAAAAATAAGTAAAGCGGAGTCTGTATAGGCTCGTTGTTCTTTGTGCACGCAGCCCCTTGTAAAGGGTTGTGCGGCTAGGGAGCCCCTAGCTTACTTATGCCGGACTCGTCTAACCGTGTCCGGGGTCATTAAGTGACCCCCGTACTGAAATGATGCAACATGGACCGGGCATCTTGAGTGTAAGAGACGCGTAATGTGGTATGGCGATGAAACGGACAAAAGCCTCTCGTCCCAAGAGTGCTTGATAGCCACTTTTAAATGGGACGATATGAAAAATTAGTTTTTCGCGTCGAAAGTTGTTCGGTGATCCGAACACGACTTCTAGTAATAGGGAGCCTGTGCACTTGGCGTAAGGGCCTGGCGTCACTCCTTTGAAGGAAGTGCGGCTATGTCGAATTTTAGTAGGGTCTATCCCCAACTTGCAGATTGTGTTTGGATACATCAGGTTTAGGTCACTGCCTCCGTCCATCAGGACTTGTGTAAATTGCAGTCCGTCGATTACAGGATCCAATATCAGGGCAGTCCATCATGCGTTTCGAACGCTTCTGGAATAATCCAGGTGGTCAAAAGTGATTGGTTTTGATGTCCAATCTCTATGTTCCGCTAGGTTGGACCGTGCGAGACCCTTTTTCGAGGGTGCCGCACTATTTTTCCGTATTATCACATGAAGTGAGTATACTGCTTTGACCTCTTGTGGGAAAGTCTTTTGTTTTCCGATGCCCTGATGGTGGGGTTTGTCATCATCTTCGCTTGATGCGTCGAGCCCCTTGTGTTCGGCGTTTAGCCGGCCGGACTGTTTGAAAACCCAACAATCTCGGTGGGTGTGATTTGCAGGCCTTCCGGGGGTACTGTGGATTTGACATATCCGACCCAAAATCTTGTTTAAATTGGATAGCTCATCGCTGTTATCCTTAAGGGGCGGTGTTTTGTTATTTGGCCGCGAGCTTTTGAATCCGGCATTGACTGTCGTGCCCTTCGGCCTTTTCTCTTTATTCCGGCGCTGCTCTTTTCTGCGCCGTGATTTTCCATTTCCATCTTTTATCTCGGATGTACTTGGGTCGCTGGTGCTGCATCTTGCTAGCCAGCTATCCTCTCTCACACAAAAGCGGGTCATGAGGCTTGTTAGCGCGGACATTGTCCTCGGCTTTTCTTGGCCGAGGTGTCTGGCGAGCCATTCGTCTCGGACGTTGTGTTTAAAAGCTGCTAATGCTTCGGCGTCCGGACAGTCGACTATTTGGTTCTTTTTGGTGAGGAACCTGTTCCAAAATTTGCGCGCCGACTCTCCGGGCTGTTGAGTTATATGACTTAGATCATCTGCATCCGGAGGGCGGACATAAGTTCCTTGAAAATTTGCTCTAAACGCGTCCTCGAGCTCTTCCCAACTTCCAACAGTGTTTTCCGGGAGGCTTTTGAGCCAATGACGGGCTAGCCCTTTGAGCTTGAGGGGTAGGTATTTTATGGCGTGGAGATCATCTCCTCTGGCCATGTGTATGTGCAGTATATAATCTTCTATCCAGACTCTAGGGTCTGTTGTTCCGTCATAGGCCTCTATGTTTATGGGTTTAAACCCTGCTGGGAATTCGTGATCCATCACCTCGTTGGTGAAACATAGTGGGTGTGCGGCGCCCCTGTATTTGGGTGCACCGATGTATTCGGACACTTGGCGTATTGTATTGCCTCCTGGGGCCCTCTTCTTTGGCCCGTAAATGGACCTGGCTGGGCCGTCTGTCCTTCCAGGGTCGTTAGTCGGTTTATATGCGGCGCAGCTTTCAGATTTTGGCCTATCATCTGGCCGTCTATCCGGCCAGGCGGCCTCTTTGTTTTTGACTGTAGGGGCTCTATGGCCTCCTCATCAAATTCTGGCAGTAGCTTGCATTTCGGGTAGCTCTTTGATTGATGGCCATTGCCGTATTTGTCTGCGGTTTTGAGCACTTTGCTCCACCTCATTCTGAGTGTATCTTCCGCTGTTTTGAGCTTCCGTTTTTCCTTTTTCAAACTTCTTGCGGTGGCGACGAGTCTTTTCTGAAGGTTTTTACTCTCCGGTGGTGTGTCCGGCGTGAGGTCGTCTGGACTGTTGTTTTCGCCGGGCCCGGACTGATTATCTGACTCGTCCTGTTCAGACGGTTGCTTGTCTGCACATTCGTCGTCCACTTGTTTGCCCTGCTGTATTGCGGGGTCATTAGGAGCGCTTTTGTTGTCGAGGCGGGACTTAGGGCGGCGTCTGCGCCGCCGTTTTGGTTGTTTGTCGGCGGGGTTATCTTCTGCCGCGGCCCGTTGGTCCTTGTTGTCGCTTCCTTTTGGGGTATCCACCATATATACGTCGTATGACGAGGTGGTTTTCCAGTGCCCTGTAGGCGCTGGTTCCTGTTCGTCTCCGGCATCGTCGTCCATAGCGTCGGTGTCTTCGGAGTCGTAGTCTAGCATGTCGGTTAAATCGTCGATAGTGGCTACAAAGTGGGTGGTGGGTGGGCTCTGAATTTCTTCGTCGTCCGTATCCCAACCATTCTGGCCATAATCCGGCCAGGACTCTCCCGATAGCGAGAGATGCTTTAGCGAATTTAGGATGTCGCCAAAGGGCGAGTATTGGAAGATGTCCGCGGCGGTGAATTCCATAATCGGCGCCCAATCCGATTCGATTGGCAGGGGCGCGGGAAGTCCGGAGTCCGGCAAGGAGTCCGACACCTCGGAATCATGAGTTTCGCGAGGGACAAGGTTAGTGTTCGGCTCCATCGCC
Source organism: Triticum timopheevii (assembly GCA_963921465.1). Taxonomy (NCBI): domain Eukaryota; kingdom Viridiplantae; phylum Streptophyta; class Magnoliopsida; order Poales; family Poaceae; genus Triticum; species Triticum timopheevii. The sequence continues at coordinate 526,809,061 of OY997268.1, forward strand.
GTGGAAGTTGAAGCCCCCGAGGTGGTGTCCATCCACCGGTCCTCGATCTGGGCGATCGGCTCCGGACTAAGGGCCGAAGCGGATTCGTGTGCGGCCACCAAGGCACTGTTCGGCGGCAGAGCTAGATCATGCCCATCGCAACAGTGCGGCGCACTTGGCTTTGGCTCGAGCCCGTCGAAGATCAAGTCCCCGCGGATGTCGGCTGTGAAGTTTAGGCTTCCGAATCTGACCTGATGGCCAGGGGCGTAACTTTCGATCTGCTCCAGATGGCCAAGTGAATTAGCCCGCAGTGCGAAGCCGCCGAATACGAAGATCTGTCCGGGGAGAAAAGTCTCACCCTGGACAGTGTTGTTGATTGAAGATGCCATCGAGCCTATCGATGACGACACAGAGGAACTCTCAATGAAAGCACCAATGTCGGTGTCAAAACTGGTGGATCTCGGGGAGGGGGTCCCGAACTGTGCGTCTAGGCGGATGGTAACAGGAGACAAGGGACACGATGTTTTACCCAGGTTCGGGCCCTCTCGATGGAGGTAAAACCCTATGTCCTGCTTGATTAATATTGATGATATGGGTAGTACAAGAGTGGATCTACCACGAGATCAAGGAGGCTAAACCCTAAAGCTAGCCTATGGTATGATTGTTGTAATGTATGTTGTGTCCTACGGACTAAAGCCCTCCGGTTTATATAGACACTGGAGGAGGCTAGGGTTACAAAGAGTCGGTTACAATGGTAGGAGATCTACATATCCGTATTGCCAAGCTTGCCTTCCACGCCAAGAAAAGTCCCATCCGGACACGGGACGGAGTCTTCAATCTTGTATCTTCGTAGTCTTGGAGTCCGGCGGACGATGATAGTCCGGCTGTCCGGACACCCCCTAGTCCAGGACTCCCTCAGTGACCATGGCACATAGATATATGTTTGTTTCATGATGTTATCCTGTCCACTTTACTACTGAACTCATTTACCAAAATGAGTTTCATATACAACATGGTAAACATGTGATGTGTCTGCTTGTTTCTCTTTTAGAATGCGGACAAAATATTCGAGAACAGTACCGCGTTATCCAATGGTAAAGTAAGTAATGCAGATAAGGTTCAAGATAGTGAGACATCCCTGTTTGTCTCCAAGAAAGCTGGTAAATGTTGGGGAACGTAGCAGAAATTCAAAATTTTCTATGCATCACCAAGATCTATCTATGGAGAAACTAGCAACGAGGGGAAGGAGAGTGCATCTACATACCCTTGTAGATTGCTAAGCAGAAGCGTTCAAGAGAACGGGGTTGAAGGAGTCGTACTCATCGTGATCCAAATCACCGGAGATCCTAGTGCCGAACGGACGGCACCTCCGCGTTCAACACACATGCAGCCCAGTGACGTCTCCCATGCCTTGATCCAGCAAGGAGAGAGGGAGAGGTTGGGGAAGACTCCATCCAGCAGCAGCACGACGGCGTGGTGGTGGTGGAGGAGCGTGGCAATCCTGCAGGGCTTCGCCAAGCACCGCGGGAGAGGAGGAGGGAGAGAGGTAGGGCTGCGCCAGGGAGAGGTCAAAAATCTTGTGTATGGCAGCCCCAGAACCTCAAGTATATATAGGGGAGAGGGAGGGGGTGCGCCCCCTCTAGGGTTTCCACCCCAAGGGGTGCGGCAGCCCCAAACCCATCTAGGGTGGCGGCCAAGGGGGGGAGGGTGAAACTTGCCCCCCAAGCAAGGTGGAGGAGCCCCCTCCCCAAACCCTAGGCGCCTTGGGCCCTTGTGGGGGGGGGGGGCGCACCAGCCCACCTGGGGCTGGTCCCCTCGCACACTTGGCCCATGCAGCCTTCTAGGGCCGGTGGACCCACTTGGTGGACCCCCGGGACCCTCCCGGTGGTCCCGATACATTACAGATAACACCCGAAACCTTTCCGGTGACCAAAACAGGACTTCCCATATATAAATCTTTACCTCTGGACCATTCCGGAACTCCTCGTGATGTCCGGGATCTCATCCGGGACTCCGAACAACATTCGGTAACCACGTATATCTATTCCCTATAACCCTAGCGTATCGAACCTTAAGTATGTAGACCCTACGGGTTCGGGAGACACGTTGACATGACCGAGACAACTCTCCGGCCAATAACCAACAGAGGGATCTGGATACCCATGTTGGCTCCCACGTGTTCCATGATGATCTCATCGTATGAACCATGATGTCGAGGATTCAATCAATCCCGTAATCAATTCCCTTTGTCCAGCGGTATAGTACTTGCCCGAGATTCGATCGTCGGTATCCCGATACCTTTTTCAATCTCGTTACCGGCAAGTCTCTTTACTCGTTCCATAACACATCATCTCGTGATCAACACCTTGGTCACATTGTGCACATTATGATGATGTCCTATCGAGTGGGCCCAGAGATACCTCTCCGTCACACGGAGTGACAAATCCCAGTCTCGATTTGTGCCAACCAAACAGACACTTTCGGAGATACCCGTAGTGCACCTTTATAGCCACCCAGTTACGTTGTGACGTTTGGTACACCCAAAGCATTCCTACGGTATCCGGGAGTTGCACAACCTCATGGTCTAAGGAAATGATACTTGACATTAGAAAAGCTTTAGCATACGAACTACACGATATTTGTGCTAGGCTTAGGATTAGGTCTTGTCCATCACATCATTCTCCTAATGATGTGATCCCATTATCAACGACATCCAATGTCCATGGTCAGGAAACCGTAACCATCTATTGATCAACGAGCTAGTCAACTAGAGGCTTACTAGGGACATAGTGTTGTCTATGTATCCACACATGTATCTGAGTTTCCCATCAATACAATTATAGCATGGATAATAAATGATTATCATGAACACGGAAATATAATAATAATAACTAATTTATTATTTCCTCTAGGGCATATTTCCAACAATAAAAACTATCTTGACGACAGTGAGGGAACCCAAAAGTCCTGTCTTGATGTAGTGTTCGAGTTACTGGCCACTACTGCTGGCACAAGCTCTTCGAGCTCGCTTCCTGAATCAGTTCGTCTTCTTGAGTCTCAACTTCAAGTTGAAAGACATCGATCAGATGTGCTGCGACAAGAAGCTGAAGGACTGAGGAAGTCCCTGCAGAATTCAGATGCATATTTTCTGGTGCAACAGCAAGCGCTGGAGGATTTAAGCGCCAAACAAGAGAAAGTTAATAAGCTTGCTAAGCATCTTGCTAGCATTATGGGTACCCAGGATATTGTTTCTTGAGATCTTCTAAAGTGGTTTCAGTTCTGGATTTGTTTTGCTGCGGCGTTTATTTGCACTAGTCGCCAACTTTGACAACCAGTGTATATGATATGCTACTTTGTTCCCTATATTTGCACTGGTGGCGAACTTTGATTCCCAGTGGATGTAATATGTGTAACATCCGTGATAGCCTAGCATAAGTTGCTTGCTTATTTATTTCCTTGTTGTCATGTTTATTTGTTTGCTTGTAGTCAGTGCAATTCTTTTTAAAACTAGGCCACAATAACCATGTGCTAATATTTACTGTAGTGACAGTGGGCCTCCTACGGGCCGTAGAAATAGTGGGTCTTCTACGGGCCGTAGAAACAATGGGCCTTCTACGGGCCGTAGAAACAATGGGCCTTCTACGGGCCGTATCATCAATGGGCCTTATACGGGCTGTATGACCATAACGGGCCATCGTTAATAGGCTGTATTTGATGACGCTATGAAAACGGCCCAATGTATTAACGGACCACAAACGGGCTGATGTAACCACGGGCTGAATTTGGCCCACAAGCAGAAAATGACAGTAACGGGCCGTAAGTAAGCGAATGCTGGAAATGAGCCCAAGAATAAATGGGCTCTGAGAAGGCCGAAAGATAACATTTGCTGGAAACGGCCCAACTGAATAACGGGCCCTTAATGGGTATAAAGTGATATACTATTCATTACGGGCCAGTTTTGCCACGGGCCGTTTGTGGGTGTAAAGTGATACACTGTTCATTGAGGGCCAGTTTCACCACGGGCCGTTGATAGGCCAAGAGTTACATAGGGCCTCATATGGGCCAAAACACGTCATGGGCCATACATGGGCCAGAAGTGAAAATAGGCTAGAATCATATTGGATGGCCCAGATGACGCTACTGGGCCTAATTCGGATAGGGCGTAACGGGCCTTGGGTTAGCGGGCTATAAATGGGCTATATGCGAACAGGCCGTTAACAGGCTTTCCATGGGCCGGCCCGCCACCTTTTGACCAAGTCAAACGGGCCGGCCTTTTCACTGGAACGGGCCTCTGTTGGGCCGTGCCACGTGTCGACGTATCATAGGCGCCTTCTATCCAATGAGTGGATGACATCTGTCCCAACGGTGAGCCGACACGTGTTTCCTCCAGCCAATGATGATTTTACACGTGGAAAATCCCCATTGGTCGGGGCTGTTAACGGGTTATCGGATCCAAAACCCGACCCGATAGCTTAACGGCGTTCTGTTATGGTGGATGCCACGTGTCAGTCACCCTTGACGAAAGCAGTTCTGTGACGCGCGATTTATCGTCATGGAAGTGGACACTTCCGTGATGATAATTTTGGTAATGTCATCAAACACTTCTAAGACAGCACAGGTATGACTATCTTGATTCTGTCATAAATTTGTCATGGATGTACATGCATGACCAAAAACGGGGCCTACTGTGACAAACATGTATCATCATGGAAGTGTATTTTTTTGTAGTGCAAGCAGGGCTATCAGTGGACCGAGTCAGAGGAGGAGTCCATTCCCGCTACCAAGACCGATGAAGATGTTGTTGGGTGATCTCTGCAGAGGATGCTACCACCTGTGTCGTAGGTGTCCTCTCTGCCTTTTTGGTGTCTCGATGCCAAAGGGGGAGAGAGAGTAGGATTTGCGAGTCATGTTTCTTTGTTTTTGTTTTGTTGGACCTTCGTTCGTGTTGCTTTGGTTTGTTGGTTTGCGTTTGTGTTCGTGTGTGTCCTGGAGACTATCATATGGTGTGTGTCATATGCACTTAAGCTTATCCTATTATCTATTATGCTTAGTAGTTGGTGAGCCTATGCAATCCTATGCTCTTTACTTTATGCTCATATTTCTTTACCTTGCCTCCATGCTTAGTGTCATTTATATATTGTTGCAAGGATTGCCTTGTCTATAAGATATAGGGGGAGTATTGATCCTAGAATGTGTGTCGTGCAGTCCAAAGCATTTATATAGAGTGCACACATCTAGGGGGAGCCTGTCTATATTTTGTAGATGTTGGGTTTGCTTTTGTTCATTTTTGTACTCTTATGTGCAAATCCCGTATTGTCATCAATCCACCAAAAAGGGGGAGATTGTAAGGGCATATTTCACCCTATGTGGTTTTGGTGATTGATGACAATGCATTTGTGGACTAATCGTGTGCATTGAGCATTTCAGATATCTCACGTCTAGGCACAAGAAGATTCAGTGCCCCTCGGAGCCTAGTGCAGATGGCGTTTCTCTACATTTCTTTTCGGTGGATTTGAGTCATAGGAAAGCCAAACTATTAAGAGGGGGTCCGCTTTGGAAAGGTTAGGGTGGAATCAACACGTACATGTCTGTTCCTTTGCACCACCTTTCCTTTGCTTCTTTGGAGCACCGACTTCTTACCCGTGTCTCTACAAAATGAAGGCCTCTAAGCGCTAAGTGTTCTGTGGCATGCGGTAGTACTGCTCAAGGGAGTAATAGTACCGCAGAGGCCCACGGTAGTACCGGCCAGGGAAGCGGTAGTACCATGCCACGCGGTAGTACCGCTCCTCAGGCGCGGTACTACCGTGGCCTCTAGCCCAGCACACGGGCGTGCGCGGAAGTAGGCACGGAAGTAATTTTTTACATTTGCGCCCTACGCGGTAGTACCGCTCCCTGCATGCGGTAGTACCATGTTGAATTTTTGCACAGATCGAAATCCAGCGGAAGTAGCCACAGATGTAATTTTATTAGTCCGTGCCTTCCCAGCCTAGACAAACCCTGCCTTGCGGTAGTACCGCAAGGACGCGCGGTAGTACTGCTCCGGCGGTTCTACCGCTCGTTGCTTTAATGCAACAGGGGCTCGTCTGGCTCCTACCATGCAAGCTGTAGTACCATAGTGCCTCGCGGTAGTACCGCAGGCCTGTGCGGTAGTACCGTACGTTTGTGCGGTAGTACCGCATGTCGCAGTATGAGTAAGTGGGTAATGATTGGGTCTTTCCTCTTACTATATAAGGGGGGTCTTCTTCTCCGAATTGACCACCTCTTCCTTCCCTAAGCTCCATTGTTCCTCCAAGATCCATTTTCATAGGATCTCTCTCCCTAGCCAATCAAACTTGTTGATTCTCTAGGGATTGGTTGAGAAGGCCCCGATCTACACTTCCACCAAGAGAAATTTGATTCCCCCACTAATCCCTAGCGGATCTTGTTACTCTTGGGTGTTTGAGCACCCTAGACGGTTGAGGTCATCGTAGAGCCATATTCCATTGTGGTGAAACTTCACGGTGTCGTTGGGAGCCTCCAATTAAGTTGTGGAGATTTCCCCAACCTTGTTTGTAAAGGTTCAGTCGCAGCCTCCAAGGGCACCAATAGTGGAATCACGGCATCTCGCATTGTGTGAGGGCATGAGGAGAATACGGTGGCCCTAGTGGCTTCTTGGGGAACATTGTGCCTCCACATCGCTCCAACAAAGACATACTTCCTCTCAAAGGGAAGGAACTTCGGTAACACATCCTCGTCTCCACCGACTCCACTCTTGGTTATCTCTCACCTTTACTTGTGCAAGCTTATTTTGTGTTGTATCTCTTGCTTGCTTGCGTGCTTGTTGTTGTTGCAACATATAGGTTGCTCACCTAGTTGCATATCTAGACAACCTACTTTGATGCAAAGTTTAATTTGGTAAAGAAAAGCTAAAAAATTGTTAGTTGCATATTCACCCCCCCCTCTAGTCAACTATATCGATCCTTTCAGGTATCTTCTGTGTAAATGCACGGTAGTATACCTCCCTTCCCTGGTATTTTTATGTGTAAATAGCATGAAAACGTATGCACTGCGATAACTAAACACTATGATAACTTTTTGACCTGGGGGGGAGGATTTTGCTGAAACATACCCCTGATAAATTTTGTGTAAATAGCGTGATATTTTAAGCACTACGAGCTTGATAGGTTACCTAGAATCACCATGATAACTTTTTGTCCCGGGAAAAAGTTGTTCAAAACATCCCTGATAATTTTTGTGTAAATAACATGATAATATTAGCACCGCACAACTGATAACTTACATTAAACACTACAAAAAAAACACTTCCGTGATCACACGTGTTTGTCACAGTAGGTCGCGTTTTTTGTCATGCATGTACATCCATGACGATTTTTTGACAGAATCAAGATAGTCATACCTGTGCTGTTGTAGAAGTGTTCCATGACATTACCAAAATTATCATCACGGAAGTGTCCACTTCCATGACGATAAATCGCGCGTCACAAAAGTGCTTTCGTCAAGGGTGACCGACACGTGGCATCCGCCGTAACGGAACGCCATTAAGCTATCGGGTCGGGTTTTGGATCCGATAACCCGTTAACAGCCCGGACCAATGGGAAATTTCCACATGTAAAATTCTGATTGGGTGGAGGGAACACCTGTCATCTCGTTAGTGGGCCAGATGTCGCCCGTCCATTGGAGGAGACATGCCTATGATACGTCGACACTTGGCTGGGCCCAACAGAGGCCCATATAGGTTAAAAAGGCCGGCCGAGTCAAAGGCCCGTAGTACATAATCAGGTACTAGTGGGCCAGCCCAATAATGGACTGCTTAATAAAGGCCCATTTACGGCCCGAAGCCAGATCTGGCCCGTTAATTGTTCGCCCAATATTTGGGCCCATTTACGTCCCGAAGCCAGATCTGGCCTGTTAATTGTTCGCCAAATATTTGGGCCCAACTACAGCCTAGTGACTTTCGGCCTGTTAGAGGCCCGATGTAGACATGGGCCCATTTTAGCCCGATGTGACTTTCGGCCTAGGAATGGCCCGTGCTGCCCATGGGCCGTATATGGTCCGACGGGACATCGGGCCCACTAACGGCACGTGCTAAAGGTGGAAACAGTTAAGCCCAACGTGACTTTGGGCCTGTTAAAGGCCTGTCGCGTAATTTGGCCCGTTGTTGCCTGTACTAAGCTTTCGGCCTCTTAAAGGCTCATGATATCAGTGGGCCAACTAAGTCCCGAGATATGTTTCGGCCTGGTAACAGCCCGTGAGCTAACTGGGCCCAAAAAGGCCCGGTCTACATTTTAGCCTGCTGAAGGCCCGTCGACGACTAGTGAAAATTGAGGCCCAACATGCATTTCGGCCTGCTAAAGGCCCGTGGTTTCATCTGGGCCGTAATAGGCCAGCACAATATTCAGCCTGTTAATGGCCCAACGCTACTTGGGCCAAACTAAGTGCTGGGTCGACAAAAGGCCCAACTAAAATATAGGCCGGTGTAAGTTGTGGGCTTGGCGCAATGTGTGAAGGCCCCAACCATTCGGGCCCAAGAAAGACGCAGGCCGGCCCAATTGTGGCCCGCTAAAAACCAGGCCCGTTAGAGTCGAATGTTTCGGCCTGGTCGACTACATCTAATTTTTTTCAGATAGCGAATGATGGCAGTAACTAGTAGGAATTAAGAAAAAACCTACTCTATACAATAAAGAAATTACGGCATAGTAACTAAGAATAAACCTACACTATACAATAAAGGATTCAAGGTATATTACATCCACAAGGCATCGAAGTTCGCCACTAGTGATCATAAAGCGCAACAAAGAGGCAGATTACAAAAACGGGGCACCATTGCAGCGTAACAAAATAATACTGAAACGATACCACTTCCAAGATAGTACAAGAAAGGTTAGCCTTGCGGGGCAACTGCTGCCCAAGATGCCGAGCAAGGCTGTGAGACTGGCCTAGCATGTCAGTCATAGCTTTCAGGTGTAGCTATTTAGCGATGAGGTTCTCATTGTTGTTCTCCTCAATCTTTCTTAGAGATAGGACTTCAAGTCGAAGTTGAGTTGCAGAATGCCTTTCTTCTAGAACTTGGGACTGAAGAAGTCGAACTAATTCAGACAACAAATTCTGTGAGCTTCTCTGACTGCTAGTCTCAAGTAACTTGAACACTGCATCAAGACAAGACTTTGGGGTTGTCTCGCTATCTTCAAGATGTTTTGCCTTCTTTGCTGCAATATATGTTGGGTTTGTCTCACAACCTTCAGCAGACTTGTGCATGCCATTAGGCATATCACCCTGAAACAAAGCAGAGAGATGACAGGTTTTGCATGTGTATAAACAAAGATGATAACTGTGCTGTCAATTCCATCCAATTTGAAATTTGAAAATAAAGAGTAAGTTCAAAATATCAATAGCATAATTTGGCAGTGTTCATAATGCGGGGAGCTTCACCACACTACTGGATTACCATGTCAACATAACAAGCATAGATTTAGAGCAAAGAAAATCATTGTATTTATTTGGTTAATGTGCATGGCATGTTGTTCATATCATCAACCCCATCAGTAAGATAAAACATGAGATGACAAGGTGCAAACGTGGGCTGCTTCACCACACACTGGATTATAGATCCAAAAAACAAGCATACATACAGGGAGTATTGAGTAATGTGCATGGTATGAATAAGGAATTTGGTTTTACAAGTAAAACCTAGAACTTACGGTTCTAGCGAACATGCATTTTGGTAGAAACAGCAAACTAAACAGCAGTAAACGATAGGGAGTATGAGCAAATTAAACAGCAGCTGAGGATAAAGGCTTTAGAAGGACTGACTTACATTAACACCGGCTTTATAATGCCCTTCTCCATGTCAAGGGAAGAATAACTCAAGAATTTCAGCTCAAAATCTTCTTCATAAGCATTGCATGTACTCTACATTTTGTAGAGAGTAATTATAGATATGATAATACTGGAAGGGATAGAGGATAATGAAGATAAGATGCGGATTGATGCTACATAATCAACTACCAATCCCTGGAAGTACAAGAATTACAGGAGAAAATGTACTGACAAGAGCAATGGGCTACACTTCTGCACTGGCATTGTCTGTGTATTCTACTTGTTGGTAAGATTAAATATAGATTTGATCTTTTTTAGTAAATGGTGGGTGAGGGAGATAAGATGCAGAATGCTACGCAATGAACCAATCCCTCTTCCCATAATACAAGAGTGTTTTGAACACTGGTGTACTATACAAAACGTTCTTATATTATGGGACGGAGGGAGTAGCTGCTAATGTAAGTGCAGTGATAGACCACGTTCAGTCCTTACAAGAGGACTGCAGAGCTAAACGTCTTCAAAAGCATTGGGTTGATTCTAAATTTATGTAAGAGTCCATACTGGTCTTATAACATCCACCAAATGGACGATTACGAGGCTAACATGTGCAGTGATGCTACATAATCAAATAGCTATGAAAGTAAGTATGGTCATACAGGGCAGGAGGTACTCACAAGAGCAATGCAGTGTGCAGTATAGTTGCGAGATTCTGTGGTCCCTTAAGAATGAATGTTCTTCTGCTAACAGTTTTCGTACAAGTGAGACATTAAGGCAAATGCAGAAATGTAGTTCAAATTGTGATGTGATATCATACACTGTACCTTACGCTGCAGCCGAGACCAATGTGTAACAAGATTATTCCAGCCACCATCGGATAAATGTAGCACCGGAGACTTTACAGAAATTTCGTTCAGAGGCTTGCCATCGAAGTGCGCTTGCCTCAGGTAGGAACGATACTTCATCAATGAGTGCTTGAAAAGCGCAACCAACCCTTGCTCGTCTTCACAATCCAGTTTGCTCCTCGCCTATTTAAAAGAATGAAATATTGTGTCTTCTGTCAGCAGAAACATATGCAACAATGACCATGAATAACATTAGTATATTACTTACACGTAAGTTGCGGAGGAAGACTGGAAATTGTTCTGTGTCTGCGGTATAATCTTTCCATGAAGGGAAGATGCGTACAAAGTTCCTGACAACAATATAAGCTTCGTCTTCTAAACTGGGAAGAAATGGAACAGGGGTCCTATTTGCTGCAATTGGGTCTCTCTCTGGTTCGAAAAGGGATTTGGCAACTGGATTTGGTGTACTCTTTGCTGGAATGGGGGTTTTGCGTCATAGAGCTGGTGCTATGTCAACTGGCATAATCATACTGTTTGCTGCAGTTGGGGTCTGCTGAGTTATGGCATCAGAAATGACCAGTGTAGTAGGGCTAGAGTCTGCTAGAGTTGGGGTGTTTTGTGGGTCAGGTGATATTGCAACTACACCTAATGGGCTATTTGATTTATCAAGTGCCACTACCTTTTCCAAATACTTTGCTTGTGCTCCTCCATGATCAGCAATCGCCCTCTTCCTTTTGAACGTCTGATACACAAGAACAACATTTGAATGGATAAATATGGTATGATGACAGATAGAATATGTACTAAAAATGGATAGGCAGGGCATATTCACATACACGATGTGTAAACTAAGCTAATGGCAGTTCAACAAAGTAGAAGCAATGCAAAGCATCAGTTGCAAGATATGTGCGACCAATGTAACCTTGGAAAGTTAGAGCAAGCACCTTGATGGGAGAATAAGATAGGGCATCTTCCTCTGACTCCTCCACTAGGGAGCTACATTGACAGGTCTCCCTCTAGCTTAGAATCACTGTTAGGATCATATTCTGAGCATATATCTGTAGGTGGAGAGCGTTTGCATTGCATTGCATCCAGACTTGATTTCAGTCCCTTAATGCCAAGTTTGACAGCCATGGCATTGTTCTGCTTTATTCTTTTCATGCGCGCAAGCTCATAATCATTATGATGTTGTTCAGAATCTAAGTTTCATGAAAACATAAAAAGTAGTCAGATTATCTATGGAATGCATTGCGGATTCAACTCGAAGAGTGTCTCCCTATAAACCCCTGCATATGCAAAGTTCACCCCCCAACCATGCTGACCAAACCACACACAGAAATACAAACCCCTTATGTCTCTATAACAGGCAGACACACATTTCAAAACTGAAGTAGGAACATTATAATCATATGAAATTCGTATTTGAACAAATAAACTAAGGAATTATGAGTGGCATAATGTTTAGCTTCAAAGGTGGAGTGTTGGTAGTGCGACACAAAGCAAGTAGGCAGATTGTATTCCATGTAAAAGATCGAAACCTATGTAAAAGCTGGAAATGACACTTTCTTTCTATACAATGCAGTGTTCGTTGCCCACACATGATGGAAGAGATCACATAGAGAAATACTATTCACACATGTCTACAGTTCCAGTATTTAGAAACAGGGTGGTCCACCCTAAAAGAATATTGAAAACAAATATGACAAGGCAAGCATAGATGTAGAGAATCAATCATTTACTTGTGAGCTTACTAGGACAAGTATGCAGAATTGTAACTGCAGTAAGAAACCGTCCGAAATCTGAATGAAGAAGTTTGTCTAGCACTTATTGTTTGCAACTAATCGACGTGAATAATTGGATATTATATCAAATGAGTAAGAAATACAAGTAAAATTGTCAACAAACCTGGCTTGCAGTACTAATCTGGGTCAATGTCACTACGACCAACAATCCAAAATGACTAGTGTCTATTCCGAGGGCCAGAATTTTGAAAACCCTGTGAACTTTACTGGTACTAAAGATTACCGAAATACATCTGAACCATTATGTGTAGGTAGAACTGAGCACACAACAAACCCTAATGACAGTCCTGCCTAATGAGTAATGAATCAATTAGAAAATGGGCGATGAGGAGTGGCTGCTGAGTGTTGAGGACGTATCTCAGGATAAATCGGGTTGGCTTGGTGGGTGTTGCACGCCTGAGCCCTGAATGGACTGGGAAGGTAGGCAAGGTGGTGCGCCCGGGCAGCGGTGACGCTGTTGGGCGAGCGGCTCCTGACCTCCTGTTAGTCCGGCGTCTCCTCCTAGAGTCATGCCGTCCGGGGACGGCAAGTCGCCGGCGAGGCAGGCGGCTGGGGGCGAGTGGAGATCGGAAGCGCGCAGCAGAACAGAGGGGAATCAGGGCCTGGGATGACCCAAAATCCTAGGGTGGGCCGGCCCACCGTGGGCACCCTATAGAGATACACACCCGAGCAGCGAACATGCATTTTCAAAACTAATTTAGGAACATTTAGCTAACCAATTAAACGACTCTGTTTTAATAATATCATATTCGTATTTGAACAACTAAGCTTGTTTAGCTTGATGGGTGGAGCAGTGTCATTATGACACGAAGCACGTATTCTAATTGTATTGTGATCATAATAGGGGGAAACTCTAAGCATATTTTTTTTAGCAAAAGAGGGTTTCCCCTCCGATTTCTATTAAGGAAACCACCACGGAACCAACATGATCAATTAAACCCTAAGCATGATCAATTAAACCGTATTATGACTGTGCCATGGCAGATTTGAAGCTGCAAACTGGAGAAATGATATTTAGCATCCATTGTTTGCTTCGAACAAAGAACTAAATTCTAAGAGCTGAAAATAAAGTAGAGTAACCAAGTTAAGATCTATTTTCTGGTTGAGATCAAAAAGTTGAGGAGATATGAAGTACCACCTCTCTTGCGGCGCCGTGGAGGCATCGGGGGTGTGATGGCTGTCGGTGGCGTTGAAGCAGATGTGCGATGGTAGACGGGTGCATCGGGGGATAAGTCCCGTTGCAGTGGAAGAGAAGGTCATGTGAGCGGCCCCGGCAAAGAGGACAACGGCGCCGATGAAGCGAGAGGACGCGATGCAAGGCTATTGGTCCGTCGTCGTGGATGAGAAACGTCCATCTCTAGCAGTGGACGACGCGGTCTTGGTAGGCGCTCCGGCATGGTGGAGGACGGTGGCGATGGATGTGGAGGACGGCGGCGATGGATGGGGTGGCAGACGGAGGCTGGTGTGGGGATGGTGTTCTAGCGTGGACGGTGTATGAAAGGGAAAATGGAGGGAGAAGTATGGGGAACCATGTTTTTGTAACGCGCCTGTCTGAAATATGGGAAAGTTACGAACTTAGCCCCCGTTTAAAATTTGGACGTCTCGTCGGTTGGGGATAGGACGGTAATCTCGCATCTCACCAATATTTGCCCAGAGCGATTTCGGGCGAGGAGAGGGTGGTTGGCGCCCGTGGTTGGCACCCACAGTGTATGAACGGGGCTGACAGGTAGGGCGGTTGTGTCACGTCTGAGTGAAGTTACAAACCTGCCCCTATTGAAAATATTTGCCTACATCAATTTCGGCCGAGTCAAGTTTGTTTTGCCGCCCACCGTGTATAAATGGGTAATGGAGGGAGAAACAGAGGTCTTTCGGACGAGCATAAATCAAATGTGTTTTGCCGCCCATGTTTGACGCCCACCGTGTCCGAATGGGCTCAGAGGCGGTCGTGTCACGTCTAATTGAAGTTACTAACCTACTCCTATTTAGAGCAGTGGAAATCGGGCTGATGGATTGTCCATGTAATGGGTAGACAGTAATTTCCATCTCCCAGACACTTGGCTTCGGGCAGCCGACGTGGGAGTGGACATTTTGCCGCTTCTTCCGAATTTTGGGACAATAAGCATCCACGTTTACCCTGGCAACTAAATTCGAATCCATTTTGCATTCCTATGTGAATCTTTATAAATCATTCTATGTGTTTTTATATATCTTCAAAAGGACGACAAAGATGTATTCCACTGTCATATATGAATATGGTTTACAAATGCCGATACTCAAATTCAGAAGCTAGAATCCAGTTTAAGGTGAATTCGAATATTTGGAACACTTCATGTCCAACTCAAATGTCACACGCAGCATAATGTGTACTCCCATTTAGATATGTACACAAGCGATGTATCAATATTCAAATACCGAGTCAATCAACCAAGAATGTACATAACTAAGAGACCTATAAACATTTATAGAGTATATGGATCAATAATATCAACTAACATACATAAGCCAGACCGCTGTACTTTTTTTTGCTACAACAGCATCCTTTTTTAGCCAGCATCTTGGCCCTTTTCGATGCGTGCCACTTATGGTCCATCTTTACTACTATTATTGCTGAATGCACATTCAGCCCGATTGGCATATTTGTAGGTCTGGCACAGCAATCCAAATGAAATGTCTCCGAGTCTTATCAATTAATACAGACTTGTGCTCAAATAAAATTACAAACCAAGAAACAAAAAACAAAAAACAATTATTACATGATCTCTAAAACAAATGGTTTGATTGATTACATGAACAAACAACACAAAGGTTATTCGATGATGGAAAGAACATTTCACCTATGATTTACCAAGTGGGAATTTAAATTCGTTTTTTCCTTCAGGATCTTAACTATGTGGTCTGTCTCAGCTTGCTTCGTTTTGAAATCCACCAAATATTTAATGGTTGTCTTGAGCACTGCTTGTGATTATGTTGTTTGCTTCCTCAACATGTCAACTTCATCTCTAAGTGCAGAAGCAGAATCTCTTTCTACCACTAGTTTAGCGTCTAGAGCATCAGCAGTTGGCAATTCATAATGCATGATTGGGCCGGTGCCACTGCTGTGGGATGATGCAACGTCCATGGGGACATCGCTCTTTGATCTTGGGCTAACCTGTTTTGCCATTAAAGTTCCGATTGGATTCAGAAAAGTTGAACTTAGCAAAACATCTCAACTGGGAGTTATAATAGCAAACCAGTTAAACAAACAAGGAATTAAAGAGTTTCAATTGGATGCTGAAAAGTAGTTATTAACATCATTGTAACCCGCTGTTGTAGCAGCAAAGCAGTTAAACAAACAAGTAGCTATTTAAGTTAAGGCAAAAAGGTAATTCTTAACAGTAAGTATCAAACACATAGATAGGCGCAGTCTACAATAGGATTAACAGGCTGTGGCATTATGTAATCAGTAGCAAACTAAATTAAGCCAAGCAACGTCAATACAATTTTTCAATAAGTGGCTTACTAAAATTCCGAGAAGCCGGTAACTGAACTTACGCTAATTCTTTGTACAGGCACACGACAACTTATTTTTTGCTTACAAGGTTGTACGAAGGAGTCCATGGCATCAATTGCTTGGATATGCAGTCCCAATACTTCTTTCTTCCCACACTGCATTGGTAAGTCGAATGGTTAATCTAATAAGATGGTGCGTCCTTGATATGTCATATGAGGACGTGTAGTCAGACTAGTTGTAGCCACACACATCACAGTGGATTTTACTTTATATTTCATGCGATTACTTTTGGCATATCGAGATCTAAGCAATCTACAATAGGATGAAAAGACTGGCATCCTTCACATTATTGGCAAACTCAGTTCATAGAAACAAGCAATTCAACCATTCTGTGGGTAAATCAAAAGCGCCACTGGAATATTTTTCAATACCCAATCATACACGCAAAAAGGGGCGACGCCACCATAGGAGCTGGTATGGGCGGCCGCCTTAGGTGGCTGGTAAGTGTGCACCTAGTTTGACTCGTCCATGTTGGCCCAGGCTAGTTTTGTTCGTCCCAATGCACGAACAGACAATGTAACAAATGAAGAAAAATGTTTCAATTTGGATGGGCCAATAACATAAGTGCAAGGCAGGCCCTATAGCAGGCTCGCGGCCCAAACGAGCGCCTCCCATATCGATTGACAGCAGGAAAAATCCCAATTCATTCACTCCAGCCTCCAGTCGGGTTCGCTCCTAACCTAGCCGCCGCTAGACAGACTAACACAGCACTTCCTCGCGCCCTCGTTGGAGGGCGGTCACCGGGCTTCAAGGGAACGGAAGAACAAGAAGATGAAGATCCAACCCTGGGTGTAGCCTGCGCGGGAGGCAGCGGCGGCAACACGGGCATGGCATCAAGCTTGCGCAAACGGACAGTCGCAGCTTGCAAGAGTAGCATGCACAACGAGCAGGTACATCACATCCCTTATTATATCTAATTCAACTCTTCAATTTTTGGCCAATAGTTAAACCTGACGGTGTTGTAAAACTGCTTGTATGTAGGGAATCTATGAGAAAATGAAACCAATTTCTACTTATTTTATAAATCCCCAATCAATACTGAATCGACTGAATCTGATGTATCTAATCAAGTTTCCGGTGCAAACATACAAGCTCATGTTGTTCTTGATCCTGAAGTGTCTAATGAACAGACTGCTAATGAAGGATTTGATTCAAACATTTTACATGCTCCTGGTGATGAACATATAGTGTCTAATGAGGGATCTAATGCAAGCATTTTGCAAGCTCATTGAAGGATTTACTGTCTAATGATGATCTGCTATGTCGAGAGAGAGAGAGAGATTTGCAGGCATTGATGACAAGCAAATTATAGTGCATTTTCATAGCTTGAGGAAACATCGAGGCCATCTACCAGAAAGTCCCCGTATCATGACAACATAGCATAAATACTTTTATAATCTGTTGTTTGAAACTATTGGCATACTTGTGTAGGATAGATATATTGATATGCAGTTTGCGCAGTAGTTGTAGGTGCAATTACACTTCGATATTTTAAGATAGAGAAGGAATAATTCAAGCAGGAACAGACCATGTTTGTAGTCCTTGTACACCATGTTGCATTTTGTGTTTTTTGGTGCTTGCATCATTTAGTGTTTATAATCTGAACTACTTTGGATCATTAGCTGGTTTTCAAAGTGCATGTAGCTTCACATTTCTCAAGTTATGTTGATTTCCAGAGTGCAAGTGCCTTCGTATTTTTCAAGTTAAATGTTCGCCCCTGGTAACTTGAATTCGTGGATCCGCCACTGCACACAAATCATACACGAATGCCAGTATGAATTAAACGAAATGCAGGGACTTACGCTAGCTCATTGTACAGGCTCACTGCAGCTCTGCTTGCGCTTGGGATGTTCCATGTACAAGTCCATGTTACCACTTGCTTGTATGTGCAAGCCTTGTGTTCCTTGCATCCCCCTCTGCATTCACGGCGAATGGTTGATCAAATAAGAGGAATCGACCTTGATGTTCTACCGGAGGACAGGTACTTACAAGGTTATACAGGTGTGTAGGATGTGTACCAGATCCCGTAGTGCCGTCATGCTTCGCTAAAAAATGGATTTGCTTGTTTTAGATGATATCTCCAGAAAAAATAAGTGTTAAAGTCAGAGTTGCATAGGCGTGTAAGCTAAGAGAGCAGTGAAAGGATATCCAAACATCGTTGGAACAGTGCACAAGGGAGTGATGTGTGGATACCTAGTTTGGGCCGGCGTTTGGGCATGCTCGCCTAGCTAGAGTGCGGGTCACTTCAGAGCCGTTGAGGGTGATGCGTTGGCGTTGGCTGGCCGCGCACGGATGCAGATCTTGAGTGGCAGCGGAGCGCTATGATGCGGTGGACGAGACAGTTGGTGAAGCCCCAACAGCCTCGGGGGGCAGAGGTGCGACGATGTGCTCGGTGATGTAGCCCCGATGAGCTGGGAGACGGCGTCGGTGAAGCGCACCTGATGTGGTGGAAGTCGGTGTCTGTGAGGCATGTCGATTGTGGTGGCCAACGTTGTCAGTGGACCACCCGGTGCGGTGGACGAGGGCGTAGATGAGGTAGCTCCAGTGCAGTGGTGAAGCGCGACCGTCGTCTTTGTTGTCGTCGTCTGGCACAGAGGTGGGGAAAGAGACGAGACGAGAGGCGATTCGAACGTTGCTTGGGTTGGCGGCAAATTAGGGATTTGAGCAATCTGCGGGCGGAAGGGGATAGTGGAGAAGGAAGATTTTGCAGGGCTAGAATTGGGGCCGCCAGATATTTCAATCCGAAACGTGGAAGCACGAACTTATTTTGTCGTCGTCCTTTATTTTTGGGGGGGTGGGGGAGTGGGGGAGGGAGGGAGGGGGTAGGTGGCTGGGCGTCCGTCCGACACACGCGACCACCCCGACACGACCCTAGTCTTCCTGGTGCGCCTACATTTGAGAATGCAAACAAATCTTCTTTCATTTGCAAACGAATCTGTATGTATTACCATGCCCGTGTTTTCCTTACAATAATTAGTCATTCGAAATGAGATACTCCCTCCGTTCACTTTTGTATGTCGTTTCAGAAAACTTAAAATGAACTGTTTTGCACATTGTATGAAATGTCTTCAAGGTCTTATAAAAGTGAATAGAGGGAGTACTATAAATTAATTAATGAAGAGTTATTTGAAAAAAAATCGCAACGGTATCCACGGTATCCACGCTAACGTGGATTAGAGTGTGTGTCACATAATTAGTTATTTGAATTAGAGTGTGTGTCAGGTAGAGATCTCCAATTATAACGTGGATTTCGCATTTCACTGTATCCACGCTACTTTTTTATACAAATTCATATGTATATGATGAACACCATGGTAGTGATAAAACTTTTGGATGGATTCAAACATATGACCTATAAAATAGCACAACAAATTGAGTCAATGTCAACTTTTCAAAACTTAGTATGGCAAGAATTCGAAATAATTACCCGTATGCATGGTCCTCAGTTCAAATCTTACAATGTACACCGAATTGAAACATCGATATTAAGTCCGTACTATGTACATTCAAATGTTGTTTTTGCGCCCCCCCCCCCCCCCGACACACGCTACATACATCCTATATCGGTCAATCTTCATCTCCTGA
The DNA here is from genome assembly GCA_963921465.1 of Triticum timopheevii. Taxonomy (NCBI): domain Eukaryota; kingdom Viridiplantae; phylum Streptophyta; class Magnoliopsida; order Poales; family Poaceae; genus Triticum; species Triticum timopheevii. The sequence continues at coordinate 526,828,635 of OY997268.1, forward strand.
CCACCTTAGGAAGCTATCGGTTTCCAACACATATTCATTCTTTCTCTCCATGTTTCAATCTCTAAATCTCTCAACTACACAATCCCTTTTTCCACTCTGTTACCAAATGTATTTACCTCACACACCCGCCATTGCACCCCATGCCGAGCTCTCTCTCTCTCCCTCTCCCTCTCACCCTCTCGCGCTAAATACATGCATTGCCTATCTAGCCCCCCAACCTATCGTGCGCACGCACACACGTTGTCTATCTAGGTCACTCCCTCGAGACTGTCTCACTCTTTCTTCCGCACGGCGGGCCACACTCGCTCAATCTCGCTCTCTTTATCTGAGTCTCGTTTAACCTCGTTTTCTTTCACACACACACAAATGATATATCTCCCTGTTCGGGCGTCGATCGACACACTCTATACTCTCTCATGCAGATTGTCTATCTAGGTCAGTCCATCCAAGCCGCCCCACTCTTTCGACCTCATGGCGGGCCACGCTCACTCAATCTCTCTCTCTCTCTCTCTCTGTGTGTGTGTGTGTGTGTGTGCGTGTGTGCGTGTGTGTGTGTGTATGTCTCGATTGCTCTCGCTCTTTCTCGGACAAAAACGATATATCACCATGTTTGAGCCCAAATCGACCTATTCACATTGTATACTCTCTCACGCACATTGTCTATCTAGGTCACTCTCTCCAACCCGTCTCATTCTTTTGATCACACGGCGACCCTATGTGATCGATTGACCTTGCTTCCTCCCACTCACAAAATATATCTACACGTCTATGACTGGATCATCTCTCAAGCTCTATCTTATAGCCTTCACCCTTGCTAAAAGCTCAATCGGACAATATCTCTCGAGAGCATATATATATATCTGTTCAATGAATGTCGGACCACACTCACTTTGTCTCTCTATCTATATGTCTCTCGATTGACCTTGCTTTCTCACACCCTACCTATCCATCCCTCGCAAAGCCGGAGCTATTTACATTGCTAGGGGCACTCCAACCTTGGATTAATTTGCGTAGGCATTTATTCCGGTCGGTTTAGATTATATTTTTGTAGCATTTGGCCCACAACTACTCCAAACACCGTTGCAACCCCCGCAACTCCCCTAGTTGATTTCCCTCTGGCTCGGTCATCGCTCTCTCGCACGTCCTTTCTCGCCTTCAACATCGCACCATGGTATTATTGCAAAAATCTCTGTTGTTCTCTTTAATTATTATAAATAAGCTACAAAACTACACACCGATAGTCCACTTGGAATGGAACAAATTTCGACCCACAAATTAAAGTGCTACAAACTACACACCGAGGGGCCCACATGTCATGAAACAAATTTGGACCCATATACAAATTAAAAAATAAAGGACAAGGATCGAACATGCGACCAGGGCCTTCAAGCCGCACGTCAATAGGCAACATACGTAGAACAACAATGTTTGTTGTACCCCCCTTTGTTCACATAATGTTTTTATATTACCACAACCTATTTAATGGATAACATGTAATATTATTTTTAGTACTATTCGCCTTCACTTACTGGTGGGTTCCATGTGTGCTCTCTCTCTCCTCCCCTTCTGCGTTTAGACGCACGGGCAAACACAAAGAACTCGCGGGCGATGTTGCCGTTGACCATATCTGGATGCATTCACAAGTTACGGCACCAGTTTCACATACTAGCAGCACTCATCAGTGTGTACGTGCAATGCACGTTAATTTGGAAGTATATTAAGTGCATGCGGATATTAAGTACGATATTTGTGTGTTATTATGTGATTAGCACTATTTTTGGCATGAAATTAACTGCACGCTAAACGTGTTGAGCGCTCGACATTGAAGCAGTCTAGGTCGTTGGATGACAAGGAATACATGTGGCTTGATGATGTTTTATATTTAATTTGATTCAGCTCTAGTAGAATATTCAGTCGATCAAACCATAGATTTTGTTCAGTCTGACTCCGACTTTAAATTATACAACAATCGATATACAATAAACGGAAATGATAAACGTTCGGATTTTAAGCATGGCAATCCGAACGTTTTTCATGGCAAATTTAGATTATGCGGCGGCGGCGTATTGCGGTGGGAAGCGGCTCCTCTGCCGTGCTCTGTGTGTCGTCGGGCCACTGACCGACGGTGACGGCGGCGTCTTGTGCCGTTGTTGGTGTACTCCTGGACGTTTAGCTAGCTTCAAGGAAGGCCAAAATGTTCTGGACTTCAGAGCGAGTCAACTGGCAGGAGGAGGCGACTGGCGTTGGTGCAAGGAAGCGGTCGCCGGCGGCCATCCATGCCGCTGAGGGGGGCATTGGCACCCGCGCGGGGACATGCGCTGTCAACGACGCGGCGGAGACATTCGTGTGCACGGGCATCAGCACAAGCGTGCACGTTAGTGCACGCGCAGGCGCAGGCGCTGGCAGGTGCACGGGCACCAGCACAGGAGTGCGCGTCAGTGCACGCGCAGGCGCATGCGCTGGCAGGTGCACGGGCACGTGAAAGTCGGCGGGGACCTCATGGAACCCTTTGGGATCAAGCTCGGCGACAATGTATGACTCCCAGCCCATCAATGCCACGGGGATGGGCGCTGGCGCAGTTGGGGTGACGAGAGCCGGAACAGGAGCGGGGATAGGCGCGGCTTCTTCCCACAAGTCCAGTTCAAGCTCGTCCCAAAGTGCCTTATGTTCTTGAGACTCCGGCTGGGTGTCTTCCTCAAGAAACTAGAAGACTAAGGGCAAACCATCGTGATGCGGCATGGCGTACATTTAGGTCAGGCTAGTTGGAGGTAGACGACGGGAGAATCGAAGAGGAAGAGAGAAGATTGTAGCGATACCGGGTAGTGCGGGGTTGATTTTAAACTGCGGCACCACTGACAGTAAAAGTGGGAGCAGTTGGGACGAAGGTGGGCGGCAGAGCCTGGTCAAAGGGCTCTCCTCCCGGTGAGCCTGCACAGCGGTCTGCTCGCAGGCCTCCCTGTCAGCTGGCGCAGCGGTCTGCTCGCACGCCTCCCGTCGACTAACACGCTTGCTCGGGCGGCACCTGCCGATGAGAAGCGGGACTCGTGGCGGCACGTAAACACCCACAGTTTCAATAGTGAAAGCGTTCACCTTAACATGACAGGTCTTTGTTCCAAAATAACGTGGCTCTTCATTTGTGCAACTTGTCATAAGCAGCTTGTCTCAAATTGAATAAAAAACTTACGAAGTAATATTTGCGCCATATCACGTGACCATGCTTAGTTTCAAGAATTTATGCTCACTTTTGGATTTTCTGAAATTTAAGATCCAGGATTTGAAACAATATCATAACCTGCATCATGCAATAAATTTTCAAGCCGTACATCTGTCCTGTTGTATTTATTAAGAAAGGATTTGGTCAAACATTTTGCTTAGTTAGACTTCAGACAAGTTATATATGTAGAATAAAAGGATAATCCCTTCGTACCAGTGCATTGCCTGATATATTAACTCGAGTACTAGGCATGAACAAATGGGCTCAATTCTGTGCTCATCTTGGTGTAGTAGTAGTAGTACTAGGCAATGCAGTTGACGGGTGACCTTGACGAGCGGTGACCGAGGGAATTGAACCATGCTCGACACGGTAGGTAATGTTGTCTAGTTACTACAGCATCCCTCCGTCGTTCATCGATAGTCATTATGGACCAGGGACATGAGGGGAATTTCCTAGGGATAGAATTCTGGCCGCCAGATATTTCGACTCGAAACGCTAAGGCTCGACTGGTTGGGGTTGCCTAATGTGCGTACCACGCGTGCCACCGAAGGACACGAGCTCGGTTTTTTTATTTTTTTAGGATCAACAGGATCCAAGGTCTGGCTGGTACGGCATTGGGTCCTACCATTCGAGAATACGAAAGGAACCTTTTAAATTGCCGAACGAATCTATGTGTATTACAATGCCCGTATTTTCCTTGCAAATACTAATCTCAACGTGGTAATTGATTTATGACGAGTTGTTGAATTAGAGTGAGTTTGTGATATAGTGATCTCAACGTGGATTTCACATTTCATGGTATCCCTAGTAAGTTTTCCAATGCAAATTCAAATTTAAAAGATGAACAATATGGAGGTGAGAAAACTTTGTATGTATCAAGCATATGACCACAGACACACACACAGAGACACACACGCACGAACACAACAACAATCCAATAATTATAGTGCATCTATTTTTCCAAACCATGCATGTATGACACGAATTCAAAAATACTCCTTCTATTCCTAAATATTAGTCTTTTAGAGAGTTCAATAAGTGAATACATACGGAGCAAAATGAGTGAATCTAGACTCTAAAATATGTCTATATACATCCGTATGTGCCAGTCCATTTGAAATCTCTAAAAAGACTAATATTTAGGAACGAAGAGAGTAAAATGTAAGACATGCATGGTCCTTAGTTCAATATTTAAAATCAAATCACAAAACCCAATGAGCCGTCAAATCACAAAACCCCTCCTTTCCAGCAGTAAGTTGGACGGCCGAAGCAACCATCATTTCACACTTCTCTCTCAGCTTCCTCTCTAGAAGAAAACCCCCAACTCGTTTCGCTTCTCCCTCATCTCGTTCCTCCTTTCACTCTTCTCTCTCAGCTTCCTCTCTTGGATGGGCGCTGGAGCACCGGCCGACGTGATGTCTATGGCTCTGGCCAAAACCATCGAGGCTCATGGTACGAAGAAGTGCAAGCACCCTGCCGAGACTACCGCAGACAAGCTCGAAGCCATCGCCCCTGTCCAAGCCCCCCTCTCCAGGATCCCTCATTAAGCAAGTCCAGGTAATGTCTCTTGTTGATGATCTTTTTCTCGATCTTGATCGTGTTTTTTCATCTAACACGCGAGACATGCGAGAGGCTGATCTTGCATGTGATTTTAGTGTGCCAAACGACGGTTCTAAATTCCTCTTTTAACCAAAACATGCGAGAGGCTGACACTAATTTCTTATAGATTACTTTCAACTACTCCCTCTGTCCCAAATTTCTTGTCTTAGATTTGTCTAGATACGAATGTATCTAATACTAAAATGTGACTTGATACAACCGTATCTAGACAAATCTGAGACAAGAATTTTGGGACGGAGGGAGTACTTTATGAACATCAATGCTACCTTTGAAGAGGGTATATTTGCCTCAGTAACTTGTGTTATGGATATTGCAAGTAATCCATCTGCTCTCATGCCTTTGAAGACATGTTCTAATGTCTATGTTCACTCATTTCTGTGTGTATATGTAGTCATATATGGAGTATAATATCGAAAATCATCTTATATTTCTGAACGGAGGTAGTAATAAAATATGGTTTTTGTTTGAATTAGAACCAGGTCCGCGGTGGAGATGAAGTTCTCAAAGTCATGCCATGTGAACTGGAAGACCTGAGGATGAGTTCTACTTCTAAACTATCCAGCTGCTGTGTCCTTGTCGCCACGTGTCCTAAACTAGTGTTTTCCTGTAGCATTGTTGTCAGGCGTGTTCTCGAGGCTGTACTTGACCACAACAATTTCCTGGTTGTGCCTTCGATTACGAAGGGTGTGGTTCTTGTAAAGCTTCCCAACAAATTCGATGCGGCATGTCTTCATCATCATGTTTATGAGTGGAAAGACCACTCTGTTAGGTTCTCCAAGGTTGACGAGATGGTGATGGTGCATGTAGACATCTCTCACGAAGTCCATGGCCTAGTCAGTTATGCGGGGTTCATCCCGTAGGTCGGTGGCAAGAAATAGTCTGCAGAGTTTAATTAGTGCAACTTTGCTTGTCTGTAGTAAGTACTATTGTTCAGTACTTGATTTGTGTTTTTGAACCCTGTATTGTTTATTAGTACTGCCGCTTTTGGTGTGTGGTCAGTCCTGAGAATGGTCTATGTTAATATCTGTCCACTCAATTCAGTCTGTATATTTTGAAGTATCCAGATCATCTTGTTTGTGAGGACGGTTTATCAATTATGGTTACACTCCGATATTTGTATGCATTGCAGGGTTTATCACACCCACCAGGATTTCTAGTCCCATGGACGTTCGGTCCATACGATTTTTCACGACCTTTGGACTGTCCTGCTTGTGGGAGTAGGCGGGGCCCCTGCATGCCACCTGTAGTTGGACGATCAATCTTCTGTTTAGTACTTCAACATAGTGATTTCCTGGTAAGGATTCACTCGTGTCACATCAAGTAAATCTTATTGATTTACTGTCTAAATCTTATTGATTTAATGTCATGTTTTCTTTCTTTTCCTGCAATTTTACGATGCAGGTTTTGCCATGTGACATTCATCACAGAATAAACCGTTTGGTTTTCTCTACGATGGCTATTTTTGCAGGTTTCACTTCTTATGTCGTGTCAGTAACGAAGGCACTGTCCATCACTTATATTACTAGAAATTGGTTCAGTCTGTTGTCTGAGTTCAAGCTGAATCCCTATGATGAACTGCAGTTTGGTTTAACAAAAACGCCACAATTAGTCCTTCTCGCATTTAAAAGAGTTTAAAAGAAATGAAGAAAAAAACTAGATCACGGTCACGGATCCTAGTCAAGTTAGAAAGCTGATCATAGCAAATTAGACACGATCGCCGCTATCTCGCACATCGGTACCACCTTCAGCAACGGATCGAGCACCGATAGTTGCTCTAGCACTGATAGTGGTAACAGCTCAGTCTGATCCAGCTGAGGATTGGGCACCGACTGCGTCAGCGGATCAGTCTAATCTACCAGAGGACCGGGCATTGACACTGGCACCTGCTCCGACACCGGCACCAGCTCTACAAGGAGCACCATCTCCGGCAGCAGCAGCGGCTTCGGCACCTACACCAACACTTGCACTTGCATCTGCTCCGGCCCATGCAGCGGCAACCGAACGAGCAGTTGCACCGGCAACAGACTAGGCTGCAGTTCGCACTTCATATACCAAAGTCCTTACAAAAACCGACATGTCCACCTTCTTGGTAAGCATTGGCCGCCCAAGTGCTTCATTCTTTTTTCTTTCCATGTTGTTTCACACGATTCACTGTGTTGATCTAACTGTTTGGGTATGTCTTCTTGTGTGCAAATAGAGAATTCCTAGACCAACGAGGGAGTCGTTCAACAATCCGGGCGGCCGTGGCCAAGTTTCTCTTACCATGCGCAGCCTTGGTGTGAATGAACCTTCTCAATATACCGTAAGTACAAAGGATGGTCGCATGATGATTGATGCTAAAGGATGGTCAAGGTTAAAATCTAAATCATATCTTGCGGTAGGGGATGATGTCAAAATCGAACTTTCTCGGCAAGGAGAGCTGGTCCAAATCAACTTTGAGATTCTTCAGTAGCAGCGCGCAACTGCCGAACTGATCTATCCTCTGAGAGATTTTGATGTAATAATCTGGCATGGTGAAACAAGTGTCCTATGTGTATAAGTAGTATGACAGTATTATTTATCACATGGTATATCGTTGATAGAACTGCAACTCTCATTGTTGGTTAGGAACTATCGTTCGATTTCATTCAAACAACTGTCGTGCTTTATTCAATTTTGTGCATTCGCCTTGCGACAGGATCTAAAACCAGCGCCGTATCGATCGCTTGCAATATGAAAAGTGTTGAGGTAGAACACATGGGCCCCCAAACATGCAGGGTGGGCTTGCGGCCCAAAGTCCAGAACCGTGAGCTTGTCTGAGTATTATATTCTCAGCTGAACCCCCATAAAAAAAGCTGAAACCCCATAATGCCCATGCGTTGCACGTAACATCAAGATGCATTTGTATGAGTATTTTATCTTGTGAGAGAAAAGGATGAACGAGGGAAGGCCTTATTTGCAAATGTGGAGAGGTGTGTGGGTACCTTTTTGCAAAATTGCCATAGTTTCCTTCCTATCCGTCAGATATAAATCGGACGGCCTATATTGCAGGATGGCAGGCACACCATCATCACCAACTCGTCTATATTGTGTTAAAAACAACTCTGTTTTTATAATTATATATGTTATATATATTGCCCTTGATTTTTCTTATGTATAAAGTTGTGATATAAAAGATTTGTATATTTATTTACAGAGGGAGTATCTCTCTGTCAAAAATATATTTATGTGTAACTAGTTACTCCTGTCTTTCTACTTCCTTTCACTGATATGTGGGGCATCCGGCAACGGGGTCCACATGCCGTATGCACAAATTAGAGTGCACAACTGCACGGTAGACACACCCCGGTCGTAGCGCCGCAGTAATGCCCAATGAGCCATCAAATCACAACCCCCCCCCCCTTTCCAGCTTTAGTAGCAAGCTGGACGAACGAAGCGGCAATATTTCACTAGGCCTGAATCCCCTTCTCCCTCGTCTGCTTGTTCAGAGAAAAACCCCTCTCGACGATTGCATAGGGTTTTCTCATGGAGAACCAGGTAAGAATTCTTCATCCATCCCCGATAAATCCAAGTCCCTTGGTCGCAGGTAATCCTAGGATGGCAGCCGCCACCGTTGATGCATTTTTCTTCCTACTGAATCTAGTGTGTTTCATTTGCAGTGCCCAAAGTGCGAGGACCCTACAGGTTTTTGCGCCCTCGGCGAGACGCCACACTTGTTCCTTCTCATCCTAACACAGTATTTTAAAACGTGCACAGTATGTTCCTAGAATCCTCTTTTCTTTCTGGGAGGGTGGGGGTTTTTTGAACATGCTGTCGACTAATTTGGAAATTTGGATTGCTATATTTGGATAAAAGGTACTACTAGTACGATGGTCAACACTGACATGAAGGAGGAAGTTATTTCTAGATTTGGATAGGGAATACATTGTGTTCTCATATTATTTTTCCTGCAGTGCATTATTTGCTTTGCCAGAACACATGTACTCAAGATGCTTGGCCTTGCCATAACTGAATACACTAGTTTAATGGTCATAGTGAAGACAAGCAATGGTTATAAGTTTCGAGTTGGGTTCAGGAACCAAGAAGATCGCTGCTTTTTTTATGGTCGAACTTGGATAAACTTTCTCAAGTGTTACGGACCAAAAGTTGGCGCATGAATGTTGATGGAAATAGCAGAACCTGGTCTCATCTTCACTGCGATCTTCCACCCCGATGTCGTTCCAATTGTTCATCCATGTTAGTTTTGTATCTGGTTCTTGCTTGTTGCCTCGATTACTTCTTAATCCACCTATTCTGTCTAACTAATCACAATTTAACTTTAGAAGTAGCAACGAATCTCTTACGAAGATGCTACTTCTAACTAATATTTTCTTATAATTGGTGGCACGTGTAGGTTTCTTAAGATTTAAGCAGGCTGCTCGTTTGTTATTCTGTAATAACTCAGCTATTACTGATGGCACTGAAGTTGATTGGGATGACATCCACAAGTTCCTACACTTTATTGATCGTGTTGAGGTCCTTGTGGGGCGTTTCAATGGTGGAAGGCCACGTGGGATATGTGTGCCACTGCTGCACTCGTTGAACAGGTCCAACTGTGTCGAGAAACTTATGGTACGAGCTATTTTCTGTTATATATGTTGTTCATAAACTATTGCTTATACACAGTTTTACAGCTGTGATGTTCTTGAAATAGAAACTGCCCAGTTCTATTGTTCCTATACAGATGCCTCACCATGGTCGGGTCAGACTTGCGCTTGGTCACAACATGATGTTTATGTCGACCTACTCCATTCCCCTGGGAGGTGAAAAGATACTTATTCATGGGTGGTCTCAAATAACGAAGGCCCGTCCATCCTGGAGAATAGGACAGAAGATTATGTTCATGCTTTTCCATGGCTCTAAAGCGAATATCCTGTTTATTGACCACATTGCGAGATGAAGCCGCTTTTAGAAGGTTGTTGATGTGCGGGGTGGCACCTGGGCCTTGTCCTGGGGCTTGGCGGCCTCACCCTTGGTTAACTATAGGCAAAGTAGCACTGTTCGAGGCGTGCTTTGTACGGTTGAACCTGTATAAGTACTCATACTGCTTTTAGCTTTAGTTGTTAAGTGCCCCTACTGGTTTCAGTTAAGGTTGTTAAGTACTCCTGCTGCTTTTACAGTCTGTCGTGTTTATTCAGTCCTGTCTTCCTCCAGCTGCCAAAAGCAAACCAGTGCCGGCGCGGCCGCCTGCTTCCGCCTCCCACGGCTGGCTGCGCCTCAGTGCACGCATCGCTGCCTCACCGTCTCCTAAATCGTTAACGCCGACGTGTTGGTGAACGTAGCAGAAATTCAAAATTTTCCTACGTGTCACCAAGATCTATCTATGGAGAAACCAGCAACGAGGGGAAAGGAGAGTGCATCTACATACCCTTGTAGATCGCTAAGCGGAAGCGTTCAAGAGAACGGGGTTGAAGGAGTCGTACTCGTCGTGATCCAAATCACCGGAGATCCTAGTGCCGAACGGACAGCACCTCCGCGTTCAACACACGTATAGCCCAGTGATGTCTCCCATGCCTTGATCCAGCAAGGAGAGAGGGAGAGGTTGAGGAAGACTCCATCCAGCAGCAGCACGATGTCGTGGTGGTGGTGGAGGAGCGTGGCAATCCTGCAGGGCTTCACCAAGCACCGCGGGAGAGGAGGAGTACTTGGGAGAGGGGGAGGGTTGCGCCAGAACTTGGGGTGCGGCTGCCCTCCCACCCCTCCACTATTTATAGGTGGGGGAAAGAGGGGGCCGACCCCCTTAGATCCCATCTAGGGTTGGGGCGGCGGCCAAGGGGGGAGGAGTGCCTCCCAAGTCAAGTGGAGGCCCTCCCCCTTAGGGTTTCCCCCTTCCCATGCGCATGGGCCTTGGGGGGGCTGGTGCCCCTAGCCCATTAAGGCTAGGGCGCCCCCTACAGCCCATGCTATTGTATTGGACGTGGTGGAACAATTTCCGGACCTCCGGACCCCTCCGGAATCCTCCGGAACCTTCTGGAAGCTTCCCGGTACAATACCGGAAAAACCCGAACTTTTCCCGGAACCCGAACAACAACTTTCCATATATAAATCTTTACCTCCGGACCATTCCGGAACTCCTCATGACGTCCGGGATCTCATCCGGGACTCCGAACAACATTCGGTAACCACATACAAACTTCCTTTATAACCCTAGCGTCATCGAACCTTAAGTGTGTAGACCCTACGGGTTCGGGAACCATGCAGACATGACCGAGACGTTCTCCGGCCAAGAACCAACAGCGGGGTCTGGATACCCATGTTGGCTCCCACATGTTCCACGATGATCTCATCGGATGAACCACAATGTCAAGGACTCAATCGATCCCGTATACAATTCCCTTTGTCTAGCGGTATAGTACTTGCCCGAGATTTGATCGTCGGTATACCGATACCTTGTTCAATCTCGTTACCGGCAAGTCTCTTTACTGGTTCCGTAACACATCATCCCGTGATCAACCCCTTGGTCACATTGTGCACATTATGATGATGTCCTACCGAGTGGGCCCAGAGATACCTCTCCGTTTACCGGAGTGACAAATCCCAGTCTCGATTCGTGCCAACCCAACAGACACTTTCGGAGATACCTGTAGTCCACCTTTATAGCCACCCAGTTACGTTGTGACGTTTGGTACACCCAAAGCATTCCTACGGTATCCGGGAGTTGCACAATCTCATGGTCTAAGGAAATGATACTTGACATTAGAAAAGCTTTAGCATACGAACTACGATCTTTGTGCTTGGCTTAGGATTGGGTCTTGTCCATCACATCATTCTCCTAATGATGTGATCCCGTTATCAACGACATCCAATGTCCATGGTCAGGAAACCGTAACCATCTATTGATCAACGAGCTAGTCAATTAGAGGCTTACTAGGGACATGGTGTTGTCTATGTACCCACACATGTATCTGAGTTTCCTATCAATACAGTTATAGCATGGATAATAAACGATTATTGTCTCTAGGGCATATTTCCAACAGTCTCCCACTTGCACTAGAGTCAATAATCTAGTTCACATCGTCATGTGATTAACATTCACACGTCACATCGCCATGTGACCAACATCCAAAGAGCTTACTAGTGTCATTAAACTAGTTCACATCATCATGTGATTAAGACTCAATGAGTTCTGGGGTTTGATCATGTTTTGCTTGTGAGAGAGGTTTTAGTCAACGGGTCTACAACTTTCAGATCCGTATGTACTTCGCAAATCTCTAGGTCATTCTGTAAATGCTGCTTCCACGCTCCACTTGGAGCTATTCCAAATGGTTGCTCCATTATACGTATCCGGTTTGCTACTCAGAGTCACTCGGATAGGTGTTAAAGCTTGCATCGACGTAACCCTTTACGCCGAACTCTTTAGCACCTCCATAATCAAGAAACATGTCCTTATTTACTCCAAGGACAATTTTGACCGCTGTCCAATGATCCATTCCTGGATCATTCTTGTACCCCTTGACTGACTCATGGCAAGGCACACTTCCGGTGCGGTACACAGCATAGCATACTATAGAGCCTACGTCTGAAGCATAGGGGACGACCTTCGTCCTTTCTCTCTATTCTGCCATGGTCGAGCTTTAAGTCTTAACTTCATACCTTACATCTCAGGCAAGAACTCCTTCTTTGACTGATCCATCATGAACACCTTCAAGATTATGTCAAGGTATATGCTCATTTGAAAGTACCATTAAGCGGTTTTGATCTATCCTCATAGATCTTGATGCTCAAATTTCAAGTAGCTTAATCCAGGTTTTCCCTTGAAAAATACTTTTCAAATAACGCTATATGCTTTTTAGAAATTCTACATCATTTCTGATCAACAATGTGTCAACAACATATACTCATCAGAAATTCTATAGCGCTCCCACTCACTTCTTTGGAAATACAAGTTTCTCATAAACTTTTGTATAAACCCAAAATCTTTGATCATCTCATCAAAGTGTACATTCCAACTCCGAGATGCTTACTCCAGTCCTTAGAAGGATTGCTGGAGTTCTGCATATTTGTTAGCGTTCTTTAGGATTGTCAAAACCTTCTGGTTGTATCACATACAACCTTTCCTCAAGAAAACTGTCGAGGAAACAATGTTTTGACATTCTATCTGCAAGACTTCATAAATAATGCAGTAACTGCTAATCCATTTCCTACAGACTCTTAGCATCGCTATGAGTGAGAAAGCCTCGCCGTAGTCAACTCCTTGAACTTGTCGTAAAACATCTTAACGACAAGTCGAGCTTTCTTAATGGTGATTCTTACCATCATTGTCTTTCTTTCTTTTAAAATCCATCTGTACCCAACGGGCTTACGACCATCAAGTATTTCTTCCAAAGTCATGGATCCTTTCTTGGATTTTATGGCCTCGAGCCATTCATTGGAATCCGGGCCCACCATCGCTTCTCCATAGCTCATAGGTTCATTGTTGTCAAGCAACATGACCTCTAAGACAGGATTGCGTACCACTCTAAAGTAGTACGCATCCTTGTCACCCTACGAGGTACGTTAGTGACTTGATCCGAAACTTCATGATCATTATCGTAAGCTTCTACTTCAATTGGTGTAGGCGCCACAGGAACAACTTCCTGTGTGCTACTACACACTAGTTGAAGTGACGGTTCAATAATCTCATCAAGTCTCCACTATCCTCCCACTCAATTCTTTCGAGAGAAACTTTTCCTCGAGAAAGGACCCGTTTCTAGAAACAATTGCTTCCGGATCTGAGATAGGAGGTATACCCAACCATTTTGGGTATCCTATGAAGATGTATTTATCTGTTTTGGGTTCGAGCTTATCAGCCTGAAACTTTTTCACATAAGCGTCGCAGCCCCAAACTTTCAAGAAACGACATCTTAGGTTTCTCCAAACCATAGTTCAAATGGTGTCGTCTCAACAGAATTACGTGGTGCCCTATTAAAGTGAGTGCGGTTGTCTCTAATGCCTAACCCATGAACAATAGTGGTAATTTGATAAGAGACATCATGGTACGCACCATATCCAATAGGGTGCAACTATGATGTTCGGACACACCCTCACACTATGGTGTTCCAGGCAGTATTAATTGTGAAACAATTTCCACAATGTCTTAATTGCGTGCCAAAGCTCGTAACTCAGATACTCATCTCTATGATCATATCATAGACATTTTATCCTCTTGTCACGATGATCTTCAACTTTACTCTGAAATTACTTGAACCATTCAATAATTCAGACTTGTGTTTCATCAAGTAAATATACTCAACATCTACTCGAATCATCTGTGAAGGAAGAACATAATGATATTCACTGCATGCCTCAGCACTCATTGGACTGCACACATCAAAATGTGTTACTTCAAACAAGTTTCTATCTTGTTCCATTTTACTGAAAAACGAGGCTTTTTAGTCATCTTGCCCATGTGGTATGATTTGCATATCTCAAGTGATTCAAAATCAAGTGAGTCCAAACGATCCATCTGCATGGAGTTTCTTCATGCGTATACACCAATAGACATGGTTCGCATGTCTCAAACTTTTCAAAACGAGTGAATCCAAAGATCCATCAACATGGAGCTTCTTCATGCGTTTTACACCAATATGACTTACATGGCAGTGCCACAAGTAAGTGGTACTATCATTACTATCTTATATCTCTTGGCATGAAAATGTGTATCACTACGATCAAGATTCAACAAACCATTCCTTTAGGTGCAAGACCATTGAAGGTATTATTCAAATAAATAGAGTAACCATTATTCTCCTTAAATGAATAACCGTATTGCGATAGACATAATCCAATCATGTCTATGCTCAACGCAAACACCAAATGACAATTATTCAGGTTCAATACTGATCTTGATGGTAGAGGGAGCGTGCGATGCTTGATCACATCAAACTTGGAAACACTTCCAACACATATCGTCAGCTCCCCTTTAGCTAGTCTCCGTTTATTCCGTAGCTCTTTTATTTCGAGTTACTAACACTTAGCAACCGAACCGGTATCTTAATACCCTGGTGCTACTAGGAGTACTAGTAAAGTACACATTAACATAATGTATATCTAATATACTTCTATCGACCTTACCATCCTTCTCATCTACCAAGTATCTAGGGTAATTCTGCTCCAGTGGTTGTTCCCCTTATTACAGAAGCACTTAGTCTCGGCTTTGGGTTCAACCTTGGGTTTCTTCACTAGAGCAGCAGCTGATTTGTCGTTTCATGAAGTATCCCTTCTTGCCCTTGCCCTTCTTGAATCTAGTGGTTTCACCCACCATCAACAATTGATGCTCCTTCTTGATTTCTACTTTCGCGGTGTCAAACATCGCGAATACCTCAAGGATCACCATATATATCCCTGATATGTTATAGTTCATCACGAAGCTCTAGCAGCTTGGTGGCAATGACTTTGGAGAAACATCACTATCTCTGGAAGATCAACTCCCACTCGATTCAAGTGATTGTCGCATTCAGACAATCTGAGCACAAGCTCAACGATTGAGATTTTCTCCCTTAGTTTGCAGGCTAAGAAAATCGTCGGAGGTCTCATACCTCTTGACGTGGGCACGAGCCTAAAATCCCAATTTCAGCCCTCGAAACATCTCATATGTACCGCGACGTTTCGAAAACGTCTTTGGTGCCTCCACTCTAAACCGTTTAACTGAACTATCACGTAGTTATCAAAACGTGTATGTCTTTGCAACATCCACAGACGACGTTTGGGGTTCAGCACACTGAGCAGTGCATTAAGGACATAAGCTTTCTATTGTCCGCATAATCGCTACTGTCAACTTTCAACTATATTTTCTCTAGGAACATATCTAAACAGTGGAACTAAAGCGCGAGCTTACGACATAATTTGCAAAGATCTTTTGACTATGTTCAGGATAATTAAGTTCATCTTATGAACTCCCACTCAGATAGACATCCCTCTAGTCATCTAAGTGATTACATGATCCGAGTCAACTAGGCCGTGTCCGATCATCATGTGAGACGGACTAGTCATCATCGGTGAACATCTTCATGTTGATCGTATCTACTATACGACTCATGCTCGACCTTTCGGTCTCTTGTGTTCCGAGGCCATGTCTGTACATGCTAGGCTCGTCAAGTCAACCTAAGTGTTTCGCGTGTGTAAATCTGGCTTACACCCGTTGTATTTGAACGTAAGAATCTATCACACCCGACCATCACGTGGTGCTTCGAAACGACGAACTTTCGCAATGGTGCACAATTAGGGGGAACACTTTCTTGAAATTTTAATGAGGGATCATCGTATTTACTACCGTTGTTCTAAGCAAATAAGATGCATAAACATGATAAACATCACAGGCAATCAAAAAGTGACATGATATGGCCAATATCATTTTGCTCCTTTTGATCTCCATCTTCGGGGCTCCATGATCATCATCGTCACCGGCATGACACCATGATCTCCATCATCATGTCTCCATGAAGTTGTCTCGCCAACTTATTACTTCTACTACTATGGCTACCGGTTAGCAATAAAGTAAAGTAATTACATGGCGTTGTTAAATGACACGCAGGTCATACAATAAATAAAGACAACTCCTATGGCTCCTGCCGGTTGTCATACTCATCGACATGCAAGTCGTGATTCCTATTACAAGAACATGATCAATCTCATACATCACATATCATTCATCACATTCTTCTTGGCCATATCACATCACATAGCATACCCTACAAAAACAAGTTAGACGTCCTCTAATTTTTGTTTGCATGTTTTACGTGGCTGCTATGGGTTTCTAGCAAGAACGTTTCTTACCTACGCAAAAACCACAACGTGATATGTCAATTGCTATTTATCCTTCATAAGGACCCTTTTCATCGAATCTATTCCGACTAAAGTTGGAGAGACTGGAACCCGCTAGCCACCTTATGCAACTAGTGCATGTCAGTCGGTGGAACCTGTCTCATGTAAGTGTACGTGTAAGGTCGGTCCGGGCCGCTTCATCCCACAATGCCGCTGAATCAATATTGGACTAGTAACGGTAAGCATATTTAACAAAATCAACGCCCACAACTACTTTGTGTTCTACTCGTGCAAAGAATCTATGCAATAGACCTAGCTCATGATGCCACTGTTGGTGAACGTAGCAGAAATTCAAAATTTTCCTACGTGTCACCAAGATCTATCTATGGAGAAACCAGCAACGAGGGGAAAGGAGAGTGCATCTACATACCCTTGTAGATCGCTAAGCGGAAGCGTTCAAGAGAACGGGGTTGAAGGAGTCGTACTCGTCGTGATCCAAATCACCGGAGATCCTAGTGCCGAACAGACGGCACCTCCGCGTTCAACACACGTACAGCCTAGTGACATCTCCCATGCCTTGATCCAGCAAGGAGAGAGGGAGAGGTTGAGGAAGACTCCATCCAGCAGCAGCACGACGGCGTGGTGGTGGTGGAGGAGCGTGGCAATCCTGCAGGGCTTCACCAAGCACCGCGGGAGAGGAGGAGTACTTGGGATAGGGGGAGGGCTGCGCCAGAACTTGGGGTGCGGCTGCCCTCCCACCCCTCCACTATTTATAGGTGGGGGAAAGAGGGGGCCGGCCCCCTTAGATCCCATCTAGGGTTGGGGCGGCGGCCAAGGGGGGAGGAGTGCCTCCCAAGTCAAGTGGAGGCCCTCCCCCTTAGGGTTTCCCCCTTCCCATGCGCATGGGCCTTGGGGGGACTGGTGCCCCTGGCCCATTAAGGATAGGGCGCCCCCCTACAGCCCATGCTACTGTATTGGACGTGGTGGAACAATTTCCGGACCTCCAGACCCCTACAGAATCCTCCGGAACCTTCTGGAAGCTTCCCGGTACAATACCGGAAAAACCCGAACTTTTCCCGGAACCTGAACAACAAATTTCCATATATAAATCTTTACCTCCGAACCATTCCGGAACTCCTCGTGACGTCCGGGATCTCATCTGGGACTCCTAACAACATTTGGTAACCACATACAAACTTCCTTTATAACCCTAGCATCATCGAACGTTAAGTGTGTAGACCCTACGGGTTCGGGAACCATGCAGACATGACCGAGACGTTCTTCGGACAATAACCAACAGCGGGATCTGGATACCCATGTTGGCTCCCACATGTTCCACGATGATCCCATCGGATGAACCACGATGTCAAGGACTCAATCGATCCCGTATACAATTCCCTTTGTCTAGCAGTATAGTACTTGCCCGAGATTTGATCGTCGGTATACCGATACCTTGTTCAATCTCGTTACTGGCAAGTCTCTTTACTCGTTCCATAACACATCATCCCGTGATCAACCACTTGGTCACATTGTGCACGTTATGATGATATCCTACCGAGTGGGCCCAGAGATACCTCTCCGTTTACCGGAGTGACAAATCCCTGTCTCGATTTGTGCCAACCCAACAGCCACTTTCGGAGATACCTATAGTGCACCTTTATAGCCACCCAGTTACGTTGTGACGTTTGGTACACCCAAAGCATTCCTACGGTATTCGGGAGTTGCACAATCTCATGGTCTAAGGAAATGATACTTGACATTAGAAAAGCTTTAGCATACGAACTACGATCTTTGTGCTAGGCTTAGGATTGGGTCTTGTCCATCACATCATTCTCCTAATGATGTGATCCTGTTATCAACGACATCCAATGTCCATGGTCAGGAAACTGTAACCATCTATTAATCAACGAGCTAGTCAATTAGAGGCTTACTAGGGACATGGTGTTGTCTATGTACCCACACATGTATCCGAGTTTCCTATCAATACAATTATAGCATGGATAATAAACGATTATCATGAACAAGGAAATATAATAATAACTAATTTATTATTGTCTCTAGGGCATATTTCCAACACGACGTCCTCCGCGCGCTTTGGTGCGGTCGCCGCGGTGCCGCCCTCTCGCGTTGTCAACATGGTCAACAAACAACAGGAATCGGCAGAAGCACGTGGAGAGGATGACAGTAGGGGCCCACCATGTCAGCGTATGCAAAAATAAAATGCTTCCTCCTAGTGTTTTCCTGACATCTGGGACCCACGACATTATGAGCGTATATAGTCAATAGACAAGAGAGCAACACAAGATCGGCTGAATCCTGGGACGTAGCTGCTTGAGCAGTATTTTTTTGTTATTGTTGAGACGGAGCAGGGTTTGAACTGGGTTGTGGGCCGTCTAGCCCAGGATTATATTTTATGTTCACCATGTGACCAGCCCAGCTATTTTTTCTTTGTGAAAATGAGCCCAGTTTATTTTTCTGAAGAATATCCAATCCAGGCCTACTTATTTTTCTACGCCCTGATGGGCTGCAACTCTTTCAAGATGCCTGCGAATCTTGAAAGTAATATGAAATGGGTTGTAAATATAAAAACAGATGACAAATTGGCAATTACTTTATAATTTCTGAATTTTTTCACATTTTCAGATCCTATTTCACAGGGCATTAACCTAATTTAAATATATCTTCAAAGTACTTTAAATATGGCTCGACATTTCGGTATTAAAAATAGTTTGGAACCCACAGAAATATGCGAAATTGGCCCTGGCCAACCAAAAAACGACTCCAATAAATTGCATAAGAAGTTGCAATGAGCTATATATAAATTATTAAAAAAGAGGGAGTGGTCTGACTTGTGGGCCTGTTAAGTTGACGCGTATGCAAGATTTTTTAGTTATTATATACGTCAACCAACGATTCTAGCTGACGTAACTGTTGGATATCAATCCAACGGCTGTCGTGTTTCTTCAATCTCCGATCTTCTTGCTCCAGCCGCCAAAGCAGCGCCGGTGGGACTGCTTGCTCCCGCCTCCCGTGGCCGGTTGTGCTGCCGCGCAGGCCTCACCGTCCCCTACTACTCCCACCGCTGGCCAGGGCATCCCTCTACTCACCCACACCCCCTGTTATTCTGCGGTGACGGCAGCCTCACACCGCAGCCGAACCAGTGAACCCTCGTACTCCTCTCCGCGCAGGCTTCCACTGTCGCGTCTTCCCCGGCTCCGCGTCGTCCCCTTCCTAGGCCACACCATCGTCCACCACCATGGTGCTCTCGGCGTGGCGTGGTCAATGTGGTCAATGGCCGACTTCCATCAGAAGAGTATTGTACGTGGAGAGGCTGACAGCTGGGTCCACGGCAGCCGCAAGGAAGTGCCTCCTTATTACGCAGAAAATAATTATTCCTCCACCTGACAGCAGGGATCCATCAGACGGGCCACCAGTATTTCGTGAAAAAAAACATTTCCCCTGACTGCTAGGACCCACCGGACGGGCCACCGTATTTCACGAGAAAAACGTTCCCCCCGCTGTCAGCTCAGACCCACCGAAAGTGCCTCCTTATTATGCACAAAAAATGAATACCCCCTACTAGCTGGGACCCACCTTGGTGGGAGGCTGACTTGTGGGCCTACTAAGTTGACTGGGACGGAGGCCTTTGTCAACTTTAGTCAATATGAATGATTCTAGCTCCAGTGACTGTATGATGTCCATCCAATGGCTGTAGTGCTTCTTCAACCTATGGTCTTCTTTCTCCAGCCTCCCAAAGCAGCACCGGTCGTGCCGCATGCTCCTGTCTCCCGTGGCTGGCTGTGATGTCGCGGAGGCCTCACCGCCCCCTACTACTCCCACCGCTGGCCAGGCCATCCCTCTACTCACCCACACCCCTTGTTATTCTGCGGCGACGGCGGCCTCACACCGCAGCCGAACCAGTGAACCCTCATACTCCTCTATGCGTGGGCATCCACTGTCGCGTCATCCCCGGCTCAGCGTCGTCCCCTTCCTAGGCATCGCCGTCGTCCACCGCCCTGGTGCTCTCGGCGTGGCATGGTCAACGTGGTCAAGGAACGACTTCCATCAGACGTGGACTGTACGTGGAGAGGCTGACAGCTGGGTCCACAGCTGCAGCAAGGAAGTGCCTCCTTATTACGTGGAAAATAATGATACCTCCGCCGGACAGTAGGGACCCACCGGACGGGCCACCGTATTTCGTGAAAAAACGTTTCCCCCCTGAATGCTAGCACCCACCAGCTACATCTTTGCACGCAAGGAAGTGCGTCCCGGCAAAACAAACGATTCGCCCCCCTGATTGCT
Organism: Triticum timopheevii; assembly: GCA_963921465.1. Taxonomy (NCBI): domain Eukaryota; kingdom Viridiplantae; phylum Streptophyta; class Magnoliopsida; order Poales; family Poaceae; genus Triticum; species Triticum timopheevii. Next base: position 526,849,531 of record OY997268.1, read on the forward strand.
GGGACCCACCAGTTACATCTTCGCACGCAAGGAAGTGCGTCCGGGCAAAAAAAACGATTCGCCCCCCTGACTGTTGGGACCCACCATCTACATCTTCACACGCAAAGAAGTGCCTGACAGTCGGGACCCACCTGGTCAAAGCTTACGTAGCGTTGTCATTCTGGTCGCGAATGTGTACATACATACTGGTCGTAGTAGAGCCGCGCACGTGTCGTAGTAGAGGTGCGCACGTAGCATGTACACGTACGTACAATGGCCAGGGTGCAAGAAAGTAAATACAGCCACATACGTACATACGGGCGGGGTCTCGAACGCCTACTCGCGCATACATACGGCCAGGGCTCATGTACATGGCTGGGTTGGAACGGAGAAATAGCGTCGTCGTCATGTTCATGGGGAGCCAACCGGCTGGGTCGGAACGGAATGCATCGTCATGTTCATCGAGAGGGCTTGTACGAAACAGGCGATGGAAACGAGGCCTATCCTACCGTAGAACGGAGGAAACGGCCTTGTGTTCGACCGGCCACGTTCGAAACGGGATCCTGTTCATCGGGAGCGGTCTGGCGTACCGCAAAACGGAGGAAACTAACTTGTGTTGGACCTCCTACGGTCGAAACAGGGTCATGTTGATTGGAAGGGGTGTGGCGTACCGCAAAACGGAGGAAACGGACTTGTGTTGGAGCGCTACGGTCGAAACGGGGGTCCTGTTCATCGGGAGGGGTGTGGCGTACCACAAAACGGGACTACACGGGATACTGTTCATCTCCACCATCGACCTCCTCCAGCCTTCACGGGCTACTGTTCATCCACCGTCGACCTCCTCCAGCCGCCACCTGCTCCTGTTCATCCACGGGCTCCTGTTCATCCAGCCTCCACCGCGCGCTACTCCACCGGCTACTGTTCAACCACCCCTCTCCACGGGCTCCTGTTCAACCACCCCTCCACGGGCTACTGTTCATCCACCCCTCCACCATCTACTTTTCATCCAGCCCTCCACGGGGTCGTCCTGTTCATCCAGCCCTCCACGGGGTCCTGTTCATCCAGCCCTCCACGGGGTCCTGTTCATCCAGCCCAACCGGCTCGATCGATCGGGGTCCTGTTCATCTACCCCCACCGCTCACTGTACATCCAACCCCCCCCCCCCACAACGCTCACTGTTCATCCAGAGGTAGCATCGATCGGCTTCAGTTAGCAGCAGTAGCGAAGGAATCGCTCGATCGTTCGGGTTCAGTAACACATAGCCTGCAGTGCAATCGCTCGGGTTCAGTTAGGTGACGCCTCACTCGGGTTCAGTTAGAGCCCAACGCCTCGCACACACGCGCGTACGTGTATGAGAGAAACGCGCATTGCTCGGCCCCCGACCACCCACCGTAACCGGGAACTCGCCGAAATTTTCCTCGCCCTCGCTTCTACCATGGTTTTTTCCGTCATGGACGGCCCAAAGAATGTCATGCAGCTGCGTCTCCGGCCTGCCCAGGACGAAAAGCCCATTTTCTGTCATGATTTTTTTTCATAGAAGGAGGAGCCCACCAAATCTATGATGATACCGGGTTTTGTCACAATTATCGTCATAGAAGTGTCATAAGTATGACAGAAAAAATTTCATTCAGCCCAAAATGTCACGGATGTGTCTTTTTTTGTAGTGAAACATGAAGGTAACTTTTTTACCAAAGGAAAACAAGTTGTTAAAAACATACACTCGCCTCGCGGGGCCTCTTGGATGAACACAACACATGGCGTGCCACGGGTAAGTCACATAATGTTTAGTGTCATGAGGACACACGTGCTCGTGGGTTGGCCCCAAAAAAGTCCCACTTTGACATGCTATAGGTGTGATAAGTTACGCAAAAACATCGTGGTAATTTTTGACCTATGCAAAAGCTACCGAAACACACCCAGGTTTTTAGGTGTAAGTACCATGATAATAGATGAATTGTAGACCCAGTAACTCATGTACAACCCCCCTCCCATGGTAACTTTCACCGGGGGGAGGTTGATGTAAACATACCCTGATAACTTATGTGTAAGTACCACTGTATTTACGCATCGAAGACCTTATAACTTGTGTACAAAACAAAGTGGTAACTTTGAAATGGGTGTAGTTGTTGAAACATAGTACCTAGTAAGTTCCATGTAAATAGCACGGTAACTTATGCAACATAGGCCTGATAACTTGCATCCGAATACCATGGTAACTTTGACCTGAGGGGAAATCATGGTAATTTTTTCTTAATAACACAATTGTAAAAAAAGAGGTCGAAAAGATTAGTTTCTTTAGTTTGAGCAACAAATACCTAAGGGTGAGTTGGTTGTGGTGACGCGCTTTGGTGCCAGGGAGTTGTGGGTTCAAATCCCACATGCACAAATTTGTTTTCATCATGTGGGAGACGTGAAGAAGTGGCAGTTTTCTCGAGGGTGGGCGGGAGAAGCAGGTTTCTCGGGCGAGCCTACTGGGTCGTTCGAGAGGAGGCGGGGTCGAAGGAAGGGGGATCTTGTGGTACTTTTTGCAATCTACCACACTGTTGCCAAATATAGAAGTCCTTTATTCAAAATCACCACAAACATGTATATGTTCCGGATCGAGCCAATCTTTGGCATGCACCACCACCCTCTCGACCACTACCACGGAGATGTTGTAGTAGTCAGTGATCCTCTCCCAAAACATGGTATTGGTTTGATCCATTCCGGTCGTTGCATCCATGGAGATGGCACACCAGGCATCGCAAAGCGCAAAGTTCTCCTTTTGGTTGTAGTTTTGGGTGCGGCTCCTTGAGGCCTTGGTGCTTGCTTCGGTCACCTCCACCACCTCCTCCTCGGCCACCACCTAATGGACCTCCTTGGCATCCCCTGTATCTTGGGTGGCCGAATGATCCCAAAATGAGTCATAGTTGAGATTATCAAGGCCAATGATGGTCAAGGACTCCAACGATGCGAGGAATTCAGCTGTGTTCATCTTCGCTCTACAATGTCAAAGCAAGCACTATAAACAATCACTATCGAATACCAATGGGACACGAGATTTTATTTTTACCATGTTGGCATTTCATCAATCACTTAGCGGCCACATATTTTGTTGCCGGCTACAGCCTCGCGGCGGAGCAGTCGCCATAGGGGCAGCCGGAGTTGCCGCACGAGGTCTAGGCTTTGAACAAGGCGCCGCCACGGTCTTCTTCATATTCTTCTTGGCGGCCGCCTCGGCGAGCGTCGACGCTGCCACCGTCAGCTTTCCAGCCCGTTTGCCTTCGGTAGGTGTGATGGGAGGGCGGCGTGCCGTTGACGGAGACGCAGTGGCCACCCCGGACACCATTGGCGCGGTTGGACATGGAGCTTGGACCCGGTGGTTCTTTGGCATCCCCAAGCTTTTTTCGGCACCGACGTCGGCGCGTGGGTGGTTTTCAGCGGCGAAAAGCCAGTGCCAGTGGCCAGCGGGGTGAGCTGGGGTTGGCTATCCATTCCGGCTGGTTTGGATCGGTCATCGGTGGGGGGGGCGGGGGCGGGAGGCAGTGCAACGCGGGAGGGCGAGAGGGAGTTTTACTCGGCGGCCGCACAATGGAGTATATTTAGGGAAATCTTGGGGGGAATAGGGAGTGGGAGTAAAGATTATACTTCGTTAGCATTTTTAGGGGATCGGCTAGGTCCGCCGTAAAGGAGTAAACCGAAATTTTTACTCCCTTATGGCCGTATTGGGGGTTGGTTAGAAATGCCCTTAACACTCTCCATGAAACTTGTACTTGAGTCGATGAGCCCCCTAGCTTCCTTTTGAACAATTTAGCTATTGCTAGTAATCAATAAAACTAGTCGGATGACTCCCGCTAGAAAAACAAAAAGAATGGGAAAAGAATTATCGCCTGTTCTGAATCTCTTGAAAAATGTGTTTCCTCAGCAAGGCGGACTCGCTCCTCATAGGCTTCGGGTGAAACTCGGCAGTGCCAAAAAATGAAAACAGAGAGTTAAATTCTTAGAAGGTAGACAGAAAGTTCAAACCAATTAAATTCTCTTTGGGTGAAATTGTGTTCTGAACAATTTGGTTTATGATCTTGTCTTAGAGTTGAAACCAAAGTTCTTTTGCTTGTACACCCCTTGATAATACAGTTGTCCTACACTCAGTGTGAAACTTGGATTCACCAAAAAATCTATAAATTTCATGCTAAGCTATTGGAGTAGACGACCACTTGAAAACTTGGAAGTAGGGGTCACCATTGACGGTCCAATTTCATAATCTGACAACAACCAACACTTGTTTGACGATTATCTCATTCTTCACAATCTTAACACTGTTGCTTCAATCATGTGGAGGAAGGATTCCAACAGCTCGGGCAATGCGTATATTCTTTCTCATATACTGCTCATACGACTTTGAGTTATCAAGCTGAAAAGGAGCGCAAAAGCCCACAACAATAGGTAGGGCGACTGGAGGCGCGACGGGCGGGGCGACCACGAGGCCGCCGCCTCCATCCTCTGGTGACCATCGGCGGGTGGGCGGCCGGTTCTGGGCCCTCGCCGACTCCGACGACGACGATGGAGATGAGGATGCGGATGCGACGCCGCCATCTCCACCATCGCCGACGCCTTCCGATTTTTTGTGTGAGTTTTTGAGTGCAGGATACAATGAAGATGAAGTGGCAACTACAATCGACAAGGTTTTGCCCCCTGATGATCCGGCTAGGGTTGGGCTTCATGCGGGAGATAAGAAGGAGATGCTTCGCCGCATGGTTCATCGGAGGACGGCGACGGCGGCGATCCGGCCATGGAAGGGCCCCCTGCCTAAGGTAAGGCTACCAAACCTAACGCTTTTCGATCTGATTCGGCCGGACTCGTGGATCACAATGAAGAGTAGAAGAAAGCCACGCAGGGCAGGACCTAGATCGGCGCCTGAGGTGGCCGCGGCGGCGAAGCCGGCGGTCATGGCGAACCAAATCAAGGAGGCTCGCCAGGAGCGTTTGAACTCGCTCCTGGGCCGAAGTAGGCTAGGTGTGGAGGATGGGCTGCAGTGTTTCAGTGGGCCGGGAACTATTGGGTATGAGGCCCAGTCAGGTCCAGTCCCGAACGCTAACATCGGAGACGTTGCATGCAGCGATCGATCTACGTCCCCAGACTCATACTCGCGCCCTAGGGTTTATCATCGCCAGAGTCCGCGGCTGCGTTCTGCTGGAGGTAGTCGCGCTCGGCGCATTCTTCCGCTTGGGGCAATGGCTGGCCGCAATGGTGCATTGTCGCCGGGGAAAAAGCCCGCCGCGCCTTCCGGGACAGGCCTCGCCTGGGCTGCACCGACGCCATGCGCTGGCGGTGGCCGTGGCGCGGTGCCGCTGTCGGCCGCTGGGTCCGCCGTGGAGGGGTGCCTCCAGTGGTTTCGACTGCGGGTCGGGGCAAGGCGATTGTCAGTGCAGCCGCGGGTCGTGGTGGAGTGACGTTGCCCGGTGCCCGCCGGCCGGCGACTGGCTTGACGGCGTTGCATGCGGTCGGGCGTGGTGGGCAGACTCCTCGACCTCGTCCCTCGGCGCCTGGTATGTGATGGGACACAAACTAGCAAGACGCTAATTCGTGCGTGAAGACAGTCCGATCTTTCACGGTACTAGATGAAACACGACGAACAATAGCAGCAGCAGTTGAAGATAATTAGTAGCGGAAGAAGAAGCCTTCGGATCTTACTAGAGAGAAGAAACCAAAGGAAAAGGGCTTGCTTCAAAAATTAACACCAGGTCAATCACGACTAGCAGCGACATATCCCTTGTCATGGATCACAAAAACTCATCACGTTGGTGCCCCTGACACAAGGCGTTTTCTGCTTTCTTTATTTGACTGCTCCAAAAACTAATCCCCGTACACGGCCAAAGCCAGCCCATTATATAGGCGAGACGTACGTAGACAAAACCGACTCATAGTTCTAACTTTAGATTCTAACAGACTCTATCTCTGATTTGAACTAATTACAAATTACCTAATAAAATATTCGGCCACATTGATCACCTGTAGGATTATAAAACGGACTAGTACCCCACTTGACAACGCAACTACTAATATGACTACGTAGGAAATAAGGACTATGTGCACATCCTTTCCAAATAGCCTTCAGATGTGTTATGGCACTTGGATTAGAATTGCACCGATCATCACCCAGCTTGGCGTACGTAAATTTGGTTTCACCTCCTCTGGCACTACTAACTTGACAGGAATTTGGCCACAACAATTTATGCTAGGAGATTGAGCACACGGTGCAATTCCCAGTATCCATTTGTCATTCTTCTTCTCCTGCGCAAACAACACTTTATTTCCTCTACTCCATGTCGTAGCCAAAGAACCTCTAATGGCCACATCATCCCCTCCCTCTTGAAACGAAGCCGTCCTCGGTTTTGTGGTAGCTCTGAGAATTTTGTTTGGAACTGAAATAATAGCATCCACCTTGATAGCATTGGCAAACATTGGTCGCAACACATGTCGTTTCCCGTTATTCCAAAATGAATAAGTATTAGACCTCCCGTCATGTGTGGCACCACTATCATATTGCCAAGGCCTGCCCAACAGTAACTGACATGCATCCATTGGTAAAATGTCACATATAACCATATCAGTATAATCACCAACAGAAAAATTTATGTGCACCTTGTGGGTAACCTTCAACTTTCCAGTGTGATGCATCCACTCGACACGATGGGGCTGTGGGTGTTTCCACATACATAATCCTAAAGCATCCACCAATCCCTTGCTGACAACATTTGTGTAGCTTCCACCGTCAATAATCAACTTGCAATTGGTATTGTTAATTTTGCAATCAGACTAAAAAATATTCCAACGTTGCCCCTTATCCTGAATGCGATCCTCTTGCATTTGTTGCACCATTAGTGAAGGATATGACTCAGCAGCTTCAAAATTCGCAACCACATTTTTAGCATCCTTAGATTTTTCACTAGAAGTGTCAGAAACTGCCTCTTCATCACTAGCGGATGCATAGCTGTCTCTTGTGAGCAACACTCTTTTCTCATTAGGACATTCACGCTTCATATGTCCCCTTCCTCCACACTTAAACACTCTATGTCACTAGTGCGTCCGGTCGACTGTGCACTAGAATCAACCATTGACAGTCCTGATTGTGAAGCATCCTTCTGCACGGAACCATGAGAGCGATTTGATGATGTCGCCCTGGAGCTAGGACCGACATCCTCACTCTTATACTGTGAGCGTCACCATGTGTTCAAAGTGGTACTGGGAACTGTGTTGACTTGGCGCCGCTTAATCTGTTGTTCGGCACGCACAGCTTGGTGCACAAGATCTTGTATGTTGTAGTAGACCACCATCTCAACACGATCCTACACCTTGATATTTAGCCCGTTAAAGAAACGTGCCATGGTCGCCTCCTGATCCTCCGTTGTCCCTGTACGTATCATAAGCAATTCCATCTCCTTGTAATATTCATCAACACTCATATTACCTTGAGAGAGCCGCTGCAACTTGTTGTACATATCTCTTTTATAGTGCTCAGGAACAAAACGTCGCCTCATGAATTCTTTCATACCTCGCCAAGTCGTCGGGCGATGTCTTGAACGACAAATTTGATTCCACCAAATTAGCGCGTAACCGGTGATATATTCCAACAAGTTGAACTTTCTTCTCCTCGCTATAATGATGGGCATCAAAAATTTGATCAACACGCATCTCCCACTCTAAATAGCCTTCTGGTTCGCACTTGCCGGAGAACGAAGGGATTGAAATTTTTATGTGCCCAATTCCATTGTCCAAAGGCACACGCACAGCTTGACCAACTCGGTCATGCACTCCATCATGAACGGATGTTTCAGGACGAGGCTCATAATGTCGTGGTCGTGGAGCATACCCCGCTGCCTGGTCAACGCCGTCATCAAGACCATCATCTCCAACATGAGGTGTCGCCAAACGGCGATCATGCACGCCGGCATGTCCTTCGTGAGCCGGTGGTGCATAACGTAGTGGAGCAGCCGCAGCAGTCTGTGGTGGTGCAGAATTCGTTGCCGGGATATTGATGATGTCTGCCAAACCATCGAACCGAGTGATCAGGACATCTATCCTTTTGCCGAGCACATCATGACATTGCTTGATGTAGTTGCATGTGTGGTCAAAACCATCCCGAATATTTTGAGGAATATCATCCGCGTACACTGGACGTATAATTTCCTGAGAATCAGCAGCAACCTCGTCTTCCTTGTTGACCGAGGTCGACATCTTGATCAAGACAATACCGTGAACAACCTTAGCTCTGAATACCACTTGATGGGACACAAACTAGCAAGACACTAATTCGTGTGTGAAGACAGTTCGATCTTTCACGGTACTAGATGAAACACGACGAACAATAGCAGCAGTAGTTGAAGATAATTAGTAGCGGAAGAAGAAGCCTTCAGATCTTACTAGAGAGAAGAAACCGAAGGAAAAGGGCTTGCGTCAAAAATTAACACCAGGTCAATCACGACGTAGCAGCGACATATCCCTTGTCATGGATCACAAAAACTCATCACGTTGGTGCCCTTGACACAAGGTGTTTTCTGCTTTCTTTATTTGACTGCTCCGAAAACTAATCCCCGTACACGGCCGAAGCCAGCCCATTAAATAGGCAAGACGTATGTAGACCAAACCGACTCATAGTTCTAACTTTAGATTCTAACAGACTCTATCTCTGATTTGAACTAATTACAAATTACCTAATAAAATATTCGGCCACATTGATCACCTGTAGGATTATAAAACGGACTAGTACCCCACTTGACAACGCAACTACTAATATGACTACGTAGGAAATAAGGACTATGTGCACATCCTTTCCAAATAGCCTTCAGATGTGTTATGGCACTTGGATTAGAATTGCACCGATCATCACCCAGCTTGGCGTACGAAAATTTGGTTTCACCTCCTCTGGCACTACTAACTTGACATGAATTTGGGCACAACAATTTATGCTGGCAGATTGAGCACACGGTGCAATTCCCAGTATCCCTTTGTCATTCTTCTTCTCCTGCGCAAACAACACTTTGTTTCCTCTACTCCGTGTCGTAGCCAAAGAACCTCTAATGGCCACATCAGTATGGCTGGGAATGCCGCTTTGAGCCGGGGCGGCACGGCGCCCTGGACGCCTGCGCCGGGGAATCCGAGGATGACGAATGGGCAGCAGCCTAGGGCGGCCCCGCCGCCTCACCTCGTCGCCAAGCCTTCGCGGATACGGGCTGGGACGGTGCAGACGCAGGCACTGCCTCCGCCTCAAACCTCCGGTGTTGGAGGTACTTCTGCCACGCCCTGGGGTCAGTGGGGAGATGATGGATACAACGCATATGGGATTGGTCAGCAGTGTGGCTCCTCGTCGACGGGTGGTGGTCGAGGATATGCTTGGCAGAGCGATGGCTCGGTGGAGCGATTGTTTATGGGACCCCGGGGTGGTTTCGTTGAGGGGGAGTCTGGCCCGGGCTATCGACAGCGGGGTGGTTTTCGCGGTCATTGTGGTGGTCGAGGTAGCCGGTAATGTCCATGACAGCCTCCTCCGCCAGTTGTCGGGCAGATGGCCGTTGATGGGACTGTTGAGGAGCCGGTGTTGTCCGGTCAGGCTATGGAGGTGGTGTCGGCGCTAGCTAATGCTGAGATACCCGGGAATGAGACCATGTTGACAGCGTCAGTGGAGGCGACAGACATGGTTGATTTGGAGAGGGCGTCCAAGTGGGCGCGTAAGAAAGAGAAAATGCTGTGCTATCGATGTGGTGAGAAGGGTCATTTTATTGCTGAGTGTGTGGCTGAACTTTGTGGCACTTGTGGTAAACCGGCACATGATATGGGGGATTGTCCGATTTTGCGAGATCAGGCACCGTCTCTCATGATGTATGGAGTGTACAGTGCTGAACTCACGTTCTTTGAGTCTCCTACTGAGAGGGAGGTTCCTGACGAGACCCTGAGTTTGACAACTGGGATAGTCAAAGTTACCAGAGGAGAGGTCTCTGAGACACAGATTGTGCAGAGGCTGAAAGAGTTAGCTCCAGGTGACTTCCAGTGGGAGCTTGTTAGTATCGAAGAAAAATTGTTTAGGGTTGAGTTCCCTTCGGTTGAGGATCTACAGAGACTTCTGAGTTTTGGGATGTGCAAAGTGCCAGGTACAGATTGCGTCCTTGAGTTTCATGAGTGGAAGAGGGTCGAGCCTCAAGGTAAGCCTCTTACTCAGGTTTGGTTGCGTTTTTCTGGGGCTCCCTCGAAGCCGATGCAGGATGCTAGGGTCGTGGCTAGTTTGGGCATTATGGTGGGGAGACCGAAGAGGGTGGATATGGCTTTTACCAGAGCTCACGGGATAGCCCGACTGCTGGTCATTGTTCTGGATATTGAGTACATGCCTGAGGTGGTCAAGTGGGCATATCGAGGCCGTATTTATAACCTCGTGATTGAGTTTGAGGATGAGAGTATGTTCGCCGAGGCGGCTAACGGGACTGATATTGATATGCATGAGGGAGATGACACTTCGGGGCTTAAGGAGGCGCCAATTGATGATACTGGATGAGAGTCGTCCAGTGCACCGGGATCCATTTCTCAGATGTCCGGGGATGGGACGGTACCACCCTCCTCGGTGCCTACGACTACTCTGAGATTTGGGTCTTTCGAGCCGGCTTCTGCGCCTCCTAGGCTTTGGAGTGAGCGGGTGGAGTCTGATGAGGTGTTTGAGCACACGTTACCTGTTTTCGATTTTGAGGAAGTTGTGAGTCCAGTAGTAGGGGCTTCGCCGATCCCGGTCAGGGGTGAGGAGGAGGAGGTTCCCTCCCATCTGCTCATTGATTTTCCTCAGGTCGAGGGCCCGGCGGTGGAGGTCTTTCCCTCAGGAGGGGGTCCGGGGCTGGTGGTCTCGGTTCCCTCTCCTTCTGTCGTGATGCCGGAGCTGCAGGTGGCTGTTCCGCTTTTTCAAGGGGACTCGGGGCAGGTGGCCTCGGCGCCCTCTTTCTCCTCTCGCGGTGGACGAGGTCTCAGTGGTGGAGGTTTTATCTTTGGGAGGGGGTCTGTTGAAGATAGCCTTGGCACCTTCTTCTCCTCTCGCGAGGCCAGAGCTGCAGGCGGCGGCTCCGCTTTTCAGAGGGGGCTCGGGTAGGTGGCCTCGGGGCCCTCTTCTCCTGGGGCGCCCAGGGTGGCCGGCCCTCCTGTGGCACCGATGACCCCTTCTAGCTGAAAGGCCGGGGTGGATGGGGAGCTCGGGCAGGTGGCCCATGCTCCATCTTCCCCCGGCATGGTGCAGTCTCTCTGTGGTGGGGCGCGACCGACGTTGCCGGTGCCGTTGAGCGCCACTTCGCTTTCCGGCGGTCCAGATGGTTAGTCGATGGAGGATGACCGACTGCGTGTTCAGGATGGAGCAAGAGGCCTCACAACGAGCAGGGTCACTCGGGAGGAGGTTATTGCGTTCGGTGGGATTCCAGATCCGGTTTCTGAGGGGCGACGGTTGAGCTGCCGTCTCCAGGATCATCCGGAGGTGGACGACATACAGCACTGGTGCGCCATGAGGGCGGCCAAGCTTCATGATGTTGAGGTCACTACTGGTATGTCGGTTAATACCTCAAATTCCATCTTGCATTTTTCTAATGATGAGATTATTAATAATGCAAACCAGCTAGGAATTTCACTAAGTAGTAATGATAGTGAAATTTCAAGTTATGTTAATGATATCCTGGATTTTGAGGCAGAGCGGGATTTAGAGATGATTCGCAACTTAGCAGCGGTTAAACCCATGAATGATTCTGATCTTGATTCTTTGGGGGTCAGGGTGCTCGATAATTTTTGTGCGGATCTTGGTCCTCCTCTTCCTGAGCCTGAGGAGGAGGATGAGGGTGTTGAGAATGTTGTAGTTCGAACTTCTGAGCCTGGTTGTGAGGACCGGCTGGAGAGTAAGAACATTCCTAAACGCAAATGGAAGCAGAAGATCTACCCGGATTCCGCAGTGCGTAGGAGTGCTAGGATCCGTACGGCTAAAAAATTCCATGACGAGATATGAAAGGGATCTTTTGGAATAGCAGAGGTCTAAAAGACTTGGCTAAAAGAAGGTTTCTTGCAGAGCCATCTATTGAGCATAGGTTGGACTTTATCGCATTGTCGGAAACTGGTAGAGATAATTTTTCGCCACAATTTCTCAATACTTTATCGGGCGGTATTGATTTTGACTGGCATTGTCTGCCACCACGAGGAAGATCGGGTGGGATCTTACTCGGAGTTAGATGCGATTCGCTCGAAGTCCGAAGTGTGGTCATGGGAGATTTTGCTGTTAAGTTTAGGGTGCGGTCGAAGGCTGATGGGTTTAACAGGGCTTTGGTGGCGGTATATGGTGCTGCACAGCCCGAACTAAAACCGGATTTCTTGGCTGATCTGGTTAGGATTTGCGGTTCTGAGCAACTTCCAATCCTGGTGGGGGGTGATTTCAACATCATTAGAAGGTGTGATGAGAATAATAATGATAACTTTGACGGAAGATGGTCGTTCATGTTTAATACTATCATTGAAAGCTTGGATCTGAGAGAGATAGAGATTTCGGGAAGAAAGTTCACCTGGGCTAACACGATGCCAAATCCGACGTTTGAAAACTTGGATCGAGTTCTGGCTAGTGTCGAATGGGAACAGAAATTCCCCTTTGTAACAGTTCAGGCACTTTCTCGTGGTATTTCTGACCACACGCCTTTATTTCTTGACTCTGGTGAGGCCACCCACTTGGGAAACAAAAACTCATTTTCGTTCGAGCTTGCTTGGTTTGAAAGAGAAGGCTTCTTTGATCTCGTAGCCAGAGAGTGGGCTAAGGATGCAGGAGGTAGGACTGCGCTTGAGCGTTGGCAGAATAAGATTAGGCACTTGAGAAGTTTCCTACGTGGGTGGGCTAAGCATCTTAGCGGGATTTATAAGGTTGAAAAGGAACAGCTCCTTACCCTTATTCAGTCCCTGGATGCAAAAGCAGAAACCACGGTTCTGCCAGCCTCGGAGCTTCATGCCAAGCTTGACGTGGAGATGAGGCTGAAAGAGCTTCTTCGTGAGGAAGAATTAAAGTGGGCGCTGCGGGCCAAGGTCCGAAGAGTAGTCCAGGGGGACGCGATGACTCAATTCTTCCACATGATCTCTAATGGCAAACGCAGAAAGAAGAGGATCTTTCAGCTTGAACAAGATGAAGGAACGATTCTTGGTTAGGAGAACCTAAAGTTATACATTACCGAGTAATACAAGCAGTTGTTTGGGCCTCCAGAGGATAACTGTGTGTCTCTGGATGAGTCTAGGATTAAGGATGTGCCTCAACTTACTGCTGTTGAGAATGATATTTTAAATGCTCCTTTTTTTGAGAAAGAGGTGTTTGAGGCCATATCGCGGATGAAAAATAATAAGGCTCCCGGTCCGGATGGATTCTTGGCTGAGTTTTATAAGAAGTGCTGGCATATTATTAAAGGGGATCTGTTGTCGTTGTTCCATGATTTATTCTCTGGCCAGCTTCAGCTTTTTCAACTGAATTTTGGAACGATAACCCTGCTTCCTAAGAAGACAGAGGCTGTGAGAATCGAGCAATTCAGGCCCATCTGTCTTCTTAATGTTAGTTTCAAAAATTTTACCAAGGTCGGGACGAATAGGCTCACACAGATTGCGCATGCTGTGGTGCAGCCTTCTCAAATTGATTTCATGCCGGACAGGAACATCCTTGAAGGGGTTGTGGTCCTTCATGAAACGCTCCATGAGATTCACACAAAAAAACTTGATGGAGTTGTTTTCAAGGTGGATTTCGAGAAAGCGTACGATAAAGTCAAATGGCCTTTCCTTCAATAGGCCTTACGCATGAAGGGTTTTCATGAAGCTTGGCGACGCCAGGTAGAATCTTTCACACAAAAAGGGAGTGTTGAAATTAAAGTGAATGATGACATATGTCATTATTTCCACACACATAAGGGCCTGAGACAAGGTGATCCAATGTCTCCTATTCTGTTCAACATCGTGTTTGACATGTTGGCAATCTTGATAGGTAGGGAAAAGGAGGCCGGTCAGGTGGGTGGCTTAGTGCCTCATCTAGTTGATGGTGGTGTGTCCATCCTGCAGTACGCTGATGATACAATCATCTTTATGGAGAACGACTTGGCAAAAGTGAGAAATATGAAGCTGGTGTTATGCTTATTTGAACAATTGACCGGATTGAAGATTAACTTTCATAAAAGCGAGTTGTTCTGTTTTGGTAGAGCCAATGAGGAACAAGAGGCTTATAGGCAATTGTTTGGATGCGAATTGGGGGCATTACCTTTCACGTACCTAGGTATACCCATTCACCATCGTAAGCTGACAAACAGAGAATGGAAGTGCATCGAGGATCGGTTTGAGAAGAAACTGAGTTGTTGGAAGGGTAAACTCATGTCATATGGAGGTCGATTGATTCTTATTTATTCGATGCTCACGAGTATGCCTATGTTTCTATTATCTTTCTTCGAAGTCCCAGTTGGGGTTAGGAAAAGGCTGGACTTCTATCGATCTCGATTCTTCTGGCAGAGTGATGAACTAAAGAGAAAATACCGACTCGCCAAATGGGATATCATCTGTCGACCAAAGGACTAGGGGGGCCTTGGTATTGAGAATCTTGAAGTCAAGAACAGATGTCTTCTCAGTAAGTGGCTGTATAAGTTATCAGTTGAGACTGAGGCAACGTGGGCGCAGATTCTCCGTAGCAAGTATCTGCAGTCCAAGACTTTGTCCCAGGCGATAGTGAGACCGACTGACTCGCTGTTTTGGAAGGGGCTTATGAGAGTCAAAGTTGCCTTCTTTAATAGAACAAAATTTATTATCGGTAATGGCAACACCACTCGCTTCTGGGAGGATACTTGGCTTGGTGAAACGCCGTTGGCGCTTCAGTATCCGTCCCTATATCATATGTTCAGCGACATGATGCTCTTGTTGCAACGATCATGCAGTCCATTCCCCTTAATATTCAGTTTAGGAGGGTGCTTGTTGGCGACCGGTGGGAAGCATGGCTTCATCTGGTGAGTAGACTGATGGAGGTTCAGCTAGCTCAGCAGCCCGATCAGTTGTGTTGGAAGCTTACTAGGTCTGGAGAGTTCACAGTCAAGTCGATGTATATCGATGTCATTAACTCTAGTATTATTCCTAGTTCCAAACATGTTTGGAAAGTCAAGGTTCCTTTGAAAATTAAAGTGTTTATGTGGTTTGTACATAAACAAGTCATTTTAACAAAGGATAATTTGGTTAAGCGCAACTGGACAGGATCCACGAACTGATCGGGGCGAAACTATCAAGCACCTCTTCTTTGATTGCCCGTTGGCGAGAGTTTTGTGGCACACGGTGCAAATTTCCTTTAACATTACTCCTCCGAATTCGGTCAGTTCGTTATTTGGAACGTGTGGGATAGAGTCCGAAACAGCTAGACACATTTGCGTAGGAGTATGTGCGTTGTTATGGGCAATTTGGAACTGCAGAAATGATTTGACTTTTAACAGAACAACAACTATTCATTTTTTGCAAGTTTTATTCCGAGCTACTGCGCTGATCCGTATGTGGTGCTTACTCACTCCGACGGACGCCAGGGAGCGTTTGGTTACTGGATCTGTCCGGTGGGAGATGGTAGCGCGAGATATCTTCAACCGGTTTGGATGGCGGTCATATAATAGGATAGGCGATTAGTTTCCCTATCTTTGTTATGCCAGCCGGTTGTGGCTTTTGGGCCTTTTGTTTTTGGCGTTATGGCTCTTTGTGAGCTTGCCGGCTTTTTGTTTTCGGACTTTAAGACCTTGTTGAACCTCTTTATTTATCTATAAATGTGGCCGTATGCATTGTTCTGATGCAGAGGCCGGGGAGTCCCCCCTTTTCGGAAAAAAAATCAAGCTGAAAAGGAAAAATGAATTTCCCTTGGCAAATTATCTTTGAAAAGCATGCATAATACAGAAGTGATCTCATAAATTACAGTACCAGCTTTTTAACAACCACTTGTTTGACGGTTATGTCATTCTTGAGAATCTTCAATCCTCTTCTCAGGAAGGATTCCAACAACTCGGGCAATGTGCATCTTCTTTATGATATACTGCTCATAGGTCTTCGGCGTATCATCAAGCTGAAAAAGGAAATTAATTTCACTTCGCAAATTATCTTTCAAAAGCATGCATAGCATAATGATACAGAAGTGATCGCATGAATTATGATACGTACCAGCTCTTTAACCGCCCCTGCAATCAACTCCCGAGCTTTATCCTCTTTAACCTGAAAGGGAGGGAGGCAGGCAGACCAAACATCACATAAAAGAACATAATCCAATGGATTCCACTTGCATGCCACAAACAAAAGACATCACTTACTTCTGGGGTAATGGCTGCCGTGCAGATACGGAACTGAAGGGAGAAAGATGAAAAGAGATAAGTATATACTACACACACAAACCAATATATTAAGTAACAGCAGCAAATTATCTTTGAACAGAACAGCCAACCTCCTCTTCCATCTCCTCCATCGCTTCATCAAACTCCAGGGCACGTTCCATTCTATGTTGATGTAACGGAAACCTGTTGAGATGACAAACCTCTGCCAGAGCATCTTTGAAACTCTGTGGGACATTGTTCAAGGAAAAGGTCATGTTTTGCTAAGGATGTACAGTGTTGATAAAACAAGGGACCACCATCAAATTGAGCACAAGACTGGTGAACAGTGCAGAGTACTAACCATTCCCTGAGTGACCCGCCGCCAAATCTCAAAATAGACACCATCTAACTCCCTAAGCCAAGCAAGGTCATAGCCCATGCTCTCTATGCATTCCTGAATTAAAAGAACGCAACCGTTAGATATTACATACTCCCTCCGTTTCTAAATATTTGTCTTTCTAGAGATTTCAACAAGTGACTACATATGAAGCAAAATGAGTGAATCTACACTCTAAAATATGTCTATATACATCCGTATGTGGTAGTCCATTTGAAATCTCTAGAAAGACAAATATTTAGGAACGGAGGGAGTAGTAGCCAGTAGTACATTAACTAATGCATGTGAGAATTAATCTAAATAAACTAATGCCTGAGAGGGATCCTACGTAGTAGCCATTGTAAGCTAAATCCGGAGTGATTCCGCGAAAGCCAGTAGCAGCAATCTTTATTGCCTGGTAAGCTCCTCGGGAAGAGATGAAGTCATACTGAACAACACCAAAGTTATGAGTGTACTACAACATATATATAGATAATGGTGTCACTACAACATTTTTGTATGTCCATACTTACCTTGAAAGATGGCCGGTCAAAATGTATATAATCTTCCATCCACTGTTGCCAGAGAAAACAAAAATGGTTATTAGCCCAGAAATTTCCAGAGAACTGAACAGAAAACGGAGATTTCCTTAACATGATCTGCGATGCATACCTTCAGTTGCTTGGCTAATTCCTCACAGTACTCGACGTATTCCTGTTCAATCTCATAGCTATGCAAGTACTCATGGTACTCACTCCATCTGATGTACTCAGTACCACCCTGCATTGAAACCAATTGCTTAGAAAAATTTAAACAATGACGAACCAATGGCAATACATAACCTAAACAACCACTCTATATTTTAACTGAAGACCTCGAGCTGCAAATACTAATTTAGTTCTAAACCAGATATGGTAAACAACTGAAGAAATGGCTAATATTTAGCAGAAAACAAAATCAGATGCTTACAAAAAAAAGACTAGAGGCAGTCAAAGAGTCTACCAGTGAGCCGTTTCATAAAAACAAAGATAGTGAACACTGAAGACATTTCACTATATTTGAATTTGAATTCGTCAGACTGGCCGGTTTCTAGGTTGGCAAGTTAATAAGTTACACACTCCAATATACAGAACAGTATGAAACATTGAATGTGTTGTTTGAAGCAAAACTTACTAAAGCTCCTTAGACATAGCAATGTGATTCTAATAACAGCCAGAGCTGTGCTAATTACAGCTGACCATTTTCAGTCAAAACAACATGAACACAAACATAAATTGAAGGATCACTCATGCATCAGCACATAACTCACATAATTTCGAGGGACTAGGCGCTGGTAGTCATTCAGCAAAGCACAGTTGATGTAATCACTGTGGAAAGACCAATCAAGAGTGCCGTCCGTCTCGAAGCGCTTGAAGTATCCCTGCTCCTTAATAAACATCGGAGTACAATCTGCCTCAGGAATGTTCAGGAGGTCATTCGCTTTCAGTCTGCTGCCATATGCGCCTCCGCCAAAAGGGTTTGGAGGCCAATCATCTTCCAGGTTATTACCTTTCTTGGACAACTGTAGAAAATGAGATGACACGCATAAAATCAAATTAGATACAAACATGATGTTAAACAGTCCAGTGCATGCAGCATAGAGCAAGAAAATGGACAGTGGATTGGACCTTGTATTTGCAGTATCTGAAGCGGTAAAGTGCATGGCGAAGGCCTAGCTCACGGAGCTTCTCATCTTCCAGCTCAACATCGGTGTCAATCGAAGGAGGCGGGTGAGGCAGCCGTTCGTAGTAATCGAGGAACTCCTCATGGCTGACATGCTCTCCCAGGCCCAAATCATTCAGCTTTTGCATCAGAAGCTTTGCTTCTTGAACACGTATATTTCCTTCCTTGATACTCCGTGCAATCTCTTCACTGGATCCCGTGCCCATTGTTGGCACAGGCCCGACCTCGACGCTGCGATTATTTTTCGGCGAGACGCAGGTACGAGCTAACTGCGGCTGACTACTTCACGGACGGTCGGATCCGTCAGGACTCAGGAGACGCAGACGTATACACGAAGCAAACTAGACTAGCTGCTCTGGATCAGTTTCCTCTGGACGCGGGCTTCAGGCACGTACAGGAAGCAACCTATAATTAGCTAAGGCTGGCGATCACACGGGAAGATTTGATGACGGGTATATATAGGAGCTAAACGCCTAAACCAAACAGCCCGTAGCTAACTAGGATTAGGACTCCTATATCTACTACAACATATGTGTATCCGATCATGTCATACTACTCCGCACCAAAAAGGTTAGTAGCTCTTTCTCCTAAGGAAATACGTACAAGTTAAAAATTACTAATTCGAAAAGTATGGAATACCAAGAAAGTCTCTGCCTAATGACAATATATTAACTGCTATATTTCCTCCCAGCCAGCATAGATGATCTATTACAGTATCTTATAATCCTAGAACACTGCCATTTCTGCACACACAACTACATGCGGGCAGCACAGTGCAAAAGGACAATGGATGGTTCTATTTCATAATCTCATTAACATCGCTTGTTTGACGACTGACGATTATCTCATAGTTCGGGATCTTCATTACACTGTTGCTTCCAGCGGAGGAAGGATTCCAACAATGCGGGCAATCTCCATCTTCTTCCTGATATACTGCTCATAGGACTTTGGCTTATCAACCTGAAAAGCAGAAGAAACTCACCAGGTAAATTATCTTTCAAAAGCATGCATAAAGCAGAGGTGAATTCACAAATAACAGGACCCGTTTAAGAACTGCCTCTGCAATCAGCTCCTTAGCTTTATCCTCTTTAACCTGAAGGCAAGCAGACCAGATATCACATAAAGGAAAATATTTCAATGGATTACACTTGCATGTCACATAAAGAAGACACTACTTACTCCCGGGGGAATGGCTGCCGTGCAGGTACCGAACTGAAGGCAGGAGGATGAAAAGAGGTAAGCATATACACACAAAAGGAATATTAAGTTACAAGTGCAAATGTGCTATTAACCAAAACAGCCGACCTCCTCTTCCATATCCTCCATGGTGTCGTCATACTCCAGTGCATCTTTCATTCTAAGTTGGCGTAATGGAAACATGTTCAGCTCATAAACCTCCTCTAGAGCTTCTCTAAAACTCATCTGAACATTATTCAAGGCAAAAGTCATGCATTGGTAAGGATATACAGTATTTGTAAAAACAAGAGACCGCCATCAAATAGTTGCCTAATTGAGCAGAAGACTGGTGTGCAGTGCAGAGTTGACTAACCATTCCCTGAGTGACCCGCTGCCAAATCTCAAAATAGACATCATCTAACTCCCTAAACCAAAGAAGGTCATAGGCCATGCTTTGTATACACTCCTGAATCGGAAGAATACAACTGTAAGATACTCCATCTGTCCCATAATATAAGAGCGTTTTTGGCACTACACTAGTGCCAAAAACACTCTTATATTATGGGACGAAGGGAGTACAACATAGTATCCACTGTAAGCTACACAGAAATAATGCATGCGAGGGAACCTACATAGTAGCCAAGGTAAGCTAGAGACGCCGTGATCTTGTTGAAGGTAGTAGCAGAGATCTTAATTACTTGTAAAGCTCCCCGGGAAGATATGCAATCCCACTGAGCAACAACAAAGTTATGAGGGCGCTACAATTTATAGATAACAGTCTCATCGAAGATTTTCGCATGGCCGTACTTACCTTATAAGATGGCCGCTGGTAGGCATTTAGATAAACTTCCATCCACTGTTGGCAGAGAAAAAAAGGTTGTTAGTCCAAACAAATTCAAAAGAATAGAAAAAGAAAAGGAAATCTCCTTAACAATGATCTGTGATACATACATCTAGTCGCTTGTGTAATTCCTCAGAGTACTTGACATACTCTTCTTCAGTGTCAGAGCTATTAAGGAACTTGTGGTATTCAGTCCACTTGCTGTACTCAGTACCAGCCTTACATTAAAAAGCATAAAGAAACCATTGCTTAGGAAAAAAATTAGAATGACGGACAACGGATATTACATAACCTAAATAACTATATTTTAACTAAAGACTTCAAGCTGCAAACAATATTAGAATTGGCAGATATGATAGAGAATTAAACAACAAGGTGAAAGAACTTTTCGAAGTTGGCACTATATTAGAATTGGTCAGTTTGGCCAGTTTATAGTTTGATAAATTAATGACTTAAACATTCCATCAGAATATAATATTGCGAACGCTTTGTCGAAGGCAATGTCACTAAAGCCAAGTAAATGTAGCATGAACTCGCATCTACATGTAATTGGTCTCTAATCTGGACCATGATAAGCAAAACCACTAGAGATTATAGCACATGTCATTATTTAAAAATTGATCACGTGATTATGACAGACAGACAGTTGTGCTAATATAGTCGACCACAATTACAAATTAAAGTGACATTAGGAAACAACTCACATAATTTCGAAGGACTAGGGCGTTGGTAGTCATTCAGGGAAGCACGTTTGCAGTAATCAGGGTGGAAAAACCAATCAATCGTCCAATTTTCCTCTAATTCCTTGAAAAATCCCTGCTTCTCCAAAAACTCTTGATCACAATCATCTTCAGAAATGTCCTTAAGACTCAATGTGTCTTCCTTCCCCTCCTCTTTTAACTGCAGACAATTAGGTGCCTGAGACTACCCCCCCCCCCCCCCCCCCGTGCCCCCCGCGTCGCCCTCCCCGAGCGAGGCGACCGGGGCGGCTCCCCACCCCTCCCCCTCCCCGCGAGTCCCCGCCCCCCTTCCCCCTCGCCGCTGCCTCCGGCGGGCGCGGCCGGGCGTTGCCCGCGCGGCGCCCCGCAGTCCGGCGGTGGCGGCCCTCCTTCTTCACCCATCGCTGGACCCCGGCTCGGGTGAGCGGTCCTGGCGGCGGAGCCCTTCGGCCGGCGGCGTTCCGGCGCGGATCTGGACGGCGGCGATGCGGAGGCGTTGCCCCTTGGCGGCGGTGACGGCCCATGGCCTGCGGCGGCCGGCGGCGCTCGGCTGGCCCAGATCTAGGCCCTACGGGCCCGATCTGGGTCGGGGCGGGCCTGCTGGTGGCCGCAGTGGGCTGTTCTCCGGTGGTTTCCGGCGAGCTCCTCGCAACAGGGACGGCGGCTGCTGTGCCGCGACTGCTGCAGCACGGCGGCGGAGCTTCACGGGCCCACGCAGGGCCTGGCCGGACAGGGGGTCTGGTGTGCCTCTGCTGCTATGCCCGGTCTGCTACCGCCTAAGCCGGTGGAGGTTGTTCCCTCCCTCGTGGTTGCGGTGCTGCCGGCCCTTGTCTTCGGGTGTCTCGTTTGGATCCGGCCGGCCTCGCTTCGTTGATCGTGGTGAGACGACGGCGGTGTCCTCGTGACGGTTGGCGCATGTTGGTGGGCGGCGGGTGTGGTGGAGCCGAAGGTTGGTCCTGGGTGGTGGGCGCGAGAGGTCGGGAGAAATCCATGTCGGGTCTTGCCGGCACCAACGCGGTGACGCCTGCGGGCGCCACCATCCTTCTTGAAGGGCGTCGGGTGACCCTCTCCCCCCTCTACCCTCCGTGTACCGGGAGAAATCCTAGGACTCGTCCGGGCAGCAGCATCGTCCTCGTCGCATTCCTTCTTGAAGGTGGTGCTTGGTACACGGCAACTCGGTGGCTTTGGAGCGTGGTGGTTATCTTCGGTGGGCGCAACGATCGCGGTGTGCCGTAGCTTTCGTCGATCCGGCGTTGTTAGCATTTCTTCTCTTATTTTCTCTTGTTATTTCTTTTGGGCGTGCTTGTGCTGTTTGCCCCAGCGTGGATCGGATTGTTGTATCGGGTGGTTGCTATATCAATATAGCGGGGCGTAAGCCTATTTCGGTAAGATCAAATTAAACACAAACAGAAGGTTAAATTGTCCAGCATATTTTTAGAAATACAACCCAGCACATGTAGCATAGAACAAGTAAATGCAGGCAACATAATGCATGCCGTGTGACGATAGATAGTTATATGGGCAGAAGTGTGGGCTGAACCTTGTGTTTGTAATATCTGAAGCGGTGCAGCGCATGGCGGACATATTGCTTATCGAGCTCCTCATCTGTCAGTTTAAGAGCGGGATTAATCCCACGAGGCCTGCAAGGCAGACGATTAAAGTAACCAAGGAACTCCTCATCGCTGACATGCTCTCCCAGGCCCAAATCATTCAGCTTTTGGATCAAGAGCTCCGCTTCTCGCACCTCTTCATCTTCTTCCTTGGCATGTACAGTCTCGTTGGATTCAGATTTCTGAAATTCCCTAGCAGTTTCAGCCTCGTTTACAGGGTGGTCGCGAGCCATCTCTCCACCCAAGCAGGTATCAGCCTCCGCCTGTGAGGTCTGCTTCGAGCCCAAAGCAGCCTTGTCTTCTGTGCAGTGCTCCTGCGGTACGGCGCTTGGCGGCGGATTCGGCAGAGTCCCGGGCAGATTCCCCGCTCGAGACCGTTGCCCCCTCTCCGGGATGCGCCGTCGGCAACACTCCGATCGAGGCCGCAGCAGCCTTCTTGTGCAGCAGAAACTCCCCACTCGAGCCCGCCGGCCCCTCTCCGGGATGCACCGACAGCACCCCTCCGGTCGAGGTCGCGGCAGCTTCTTCTTCTGCAGCACCCCACCGGCCGACCCGCTCCCTTCGGCCTTGTTTTTTTAGGGGTCCTTCGCCCTTCAGCGAGTCTGGCTTCGGACTCGAGATGGGCCAGCCCACGAGCGCGGGAGGCCACAGCCTCGTTTTCCTCTTTTTTTTTACGTTTTCTCTTTTCCTTTTTTACTTTTATTTTTGTACTTTCGCTTATACTTCAAAATGTTCTCTCTCTCTCTCTCTCTCTCTCTCTCTCTATATATATATATATATATATATATATATATATATATATATAACCAAAAACACTCTGCAAAAAATTGAAAAATGTTGAACAAGTATTTGAAAAATATTGAATAAGTATTTGAAAAAATATTTTAAATTTTTTTGATCATTTATATAAAAAATGTTGACAATTTTTTCAACACTTTGGAACAAGTATTTGAAAAAAATATTGATCATGTATTTACAAAAGTTGAAAAAGTATTGAAAAATGTTGAACAAATTTTTGATAAAATGTTGATCATGTATATAAAAATGTTGAACAAGTATATAAGAATGTATAATTAAAAACAAAAGGAAATAAAGAAAAACCAAAAAAATTAAAACCGAAAAAGAAACAAAATAAACCAAAGGAAAAGGAAAATGAAAAAAACTGAAGAAACGAATGCAAAAATTAAGAGAAGAAAAAAACAAAAGAAAATGAAATAACAGAATGAAGAAAAAAGAAAAAAATAATAGAAAAAAGAGAACAAACCCAGGAGAAAACAGGCTGAACGTCCTTATACATATCATGAATTGTACGCTGGCATGTTGGCTAGTAGCGATGGTTATCTTCGCGGTGACGAGGGATCGATCCCTCGTGCTCCCCCTTCACGGGGATCTGGGGAACGTAATAAATTCAAAAAAATTCTACGCACACGTAAGATCATGGTGATGCATAGCAATGAGAGGGAAGAGTGTTGTCCACGTATCCTCGTAGACCGAAAGCGGAAGCGTTATGACAACGCGGTTGATGTAGTCGTACGTCTTCACGATCCGACCGATCCAATCACCGAACGTACGACACCTCCGAGTTCAGCACACGTTCAGCTCGATGACGATCCCCGGACTTCGATCCAGCAGGGTGTCGGAGATGAGTTCCGTCAGCACGACGGCGTGGTGACGATGATGATGTTCTACCGACGCAGGGCTTCGCCTAAGCACCGCTACGATATGACCGAGATGAAATATGATGGAGGGGGGCACCGCACACGGCTAAGAAACGATCACGAAGATCAACTTGTGTGTCATGGGGTGTCCCCCTGCCCCCGTATATAAAGGAGCAAGGGGGGAGGAGTCCGGCCCTAGGAGGGGGCGCGCCAAGTGTGGAGTCCTACTAGGACTCCCTAGTCCTAGTAGGATTCCACCTCCCATATGGAATAGGAAAAGAGAAAGGGAAAGGAGAAGGAAGGAAGGGGGCGCCCCCTTCCCTAGTCCAATAAGGACCAGACCAAGGGGAGGGGCGCGGCCACCCTTGAGGCCCTTTTCCTTCTTTCCCGTATGGCCCAATAAGGCCCAATACGTATTCCCGTAACTCTCCGGTACTCCGAAAAATACCCGAATCACTCGGAACCTTTCCGATATCCGAATATAGTCGTCCAATATATCGATCTTTACGTCTCGACCATTTAGAGACTCCTCGTCATGTCCCCGATCTCATCCGGGACTCCGAACTCCTTCGGTACATCAAAACTCATAAATTCATAATATAACTGTCATCAAAACCTTAAGTGTGCGGACCCTACGGGTTCGAGAACAATGTAGACATGACCGAGACTCGTTTCCGGTCAATAACCAATAGTGGAACCTGGATGCTCATATTGGCTCCTACATATTCTACGAAGATCTTTATTGGTCAAACCGCATAACAACATACATTGTTCCCTTTGTCATCGGTATGTTACTTGCCCGAGATTCGATCGTCGGTATCTCAATAACTAGTTCAATCTCGTTACCGGCAAGTCTCTTTACTCGTTCTGTAATACGTCATCTCACAAATAACTCATTAGTTGCAATGCTTGCAAGGCTTAAGTGATGTGCATTACCGAGAGGGCCCAGAGATACCTCTCCGACAATTGGAGTGACAAATCCTAATCTCGAAATACGCCAACCCAACATGTACCTTTGGAGACACCTGTAGAGCTCCTTTATAATCACTCAGTTACGTTGTGACGTTTGGTAGCACACAAAGTGTTCCTCCGTTAAACGGGAGTTGCATAATCTCATAGTCATAGGAACATGTATAAGTCATGAAGAAAGCAATAGCAATATACTAAACGATCGTGTGCTAAGCTAACGGAATGGGTCATGTCAATCACATCATTCTCCTAATGATGTGATCCTGTTAATCAAATGACAACACATGTCTATGGTTAGGAAACATAACCATCTTTGATCAACAAGTTAGTCAAGTAGAGGCATACTAGTGACACTCTGTTTGTCTATGTATTCACACCTGTATTATGTTTCCGGTTAATACAATTCTAGCATAAATAATAAACATTTATCATGACATAAGGAAATAAATAATAACTTTATTATTGCCTCTAGGGCATATTTCCTTCAGTCTCCCACTTGCACTAGAGTCAATAATCTAGTTCACATCACCATGTGATTTAACACCAATATTCACATCTGTATGTGATTAATACCAATAGTTCACATCGTCATGTGATCAACACCCAAAGGGTTTTGCTAGAGTCAATAATCTAGTTCACATCGCTATGTGATTAACACCCATAGAGTACTAAGGTATGATCATGTTTTGCTCATGAGAGAAGTTTAGTCAACAGGTCTGTCACATTCAGAGTCGTATGTATTTTGCAAATATTCTATGTCTACAATGCTCTGCACGGAGCTACTCTAGCTAATTTGATGTAGGGTGGAACCCTATGGCGTCGATCTTTCACGTTTGGAGTGGGATCCCTCGAAGAACATGATGAACACGGGGAAGAACGGAGAGAAATCACAAGGGGAAACACTCAAGAACAAGTCCAATAACACATCCACTAGACAATCAAACACACAAGATCCACAAGGTACATGAACAACAAAGGGAAAGATACAAGGTAAGGTTCATCTCCAAGAGGAGGTCTTGATGATATCCTAGATGGATCTTCCCACAAGGGGGTCTTGATGATATCCCGCGGGATCTTCTTCTAGATGGAGGTCTTGGCCTCCAATGGAGTAGTGGTCTCTCTCTCTCAAGAGTAGAGATAGGTAGGAGCAAAGCTCACCTAAGAATGAGCTATCACTTTGCTAACCCTAGAAAGGAGGTGGAGGAGGTCTATTTATAGCCCAAGGGGCGAAGGGGTAAGTGAGGGGCGAAGGGGTACATGGGCTTCGGCCCAAGTCACGCACGCAGGCGGGGTCCGGATGATCCGGATGGTGGCCCGGATGATCCGGGTGTCGGGGGTCCGGATGATCCGGGCGACCGTCCGGATGATCCGGCTTCGTCGAGCAGGTTCTGTTGTCTTCCGGCACGTTAGCCGGATCGTCCGGGAGGTCGTCCGGATCGTCCGGGCTCGGTCCGGATCGTCCGGCTGGGTGTCCGGATGATCCGGGCAACTCCAGTCTTGCTCCATTCTTCTTCTTCCTTCCTTCCGTCTTCTCTTCGACGCTTCCCTCGTGGATGGTGTAGTCGTTCCTTGGCGCTTGCACTCCTCCTTGACATCCGTGAAGATCCGACAATACCTATGCATGCACACGTAAGGAGTGTCAAGTAGTATACCATCCTCAAGAGTGTCAAGTGAGCACGTGTAAAGGAGATGATTCACCTTTGTGTATGTGAAGTAGATGTCGCACGTGTCACTTGCCAAATGGGCTCTTGACGTGGTGATATCCGTAGGATGCTCCACATCATCCCCTCCCCCTTGGGAAAGATCCGACCTCGGATCGAAAACCAAATCACCATGGGAAAGAGATGATGTCGTCGTGTAGAAGTGGACAATCACCAAGCATTCGTCATCTTGTAGTTCCAAATGGGCACTCTCCAATGTCGCACCGTCTTGTAATTCCTTCAAAAGTAGCAAAGATAACAAGCACTTGGAAAAACAAATGTGGTTGTCGTAAGAGCAAAACCAAGCATTCAAGAGGTGATTCACCCAACAAGTGTTGTCATCAAGCATAGCATATGGTTTGACAAAGAAGTGTGGCATGGCATTTGAGCATATAAATTGAGCACAATCAAGTATATCATGGGAACAAGCATGCAAATGGGAGGTCAAGATGCAAATATATGTGATAAGTGAACAAGCATCTACCTCAAGGTCATAGCAAGCATGCATAAAGTGATCAATGAACGGTCTATGGTAGGCATAAGAGTCATTCACAACACCAAATATAGTGAAATGTCTAAACACATGGGGCAAGTGCAAGACAATCCAAGCATAACGTGCATAGGGTGTAGTGAAGATATCGTGGCACTCAACACAATGGAAAGAGCAATTGTTCATCATGTGTGAGGCAATCAAGTCAAACATGTGACAAGCAAAGGGACATGGCATATGTGAAGAAATGGTATTGGTGCAACCGACCATATGATAGTAGCAAGTAGTCCAAGAATTGGATGCAACACACAAGGCATATATATCATGATGCATGGGAATGTGATAATGGCAAGTCAAAGAAAGATCTCTAGCAAGTGCGCAATCAAGTGGTCCAAGATGACCAATAAGTCTCACGGTGCAAGCAACACAAGTAGTATTATCCGCAATATCCATGCTCAAGAAAGATGTCACCTTGAAGGCATGTCCTTGTGCATTCTTCACAATGCCGAAGCGCAAGCAAGCGCGGTATAGAAGCGAGTCGTGGTAGAATGTATGAGTCTCGCTCTCAAGAGCTCGAATGGTCAACTCACGTGAAGTGGAAGTCGAAACAAAGTCCCAGTATCCTACACATGCACACAACAAAACAAAGAACGTATGCACATGGTAGACAAACACATCATCCATCATGATGGTTCTCTTCTCATGCACATAACCATTAGAAGCACAAGTGCATGAATAATATGATGCAACAATGGCTATATTCATGGCACTAGGTATATGGTGCAAAGAAGTAAGACAAGCATGCTTCACAAGAATTGTGTCAAAATCTCCAAATATATGCGAGAATGCTATGGGGGCAATCTCATGAGCAAGAAGAGAATCATTGTTGCACTCAGTACATTGCAAATCATCTAGCATGAGAGAGGCAACACATGGAGATATATGACACGAAGCAATATGAATCATGTGCAAAGCATATAGATGGTTGTCATCAACCGCATGAGATGAGCACTTATAACACAAGAGACAATGATCAAGATATATCATGTGAGAGGCATGAGCATATATGTCATCAACCCAAGAAAGCAAGTAGTGGAACATGGGTGATGCAATATAGCGAGCATTCATAGCTAGCAAATCAAGCAAGCTAGTAGTGCAAAGATGCAACATACTAGGAGGAATCATGGCAAACATGTCATTGGTGCAAATAGTGGGCATGAATAATTCACAAGTCATAGCACAAGCATGAAAGCAAGATATGAGTACAATATCATGAATGTATTGGCGAGAGGCCATATGTGAATAGCAATGGGTCATCATGACTCTCCCAACACAACAAGCATCAATAGAATGGGGCACATGATAAACATGGCAAAAGCAACAAGGATCTCCACCAAGCATGCAAATACACATAGTAATATCATAATGGAGAATCATGGGTAGATGCAAACAAGGGTCACAATTGCATGGCAAAGGCATAGAAGCAAGCATAGCATGCAAAGTGAACACGGTAAAATGAGCATAATATGAGAAGTGGTAAATGGCCCATAGCCGTGTGAGAGCCAAGTAGAGGAGTTGCGCGTAGTCCTTGCACGAAGGGAACGGTGGTAAGGATAGTCCACGGGATCCCAAATCATCATTGCTCTCAAGAGCTCGTTTTGTCAACTCGTGGGATTGCGAAGTTGACAAGTATTCATGGGTACCTACACAAAAGAGACACAAACGAAAGAAATTGTGTGTGTGGTAAATGTACACATCATCCATCATGATGTGTATGTGCACGTGTGAGTTAGCACAAGATAAGCATCGCTCGAAGAAATTTGATGCATGGTATAAGAACATGTCATCCATCATCAAAGAATAGTTATTATGTATGACACGATGGGGACACAAATTGAGAATGCAAGTATATGGCACATCAATAGTATGTTTATTCGTGGGTAGCATATGGTGCACACAAGTATGGGGATCATGCAATGAATGGGATGGATCAAATTCCCCTAACATGTATGAGGAAACTATGGGGGCCTCCTCATGAGCAATATCGGAAACATCATATGGAGAAAATGGACAACATCCAAAACAATGCATATCCGAAGCTAGGTAGTCATGGCATGGCATATGAGATAAATGATGCAAATGGAGCATATCAATATCATCACAAGAGAAACAAATGCCAATAACCATGGGCTTGTCATCTATGCCATATGTGCAAATTGGGTTTATTTTAATGGCATATGCATAGTCACTATGACGAGATTGCAAATAAGACATATGGTTGATCTCATGCATAGCATATGACAAGTCAAGCAGATTATCAAACATGATGTGACCTAAAGAATTGTCACAAGACATCCTATGTAACATGGCATCACAACTAATAGACTCCACAATAGAATCATCATACTCATCATAAATGGGAAATCATCGCATGGGGAAATCATACTAGCATGAAGCATGGCAATAGGTGGATCAACATCATGCAAGCAATCAATGTCAAGAATGTCCACTAGTGGGACTAGAGCATCACATTCACCTATGTTACCTTTGTCATTCCACTCACGTGGTGTAGGTGAGGTGGGAAAGACCAAATGGTGGTCATCTTCATCTTGATGGAACCATGTGGGGGGTGCATCATTTTCCACCATGGCCATCATCTTGTCCAAAGGGAGGACGAAGTCGTCGAGGATCGGCGCGTCATCATAAATAGGACCTAGCACCAAACGAGAAGACACAATAGAGGTAGAGGTCAAGTTGTTAGAAATGCAAATGGCCTCACGAGACCTATCAACTATCTCACTCTCTCTATGTGGTGGTTCACTCACTCCATGAAAATAGGTGCACTCAAACTCACGTATGGTGGAGTCACTCATCTCACTCAAGTGGTGGGGGTTGTGGCTCTCCTCACATGGGAATTGTGGCAACTCATCATATATGGGGCTAGTGGTGAAGTCACTATCACTCTCAATATGGTGGCACAAGTCACTCAAGTCATCATACGTCGCCGTGGTCGAAGGGAAAGTCCCATGCTCAACCATCTCGTTGTGGTTGCCGTGGATGAAGGCCGAAGATGGCACATCATCACTCTCGTCGTGGATGAAGGCCGAAGATGGCTCAACATCACTCTCGCCTCCTAAGATGGAAGCATCATCCTTACTCGCCACCTTGTCGCTCGCCTCCAAAGCTTGGTCCTTGAGGGTCTCCTAGTCGTACTCGTCGCTGCACCGTCTTGAAAAAGAGTCGAAGTAGACTCGGCACCATCAATGCCACAAAGAGGGATGGCGGTGAAGTCAAACTTGGGAGCATCGTCTTGGAGCTCGTCGGGCTTGGACATCTTGGTGGTACTAGCCTCATGCTTGTTGTAGAGCTTGGTCGCCGCGAAGTTTGCTTGGGGTGGAGAAGCCTTGGCCTTCATGAGTTCTTGTTCCGCCTTGAGAGCACCAATGTAGTAGTCGTCGATGGACTTGTAGTTCTCGATGAAGATGGTCTTGGAGATGTCATTGTGCAATCCCATCATGAAGTGGAACTTCATTGACATGGGGTCGTCCACACCGGCTCGTCGCAAGGCAATCATGATCTCCTTGAAGTACTTGTCGATGGACTTGGATCCTTGGGTGGTGTTCTCCAATTGGCGTCGAAGTTGTTCCGTGTAGGTTGGAGGCACAAACTCTCGCCGTAAAGCTCTCTTCGTCTTGGGCCAACTCATCTCGTAGCTCTCCGAAGGTGTGTGAAGCCACCATGTCGAGGCATAGTCGTGGAAGTTTCTTGTGGCGCACTTCACTTGATCTTCGGGACGAACTTGATGTAGCTTGAGGTAGTCGTCCATCAAACGCTCCCACTCGAGGTACTCCTCGGGTTCTTGAGTCCCATAGAAAGGAATCTTGTGGTCGGTGTCGAGGTCGTAGTAGCTCGTGGAAGTCGCGGACTTGAGCTTGGGTAGCTTCTCTTGAGTGTAGTCTTGAGGTTCTTGTTGGCGAAGATGCCATATGTCCGTAGGCGAAGATGCCTTGAAGTCGCTTGGCGAAGATGCCAAGGGAGATGGTGAAGTCATTGAGCGGTTGTTGGTGTTGAGCTCTTGACCTTCACGTTCTTGTTGGTGATGGTGTCGATGCCGATGTGATCTTGCCGGAGATGGTAGCTCGGAAGCATGTGCTCTTGAGCGTCTTCTCGAAGATGAGGAAGATTGCTTGTAGGACTTGATGAGGGCCTTGATCTCCTCCATGCGCTTGTCCATCTTGGCGTCGTAGTTGTTGCTCATGGCATCGAACTCGTCGTTGTTGTTGTAGACCGAAGGTGAAATGCCTTGCCTATCCATCACAAGACTCGAGTAGAGGTGAGTAGGAAATGAGATAAACAATACCAAGTTACCTTTTCCCAAAGTTGAGGATGTATCCCATGTCACTCAATGTGAGATGAAAGAATAGTGGAATTGGTACCGGACTTGTTCACTCACACCTATCAAGTAAAGCTTATGGTAGAGCTCGGTGAGGATAGTGGCACAAAAATTTGATGCAAAATGTTAGCAAGAGTCAATAATGTTGAAAGAGATTCACAAATTCGCAAGCGAAACAAGTAGACCAATAGCAATATGTGGCTCACAGAAACACACACACGGATAGATAAATGGGGTCGTGCAACCAAGTAATGAGCACAAAATGTGGAATCCACGGAAAACGCTCGTGTTGCACAACTCAAGAGAGACGCTAGCACGATTGCTCAATAGGCGGATACGACACTTGTGCACAACCTATAAGATGCAAAATGGATAAACTTTCTATCCCAAGTATGCTATGTATGTATGGTTCCCGGTGTTTCTCTCAAGCATGATATCATATGATGTAGATTTTGGTATGGCTCTTATGTGCAATGGGGTATGATGCTATGGCACTTGCTCACGAGCTCTTTGCTCTCTTTTTGCTTAAAAGCTTTTTTTTCTTTTTCTTTTTTTGGCTACTTTTGCACAATGCACAAGCCAAGATAGCAATTGTGTATATGCAGGAACAAACTTGAGGCACAATGGATGATATGATACCAAGATGATATGGTATGTATGCAATGGATGGTGGATCACTAATGTGCACAAGTAACGTTGCCGGCAATACTCAAATGGCTAGTCTCGATAGGCAAGTAACGCAAAATGGGCTAGGGGTTAACAATGCAATTGCAAGGGAATATACAAAGGTGTCGTCGAGGTTACCGTCCTTTGCGATGATGAGTGGCGGTGTTCTTGGTGTAGATACCAAGATGATGGAGAGTCGTCCCTAAGTAGCCGAAACACCTTAGGAAACGGAAAAACCGCAAACTCAAAATCTCAAATGACAAATGTCAAAATGGTGGTAGCAGAAAGCGGTGGTGGTGTTGCACTAGGCAATGCGGAAGTGTAATGATGGGCTATACACGAGTCGGAGTTGAAGTTGCCGTCCCTAAGTAGCCGAAACACCTTAGGAGACACAAGCCACAACTCAAACAAGCTCAAACAAAATTGGGTTAAGTTGGGGGTGGCGGAAGTGTATGGTGGGCACGCCTATGCGGAAGTGGTGGTGGTGGTTGATGAAGAAGTAATTGTCCCTAAGTAGCCGAAACACCTTAGGAGACTCTAGTCACAACTCAAACAACCACATATGCAATGGGGAACAAAATGGGTTAGGTTGCGGAAGTCGGTGGTGGTAATGCGGATGATATGGTGGAGGGCCTAGGCAAACTTGCCAAATTTCAGAAAATATGATGGAGTCAAATGATGTTGGTGGTATTTTTGTGGGATGGGGGATGTCAAGAGCTTCAAAACGAGCTAAAGAACGTCAAAATCGGACTCCGGATGAATTAGTTATGACAAAAAAAAATCTGTCCGTGTCAGTTTCAGGGTTAACCGGACATCCGGGAGGAGGTCCGGATGATCCGGGCTAGGTCCGGATGATCCGGGAGGAAATCCGGATGATCCGGGTTCGTCAGCGCCGGTTCTGTTTTCTGGGTGCGTGGGTTATCCGGACGTCCGGGGGGGCGTCCAGCAGATCCGGGGGATGTCCGGATGATCCGGGAGATGGTCCGGATGATCCGGGCAAGTCAATCCGCTCGGGATTTGCTCGTGGAGATGAATTTTTGGGCGGAATTTGGGGATTTTGGGGTCAAAATTGACGAGATTTCGTGGATGGAAGGTGGGGAAACTTGGGGAAATGCTAGATCCACTTGAAACCAAGCAAATCCACGGATCAAAATCAACAAAACATCATCAAACCAACAAATCACAAAAAATTTTGGGGGCTATTTTTGGTGGGGATTTTCGGATTTAGGACGAAATCAAGCAAAAGAAGGCTAGAAAACGGTGGGAGGGACTCCAAAAACGTGATCAACGTGGCTCATGATACCATATGATGTAGGGTGGAACCCTATGGCGTCGATCTTTCACGTTTGGAGTGGGATCCCTCGAAGAACACGATGAACACGGGGAAGAACGGAGAGAAATCACAAGGGGAAACACTCAAGAACAAGTCCAATCACACATCCACTAGACAATCAAACACACAAGATCCATAAGGTACATGAACAACAAAGGGAAAGATACAAGGTAAGGTTCATCTCCAAGAGGAGGTCTTGATGATATCCTAGATGGATCTTCCCACAAGGGGGTCTTGATGATATCCCGCGGGATCTTCTCCTAGATGGAGGTCTTGGCCTCCAATGGAGTAGTGGTCTCTCTCTCTCAAGAGTAGAGATAGGTAGGAGCAAAGCTCACCTAAGAATGAGCTATCACTTTGCTAACCCTAGAAAGGAGGTGGAGGAGGTCTATTTATAGCCCAAGGGGCGAAGGGGTAAGTGAGGGGCGAAGGGGTACACGGGCTTCGGCCCAAGTCACGCACGCAGGCGGGGTCCGGATGATCCGGATGGTGGCCCGGATGATCCGGGTGTCGGGGGTCCGGATGATCCGGGCGACCATCCGGATGATCCGGCTTCGTCGAGCAGGTTCTGTTGTCTTCAGGCACGTTAGCCGGATCGTCCGGGAGGTCGTCCGGATCGTCCGGGCTCGGTCCGGATTGTCCGGCTGGGTGTCCGGATGATCCGGGCAACTCCAGTCTTGCTCCATTCTTCTTCTTCCTTTCTTCTGTCTTCTCTTTCACGCTTCCCTCGCGGATGGTGTAGTCGTTCCTTGGCGCTTGCACTCCTCCTTGATATCCGTGAAGCTCCGACAATACCTATGCATGCACACGTAAGGAGTGTCAAGTAGTATACCATCCTCGAGAGTGTCAAGTGAGCACGTGTAAAGGAGATGATTCACCTTTGTGTATGTGAAGTAGATGTCGCACGTGTCACTTGCCAAATGGGCTCTTGACGTGGTGATGTCCGTAGGATGCTCCGCATCATAATTGCTCCCACTTTCAATATGTATCCAGATTGAGACTTAGAGTCATCTGGATCGGTGTAAAAGCTTGTATCGTTGTAACTTATACGACGAGCTCTTTTATCACTTTCATTATCGAGAAATATTTTCTTAGTCCTCACTAAGGATATTCTTGACCGCTGTCCAGTGATATACTCTTAGATCAAAATTGTACTCCATTGCCAAACTCAGAGCAAGGTATACAATAGGTCTGGTACACAGCATAGCATACTTTATAGAACCTATGACTGAGGCATAGGGAATGTCTTTTCATTCTCTTTCTATTTTTTGCCATAGTCAGGTTTTGAGTCTTACTCAACTTCACACCTTGCAACACAGGCAAGAACTCTTTCTTTGACTGTTCCATTTTTGAACTACTTCAAAATTTTATCAAGGTATGTACTCATTGAAAAAACTTATCAAGCGTCTTGATCTATCTATATAGATCTTGATGCTCAATGTGTAAGCAGCTTCACCGAGGTCTTTCTTTCAAAAACTCTTTTCAAATACTCCTTTATGCTTTCCAGAAAATTCTACATTATTTCCGATCAACAATATGTTATTCACATATACTTATCAAAAATGATGTAGTGCTCCCACTCACTTTCTTGTAAATACAGACTTCTCCAAAAGTCTGTATAAAACCATATGCTTTGATCAACTCATCAAAGCATATATTCCTACTCCGGGATGCTTGCACCAGTCCATAGATGGATCACTGGAGCTTGCACATTTCGTTAGCACTTTTAGGATTGACAAAACCTTCTGGTTGCATCATATACAACTCTTCTTTAAGAAAACCATTAAGGAATGCAGTTTTGACATCCATTTGCCAAATTCCATAAAATGTGGCAATTGCTAACATGATTCGGATAGACTTAAGCATCGCTACAGTTGAGAAAATCTCATTGTAGTCAACACCTTGAACTTGTCGAAAAACCTTTTTGTGACAAGTCGAGCTTTGTAGATAGTGGCACTACTATCAACGTCCATCTTCCTCTTGAAGATCCATTTAATTTCTATGGCTTGCCGATCATCGGGCAAGTCCACAAAGTCCACACTTTGTTCTCATACATGGATCCTATCTCAAATTTCATGGCCTCCAGCCATTTCACGGAATCTGGGCTCATCATCGCTTCCTCATAGTTCGTAGGTTCATCATGGTCTAGTAACATGACTTCCAGAACAGGATTACCGTACCACTCTGGTGAGGACTGTACTATGGAAGACCTACGAGGTTCTGTAGTAACTTAATATGAAGTTTCATGATCATCATCATTAGCTTCCTCACTAATTGGTGTAGGAATCACTGGAACTGATTTCTGTGATGAACTACTTTCCAATTCGGGAGAAGGTATAATTACCTTATCAAGTTCTACTTTCCTCCCACTCACTTCTTTCGAGAGAAACTCCTTCTGTAGAAAGGATCCATTTTTAGCAACGAATATCTTGCCTTCGGATCTGTGATAGAAGGTGTACCCAACAATTTCCTTTGGGTATTCTATGAAGACGCACTTCTCCGATTTGGGTTTGAGCTTATCAGGATGAAACTTTTTCACATAAGCATCGCAGCCCCAAACTTTAAGAAACGACAACTTGGGTTTCTTGCTAAACCACAGTTCATATGGTGTCGTCTCAACGGATTTAGATGGTGCCTTTTAACGTGAATGCAGCTGTCTCTAATGCATAACCCCAAAACGATATTGGTAAATCGGTAAGAGACATCATTGATTGCACCATATCAAATAAAGTACGATTACGATGTTCGGACACACCATTACATTGTGGTGTTCTAGGTGGCGTGAGTTGTGAAACTATTTCACATTGTTTCAAATGAAGACCAAACTCGTAACTCAAATATTCGTCTCCACGATCAGATCGTAGAAAATTTATTTTTCTTGTTACGATGATTTTCCACTTCACTCTGAAATTCTTTGAACCTTTCAACTATTTCAGACTTATGTTTCATCAAGTAGATATACCCATATCTGCTCAAATCATCTTGTGAAGGTTAGAAAATAGCGATACTTGCCACGAGCATCAACACTCATTGGATCGCATACATCGGTATGTATTATTTCCAATAAGTCAGTAGCTCGTTCCATTGTTCCGGAGAACGGAGTTTTAGTCATCTTTCCCAAAAGGCACGGTTCGCAAGCATCAAATGATTCATAACCGAGTGATTCCAAAAATCCATCTTTATGGAGTTTCTTCATGCGCTTTACACCGATATGACCCAAACGGCAGTGCCACAAATAAATTGCACTATCATTATTAACTTTTCATATTTTGGCATCAATATTATGAATATGTGTATCACTGCAATCGAGATCCAACAAACTATGTTCATTTGGGTGTATGACCATCGAAGGTCTTATTCATGTAAACAGAATAACAATTTATTCTCTAACTTTAAATGAATAACCATATCGCAATAAACATGATCAAATCATATTCATGCTTAACGCAAACGCCAAATAACATTTATTTAGGTTTAACACTAATCCTGAAAGTATAGGGAGTGTGCGATGATGATCATATCAATCTTGGAACTACACTCATCGTCACTTCACCCTCAACTAGTCTCTGTTTATTCTGTAACTCCTGTTTCGAGTTACTAATATTAGCAACCGAACAAGTATCAAATACTCAGGGGCTACTATAAACACTAGTAAGGCATACATCAATAACCTGTATATCAAATATACCCTTATTCACTTTGCCATCCTTCTTATCCACCAAATATTCAGGGCATTTCCGCTTCCAGTAACCATTTCTTTTGCAGTATAAGCACTCAGTTTCAGGCTTTGGTCCAGCTTTGGTCTTCTTCACAGGAGTGACAACTTGTTTGCCATTCTACTTGAAGTTTCCCTTTCTTTCCCTTTGCCCTTTTCTTGAAACTAGTGATCTTTGTCAATCATCAACACTTGATGCTCTTTCTTGATTTCTACCTTCGTCGATTTCAACATCACGAAGAGCTCGGGAATCATTTTCGTCATCCCTTGCATACTATAGTTCATCATGAAGTTCTAGTAACTTAGTAATGGTGACTAGAGAATTCTGACAATCACTATCTTATCTGGAAGATTAACTCCCATTTGATTCAAGCGATTGAAGTACCCAGACAGTCTGAGCACATGCTCACTAGTTGAGCGATTCTCCTCCATCTTTTAGCTATAGAACTTGTTGGAGACTTCATATCTCTCAACTCGGGTATTTGCTGAAAATATTAACTTCAACTCCTGGGACATCTCATATGGTCCATGACATTTAAAACGTCTTTGAAGTCCCGATTCTAAGCCGTTTAAGCATGGTGCACTAAACTATCAAGTAGTCATAATTTGAGCTAGCCAAACGTGCATAATGTCTGCATCTGCTCCTGCAATAGGTTTGTCACCTAGCGGTGCATCAAGGATATAATTCTTCTATGCAGCAATGAGGATAAACCTCAGATCACGGATCCAATCCGCATCATTGCTACTAACATTTTTCAACACAGTTTTCTCTAGGAACATATCAAAATAAACATATGAAAGCAACAATGCAAGCTATTGATCTACAACATAATTTGCAAAATACTACCAAGACTAACTTCATGATAAATTTAAGTTCAATTAATCATATTACTTAAGAACTCCCACTTAGATAGACATCTCTCTAGTTATCTAAGTGATCACGTGATCCAAATCAACTAAACCATGTCCGATCATCACGTGAGATGGAGTAGTTTCAATGGTGAACATCACTATGTTGATCATATCTACTATATGATTCACGTTCGACCTTTCGGTCTCCGTGTTCCGAGGCCATATCTGTTATATGCTAGGCTCGTCAAGTTTAACCTGAGTATTCCGCGTGTGCAACTGTTTTGCACCCGTTGTATTTGAACGTAGAGCCTATCACACCCCATCATCACGTGGTGTCTCAGCACGAAGAACTTTCGCAATGGTGCATACTCAGGGAGAACACTTCTTGATAATTTTTAGTGAGAGATCATCTTAAAATGCTACCGTCAATCAAAGCAAGATAAGATGCGTCAAGGATAAACATCACATGCAATCAATATAAGTGATATGATATGGCCATCATCATCTTGTGCTTGTGATCTCCATCTCCGAAGCACTGTCATGATCACCATCGTCACCGGCGCGACACCTTGATCTCCATCGTAGCATCGTTGTCGTTACGCCATCTATTGCTTCTACAACTATCGCTACCGCTTAGTGATAAAGTAAAGCAATTACAGGGCGTTTGCATTTCATACAATAAAGCGACAACCATATGGCTCCTGCCAGTTGCCGATAACAATGGTTACAAAACATGATCATCTCATACAATAAAATATAGCATCACGTCTTGACCATATCACATCACAACATGCCCTGCAAAAACAAGTTAGACGTCTTCTACTTTGTTGTTGCAAATTTTACGTGGCTGCTACGGGTTGAGCAAGAACCGTTCTTACCTACGCATCAAAACCACAATGATAGTTTGTCAAGTTGGTGCTATTTTAACCTTCGCAAGGACCGGGCGTAGCCACACTCGGTTCAACTAAAGTTGGAGAAACAAACACCCGCTAGTCACCTGTGTGCAAAGCACGGCGGTAAAACCAGTCTCGCGTAAGCGTACGCGTAATGTCGGTCCGGGCCGCTTCATCCAACAATACAGCCGAACCAAAGTATGACATGCTGGTAAGCAGTATGACTTTATCGCCCACAACTCACTTATGTTCTACTCGTGCATATAACATCAACGCATAAAACCTAGGCTCGGATGCCACTATTGGGGAACGTAGTAATTTCAAAAAAATTCCTATGCACACGCAAGATCATGGTGATGCATAGCAACGAGAGGGGAGAGTGTTGTCCACGTACCCTCGTAGACCGAAAGCGGAAGTGTTATGAAAACGCGGTTGATGTAGTCGTACGTCTTCGCGATCCGACCGATCCAAGCACCGGACGTACGGCACCTCCGAGTTCAGCACATGTTCAGCTCGATGACGATCCCCGGACTCCGATCCAGCAGGGTGTCGGAGATGAGTTCCATCAGCACGATGGCATGGTGACGATGATGATGTTCTACCGATGCAGGGCTTCGCCTAAGCACCGCTACGATATGACCGAGATGGAATATGGTGGAGGGGGGCACCGCACACGGCTAAGGAACGATCATGAAGATCAACTTGTGTGTCATGGGGTGCCCCCCTGCCCCTGTATATAAAGGAGCAAGGGGGGAGCAGGCCGGCCCTAGGAGGGGGCGCGCCAAGTGTGGAGTCCTACTAGGACTCCCTAGTCCTAGTAGGATTCCACCTCCCATATGGAATAGGAAAAGAGGAAGGGAAAAGGAGAAGGAAGGAAGGGGGCGCCCCTTCCCTAGTCCAATTCGGACCAGACCAAGGGGAGGGGCGTGGCTACCCTTGAGGCCCTTTTCCTTCTTTCCCGTATGGCCCAATAAGACCCAATACGTATTCCTGTAACTCTCCGGTACTCCGAAAAATACCCGAATCACTCGGAACCTTTCCGATGTCCGAATATAGTCGTCCAATATATCAATCTTTACATCTCGACCATTTCGAGACTCCTCGTCATGTCCCCGATCTCATCCGGGACTCCGAACTCCTTCGGTACATCAAAACTTATAATATAGCTGTCATCGAAACCTTAAGCGTGCGGACCCTACGGGTTCGAGAAAAATGTAGACATGACCGAGACTCGTTTCCGGTCAATAACCAATAGCGGAACCTAGATGCTCATATTGGCTCCTACATATTCTACGAAGATCTTTATCGGTCAAACCGCATAACAACATACGTTGTTCCTTTTGTCATCGGTATGTTACTTGCCCGAGATTCGATCATCGGTATCTCAATAACTAGTTCAATCTCGTTACTGGCAAGTCTCTTTACTCGTTCTGTAATACATCATCTCACAACTAACTCATTAGTTGCAATGCTTGCAAGGCTTAAGTGATGTGCATTACGAGAGGGCCCAAAGATACCTCTCCAACAATCGGAGTGACAAATCCAAATCTCGAAATACGCCAACCCAACATGTACCTTTGGAGACACCTGTAGAGCTCCTTTATAATCACCCAGTTACGTTGTGACGTTTGGTAGCACACAAAGTGTTCCTCCGGTAAACGGGAGTTGCATAATCTCATAGTCATAGGAACATGTATAAGTCATGAAGAAAGCAATAGCAATATACTAAACGATCGTGTGCTAAGCTAACGGAATGGGTCATGTCAATCACATCATTCTCCTAATGATGTGATCTCGTTAATCAAATGACAACACATGTCTATGCTTAGGAAACATAACCATCTTTGATCAACAAGCTAGTCAAGTAGAGGCATACTAGTGACACTCTGTTTGTCTATGTATTCACACATGTATTATGTTTCCGGTTAATACAATTCTAGCATAAATAATAAACATTTATCATGATATAAAGAAATAAATAATTACTTTATTATTGCCTCTAGGGCATATTTCCTTCATGGGCGGCTTCTTCGCCCTGCATGCAACGATAGAGATCATCAATACAATTTTGTATACGCAATACCAAAAAGGCTATTGCCCCGCTTTACAAATAAAGCATCGACCATGCAAGACCATCGCAGACAACTCAACACCACGCTGCAACACACCCAAGGCCGGATGCAAACAGGTAAAGGAACAACCACACAACACCAACACGCCATGCGGCAAATGAGCAATGATGGCCCTGCTTGAAGTAGTCGGAGTACTCCACCATGATGGAACTGTCAAAAAGAGACGAAGTTGTTTCGGCAAATGTTGGCCTCCAAGACGACGCCTTCAAGAAGAGGAATGACATCAGAGCATCGTCGCCGCCTGATCCAAAGGATCATGGTTTTCATCTGGACTATCTAAAGGCGGATAGTAGCCATGATGACACCTTCAGGAAGGAGACGACGCCCATGGATGTCACAGTCGTCGACCAACCAAAGCCAAATAGGGGATATCCCCTGGCATGCGCACTCCTCCTTTGAATGCCACCGCTCGTGGAAGCACCAACCGCCATGCTGCATGGACGACCATAGCGACCAGCCCGCACCTGGGCCGCGCACCCCGCCCACGAGCAACGTAACTCCCACCAATGAGGTCGCCGTCGTGGTAACCATGACCCCACCCACCAACCACCACGACGGCAAATGGACGTCACCGACCGATGAGAGGTAAAAGGCCCTCCTTCCACCCCAAAACGAACCCTTTGGCGGGAAGGTAGCCCAGCCAGCCAGATCTAGGCAAGGCAGGATTATTGGCAGTCACAACACCACTCCACCAGGGACAAGGACCACCGACACGACCCGTCTGGCAGCTCCATATCTCGGCGTCAGCACGACCAGGAGGCCCCTTGCCTCCCTCCCCGGTTTGTCCCAACCACTAGCGGCCAGCCAATGGCACCCCACCGAGCCGTCGGCATCTCGCCAACATGGTTGCCACCATTTGCCACACCCACTAACCAAAGAGCAAAGGAGAAGGGGTCGACCACCTCCGTCACGCCACCACCCCCACAAGCCGGATGCCACGCCAGGGGCGGCCTCCCATGACATGCACCACCCACGACCCGTCTCATGAGGTCAAATATGGTCGGGCCGCAAGCACCAAAGCCACCAACTCTGACCCCCGCGAGCACCTCTACGGCATCGCCCATCATACCCCGGACACGCCACTGACGCCGTCCCGCACCGATGCACGCTGTGTTGGCGCACCAGTCGCCTAGCCGGACACCTAGGCCCGGGTGAGCTATTGGAAATATTAGCACTTTTCTGACTAATCTAATCCACGAGTAAATAATTAGCATGGCAAATATGATATGCATCTCATACCGATACCTAAGCATGTGAGCACATACAGTACATAGAAACGAAAC
Source organism: Triticum timopheevii (assembly GCA_963921465.1). Classification (NCBI taxonomy): domain Eukaryota; kingdom Viridiplantae; phylum Streptophyta; class Magnoliopsida; order Poales; family Poaceae; genus Triticum; species Triticum timopheevii. The sequence continues at coordinate 526,892,351 of OY997268.1, forward strand.
ATCTATGAATATCATATATACGGCCAGCACATGAACGAGCAGATAGGGGATGAACGAGTCATACTCTCCGGCTAGCCAGGCCAACACGGCGGCGACAACAACAGCCTCGGCATCAGCCAAGGCCTTCTTCTTGGCGACTTTGTCGTCAGCCATGGAGTCGATGTAGAGGAAGTAGTGGAAGCAGGGGCAAACAAAGACTGGGATGGATTGGGAGCAGTCGCGTCGAGATGCTCCCCAAAAACCTTATTGCCTTTCTCCTGGGCAGGATCTCGAACAACAGGGTTCCGGAGGCACCTGCTCTCCCGACCAACCGTGCACGCGGTCGTCGGGATGGGATCTCCGGAAGCAGCACAGAGAGAGGAACATTAGATGACGGCTAGGGTTATACGAGAGGGAGTGAGTGAACTGAGTTAGGGTTCACTCCACCGGCCAGTGCCTCCTTATATAGGTTGTCGGGTAGATGGGTCTAGGCTCAGGCCCACGAACGAGTCCGCGAAAAGCCCACGGTCCAACGTCTCGGACAATGGCGCTTCCGTAAGCGACTCGTTAATTAATCTGAGATTCATTAACCATTCCTGACCGAAAAATAAGCTTCGGCTCGGCTCATTCCCGCGAGGCGGGCGGCGGCGGAGGAGGAGCGCGTGTGTACACATCCTATTCCCAAGATCCCAATAGCAAGTGGTAGAGCAGCCCCTATAAAGAGGTCTCACTCTTCTTAATGTAGCAGTATGGTAATAAACTCCCCACACTTCCCACCACTTGTCGAACACATACACGGGCCTTAGAGATTAACCAGGAATTATTGTCTTATATGGGCCTAAGCCCATTCATAATCCATCAATCCCCCACCAGATCTTGAGGCACGTAAGTTTGTCAACTGTTCCAAACAATGTTTGGTATACCAGAATTTTTAGTGGAGATTGTTAAGTTGAACTTCCACCTAGAGAAATAGGATTAGACTACTTCACAACTGAACAATGGACTATGCCATGAATTGTCAGTTTGGCGTGCAGAAGTTTTGCCTATTGCCAGCTGATACGTGGCTGCTGAAGGCTAAACCCCATGGGTGGAGCTTATTAGTCATACTCCGTACCTTCTCGTGAGCTTCCTAGAGATCACCCAATCTCATAGACTGTGACCAGCAATCGGGCTCACATAGATGTGTTCTTCCAAAGAATGCTCTGTAGGTTAGCATCTTGCTTACATAAGCTTTGGAACACATTAAGACAAAAGTCAGCCTACCTTACAGAATTGAGAGTATTATGCATCTCCAACGGAGTGGGTTAATTAAGGATACTCTCCTCAGTTGACCACTGAATATCTCAATTGATCTACAGCCATGCCTTCGAACTTTCGGATCCGCACTCTAGGATCATATGGTCACTACTGCAGGAGGCTGCTAATGCGACACTACGATCAGAGAACCTTCGACGAAACTGTGTGCAATGCAATAATCACAAACGGTGGTGTAAAAAACCCGTCAAAAAAGGTGCAAAACATTTGCGATGACGGATGCATCAAACACGGTTCAGATTTTAGTTGTGTGTGTGATGCACGACATACGGTTCAGTTCAATGAACTGTTTGCGATGAGGAAGAAGAACGGAAACGGGCAGCCAGATGAAGACGTGTGCGATATACGACATACAGTTCAATTGGATTAACTATTTGTGATGAGGCGGAACAACAGAAACGGACAGGTAGATAAAGGTGTGTGCGATTGAGGGCATACGCTTCAGAAGGATTAACTGTTTGCGATTAGGCACACCAAATAGAAACAATTAGACAGATCAACGTGTGTGCTCTAGACAGATCAAGATGTAGGCAGATAGAGGTCAAAGGGCTCTCCTCCCAATGAGCACGCGCATGGGTCTGATCGCATGCCTCCCGTACTCAAATAGCCACCTTGCACGACACCTCCTAGCCAATAAAAAAAGGGACGCGTGGTGGCACGTAATTGGTAAGTAGAACGCCCACGATTTCAATAATAGTTGTGTTTCCGATTTGTAACGTGACAACACTAGTTCCAAAATGACTTTGTTGATTTTTAATGTGTGCGCCTTCGCAAATCGAACAGAAAAATTACCAACTGCATGTTGGTGCCATGTCATGACACCATGCCAAGTTTCATGATTTTCAGACGTGTTTTGGATATACAGAAATTAAAAAAATAAAGTTTCTCAATCTTTTCGGCCGAGCCACGACGTCCAAATGTTTGAATTTCACTCTGATTTCTTGCATGGGACATAGAAATTCACCCAAGGACACACATGTGATTTTTCAACCAACTTTGGTGCGCTGGAGCTTGTGCTTGTAGTTCAAATTTGAATTACGCACATTAAATGCCCAGAAATTCAATTAATGTATAAAAAAGGCCAGACGAACCCGGAATAATTCCAAAATTTAGCATGATACTTCTATTTGGTCTAATCTGCCTGTGTAAACAAATTAAGGCAGGAGAAGGCAGTGTATGTATGTCGTTTCGCACACGGAGGTGACATGTTCCCTCTCAGAACCACGAGCCTTGTGGAGAGAAGCTCCAGTTTGCAAGAAGCTTATACCCAAGCTTGTCCCAATTTGGCCAAAAAAATTACCGCAGCATGTTGGTGCCATGTCATGACACCATGCCAAGTTTCATGATTTTCAGGCGTGTTTTGGATTTACATGAATTAAAAAACCAAGTTTCTCAATCTCTCCGGCCGAGCCATGACGCTCAGATGTCTGAATTTCGTTCCCATTTCTTGCATGGGACCTAAAAATTCACCCAAGGACACACATGTGATTTTTCAACTAACTTTGATGCACTGGAGCATGTGCTTGTAGTTCAAATTTGAATTATGCACATTAAATGCCCGGAAATTCAATTAATGTATAAAAAAGTCAAAACGAACCCGGAATAATCCCAAAATTTAGCATGATGCTTCTATTTGGTCTAATCTGCCTGTATATAAAAATTAAAGCGGGAGAAGGCAGTGTACGCATGTCGTTTCGCACACGGAGATGACACGTTCACCCTCGGAACCACGAGCCTTCTTGAGAGAAGCTCCGGTTTGCAAGAAGCTTATACCAAAGCTTGTCCCAATTCGGCCATAAAAATTACCGTAACATGTTGGTGCCATGTCATGACACCATGCCAAGTTTCATGATTTTCAGGTGTGTTTTGGATTTACATGAATTAAAAAAACCAAGTTTCTCAATCTTTCCGGCCGAGCCACGACGTCCAGATGTTTGTATTTCATTTCCATTTCTTGCATGGGACCTAGAAATTCACCCAAGGACACACATATGATTTTTCAACCAACTTTGATGCATTGGAGCATGTGCTTGTAGTTCAAATTTGAATTGTGCACATTAAATGACTAGAAATTCAATTAATGTATAAAAAAGGCCAAACAAACCCGGAATAATTCCAAAATTTAGCACGATACTTCAATTTGGTCTAATTTGCCTATGTAAAAAAAGTAAGGCGGGAGAAGGCAGTGTACGTATGTCGTTTTGCACAAGGAGGTGACACGTTCCTTTCGGAACCACGAGCCTTCTTGAGAGAAGCTCCGGTTTGCAAGAAGCTTATATCAAAGCTTGTCCCAATTCGGCCAAAAAATTTACCGCAGCATGTTGGTGCCATGTCATGTCATGACACCATGCCAAGTTTCATGATTTTCACGCGTGTTTTGGATTTACATCAATTAAAAAATTAAGTTTCTCAATCTTTCCGGCCGAGCCACGACGCCCAGATGTTTGAATTTCATTCACATTTCTTGCATGGGACCTAGAAATTCACTCAAGGACACACATGTGATTTTTTCAACCAACTTTGGTGCATTGGAGCATGTGCTTGTAGTTCAAATTTCAATTATGCATATTAAATGACCAGAAATTCAATTAATGTATAAGAAAGTCCAAACGAACCCGGAATAATTCCAAATTTTACCACGGCACTCATATAGTTCTATGTTGCCTCTATAAAAAAAATAAGGGGGGGAGGCAACGTATATCGTTTCGAACACAAAGGTGACACGTTCCCCCTCGGGAACCATGAGTCTTCTTGAGAGAAGCTCTGGTTTGCAAGAAGCTTATACCAAAAATTTGTCCAAATGCGGCCAATTTTTTTACCACAACATGTCCGTGCCATGAAATGACACCATGCCAAGTTTCATGATTTTCAGGCGAGTTTTGAATTTCCAGGAATTTAAAAACCAAGTTTCTCAATGTTCCCGACCGAGCCACGACGCCCAAATGTTTGAATTTCATTCCCATTTCTTGCATGGGACCTATAAATTCACCCAAAGACACAAATGTGATTTTTCAACAAACTTTGGGGCACTGGAGCATGTGCTTGTAGTTTAAATTTGAATTATGCACATTAAATGCCGAGAAACTCAATTAATCCATAAACATGCCAAACGAACCCGGAATAATTCCAAATTTAAACACTACACTCATGTAGTTGCATGTTCACTATACATAAATGTTCTAGCAATTCAAACACCATCCTTTCCCTCCGTAACACCATTTTGTCTTTCAAAACATAATGAAAAAGTCAGGTATACCACAAACAGTTTACTAGAAAGAATCATGTGGGATGCGATATAAAATATCTTGGCGCACCGTCTTGTCTGGCTTACGCAGGAGGCTTCGTCGTCTACAGTCCACAGCCCCCGCTTGAACCACACTTGCATGCCAGTTTCTCACGGCACGGAGCAAAATTTTTTGCCACCGCGGAAATATCTATCTCCCCGCCTCCCCTCTCCCACAAAGGCCACATTTCCACTGTTCCTCCTTGCTTTCCAAGTTCAAACCTTCACTGCTGCTTACTGGCAGCTCAACCTCCTTGCCGATGACCCTTCTTCTTGCAGCGCCGCCTCCTTGCCGGCTACCCTTCTTCTTGCAACGCCGCCTCCTCACCAGCGACCCTTCTTCTTGAAGTGCCGCCTCCTCGCCGGCGACCCTTCTTCTTGCTGCGCGGCCTCCTCACCACTGACCCTTCTTCTTGTTGCGCGGCCTCGTCGATATGGTCAGGTAATCCACACCCCACCCACACCATCCTCCTCCTTTCCCGTCCCACATGCCCCGACCGACGGCGCGACACCTTCCGCCGAAATAACGGTCCCCCTCCTCCTATTAAGCGCTGCCCACAGCTATTTTGCACGTAGTATAACATGGAGCTCAGTAGCATCTGGCAGCGGAGAAGCAAATCGCGGCTGCATGTGTGCACGAGGTCGCTATGGCTGCCATGCGTGCCAACCGCCAGATCTTGGAGTAGCACCTCATCTTCGAGGCCACCGTCGACACCGCCACGCGGTTGTCTACTTTAAAATACAGTTTGTGCTGTTTTCTCGAGGCCACCGCCAATGCCTTTTAGTGATTTGTCCTCTATAATGTTAATATGCAATCTGATGTTCAGTTTATAGTTTGGTCCTCTGAAATGTAATGTTCAGTTAACACTTTGGTCCTCTGAAATGTAATGTTCAGTTAACAGTTTGGTCCAACAATTGCTACATTTCGTAGTAGTGTTCTCAAGCATTCTTTGTTTTGTTAACTGTCTTATCTTCTAGTACATGCTTCTATTCTGCAATGTCGTGCTTAGTTAACTATTTTGGTTCATTTGGTCTGCTGTCCATTTAACTGTTTGGTTTAGTTCTGCAATTTGATTTTCATTTGCTGTGGGTACAATTTTGTATTGTTACGCATGTGAAATAAATTGAATTTGGCTGTACTCAATACATATTCTACTAATAGTATGACAACTCTCAGTTAACCTGATCAAGATCTTCCTTATGTGTGTTGCATGGAACAGTGGGAGACACCGCCGTTTACCATCGAGATTTGTTCAAGCATGGTCCTTTGGCTAATAGCACATTATTATGCAGTTGCAGGAATCATTCTAATATTTAGGTTTCTTACAATTTGGTATTGCACATGTAGGTCCTACTATCAGTGGCTTAGACCCACTGTTCGACCCAGCATATGGGGAAATGAGATGTCCATGAATATCAGTCAATTTAAAAAACTTAGAAAGATTGTTAGGATGAAGAAACTTGCGAAGAATAACAACAAGATCTTTGTTTGCACAATGAAGAAGACAACAGTCAACTATAGGATGGTATTAACTCTTTTACCTTGTTTTTACCCCTTGCGCCATCAGTCAACTATAGGATGGTACTAACTCTTTTACCTTGTTTGCATATCTTTGTTTTCAGTAATTTTCAAAGCAGTTCACCGATGATTACCTCTCAAACCACCTGCATGGTCAAGAGGCGAGGAAGGTATTCATTCAAAACCCACGGTATAATATTGAAGTCTTGCTGAAGAGGACAAAGGTTGGGCGGGCAATTATCCATAGCTACTGGCCTAAAGTTGCAAGGACATTCAACATCACTGAAGGCTCAACATTTGCCTTCCGCTTCTGCAGTTTCCCAGATGAGATTCATCTGTCTATTTACCGTGTACGATGCTACTTTCCAAAGTTGCATGTGAAACTTGGTGCTGTTGTGTAATGGCAGAACTGAGTGCCGAAGCTATCTGATGTAATTCGATTATGAAAATCCTGGTTGTTGTTATAAGGATATGAAATATCTGGTGTGTTTTTATAAGAAATATCAATTTGATTAGTACATGGATTATTAATAATAGGCTAATTACCCTGCTTATTGGGGTTTTCTATTGCAGATGGTTACTTAGACAGCACCGTGGGCGATGAACTCAAACAACACGCACTGTTTCTAGAAAGTAGGCATGTTCGATCAACTAACAATAACACACGGCTTCCGGCAGAGAACTGTTTGCGTTAGGCCACCTTGCACAAATGTTTCCACACAAAAAACTGTGTGTGATATACATACAAGCGGAAATGTTTTTCTGGAATTCACCGTGTGGGATGTACATACGAACGGAAACAATTGGGTTTCGATGCCCCGCCAGATCACACACGAACTCATTTTGCCCCAGCCAGTGTGCCAGGAGGGCCTATCCCCCACGGTTTCTGGGTCGTGCGGGAAGGACCCCCTTATTGCCCACACTCACTTGGCGACGGTTCCAAATGCTGTCGCGGAAAGGGGTTAAAAACCGTTTGTATAGCACGTCGCTGTACCAGTGGTGTTTTGCAGAAGGTTTGCGGCCCGAGTATCCAAAACGGCTCAAATCTTCTCAACATAGTGGGATTGCAAAAGTGTAATTCACCCTCAATATCTCTTAGTAGCTTGATGTTCAAGATAACATTAGCAATGCCCAGGTCTTTCATCTCAAAGTTATGAGATAGAAAAGCCTTGACCTCCTCAATGACTTTGAGGTGGGTCCCAAATATCAGTATGTCATTGAGATATAGACACAATATTACTCCTTCGCCCCCACCATAGTGATAGTATACACATTTTTCAGCTTCATTAACAACAAAGCCAACAGATGTCAGAGTTGTATTAAACTTCTCATGCCATTGCTTAGGCGCTTGTTTCAGGCCATACAAAGATTTCGCTAGCTTGCACACCTTTCTTTCCTGACCATTTACTACAAAGCCATCTGGCTGTTGCATGTAAATTTCCTTGTCTAGCTCTCTGTTTAGGAAAGCCATCTTAACGTCCATCTGATGAACGAGAAGACCATGTGAGGTAGCCAAAGCGAGTAACACTCGAATGGTTGTCAGTCTAGCCACATGTGAGTAAGTATCGAATAAATCCTCTTCTTCTTTCTGGGTATAACCCTTGGCCACAAGCCTAGCCTTGTACTTCCCAACAGTACCATCGGGCCTAAGCTTCCTTTTGAACACCCACTTAGATCTCAATTGTTGGCAACCATAAGAACGATTAGTGATCTCCCATGTCCTGTTAGTCATGATGGAATCCATCTCGCTACGGACCGCATCCTTCTAGTAGTCAGCATCCGGAGATGCATAAGCTTCTGAAATGGAACTAGGAGTATCGTCATCCATGAGGTACATGAGGAAATCATCACCAAAAGACTTTGCAGTCCTTTGTCTCTTGCTCCTAACAGGAGCTTCCTCATCATCCTCTGATGAACTTTCATCACTTTTGTGTTCACAATATTCCATCGGAATGGCAGGTTCAGGAATCTCATCAGATTCCAGTCTAGAAGTGCTTTGCATATCTCTCATGGGGAAAATATCCTCAAAGAATGTAGCATCCTTAGACTATAATTGTACCGACCTTCTGGTCAGATACGTCAGATTTCACTACTAGAAATCTATAGCAAACACTATTCTTAGTGTAGCCCAAATTAACACAGTCCACGGTCTATGGACCAAGCTTATGCTTTTTGGGGATCGACACATTGACTTTCGCCAAACAGCCCCAAGTGCACAAGTAAGAGACTGTAGTTCTTTTCTTTTTCCATTTCTCATAGTGAGTAGTCTCATTATCCTTTGCGGGAACTTTATTCAGGACATGACATGTTGTCAATACAACCTCCTCCCACCATGCCTTGGATAAACCCGATGTATCTAACATGGCGTTAACCAAATCTGTTAGAGTATGGTTTTTCCGTTCGCAACCCCATTTGACTGGAGTGAATAGGGAGGCGTCCTCTCATGAATAATACCATGTTCCGCACAGAATAAATCGAACTCACTAGAAAAGTACTCTCCACCATGATCAGACCGTACTCGTTTTATTTTCTTCTCAAGTTGGTTCTCAACTCCAGCCTTATAGATTTCAAAGTAGTGTAGAGCCTCATCCTTTGTATTTAATAGATACACATAACATAATCTAGTGGAATCATCAATTAAAGTCATGAAGTATTTCTTTCCACCTTTAGTCAACACACCTTTTATCTCACACAGATCTGAATGTAGGAGCTCTAATGGTGTCAGGTGTCTCTCCTTCGCAGGCTTGTGGGGCTTACGAGGTTGCTTAGCTTGCACACACGCATGGCACTTAGAGCCTTTGGCTAAAGTGAACTTTGGGATTAAATCCATGTTAGCTAGCCATGTCATACAACTAAAATTTATGTAACAAAGACATGATTGCCAAACCTCAGATTCGTTCACATTAGAATGAATTTGGTTCATGACTTTATTACAGAAATCCTCCAGGGAAAGGCGAACAAACCACCACAATCATATCCTTTTCGAACAAATAGTCCATACCGAGATACGACTACTTTATTGGACTCAAATACTAACTTAGACCCTTCTTTACATAGAAGGGAGACACTAAGGAGATTCTTCTTGATGGCGGGGACATGTTGCACGTTCTTCAGTTGCACGATCTTTCCTGAAGTAAACTTCAGATCTACCGTGCCAACACCATGAACAAAAGCATGCGAGCCATCCCCATCAGGACGGGACAATCTCGTGCGACCTGGTAAGAAGAAAACAAAGACACATCAGCACACACATGAATATTGGCCCCAGTGTCAACCCACCAATCGGTGGATTGACAAACTGAAAGTACGATAAACAGATTACCATACCCAGATGCCCCATCATTGTTGCTCAGAGTGACATTGATCAACTTGGCGTCCTGTCCTGGCTTCTTGTACTTGTTTGGGCACTTGTTTGCCCAATGTTCCTCTAAACCACAAGTAAAGCAGCCATCTCTCTTTTTGTCTTTCTTCTTACCCTTCTTCTTAAAGGTAGTATTCTGCTGGACAGAGTTCTTTCCCTTGAACTTGTGGAAGTTCTTCTGCACCACATTGACGCTAGAAGAACCCTCTGCCCCTTTCACGTGTGAGTCCTTTGCTCTCGAGTCCTGCTCAACACTTAGAGGACCAATGACATCCTCTACAGAGAATTCACATCTCAAGTGTTTGAGAGAAGTAGCAAAGTTCCTCCATCCAAGAAGGAGTTTTGCAATAATGCAACCCGCGACAAACTTGTCCGGTAACTCACACTTCAGGAGCTCCAGCTCCTTAGCGATGCACTGTATTGTTGGGGTACGTAGTAATTTCAAAAAAATTCCTACGCACACGCAAGATCATGGTGATGCATAGCAACGAGAGGGGAGAGTGTTGTCTACGTACCCTCGTGGACCGAAGAGGAAGCGTTGACGCAACGTAGAGGAGGTAGTCGTACGTCCTCCCGGTCCAACCGATCCAAGCACCGTTACTCCGGCACCTCCGAGTTCTTGACACACGTACAGCTTGATGACGCACCCCGAACTCCGATCCAGCAGAGGCGTGGGGAGGAGTTCCGTCAGCACGACGGCGTGGTGACGATCTTGATGTTCTACTGTCGCAGGGCTTCGCCTAAGCACCGCTACAATATGACCGAGGTGTAATCTTGTGGAGGGGGGCACCGCACACGGCTAAGGAACAATCTCAATGATCAACTTGTGTGTCTATGGGGTGCCCCTGCCCCCATATATAAAGGAGGGAGGGAGGAGGAGGCCGGCCCTCTACTATGGCGCGCCATGGGGAGTCCTACTCCCACCGGGAGTAGGATTCCCCCTTTCCTAGTCCAACTAGGAATCCTTCCATGTATTAGGAGTAGGAGACAAGGAAGGGGAAAAGAGAAGGGAAGGAAGGAGGGGGTGCGGCCCCTCCCCCTAGTCCAATTCGGACTAGGCCATGGGGGGGCGCGCGGCCTACCCTAGGCAGCCCCTCTCTCTTTCCCGCAGGGCCCAATAAGGCCCAATACTTCTCCCTGGCGAATTCCCGTAATTCTCCGGTACTTCGAAAAATACCCGAATCACTCGGAACCTTTCCGAACTCCGAATATAGTCGTCCAATATATCGATCTTTACGTCTTGACCATTTCGAGACTCCTCGTCATGTCCCCGATCTCATCCGGGACTCCGAACTCCTTCGGTACATCAAAACTCATAAACTCATAATATAACTGTCATCGAAACCTTAAGCGTGCGGACCCTACGGTTCGAGAACAATGTAGACATGACCGAGACACGTCTCCGATCAATAACCAATAGCGGGACCTGAATGCCCATATTGGTTCCTACATATTCTACGAAGATCTTTATCGGTCAGACCGCATAACAACATACGTTGTTCCCTTTGTCATCGGTATGTTACTTGCCCGAGATTCGATCGTCGGTATCCAATACCTAGTTCAATCTCGTTACCGGAAAGTCTCTTTACTCATTCCGTAATACATCATCTCGCAACTAACTCATTAGTTGCAATGCTTGCAAGGCTTAAGTGATGTGCATTACCGAGAGGGCCTAGAGATACCTCTCCGACATTCGGAGTGACAAATCCTAATCTCGAAATACGCCAACCCAACAAGTACCTTTGGAGACACCTGTAGAGCATCTTTATAATCACCCAATCAGATCATTCAACTAATGATGTGATCCCATTAATCAAATAACAACTCTTTGTCCATGGTTAGGAAACATAACCATCTTTGATTAACAAGCTAGTCAAGTAGAGGCATACTAGTGACACTCTGTTTGTCTATATATTCACACATGTATTATGTTTCCGGTTAATACAATTCTAGCATGAATAATAAACATTTATCATGATATAAGGAAATAAATAATAACTTTATTATTGCCTCTAGCGCATATTTCCTTCAGTCTCCCACTTGCACTAGAGTCAATAATCTAGATCACATCACCATGTGATTCACATGGATAGTTCACATCATCATGTGATTAACACCCATAGTTCACATCGCCATGTGACCAACATCCAAAGGGTTTACTAGATTCAGTAATCTAGTTCACATCGCTATGTGATTAACACCCAAAGAGTACTTAGGTGTGATCATGTTTTGCTTGTGAGAGAATCTTAGTCAACGGGTCTTTCACATTCAGATCCGTTATGTATTTTGCAATTTTTTTTATATCTACAATGCTCTGCACGGAGCTACTCTAGCTAATTGCTCCCACTTTCAATATGTATCTAGATCGAGACTTAGAGTCATCCAGATCGGTGTCAAAATTTGCATCGACGTAACCCTTTACGACGAACCTTTTGTCACTTCCATAATCGAGAAACATATCCTTATTCCACTAAGGATAATTTTGACCGTTGTCCAGTGATCTACTCCTAGATCACTATTGTACTCCCTTGCCAAACTCAGTGCAGGGTATACAATAGATCTGGTACACAGCATGGCATACTTTATAGAACCTATGGCCAAGGCATAGGGAATGACTTCCATTCCCTTTCTATCTTCTGCCGTGGTCGGGTTTTGAGTCTTACTCAATTTCACACCTTGTAACACAGGCAAGAACTCTTTCTTTGACTGTTCCATTTTGAACTACTTCAAAATCTTGTCAAGGTATGTACTCATTGAAAATCTTATCAAGCGTCTTGATCTATCTCAATAGATCTTGATGCTCAATATGTAAGCAGCTTCACCGAGGTCTTTCTTTGAAAAAACTCCTTTCAAACACTCCTTTATGCTTTGCAGAATAATTCTACATTATTTCCAATCTACAATATGTCATTCACATATACTTATCAGAAATGCTGTAGTGCTCCCACTCACTTTCTAGTAAATACAGGCTTCACTGCAAGTCTGTATAAACTATATGCTTTGATCAACTTATCAAAGCGTATATTCCAACTCCGAGATGCTTGCACCAGTCCATAGATGGATCGCTGGAGCTTGCACACTTTGTTAGCTCCCTTTGGATCGATAAAACCTTCTGGTTGCATCATATACAACTCTTCCTCCAGAAACCCATTCAGGAATGCAGTTTTTACATCCATTTGCCAAATTTCATAAATTGTGGCAATTGCTAACATGATTTGGACAGACTTAAGCATCGCTACAGTTGAGAAAATCTCATTGTAGTCAACACCTTGAACTTGTCAAAAACCTTTTTGCGACAAGTCGAGCTTTGCAGATAGTAACACTACTATCAACGTCCGTCTTCCTCTTGAAGATCCATTTATACAATATGGCTTGCCGATCATTGGGAAACTCCACCAAAGTCCACACTTTGTTCTCATACATGGATCCCATCTCAGATTACATGGCCTTAAGCTATTTTGCGGAATCTGGGCTCATCATCGCTTCCTCATAGTTCGTAGGTTTATCATGGTATAGTAACATGACTTTCAGAACAGGATTACCGTACCACTCTGGTGCGGACCGTACTCTGGTAGACCTACGAGGTTCTGTAGTAACTTGATCTGAAGTTTCATGATCATCATCATTAGCTTCCTCACTAATTGGTGTAGGAATCACTGGAACTGATTTCCGTGATGAAATACTTTCCAATTCGGGAGAAGGTACAAATTACCTTATCAAGCTCTACTTTCCTCCCACTCACTTCTTTCGAGAGAAACTCCTTCTCTAGAAAGGATCCATTCTCAGCAACGAATGTCTTGCCTTCGGATCTGTGATAGAAGGTGTACCCAACAGTCTCCTTTGGGTATTCTATGAAGACACACTTCTCCGATTTGGGTTTGAGCTTATCAGGATGAAACTTTTTCACAGAAGCATCGCAACCCCAAACTTTAAGAAATGACAACTTTGGTTTCTTGCTAAACCACAGTTCATATAGTGTCGTCTCAACGGATTTAGATGGTGCCCTATTTAACGTGAATGTAGCTGTCTCTAATGCATGATCCCAAAACGATATTGGTAAATTGGTAAGAAACATGATAGATTGTACTATATCCAATAAAGTACGGTTATGACGTTCGGACACACCATTATGATGTGGTGTTCCAGGTGGCATGAATTTGTGAAACTATTCCACATTGTTTTAATTGAAGACCAAACTCGTAACTCAAATATTTATCTCCACGATCAGATCGTAGAAACCTTATTTTCTTGTCACGATGATTTTTCCACTTCACTCTGAAATTCTTTGAACCTTTCAACTATTTCAGACTTATGTTTCATCAAGTAGATATACCCATATCTGCTCAAATCATCTGTGAAGGTCAGAAAATAACGATACCCGCCGCGAGCCTTAACACTCATTGGATCGCATACATCAGTATGTATTATTTCCAATAAGTCAGTTGCTCGCTCCACTGTTCCAGAGAACGGAGTCTTAGTCATCTTGCCCATGAGGCATGGTTCGCAAGCATCAAGTGATTCATAATCAAGTGATTCCAAAATCCCATCAACATGGAGTTTCTTTATGCGCTTTACACCGATATGACTTAAACGGCAGTGCCACAAATAAGTTGCACTATCATTATTAACTTTGCATCTTTTGGTTTCAATATTATGAATATGTGTATCACTACGATTGAGATCCAATGAACCATTTTCATTGGATGTGTAACCATATAAGGTTTTATTCGTGTAAACAGAACAACAGTTTATTCTCTTACTTAAATGAATAACCGTATTGCAATAAACACGATCAAATCATATTCATGCTCAACGCAAACACCAAATAACATTTATTTAGGTTCAACACTAATCCCGAAAGTGGGAGTGTGCGATGATGATCATATCAATCTTGAAACTACTTTCAACACACATCGTCACTTCACCCTTAACTAGTTTCTGTTTATTCTGCAACTTCCATTTCGAGTTACTACTCTTAGCAACTGAACCAGTACCAAATACCGAGGGGTTGCTATAAACACTAGTAAAGTACACATCAATAACATGTATATCAAATATACCTTTGTTCACTTTGCCATCCTTCTTATCCGCCAAATACTTGGGGTAGTTCTGCTTCCAGTGACCAGTCCCTTTGCAGTAGAAGCACTTAGTCTCAGGCTTTGGTTCAGCTTTGGGCTTCTTCGTGGGAGTGACAACTTGCTTGTCAATCTACTTGAAGTTCCCCTTTCTTTCCCTTTGCCCTTTTTCTTGAAATTAGTGATCTTATCAACCATCAACACTTGATGCTCTTTCTTGATTTCTACCTTCGTCGATTTCAACATCACGAAGAGCTCGGGAATCATTTTTGTCATCCCTTGCATACTATAGTTCATCACGAAGTTCTACTAACTTGGTGATGGTGACTAGAGAACTCTGTCAATCACTATCTTATCTGGAAGATTAACTACCACTTGATTCAAGCGATTGTAGTACCCAGACAATCTGAGCACTTGCTCACTAGTTGAGCGATTCTCCTCCATCTTTTAGCTATAGAACTTGTTGGAGACTTCATATCTCTCAACTCGGGTATTTGCTTGTAATATTAACTTCAATTCCTGGAACATCTCATATGGTCCATGACGTTCAAAACGTCTTTGAAGTCCCGATTCTAAGCCGTTAAGCATGGTGCACTAAACTATCAAGTAGTCATCATATTGAGCTTAGCCAAACGTTCATAACGTTTGCATCTGCTCCTACAATAGGTCTGTCACCTAGGGGTGCATCAAGGACATAATTCTTCTGCGCAGCAATGAGGATAAACCTCAGATCACGGATCCAATCCGCATCATTTCTACTAACATTTTTCAACACAATTTTCTCTAGGAACATATCAAAATAAACATATGAAAGCAACAACGCGAGCTATTGATCTTACAACATAATTTGCAAAATACTACCAGGACTAAGTTCATGATAAATTTAAGTTCAATTAATCATATTACTTAAGAACTCCCACTTAGATAGACATCCCTCTAATCCTCTAAGTGATCACGTGATCCAAATTCAACTAAACCATAGCCGATCATCACGTGAAATGGATTAGTTTTCAATGGTGAACATCTCATGTTGATCATATCTACTATATGATTCACGCTCGACCTTTCGGTCTCTGTGTTCCGAGGCCATATCTGCATATGCTAGGCTCGTCAAGTTTAACCCGAGTATTCTGCGTGTGCAAAACTGGCTTGCACCCGTTGTAGATGGACGTAGAGCTTATCACACCCGATCATCACGTGGTGTCTGTGTTGGGGAACGTAGTAATTTCAAAAAATTTCCTACGCACACACAAGATCATGGTGATGCATAGCAACGACAGGGGAGAGTGTTGTCTACGTACCCTCGTAGACCGAAGCGGAAGCGTTGACGCAACGTAGAGGAAGTAGTCGTACGTCCTCCCGATTCAACCGATCCAAGCACCGTTACTCCGGCACCTCCGAGTTCTTGACACACGTACAGCTCGATGACGCACCCCGAACTCCGATCCAGCAGAGGTTCGGGGAGGAGTTCCGTCAGCACGACGGCATGGTGACGATCTTGATGTTCTACTGTCGCAGGGCTTCGCCTAAGCACCGCTACAATATGACCGAGGTGTAATATCATGGAGGGGGGCACCGCACACGGCTAAGGAACGATCACGAAGATCAACTTGTGTGTCTATGGGGTGCCCCCTGCCCCCGTATATAAAGGAGTGGAGGAGGGGAGGGCCGGCCCTCTCTATGGCGCGCCCTAGGGGAGTCCTACTCCCACCGGGAGTAGGATTCCCCCTTTCCTAGTCCAACTAGGAGTCCTTCCATGTATTAGGAGTAGGAGACAAGGAAGGGGAAGAGAGAAGGGAAGGAAGGAGGGGGTGCGGCCCCTCCCCCTAGTCCAATTCGGACTCACCCCAACATTACCCACTTGTCCGACTGTTGCTAAGCAGTTTTGGGATACTAAACGGACCTCCCCAGATGGTAATCTTAAAGTGGCCGATTTACCCTCTTTTGCAATGAGTTTCGCTACAGCACCTGCTGCTCTAGCTAATTGCCCACCCCTTCCACGTGTGATTTCTATGTTATGCATGGCCGTGCCTAAGGGCATATCGGTTGAAGTAGATTCTTCTTTTCTCTCAAAAAACCCCTTCCCAAACTGTACAAGCTTCTTCCAAAGCATACGGCTTTCTAGATGTATATGACGATCTCTAGACAGATGGATCTTATATGAATCATATGATGAAGTACCACATGAGTGGATATATAGGAAAGGAATCCAAATCTGCCGAATCGCTCATGTTATGATCTTCTACATCCTAGGTCTCTGCGTTCCGTCATCTGGCTTATGTTCTTCATGTAGCATTCAGATCGAATGACTCTATGAAATTACGTCGATACTTCCACATATTATGGGTAACGTAGGAGACATCCCTATTTTCCCCCGGGGGTCTTAATTACCACTGCTTAGCTTTCAATTTGCCTCTGACCATCAAATTAAATGTGAATAACCCGTGATAGTTTCTACCTCTACCCTATCTATTATCATTTCAACGATCAACTTCCCCCATAATGATATCTATACTACCTAATATCGTCATGATATCAGCCAATTTCATTTTTTTAACTAGCTGAGGAAGAATTTGCAAATTAATAAACCCGGGTGGACGGATTTTCCATCTCCAGGGGAAAAGGCTATCATCTCCTACTAGATAAATCCCTAATTCACCTTTTGGGGCTTCTACTCTTACATAAAGCTCTTGTCTTGACAATTCAAAATTGGGCGAAGGTTTTTTACCAAGAAATTTATACTCAAAATCATTCCATTCAGAATTCTTTTCTTTCTTAAAGCGTCGGACTTCTAAATTCTCATAAGGTCCTCCAGGAATTTTTTCTACAGCTTGTTGAATTATTTTGATGGATTCCCTCATTTCACCAACTCGTACTAAATAGCGAGCTAACGAATCCCCTTCTTTTTGCCATTGGACTTTCCAATCAAATTGGTTGTAAGACTCATAAGGATCTACTTTACGAAGATCCCATTGTATTCCAGAAGCTCGTAACATCGGTCCCGATAAGCCCCAATTTACTGCTTCTTCTCCGCTAATAAAACCTACTCCTTCAACTCGCTCTAAAAAAATTGGATTCTGTGTAATAAGTTGTTGATATTCAACAACTCCGCGTAAAAAATAATCACAGAAATCTAAACATTTCTCGATCCATCCATAAGGTAGATCGGCGGCTACTCCTCCGATGCGAAAGTAATTGTGCATCATTCGCATACCTGTAGCAGCTTCAAATAGATCATATATTAATTCTCTCTCTCTAAAAATATAGAAAAAAGGAGTCTGTGCGCCGAGATCCGCCATAAAAGGTCCAAGCCATAGCAAGTGAGAAGCTATCCGGCTTAATTCTAACATAATTACCCTAATATAGCTGGCTCTTTGTGGTATTTGAATATTCTCCAAGAATTCTGGTGCATTTACTGTTATTGCTTCTGTAAACATAGTAGCTAAATAATCCCACCTTGTTACATAAGGTAAGTATTGTATAATAGTTCGGTTTTCAGAATTTCTACTAGAAATGACGAATGGTTAAAAAAAGTTCTATACATAAGAAAATTAGACTTTCTTCCACGGAACTATTCACGGCATATCACACATTTTCCATTTCCTTTTACTTTTTACTATAGTCTATTCTTACTATTATTTTTCTTTCCTTCCATGGATTCTTTGGTCAAGAATTGTCTTAGATTTTTTTATTTTGACCTGATTGAAATTAAGTGGATGCAATGAAAAAAGAAATTGAATTAGACTACTTAACTATTTCAATCTACTAATCTATTCTATTCTATGTAGATTCAAAGATAATATAATAGAAAGAATCTAAAGTGTCGTAGAAAAAACTATATGTAGTTCTTTCTACCACACTTTAAGATTCCAACCAGATCCTTTCATTTAAGACTTGGATTTTTTTTATTTAATCCCTTTTTAATTTCTTCAATGATTAATTGGAATTCCAATTAATTATTTTGGCTGACTGTTTTTACATAAATAATAAGTAAAAAAGAAGTAGGAACTAGAATGAACAGTGCAGTAGCAATAAATGCGAGAATATTGACTTCCATAACCTCTTTATTTTTTATTTTCACAATAACTCGGGATGTAATCCCATGGAGAGGAAAAAGGGGTATCTTGTAAATTCAAGGGTAGGGCTTGCATTCTGATAATACTGAATCAATTCAATATTATGAATATCGGATCTATCAAATCAATTCATGGATGAGAGTTATATTTCACGGATGAGAGTTATATAGTATAACATAGGAAGATCCTCTATCCACACTAAGACCAAAATGGGTTTTTTGATTGGATTAGGAATTCCCTCTTTTTTAATCCTTTTCTACTTTTTCTTTTCTATATCTCTAACCCACGAGCTTTCTTAATCTTATACTTTCTTAATCTTATACAATTTCCCTTCCTTTTTCTTATAGTTATACATACAATTATGTATGTATTATATGACCAACTTTCTATGGGTCACATAGACATCCAAATAAGCAGTAGAAGTGAGATGGGGAAAAGAGGTCTGAAATAAAAAGGGAATACGATTTATGTATGGATTCCGGTAAAATACCGGTACTCTATTCCATAAGAGTGGAATAGGAAATTAAGATGAGGATGGTATCATCATAAAGAAAGATAGAGTAATATAATATCCTAAATTCTACTAATCCACATATCGTATGTGTGTCTTTCTTTATCTTTATCGATCGGGAGTAGTGAAAAAAATTCCTATACGCCTTCCCTGCCTCTTTAATGAGAGATGCAAAATAAAAAAGTGAAGTAAGGGTGCCCTGTGGGTATTTGATCTTGCTCCCTGCCCCTTTTTTTCATGGAAAAAGGAAATATAAATTTCTCCATTCATTGAACCCTAGTTCGGGACTGACGGGGCTCGAACCCGCAGCTTCCGCCTTGACAGGGCGGTGCTCTGACCAATTGAACTACAATCCCCGCGGGGTGTATGGCATACCCATTCTTAAATAGAACCATAAGAAGATTCGATTCGTCTTTCGTACTCTAAGAAATAGACGAATCATATACTACATACCCACATATTATACGTGGGTATAGTGAGAGTGACATAACTAGTATGTCGTGATTTTTTATCACTAAAAATGGATAATAATCCAGCCTTCAATAAGAAAAACTCTTTTGTTTGTAAGAAAGGAATGAGAGAGATATGGATTAGAAAAAAAATTTCCCTTTTTTCTTTATCTTTTATTTCTATAGATCAGACATTTTATTTTATGGAAGAAAAACAAAAGGATTTAGTTCATATTCACGAAGCCCTAGATTTTTGGTTTGGGCCGAGCTGGATTTGAACCAGCGTAGACATTGTCAACGAATTTACAGTCCGTCCCCATTAACCACTCGGGCATCGACCCAGGAAGAATTTATTCTAGGGTTTTTGCTAATCTATGATTAACCTCCTTTCATAATACTCCCTACCCCCAGGGGAAGTCGAATCCCCGCTGCCTCCTTGAAAGAGAGATGTCCTGAACCACTAGACGATAGGGGCATCACTAGACGATAGGGCCATATACAACCGCTCGTGATTATACTATAATCATAGTATGAGCAGTTTTTTGGAATTGTCAATATACTCGAAAAGTATAAATAGATCCAAAGCAAAGAGTTTTTCCAACTTTTCTGTTATGTTTTCATCTAGGATTTTTTTTAGTTGATCGTTATAGATTAATTCTCCGTGCTTCATTTAGTGTTCAGACCAAAAATGCATCCATCCCGCACTATGTCATAAAATTCTCTAAAAATATAGAGAAAGTTTCAAAAACAAAGAAAAAAAGTGAATCAATTTAGTAGAAAAGTACTCTATCAGATTCGAACCAACGACTTACGTCTTAGCACGAGATTACTCTACCACTAATTTAAAAAGCCCTTTATCGGATTTGAACCGATGACTTATGCCTTACCATGGCATTACTCTACCACTGAGTTAAAAGGGCTTTTTATTTAATTCAAAAATTAGCCACTTGGATTTCCCATTATGGGTCCACTGCATAATGTACATATTATATATATAATATATAGAGATAGAGAGAGAGACATTATGTAGAGATTGTATATGTATATATCGATATTTTGAGAGCTCAAAATAAAATTAATAAAAAAAAACATACCCTACATAACATATCCAACTCTTCTTGGTTCAGGGTTTTCCGTTTCCGAAGACTAGTAAAATAGGCGGATTCTGGAACCCCAAGGATTCAATGGTATATGGATATGGAAAATATAAGATTTCCGATCCTAGCGGGAAAAGGCGGGGAACAGATACCCAATAGGATATAGGATCCTTGGGAGGAACTTTTGGTAATGGCCTTGATCCTCTATGCTATTTTTTATTTGTTCTTAGTTCTATTGAACTTTTTTCATTCTTTTAAACAAGAATCTAATAAACTAGAATTGAGTCAGTGGAAAAAAGGAGAGAGAGGAAAGTGGAAAAAAGGAGAGAGAGGAAAGTGTTAAATGGAGAGAGTCGAATAATCAGAGACTTTTAGGATCTTCTTTACATCAGGTAAATCTGTCGGCCCTGTCCGTTTTTTTCTTTAAGTTACGACTCTTTGCTGCTTACTTCTATCAAGCCATAGGGAAAGTCTATGATGAATTTGGAAAACTCATCTCACTCTTACTCTATGGCTCGGACTTAATGGGGGAAGAAAACATCTTCCAGAATTTCTTTTTTGTTCAATTCTGGACAAAAAAGAAAAGGAAAAAAGGAATTTATAGGGACAGTGTTACCCCCTATATCCCCTAGTTTATATTGTAGGAATAATAAAACAATTTAGCAGTCTGACACACTTACGTCCTTGCAAAGTAAATAATTATTATTGTAGTCGTAACCGTAGAATAGGATCCTAATCAAAATAAATACATTTGGTTCAGGCGCTATTAGCATGGTAAGAAAAGATTTTTTTACAGACCAGAGGGGCTATCTAAATCCTAAAGTAAAGGTGAGCGATCAAAGTAGAAGTACCAACGGCTCAGTGTCATGAACCTTCTCCATCTGATTCAATAAGGGGGAATTAGCCTTCTTGTCAAATGGCTATCCTTGACAAAGGGTACCATTTATACCATAATCTACAATGTAGCGGGTATAGTTTAGTGGTAAAAGTGTGATTCGTTCTATTAATAACTGAATTTGAAATGATATACTTAAGGCATCCTTAAGTTTTTTATTTTTATATTCCGATGAAAACTTTAGTTCTTATAAAGGATTAAATCCTTTTCCTCTCAATAGCATATTGAGGAAGAATATACATTCTGGCGATTTGTATCTAAAGACTAATTTAAATTGCATCCAAAATAAAAATTGGATTATGAGTACAGAGTCGCGAAGCATAATTTTGCATTGGATTAAGTATTCCAATTTTGAAAATATGAGTAAAGGATCTATGGATGAAGATACAAAAAAGTTGATTTCCAATCGTAACTAAATCTTCTTAAAATAAGGAATAAGGAAGCCAAATAGCTAAAAAACGATAGTTTTGGTTTACTAGAACCATCCGCATATTGTTTCAGCTCGGTGGAAACCCAATTCTTTTCCTCAGGATCTCTTGAATGAAATTAGGGAACGAAGTAAGTAGATTAGATGGATTTAGATAGAATTTCTATCTCCTACTCTATAAGGATCATCTAGAAAGCGGAGAGCTTTGGTTCCATTCAAATAGAAAAGCTGACATAGATGTTAAGTGGTGAGAATATCCATAAAGGAGCCGAATGAAATCAAAATTTCATGTTCGGTTTTGAATTAGAGACGTTAAAAATAATCAACCAACGTCGACTATAACCCCTAGCCTTCCAAGCTAACGATGCGGGTTCGATTCCCGCTACCCACTCCATTCTGTATAAAAGGAGTATTCTATTTCTCTAGACATGTTAGAGG
The DNA here is from genome assembly GCA_963921465.1 of Triticum timopheevii. Taxonomy (NCBI): domain Eukaryota; kingdom Viridiplantae; phylum Streptophyta; class Magnoliopsida; order Poales; family Poaceae; genus Triticum; species Triticum timopheevii. Next base: position 526,914,775 of record OY997268.1, read on the forward strand.
CTTGTATTCAAGCCTTTTTTGTCCACCAGTTTCTGGTACTCCAGAGCGGAGTAGAGCAGTTTGGTAGCTCACGAGGCTCATAACCTTGAGGTCACGGGTTCGATTCCCGTCTCCGCACTTAGCAGTCTGTATAAAAGGACTATTCTATTTCTCTAGATATGGTAGAGGGACGTATCCAACCCTTTTTTATTCATTAGCTCCCGGCCCTAGAGGGCAAAATTGAGCAGTTTGCGAAGTCACTTGCCTTCAAAAAAAGAAGGCGCAAGGCTTCTCCCTACCCTGCAGAAAATAAAAATGAAACGAAAGGGACAGTCTACCTCTCCCTTCTCTTTAAAAACAGTTTGCCCGTTGTTTGTCTCAGTTAATACCCAATTTTTGGAGCTCTCTTGGCGAGTTCTATTTCTGCCTCCGGAGCGCCCTCTTGAGTGGGATGCAAAGGAAGGGTAAGCATAGTAAGGGATACGGCACTAGACTAACACCTAATTAATACTTAATTTAATATAAGTAGTTAAAAAATTAACTAGACTAAACTTTTTATCATAGTACTTTGAGAAATTAAGCGGGCGAGCGGCGGGAATCGAACCCGTATCTTCTCCTTGGCAAGGAGATATTTTACCATTGAACTACGCTCGCTACGGTATATATTTTATAGCGTATATCCGCCTGGGTCGACCTTCTATGTCTGGGTCGACCGTTTCATTTCATTTTCTATTATATTAGAGTTTTCCTTTTTTTATTATCTGTCAATGAATATTCTAATGGGAATGGAATTTCATAATACTGAAAGAGAAGAGCTAGCAATTCGGAACGCAAATTGCGTTTTAATACGTCTCACTATTCTAATTTTTTAGAAGAAATGGCCTTTATTATTTCTTTTTTATGGGGTTAATAAATATTAACCAAATTTAATTTAAGAAATGAGAGAATTCAGAATAGCTACGAGAAAGACTAGTCCAATCCATAATGATGTACCAGAAAATACAACATTTTTATTATTTGACCAACCATCAGGAGAAGCAAATACAAGGGGTACACTAATTACTAAGACTGAGGAAGTCGCAATTAATGCAAAAACAGCTAATTGGAAAGCAATAGTCATATTTCTAATCCTCCAAGCTACCATCAAATAAAGTTGACTACATATTTGATCCCTCACTTAACCAAAATTGTAAAAAAATACAAGAAGTAGGAGGGGTTTAATCATGAATCCATTGATTCTTCTCTTTAATTCAAATTTATTACTTAAACCGCTTTTTTATTTGGATATGGGGGTGAGAAGAGATTATTTACTCTTTATTTCACAAGCGGGTATAGCGGATCCTGTATCCGTGTATACAGTATACAGAGATATATCGAAAAGGAACTTGTATCTGATATCTTTCTAGAGGCTAATAAATCTTTTTATTTTTTATATGGCTATGTTCTATTTGTAGGAGTAAAATAAGGATTAGGCTGTGGAGAGATGGCTGAGTGGTTGATAGCTCCGGTCTTGAAAACCGGTATAGTTCTAGGAACTATCGAGGGTTTGAATCCCTCTCTCTCCTTTTGCTTATTGAATACATTTGTTTCTTTCATTTTTTTTTCTGTCCCTTATCTTTCTTTCATAAAAAGGAATGAATGGCTCGGCTAGATGGAATAACCGAGCCAGAACAGAAAAAAAGTAGAACAGGTATAAATAAGAAAATCTTAGTTAAGAGGGTTCATGTAAAGAACAGGTTCCAAATCACGATCGATTCCCTTTTCAAAACCTGCTGCAGCAGCTCGGGCTCTTCCTGCATGCCATAAATGGCCCACAAAAAAGAAGAATCCTAGAACAAAATGAGAAGTTGATAACCAACTTCTAGGAGAGACATAATTAACTGCATTGATCTCGGTAGCTACGCCACCCACGGAATTTAAAGAGCCTAAAGGAGCGTGGGTCATATATTCTGCTGAGCGTTGTTCTTGCCAAGGTTGTATGTCTTTTTTCAACCTACTCAAGTCCAAACCGTTGGGGCCCCTTAGAGGTTCTAACCATGGAGCACGAAGGTCCCAAAAACGCATAGTTTCCCCTCCAAAGATAACCTCCCCAGTTGGGGAACGCATTAGATATTTACCTAAACATGTGGGTCCTTGAGCGGATCCCACATTAGCTCCAAGACGCTGGTCTCTAACTAGAAAAGTAAATGCTTGAGCTTGAGAAGCTTCTGGCCCGGTGGGTCCATAAAACTCACTCGGATAAGCTATATTATTGAACCATACAAAACAACAAGCGATAAAACCAAAGACAGATAAAGCAGCTAAACTATAAGACAAGTAAGCTTCTCCAGACCATACAAATGCACGGCGAGCCCATGCGAAGGGTTTGGTTAAAATATGCCAAATTCCGCCAAATACACAAATAAAACCCAACCATACATGCCCACCAATTATATCTTCTAAATCATCTACACTAACAATCCACCCTTCTCCACCAAAAGGAGATTTTAGTAAATAACCAAATATAACACTGGGACTAAGGGTCAAATTGGTAATTTTTCTTACATCTCCCCCCCCAGGGGCCCAGGTATCATATACACCGCCAAAATAAAGAGCCTTGAGTACTAGAAGAAAAGCACCTAGACCTAACAAAATTAAGTGAATACCCAAAATTGTAGTCATTTTATTTCTATCTTTCCAGACATAACCAAAGAATGGAAAAGATTCCTCAAGAGTCTCGGGTCCCAGAAGCGCGTGATAAATGCCACCGAAGCCTAAGACTGCGGAGGAAATTAGGTGAAGTACGCCAGATACAAAGTACGGAAAAGTATCTAGAACTTCCCCCCCTGGCCCTACTCCCCAACCTAGAGTAGCTAAGTGTGGAAGTAAAATCAACCCTTGTTCATACATGGGCTTTTCTGGTACGAAATGGGCCACTTCAAATAGGTTCATTGCTCCGGCCCAGAATACGATTAATCCGGCATGGGCTACATGAGCTCCAAGTAGTTTACCGGACAAATTGATAAGTCTGGCATTCCCAGCCCACCAAGCAAAGCCGGTGGTTTCTTGGTCACGACCAGCTAAAACGAAAGTTCCATTAAAGAGCGTTTCCACGTGGTAGAACCTCCTCAGGGAATATAAGATTTTCATGAGGCTGATCCTGAGCTGCCATCCACGCACGAATACCCTCGTTTAAAAGAATATTTTTGGTGTAGAAAGTCTCAAATTCAGGATCTTCCGCTGCACGGATTTCCTGGGAAACAAAGTCATAGGCACGTAAGTTCAGAGCCAAGCCAACTACGCCAATAGCACTCATCCATAAACCGGTGACGGGTACAAATAGCATAAAGAAATGTAACCAACGTTTATTGGAAAAAGCAACACCAAAGATTTGGGACCAAAAGCGGTTAGCAGTGACCATTGAATAAGTTTCTTCAGCTTGAGTTGGGTTAAAAGCACGGAAGGTATTTGCACCATCACCGTCCTCAAATAGAGTGTTTTCTACGGTCGCTCCATGAATAGCGCATAGCAGAGCCGCACCTAATACTCCGGCAACTCCCATCATATGAAATGGGTTCAACGTCCAATTATGAAATCCTTGGAAGAAAAGGATGAATCGAAATATCGCTGCTACGCCAAAACTCGGCGCAAAGAACCAACCAGATTGCCCCAGTGGATAAATAAGGAATACAGAAACAAAAACAGCAATTGGACCAGAGAATGAGATTGCATTATAAGGCCGCAATTGAACAGACCGAGCAAGTTCAAATTGGCGTAACATGAAACCTATTAGTGCAAAAGCCCCGTGGAGAGCTACAAAAGTCCATAGACCTCCTAATTGACACCAACGAGTAAAATCTCCTTGTGCTTCGGGCCCCCATAGTAGCAACAAAGAGTGTGCTAAACTATTGGCAGGGGTAGAAACTGCTGCGGTTAAGAAATTACAACCTTCCAAATAGGAACTAGCCAATCCATGGGTATACCAAGAAGTTACAAAAGTTGTCCCTGTAAACCAACCCCCTAAAGCGAAATAAGCACAAGGAAAGAGCAATAGGCCAGACCATCCTACAAAAACGAAACGGTCCCTTCGTAACCAGTCATCCATAGTATCAAATAGATCATTTTCTTCTTTAGGAATTCTACCAAGGGCTATAGTCATAGTGATCCTCCTATTCAATTACTTCAACCATTTCCGAGCACCTCATATCACTTTCCAAGGCATATGATAGTTTTATCATTTGTGGACGATTTCTTTCTCGTTCAATGCCCTTTTTCAATGGTCTCGAAGAGAGAAATTTCCCATTTTTATCTATGGAGTCACAACCGAGGTCGTGGTAAATCCATGAATTTGATTCGATTTGTTTTTCTTATACTATTTGTTTTTCTTATACTATAGAAATAGAAATAATTTTTTTTTCTTATACTATAGAAAGAAATAAACCTTTGAATTCAGCATTATTCCAAGACTCCTATTTCAAAGTCTATCTTTTCAGGGAAAAATGAAAATAAAAGTAACCCTTCTTTTCCCATTCCCTCTCTATTGCATGGGTGGAAGAACTAAAATAGAGGATTCTGAAAAAAAAAGGACCTTCGAAATCCAATTTTATGTGTAGCGCAAAGGAGTTGCGATTTCTTCTTATTCCTATAGAACATCTAGTAACAAGAATATGAAATCGTAAATAGCGAAAAATTCTTGTCTTGCGCGGTCTAAGTCTAAGGAAATAAAAAAAATTCGCTTATACAATTTCATCTACATCGAATTTATATATCAGAATAGCGGATAGAGGCATCATTAAAGGAGTCAGGTCTACTTACTTTATGCTTCTTTCCAATTTTATGGTGGATTTGATAAGAACCCTTTTTGCTTTCTTGATAAATAATCGACAAAAAAAGCGTTTTTTTATATAACCTGCTTGTTTTATTATAATTATAACAAGTCCTATATGGAAATGCCCGCTAAAGAGAAAATCTATTTGATTGTCTCTCGGCCAATATCGATTTTTAGAAACAAAAAAACAAGAATTTTCTTCTTTTTTTATTAACATTAAGAAAAAAGAATATAACTAAAATGGAATTGGCAATATAATTTTTATAGACTTTTGAAAGAAAAAAAGGGGTTTTTTTGCAACCATTATTTCTTATTTCTTGCCTATATCATATCACGGAAACCTTTCGCTTTGGAACGTGGAGAGATGGCTGAGTGGACTAAAGCGGCGGATTGCTAATCCGTTGTACAATTTTTTTGTACCGAGGGTTCGAATCCCTCTCTTTCCGCTCCCTTGGATCATTTGGGACTTTCGAATTGGAAAGAATTCTGACCCCCGGATTTTCTCATAGATAAATGTACGAAACAAATCCAATAAGAAAAAAAAACGGAATTTTTACTCCTCGCGTCCAGGATTCCGTCCTGGGTCATTAGATAAGAATCCAAAGATAAAGAGTGAAACAAAGAATATCACTACTGTATAAACAAAAAGTTTGAGAGTAAGCATTACATAATCTCCAAGATTTTTTTTAAGGAATAGATTACCAGTTTTTCCTTACCACACGGATCCACTAGGATGGTTTTTTTTTTATACCTAAAAATGCAAAAATGAATTCTTGAAAAAATTTGCAAGAATTCATTTATAATAAGCACTCTTATCAATAGCAAAAATAGGGTTAGGTGGTTAGGTATTGTGTAGGTACCTGCTCAACCTAGGTGCAGGGGAGTAGAAAGGCTGATCCAAATTTATTGCTGTAGCTAGCCATTCAATGTAGAAGAATTTAAATTTGAGAATCGAAGGTTCATAATATAAAAATATAAAACTTCTCGGCTTTTACCCATTTTAAATTTTTTTTGGAATGAACACATCATTCAATTTGGCATACAGAGTACTAAAGATTTCATCGAAAACTTACAGCAGCTTGCCAAACAAAGGCTAATAGAAAAAAGAATAGAGGTATAACAGGCATAATATCCACGATTGGATTGAAAATAGCATAAGCTTCGGGTAATTTGGCAAAGAAAAAACTAGTAGGATAAAGAACAGAATTAAAACAGATACAGGTTAAACTAAGTATATTAGGCATAACAAGCATTTCATTCTTGTAGAGTAAATAATTGGATTTTTCTTGAGTTATTCTTTTAAGGGAAAGAAGGAAAAGGCAGATTCAAAATCTTTTTTCTTCGGACTTTCCCAAACACAAAATACCTCCTTGTATTCGCACTCTCAAATGAGAGTGGAATAAATTCGACTTTCATATAATATCTTAATAGAATTCCATGTAATGATCAATGCATTTTTTTGATTCTATATTATCCGCATGTGTAGAATACTAGCAAGAGAATATCCCTCCTTTTTTATGTAATTTAAATGGTATTGACGAATAACAAATAAACATACTAGTGTTTATTAGTGTCGCACAAAACCCGAAATGGGGCGTGGCCAAGTGGTAAGGCAGCGGGTTTTGGTCCCGTTACTCGGAGGTTCGAATCCTTCCGTCCCAGATTGTTTCTGATGAAACAAACGGTGAAATCATATAGTATTCCGTACGAGACAAAAGTTTATTAAAGAGAATAATGATATCTTATTCTTTCTCAGAAAACATAATAAAGTCTTAAGTCCAGTCAAATTGACTATCTTTATTTTCATGAAAAAATGGGATCTATCAAGCACATTCAGGATATGCCTCTACTATAAAATCACTTAGTCATATTTTTTTCTTCCTTTTGGTATTCGAGTTGAAGAAGTACGAGAATTCTATAACTACCAAAAACTTTCAATCTTTTCATTGGAATAGTTTATTTAGTTATTATAGTTAATTGTTTTTGGTACTGAAAAAATATATTACTACTAGAATTAGAATTCTAGTAATTAAATTAATTAAACTTTTTTGGAGGTTGATAGTTTATTTATTGAGGAAGAGTCAATCCTTCTCTTCTCACTTCAAGATTGATCATCTCGAGCCATCCGTTGAGGGTGGAAATTTAAGAATAAATAAGTTTTAAGCAAACTTGTTTAGTCGTCTTTTTCAAACTATGTTTCATTCATATGATAGAATTTTAATATGGGTTTAAATAAATTGGATCTTGGCGGAGGCTTCCCGGATAAATACTTACTTTCTTTTATCCATATTGCTCCATAGATAGCAAGTTTTAATTAGTATAAAAAAACTAAACCAATGACTATTCATGATTCCATCCATATTGGATCAATTCTCTATACCACTTTGCAATGAAAAGAGGAATGTTTGTTATGGTAAAACTTCGTTTAAAACGATGTGGTAGAAAGCAACGTGCGACTTGAAGGACATGGTCGATTGTGGATTTTGCTATCCATCATTTTCCATAGTAATGAAAATGCTCTTGGCTCGACATAGCCTGTTCTATTCGTTCCGAACCAAATTTGCGCTGGGTTTAAGTAACATAGTACACGATGGAGCTCGAGAGGACAGAATTTTTTTTATCAAGGGAAAGAATCTAGGGTTAGTGAAAACTAATAAATTAGGCCAACTTTGTCAGTCTATCCTTAATATAGAAATAAATCGAAAGGTTAAAATAAGAAGAAAGTCCAATAAAAGTATATCAGAATCAATCCCTCTTATTAGATTTCTATAGAAGAGATAAATGCTTTATCGAAGGAAATAAGAAAAAAGGGTATGTTGCTACTCTTTTGAAAGAAAAAAATAGGAATTCCCGAAGTAATGTCTAAACCCAAGGATTTCACAAATCAAAGATAAAGGATTCCAGAACAAGTAAACACAATTTTCAATTGTCTCAACAACAGAGTTGGATCAGAATAAGGAATAAAAGTCAATTCGTTCGAAATGAGACAAAGAAAAGAGTTTAAAGACGACTCAAAAATTTTGGAAGGATTTTGCCTTCGAAGTTTGTCAGGCAAAATTAGCCCACTTGAGTCATGAGTATAAATGAAATTTGTTTTTTCTGTAAGGAAATTAATGCACGTCATAGTCTAATTTCTATTATTATCGACAGAAATTCGAATCATTTTCTCGAGCCGTATGAGGAGAAAACCTCCTATACGTTTCTAGGGGGGGGGCGTTGTTTATCTACATCTATCCCAATAAGCTGTCTATCGAATCGTTGCAATTGATGTTCGATCTCGAAGAGAAGGAAGAGATCTTCAAAAAGTAGGTTTTTATGATCCGATAAAGAATCAAACTTGTTTAAATGTTCCAGCTATTCTCTATTTCCTTGAAAAGGGTGCTCAACCGACAAGAACTGTTTATGATATTTTAAGGAAGGCGGAATTCTTTAAAGAAAAAGAAAGCACTTTGAGTTAATTGAAGAACTAAATGAATCAAAAAGTAGGATAGGAGAAGATTATTAGTATTCCTAGTTGTATAATTATTTAGACACAATTTACCTCTTTCTTAATCCTATTTGGATTTATATTATATCGTGCTAATCCAACATAAGCCCCTATTTTATTTACTTTTTCTATCTAATTTGTTTTCTTACCATTGTATTTCCATTGACAAAGGTCTATTGAACAAATACAATTTGTAGATAGATGGGTCTCTTTATCCTCACTCCATATTCCATTTTTCTCCCTACACTTCGCTTAAATGATAAGGGTGTTCCTCTTGCATGTATTCTCATACAATATAATATATATTATATTTTTTTTTAATAAAAATCGCTAAAAATAAGGAGAATTTGGCCATCGTGATTAGGGTCGCTCGTTTTTTAACTTTACTTTAGTGGAATTTAACCAGACCTGTTCGTTTTGGCATTTGAGTGTTTTTCATGGTCGATAAAAAAAATCTTTTGATGTCTTACTAGTTCAATGTTTTGACAGAAGCGCGCGGTGTAATTCCATTGATTTTTGGATTTCGATCGTATCTAAGATCCTTTTTTTATCTGGGTTGCTAACTCAATGGTAGAGTACTCGGCTTTTAAGTGCGACTATGATCTTTTACACATTTGGATGAAACAACAAATTCGTCCAGACTCTTGGTAGAGTCTAGAAGACCACGACTGATCCTCAAAGGTAATGAATGGAAAAAATAGCATGTCGTAATAAAATCAATCTTTTTTGAATGGAATCCAAAATTACGATTTTCTGGGTCTAGTGAATAAATGGATAGAGCCTGGCTCCAATTCTGGTAAAATAAAAAGCAACGAGCTGAACTTCCTAATTGGAATGATTCCCCGCTCTAATTAGACGTTAAAAATAGATTAGTGCCGGATGCGGGGAAAGGTTGGGTTTTCCTATGAGTGGACCCTTTTTTTTTCTTTTTTTTTAGAAATCCTAATTATTCTTGATTATGGATTGAATAAGGGATGTTATGGATTGAATGTGTAAAAGAAGCAGTATATTGATAAAGAGGCTGTATTCCAAAGTCAAAAGAGCGATTGGCCTGCAAAAATAAAAAACTTGTTCTGTTCTTTTTTTTTAATTAGAACAAACATAAACTAATTGGGTAGAAAAGGAGCAGAAAAAGATCTGTGGATTAGACTCCCTTTCTTTCCAGGGTTTGTATTAAAAATGCAACACCCTGTTCTGACCATATTGCACTATGTATCATCATTCGATAAACCGAGAAATGCTTCTTCTCTCTGATTCAAGTAGAAATACAAATGGAAAAATTCGAAGGGTATTCAGAAAAACATAAATCTCGTCAACAATACTTCGTCTACCCACTTCTCTTTCAGGAATATATTTATGCATTTGCCCACGATTATGGATTAAATGGTTCTGAACCTGTGGAAATAGTTGTTAGTTGTAATAACAAGAAATTTAGTTCACTACTTGTGAAACGTTTAATTATTCGAATGTATCAGCAGAATTTTTTGGATAACTCGGTTAATCATCCTAACCAAGATCGATTATTGGATTACAAAAATTATTTTTATTCTGAGTTTTATTCTCAGATTCTATCTGAAGGGTTTGCGATCGTTGTGGAAATCCCATTCTCGCTACGGGAATTATTTTGTCCGAAAGAAAAAGAAATACCAAAGTTTCAGAATTTACGCTCTATTCATTCAATATTTCCCTTTTTTGAAGACAAATTTTTGCATTTGGATTATCTATCACATATAGAAATACCCTATCCTATCCATTTGGAAATCCTGGTTCAACTCCTTCAATACCGTATCCAAGATGTTCCATCTTTACATTTATTGCGATTCTTTCTCAACTACTATTCGAATTGGAATAGTTTTATTACTTCAATGAAATCCATTTTTTTTTTCAAAAAGAAAATAAAAGACTATTTCGATTCCTATATAACTCTTATGTATCAGAATATGAATTTTTTTTGTTGTTTCTTCGTAAACAATCTTCTTGCTTACCATTAGCATCTTCTGGAACTTTTCTGGAACGAATCCACTTTTCTAGGAAGATGGAACATTTTGGGATAATGTACCCTGGTTTTTCTCGGAAAACCCTATGGTTCTTTATGGATCCTCTTATGCATTATGTTCGATATCAAGGAAAGGCAATTCTTGCATCAAAAGGCACTTTTTTTTGAAGAAGAAATGGAAATGCTACCTTATCAATTTCTGGCAATATTATTTCTGTTTTTGGACTCAGCCGCGAAGAATCCATATAAACCAATTAGCAAACTCTTGCTTCGATTTTATGGGGTACCTTTCAAGTGTACCAAAAAGTTCTTTGTTAGTAAGGAATCAAATGCTGGAGAATTCATTTCTAATAGATACTCGAATGAAAAAATTCGATACCATAGTCCCCGCTACTCTCCTCATAGGATACTTATCAAAAGCTCAATTTTGTACTGGATCGGGGCATCCTATTAGTAAACCCATTTGGACAGATTTATCAGATTGGGATATTCTTGATCGATTTGGTCGGATATGTAGAAATCTTTTTCATTATCATAGTGGATCTTCGAAAAAACGGACTTTGTATCGACTAAAGTATATACTTCGACTTTCATGCGCTAGAACTTTAGCTCGTAAACATAAAAGCACGGTACGAACTTTTATGCAACGATTGGGTTCGGCATTTTTAGAAGAATTTTTTATGGAAGAAGAGCAAGTTTTTTCTTTGATGTTCACCAAAACAACTCTTTTTTCTTTCTGTGGATCACACACTGAGCGTATTTGGTATTTGGATATTATACGTATCAATGACCTGGTCAACCCTCTTAATTAATCATTAGACGAAATTAAGAAACAGGAAAGGGTTGATAAATGATCAAGAAAAAACTTTTCTATTTTTCATTCTGAAATGTTCTTTTTATTATAATAAAGAGTAGGTGAATCAACTTACTAATTAAAAAAATTAGTAGAACTTCCTCTTTGGAATAGAAATTGGCTATTTCTACATAGGGAAAGTCGTGTGCAATGAAAAATGCAAGCACGATTTGGGGAGGGATTTTTCTCTATTGTAACAAGGAAGAATTATCTACTCCATCCGACTAGTTCCGGGTTCGAGTCCCGGGCAACCCATATAGAAAAGACCCATCAAAGTTTTTAACTTTGACTCACTTCATTTACAAATACAAAATTATTGGTTTGGTTAATTTAGTTATATGGATAGCTAATCTTTGGGCTGACTTGGTTGACATTGGTATATAGTCTATGTTATACTGTTAAATAACAAGCCTTCTATTATCTATATTCTAGTTAATACGTGTGCTTGGGAGTCCTTGCAATTTGAATAAACCAAGATCTTACCATGACTGCAATTTTAGAGAGACGCGAAAGTACAAGCCTGTGGGGTCGCTTCTGCAACTGGATAACTAGCACTGAAAATCGTCTTTACATCGGATGGTTCGGTGTTTTGATGATCCCTACCTTATTGACCGCAACTTCTGTATTTATTATCGCCTTCATCGCTGCCCCTCCAGTAGATATTGATGGTATTCGTGAGCCTGTTTCTGGTTCTTTACTTTATGGAAACAATATTATCTCTGGTGCTATTATCCCTACTTCTGCGGCGATCGGATTGCACTTTTACCCAATTTGGGAAGCTGCATCTGTTGATGAGTGGTTATACAATGGTGGTCCTTATGAGCTAATTGTTCTACACTTCTTACTTGGTGTAGCTTGTTATATGGGTCGTGAGTGGGAACTTAGTTTCCGTCTGGGTATGCGTCCTTGGATTGCTGTTGCATATTCAGCTCCTGTTGCAGCTGCTACTGCTGTTTTCTTGATTTACCCTATTGGTCAAGGAAGCTTTTCTGATGGTATGCCTTTAGGAATCTCTGGTACTTTCAACTTTATGATTGTATTCCAGGCAGAGCACAACATCCTTATGCATCCATTCCACATGTTAGGTGTAGCTGGTGTATTCGGCGGTTCCCTATTCAGTGCTATGCATGGTTCCTTGGTAACCTCTAGTTTGATCAGGGAAACTACTGAAAATGAATCTGCTAATGAGGGTTACAAATTTGGTCAAGAGGAAGAAACTTATAATATTGTGGCTGCTCATGGTTATTTTGGCCGATTAATCTTCCAATATGCTAGTTTCAACAACTCTCGTTCTTTACACTTCTTCTTGGCTGCTTGGCCTGTAGTAGGAATCTGGTTCACTGCTTTAGGTATTAGTACTATGGCTTTCAACCTAAATGGTTTCAATTTCAACCAATCTGTAGTTGATAGTCAAGGTCGCGTTATTAATACTTGGGCTGATATCATCAACCGTGCTAACCTTGGTATGGAAGTAATGCACGAACGTAATGCTCACAACTTCCCTCTAGACTTAGCTGCTGTTGAAGTTCCATCTATTAATGGATAAGGTTTTTCTGCTAACATATAAGAATTTTTGAAGAAAGAAAAGACAGAAATACCCAATATCTTGTTCTAGCAAGATATTGGGTATTTCTGTCTTTATTTTGAATCTTTTTTTTCTTCTTAATCTTTCTATTCAGAATTCAGTTAACGACGAGATTTAGTATCCTTTCTTGCATTTTCATAACTCGTGAAATGCCGAGTAGGCACGAATTCCCCCAATTTGCGACCTACCATAGGATTTGTTATGTAAATAGGTATATGTTCCTTTCCATTATGAATCGCGATTGTATGGCCAACCATTGTGGGTAGAATGCTAGATGCCCGGGACCACGTTACTATTGTTTCTTTCTCCTCCTTCATATTGACCTTTTCTATCTTTGCCAATAAATGATGAGCTACAAAAGGATTCGTTTTTTTTCGTGTCACAGCTGATTACTCCTTTTTTCCTTTTTAAAGAGTGGCATTCTATGTCCAATATCTTGATCGAAGTACGGAGGTCAGAATAAATAGAATAATGATCAATGGAAAAAAGAAAAAAATCCTTTAGCTGGATAAGGGGCGGATGTAGCCAAGTGGATCAAGGCAGTGGATTGTGAATCCACCATGCGCGGGTTCAATTCCCGTCGTTCGCCCATCGCATTATTGCAAATTCCAAAAATGCAATTTTCCATATTCCTAGTTACGTATTTACTTACGGCGACGAAGAATAAAACTATCGCTATATTTTTTCCTTTTCCTAGTTCTTCTTCCAAGCACAGGATAACCCCAAGGGGTTGTGGGTTTTTTTCTACCAATGGGAGCTTTCCCTTCACCGCCCCCATGGGGGTGGTCCACAGGGTTCAAAACTACCCCTCTTACTACGGGGCGTTTACCTAGCCAACACTTAGATCCGGCTCTACCCAAACTTTTTTGGTTCACCCCAACATTACCCACTTGTCCGACTGTTGCTAAGCAGTTTTGGGATACTAAACGGACCTCCCCAGATGGTAATCTTAAAGTGGCCGATTTACCCTCTTTTGCAATGAGTTTCGCTACAGCACCTGCTGCTCTAGCTAATTGCCCACCCCTTCCACGTGTGATTTCTATGTTATGCATGGCCGTGCCTAAGGGCATATCGGTTGAAGTAGATTCTTCTTTTCTCTCAAAAAACCCCTTCCCAAACTGTACAAGCTTCTTCCAAAGCATACGGCTTTCTAGATGTATATGACGATCTCTAGACAGATGGATCTTATATGAATCATATGATGAAGTACCACATGAGTGGATATATAGGAAAGGAATCCAAATCTGCCGAATCGCTCATGTTATGATCTTCTACATCCTAGGTCTCTGCGTTCCGTCATCTGGCTTATGTTCTTCATGTAGCATTCAGATCGAATGACTCTATGAAATTACGTCGATACTTCCACATATTATGGGTAACGTAGGAGACATCCCTATTTTCCCCCGGGGGTCTTAATTACCACTGCTTAGCTTTCAATTTGCCTCTGACCATCAAATTAAATGTGAATAACCCGTCCTCCTCTCTTTGAAACAAGGGGCGCTTCCGGTTCTGTGCGTGCTTCAAACAATTTTGTCTTCTCCATATTACCATATCTCTAGAGCCAATAATTTTCTATGAGGAACTACTGAACTCAATCACTTGCTGCCGTTACTCAACAGTTTTCTGTTGAGGTCTATCCCGTAGAGGTAGTCAAATTGGATCAGTGATCGATTTCTAGGTTTCGTCGTAAACCTAATTGGTTACTTCCAATTACGTAAATCAATAGTTCAAACCGCACTCAAAGGTAGGGCATTTCCCATTGATATAGGAACTTTTGTACCAGAAACAATAGTATCTCCAATTATAGCCCCTCTGGGATGTAAAATATATCTCTACTCACCATCCCCATAGTGTATGAGACAAATGTATGCATTTCGATTAGGGTCGTATTCTATGGTTACGATTCTACCAGATATGTCTTTTTGATTCCGTCGAAAATCTATTTTACGGTATAGGCGCTTATGACCTCCCCCTCTATGCCTTGCGGTAATGATTCCTCTGGAATTACGACCTTTACCACAACGGTGCCGTCCATGGATCAAATTATTTCGTGGATTGGATTTCACTTGCCTGTCTACGGTTCCCTTGCGTGTGCTCGGGATAGGTGTTTTGTATAAATGTTTCGCCGTATTATTAAGTATTCTCCTTTAGTTTTTTTCTCTATCTAGAAGTGGAATAGAATAACCCGGTTGAAGGGTAATGATCATACGTCTGTAATGCATTGTATGGCCCAGAATAGGTCCTATTCTTCTACCTTTTCCAGGTAGTCGATGGCTATTCACAGCTACCACCTTAACACCAAAGAAGAGTTCGACCCAATGCTTTATTTCTGTCTTAGTGAATCCCGATTCGACATTAAAAGTATATTGATTCTTTCCCAATAAACGAAGACTTTTTTCTGTAAATACTGCGTATTTGATTCCATCCATAAATCGACTTTCCCTCCTATGCTCTGAGTTCCAGTATCGATAAGAATTCGAGTTCTTATTGTTCTTATGTTATGGTATGAATATACCATACCAATTCGTTATGTATGGATGATGGATGAGATTCCATGGATAGAGAGCCAGTTCCAATAGACTTATGGAATGTTCCCGTTCGTGTGCATCCAGCAGGAATTGAACCCGCAAATTTACCAATTATGAGTTGGGCGCTTTAACCATTCAGCCATGGATGCTTAACAGGGATCATCGTACATCGTAAATAACCAATTTTCATATAGAAAGACATATCATAGAAAAATGAAATCGAAAATATTCCGAGATGGCAAATATTCGGAGATGACTATGAAAACACCTCTCTGGATCCTCGAATTGAAAGAGAGATTGAGAGGGATCAAGAATCCTAATTCTCGCTATTTGGAATGGATCCAATTCTATTGAGTCTGACTCATAGTGATCATTTCTCTTTAGCAAAGAATGACCTTGGTTATCAAAGGATTGAACAACCGGGATCCATTTACTTATGATACCTAGTTGGCATTGATAACAAGGATCTAATGAATTATGAGTTTAATAGATCCTCTTTAGCAGAAAGACGTATATTCCTTGCTCATTATCAGACAATCACTTATTCCCAAACCTCGTGTGGGACTAATCGTTTTCATTTACCATCTCATGGAAAACCCTTTTCGTTCCGCTTAGCCCTATCGGGTATTTTAGTGATAGGTTCTGTAGGAACTGGACGATCCTATTTGGTCAAATACCTAACGAAAAATTACGATTTTCCTTTCATTAAGGTACGAGGGCTTCTTATTCCACAAGAACGAAAGCACCTTTTCATTCTTTCATATACTAGGGGTTTTTACTTGGAAAAGACAATGTTCCATACTAAAGGATTCGGGTCCATAACCACGAGTTCCAGTGCACTAGATCTTGTAGCACTTAGCAACGAAGCCCTATCCATTAGTATTCCACATAAGAAATCCATTCTAGAAAAAAATACAATTAGATTAGCTCTTCATAGACAAACTTGGGGTTTGCGAGCCAAGGTAAGATCGGCTCGGGATCATGGGACCCTTTTCTATCAGATAGGAGGGGCTCTTGTACAAAATAGACTTACTAAGTAATAACCCCATAGAATCTATCTATATAAAGATAAAGAGGCAATCGTGTCAGGAAGCGGGTTTTTCTTTGGCCAAAAGGTACTTCGAACTTGGAACGAGCATGAAGAGATTAACGAGACTTCTTTCTCTTTTGAGTTTTTCTGGCGGACCTGCCGCGCAAGATCTTTGGTCTTCCCCTGGAACCGATGAAAAAAAGTGGATCGCTTCTTATGTACTCGCTCAGAATGATTCTTCTCTATCTATAGTTCATGGCCTATTAGAAGTAGAAGGAGCTCTGGTGCAATCCTTACCGACAGAAAAAGATTGCAGTCAGGTTGATAATAGTCGAGTGACATTACTTCGTCGGTCCGAACTAAGGAATCTGTTAGAAATGTTTTGAAATGGATATTGTTCTCTCTTTGATCAGGGATTGCTATATGAAAAGAAGTGGAGTTTGAAAAAGGGAACGGAATGCTCAAACCGGAACTGCTAGAGGAACGAATTTTCAATAGCATAACTTGGGCTCCTAGAATATGGCGCCCTTGGGACAATCTATTTGATTGCAGGGTTTTGTTCCGAAGCAAAGATATCCGCGGAGGCCGGTTCGTTCGTCCTATTCTGATATTCAGGACCAAGAGGTACTGGATTCTCTTTCGGATAGGCCCTGAAAGGAGAAGAAAGGCTGAAATGCCAACGGACCTCTGTCTATTCTCTAATTCACCCGATCCGATAGTACCCATTTTTGGAACGTCCAGTGCCAA